>CM062297.1:497349197-499821697 GCA_031216915.1 Pictodentalium vernedei | reverse complement strand
ATCCTCCAAAAAGCTATTTACTTTGTATAATCAACTATACTAATCATTCACCTAACAAAACGACTACAACCGCACAGATTTTTAGCCTAAGTGTGGCTTCCTCGGCTTCGTATGTTGTGGCACATATCTAATAACACCAAGCAAATGTTGATATGATTGAGGCCAGCTCTATGAGCTGGTTTCAAGGATGTTAATATCGTGTATGGTTTTATTTTATGCTGGAAATGAAGAACCTGCCTCAAATCATGAAAGTAGGTATCTATGCAGGCGGACCCTTTTGGGCAAAGGGTTAAAAGATGAAGAATGCAACTCTTGAAAATTCATCTGTCTATGCCTTATGGTGCTGGCTCCCGATATTACCTACTGATATAACCTTCATCTGAAATCTATTGTACAATATAAATGTCAAGAATTGAATCTCTTCTGGGTACCTCGTCTCGTATAACCTGTTGTCAGAAACTACTCCATATCGTCTTCCAATTAATAGCTGCTATATGCTGTAAGTTATTCGCAACGACGACGGGTTTAGAATATGGAGTGGTCTGACATTTAGGTTTATCTACCTTGAAAAACCGCTGGATTTCTTACTGGACATACTGTAAAACGTCGATCCTGAATAAATAAATAATTTCCTCCCGCCCTGTATACACTTTCTTGAAAGAATGGGCTACTATTACTTCCACTTGCTCTCATAGTTAGACTGCAAATCAACTGTTATTCTCTTAAGGGAATGTCGGGTAGACAGCCAATCTGGCTACGTCATTCCCAACGGTGTGCCTATTTCTGTAAAACAAGATTATGTGAATTGTACTGTAAACCATTTTTGCATACCGTGAATAAAGAATTATATATCTATCTATCTACCGTGCTCCTGGTTTTCGTGCTAGGCTTTCGTTTGATATTTTATGTTTAGTGAAGTGAAAGCTGTTACGCTGTGACCTCAGTCATAGCGTAAAAGTTTTCACGTCATCACATGTCACCGATGGTAGGAGATTTGTATAGTCATTGAGTCGTTTTTTTTATATTCTGATATAGTTATTATTGACGCTTATAGGCCAACAAAAACACTAAATATCATTGCTATAAATGTAATTATCGGGGAAGTTTTCTCGTCAATGACGAGAAAATTCCATTGAGCACTTCGTTCATCTGTATCGGGTATCGTAATGAAATTGCACAGGTATTAAAAATTATATATTTAGTCAGTTATTGCTATAATAATAAACAGTAGACTGGAAAAGATTGCTAATATCGTGTTATCCAACTATCTCTTTTGAGAGAGCGGCAAGTGGCTCTTCTGTTATTGGGCCATCAAGCTAACACGATGATCGGGTGGCGGAGTGTTTGCTTGCCAGTCTTAAGCGAGCTTTTAGTGAAACACATCAAATGAAATATCTGCGGGTGAGTACCTGATTCACTATCTGCTCCTCACACTGGTGATGTTTTTCGTTCCAGGGGGGTGGGGGTTCCGGGGAATTGCTGCCGGCGCTGTGTGCTGCGGGGAGGGAGTGAGTAATGCATTGCATGCTAATGAAACGTCTTACACTTGCGAAGCACGTTTCCTGGCGGCGGTTTTCCGGAGCTCTGTTCCGCCCAGGAATGAAAAAATGTAACAGTGCACAAACCACCCCTCCCCGCCCTCCACCCCACCCACTCCCACCCCCGCCCGCAACTGTCCATTACAATATTCCTGACATATTAGTGTTAGGCTGTGATCTCCATGTGCGTCAGGCCTCAAAGTTTTGCTGATCAATGTTGATGTCCCATGCATTCAAGTTGGCCCTTTCCCAACGCCCATCTTCTCTTTCACTCGTCCTCTCGTTCTACTTTCTTGATTTATTTTCAGGGTTTAAACAATATCCAACCTACTCACCCGTTCTATCTAAATGAAACTGTGTAAACTTACAGACTTGGGAACTTGTTCACATATTAAGTTTTCAACTTTCTTTCGAATCCCTTACTACCGCAACTTAGTTTGATATATTATGTTTCAATTGTATTCAATGAAAGTTATGTCCAAAACATTCAACCAGTTTACACATGTTCGCTTGTATACAATTAACTCGTTTTCTTCAATAAAATACTGTGTAAACTAATAAGTGAGTAAAGTTGTTGAACCCCCGAATTTGAAGGCAAGTAAATAGGAAAAATTTACTTGCAATTTTCTTCTTTTTTTTTTTTTTTTTTGTTTGCTTTTTTTATTTTTGGACAGAAAGAAAGCACTCGCCTTGTCCAGAGAGGTCTGATTTTGTTGTCAAACAAGGATCTGGACTTCATTGGATGAAAGCATTCAAGTAGAAAAGTGAATCCACGTAGCTAATGCAGTTTAGTTGGGAATTTGCTTCTGTCATAGACGTGGAAAGTAATCTATTGTGAGAATGAGTAATGAGGTTCAAGATAATGAGAAGTTCTGTGATACCAGTGTCCATTCATAACATTGTCAATAAGGTCAGCACTGCAAAGACCATATCTATTGACGCTTCATTGAAGAGTTGCGATAACTTTTGCCCTATTATATCTCCAAGAACACGAGAAGTGTTTAACGTTATCAAAAAACTGATTGATCACAACTTTATTACCCCACAAAAATCGTCAAACATTATGACAGCTAGACATAACTAATTTTCTTTATCTTTGACGGACTATGGAAATATACATTTTGATTTTCTACGCTTTTGGGCAAGTCTAACCCACAGTCCAACACTTAGAAGGAATAATGAACGGACTTTCTATTTCCTCAGCTGGAAAACGTGTTTGTCTCTACTTTTTTCATACTCTGTGTTTTAGTGATTGCTGAATGTTATTGTGTACCACAGCGGCAGATATATGGTAAGCTATTCCTATTGCAGCTCTGTGTTTTTTCTTCCAAATCAGCTGGGACCAAACCTATAAAACTTTTACAATTGCATTTTCTAGAATTCTACTTTCTAGTTATGACTTTAAAGGGGTTGAAATGAACCATTAGCATTTTTAAAGATGTGGCAATTTGCCAGATGGCCAGATGGCAAATTGCCATATCTTTTAAAATGCTAATGGTTCATTTTAGTCAGTTATATTAATAGGTAGAAAATACAATTCTAAAAGGTTTATAGTATTGGCTCCCGGGTTCTAATTTAAATTTTCGTCTGTTTGTTTCTTTTTTTATTAGAATTTAACTACATTTTCAACAATCAGGATCGCATCGTATCGGAGATTTTATGTCTGCAGGAGGCCGGAGTACGCGGAGAGAACCACCGAGCAGTGGCGTGCAACTATCAGCCTCTCCAACTTACTAACACTTCACAGGCATAGATAGCTGTGTTTGAAGGCTCGAGCAACATGCGTGTGCAGCGCCACAGTGGGCAATCGAGAAAAAGTTTCTTGGCAAAACACACAGCGCAGATAGTGCACGTCAGGATCGAACCTTCGACTCAACTTTCAGTCAAACGACAACTTTGTTGTGACGGATGTTCGGCAACTGCGCCCCAGGATAAATGATAACATTTTTCAAATAGCATAAAGAAAAAATACACGAACCTCGTGTGCGTCAACTCATACGCATGGGGTGAGTTGACGTTAACAGCTACTGTTTTCTTGAATATTTTGTGATGTCAAACGTCTCGAGTAATAGTATCAGATGACCCTTTCAGTCTAATATTTTCTCTATCTGGAAATACACTACTGTCTCAAGTACACAGACTAATCCATTGGGATTCATGGTGACACTGGGAACAATTTTAAATCCGTCCCTTACCTAGCGTGTGTACCTTTGTCCCTTCTTTTAACATTTTCCTATTTCTTTCCACTTCTTATTTCTCCTGTCTCTCATCTTTGATATCCACATATTATTACACATCGTTATACAAACTGTATTACATTTTAATTATATAAATTTGGGTACACGTATGTATGTTTTTATTTATGATTATATATACTATACTTCTCCTTTTCCTGAATAAAAAAAATAAAAAAACAAATTTTTAAAACCTCATCGGGTTGTAGAATTAAGCCTTTGCCCAACGTTACAACCATATCCGGACATCGTGACTTAACAAAAACACAATCCAAATTTTATTATTTGTTATATATTTGCTTCCAATATACAGTTTATGACTCATCGAGCTCGTTCCAATGAAGGGTCATAAGTATTGTTTGAGGCAAATAATGGAAGCCTTTAGTTATCCTAGAATTATTTTCATCTATTCATTGTGCAACATCGGGAGCTGAATAAATAATAAAATTTACTACGAATTTGTTGTGTCGTCTGCTCGTCACCTGTCCACGTTTTCTGGTGGAAAAGCTTACATACCCTTGTGAGAACGAGCTCGTTTATTCAACTTTGGTAGAATAAATACTGACACCTCTTCTCCGAGAAGAGGTGTCAGTATTTATTCTACCAAAGTTGAATAAACTACATTTTCAATAAAGAATTATATATCTATCTATCTACCGTGCTCCTGGTTTTCGTGCTAGGCTTTCGTTTGATATTTTATGTTTAGTGAAGTGAAAGCTGTTACGCTGTGACCTCAGTCATAGCGTAAAAGTTTTCACGTCATCACATGTCACCGATGGTAGGAGATTTGTATAGTCATTGAGTCGTTTTTTTTATATTCTGATATAGTTATTATTGACGCTTATAGGCCAACAAAAACACTAAATATCATTGCTATAAATGTAATTATCGGGGAAGTTTTCTCGTCAATGACGAGAAAATTCCATTGAGCACTTCGTTCATCTGTATCGGGTATCGTAATGAAATTGCACAGGTATTAAAAATTATATATTTAGTCAGTTATTGCTATAATAATAAACAGTAGACTGGAAAAGATTGCTAATATCGTGTTATCCAACTATCTCTTTTGAGAGAGCGGCAAGTGGCTCTTCTGTTATTGGGCCATCAAGCTAACACGATGATCGGGTGGCGGAGTGTTTGCTTGCCAGTCTTAAGCGAGCTTTTAGTGAAACACATCAAATGAAATATCTGCGGGTGAGTACCTGATTCACTATCTGCTCCTCACACTGGTGATGTTTTTCGTTCCAGGGGGGTGGGGGTTCCGGGGAATTGCTGCCGGCGCTGTGTGCTGCGGGGAGGGAGTGAGTAATGCATTGCATGCTAATGAAACGTCTTACACTTGCGAAGCACGTTTCCTGGCGGCGGTTTTCCGGAGCTCTGTTCCGCCCAGGAATGAAAAAATGTAACAGTGCACAAACCACCCCTCCCCGCCCTCCACCCCACCCACTCCCACCCCCGCCCGCAACTGTCCATTACAATATTCCTGACATATTAGTGTTAGGCTGTGATCTCCATGTGCGTCAGGCCTCAAAGTTTTGCTGATCAATGTTGATGTCCCATGCATTCAAGTTGGCCCTTTCCCAACGCCCATCTTCTCTTTCACTCGTCCTCTCGTTCTACTTTCTTGATTTATTTTCAGGGTTTAAACAATATCCAACCTACTCACCCGTTCTATCTAAATGAAACTGTGTAAACTTACAGACTTGGGAACTTGTTCACATATTAAGTTTTCAACTTTCTTTCGAATCCCTTACTACCGCAACTTAGTTTGATATATTATGTTTCAATTGTATTCAATGAAAGTTATGTCCAAAACATTCAACCAGTTTACACATGTTCGCTTGTATACAATTAACTCGTTTTCTTCAATAAAATACTGTGTAAACTAATAAGTGAGTAAAGTTGTTGAACCCCCGAATTTGAAGGCAAGTAAATAGGAAAAATTTACTTGCAATTTTCTTCTTTTTTTTTTTTTTTTTTTGTTTGCTTTTTTTATTTTTGGACAGAAAGAAAGCACTCGCCTTGTCCAGAGAGGTCTGATTTTGTTGTCAAACAAGGATCTGGACTTCATTGGATGAAAGCATTCAAGTAGAAAAGTGAATCCACGTAGCTAATGCAGTTTAGTTGGGAATTTGCTTCTGTCATTGACGTGGAAAGTAATCTATTGTGAGAATGAGTAATGAGGTTCAAGATAATGAGAAGTTCTGTGATACCAGTGTCCATTCATAACATTGTCAATAAGGTCAGCACTGCAAAGACCATATCTATTGACGCTTCATTGAAGAGTTGCGATAACTTTTGCCCTATTATATCTCCAAGAACACGAGAAGTGTTTAACGTTATCAAAAAACTGATTGATCACAACTTTATTACCCCTCAAAAATCGTCAAACATTATGACAGCTAGACATAACTAATTTTCTTTATCTTTGACGGACTATGGAAATATACATTTTGATTTTCTACGCTTTTGGGCAAGTCTAACCCACAGTCCAACACTTAGAAGGAATAATGAACGGACTTTCTATTTCCTCAGCTGGAAAACGTGTTTGTCTCTACTTTTTTCATACTCTGTGTTTTAGTGATTGCTGAATGTTATTGTGTACCACAGCGGCAGATATATGGTAAGCTATTCCTATTGCAGCTCTGTGTTTTTTCTTCCAAATCAGCTGGGACCAAACCTATAAAACTTTTACAATTGCATTTTCTAGAATTCTACTTTCTAGTTATGACTTTAAAGGGGTTGAAATGAACCATTAGCATTTTTAAAGATGTGGCAATTTGCCAGATGGCCAGATGGCAAATTGCCATATCTTTTAAAATGCTAATGGTTCATTTTAGTCAGTTATATTAATAGGTAGAAAATACAATTCTAAAAGGTTTATAGTATTGGCTCCCGGGTTCTAATTTAAATTTTCGTCTGTTTGTTTCTTTTTTTATTAGAATTTAACTACATTTTCAACAATCAGGATCGCATCGTATCGGAGATTTTATGTCTGCAGGAGGCCGGAGTACGCGGAGAGAACCACCGAGCAGTGGCGTGCAACTATCAGCCTCTCCAACTTACTAACACTTCACAGGCATAGATAGCTGTGTTTGAAGGCTCGAGCAACATGCGTGTGCAGCGCCACAGTGGGCAATCGAGAAAAAGTTTCTTGGCAAAACACACAGCGCAGATAGTGCACGTCAGGATCGAACCTTCGACTCAACTTTCAGTCAAACGACAACTTTGTTGTGACGGATGTTCGGCAACTGCGCCCCAGGATAAATGATAACATTTTTCAAATAGCATAAAGAAAAAATACACGAACCTCGTGTGCGTCAACTCATACGCATGGGGTGAGTTGACGTTAACAGCTACTGTTTTCTTGAATATTTTGTGATGTCAAACGTCTCGAGTAATAGTATCAGATGACCCTTTCAGTCTAATATTTTCTCTATCTGGAAATACACTACTGTCTCAAGTACACAGACTAATCCATTGGGATTCATGGTGACACTGGGAACAATTTTAAATCCGTCCCTTACCTAGCGTGTGTACCTTTGTCCCTTCTTTTAACATTTTCCTATTTCTTTCCACTTCTTATTTCTCCTGTCTCTCATCTTTGATATCCACATATTATTACACATCGTTATACAAACTGTATTACATTTTAATTATATAAATTTGGGTACACGTATGTATGTTTTTATTTATGATTATATATACTATACTTCTCCTTTTCCTGAATAAAAAAAATAAAAGAACAAATTTTTAAAACCTCATCGGGTTGTAGAATTAAGCCTTTGCCCAACGTTACAACCATATCCGGACATCGTGACTTAACAAAAACACAATCCAAATTTTATTATTTGTTATATATTTGCTTCCAATATACAGTTTATGACTCATCGAGCTCGTTCCAATGAAGGGTCATAAGTATTGTTTGAGGCAAATAATGGAAGCCTTTAGTTATCCTAGAATTATTTTCATCTATTCATTGTGCAACATCGGGAGCTGAATAAATAATAAAATTTACTACGAATTTGTTGTGTCGTCTGCTCGTCACCTGTCCACGTTTTCTGGTGGAAAAGCTTACATACCCTTGTGAGAACGAGCTCGTTTATTCAACTTTGGTAGAATAAATACTGACACCTCTTCTCCGAGAACACAACTTAACAAGTTGGTAACCGATTTCAATCAAATTAAAACCATGTAAGTGATATTTTCATTTTTAATTTTAATTTAAACGACACCCATAATTTGGAAAAATGATGATAAACGTTTGTAAAATTTCATTAAAAGCGAGTGTGTGGTCGCAACTCTTCCTAACATCCTCGATTTGCTCTTAATTTATTAAATAATAGTTGCATCTGATTGGATCTCTTCGTACTCACCCCAAGTAAAGAAACGTATCGTTTTTTCAACAAAAGTTAATGAACAGTTGCAAAACCCTTATAAAGATAAGTGAGTGATAATTGGGGCGGAGTGATACAATAGCTCGACCCAACGTCTCCCCGTGGTTTGTGATTACAATATGTAGTCATGTGCAATCATTTGTATGTGGTAGATGTCGCAAGAATAGGCTCGAACGCCATTTTATAGTCGTCTTAAGCCCCAGTCACACTAGTGCTTACAATTGTATAGGATTATCTGCGACCTGGATGAGTTTTTGATCGGACCCGATCTTGACGATTGCCTCTGATTTAGCCCAAACAAATTTGTTGCGCTCATACTATACCACAGGTCTTAAATAATCGTACGACAAGTCTGTGGTAATTGTACGACTGCCGTAAGACTTTCGGACGATTATAATATGACAACCGATATCAAAGGATTACCTATGACTTGTCAGCAATTAACAAAGACTTGTGGCGACTTGTCGTACGACCAACGTAAGATAACGTAAGATTATCAACGATTAATTAAGATCTACTAAGATTATAGTACGACGAGCGCACGACGATCGTAAGACCTTCTAAGATTTCTCTACGATCATCGCCAATAAAGTATATATATACGCTGCTCCGTGGAACATGATTGTGTTCTTTTGGCTGGTCGTAAGAGCTCGCGATTGTTGAAGATTGTGTAAGACTGTTGACGACGATCGCGCGACAACCTCAGACCGATTATAGATAATATAAGATGGTTGGCGACCAATCAGTCGTAGCAGGTTTTTGTTGCGTGCTCAAAACCCTGGCCACGACCAACATCACTCGTACGACTGCAAAAGATTCGCCAAGACTTCCAGAAATTACTGAAGATTATCCATGACTTGTCGCACGACTTGTTCAAGATTGCTCACGACTTTGTGGTCGGAGATAATCTGATCCTGTCTTATCCTATCGTAAGCCCTAGTGTGAATGGGGCTTCTGCCCTTTCAATCTTCATGCTTAAACTGTTACAGAAGTGAAACGGGCAGTTAACGAGTGGACGATGTAACGATCAGTAATGGGGTGCAATAATAATGTAACTCTTTACCACCAAACATTAGTAGATGACGACATTTTCTAATTGCGCTCTTGAATAACTAATAGTTTTCATGTTTTGCTTCACAAAACATAGCCTATGCCATATGTAATGTTTTGAGGCAAAATCTAAAACCTCATGAAATTTGAATGTCAATTTTGTGAATTTCGAAAGCGGGTTATGCCAGTAAGATTCAGTAAAGAAGGCCTGTCGTTTTAAGGCGAGCGATCGCCCTCTATGGTCCGCCTCATTTGAAAATAAAGAGAGCAGCAAATGCCCAACTAGAAAAATCCTAATAAACTAATGGATTCTAAAAGATTTGTTCGCACAATAAATCTAATGGAAACGTGTCGAGTCTCTTTTAACCCACAAACGTTTGGGAAATATTCTATATTTACAACAAATCATATCGCGTGAGTCTGGCGGCTTAGCGGTGATTTCTAACCAAGTACTGGCTGCCTTTAGAGGCAGCCAAGACTTGACTAGAACCCACTGCCAAGGTAATTTGATTATTGCTCACACGGCATCTTCTTGACCGTACGTTAAAGTCCTGTTCGGAGACCAAAGAGTTTGTCAAAATTGGATAAAGAACTTTGACAGTTATCAGAACCAAGTTGGTGGTATTCAGGTGGAGCCATTACAAGCACAGAAAAAAGCACTGAGTTTCCCATCATAGTGAAACGAATGCCATATTTCGGAGACAGTCGATCTTCCGAACCTTTTAATCCCATACTTTCCATGCATGATAGACCCATCACAGGGTTAATCTGACAGACCCACAGGCATCAGAATATATTTTTCCTCTCACTGCTTACAGTCTGATTCAAACGATTCCAACTGAGACAAATAAAACGACATTGAGACCATGACCAGGACAGAGTTCTGCTTACACAATTAATTTTGAGCATAACAAACTTCATATTGTCTGGAGTTGTCTCCAGTGTTGTAAACAATCGCACGTTGGAACTCTCCTTATGTTCTCTTCATTCAATACTGAATATTTATTGAGAATTGAAGAACACGCTTAAACAAATGGCATCTCATCTAAAACTGGACTAATAATTTTGATGTCGTCTGCTATGTGTCAACAAACAACATGTGCGATGTCGTTTTCTTATCATCACTAAAATAGTTCCAATTTTCATTTGCCAATCATCAAGAATGTTAAAAGTTGTCATTGGCGCTTTTCTATCCCTGCCTTTTTGACACATCTGAGGAACGCGCTATTCTTGACTAAATATGTACGACAGGAAAGCCTCACACTCAAGACAGAATTTCTGCATCGGATTCTCGGCAAGTCACGTGATTTTAGTAAATGGCAGACTCGCAGGGAGTCATGTCTTATCTTACTTTGATAGTCGTGTCAGATTATAACAATATTCAATGAAAAACACGAAACTTTTATCACCACTACCACATTGTCCAACAGTTGGTATTAATATACATTAGAGATCATTATAGAGTTACATATTATAACCAAATAAATTAGTCACTTCAATGTTAATGTTGGTTTTGGCGCCGCAATCGGCTGGGGAAGGATTTGTGGCCTCTAGGCATGGCTACCGTTCAGTCCCCTTTGATAGTTTTTCTTACGATCTCGTTGATGGCTCGCAGACACTCTTGGAGGTTTGCTGTTACTTTGGAATCAACTTTTGTCTTTGCCAGTTATTCGTGATGTTGCGTGGAGAGAGAGAGAGACTTACAAACAAACATCTCTATACGAAACCACCTACACCAATGACGCTCGTTGGGGGCAGCCCTGTCATGAAAGTTAATTAAATAAATAAATAAATTAATTAATTAAATAAATAAAAAAATAAATAAATAAATGAGAGAAGATGTAGAGTTTAGTGTGGCAGGCCCTCCTCCAAACCCGAGAAGAAATATGTCCACAACGGTTAGTTCGAGAGATCTCAATGAAGATGAGAATTTTTTTAGGACAAAATCCACAGCAGAGTTACTTTGGTGTGAGCATATGACGTATATTATAAAATAAATGTATTATTACCATAAACACGTCACTTCTATTTCTAAAGAGGCATAAAAACTCTTTGGACTCGCCGTTATGTATCCTTTATATATAATCAAACATGCACATTATATTACTTTTTAATCTTTGCTGTGGGCTTTGTGATATTAAAAAATCAAAGCGTTTAAAAAGAAAACGAGATTTTCTTCTCAGTGCGCTTAGTGGGGATTAGAGATAAATTAATGTATGTCCGTCTTTTCATTCTAGCAATTGAATCTTAACTGTTATGGTGCCAAATTGTTAAGGGGAGCGCAATGGCACAGTGGTTACCGTATCGGAGATCAAACCGAAATGTCCACGGTTAGATCCTAACCAGGGGTAACTGCATTGGGTACCTGAGCAAGGAACTTAATCCTGATTGTCCTCGTGGGGGGTACTGTGACTCTGTGTACTAAGGTCTTCTACACGTTGAAGTGCACTTGCCTTCATCCAATGCTAACCTTGCTTTAGCGGAGTTAATTCGATGGGGAGTCCGACAGTTCCTCGCGCTGCTCGTTTCATCACTCCCAGAACCTCCCCGGTAAAACTGCCCGGCACGATGTGATCCAGGCTGTCGAAAGTGTCGTTAAATTCCACCAAATATATAAATTGATAGTGATGATTATCCCACGAGAGGGCAAAAGAAGTATGTATTTTCATGTGCAGCTTTGCCGCGTGTGGAAATATATAATTTATTTTGCCCGCGGGTGAGATACTTGATCATATCCATGCAAAAACACTAGATTATCTTCTTACTATTCGCGAAGTAAAAGACATATCCAATAGTGCCATCATTTAAGACTCAAAATTATCTGATCGCTGCCGGTAGTTATTTGTCGAAAGTTAATTTGAAACCGAAGCAACAAGTTTTTGTTCTCTTTGTCTTTCATCCCTGGCTAATATCGTCAAGAAAATCGACTTTCGATAAAGTTACCTCCCTTCAAATTATCAGACGAACGAGGAAGGGTGAATTAAAAAGCAAGTAATTGTTGAGAAACCCCCTATGACATCAGTAGAAAATAAAGTAAAGTTTCCTCTTGTTACTTTTAGTTCTTTGAACACGAGAGGCCACTTTTCCGGCCCAGATACATGATACGCCATAATTTCATGAAGGAGGATGACTACTAAGTGAAAGTGTTGGGTGGACCAATCAATATTTTCAACGTGCAGCTCCAAGACTGCACATTAAAATTATTGATTGGTCTACCCCCCAAATACTGAATATCGACTCTTCTAATTGCTGCATTTGAACTGGCATGGAAGATACCATCGGCATTCAAAGGGTTAATAACCGAAAATAGCAGACAACTCTCACGGCTAGCTAATTAGAAGCAACTAGTTCACAGATAATGTGTCATTAACCCTTTGAACCTTAGCGGCCGTTTTTTCCGGCCAGCAACATGATACGTCATCACGTCATTAAATAGGATGGCTGTTCAGTAAATGTGTTGGGTAGACCAATCAATATTTTCAACGTGCAGCCCCGAGGCTGCACGTTGAAAATACTAATTGGTCTACCCCAAGTAATGAATATGGACTCTTCTAATTGCTGACATTGAACTGGCCTGGAAGATACCACTAGAGTTCGAAGGGTTAAGAATATCTATCAGTATTTCACCCAAACAATGAGTAGATTTTAGAAGCAACTAGTTCACAGATAATCCGCCATTAGGAATACCTATTAGTATTTCATCTACCAAAACTAAACATACATTTTGACTCTTTGTTTAGCGAATGTGTTGTTACAGTAATTTGAAATTCCCATTCTTCCCAGGAAAAAATCTCTCATCTTAGATTTTTATATTAATGGAAAGGACGATGTGTGTATTAAATGTCACGATGCGCACGGTGTTGATATAATAAACAGAAAAAAATTACAAAACATAAAAAGAGAGTACAAATGATGTTTTCTTATTTTTAAATGGGTTTCTACAGAGGATTATATTGAAACGTTGAAACTCATTGGTAAAAATAATTGTAAAAATCCAGCTTTTGTATTTTTATACTACTCTTCAGGAAAATGCCTTACGTTTGTGAAATGATGCACACATTGGTGATACAAATTTGCTAACATTTCGAAATTTCAATTTTTAAATGAAATTCCCATACCCTGAGTGTTAAATTTACGAACAGCTTTCGTAATTTAAGGGGGGCTCACGTTCCCATAAATCACCTCCAATGACGAAAATTTTCAGCCATGTCTACACAGCGTTCACGAATGCATCGATATTCTTATAGAATGCGAATTAAAAAAGAAAACAATAAAGATGGAAAAATGGGAAGAAAACCGCAATAGGACAATGTTTTCAATCATCGTTTATTATATGCTGCTTCATAAAATAGCGGGGGATATTTAACAAATATTTTTCAGAGTTTTTTGTCACAATAGATATTCAAATGAGATATTATTACATGCCTGTTCTATGAAATCCCCATCTGCAGCAGCTCTGAACCATGTGAAAAATGGATATCCGTTCTGCACACATGTGCGAAACGGAAATCGTTGACGGACTATTTTTTATCAAGAACCGAAATTGCAATGGAATTTTCTACAAATCATGCACCGCAATTACAAGTTGAATCGCTAGCGATAGCTCAAAATCGTCCCCTGGGTTCCAATGTGTTCACATAGAACACATTGGAATTCATGGGACGAAATAGTAACACGGGTTCTCCTCGCAAATTTGGTTGGCAATAAAGTGTTCTTTGTGTTGATGGTTGTCAAATGAATTGCTGAATGTCCTTCTAATAATTGTTTTCGTAGTCTTGAAGGCGTGTAATAAACACAGAACGACATGCGCGTGTGAATGGGTTAATCGATATGGCACTTGTGCTATCGCGGAAGGATTAAACTCGCGGCCTGCGGCCTCTCGTTTTATCCTTCCACGCTGGCATTCATGCCATATCGATTAACCTATTCACACGCGCGTGTCGTTTTGTGTATATATTTCTCCTGAAATTACACATTACGCAATACGTTTAGATTGACATCATTGAGCGTTTTTCCGTGTTTGGATGTTTTAATTGCAATTAAAAAATGCAACACACTAAACAAAACAAATACCTACTGTTTTTGAGTAAGTGCCAATATTATCTCATTCGCAACTGCAAGCAAATCCAATTTTTCTCTCAATACTGCAAGGACACGTTTTTTACGAGCGGCTGTATTTAAGTCAATAAGGCAACAGAGCACCATTGTGGATTTCCAAAACGTCTCTACATAGCTAATATACGATATGAAGAGTGAAAATTGATAAATAGATTAAAAGTGGACAAAAAATTTCAATCTAATCGTAACTGGATCGCAATCTGGACGAAATTATCTTTTCGCCGTTGTGCGCAGAACACTGTAGAATTTCACACGTCGAAAATAAACCACGGAAAACTGCTTTCATGTGCTGCTTCCGTTTGCTTGGGTTTTGCAAAATGTTAAGCATGAAATCTTGTTCCACTTTCGGAAAATAAGTAAAGAAAACTGGATGCAGGAGTGTATTGAAAAGAACTGAGAAAGTGCACTAGACCATTGGAATATAAGAAAATTGATAGTGAAATATGCAAGCCGAGGATAACCCAAAAAGGCAGTTTTGCCAATGTGTTAGTGCATCAGGAGAAACGTGTCTGATTGGAGCACGGCGGCTCCTTAGTTATGGAATTGGACTTCAAACCGAAAGGTCCACTGTTCGATCCCCGGCAGGGGTAACTGCGTTGTGTCCTCAGGCCAGGCACTTAATCCCGATTGCCCACGTGGGAGCACGGTGACGTATGTACTAGGGGGCGTGCACGTCGATGGTGCATTTGTCTTTAGCCAATACTAACCCTGTTTGTGCTGAGTTAGTACGTTTGGGGAGACTGACACAGTTGCTCGCCGCTGCTTGGTGGTTCTCTCTGGGTACTCCGGTTCGTCATTAATCAAAAAATACGTTTACTTGGTAATTTTTTCGGTATGTTTTACAATTTCAATTTGCAATATAAAGGAATTTTATACCATGATTATTGTGCGTATTCAACGTAACACAATACAATACAGACATTGGGAAATGAGTTAGGTACACCTCGCGTGGAATACGGATTACCTGAAAGAACGCCCTGCAAGACAGAATCTGATTGGACATTACGCGACGTTATGACGCTTATGAAATGCTTCGTCATCAAACATTGTTGAGCAAGAATATGAACAGATCGCCGAAGGTAATTTTTTATCTAAACTTTTCAACTCCATCCACTTAATTCAAGTTTAATCGTGGTATAAATACAGAATACAACTCGGGAAGAGCTCGGGGACGGGAATTAACAGCTTTATTTGATTTTTCCTTCGGCGCTCGTGAAATACAGAAAAACCTCCAACTCATGTCGTTGATTTCAGTTTCCCGTACTCTAACTTTGTTGTGTACTGTTTTAGTAACGAATTGTTGGTGAATAATTACACAATACAAAGTGTAGTCTCGCAATGACAAAAACGAACCAAACAATGTAATATTTGTGAGATTGCGGACGTCAGCATGAAATAAGATGTTCTGGTGATCACAACATCTTACGTCACAATTATCGCCCAAAACGCTACGCTGCAAAAAAAATACCATTAAGAATATGATAAAGCTGCCAATACTTCTACCATACACTTAGCGGTGAAAATACAGAATTAAACCTTTTTTGGAAATGCCGAACTATATTTGTTCGATCTTGGAGAAAAAACGAGAAACAGATATTTGGTGTCTCTTCATTATATAAAGATATTAATCGGTCTTCTCCGTGTGACAAATTAACAGCCTTCTCGTATATATATGAGAGAAGGCTGTTGAGTTGTCACACGGAGTAGACCAATTAATATCTTTAACCTGCAGCCGTATGACTGCTTGTGAAAGATGATAATTAGTGTACCTTAAAAGTTGACTCATCCAAAACAAGCGAACTTTGGAAATGGGGGATGCCATTTTAGAAAAGCAGAAATTGAGTTGAAGGCATTCTTTTTAAAACATTCTTTGCTCCATTACACATGAACATTCATATCTAAGTTTTCATTTGATGAAGTTGAGCGCGGTGGCGTTGCGGTAACCGGTTCTCGCCAGATCACCGAAGTTAAGCAACGTCGAGCCCGGTTAGTCCTCGGATGGGTGACCGTCTGAGCAATCGATTCGGACTCCCGCGTTGTGTCCTTGGGCACTTAACCCCGGTTGTCCACACGGGGGCACGATGACGCCGTGTACTAAGGAGTACTGCACGTCGATGGTGCGCATGTTTTCAACCAATTTAACCCTGCCTGTGCTGCAGTGCTGAGTTGCGATGTTGGGGAGCTGGCAGCTGTTCGTCGTTGCTCGGAGATTCTCTCCGGGTACTCCGGCTTCCTCTACCCGTAAAGCTGCCACGGTCATGATTAGCTATTGTGCATAAGTATGTGACCTTAAACACCAATAAATAAATACATAAATAATTTGATGAAGTACTTACAGTTACTGCGATAATATTTACGGTGGAAGTAACGGCGACTGGTAATTTAGGGACCAATACTATAAAATGTTTACAATTGTATTTTCCTGAATTGTATTTTCAATAAGTGTATATAAATAACGGAATGGACCATTAGCATTTCAAAAGATATGGCAATTTGCCAGACGGCAAATTGCCATATCTTTGAAACTGCTATTGGTTCATTTCAATTAGTTATTTCTATAAATAGAAAATAGAATTCTGAAAAATACTATTGTAAAAGTTTTATAGTATTGGCCTTCAGCTGATGGTAATTTTTTACAGTGTGTGTTTTGAATTAACAACACATATTTCACTTTCACGCGCAATCGCGTAATTTGAATAATGAAATTTCTTGTCCTAAACATTTCGAATGAAACCGATTTTTTTTCAACAGCATGATAAAAAGGATGTCGACTTGGTTGCGACACTATATATAATTTATTAAACTTGACCACTAAATTCGGTAAATTCGATCCAAGTCGAGATACTGCTCTTTATTAGATATGCTTTTCTTTCACAGAATTATCCATTATCAAACTCGGCAGATATAACTTCAAACTCGACTGAAATGACGCCGACCTCGGCCGATATGAACCAAGCTAGAGTTGTCCCCCTTGGTGCGTTACTTGGTACAATCGGTTTGTTTACGTCGAAATATTTCACCGTATTTGCTGAACGCAACCAGAATAATTGGTGTGATTAGGTATAATGGAGTTACACGGAACTGAATTTTGTATGATGAGGAATTAAAGATGGTAATAAGTAAGGATTAGGTGGCTTACTGAGAAACATACAGAGCGGCAACCGTGGACTGGTCACTTTCCACTCGTGAGCAATATCTTCGCGATAATATTAGATTCCAAACACAAATTATAGGAATAATCATCAAAACTTTAATTACTGAAATACCGGGTAAACCCGGTGCTTAATTAATTAAAATTTTGTTGCTGATGATTTGTATTACCCAGTAAACACATGCGTGATAGATAGATATACCTTTATTCTGCAGTATACTAGTACATTAACAACAACATAACATTACAAACTACAAGAACATAACCTAGTATACAGCATGGAAATGGCATAACCAAAAAGGCTGTCTTCCTGCCATTCCCGTAAAAAAATGTATCAACTTGGTTTGGCATCAGTGTAACGGAAATTCTTTTCAAAGACATATATAAAGAATATCTGATAGTTTGTCTATGAATCATGCGGCTAGATGGGATCAATAGATCAAATGCTGGGAGGAGGATGAAATACCAGAGGTTTTTTTTTATGGCTGATGCAATAACATTACCGTCCACGCTTGGATTACGACAAGGCCACTGCGACTGTACTGCATCTTCCGTTGATTCCAATGAAAATGTATGTTTGTATTTTGAATAACGCAATCACCTTTTACAGGAATTTTAGAATGTTGGGTTCTGATATTCCGCCGTGAATCCAACATACGGCAAACCCGCCTGGCAATCAGAAGTCCAACTCGCAAATCACTAGACCATTGCGCGCCGCCTAAAACGGATCTTGGAATATAGTTTTTTAATAAAGTTCTCTTGATTATTTTGTTCACTTTCCTCTCGGCAGCTGCATGAAAGTGTGAAACGCGCCCTCTACTGTACAACGAAAGTGCTGTGGTTGCCTTGAGGTGAAGACTGGCACGGGGACTGTGTGTATTTTGAAAGATACAATCACGATCTGGAAGAATGTCCATGTGCTTTCGCGGATAAAACTCTGTTCCACTGGAGCCAATGCTATAAAACTTTTACAGTTGTATTTTTCAGAATTGTATTTTTATTAGAACTAGTTGTGAGTAGCTGTAACGGTTAGCATTTCAAAAGATTAGCATTTCAAAAGATATGGCAATTTGCCAACTGGCAAATTGCCATATCATTTGAAATACTAATGGCTCATTTCCGTCATTTGTATCCACTTTAAGAAAATACAATTCTGGAAAATACAATTGTAAAAGTTTTAGAGTATTGGTCAGGCTGGTCTCTGTGCTTGTAAAACATTTGAGTAATAAAAACAGAGGACGAGTGTGTCACACATGATGTGTGCGGGTTGGATCCGTCCATGTATCCGTACGCCTCACTTGATCAAACTTGCTGGATGTATCCCTGATATTACTGTTTAAACATTTTTGCGAATATTTTAGATGTCGAGCCATACATTTATTGAATTTGTAAATTGCCCCAGACTAACAGTGATTAGTTACCGCCACAACGTACCGCTTTGTGACGTTCAATAATACCTTGTCAGTTTTGTCGCTATTAGGAGGAGTTGATGCTTTGGTTATTTCACGTTTATTGTCAGTTCAATTATTTTATTCTATTCATTGTCTTGAGAGAATCATGGTGAAACCGTTACAGCTACTCACAACTAGTTCTAATAATTCAATTTGAAGACGTTGAATCGATATGTCATTTGATATTTTTCCAGTAATTTAATTTTCTCTCTGTTCATGTATTAGGCTGTCCTCTCGCCCATAAACTATCCGCCAAATGATAACCTCTTTCACCTAAAATTTCCCATCACTGCCTTCGAAAAGATCACATTTATTTTTCTGGAGATGTTTTCGAATTTATGTTCAGAATTAGCTATGCTATTTCGGATCACTGAATGTCTGGAAATTTTCTGAAAACGTGCGTATATATTTTACTGAGGTGAATATCGAAAATGCGCACTTCAACTCCTCCCCGCCCGACTCTCATCAAAGGTCCATAAGTGTCTCTTTCTGTGTTTGTTTGGGTTTTTAGTTTTTGGGGGGGTTTGGGGATTTTTTTTGGGGGGGGGTTATTTGTTTGTTATTTCTTTTTTTGGGGGGGGGGGGGTGGGCGTGGAGGGAGGGAGGGAGGGATCAGGGACTATTTTGTTTTGTTTTCATTTTTTTTGTTGGGAGGGGGATGTGTATTTTTGTTTGTTTGTATTGGGGGGGGGGGGGGATCTCAAATTTGACTCGATGAGAGTTGTCAAATATCAAAAATTATTTGAGAATATCAGCTGCAGAACAGTGACTGCAAAACCAGGAGGCGAATTTCGATCTCATCGTGACTACACCACACTCCACCTCACACTTTAAAGAATGCTTCGCTGTACAAATATTGATGCTATGTTACAACCCACTTTGTAATAAAAGTTACAAAATGCAACTACTTGGACGGGAAAAACTTTGCAATATGTAATAATTATTACAAAATGCAACTACATGGACGGGAAAAACGTTGCAAAATGTAATAAACTTATTTTTCAAAGGGAAACTTTTTTTTTTCAAAGGGGCAATTAGAAACTAATTCATGTTGTTATTAAAATAAATTTGTGTCTCTATGATTCTACTACCGTCTTCGAGTATGTTATATGCATTTCTACGTGTATTTGAGCGAGTTTCGTATATATGCGAAGTTTTATTACAAAATGCAACGACTTGGACAGGACAAACGTTGCAAAATGTAATAATTATTACAAAATGCAACTACATAGACTGGAAAAACGTTGCAAAATGTAATAAATGTTACAAACTGCAACTACATCGACTGGAAAAACGTTGCAAAATGTAATAAAATATTTTCAAGTGGAGCAATCAAACTAATTCATTGTATTATACAATTATTAATAGCAAATTGTATCTGAATGCCTTAACCAAATGCTATCAATATGTGTTGTTTGTAGAGATGTCCACTGGTGATCAGTAAGGTGGCGATGACAAGAAATCGCTAGTGATCGTCTATGGCGATCTCTAGTGATTGTTGGGAGCGAGATGAGGATTAGAGGGCTATGAGTACCAGCCGCACCAAGGCCTCTCCTCACACCCTTCACATCCTCATACGAGGAGATGATCATTGGTGATCGGCATTGACGATCACCAGGGATGCCAAGTGATCGCTTATGGCGATCTCAAGTGATTGTTACTAGCGATCATCAGTGATCACCTCCAAGTATGAGGATGAGAGGGCTGTGAGGAGAGGCCCCATGGAGTCCTCACCTCATAGCTCCCACATCCATATCTCGCTCCCAACGATCACTGAAGATCACAGATATCCCAGAGTTGACCGGATCAGATCCAGATTAACCGCAAAAGCAAATCATCACCAGGCATCGTAGTGCTGCGATTTTTAGAAATGTCACTCTTTAAGATTTTGGGTGTATAAATCGGGGACCAACATGTAAACGTCTGGTGGACGTAGTGGTTTGATATTTGTGCATTGATTTTACTAGGCTTTGACGCACTGTTATTTATTGGGATTTTACGACACTTTCAACAGCCAGGGTCATATCGGGTCGGTGGAGGAAGCCGGAGTACTGGGATGAACAGCGGCGAGTAACTGTCAGACTCTCCAACGCATTAACCTGAGTTAGCATTGGTTAAAGGCGTGTGCACCATCGGCGTGTCATATGTCTTAGCACACTTTGCCATCGTGTTCCCACATAAGCAATCCAGATTTAAAAAAGGGCCCGACAAAGCTCATGAAGAGCCTCAGAATAAACACTCTATCACCCCCCCCCCCCCCCCCATCATCTTTCCTATTAGAACCATCAAGGGCTCCAAGCAGGCACATGCGGGCTATTACTCTGCTGGTTATTTTACCACAATACATCTTGAGGGTCAGGTTCTTGTTAATGACGATGCCCAGAAAGCAGGCTTCCTAACAGTGATTTATCCCCTTCCCAACGATTTCAACCGTTGCGGTAATTGGTGGAGCTTCTACTGTGGGGTTTCGTTCGTTTAAACTGGAGGCTATGGAATAACTGCAATTTACTTCATATAGCGGCAACGTGCGCCTCGCAAAAAAATAGATAGCAGTAGATTGGATTGACGTTTTCCAACAGAACTGGTTTGTGTGCTTCTGTTATCACGAGGTCCCAAGTCTTCCAAACTCAATGAAACAAGAACAGTTTCATTGAATGGATTTAAAAGGTTCTGATTTTTAAAACTGCTTATTTCATGTTTAGTCGACAAGGTTGTCATCGTTTATTCAGAGCAAAGTGTCTGATGAGTAGGCAAAAATGTTAAAAAATTTAAACTGTTCCAGACAATTTTGAATTATGTTATTTCAGTAAAGTTTTGTTGCGACAGTAATTTTGGATGGCTAGAAAGACAACAGTATGCGCAGAATAATTGAAGTTTCTTGAAACTAGTGAACTGATAATTTCAGATACTTTTCAATATCATTTTAACACCAAGTGGACGATAACGCAAGCAGCGCAGTTGATGGTTATTTTTTCGGATAAGATTTCAATTGTTTGGGGCATATGGGGTACAAATAGCAATATTAGTCTAAGCTTCCACGCGTTTTCTTTTTATTAGTATTATTTCTCAAGACCTCAGATTCAGGGGAGCACTACATATACTACAACAGGTAAAACGACAACTTGTAATCATTTCTCATTTTAAATTTACGAATTAAATTCTAAAATCCGAAAACCCAAAGAACAATATCCGAGTGGATAAAGGGATATCTCACGAGTGGCAGCGAGAAGCATGAGAAACATTATTTTTGCTAGCTACTTTCACGAGCTAAGATACACTGTTTGCGGTGGGGAAACGTGGGCTATTTCTGGTATGCACTCACAAATCACGAGACTTTCTTTTCCTCATGTGTGTCAGACCTTAGAAGGTGTGACATTATACCACTGACTGATTTCCCCTCCGTATATGAAAGCATTTAAAAATGTTTAGCACTCTCACTTGGAATAGTGATGCCGAACCATTTCACAATTTCGCATGAATACTACATCTGTTTCAATAATAACCAGTTTCTACCTGTACTTTTTTATATTTGTGAAACTAATTATTTTTTGTTTTTCTAATTACCAATAAATAATAAGTGTTGTATTTTTATTCTATGTTATCCTTTGTAATTCTTTCGAATTGCTACCAAATAGTTCCTATGAAAAGGAGTGCCAATGCCTCCCATTATCCTGACCCTGCGCCTACATTAAAACCACTAAAGCTGAACAACATTTTCATCGTGAAAACGCTTGCCTGGAAAGATTTCTTGTGGATGCATTGCTAAGGTAATATAATGAAATCCATAAAAATCAAGGAAAGCAAAGTGAAGTATTTTGTTTCCATATCATCCTGCATGAGTAGTATGTTATGTTCCCGAAAGGGCCCTTTATGTCGACCTCTACCTGACCCCCTTCAGCGCCCGGACCCGAGCCCACTCCCTCCAAATTCCTTCCGCTGACACAACTTCTATAAGCTCATTTGCCAACTCTGGTCGACTGTCTATGTACGGTTCGCATCGGCTGCATCGCAGGCTGGGTGTGGATGCCCGCTGCAAAGTTTGTGAAGATGCAGGAAAGTCGGGAATCGACAGAGAAAAATGGTTAGAGTAGCTATGACGTCGCTGACGTCATGGAGAGCACGCAAGGTCATGACGACGTTGACAGCTGTCGATGTCCACAGATGTGAGTGACTGGACGTTGATTGGGCCCAGCAACACCGCCCCTGGTCTACGTCAATACCCTTGTAACACTGTCCGCACTGTGATAGCCTTTCACCACAGTCGCTTCAGACCAAGTCTGCCTTTCCCTGTCATTTCGCACAGAACTTGTGCCAGTGGTGCCATTTCCCCCAGTAAAATTTGACTGTCGCTATCCCACATCATGGTAGGATCGCCGAGTGATTGTGTCGCTTTCGATTGGGTCACTGGTTGGAAGGCTTCTGGTATAGTGTCACTGTTGGCAGCAGAGGGAAGTACGACTGTGTCAGTCTCGGTCGGGCTACTGGTTGGAGGGCTTCTGGGATAGTGTCAACGTTGGGAGCAGGGGCGAGGCTACTGCGTCGCTAGGTCGGGCCACTGGTTTGAGGGCTTCTGAGATAGGTTCACCGTTGGGAGCAGAGAGAGGGGGACTTTGTCGCAGTCGGTCGGGCCACTGGTTGGAGGTCTCTGCGTCGCCGGGTCACTAGGTCCTTGTAAAGTAGGCCATGGTTTCTGGACGGGGCAGCAACAGTGGCGCTCTCCGTCGGAATATTCGGAGACCAATGAGGTCTATGAGGTGATGTCTCAATGAGGTATCTTCTCATAGCCCTCATATCCTCATCTCGCCCCCCCCCCCCTCCCCGCCGCAACAATCACCAGAGAGCACCATCACCCATCACTAGACATCCATAGTGAACGCCACTGGCGATCATCAATGATCATCTTCCCAATGAGAATGAGAGGGCTGTTTGGAGATGTCCCAATGAGGCCTCACCTCATAGCCCTCACATCCCCATCTCGCTCCAACAATCACTTGATATCGCTATTGCCAATCAGTATGGATGTCTGTTATCTTTAGTGATTGTTGTTGAGCGCGATATGGATGTGAGGGCAGTGTGGTGTGGACTCAATGAGACCTCTCCTCGCAGCCCTCTCATCCTCATACAGGGATATGATCACTGATGGTCGCTAGTAACGATCACTAGAGATCGCTATAAGCCTAGTTATCCCTGGTGATCGTCAATGGCGCATGAGGATGTGAGGGGTGTGGGTGAGGAGAGGCCTCTGTGCGGCTAGTACTCATAGCCCTCTAATACTTATCTCGCTCCCAACTATCACTAGAGATCGCCATAGACGATCACTAGCCATTTCTTGTCATCACCACTATACTGCTCACCAGTGGACATCTCTACAAACAACACACATTGACAGCATTTGGTTAAGACATTCAGATACAATTTGCTATTAATAACTGTATAATACAATGAATTAGTTTGATTGCTCTACTTAAAAATATTTTATTACATTTTGCAACGTTTTTCCAGTCCAAGTAGTTGCATTTTGTAATAATTATTACATTTTGCAACTTTTATTACAAAGTGGGTTGTAACAGTGCTATATGTATGTCCATGAGTTCAATTTTTCAGGTTTCTTTCGAACTCTTGTCGGAATCCTCAGGTTACTTTCATCGTGTTAGCCGTTCTGGAACGCCGAAGTAAATGTCTCCAACTGGCATCAACCATTAATGCTGGCAGATCAGTTCCATTTTCTTCAGTCTCTACCAGTCCACTTCTGTAGGGAATGTGACGCTGTTTTGAGCTGTGTGTTTTCCCACTTTTAGTGAAGTTTGAATACAGACTACCGTTGGTTCATGTGATGTCATTTTACGCATAAAGATATGCCGATAATCTTTCATGCACATAAACACACAGCCCATTAATCTTAACGTGCGTAAGAAACGGAAGGCTGGGAAGCAATAATTAACGGTGACTCTTTGAGGAGGGTGATCGGCGAGGGTATCTGTTCTAGAATATATTGATATGGCAAAATACACAACAGGCGTATCCGCCATAATTGCTCAATCAATCAGATGTCTCATACAGATGTGATCAATTTCCCCTTCGTCGCGATCCTATACTTATATATATACCAATATATATAATGGGTGGGTGGGGTGGTGATGGTGAGCCATGGTGAGTGATGTATAGGTATGTGCAAGGTAGTATATAGGTTGTGAGTTGCACCACCAGCCTCTTACTGTGCCAAATTGTCCAGGGCAGTCTCTTGCTGAAGACTTGGTTGGTCTAAAACTTTTGTAACAGAGTGGAGCGGGCATTTGTGGTGGTGCCGCTTCTCGGACTCATGCAACATATTATTTGTACTTGGCTCAGCACCGCTCGCTATTACATGATGAATTGATGCTTTCTTGCCTCTCCGACCTAACTTAAATTTAACATGGCTTATTTTATGCCAGGCTGTATTGTAAATATATTCTTTTTAATTGACGTTTTGATACCACATCCCGAAGAAAGAGAGTTAATTAGGTACGAATCCACTCGACAATATACACAAACACTAAACTTTATTGTTTGGTCCAGGAATGCAAGCTCTACCCCGTACTCGCTCGCTGCTCAATCCACTTTAAAAGCTTATTTCTGTATGTGTAGCCATGGGGATTGATCTTGAGCAATACCGTTGAGCAGTTGGCGGGTAAAATGTTAGACTTGGTTTACTGAGTGGTTGTAATTTCAGGCATATTGTTAGAATAAACAGTTATACATCATTAAGACCAGATGATATCGTTCCTATGCAATCCGCTATTGTACTCCTGGTACTTTTCCTAGCTCCTGCTGTTTGTGGCGATATTGAGTCGAATCCTTGACCATTTGGTAACAATTTAGAGACACTCTCAATGATGCATTATAATATAAACAGTATTAGACATAAAGTAGATAAACTTCACGATGATTTTGACGACTTCGATACCCTTTGTTTTACGGAAACACATATTGAGGATGACTTTGATTCTAATAATACACTTATTCCAGGATTTACTCCTCTAAGTCATTCTCGTCGAAATCAATATCAGTACGGTGGTGGTATAGCAGTTTATTTCTCAAATCAAATTCATTTTGTAAGAAAAGAAACTTTGGAGTTTCGAGATAATATCTTATGATTTGAAGTAGGAATTAAGGAAAAGTTGCTCCTTTGTGTAAAGTATAGGTCGGAAAGATACTGTGTCTCTGATTATTGGGCACAATTTGAGGATTCTGTTGAGTTAGCTTTATCGTTAAACCCTCGTATAATTAGTTTAGGTGATTTAAACTGTGATTTGTTTCCGACGACCGGTCCACTGCAATCAATCACAACGAAATTCAATTTTCGGAATGTGATAAACGAAGGATAACTCACCTAATTAGTGCCTTCATTGACCCCATTATTGTTAGTGACATGGTTAATGTTGTACATTCAGGAACTTTAGAACTAACGGTATCAGATCACAGAGCAACATATGTACACGTGGGTTCTTCCCTGTACAAAACACAATCCTCGACGAGAACTGTCTGGAATTATAATAGATCCGATACAGAAAGACTGAATTCACTAATCGCCGAGCAATGTTGGGAAGAACTCATCACAAAGCCAAGACGACATTAATACTTCAGTCAGAAATTTCGTGTCCATCTTGTTGCATCTGGCGGAATTGTGCATCCCGTGCAAAAGAATTATTGTCCGTACAAATGATTAACCTTGGTTCGACAGCGCAATTAGGAGTGAAATTCGAAGGAGAGATCGTTTTCATAAAGAAGCTTTAAAATCTAATAATATACAAATTTGGCAAAAATATAAATCATCAAGAAACAAAGTGGATAATATGAAAAAATATGCTAGACAGAAATTTTTTGATAAAATAGACGAATATCTTTCCGTTAATCGAGAACCTAAACAGTTCTGTCATACAGTGAAACAGTTTATGACTAATTTTACCTCAGAATCGTTAATCCCGCCCCTCAAGCGAACAACTTCGTCAGGTCAGGATGAAATTGCTGTGGATGACTATCAGAAAGTTGATCTTTTGAACAGTATGTTCATTGATAATAATCGTGTCGATTCATCATGTCATCAATTTCCAGTATTTAAGAGGACATGCTCCTCAGAATTGTCCGAAATTAATGTCACAGAATATGATACTGAAGAAATCATAAGTAGTTTCCAAACAAAAAAGGCTCGAGGTCACGATTGTATTAGTCACAGTTACTAAAGATAACACGGCTTTCTATATGCAAACCACTGGGTATGCTGTTCAAAAAATCACCGGAAACTTCTACATTCCCAAACGAATGGAACTAGCTGATGTTATACCACTATTTAAGAAGGACAGTAAATTAAATGCCAATAGTTACAGACCAGTCTCTTTGTTAAGTGCTCTCGGTAAATTATTTGAGAGGATTGAATTCAAAAATGTTTATGAGTATTCTGTTGAAAATGATGTCTTTTATAAATTTCAGGCGGGGTTTCTCCCAAAGAATTGTACTGTCTATCAGTTACTTGAGCTCTACCACACTTTATGTAGTTCGGTAGATAATCGGTTGTTCTGGTGTGGTGTATTTTGTGACATATACAAAGTGTTCGATAGAGTTTGGCATTCGAGTCTGATCTTTAAATTGAAACAATATGGAATTCCTGGTAGTCTACTTAAATGGGTTAGAAGTTATCTGGTAGATCGGAAACAAAGAGTTCGAATTAATTCTAGTTTATCTCAGTATCGCGACGTGCCATACGGTGTCCCACAGGGTTCCGTCCTTGGTCTGTTCCTGTTTTTGGTCTGCATCTTATTTATTAATTTATTTATTAGGGTTTAACGGCAATTAACAGCCAGGGTCACATCATGTCGGTGACAGTTTTACGAGTGGAGGAAGCCGGAGTACCCGAAGAGAACCACTGAGCAACGACGAGCAGCTGTCAGCTCTCCAACATCGTAACTCTGAACTCTGCACCGCGGCACAGGCCAGGTTAGATTGGTTGAAGACATGCGCACCATCGACGTGCAGTATGCCATAGTACACAGGGTCATCGTGCCCCCATGTAGGCAGTCGGGGTTAAGTGCCTTGCCCAAGGACACAGCGCGGGAGCGCGAATCAATCGCTGAAATGGTCACCAATCCAACTACTAACCACGCTCGACGTTGCTTAACTTCGGTGATCTGACGAAAGCCGGTTACCACGACGTCAACGCGTCCCCTTGGTCTACATCAATGATATTGCTGAAGATCTGGAATGTTTCTGCAGATTGTTTGTTGACGACACCTGCTTAACTCAAAGTGAACGGTTCGCAGCGATATTAGCCTTGAAATTGAATGCTGATATCGACCGAGTTATAAGGTGATCCAAAGATGGCTTGTTATTTTTAACCCCGATAAGACAAGGGCAATGCTCTTTACCCTATGCGACGATTTTATCTATCCAGACGTCACTTTTCGTGGCATATCTCTCGACTTTGCAGAAGATCACCGACATCCGGGGATCGTTCTGCAGTCAAATCTTGGTTGGGAGAAACATATTACTAACATCTGCAAACATGCCTATTCACGACTATCGCAGCTGAGACAACTAAAGTTTACCCTGAATCGCAAAACTCTAGAGCAAATGTATTCTCGAATATGGTAATCAAGTGTGGTCTGGGACTAATCAGTCCCATACTTAAGAGATTGTGCGACGTCCATCATGACGCCGCTCGCATAGTAACCGACATAACTAGATCTGTATCTCGCGAGAGGCTGCTCCTTGAACTTGGGTGGCAATCTCTTGAGGGGAGAAGATTTGCTAAATCCATGGGTACGTTTTACAATATTGTGCATGGAAATGCACCGAGATTTCTTCAACGTATACTACTACCCACTTTTTGTGACGTGGCTCGGCACAATTTAAGAGATGCTGACAAATTTGTACGTATACGAAATCAGTTATTCAAACGGTCATTTTTCCCAGCCTATATTGCTGTCTGGAATAATTATTCAGATGCTGTTAGAAACAGCCCACCAGTCTATTTATTCCGACGTCTGATTTCATGAAGACCAGTCAAACCAAATCACTTCAATTTTGGAAAAAGAAACATCCACGTCGTGCACTGTAAGCTTAGAAATGGGTGTAGTGATTCAACTCTGACAAATATGATAACTATATAATTGATTCTCCTCGTTGCTCGTGTGGGGTGGTTCAGAATATGCTAACCATTTTTTCTTCTCCTGTCCATACTATGACAATATAAGAATATAAGAATCATCATGTTTCAGACCTTGACACTATTCAATATTACAAGGGTACCGCAGATTTTGTATGGTGAAGATAGCCTCACAAAAAGAAACAACGAGGCTATTTTTTCTGCTGCACAGCGCTATATTTCAGATTCAAGGGGATTTAACCAGGCTTGATTGCTGAGCTACATATACGATGCAGCTCTTGGTCGCTAGGGATAGAGTGAGACTTCGATTGGGTCACCATTTCACTCACTTCGTGGTCGGAACAAGAGCAGTAGTAGTTCATTCCATTTCTGTCCCTTTTGAATTCCAGCTTGCCGGGGTATTTTGAAATGCTTTCCGAGCCGTTCGTGGTGTCGGGCTGTGGTATCAAGTTACGTGTTTAATCTGGGTTTTTTCTTCTTCTTTTTTCTCTCTCTTTCTTGTTTTGTGCTTTCTTTGTCAGTATATTCTCCCCATTTTTGTTTTTCCCTCAATTAGTCATTTTTGTTCAGTAATTAATTGTATTGAAGTTGTTTTGCTGTGATGTAAACTTATATGATAATTTATGTATGGAAGAGGAGTGTTTCTAAGTGGTAAGCACTTGTACTCCAATCCCTTTTGCGATTTTGTTAACAAAAAAAATAGAATATGTTTAAACTGATAATCTTTTTTGCTCCAGTTACAGATATTCCTGTCAATAAGGATTTATTTCGCCTTGAAAATATCAAGATATTAACACAATTCATCGAACTACATGGCGTAATCATAAAAATATAGTCTTGAGGAGCCTACATTCATAATTAGTTGATAAACTGACATGTTTAATAGTATGGTAAAGTCATTAAAGATGGTACGCATGTCAGATCAATTTCCATTGAGAAACATTTCTTGCATTGATTTAAATAAAATGAACATTTATGATATTTTTGAGATTCAACAGGATAGAATATTTCAGTTGGTCTGAAATATTCCAGACGAATAAATCGAATATATTCGATAACCTATTGAACCCTTTACCCAACGAATCACCGCATCCGCCCGCGTAAGTTGAAAAAATACTATTTTTCCAAAAGTTTCAACAAAACCATATCATGTGACCCCTCGTTGGAACGAGCTCGTCGAGCTCGTTCCAACGAGGGGTCACATGGTATGGTTTTGTTGGAATTGTTTGGAACATTTCAAAAAATGATATTTAAAATAATAAATTTTCATATAGTCTGCGTTGCGTAAAGGGTTAAGTGCTAGACTTGCTCCAGACCATAACAGTGTCGAATTCATCACAAACTTTAACTAGTGGATTGAGAGCTTGTCCATTCTTATTAGAAAGACACGTCACTTTGGAGACAGGCGGGGTCCTCGCCTCAATAGCTACAGCTGACACTTTATCGCATGTTTTCAAGCATTTTACCCCTACCGTCACTCAATTCAACCTCGTACATAACATTTCCAATTTGGTTCTTACAATTCCCACTAACCATTTTTCACTTGATACAAAATCCCAAATGAATACTTTAGCGCCCACGTAATATTCTTTATACTGAGTATATTGGTCATAATATGAGTTTTGCTCATTTTGCTTCAATTCCATTTTTCTCTCCAAAAAATGAAATTAATGGCAAATGGGGATGTAATAATCTCCCCATGTTTAAGTGACAGGGTGGTACAGTATTGTGATCACAAAATCGGTATTTTCGCCAACCCAATCGTGACTCTGTTGTGTCAGTGGATCCAGATTTCGTAAATAAGGTCGAATCATGGAAAATAAAAGAAAGTATCATCCGAGATTCAGTGTTGTCACATATCTTTTTTGATAGGTGAGAAGGAAAACGAACAGAGAATTTCGATCGGATGGCGACCACCCGACTGCCTATGTGATCACAGAACTATATACCAGTTACTGAAGTTTGTAACTCTTATAAGTCTTTATACCATGATTACCTATTCTACAATATATAAAAAGCCTATGACATACATTTTAGCTTTAGCTTCACACATCAACCTGGTGAACACGCCAGCAATGGGATTTCAGTAGTTAAAATTTACACATTTACACCTACAGTGGAACTACATCCAAGTTGACCTTTGGTGACGTCGACCGGAATGCAACTTGTCCAAATTTATCGCACGTCGCCTCAGGAAGAGTGAAATGAAAGTGGCAATTATTTATTACGTTTTTAAATGAGTTTACCCAGTAAGACACCAAAACGTAACAAACATGCATTGTCTCATGTTAATAAAGCATCCATAACTCGAAATGGTATGTTATTATGCTATTAAAATGAAAAAGGCCCCGTTTCATTTTCCATTTCGTTTCGGCGATAAAATTGACAGCGGAAGTACCGCCCATCGAAGCTCGTGTGAACAAAAACAGATTCGCACGTATGTGCGACTGGTGCTCAGTAAAATCGAGAAAAAATAATAGCCTCCTTTAATAATCTGACGATCATGGTATAAATAAAATATACCCAAAGTAGCTTGGTGTACCAAAATTAATTTTCTTTGTTCTGTAAACATATTTTGGATATGTTATTGTTTTAATGGTTCCATTTAACTTTGAAAAGTGGTATTTTTTCTCTATTTATGGTCTTGTGACAAATAATTCCTCTCCTCCGTGGAAACAATCAAATGTCATATAAGATCGAGTGCGCGTGCGTGCGTGAAAAATGACGGGAGATAACTCGAAATAATAATAATACAACTTAAAGCCGGGACCCACATGGTGCTCTCGGGCTTTACAATAAAGGTTTGTGATTTAATCCAGCACAGGCAACGAATGTGTTCGTGGGCGGCGCACGATAAAACACAAAAGGGGAAAATAATTAGCAGCCTGTTAAATTACCAGTATCAAATACTCGCTTGAAAGGATGAGGCGCTACGAAGCTTGGATTCTTTTAAGACCTTGCTTAAAAGAATCCAAACTTTGTAGCGCCTTAAGATGATCAGGGAGTTTGTTCCACAGAAGTGGTGCAGCTACTCTGAATGTTCTGTCACCTGCTGTTACAAGACGCCCAGGAATGTGAACGAGATTGTTTGTAGTGACTGATCTCAGAGACATCTTGCTCGTGTATAACGTTTGATCAAGTTCGATACATATGCAGGAGAAAACTTGTTGAGTGTTTTGTAAGTTAAGAAGAGAATTTTAAATTCAATTCTCTCCCTTACAGGCAACCAGTGAAGATCTTGCAAAGGAGTGGTGTGGAAGAATGTGTTAATACGAGTGGAAATTCTTGCTGCATAGTTTTGTAAGGCCTGAAAATTATTGATCAAATTTTGCCTACAGCCCAAAAATAACGAATTGCAGTAATCCAAGCGACTTGTCACAAATCTGCTTTGCTTTCCCCTCATCGATTGCTCCTCGCACCTTGCCGATATTTCTAAGGAGATAATAGGAAGTCTTGCATACTTAACTTGCATGTTTGTCTGCTAACAGCTTTTCGTCCATGAAATATCCCAGGTTGCGAACAGGGGCAGACGGGGAATCTATACTGCCTTCAAAATTAAGATGAAGTTTTTTTTAGTTTTATAGTTGTTGGGGTAGCCCAATGTAAATAATTTCAGGGTTTGTTTCCGAATTTAGTTATAGGAAGTTTGCAGTCACCCAGACTTTGATATCAGCTATACATTTCCAAAGTTGATCTGTTTATTACACGCCTATTCTATGTAATCCCCATCTACAGCAACACTAAACCATGCGAAAAAAGAAAATCTGTTCCGCACATATATGCGGAACGAAAATTGTTGACGATCTATTTTTAAACAGAAGCGCAATGTCACTGGAATTTTCTACAAATCGTGCAACGCAATTACAATATGAATCGCTAGCGATAGCTGATAATTGTCCCCTGAATTCAAACGTGTGCCAGTGTGCACATAGAACACATTGGAACTCAGGGGACGAAATAGTAACACAGGTGCCCCTCGCAAATTTGGTTGGCGATAAAATGTGTCGTTTTTGTTGATAGGTGTCAGATGAATTGCTGAGTGTCCTTCTACTAATTGGGTTTTTTGTAGACGTGAAGGCGTGTAATAAACACAGAACGATACGCGTGTATGAATGGGTTAATCGATATGACACTTGTGTTATCGTGGATGGATAAAACTTGAGTCCTGCGGCCTCTCGTTCTATCCTTCCGCGCTGGAACTCGTGCTTTTTCGATTAACACATTCACACGCGCGTGTCGTTCTGTGTATGTATTCATGCCTCCGTATCTCCCTCCATCATAACAGTCATATCCGAATCGCTCTGCTCATCTATTCTTTTTTTCATTTTATGGAATACTCACGGTTTTCACTAGGTTAATTTAAAAGAAACTTGGGAAAGACATAACAGCAGATGAAAAACAGAAACTCTGTTGAAATGGCTTATTCAGTGTAAACAAACACCACGTTCACCATATATCAGTTATTTTTCCCTCATTTACAAATAAATGAAATTCAAACACTTGGAAAAAAGGAGCATTTTACATTCACTTGGAATATTAATCAATCGAATGCTATAAATTATTTACGATAATTGTATTTGCTGCTTGAAACCAAAACGAATTTATTAAGATGAATGGGCGCCTTTCGAGGCAATATATTGAGGTAGTGAAAAAGAATGAAAAGAACTATTGCTGCTGAGAAGGTTAACACTTCTCAATTTTCTTTTGTCCTTTTCTTTTTCATTTTTTTTTTGTTCCTTTGCAACCCTTTAACTGGTTGAGTGCTAGAGGCCACTATCAGGGCTTTCAAAAAATGAGGACACCAGAGCAAAACCCTATGTGTTCCTTGCTCATGTTTCAAATTCAGTCAAACGCATATAATAGTTTGTTTATATAAATTTGTTCTATTACAAATTATTGGAGAGTGCCTATGGGCACTCTCCAATAATTTGTAATAAACAGATTTTAAATACGAAATTCAGACCACCAAAAATAATTTGACTATTATTCTCTGTTGAAGCCCATTTTAGCAATAAGAAAACGACATTTTAACCATCTTTTGGTGTTCGCAACTTTTTTCTATTCATAATATCAACACTGTGCGCATCGTGACATTTAATGCATTTAATCTAATGTTTTTTCCCCATTAACATAAGCGGCTGGGATGCGAGATTTGTTAGTTTTTATCCTGAGAAGAACAAGAAGTTGTAAATTACTGTAAAAATACAACCTCTAAACAAATTTAGACAATAGTGTTGGGATAATAGTGATACTGATCGATACTATTAATGAAAGATTATCTGTGAACTGGTTGCTTCAAAGTAAAACGTGCCTTTATTTTCTGCTAATGTCATTGGACAAAGGTGCTTTCTCAACGATAACTTGCTTCTTAAATGGACCTTCCTCGCAAGTCTAATAATTTCAAGAAACATCACGTTTTCTAAAGTCGCTTTAATGACGATATAAGTCAATGGTGTAAATTATGTTTTTCTGTACCTTTTTTGCTATTTGCACCCTGAAATAAAAACCATCATAAAATTGAACTAGTCCATTCTAGTGAGTTCACTTCGATCATCTACCACCGACAAAAAAAAAATCTTACGTTCCCATTTTAAGTAACAAATATATTTTTCCTTTAACACTTACGCTGCCAAAAGCGACTATTGTCACATATTTTATGATGATTATCTGTACGTTCTGGTATGTGCAGATCTAACCTATCGTTTGATTAATTGTTGGAAAGGGCTCAGAGAGCCCTTTTCAACAATTAATCAGATGATAGAGTTTCAAGCATGTCATAAATTGTATTAAACTTCCTCGCATGCAGCCGTGCATAGAGGTCCCCAATATCTGGCTAAAGGGGGCGTGGCAGTAAAGGGTTAATTAGGTAATCACATTTAGGAACATTCACTTCCGTTTAGAGTCCTGTTCTTATTCGCCGGTACCCGACTCGGAAGTTTTCGGCACGTGGGTGTCAACGTTTTGTTTCCAGGTGCCTAAAGGTCGGGACCCCAGATGTCAAACGCTCCATACTCGGTGCTGGAACAACTAAAACTTTCATGTCAATGTCCAGTGTCAATATATCTGTATACTCGACATTAAGCGAAATTTTCCTTTTCCTTTAACATCAGCATTAATCGAATTTCAAAAATCGGATCAGTGAATTTCCTGAGTCTCAAAATATCTTTTGTGAAGCACGTCAAACACCCAGATTCGTTGAAGCTTTTTTATCATTTTCAGTTTTTTGTACTGATATGATCATTCTGTTCACAAAATTTGATTCTTTCCCCAAAATATAAATCCAACCAGATTGGTCAGGGACCTTAATATTGTCCAAGCCCGCTGAGATCTCCACATACCACGTCCAACCGGCCGAGTGTTTTTTTAAAGTCCCGATTTCTGCATGTTATAAGTTATCGTGGTGAATTGACGGTAACATGGTCTGATGTTTGTGGCTCGGGGCTTATTTTCAACCAAGACGCATATATGTTCCAATAAGACCCAACCCACAGTCCAAAATAATTCTCACCGTAAAATGAACAAAGCAACTCGAATGAGCAAGGCAACTTTAACGATAAGAAAGTTAGTAAACAAACCCCCATGTATCCCACGACGTCACTGGACAACAAGAAATCAATAAATAAAGGTTGGGATTATTCCATTTCAGTTCAAATCATGAATTTCTAAGTGGGTTGTGAGTGTACATTCATGGAATGATCACTGACCTCGAAAAATAAGATTTTCTAGGCACTATGCTCTTTGAATCTCCTCCCATTGTTATCATCTTTTCAAATATTTCACGTGGTGTCGTCAGACGGTAACATATGCCAATGGAGCCGTAAATATAGATAAAAAACTAAGCGAGCTCCAAACAGCCGAGGATTTTAGTCTTATTGGGGCATATTTTATTGTATTTCAGGCGTTACGTCCCTTACCTTGACAATATGGATGAGGGAAGACAATCTTGAAAAGTCTTTGCAAGGAGTTGAGGGATAGGTTTGCGCACAATATTCCATCCAAAATGCAAGCATTGAACGTGGGACAAGTGGCTCGTTATTCTTAATATTAAATTAAATAAAGTACAAATTTCTCACACAGGCAATAATTTGGTACATGCAGTACATGGATGGCGGAGAGACTGAAACAGTCTCAGAAAATTCGATAAGAGAATACAATCATGCTCAAATCGAACCTGTTAACTATTGTTCTTGATGTAGATTGCAACCTCTATTTATTTCTGTTGAAACATAAATGTATGCATGAATAATCTGAACACGTTGAGCTTTTTGAACAACTTGTTCCTTTTGCGGAATACGACCCGATAGTCGAATACTCTTGATGTATTCTGCTTTTTCGTGTAATCGCCTTTTGATTGTTCCGCTTATGCTTTTCTTTTCAGTGTTTATTTCTTTTTTCGAAGAACATGAATTATTGCTTTGGAGAATACTTCGCTCCGTAAGGGTTTCACTGGTAGTCCGTTCCCCACGTATTATTTTCGATTTTTGACATCTTCCTACTCACTCTCCTGGTATTTTTTCGTTTTTTTTTTAACTTATTCCAAATTTACAATCTAGAAGACCAAGTCTCGGTATTAACAAATAATACAGTTCTTTTTACTTGTTCTGTAACGAAGGCTTTTTAACGGTTTTCCTTCGGTATCTATTTAACGTTTCTTCACTCCATATCCCTCCGGTGGATGGCTTGTTTTGAATTAGGTTGTAATTAAGTGGGCGATTAGTGGGGTGGGATTTAACGAATTCTAATTACATCAAGTGAAATAGTCCACCAATGTTATCTTTTGTAGCGTAGTAATCTATTATAGAACGGGTAAAGCAGTTCAGTACTCCCAGTGCTTTCCAACCATAACACAAGCGCAGAATCCCAGACATCCCTGGCTTATCTCGTCATGTACATCGATATTTGATCAAGTTGTCTGCCCTGAAAGTATTAATCTGGCGAGGAAGGTCCAATTAAGAAGCATGTAATTGTTAAGTAAACACCTGTGACACCAGTAGAAAATAAAACGAAGTTTCCTTATATTACTTTTTATAAACGAAAACAGCGGACATCTCTCGGAGCTGTTTGTTGTTTTCGTTTATTGAAAGATACAAAAGGAAACTTGGCTTTTTATGGCAAGCTAATTAGAAGCAATTAACCCTTTACCCAACGTAACGGCCAAAACCGGCCAGCGCTATTCTCAAAAATCGCCAATTAATTTTCATTATTTTTTTCATTTTTTGTCTCAAAAACATAGGTTATGACCCCTCGTTGGAACGAGCTCGTCGAGCTCGTTCCAACGAGGGGTCATAACCTATGTTTTTGAGACAAAAAAATGAAAAAAAATAGTTATTCAAGACTTATTTTTGCAAGTGTCGTCTGCTTTCTACGTTAGGTAAAGGGTTAAGTAACTGTCCAATTTGGTTCTTTATTATGCGAATATGTTTTTACTGTAATTAGGAAGTTTATATTCTCCTCAGGAAAAATAAATTAGTAAATCTTACTCTTAGACTTTAATATTAATGGAAAGGATAGTGTGTGTATTATATGTCACGAAGCGCACACCGTTGATATATGAACAGAAAAAAGGTTACCGAACAACAAAAGAAGGTGAAAGTGCCGTTTTCTTATTTTTATATGGTTCTCGGGAGAGAATAAGAGTCAAACGTTCAAACTGATTAGTAAAAAAATGTAAATAGACAGCTTCTACATTTTTATACTACGCTACAGGAAAATGCCCGATGTTTGTGAAATGATGCGCACATCTTTACTTTCCTGACAACCTTAGAAAATATAGGGGAGCTAACTTTCCTGTAAATCTCTTCCAATTTCAAAAATGGTCAGCCACGCATGGAGATATTTTATTTGGGCAACGGAGACCTTTATATGATTAATTCCGTTGAGTGTTAAAATAGCAATGTTTAGGCCCCATATTAAAGTAGATCGTTTGTTTCTCAGGTCATTTTTTGTAAAATTGCATGTGGGCAGGCGGGTTTCCTTATTTTATTTTTTATTTCTGTAATTATTTCTTTGCCATCAAAAGTTTATGTTCTTGGTTTGTTTTATGTTTTATGCCTCATAACCTACAGAATAGCATGGGTGGTGTTGTATTTCGTCCCTTGGGTGCAAGAACGCTTTGCAATGATTTATGCCTGTCGCCCTCAAGGGACAATTGTATCATTTTATTAATTTGGGTACATTATCAGACATAAACCATTTCATTTTCATTTTTTTTTAAGTTTGCATTGGTTATAAAAAGAGAGCATGTATGCGGCAGTCACAAGGACCATGCTGGAGGGCCTGAGAAACAGATTTTTTACTGGTTTGGGACTTATTATAAATCTAAATCTCGTTACTTTTTTAGAAAGACTGTCCTTTGAGCAGATAATGTGCAAATGTTGAAAATATTGATTAACCGATATTAAGATAAAGACTTTGTGAGAAATGAGCCGCAGAAATTCAGACAACTATCTAATTAAATGTGCAGCATAATTCGTCTGATAACACTAGCAAAGTGTATATTATCTCGTTAGAAAACAAAAAAACGAGCATTTCCATGAAGGTTTTAATTTTGCATTTGACATCCTTTAATGAGCACATTTGAAAATTGCAGACACGTTTGTTGCTACTTTCAAACTCATAAAAGACATACGATTACATGTGAAATTCAGTCTTCTCGCACTTCTTTTTCGAAGGGTGAAATCTTCCAGTGATGCTGGAAGGAAAGCGAACAGAGAATGTAGTCCGGATCGCGAAGCGGTCGATATTCTATGTACGCTTTTGTGAACACAAGACTGTACATAGTTGTTTACGGGGTAGATTTGATTAAAAACGTTTTCCTCCTATCCCATATCTCTTATCATACTCCAGATATCAGGGAGCGCCGTTGCTCATTGGTTAGAGCACTGGATGTTAAACCAAAATGTCGATGGTTCGATCCTGACCAGCGGTAACTGCGTAGTGTACTGGGCAAGACACTTAATCCTGATTTCCCGAGAGGCGGTGGCGCTGTGTACTAAGGCGTACTGAACGTCGATGAAGACTTGCTTTCAACCGTTTCTAACTGCGTAAGTGAGTTTCAGAGTCTGGTAGTTGCACGCCGCTGCTCGTTTTTTTCCGGGTACTCCGGCTTTCTCCACCCATAAAACTGTCCAACACGATGTAATCCTGACTGTTGAAAGTGTCGTTAAACCCCAATAGATAAACAAACAAACTCTAGATATCACCGAAGCCCTAATAATAACAAAATTGTTTAACAGTACTAAATATTTGAATTTGAGTTACCTTCCTTGAAACGTGGCACCAGAAGATGATGCAGTCTTTGAAACTAAGCAGCCTTGAAAAATTTGTATTGTTTTAAAAAGATGAAGCATTGTACAGCAATCTTGCATCATTACGAATATTCCAGGGAGAAGAGAGGGTGATTTGATGAATATGAGGACCCACATAATGATATTGACTGATAGTGTGTTTTTATTTTGGAATCCGCACCTCTCCCCCCCCCCCCCTTCCCCAAAAAAAAAAGAATATTCAGGTGACTGCCTGTTTCTATCGCGTAAAATTTGTTCTTTTATATTCTGTATGACCCAACAAAAACTTGTCTGACGGTCTGAACTTGACAAAGATATTTGAATGCCCATATTAAAATGATGCGAGTAGATGTTTTTTACATGAACTTTATAATGGTCAGCTGTGTGAAAATATGTTGTATTGTTATGCCAAATACATGGAGGATCAGATTCAAAAGTATACTTGCGATAACATTCGAGGACAACGATTTGAGATAATGTTTAAAAAAGTTACAAATCTGTTTCTAGGGCCCTTCTTCATGGTCCTTTTGGGCTGCTGCATTCTCCCTGTTTACAACTAATGCAAACTTTAAAAAAATAAAAATTAAATGGTTTATGTCTGATATTTTACGCAAGTTAATAAAATTGATGAATATGTCCCTTGAGTGCAACAAGGCTTTGCGATGTTTTAGCCTCCTTGCATTCAAGGAAGAAATACGCCATCATCCATGCTGTTCTGCAGATTATGAGGCCTAAACCATAAAATAAACCAAGAACGTGAACTTTTGATGGCAAAGAAATAATTACAAACATAAAAATTGAAATAAAAAATGCCCACATGCAATTCTGCAAAAATGGCCTAAGAAACAGAAGATCTACTTTGTAGGGCTTAAATAGTTCTCCGTTTTCTCATGCTTGGAGGTAAAATATTGTACGATAAATTTATCATTTCTATCAAATGAATGGATGAACTCTTTATTTGTCGATACATACACAATACTCCACAGACGGGTGTATAATACAGGGACATGAACGGCATGTTTACAAATATGAACATAACAAACAGACATTTGAGGAAGTGTTGGAAGAAGTTGGTTTATTTTAGGGATCAAATATCGCATGGAGAAAACATAGTCCTGATGTCGGTTCTCCTTACAATATTATCTGACGTCAAATGAAGATTCCTGTAGATAAACCCTTCGTTCAACGTAAAATGCGACAATGTACAGCCAATGCTATTCTCATTGCCGATCATACTTTAGTTTTTATTTCAATTTTGGCCTCTACAATTGGATTGGAGCTCGCTCCAATGGAGGGATTGGGGCAGATAAGTTACGTTTTTTAGGCAAAACGAAAACTCTAGGTGTCTGGGCAAGTGTCATCTTCTAGCTGTGTTAAATAAGGTGTTAACCCTTTACCCAACGTAACGGCCAAAACCGGCCAGCGCTATTCTCAAAAATCTCCAATTAATTTTCAAAATATTTTCATTTTTTGTCTCAAAAACATAGGTTATGACCCCTTGTTGGAACGAGCTCGTCGAGCTCGTTCCAACGAGGGGTCATAACCTATGTTTTTGAGACAAAAAATGAAAACATTTAGTTATTCAAGAATTTTTTTTGCAAGTGTCGTCTGCTTTTCATGTTCGGTAAAGGGTTAAGTAACAGAATGTGAAAATGATTGCTACAGGCTAATATACCAAACTTTTCAAAAGAAAGTTTTAAACCTGTCTTCTGGTGTTGAATATATATCGCAGATATTAAATTTTGTTCCAATAAGACTAAAATCCTCCGTCCAACTTTGATTGGACAAGAGATCGCGGAGGTTTTTCTATGTTTGCGGCTCCAGTGCCATATGTTACCGTCTGACGTCACCACGCGAAATATTTGAAATGACGTTGCCTTGCCCGTTTCGTTATTATTGGCTTGCAAACCGCTTCATTTTTGGAGATTTTTCACACTTCCAGCAGACGATGTTCCGAATGAAGTGCTGTTTAAATTACAATTCAGGGTACGACTTGAAGTGACATGGAGTGACTTCAACCTTTATTATTTATTGAGTATTTGTCCAGTGATGGCGTGGGGATACACGAGAGGTTTTTTACTAACCTTATGGTCGTTAGAAGTTGACTTGTTCATTTCACTATGTGGGTTTTGGACTATTGGTACGGTCTTATTTCGTATCACGGTTGAACTTATACTCCGAGCCGCAAATCTCAGACTATTTTTACCTTGAGTTCATCACAATAAAGTACGCTAAAAGGTGTTTTGATTCTCAGGCAATCCCTCATTGAATTTGAACCCCCTCATTGGACATTTGTATTGCTTTTCAGTGCCTTCCAATATTAGTACAATATTTGTACAAACTCAGGGAGACCCGAAATATTTTAGAATTTTTGATTGATGCATATTTATTTAGTTGCGTTTCCAATATGTGTGCCTTGTTACAATTTACGGAAGAGAGTCCCTATAGGCACTCTTTCACAAATTGTAAAGAGGCAAATCCCCATAGATTAAATACTTTTACTTCAAAGATAATATGAAGAGTATCGAAAGAATATGAAACCTTTGAACTGAAGTACCTACAGTTTGTTTTTTGAGGAATGTTTTCTTTTTCAAATTGAACATGAATTTATTTGTATAAATATGCACTTTCTATATTTGTGTGTGTAGAAATCCTCTCCATGTTTGCTCATTTTTTGCAAAAGAAAAATAAAATATAAAAATAAAACCCTCCCTCCCTCCTCTCCCTCCCTCCCTCCCTCACTCCCTGATTTGAAAAAAAAATTGCCTGAGAATCAATTAATTTATTTTGTGTGGCCTTATACAACTGCACTCTGTTGGGGATAAATATTTTTGTTTGTACCAAAATGACAGATTGATAAGTGTCTTTCTGGTATATTTGGCAGGAAGAATATGCAGAACGGGGGAGAGAAAAAAACATACATGTTATGAAGTGTAATGTACATCGGGAATGGGAAAGTTCCATAAAAAGGTAGACTTGTAATAGGGCCCGGCGAACATTTGAAATTCGATTCGATTTCGAATCTTTGACCGATTCGATTTGTTTCGAAACCATCTCGATTATTCGAAACAAAATCGAATCCTGTAGAGTTTTGTCGGTCATCTTTTTCTTTATTGTCGACTTTCTGAAGATGACAACACACCGTGCAGTTTTCCGAAGAACGAACTTGATGGCAGACTGCCTAACTCAAATTTAGTCGGAAAATTCCTAAAAATGTCGTTTGAAGCGATACAGGAGATCGCGTTGCGTCTTTGCACAATATACCGCCCCTTGAGTGGGTCAACGCGCCATCTGCAGTGCGGGGTCAGTTGTCACCACTGAAATATTAAGAACATAAAATTCAAAACTCGAGCGTTTTGGTAGTTATTCATTCAAAGCGGAGCTTAGAGTAATTTTGCACAATATACCGCCCCTTGAGTGGGTCAACGCGCCATCTGCAGTGCGGGGTCAGTTGTCACCACTGAAATATTAAGAACATAAAATTCAAAACCCGAGCGTTTTGGTAGTTATTCATTCAAAGCGGAGCTTAGAGTAATTTGAATGTCACAGCGAACCCCGTCCTATACGATTCTTATATTGATGAAAGCACGCTGCACATCGGATCTGTGGCCTGTCCCGTGCAGAAATCTGTGAGCGGAATAATACCTATGGTTGTCATATGAATAAATTGTTCAGCTTTTCAGAAACAAGAAAATTGTACTTACGGTTCGATGGTTCGATTGTACGAAATAGTCCAACCAGTACGCATATTGATACTGTTTTAACAGGGTAAGTAGACATCACAAGAACGATTACTGTAGGTATCGTAACAATTGGGAAGAGGATCCGGTTCGGTTTTTAACCTTTTACCTCATTCGATTCGAGATTCGATTCGATTCGAAAAATCGTGATTCGTCGGGCCCAATCTTGTAAGTACAGGGTTGTTCTGATTGAACTGTGAGGATTGGATGAGAGATGTGTACTCGGCCGTTGACAACGATATTACAATTATAACATTTCAAAACTTTTATTGAAACATTTATGATCACGGATGTCGTGGGGGGTATTATTGTGGTGAAATTAACTCAATAAAAGCGCTTGTCGAATTTAAACTTTTATTTACAAGCAATGGCAGTAATCAGCCGCAGCCATATTTGTTTCTTTGCCGGGAACTAGACTAGAAATTAATAGCATTATATAAAAAACAGTTACTCACAACAACTCCAGATAAACATAACTCCTAAACAGTAATTAAACCTTTTTGAAATAAGAGACTCGCCATGCTGCGTGTAACTGTTATGTGAAGACCTAATCAGCGATTATCAGCTTATGCATATTATATGTCGTCAAAACAAATACATATCACAAAAGGGTAATGGTTATACCATCTCATTCATCGAAGTTCATTTATCGTTCATTAATGAGAATGTTTCCTCGATAAGGCAAAATGGGAGTCAAGCTTCTCTGCATAGTGGGAGACACTGCTCCTTGCTTATGTTGTTTCTAATTTGACGAGCATTGTGACAATAAAGATAAAGCGAGTCGCCTCGGGTTAGCTAATTACAGAGGCCGGTAAGTGTCACTTGTACGTCAATTTTGTGTCGCACAACCTCTCATAACTGCGACATGGTATACCGAAGGTATGGCAGAGTATATCGTAATTACGACCTATTTTTCGTGATTGCGACACAACTATCTTATAAATACGACATAGAATCTCGTAATTACAACTAAGTATGTCGCAATGGCGACTTCCTATGTCGTAATCGTGACATAGTTTTCTCGTAATTACGACTTAGTATGTCGTAACTGGCTTCCACATCTAATCATACAATTAACCTATGACACTAATTTCATTACGTTAAGATTAACAGGGAACTTCCCTCGCACGAAAGATTTGCATGCTTACTGTATAGGGCAAATCATTCGATTAACGCATTTGATTTCAGTGTCGTTAAAAAGTAAGTATTGAATGTGAGTATATTAAACATTGGTGGTGGTTTGTTGAAAATGTTATAAAAAAGAACATGTACACTGTATGCCTCCAACTTACATTTTCATAATGCCCACATAGGAAATATCCCATGGCGAATATATAGAGATCGTTGACGAGGTCAAATCGCCGGATCAACCGAGCCACCGTCGGTGGCTAGTGTGATCCAGCGAGCTGACTTCGGCAACTCGACAGAATACGACAAACCAGGTCACTTTACTGTCATAATGACCTGTTTATTATATACCGTTATGGAAATTCACCTTTCACACGAGAAATCAATTTAAAATTGGTTAGAAACAATATTAGAAATTCACATTATTCGATAGTGTTTATTTACACAAATGAAGCGTATCTAGAAACGGTTGGTATCCCGGGCAGACTCGATTGACGTTCTCCAGTGCCGTCTCCGTTCTGAGATTAACCATCTGATGCGGAATCGGAAACACACTCACTGTGATCCAGCGATCAGGATTCGATGGGTGAAATCTTCGGTGTATCATTGATAGATATACAATAAATGGGTTTTATGGTATGACTACCACGAATATCCTCTCAATGCTACAGCAGTTTTCCCATCAATTCTGGCTTGTCAGTCTCGAATTTCCAAATCCGTATCATGCCTGTTTCAAACGCCTCGTGACGTCACTGACGTTCGAAGAGTTTTTTAAGCGCAATTTTTACAAACGCGAAGGAAACACGCGAGTACTTTGGCACCGAGCACTCTGGCCATGTATCGTATCAACACTCATTTTTGTTTACATTTCAAGTGTCCTATTCTATATTTAACTCCTTGCATGCTGCTATTCTTGCCCATGACAGGAAATCCCGTGCAACTAAATTATATAAAATTCTGGGACATTTAACAAAACTTCCCCCTACAAACTTGATCAACCTTTTGACCAGTGTTTCACATTTTCATGAATTTTTCATCAAATCTAGTCATGGCTGCTTGTTAGCAGCCATGACTAGATTTGATAAAATTAGTTTTAAAATACTGAGCAGGTTGAGTGTTAAAGCCTTGATGTCATATAAAAAGCAAGTTATTATAACAGTCAGTTAACCTGGATTATCATATTCCGTATCGTTGATGAGACTGGACTAGTCTGATCAACATGACGCCCACACCGTCACGTTTGACCTGGCGGATCTGGTCTCTTTAAGTCGACGGAATCCGCAGCGCCGGATCAGCTGATAGTTGTGATAATATGTATTTATGAGTCTCATTTTTAGCTGCTTTTGTTGAAAAAGATATCGTATCGTCGACGAGACTAGATCAGTCTAACCAAACACAACGTCTACGGCGTCTTGTTTGATCCAGCTGATCTGGTATCTTTAACTCGACGCAATCCGCACACCCGGATCAATTAACAGGTGCAATAATCGGTATTTATCCGTTTCATTTACGCTGCTGTCGTTGAAAAAGATGCCATCAAGTAATGTATCCCAACAAAATAACAATAGTAACACTTCATTCGGCCACTGATTTGTCTCGGTTCTTTGGTGAGAAGGCCTTGATTTACCCTACGCTCCAAATGCCCCCTATCCCCACGCATCTTCTCTTCTCTAAACACCAGGAAACGAACTACTTGGTGACACCCCGTACCCCATTCTTCCCAATCTCGCCGATAAGCATACTAAGTTACGAGCCCGCACTTTTGTGTACCCACTAACCACATATCCTTCATTCTCCCATCCCACTTGCCGATTATACTCCGTGAAGCTTATTCTGTCAGTCTGGTGTTTTGGGCATTCTAATAGAAAGTGTTCCAGGGTCTCCACTACTCCTAACTTACACTTTTAGCACTTCTTTCCACCATCCTTCCAAATTTCAGCTCCAGCGACCGCGGCCTAAGCTTGATCAGCACTGACCTCCAAAGGTGCCATCAAGGTACACTTCAAAACTAAACTTCTCTTTATCACTCAGGCCACCAAAATACTTTTTTACTTTGATCCCCTCTCGCCAATTCTGGCTTCAATCCTCCGTGACCTTTTCTCTGACGATTGTCCTACGCTGTGTTGTACCCACTTCTGAGTCCGAGATTTCCATTGCAGTTTAGAGAATAACTGGAAAGGAAAAGCGCCTTACTGGGAAAATACTAACTTGTCATAATATAATGGCAAACATTCCATTGTAATGTAAGAAGGTACACTTTTTTATACATAGTAACACGTTGTAAACGGGATTTTTACATGAATAGCTTTATTCTACATTCTTTGGAAATAATAGTTACTATGGCGGCCCCTAGTCGGCCCTTAACTTTACGTGTAGATAGAGGCGCTACGTTCATTTCAACATTTTTTTAGAGTCCAGCTAAAGGAATGCAAATCCGTGTATGCAACTACGAACTTTGCTCTTTCTAAGATTTTGTTCTGAAGTTTGTCGTGTTACTGAGAAATTCTAACCCGAATCCCTTTATAATAAATTGAAGCATTTTGTGTCACAAAAGCAGCCAGGCGATTCCATTTATTGTTATGGGCTGCTCAAACATTGCGGAAGAATACGCGCTATGGTAATGCTACCGTTTAGTTGGACATCACATCAGAAAACCATTGACACACAGCTTGACAAAAATCCATAGAGCTGGTACCTTTTATATTGATCGAAAAAAGAGACAGATAGATAAATCTCAGATATATAACAAAGCGTCGCCGATGCTCAATAACTTAACACGGTGTGGTATCTCTAAACTGTTTTTTAACTTAATTTAATGTTTCGAGCATGATTAATCAAATCCTTACAAACTCACTTACACTCGACTGAACACTCTCGATCATTGCGGAAATTTGTCAATAACTTATCTCACCCAAACTACATTTTCTATTGATTCCAAACAACATTCCCAATTCGCTATCATTACGGAGTAAAAGGTTTTGAGTGTAACACATCGTAACTTACTACTGAACAGCAAACTTTTACCGGAGCGCTCAACTGTGCGTAAACTCTTGAGGTCGGGAGTTTGTTTGTAACCGTTGAAACGTAAGCCGTTTTACAGAACGCGGACTAGAAAACAGAAGCAAGAAAGAGACGAGATAAAAGGAAGGCAAGTATAATTCTAAAATACTCTATAACAGGCCTGCCGTTTTGAAAATAACACGATAGCGACTGATGCCCTCTTAGGTAAAGTTCCTGAAGGGCGACTACTTCCAGGGTATAGCAGGCATTCCACTACGATGGGAAACTCTGTACTTTTCTGTACTTGTGTTGGCGTTTCTTGTCTACCACAAATTGGGACCTGTTAACCGTCAAAGTTCTTTACATGATTTTGGCACACTCTATGTCTCAAACAGGTACTTTAAAGTACAGTCAAGAAGAGGTCATGTAGACAATGGACACGTTACCTTGGCAATGGTTTCTAGTCAAGTCTTGGTCGCCTCTAGAGGCAGCACAAACTTGGCTGGAAATCACTGCTAAGCCGCTAGGCTCTCAAAGTGTAGATGTGCTAAAATTCTGGAAAACTGCCCAGACCCCCAATAGTTAAAATAGACTGTGTGTTTTCATATATTTATTGTGCGAACACATCTTCTAAAGACCATTAGTTTGTCGGGATATTTCTAGGTAGGCATTGCCACTCCCCCCATTTCCAAATAAGTTGTGTCATAGAGTGGCGAGAGCGACCTTTCGCCTCAAAAGGACAGGCCCGCGGTAATATTTAATATAAACACTTATAACTGGTTGTGTTACAACGGACCATATCTGAACGGGAGGCGGAAGTAAACTGCGATTGGTCTGACATCACTCAGACGGAAGTGCGTTAATATGGGTCGGGAACAGTTTGTGCTGAAAAAATAGAGCTCTGTGAATCTCAGATTTCGGGTTGAATCGAATCCGAAACGAATCGGGAAGAAGATTCCGCTGATCGACCTTCGGATTACACCTGGAGGTCCATCTGCAGAAATTTTGCTCGTGTTTCTTTATGGGTTTTTTTCTAGAGAATTGATTTAACTGTTTGAAACTCCACCACGTGGTTATTTTCTCAGCAATTTTTTTTCTGTTTTCGTAACGTTCATGTGTATGTCAAATTATCCGATATACACTTGTAGCTGACTGGCAACAAACCATATCTATAAAAGTTCCCATCTAAAGAATACTGTTCTAGATCTTGTCTGGTTTACCCGGCCGCTTCCGATACGCCTGCTTTGATCTTTACTGAAAAATGCACGTACCATGATTAAAAACTTTCTCTGTTGCTATGCTTCAGTTTCTCTTGAGAGCATAATATTGTGTTCATATGACATTGTTTTGGACCAGTTTATTGGAGGCGGCCTTTAGGCATTCTCCAATAAACTAAGGGCCCACGATTTTTAAATTTCGGATTAAATCGAATCATGAATTTGAATTTGATTTTGAATCGAATCTACTCTTGAATCCAATCACTGTCTGGGTTGTAGATATTCCACTTTTTTACATCCGTAAATATTGTCATTCTCCACTCAAGTAGGTTGTATGCAACGGCGATTCGTCTGCTTGGGTAAATTAATCAAAAAAAGCAAAATATTACAAAACGTAATAAAAGTAGTTTTGGAAGCAGAACCTCCTTGAACTCTCTTTCTGTCATCGGGTCTCCTGTACAGGAGACCTGATGGCACAAGAAGAGTTCAAGAATTCGAAAATTTCCTATTCAGTGTCACTCGAATCGAACCGAATAGTATCATCGCGACGATTTCGAATCGAATCGAAAAGGCCCTGAAAAAACAGTAACAAACAAATTCCAACCACCAAACGTAAACTAGCAAGAGAGAAGTTTGCTTGCAGAATCTCATTATTCACACCTGTATGTTGTCGGCAATTTACTGTCGTTTGATATTTTGTCTGCTCCTACCCTGCTGTCACCTATGGGTTTTGCTCTCCTCGATACTATGGCAAGTTTTGGGAAAGCAGAGAGAAAGTGACGACTTTCAGCTTCGCAAAATGAAGCGTACACTTTTGAGATTTGTTCGATATTATCAAACGTAAATAAGCAAAATCTAATGGGGCAAAAATATTTTGGAATGTGTTAAATTAATTGAATTACGGGTTGTATTGTGGAAATAAGAGAATCTGGTTTTAATCTGAATTTTTTGTTGCACATTTTGGTTGATGGGTGCTGGTTAAGAGACATATTAACTGATATTGTATCTCACGTGTCTTTCTTTACCTAATGGGTACTGCGTCATCTCCGATTTTCTGACCTATCGAGGGTTATAAAAATAACCGTGCACTACACACTTTCAAAAAATTAGCCGTGGAATATTTCAGAACGTGGACTGACGAAACGTAAGGCGCCCTTCTAAAAGATCTTTTCAGGAATTCTGTTTCGTTATTTCATGTAATAATTATTGCACGACATGCGGTTGATTATGTGAAAATAGCGATCCTCTTTAAGAATAGACTACTCGCCCCGGTGCGTGGACTATTTTTCCCCAAGAATCACTATTTTGGCCGTGCAATATTTAAAATATACTGCATATATAAATAAAGACAAAACAAGAGCGTAAAGGAAGAGGAATTTACCACTAAAATGCTAGCTTTCATTCACATAATATTAATGTATTTATTTATTGGTGTTTAAGGTCACATATTTCTACACAATGGCTAATCATGACCACGACAGTTTTACGGGTGGAGGAAGCCGGGTACTCGGAGAGAACCACCGAGCAACGGTTAGCATTGGTTGAAGATAAGAGCACCATCGACATGCAGTACGCCTAGGTACACAGCGTCATAGTGCCCCCACGTGGGCAATGGGGGCGAAGTGTCTTGCCCAAGGACACAACGCGGTTGCCGCAGGTGGGAATCGAACCGAGGAAATCTCGGCTTACCATTCACATAATATATATCGTCCCCTGAGTGCAGGGGTGGGGGAGGCTTATTTCACAAGGCTAACGCCTCGTGAAATAACCCTCCGAGCGCCCCACTCGAGGAAAAAAATCGTACTTGAATCCGAGCAGTGAACTATTGTATATATTCCCATCTGCTGGAGGAGTGAAAATACCATAACATGCGGTGTTATTGCAAGTGGGACGTGGAGTTTTTCGGCGGTTATATTGTGCCAAACTATTTATTATCTTCCATCAATGGGCGTATATTACCGTCATTATAAAAGTGGTATGCATCTTGACCAGATCACGATCACGTCGTGACACATTTCATATCAGTGGCGCAATAAATGCAATATTGCGAAAGCAAGACCGATTCACGTGAAACTAACGAAAAGAGCATCTCACATTCAGTGTTCCCGCATTTCATTTCCGAGGGGCGACATGGATTAATTTATACGCTCGGATTGCGGCCAAGGAAATACCATAAAAGACCAATAGAGACCCGTTAGATTTTAACTTCTCTCACCCTCTTACCTGGAATTTCCAAGTAAAAGGTGCCACCGTTGACCTAACTGTGGAGTTCTTGACAGAAAATCAGCAACCACCTTCTTCTGGGAGAGATGACATCTTCAGAGGATGAACTCTCACACTGGTTTTCACCACAAGAAGGAAACAGGACCAACAGGCAAGAAAAATGAGTCTCTGGACCAAGCGCAGAGACACCTTGAATGCGTTTCTGCGAAGAAAGAATGAAGAGAAGGAGAAGATAGGGAGAGCGTCACTAACTTCTCCCAGCCTCAAAGTCCTGTTACCTATGCAGATGAATATTGACTTCTATCTCCCATTTCTCTGTATTTGGGCTCTTCTGAGGAGACCTTGACGGGTACCGATCCCAACATCAGGGAATCCCAAGCCAACTGCGGGAGAGGCTGTGGCAGGAGAGAGCTGGAGCAACGATAGCACCAACCACGCCTTCTTACAAGAGGCAATTTCTGTTCTCAAGATATTTCCCAACCTGTCATACATGGTCTCATTTATGAGGTGACCATGTCTCTTTACAAAATGAAAGAGAATTTTCTAAAAATCCAATAAAGACATAGGAGCTAAATGCCATTAAACACGTTTTAACGTAGCGGGAATATCAGGAATCATAGGTTACGCAAGTGGTAGTCCTTCAACGTATGTATGGCTAAGGATGTAGTGAGGTGCCTCATACCCCTCTCACTTACGATCCGAAGCATTAGTGGTTGGAAATTTTCGGGCTAATACAGTGAAAGATTGGAGGTACCAGTTGGAAAATTTAACCCTCTGCACTCTGATGTCAAAATGGCAAGTTTTCAGCAGCAAATATTTCCCATAATGTAGTGTGATATTTAACTAAATATATCTTGTTTGACAGAGCTCAGTGAGCTCTGTCAAACAAGAAATAATTGGTTAAATTTATAATTCAACAAGAGAAAAAAGAGTGTTTGTAAAATAAAAAATTATATTGCACTTCCAGAGTGCTAGGGGTTAAACCCTGGGATGGTCAAATGCACTGTCCTAAAATTGATAAGTCAGTGGCCAACCGGGGGTGGTGAGTTGGTTTTATTAACAGCGAGTTTTTGTTTGCATGGTTGACAATTTCCATCACTGAAAGAGAGTTACAGGAAAGTTAGCTCCCCTTAATTTTCTATAGTTGACAGTAAATTTAACACAAAGGGGATGCGGATTTCATATAAAAAAATAAATTTTGAAATGTTAATGACGTTGTATCACCGATGCGCGCATAATTTCACAAAATTCAGTCATTCTCCTGTAGAGCAGTATAAAAACAGAAGCCGACTTATTACAATTTTTCCCCAATCAGTTTGAACATTTGACTATTAATCTGTGTTTTAACCCACTTAAAAATAAGAAAACAGCGCTTTCACCATCTTTTGATGTTCCGTATCTTTTTTCTGTTCGTATTATCAGCAGTGTGCGCATCGTGACATTATAATACAGATACCATCCGTTCCATTAAGAGAAAACTCTAGGAGGTAACATTTGCTAATTTTTTCCCGGATGAAGAAAAACTGCCAAATTTCTGTAAAAATGCATTCACGAAACAATGAGCCAAAGTGGACTTTTGCTTAGTTGCTTCTACTTAACGTGCCATAGAAAGCCAAGTTTCCTTTTGTATCTTTTAATAAGCGAAAACAACAGACAGCTCGGAGAGCTGTCTGTTGTTTTCGTTTATTAAAGGTAACAAATGGTAACTTCGCTTTATTTCCTACTGTTGTCATAGGCGTTTTCTCAACAATTACCTTCTTAATTGAACCTTCCTCGTCCATCTAATAATTTCAGGGGAGATAACTTTATCTAATGACGATTTTCATGACGAGGTAATTCAGGTGTGGATTTTCTATCATTATCTCATTTTTTTTTTTTTTTTTTATTTAATCTTATTTGTTTTAAAAGGATTGGCGAACAAGTTATGCAACTTATATTAACGCCTCTCCTTGGCCCAATGGCACAGGTGTGTGGGATGACCTTCATAGCAGCAACTTCGTGGCCTAGCTCTTCTCGAATACTACGAAGGGATCTTTAGCCTGCACGGAGTGTGTCTCTCTCCGCACAGAGGACAGCCATTTTACGTCCCCACCCGATAGGACGGTACGCTGTGACAGCATCAACCCCACAATTAATGCTGACAGAGAGTGTTCGGACACCTCGGGAACTTTCCCCGACCGGGGATCGATCCCGGGACCTCTAGCATGAGAGACCAGCGCACTTATCCACTCGGCCACCACTCTCATCATTATCTCACGGTGACATGGTCGCACATTTTCGACTATAATCAACTATTAAGGCACCATTTTCAAACCATGTGAGTCAAAGTCAAGGTTATTTTGAAAGGAATTAAGGAAGGAATTTCTAACACTATCCACTGTAAACTCCGCATCAAGGGTAGCGATTTGATCGGTGATAAATTTCAATATCGTGTATCGTTATACTCTGGATACAAATGCGAGAATTTTTCTGAGGTGTGCTCCCCTTTTTCGTTCATGTTCCCATTATATTAATCTCATGTGTTCCTTCTGAACGGTTTTCACAATCTGAGAATTCATTCTGTAAGACTTAGCATAGCAGATGGTGCCTTGTTGTAGTAAACGGACGAATTACAGTATTTCCTGCAAATGGTTGGGGGAATTTAACGTGTTTAGCTTCGGATTTCTCTTTATTTTAATCCCACCAGTTTGTTGTCACCAACCATTGTTATAAAATTATATGCATACAGTACGGCCGCCGTGGACTGGTCACTTTACACTGGTGGACAATATTTCCACGGACGCAATAATATTAAATTTGCAAATAATAGAAATAATCATCAAAAATGTAATTACAACCCGGTGCTTCATTAATTAAAATTTTGCTGCTGATGATTTTTATTACCTGGTAAACGCATGCGTGGACATCACTGCCCACGCGTGTACTGCATGAGAAAATTCTATAACTTGCGCTCCAGTCCAACGTGTTTTATAAAGTGCAAATAAAATATGGCTAAACTACAGAAACCCAGATGTAATCATGGCCAGTCCGCACTTCGTCGTATGCAAATTACTGTTGGGTTTTCTCGCATTTATGGGTCTCTTTTTTACTTGGAGAGACTTTAAGTACACGCACGCGTACAAGCAGTTTGTAAGAAACGATTTGACTTGCACACGTCCATATTTACACAAACATTATGAATCCGATTTCCCTTGTTTAACCTTTTACCTAACGTACAGGCCAAAAACGCCCAGCCCTATTCTCAAAACTCGCCAATTAATTTTCATTATTTTTTCATCTTTGGTCTCTAAAACATAGGTTATGACCCCTCATTGGAACGAGCTCGTCGAGCTCGTTCCAATGAGGGGTCATAACCTACGTTTTTGAGACAAAAAATGAAAATAATATTTATTCAAGAATGTTTTTTTGCAAGTGTCGTCTGCTTTTCATGTTAGGTAAAGAGTTAACACTCGTCACAGAAATGTCAAAATACCAAAATATCAAGTATATAGTATTTTTTCCTATAATGTAAATATAAATTTAATCAGTTCATTCTTGTTTAGACAGAGTTCATTGAGATCTGTCAAATAAGGATGAACTGGGTAAACCCTAGTTGCATTTTGGAAAAAAATTGACAACTTAAAATTTTGAGTCTTTGATATTAGCTCATTAGTATAGCGTTAAGAAAATTCCCACGGGGTTGAAGTGTCTTCCCCAAGGGCACAACGCATATGGCGGAGGCCTTTATCGAATCTTTCGATCTCAAGTCCTTTGCTCAAATGAAGGTGTTCCTGAGCTCCCTCTTATACCTTGATGTAATTACAGATTGTTTTTTGTTTCGCTTTTTATCTAACACGACATGCAGACGGCACTTGAAACAAAATGTCTTGAATATCTGACATTTTTATTTTTGCCTCCAAAACATACGGCTTGAGATTCATCATTGGAACGAATTCGACGGGCCTCCGATTAAACAAATAACAGTAGTCTACAAGGTGAGCCAACATGTCATTGGTAGGAGGCAAATCGTTGTTATTGGCATATGCTTGAAACTACGCAGTTTCTAAAATGATGTTCAAAATATGTAACACTACACGTACTATACCCGGCGTTGCACGGGTTGAGGGGTTAATGCGACAACGCGATGTCGGGTGCCGTCGTGGCCCATCCCGTGTTCCTTCCTGGTACAATAGCACCTGGGTTGAGGCACTGCGGGGTTTATGGCCTACAAGCAAATGCGTTGGCACGATCGGTACACATACACGTCAGTTTATCTGTCATTCATGCATGTTCTGTATGGAAACATTGTAAATGCTAAATATGTACATTCATATACTCCAATCAATTTTTCTAGATAAATAATAAATCCTATGAAGCGCGTCAATGGCTTCAAAACAGAAAATGTTAAGTTTGGAAGAACAGCGGTTTTGGTCTCTCTGGAGCCGTCGGTGTTAGAGAATCTCAGCACTCAAATTGGAAGGCCAAGACAACAGACTATTTCAAGTTGCGCAACAGATTATAATTAAGTACGAAGAGATTTGACGTCATTATTAAATTTGAAGCTCAATAAAACATATATACCAGACGTATTGCTTCGTCTCGCCGCTTTTGGAATTAGATCTCCATTTTCCTAAATAGTGTTAGCGAATATTTGCGTTGGCACGATCGGTAGACATACATGTCAGTTTATCTGTCATTCATGCATGTTCTGTATGGAAGCATTGTATAAAGAGTCTAAATGTTAAATATGTACATTCATATACTCCAATCAATTTGTCTAATTAATCGGCAAAAAAGGGAGAAAGACTGTAATAAAGCCCACACCAGACGGGATATCTTCGTCAGACGTGTCAGTGAAGAAAACAAACATTCTCTTAAATGGTTTACTATTCTCCTGCCACAGTCGACTAAACTCCTTCAACACTATATACTCCAGAATAGATTGCCATAAGAGGTGCCCGGGGAGCAGTGCGCCGGACCTGGAGCCAATACTGTAAAACTTTTACAATTGTTTTTTTCTTCTACCTATTAATGACCAAAATGAATCATTAGCATTTTAAAAGATATGGCAATTTGCCAACTTTCAAAATGCTAATGTTTCATTCAACCCATTTAAAGTCATAACTAGAAAATACAATTCTAGAAAGTACAATTGTAAAAGTATTATAGTATTGGCTCCTGGTAGAAGCCGGAACTGCAGTCTTGGAATTCATATTTTAGTTGGCTTCATTTACATCTCTGTGATCACAAAAGTGGCGTTTTTCGCGATCAGTTTGCGATTGGATCGTGATATTTCACAAGTATAACATTCCGAAATCAATACCTATTCACGAAAAAATGCACGAAAATAGCACCACGGATTCGATTTTCTTGTGATTTGTCCAGCCGTTGAGATTCTACAGTTCGTTGGAGAGAAAAGCGAAAAGATAATTACGACCCACAGTCGCGATCCGATCGAAGTTCTCTATCAACTTTTGTGTTCACAGAACTGCAGTTATTACTGTACTATAGGGTGGGGGCAGTGTTGAGTAGGCAAATTTTGATCAACAGTTTTGGTAGATGGATCTTCTTTCAAAACACCGAAGTAGTGTAGATTTACCCAGCAAAGAGCAAGTCCAAAATAAGTATGAAAAGCACAAGCAACCCTGTAGCTAATGAACTTCCAGATCTATCAATGGAATATTTGCTTGTCCTTTTTAAATTAATTTTTCAGAGTCACCGTTTTGCAGTTACATAGATACAGAGATGGGCGGACGAGGGAGGGAGGTGTCGACTACCCCACCAAAAGTTTTTCCGGAAGTTTTCTTTATGAGTTTGTCGAAATTTATTGGTAATTTTTACATAAATTTATATTTTGGATAAACATATACATATAAAATAGTCGTGGCAGTAGTGAGATTGGGTCTCGCCATATTAATGGAAGGTTCCAAAGGAGTAGTGGTATGAAACTCTGGCACTAGACAAAAATACAGTCCTGATCGAAGCTTATCATAGGATAGACAACGATGTCAACGGACAAGTCAGTAGGAGTGGACGAAGAGCTATGAAGACTGTGAGATGGTCTATGAGCTACTAGCAGAACAGATGCTAGCAGCCATTACTATCCTCCGATAACTATCATCCGAAATATTTGATATCCTTCAATAGTTTATTTTCATATGATACAGTACAGTCGGCGTGGACTGGTCGTGGGCAGTGATGTCCACGCATGCGTTTACCAGGTAAATAAAAATCGTCAGCTGCAAAATTTTAATTAATGAAGTACCGGGTTGTACCCGGTGCTTCATTAATTAAATTTTTTATACTTATTCATATAATTATTGTTTGAAATCTAATATTATTCCGTCTGTGGAAATATTGCCCTCCCGTGGAAAGTGACCACTCCACGCGGCCGTACTGTAAGTGTCATCAAATACCGAGACGAGTCGAAGAGTCACTCTATAGAGCAATTTCAAGATAGCTCACTGGCGCGATAAGATTCGAGTAGTCAGAAATAACCTGTTCCGGTCACCGCTCGATTGACTCGTGAACACCTTCGTACAGTACGGCCGCTGTGGACTGGTCACTTTCCAAGGAGTGGGCAGTATTTCCACGGACGCAATAATATTAGATTACAAACACTAATTATAGGAAGGATCATCAAAATTTTAATTGATGAAGCACCGGGTACAACCCGATGCTTCATTAATTAACATTTTGCTGGTGATGATTTTTATTACTTCGTAAACGCATGCGTGGACATCACTACCCACGCTTGGGTTACTACCAGCCCACGACGGCTGAACTGTTTCTGTTACAAAGTGAATGGGGTGGTCTAGGAGCTGATGATTAGTCGAAGAGTCGACAGAGCACAGTTTGTTCCATTCACAGCTCGAATGAATCTTGAACTCATTCTTTGGCTTCATAGACTCCTTATCAGGCAGAGGTGTGATGGTAAATAAATGGAACGATTTGATTGGTCGAGGGCAGACATCTGGACCAGAGATAGCGAGCAGCAGCCAGGGTAGTTACAATAGCAAACTGTGGAAATAGAGTGGTCGTACTATAGTGTGGGTACTGTCATCTAAAAAACGGTATATTTCTCAATGTTTGATGATGCAATCTTTTTGAGTTTCTTGTTTGGCAGGTGAGGATCTACAATCTTGTGGACAGGATATCGGGCTGAGAATTCCGACCAGATCGCGAATCAGCCAAATCTGGTCGAAATTCTCTACTGTTGTTGACTTCTCGTAATTCCTTGTCTGCTGTTTTTCTCCCGTAGAGCTGACTGCTGTAAGTGCCACAGTCGGTACAGGTAGAGTAATTAGGAGATAACACATTCGTGGTCCAAATTTTACCCAAATCAATCGAACTCTAAGAAACAAGTGCACATTGAAGTGTAAGACAAATTCTAGTCCGTGAAACTTTGGGCTCATCCATCAGAGGAAACGTTGCGCTTTTCAACATACTTTTATAGAGTTACGGTTTTGTAGGGAAAAACACAGAACGACACGCGTGTGTGAATGTGTTAATCGATATGGCACGAGTGCCAGCGCGAAAGGATAGAACGAGAGGCCGCAGGCTTCGAGTTTTATCCATGCGCGATGGCACAAGTGCCATATCGATTAAACCATTTTTTTGTCACCAACCAACCTTGCGAGGGGAACCTGTGTTACTTTTTCGTCCTCTGAGTTCCAATGTGTTCTATATGCTTACTGGCACATAGAACACATTGGAACTCAGGGGATGACTTTTAGCTATCGCTAGGGATTGAAATTGTAATTGCGGTACACGATTTGTAGAAAATTCCAGTGAAATTTCGCTTCTTTATAAAAATAGCCCGTGAACGATTTCCGTTCCAAACATGTGCGGAACAGATTTTTATTTTCCGCACGGTTTAGTGTTGCTGTAGATGGGGATTTCAAGGAACAGGCGTGTAATAACAATCCTTGTCAGTGAACCTTTGGGCCCATCCATCAGAGGAAACTTTGCGCTTTTCAAAATACTTTTATAGAGTTACGGTTTAGTAGGAAAAACTGTTTGGAGTAGTTGGAAATTAAGTTTCTCATATGCGGCCTTATAGAGTAGTCGGAAATTAAGTGTTTTATCTGCGACCTTCTTACAAATACTATTCGATATCTATTGCGTCGATACATATTAGAGAATATCTCCCTGGAAATGACGCGCATTATGCAATATGCTTAGACTGATATTACAGCTCGTATTCGTACAATGAATGCTATGACACGTCGAACAGACTCATCGAAGATCCTGCTGCATAATTTGTTAATCAACAAATATTGCAAGAGGTTGCGACCATACCCTCCGAACAAACCCCATCCTATCAAAGGCTTTCGGAACTATAGCAGCCACGTACCACCATAAAAACAAAGAGGGCGACCTTCAGTTAACAAAATGGACAACGGAAACGAGTGCCACCATAACAACATGCGCTGCGCATGCACATTGACACCACATATCACTATGGTTATGACGTCACAACATGGTTGCTCACCCGGGCTACCATGACCACCAATCATGACGTAACTGGGTTATGAGCTCCCCCATCGAGGTCACGCAGATCAAGCAAGATCGAGACATGACATACTACTCTCGTGTAAAGAGTTGAACTTTAGGTTACCTTTCTGAGCATTATTTGGAAATTTTATATTCTCAGGGTGGATAGGTTATATATAAATAAAGTTATTACATTTCCCATTGTCACCCACTTACTTCTTCTAGAATAAGAGTGTATTAAACTGACTGGCGTAATTAAAATGGCATTCAACTGCCTGATCATATTACCGAGCAGAGTATTTTTATCTAAAAGAGATACATGCGTTTAGATCACACATGTATATATTTACACTTGACTACATATAAATATTTTAAACTCTAAATGGAATAGTTAATGGTTTTGATACGAGCACGTGCTTTAAAACACCTTCAACGTTACGTGACACAATAAAGACATTGTGAAATGTTCTAGATTCACCACGCGTTGAATCTGGATTACACGTGGGAGCGCGGTGGCTCAGTAGGTAGAGGTGCACGCTGCAAGCCGAGAGGTCCTCGGTTCGAATCCCACCTGCGGCAACCGCGTTGTGTCCTTGGGCAAGACACTTCATCTCCATTGCCCGCGTGGGGGCACGATGACACCGTGTGCTAAGGCGTACTGCACGTCGATGGTACCCATGTCTTCAACCAATCTAACCCTGCCTGTGCTGCAGTGCGGAGTTACGATGTTGGGGAGCTGGCAGCTGCTCGTCGTTGCTCGGTGTTCTCTCCGGGTACTCCGGCTTCCTCCACCCGTAAAACTGTCACGGTCATGATTAGCCATTGTGCACAAATATGTGACCTTAAACATCAATAAATAAAATAAATAAATAAACTGGATTACACGTAAGAACTTCATATAATAACACATCTGATTGGACGTTACTTGTCTCAGTGACGTTATGCCGTGAATTAAATGCTTCGACACAAAACAGTGTCAAGCAAAAAAGTTACGATACCGCCAAATGTGATATTTTTCTGTTAAAATATCAGCTTCATTCACGTAAGTCAAGTTTAATCGTGGTATAAATACAGAACATAATTCTCGTAGACTACGAAGAACAGGAATCAATGGCCCTTGGTTGAGTGTTTCATGTATTTCACGCGCGCCTTCGACGGCCGTGAAATACATCAAAGACTCCACTTCGGATCGTTGTTTCCAGTCCCCTGCACTCCACCCTCGTTATGTTCTCTCTTATGGTGCGATGCGCGCGTTACGTGCGATGCGATAACTAACTATTTTTCTTTTAATCTGGAATTTCGACATGATGCGATTCCCCTCATTTGGACATGGCTGTCAAACTACTCAACAGGAGATTAACTGAGTCGAATGCCCAAAGTAACACATACACTCATCTAATATAATTTTGACATAACAAATCGTTGCCTGAAAATAATAATCAGTGATTTTTTTACACGTCTGTCCTATGTAATCCCCATCTACAGCAACACTAAATTATGCGGAAAATGAAAATCTGTTCCGCACATATATGCGGAACAGAAAACGTTGACGGACTATTTTTTTTTTTTTTGATATAAGCGAAATGTCACTGGAATTTTCTACAAATCGTGCAACGCAATTAAAATTTGAATCGCTAGCGATAGTTGAAAATCGTCCCCTGAGTTCCAATGTGTTCTATGTGCCAGTAGGACGAAATAGTAACACGGCTTCCCCTCGCAAATTTCGTTGACGATAAAATGTGTTCTTTTTGATGATAGTTGTCAAATGAATTGCTGAGTGTCCTTCTAATAAGTTTTGTTTTATAGACTAGAAGCTAGAAGGCATGTAAGAAAAACAGAACGACACGGGTGTGTAAATGGGTGAATCAATGTGGCACTTGTGTCATCGCTGAAGGATGCGGCCTCTCGTTCTATCCCTCGTGCCATATCGATTCACACACTTACACACGCGTGTCGTTCTATGTATTTATGCTTCAGTCTCACCCATTCTTCTCAATATTATGTATAAAACCTAAGGACAACATGGCGCATTCTGTAAAGCTTCGACGTTTAGAGCAACAGGGCACCATATGCAATTTGAGGTCTCACATTGTGTGAAAACTGCACACTGAGAAGAAAAATTAATTTATCTCTTCATCGCGACACACAATACGTTCGAATCTCGTACAGTGCGTTATAGCTTTCCAACTGTTCTATTCGCTGGATCCGGGGATTATTTCGCTCCTCTTCTTGTCAGGAAATAATTATTCCGTATTCCATTCGGGAACAGTCATGCACAGATAACATTTGTTAAATGCATTCCATAAACTTATATAAGCTGTCCTTTCATAATAGAGAGTTTCATTTGGTTGTTTTCTGATTGTTTTGTAAGGCTCAGTCCGATTGATTTTACTCTGTGTAATCTCATAATCTGCTCTGTTACATTTCTGTGTAATGCTTTTACTTGTCAGGTGATTAGCAGATTGTTGCATCGCCCTTCCCATTGGAAGGCCTCCGTCGCACTGGTTCCAATAACGGACCATAATCTGTGTTTTGGGAGTAAAAATGGAAACTTCTTACCCAAGCAGTCAGATGCCTTTGCAAGTGTCACGTTTTGTGAAGGAGGTTGATTTCAAAACAACTTTTTCGATATAGATCCACCATATTTAATGGATAGAAAACTGGGGACAGAGTTGCATATGAAAATCTGTTCCGCACATGTGTGCGGAACGGAAATCGATGACGGACTATTTTTAACTAGAAGCGAAATTTCAATTGAATTTTCTACCAAGTGTGCAACGCAATTACAATTTGAAGCGCTAGCAATAGCTGAAAATCGTCCCCGGTGTTCCAATGTGTTCTGTGTGCCAGTAAGCATAGAGAACACACTGGAACTCAGAAAAGGAAACAGTAACACGGGTTCTCCTCGCAAATTTGGTTGGCGATAAAATGTGTTCTTTTTGTTGATAGTTGTCAAATGAATTTCTGAGTGTCCATCTAATAATTGCTTTTTTAGACGAGAAGAAGTGTAATAAACACAGAACGACACTTGCGTGCGAATGGGTTAATCGAAATGCCACTTGTGCCATCGCGGGGGGATAAAAGGAGAGGCCGTACGCCTCTCGTTTTATCCTACCGCGATGGCACTCATGCCATATCGCTTAACCCTTTCACACGGGTGTGTCAGTCTGTGCATTTATTGATGGTCGACTCTGATCAGGGAACTCAGTCCCTCAGTTTCTGATAGATTTGCAATATGCCAAATGTTTAATCACAAAACTTCTAAGACTGGAACTCTTCTTGTCGCAGGTGTGGTAATGTCAACATCGATCAGATTCGTGTTAACGTCTGCTCAGAGATTGAACCTAGTAACATGATTAACATTTTAATACATCCTTTGGGAATTCATGCACGGGCAATTACGATAATTTGGCGCATTTATTACAATAATATTTACATCAGACCACGTATGTCCGCCCTGTTAATCAATCAATGATCAATCCACTCGGAAAACGATCTTTTTCATTTTTATACAATCTGTTTTCTATGTATAAAGGTTGTTCATTTATAAGAGATTCAGATCACAGTGTCTTCGGGATACAGGGTGGTATCGTCATGACCTTCATTTTTTCAACGTGTACAAAATTTTATAATTAAGGCGATAAGAATGTCTGGATGGTTATATTATTGTGTTTTCAGAAATGGTGAGTCATTACATTCATGTGTTATATCTTGTTAGTCTCATTGATATTAACCTCTTTATCTAATGTATAATGCAGCATCAACGGGGTTGATGCTGTCGCAGCTTATATACAGTCATTTTGTTCACTCAAATACTTTACTTATGCAGACCAGATTTTAAGACTTTATCTGAGCGTCTACATACGGTGTCAATGTATGTGGTTGTCAGCCACGTGACTAAACTATGACTTTATCACGTTTGTTTCAGTAATGTGATAGTGTTGTACCCCGTACTGACGATCAGTCAGAGTGTGAGCCAACAGACTCCAAACATTGAAAGACGCACAGGAGGCGGAAACTTAATGAAAGTGGGTGGGCTACGAATGTCCGATACGTACTGGGCCTACCATGATTCGGCCCGCTGGGAAATCAGTGAAAACATGGATCCGCAAAATTGACATTTCATTGATTCTCAAATCTTGATGAGTGCTACAGGTGTGTGTGTGGAGGAGGATAGGGGGCCGATTCATCGAGGTATAAATGTCATTAACAAACCAGCATGGTTGGTCCAAATCTCTTAGTCGTGTGGTCGCTTTCTGTGCTTGAGGTTGTTGTGTTGTTCGCAGCCGCGGCTCCCGCACTTCTCTCTCGATCTTTTACATTGATGCTATAGCCTGTTACTTTGCGGGCGTTGTATCGACCGCGTTGGGGAGGAACGTGCTAAATTAGGGAAATTGGAATGCGATTCACGAGTGGTGACTCGCAAAAAGAACAGGTGAGTAGTGTAGCGGTTGTGGTATAAATTTACAAAACGGCACTCGCGTTCGAACTGTCATTTTTTACCGGACGAGATCGATTTGGGCGATTTCACCGTCTGTGCACTTTAAAATCATTTGGATTAAAAATGAACCCAAATAAACTATTGATTTTGGTCAAGTTTTAACCAAACTGATTTAGAGTGTGGAAAGACGTTTGCAAGTCAAAATGTTCCCCTGACAGAAACCGGTCCTTTTTGTAATTTTTCTTTCAGCTAAAAGAATACGACGTTTTTGAAGGTTTTTTTTTTACAAATTAGTAGATGGGAGCGCGGTAGTCCGCTGGTTATAGCATTAGATTTAACAGCGAAATGTCGATCCTGACCAGAGGTAACTGCGTTGAGTCCTTGTGCAAGATACTTAATCCCGATTGCCAACGTGGGGGCACGGTAGCGCCGTATACTACGGCGTACATGACGTCGATGGTGCACTTGCCTTCAACCGCTACTAACTCTGCTTATGCAACGTTAGTAAGCTGAAGAATTTGACAGCCATTCGCCACTGCTTAGTGGTTCTCTCAGAGTACTCCGGTTTCCGCCACTCGCAAAACTCTCCGACAAGATGTGACCTTGGATGTGTAACTTGTCGTTAAACCCTAATAAACAAACCAACCAGTAGATACGGAAAAAAATAAGTAATACCCTCAAAACGTCATAGAGAGATTATTATTATCCCTGGTGGGTGAGGGGGTGAGATGGGGAAATCTCACCGGAGGGCAAGATATTTGGGCCAGATACGAGGCTTGAGTAGTGTCTGGGTGAAATATCTTGTAACGAGGGTGAGATTTCCCCATCTCAAACCCACCCCCATTCGGGATAATTTTTCTCCCCTCCGCCATCAATAGTAATCCAGGAGCACGTGCAGTTATATAGAACAATTTTGTTGTCCGTTTCTGAAACAAATGACTTGCTTATCGGAAAGAGGTCACAAAAGTTCTGTATATACCACGAAATTAAATCCAAACGACGGCAAGACAGGGGTTAAAGATTTGTAGCGAAATGAAAATGAACACATTCATAATGGCGTTATAAAGATTCATATAAAGGAGTCAAGTGTCTGAGTTTTTATTTCTATTTTCTTCGACAAACGCTCGTCTGCTAATATTTTCGAAACGTGACGCCATGTTGTTTGTTTATGGAAGAACGTGCGATAATTAAATAATCCGTGCGCTCATTAAATATGCTAATAAGTCGGTCCCGTGGGTCATGTGAGATAGATATCTATCTCACGTGGCCTTCTCACATGAGACACGCATACCTTCCATACGAAGTGGGGGGAGAATAGTTTAATCCCCAACCCACAATGCCAATATGCCTGAAAATCAAGTTGCATTTTCCCATAATCCAACTTGGAATTCAACCACTACAAAATTGAACTCTGTCAAACAAGATCGAATTGGTTTAAATTTAAGTTGCATTATGGGGAAAATGCTGCTTGAAATTTTGATGTATCGACAACAGTGGGTGGGAGATTAATTATCTCTCAAATCCATGAACGTGACTCACAGACCTCATGAGTCCTTTCAGTCAGGTGATCATAACTGATGAGTTCCCAGATTATCCTGAATTATCAAACTGTGTCGCACTATATATAATTAATATCACACTCAAAAGGAAGTATTGCTGAATGTGGCATGACATTTGTAAAGTTTTGCTTTTGTTTTTTCTTCTGCTTTGACCGTCAAAAGAAGAATGTCTGGCTGTCACATTAACAAGGTGAATGATTATCAATGTGTCTCCCATTGAATTTGTTTTAGAATTTGCTCAGCATGTCAACGCAGCTCACGTTTGGTATTACCTTATTTTCACCGGGTGTACATTATCAAACATTGATTATTGTTCTATCTGCTTTTTATAACAATCGAATCACGCTTTTGACTTTTTACCTCTTCACTCAAGAAAAAGACGACAGTGTGTTTTTGTTCCAAATAAGTAGTATTTAACCCTTTGAATCTTAATGATACCCTCCATGTCAGTCCAATGACTTCAGTTGGAAGAGTCCTTATTCGATATTTGGGAGAGACCAAATAATATTTTCAACTGCTGCACTTTTTTCTCCGTCTTTTTAACCAGTTGGAAAATACATGTACCTCTATTGATCACCATAAACAATGCGTTACTCAGTTGTAACTTCACACTTTTAGGAGACGACTTACATAAGCCTTAGGCATGATGTCGAATTCTGTTATTACAGTTAACTATACAAAAGTACAATACTTTCTATTGTTCATGTGTATTTTATGAACTATATTTGTTTCATGTAACAACCAATCATTTTTCAATAAATATTGTTTAACCCTTTACCTAACATGAAAAGCAGACGACACTTGAAAAAAAATATTCTTGAATAACTAATTTTTTTCATTTTTTGTCTCAAAAACGAGCTCGTTCCAATGAGGGGTCATAACCTGTGTTTTTGAGACAAACAATGAAAAATTAATGAAAATTAATTGCCGATTTTTGAGAATAGCGTTGGCCGTTTTGGCCGTTACGTTCGGTAAAGAGTTAAATCAAAATATTCATAGACCTACCATACACATTCACTTGGCACCCACCCAATTTATGACTACAGGCCGTATAACAATCCTCTGCTGGAAAAGTGGGCCTTCGGGTTCGAAGAGTTAAGCCGTCACTCAGAGTATCGAGAAAATATGTATCAATAGATAAAACCTCCATAAAAAAATGTCGAGAGAATTGCAACTGACGCAACACGAAGCGTCAGTAGATTGCTGCTTTACGCTGAAACCGGATGGAACCACCGAAAACTCAATATACATATTGAAACAGTACCTTAACCCTTTACCCAACGTAACGGCCAAAACCGGCCAGCGCTATTCTCAAAAATCGCCAATTAATTTTCATTATTTTTTCATTTTTTGTCTCAAAAACATAGATTATGACCCCTCATTTGAACGAGCTCGTTCCAATGAGGGGTCACAACCTATGTTTTTGAGACAAAAAATGAAAAATATTAGTTATTGAAGAATTTTTTTGCAAGTGTCGTCTGCTTTTCATGTTAGGTAAAGGGTTAAACTGTGTCATAAACTTACCCCGGGATATCTATCTTGTGTGTGTGATGGGAGCGCGATGGCTCAGTGGCTACAACATTGGACCTCAAACCGAAAGGTCCATGATTTGATCCCCGCCAGGGGTAACTGCGTTGTATCCTTGGACAAGGCACTTAATCTCGATTCCCCATATGTGGGCGTGGTGGCACTCTTACCAAGGGATACTGCACGTCGATATAGATAAATAGATCGATATTATTTATGGTGCACATGTCTTCAATCAATGCTAACATGTTTGTGCGGAGTTAGTACGTTGGGGAGTCTGATTGTTGCTCGCCGCTGCTCACTGGTTCTCTTCGGGTAATCCGGCTTTCTCCACCCAAAAAACTGTCCAACACAAGGTGATCCTGGTTGGAAAAGTGTCAAACATTGATGAAAAAAAACAAATAAGTAAATAAATAATCTGACTGTACAATCCAGCATCCAGATTAAATATTTCACCTTATTTTGTACTCTGTAACATGTTTTTAAGGAAACAGCTTACATAAGCTACAAGTTTAATACCGAATCTTTTTCCATAACCTTCTAACTTAATGTCTGAATTGCAATAGTATACAAAATCTAGAACAAAGGATTGTTTTAATTAAATATTTCCACTTAGGATTGGGAGAAACACTTTAAGACCTCTAGATTTTGTCCAAATGGGTGATATGTCCCCTTATTGTTAGGCAAACACACATATTCTGAAGTTTGTATCTTACCTTTGACAGTCCATCAATACCGATGATAAACACTGTAACGATGAAGGTTTCTATCCAAAATTATTACCCGTGGTTCGCCAGATCTCATCTTTTTTTGATTTTAGGTATCGAAAATGAGAGAAATACCAGGGGAGGCCACCAAAAATTTGCAAGACGTGACGTGGGGGTGGGTGGGTCACTTGAGTGCGCCAAAAATGTGCATTTCCAACTTGTGCAATTTTTTGAATTTTTAAAAAATATATCAATATATCAGCTAATATACACCATCATTTGTGTTTCAAACCTTAAAGATGATGTTGTACATCACACTCTTAACATAAATACAACATCAGGAGGCTTTATATGTGAGAATATTGGGCTTAAACTGGGAAAATGTCACACGTTAGTAGGGGGTGGGTGTCTTGTTCGAAATGTAGAAAATGTGCAGACAATATTTTGGGAACAATTCAAATGAAAATTTGTTCCCGTGTATGTTCACCTGCTCTGGCCAAGCCTGATAATGAACAGCTTGTCATTTGCAGATTGGGGCCCACAGCAGCCCACAGAGGTTTAAATTGGTGGTACCAGTTTAAGAACATTATGAAAACCCCCTAAAGACAGCTGTGCCTACTAAGTTTATAAGTTTATTTGGGATTTTAATGGGAGAGTGGGGGTGGGTGTCTGAGAACGGTAGTAGAAAATTTGCACGTAGTGGGTGGGTGGGTGTAAAAAGGAGCCGAATAAAAAATAGGACGTCACGTCTTGCAAATTTTTGTTGCACCTCTTTGGCGTCTCACTGTTTTGGAACACACAGAGGCCATTAATACTTGGAAATGGCATGAAAATTGTTCACCGATCTGATGACAACTTGTACGTGTGGGGTGCACACGAAGATCGGAATATAAGATTTTATTTTTACAACCTTTGCTTCAAAGCTATAGCTTGTGTATCCTTGTTGTCAAGTCTGTTCCAATGAGAGGTCATTACTAATCTCTATACAACTGGTTTGCTAGAGCGTCAGTGAGAAACGTCGCCACTCACCCCCCCCCCCCCCCCCCACCAAGATGGCGTTATGTCAATCAACGCGGTAATTTCTCTAATCCATGACGTTTGATGACGTGAAAGCTGTAACGCCACAGCGTAACAGCTTTCACTTCAACAAACTTTCTGGCGTTTATCTTCTACCCAAATTAATAATGCCGTATCAACTTTTCAATCTCGGTCGGAACTTGCGTTTTGTCAATAATAATTTTAAAAAAATTGTTTTAAATGATCAATTTACGATGCCACGAAATATGTGCACATCATCAGCATTTTAACTTCTCGCAGAAATTAAATCAAAGTATATTCTTTAATAGCAATAGGCGCCGAGAAGCTCAAAACCTTTCAGATTTTTTTTTTTGAGCATTGTTTATTTTTATCAATTATTCCCCTGAGATGTCGGAGGCGGAGACATTTTTCTCTATGTGACCAATGAGTGTTCAAGCAATCCATTTGTATATAAATCTGTGGTGGTGGTGGTTATGAGTTCATGTCTTTAGAGCTAAACATAATGTTTTAGGTTTCTAAAGAACGAAATTGCAAGTGCCGTCTTCAACTCATGTTAGGGAAAACTAAACTTTATTCCGCAATACGTTCACACGACATCCACAATAAAACAGATTAAAATGATTATCTGCCACTCTTTTATTGCTGAGTAATATTCCAGTAAGCTATGCAGGATCTCAATCTCAACTACGGACATACTCAAAGTGAGGCTGAGTTCTGTCATGCTTATTAAAACATCTGCAATTACAACTACAATTGTCACTGTTGGATTTGATAATGAAGGTAGATGCATATAATAGTAAAATCCCCTCTCTCTCTCTTTTCTCTTCCTCTCTACATTTGTTCAACGCCGGGTACAGTTCGGCTAGTGCTAAAAATTTGTTGAAAATCATTTTAGAAACTGCGTAGTTTTAATCATATACCCATAACAACGAGATTATCCTCATATTAAACATGTTGGCTCACTATGGAGACCTCTATCTACCCTGGAACGGTTGGTGGGTTCATGTAATTATTTTCTTTAATGCATGAAATGTGTTTGCCACAGAGGAATCTAGCTAAACTAAATCCATATATGTTTTTCTTTGGTGATCTTGAATATTGTTCATTTCATTATAACACAAGAAAAGTTTGTGAAAAAAATCTGCTAAACTTTCGTTCAGCCAATAAATGTATTTTTAATTATCTGATTAAATTCAGTTGTCGACTAAATACTACCCATGAGTCTTTGTGCAAACAGTATTACAAAACACCCCAATGTGGTCCGATCTCGAATAACCAGACATTACATTACAGTCCTCTATCTTTCATTTCCCACGAGTTTTTTTGTCAATAATTCATATATGTTTATGTTAATCAGCAAGTGAGCACAAACACAAATCTGAGCATCAATTGTAACCGTGCAGATACTGATAGTCCAGTCAACCAAATCAAATTATACCCCAACCACCAAGACATTTGTACGTTCCTTTGTCTGTCCACAATTTTTTTAACACACGATACAGGCAGCAGCTCTCACCCTATCAGTTCCAAGTGTCATACGTGGCCTTGGGGTAATGTCTAGATGAGAGCTGTCGAATCTTTTTGAATTTTCTTGGAAAACATGCTGTCAACGGCTATTTTAGAGTTGACATATAAATTGTCAACAATTCTATTGGCACACCCCACAGGCAACATCTCTCACCTGATCTTTTTCAAATTTCACATCTAGCTTTGATGGGATATCTAGATGGGAGCTGTCGAATTCTTCTGAAATTCGTTGCAAAACATGGCCGCCAGCAGCCATCTTGGATTTGACGCTTAAATTGTCAAAATAAATTGTCACCCAATCAGTTCCAAATTCGATATGAGGCTTTCGGGCAATGTCTAGATGAGAGTTATTAAATTTTTTCGAATTTCGTCGAAAAAACATGGCCTTCTGTGGGCATCTTAGCGGCCATCTTAGATTTGGTATATAAACTTTCAACAATTCCATAGGCTCAACCTACAGGCCACATCTCTCACACAATCGTTCTCAAATTTCATGGGTAGCTTCGCTGTAATGTTTAGATTGGAGCTATTGAATTTTTCTGAACTTTGTTGAAACACATGGCTGCCATTCGCATCCCACCGGATTTTTTCAGGTCTAGTTACAGTTATTCAAGTGACAACGTTGGTTTCTCAAGACATGCACGGCTTCTCATTAACACGGCCGAGGATATTTCACATTTAAATTACCTCCCCTATTCACAATACTCACAATGTATACAGTTTCTGGAAGCTCTGAATATGGCATTTCCTTGAGAAAACTGCACACAATAAAAATCGTACAATATCACTCAAATACACTCGGCTGAATTACACAGTTGATGGCTAAAAAAATGGCTCAAAATGTTCTCATTTTGGAGATAAATTTCCAATTATCGTGCATCGATAGCGATAAAACTGTGTTATAGAAATTCCTCATTCGTCCACTGAGGATTTTACAGCATAAGATGAACATTTTGACAAATAAAAAACACATGAGTTTCTTATTCATTTTTTCAGAAGGCTTTCTCAAAGCAAATTTAAACAAAACTTTCCCCATTTGTAACCTGCAAATTATCAGCTCCCAAACACGTCTGGGTGAGTCACTGGACACTCCTGTTTGACCTTGACCCCCAACTGCAATGCACTTGACAGTAGACAGTTTGAATCAAGACCTTCAACAGATTATTTTGGCCATATCACCATTAATGGCAATTATTAACTAATACACACCACCACAAAATAAAACTATAGCTGAAAATAGCCATTTGGCCGAGGATATTGAATAACCTCGGATATGACTTTTTAATAGGAAACGAGGCCTCAGATTTCGTATATAGCTTTGGTTGAATGTTTTTTTCTGTAGAAACTTGATTAAATGATTACTAGAGCTTTCTATTTAGTTTGTACCTTCTTGGGCGAGTTGAGCTGCAGTGTCACTGACATTTTCATCTTGCTACCATTTATTTGGAGAGTAAGAGAGGTATTTACCAATTTAGTGTGTAGTACGATGAAAGTGTTTCTGCTTGAAACTATTTGAACGAGTAGTGATGAAATTCCAATTTTCGAACATTTTATTTGCTTTTTCACAATTATCACCCCAAAATTACACATTTTCTTGTGTTCGGTAATGGTGATTTCAAGTATAATATTGTACACTGTTATTTTGATTTAAGTACCGCGGAAATGATTGTTGTTTGAAATCTTTTAATAAGTACTGAGCAAATTCCAATTTTCGCTGATTTCATAGACTTTTTCAATGTTTTCATCCCAAAATAACCATTTCTCCGTGATAGGATTAATGGGGATTTTTCATATGTTATTTTGCATACTAATTCCTGCCCCAAAATTATACAAACATTTCTAAAGCAATTTCTTGGCGGTTGGGGAAAAATTTGACTATTTTTATTTTCTCGCGAAGAAATAAGTCATCAAAAACATAATTTCCCGTTGTGGGATTTTGGGGGATTTTAAGTATGTTGTTATTTCGATATATGTGCTTCTTATAACAGCAAACGCGTTTCTATAGCAATTTCTTGTGGGTTAAGTATCAGACTGATTGAACTATGAATAACTGTGAATCATATACTTCTGTCTTTTTCCTCACTTTGTGGTTTGAGCAATGTACTTATGGCAGCAGTCACGTGTGTATTCGCAAGTAGAAATAATATTTAGCTAAAATCTCTCCTTCTTCATTTAGCTTATAATGTAACGAAACAAGTTAGCCTCTTCAATCTGATGCACTGATCTCAACACAAGTGGATTGCTGGAACTCCACTAAAAACGTTACCAATCAAATCGCCCCAAGATTGCGTCATGTCAATGAAGGCGACATCTCCTCCGAATCCATGGCGTTTGATAACGTGAAAACTGTTATGCTGAGACTGCAGTCACAGCGTAACAGCTTTTACTTCATCAACCGTCATCGTGTTTACCTAGCACGAAAGCTGATAACACTATATCAACTTTCTTATCTCGGCACTTGGGGTGGGGGTGTTTGTTAATAATAACTAAAATATGTTGTAAAGATTCAATTTTATTTTGTTGAGCATTGTTTATTTATTCCGACTCCCCTCCCCCCCTGCCCCACGTGACGATGGTGTAGACACTTTTGAACATGCCACCAAACCACTTCTATACAGATCAGTGATCCTGTATGCTTACATTTTTGTGTAAAAAGAAATTTGGCGGTAATTGAGCAGACGACACAATTATCCAGGATGAATGATTAACTAATCTTACAACTCTATGGGATTGTAGGATTAAATTATTACTGTTCGCTACTGCAGAAAACAAAGTATAGTACTATTTGGTCGTGGTATATCAATATCTTCTGTAAAACTCAGCAGTGTAATGATGAACTAGTAGTGTAATATTAACCAGTAATGTAATACAAATTAACAGTAGTGTAATAATCAATTAGTAATGTAATAGAGATCAACTGGGGCTCTACGAAACCAAATTTCGAGTTGGATTGAATCCCGAATCGAATCAGGCAGTGGATTTTGAACATTTACTACTGAAGTGTTGTTTTCAACGATGATTTGTCTGTTTGGGTAGTTCAATCAGAAAACCGGAATATTCCAGAACGGAATGAAAGTAGCTGCGGAAGCGGAACTTTCTTGAACTCTTTATTCTGGAGACCTGCAGATAGAAGAGTTCATGAGGAGACACTTAACAGGATTTTTAGAATATCTCGGCGATTCGAAAATTTCGGAATCAGCGCGACTCAAATCGAATTTTCGGGACGATTTCGAATCCCGTCGAATTTCGAAGGTTTGCAGGGCCTTAACATAAACAAGTGGTTTAATAACCGGTAATGTAATAAACGTGACCAGTGGTGTTATTAAACTTCCATTAAGGCGTAAAAAAAAGTTAAAAATATGTTTCTCGGGTCCTCCCGCATGGTGCTTTTGCCTGCTTCGTGCTCTCTTTTTACAACCAGTGTAGACTTAAAAAAATAAAATTTAAATGGTTTATGTCTGATATTTTACCCAAGTAAATAAAATTGATAAATTTGTCCTTTGAGTGCAACAAGCCTTGTTCCATTCAAGGGACGAATTACACCACCACCCTTTCTATTCTGTAAATTATGAGGCCTAAAACGGGGGCGTGGTGGATCAGTAGACAGAGGCGCAGGCTGCAAGCCGAGAGGTCCTCGGTTCGAATCCCACCTGCGGCAACCGCGTTGTGTCCTTGGGCAAGACACTTCACCCCCATTGCCCACGTGAGGGCGTTGTGTACTAAGGCGTACTGTACGTCGACGGTGCGCCTGTCTTCAACCAGTGCTAACCCTGCTTATGTGGAGTTAGTATGTTAGGAGCTGACAGTTGCTCGCTGTTGCTCGGTGGTTGTTTCCGGGTACTCCGGATTCCTCCATCCGTAAAACTGTCGTAGTCATGATTAGCCATTGTGCAGAAATGTATGTGACTCTTTACCCAACGAATCGCCCGCATCCGCCCGCGTAATATGCAAATTCAGCAGTTGAAAATATATTATTTTTCAAAAAATTTCAACAAAACCATATCATGTGACCCCTCGTAGGAACGAGCTCGTCGAGCTCGTCCCAACGAGGGGTCACATGATATGGTTCTGTTGAATTTTTTTGAAAAAAATGAAAAAATTATATTTTAAATAATAAATTTTGATATCGTCTGCGCTGGGTAAAGGCTTAAACGCCATTGAATAAATAAATATAAATGAGACTTAAAACATAAAACAAACCAAATACAAAAATAAAAAATAAAAATGCAATTTTACAAAACATTTCCCGAGAAACAGAAGATCTACTTTGTTGGGCATAAAACAAACAATTTTTTAACGAAATTTCCAAAATCTTTCGGGAATCCAAATTATAGTTTTTGTCCATCCTAGCGATTAATAATGATCAAAATTTTAAACATGAATATTTGATAACAGAGGTAGATGCATATAATAGTAAAATCTCTCTCTCTCTCTCTCTCTCTCTCTCTCTCTCTCTCTCTCTCTCTCTCTCTCTCTCCCTTGCTTGAACGGGCTAATGAGAGCATGTAATTTCTTTCTTGGACGTATGGAATGTGTTTACCAGAGGAAACTGGCAAAACACATGCAGAGCATATATATTTGTCTTTGGTAATCTTAAATACTGTTCTCATTCATTATAAGACAAGCACAGTTTGTGAATAAAATCTGCTAAGCTCAGCCCAAAACATGACTCAAGTTTCGCGTAATAATAATAAAAATAAAATAATAATAATAATTAGTGTCACCCCAAAGCCACCTGTGAATTCCCCGATCCCCTTTTCTCGTTATACTCCAAGTGAATCCTGTTCTGTCAGATCGGTATTTTGAACATTCCAAGAGAAAGTGTTGATGGGTTTCCATTGCTATCAAATTACACATTCGGCACTACTTGTCACTGTCTTTACCAATTTCACCCTTACGGTCCAGCGAGACCTCAATTTCAATTTGAAAAAGTGACCCACAAAGGTACCACTCAGGTACTCCTCAAATGCAGGCTTCTCCTTATCAAAGGCCTCTTTCCTCTGATCACTTCTCGCCATTTCCAAGTTACAATCCTTTTACATTGGCTAGTATCATTCCAGGTCAGATATCTCTATTGAATAGTTTTTCATTAACTCTTTCACTTGTAAAGCCAATCTTAAGTTTGTTCGAACGTTGCAGTTAGCTGAATTTCAGCCAAACCAGAACATTCTTCAAATGCCGTATGATTCAAAAGAAAAATTTCGTTGTAAAATCCGAACTAGACTCACGCTACACTTGAGTTGCGTTACTGTTACCGTGTTGAAAGGGAGTTCGGTGAATCACTGGTTAGAGTATTGAACTTTAAACCGACAGATCAACGGTCGCGATCCTGGTCCGACACAATCTGTACTGTTGTCCTTGAGCAAGAAACTTAATCCTGATTGCCCGCACAGTGGCGCTGTGTACTATGGCGTACTGCACGTCGACAGTGCACTTGCCTTCAACCGCTGCTAACTCTGCTTCCTTCAACGGTAAAATCGACAGGATATGACTTGGTCGGTTGAAAGTGTCGTTAAACCCAAATAAATAAACAAACAAACAACCATGCTGAAAAGTGTGACCAATTACTTACCGTTACCTTGCGGTTTTCTCTGCGTACCTCTCCACGCTCAAGAATATTCAAGCCAGAACTAATACCACCAAGTGGAGTAGAAATGTACCTCTCTCCATGTGCATTACGGACTTGCCTTCAACCCGAAAATGTTTCGCCATTATGTGGTATTTACTCATAATTGACAAACCAGCTTACCCCCTGTTAGACTATAACTATGACCTTCGTATTTTCTGTGCTTGAGTGTTCTGTATAGTCCAAGCGGCCAGTGTACTACAAATAATTCTGGGATACCTTATAATGAAGACAATGCAGAATAAACGTTGTCTCTTTCGCCAACAGATCGCGATATAGTCGCGACGCATTCACACCTGTGAGTTGTGATGTAGCATATAAATCATTGCGTAATCAAGAGTTAATTAAGAAAAACAAACGAAAGTAGCATCTGGGATGCAATGTTTTCACACTGTGTACGGGAAAGGGGAAAGGGGATAGAGAATTTCTAACCGATCGCGATCCAGTCAAGATCGGTTAGAAATTTTCTTTCCTCTTGAATGACAATAATATGTACAGTTCTTTGACCGATTTCGAGCACCTAGGAACAGACAATATGTTGAATTCAAATGGCACGAGATTTAGAGAAATTGATGCAGTGCAGTACGTTATATGCGTTGCCTTGGTTCTGCATAATTACCGGAATAGACACCAGAATTCTTCGATTGGGAGAGTATTGAAATAGTTTTCGGAGTGACACTGTGAAAATGTGTGGGAAGAAATGACGGGCATTCAAACGTCACACGGAGGAGTGTTCTGCTCGGAAATTATGCACCAAAGAAGGGCGGCGGAACCGGGGGCATATTGAACACGTGCCCTACCACTTTTTTCCACAGACATGTTACGCGGTTACGCAATGAGTTAAAATGGGCGCGTGTAAACGCATTCCTGTAATGTATCATTTGTAAATGCAAATAACATTTGGCCAAAGAATTCAACCTTCAGTCGCTTCGGTCCGTTTCTTCTACTTCATCCATCTGCAAACCCGAAGGCTAGCCTTTGGGTTGGAAGATGATTGACGTAGAAGAAATGAACAGGACAGTGACCACGCTGCGGCATGCTCGTCTAAACGAGAGACTCTAGTGTATGAATGTACATTTACCGATATATGAGAGTATCTTTTCTCGGCCGAACCATGCTAGCCTTGAAAATTTGTTCCCATCCACTTTCATCAAGCTTTCGCTGTATCGGCATCAAAGCAAGCTGATCGGCTACATAATGTTGAAGTTTTCTCTTCTGTTGTTAACACGGGAGATAGACCTTTTTCTATCGTCGTCGGTTTTAGGGTAAAATGTGATAAGATACGCTCTGGGAGATTGCAGGCGATAACAATGTTAGGCTCTCGCAGCCGAAAGCACTAAAATAATGATCCACTACAAAAGTAACTTTAACTTTGTTTTAATATTGCAAATATTCACAAAAATACAGTTCAAATTTTATTTTCTTCACTTTTTGTCTTTAAAACGTAGCTTCTGATCGCTCCTCGGAATGAGCTCGTTCCAGTGAGGTGCCATGCGATACGTTTTGTGGTATAAATGTATTGTGGAAGTTTCGTAGTAGTTATTTTAGGCAAAGAGTTAACAAAACTGAAACAGAAAATGTCCAATAATTATAATGAGACATAATGTACATCTCACTATATTTGTACACAGAAGGCGAGCATTGATTGCTTTTACAATTTGTTCATGCTAAATTTGTTTCTTCATCACCATGTTATTTCTCCAAATTCCAGAAAATTAATTTCTCTTATAGAAATCAATATTTAATTTGTTAAACAATCAAAGCGTTTTCGTTACAAATTAATATAATGCTAATTTTCGCTATTATATCCTGTATCCACATCTCACTGTCTAAACTGTGCTCCCAACGAATTTTAAAAGGAGGAGTGATCCATTAAATGAGCATCTCCCAGCACTATTTAACATGGCGACCACAAAGCAAAAGATCCCGAAAGGATGAAAGGAAAGTGGTGTAACATCCATACACAAAAAGGAGATAGAGAAGTTTTAGATAATTACAGAAGAATATCCGTTCTCTATTTAAGGCTTGTAGAAACTGTCAAAGAACGGGGATTCCCGGGGAAAAACAGAACGGGTTTTGGAAATGAAGATGAGTCACTGACCACTTGTTTACTCCCTCCCAACTGATAGAATCTGACCACTTGTTTACTCCCTCCCAACTGATAGAATCAACAATGGTCACCTGAGAAAGATGTTTATGGTCTTCCTATATGTGAAAAAAAGCATACGACAGAATGTGGAGGTGGGGGCGGGCTGATATGGCATAAACTTGAGGGCCTCAGATTTTGAGGAAGTTTTGTCGCAATCACGAATTCGCGGAAAAGAGATGTGCAGTGTGTACACCACCCTGAGAACGTCACAACAAAAATGGTTTCAAAGCAGATATGCCTTAAGAAGGGGTGCATTCTGTCGTCGATTCAGTTTTCATTGTACATCAAAGATTTTGGATAAGAGTTTATTGCAAACGCAGAGGGGGGTCAAAGCTGAATGGACAAACACCCTGGGGCTATACTTTACCGTATTCTTTGCTATGGCTTTATCAGCCGAGAGTGAAGAGGTACTACAAAAACTGTTAACCATTGTAGGAAAGTAAGGGGATAAATGGCGACTTGAACTGAATGAAAACAAAAGCAAGGTAATATCCGTGGGCCGTACGGTAGATAAGTCGCGAAGGTGGAGGGTAGGTCAATTCTTTATTGTTGAAGAGGAAAGCAAGGATATAACAGTGGGGAAAACGGAAGAATATGAATACTTGAGGGTGAATTTATGTGTTACAGGTAGATGCATGTACAGAAACCACACAAATAAACTTAACCCTTTACCCAACGTAACGGCCAAAACCGGCCAGCGCTATTCTCAAAATTCGCCAATTAATATTCATTATTTTTTCATTTTTTGTCTCAAAAACATAGGTTATGACCCCTCGTTGGAACGAGCTCGTCGAGCTCGTTCCAACGGGGGGTCATAACCTATGTTTTTGAGACAAAAAATGAAAAAAAACTAGTTATTCAAAAATTTTTATTGCAAGTGTCGTCTGCTTTTCGTGTTAGGTAAAGGGTTAATACAAAGGGGAAAAACATACTTAATCCGTTAACGCTTCCTGAAAGGAATAGCTTTAACAAAGTGTTCGGTGGAACAACTATTTGAGAAAGGGTCGGATTACCAAGTAGAACTTGCGCACCGTGGGTGACCGGCGCTTATAGAATCAGTTCGTTTCGTGTTTTTACGCCGATTCGTTCCGACCGCGTGCAGATTCGTTCCACATTTTCAAAAAGTTCGGAAGCTCTGTTTCTTTTAAAGAAAATGACAGAAATGCGAGTATAACATGGGTGTTTTGTCAAATATTGGTTATGGACGCCATTTCCCTGAATAAAATTACGATAATAACTTTATTTTAGCGTCCTAGAATAGTTTTGTGGCATATGATACAGCCACGTGCACAATGTGTGAATTTTCCATAGGGATATTGTCGAGGTTGTTGCTGGAAATTTCCAGCACATGCACAGTTCACATAAATTGTATTCTCTCCCGCTCAGGTGGATCTGTAAACATTGAAAGAATCGGAACCAAATCAGAAGTGTTTTATGAGTACGAAGCGTTTGAAATTACCATGATGAACGCGCGAATTCGTTTGCGATTTTATGGTTCAGATCACATTCGTTCCTCTCTTTCTAAGTGTTGATTCTTAGGCGATTCAACGTTGATTTCATTTTTGTTACCCTTACACAATAGAAGGTTATGCATAAAAATCCACAATCCCAACCTCGATATTCGTTTTACTGTTATTAATACATGATATATGGAAGAGCTGTGTTGATGCCGGTTTACTTGCTGGTGCTTAATTTCAACAGTACACTGCAGTACAGTTCATGGTGGTGGATTGTCGCTAAATCGCGGTGATGTAGATTTTCCACTCGTAAAATTTCTATAATTTTGCGTCGAAATACAAGAACCACCAGCAACATTTCCTCTCATGGACCACCGGGTTGCATGTGGATGAAATCTAACCCATCGCGATTTAGCGACAGTCCACCCTCCACGTACTGTACATGGATAATTATGTTCATTGTCAATATTGTTTCGCTCAATTCCTTGTAGTTTTCAGTTATTGTCGATAATAAGTATGCGTGGTATATGATATAATACGAATTTTTTTTTCAGTTGAGTTCTTTTATTTACGGATGGGCAATTAGTGAACAAATGTGGTCTTACATGTACATATTACATGCATCTTTTGAAAAAGTGGATTATATACCCGCCCCCCTCACCCATAAAATTACCATATTTAGAGTGGGGTTGTTAGTATAGAATGTCGCCTTTTAGACTTTTAGATGAAGCTTTTGGCCATGCAAAGAAGAATGAATCCTATCGGGGTTCATTTTCTTGTTTGCACTTGCCACAAAAGCTACATTCAGAAGTCCCAAAAGACGAGAATCAATTCTTATTTAGACACCCTATGCGTTCACACAGGTCCGCTGCGTGAAAATTACTATAAAAGTCCATGACCCTACCGCATTGACCGTTGTGTTCATTTCTCAATGGTTCACACACCCGCTGGTAATCAATCTAACAATTAATCAATCAATCAGTAATCATTAAAAGGCGCGAGTGATGAAAGGTTCAAGCGTTGAGCGCATTTAAATCAGTGACGCGATCTACTTATCAGCTAATTCGATTCATTTAATTTTGGGGCTGACTTGTACATCACATGATATAGACATATACTAAGCTTTGTTAGAATCCCCTTATGGAATTCACACACTTTGTTGAATTTTCTCTGTAGATCAAAATGCATTGACCGCAACTGATCCCGGTTTTGTAGAAAAAACTTGCAGACACTGATGCCTGGGTGGGTGGTCAAGGAGGCCAAAATCAATTTTTTCCGAGTGCAACAATTTTTTCTGTACAATTTTTGGGAAAATTTTATATGAAAATCTGTAGCACACCATTAAAGAACCAATAAATAAATATACACAGGGTTTCAGTGATACTTGCCATTTATTATACAACTATTGAATAGTTATCCTGGCTCATTTGATACTGAATATAATGTGTAATTATATACTGAATCATCCAAACTAAAACATACCGGATAATTTTAATTATCAAACACAACACCCTAAAGATAGGCTACTTTTAGGGTGTTCTGTTTGATTCAGTGTTTGTTTAATGAAATTACCGATCAATTGTTCAGTAGGTTCAGCATGGTGGCTGATTTAGGACATAGGGAATATTTTTTATCTCATTATAACGAGATATTTTCTCGTTATAACGAGAAGACATCTCGTTATAACGAGAAACGGTTCTCGTTATAACGAGAAAACATCTCGTTATAACGACTTAGCATCTAATGAGAAGACATAACGAGAAGACATATCGTTATAACGCGAAAACATCTCGTTACAACGCGAAAACATCTCGTTATAACGACTTAGCATCTCGTTATAACGAGAAAGTATCTCGTTATAAAGAGAAAACAATTCGTTATATGTCTAGCAAAACACGCCAGAATAACCCGCTCTACAGCCAATTAAACATAAAATCAGTTATTGCACAGTGCTTCATTTTCATTGCATAATTCAATGTTACTGCATAATGCGTTGTATTGTTTTTAATTCTATAATGCAGCATTATTACATAATGCGTTGTTTTTTTGCGTAATGCGGCTGAACATCGTATAATGCTTCGTTCGGTCATTGATCTATTCTAGACGAGGAACGTGTGTGGGTGGGCGGGGAGGGGGGATTCCATAAATATATAAATAACAATATGGAGAGGGTGGAGTCAGATGACACAGGTAAAAATACCCGACAGATATATGTTCTACAATATAAAAGATTTGGGGTGAGTGGATACGCATCTGTCCGCTCTTCTCTAGACATACAGGTCCGTGTGTCATTGGTGGTTACAGCTAGTTTGCCGCATTCAGCCCTCGTTAGATTGTTACACACTGCATCCAAAATAGAGATTTATATCATGGTACTGAAAGAAAAATGAATAACCCAGGGACGACAAAAATGTGAGACAGAGTTATGAGAAATGGTATTATACTGGTACATAGACTTGTAGAAAGGCAAGCGCATATTTGAATCGTCCAAGTCCAGCAGTACTTTGCTATGTAATTGTATACTGAGGAGGAAAGATCTCTTAAGGCTGTGACCATGAGTGTATACATGATGAAGAATGAACCAGAGCTTCGAGGTGTGGAAGGCGGCAGGGACACATAAACTAAGGTTAATGTGGGAAGATATAAAGAAATAACAGAATGCTTACAATTTACCCACATACATGTTTGGGAATCAATCCATGTACCTGGGTAGATGGTAAAATTCAACACATAAGCACAAGACTGATAACACACAGCCACCCCACCTACATGGACAAACACACACACCCTTAATCTTGTTTAGCTGTCGCGGTGAGGACTTGGAAAACAAACCGTAACCCATTCTTTCATCTGTGAGAACTTGGAGAAAACAAAGAAATCTGCGAGGGGACACAAAAACGCAAACACTATTGTCTGGGTTCTCACAAAAGCGGGAAGGCATAGACCCCCCCCCCCCCCAACCCAATCACACACACACACACACACACACACACACACACACACACACACACACACACACACACACCTACCCATACATTTGCCCTGAAACAGCCAATACCACAGGGAGATGTTACATGTAGGACTACCGTTTCAAACAAAATCTTGATTGTCACCTTGTGACACTCCTGCTTGCACTGACAGAGCTCTGAGCTATTTTAATTTTTAGTCAGTCAAAATTAGTCAAAATGGATGTTTATCCAAAGTTGATCATTGATTTCTGCAAACATCATATACGAAGGAAGGCGAATAACCGAGCCCACATCTAAACTATGTGACGCTTCTTTTATAAATATTATCTCGTTACAACGAGATGTTATCTTTTTATGTAGATGCTAAGTCTTTATAACGAGAATGTTTTCTCGTTATAACGAGATGTTTTTTCGTTACAACGAGAATGTATCTTGTAATAATAAGATACAAAAAAAAATCCCAATGTCCTAAATCAGCCACCGTAGCATTGTACTGTTTTCATCAACAAGAAAATTTCTATCCAGTTATCTATCCAGATCTAGCATGATAATATCAAGGAATCTTCTTGTTCATGGTCATTGCAGGAAGTATATAAGATAGAAAACTAATATGAATACGTTAGACCTAGAAGAGAACGCAGTCGCAAAGAACTCTATTGTATCGTAAAATTGAAAGTAAATGATTCTTGCTACCGCCGGTAGTTTTGTCAACTTTTGATACTGTATTACTGGCCGTAAAGCAAAAGAGAAAACATTCGTGGTCAAAATTAGGATCTCTTGTTTTTTGTTGCTATTTTTATTTCCAACTATCCCAGAATTCAATATCGGACGGCATGTGTGTTACCTATAAAGCTCACTGCGTTCTCTATTCAAAATTAAATTACTGGCGTTTACTTCAAGCACGTGTGATTCCAACAAAAAGCATTTAGGCCAAACAAAATTAAATAATTGATTCTCTGGCATTTTTTTAAACGAATGAGGGAGGACGGTTTTTATTTTTATTTTTTATTCCTTATGGAATTGTCGCCGATGTCTAAAATCCAATTGTGAGAGCCTAAAATTAAATACTAGAGCTTCCATGTTGACTTCGCTGATAGTTTTTTTTGTAACGGCGATCACATAACACAAAATCAATATAGAACAACTAAAATGGAGATAAAAAATAATAAGGAGTTTTTTAACTGATTGAGTGCTAGAAGCCACAATCAGGCCTTTCAAAAAATGAGTGTACCAGTGCAAAAGTAACATTTTCCTTACCCATGTTTCGTATTCAGTTAAACGTAAATCATAGTTTGTTTATACAAATTTGTTCTATTACAAATTATTGGAGAATGCCTGTTGGCACTTTCCAATAATTTGTAATAGAACAATTTTTGATGAACAAATTCGGTCCACCAAGATACAAGTTGAGTCACTTTTGACATTGAACCCTTTACCTAACACCATTTTTTTTTATAAAAATAAATTAAATTGTAGATTTTTCCAAAAAAATCTCACAATTTTTCAATAAAACAATAACCTATACAAATATGGATATCAATAGAACTGGCTCGATGGGTTTATTGGGAGATATCTAAGATGCTTTTGGGTGTGGTTGGCTTATTTTGGTTAAAATTCTGTCCGTTTCTGACCTTTAAAAATTCTAGGAAAATTTGCGGGAAATTCTTTATGGTGGGTTTGGGTGGGCAGAATCATTGTATTTAGGGATGGGGTGTCCGGATAACACCTGGAAAAGTTGGCAAAATAGGAAAAAAATGCAGTTGGGGTCGGTGGGTCCTCAAATGGATTGAAAACAAAAAACATCATTAGTGTCTGCAATTTTATTTTTATCCAGAATCCCACGCCCGCGGACGAATCTGCCATTAATTTCTTATAACAACTATAGTTTGCAGTTATTTGAAGGGTTGTGTCAGAGCCATAGCATGGTGGAATAGGAAAACGTTGTATGCTTATTCGAAAAAACTTCGCTGGATGTGTTCGTATTGGAGAGGCTCGATTGGGAAATTCCTTGTCAACGAAACACCTAAAGTTCTTAGCACAGGAACCTTTAGGGGTGTACATTTCATATCTATGTTTAATACGATAATACGTGATAGAATATACTGGTAGACCACTCAATCAATATACTGATGAATCGAATTGATATACTTCATAAACTGGTCAAAATTATATACTTTATAATAAGTCTGTAGTCATAGTATTGTTAGGACGATATATTTTCTTGTTCTTGACCGCACTGAGTTATATGTGATACTGAACATTTTGTGAGAATTATTCCGAGAATTCTCATTGATTTGCTTTGCAACGAATCGGAGCCCATCAGATCTGCCTGCCTACGAATCTGCGCGATTGGTGGACAGAATCGGCGCCCACCACATGTCTCAAAATTTCCTCATTAGCTTCAAAACTACGTAAGATAATATTACTATTTAACTTATGGTGTTCTTATGAGGTATAGAACTGAAGATTTCTGGAGTAATTGTGTTTCTCTGTTATGTGTTTCATGCAACAATCTTGTTCGGGAATCGGGTTTTATGGAAAATCTTCGAGAACTGGAATGATCAGTGCCAGTTTTCACATGAATGGAAACAAACGTCGTTCTCATTTTGTAACTGGAGATGCTCGAGAATTCAGCCGAGCCCAGAGCAACTGTAATAATCCCTCTGTATTCTTATCTGGTTAAATATTCGCCATATTTATGTAATTTGTTGTCGATAAACAAGCATCTTCTTGTTAAAATCGGTGAGAATCTGGGCAAAAATCGCAGATGAATCCGAGCGAAAGTAACAAACGAACTGCTTCTGTAAGCGCCGGTCACCCCCAGTGTTACGGAACGGATGCGATCGCTTTAAATCCAACTGTAGTTAGGAACCTGGAGGTTCTGCAAAATGATGCGCATCGGTAGATAACCGGATCAAGTAACGCAGACGCAAATGAAGCGTTCAGAGGAGAACTTAGGTGGATGCTGATTAGAAATAGAATAGATAGTGGAAAATTGTGCTTCCTGAATTACCTGCTAAAGCTTCCAAAGAGCATATGGTGTAAAACAACGTTTAACTATGTATGGAACTCTAGCATCCAAAGTGGTCGCTTTCTCGATCAAACTCACTTACATCACAGGGTCGAGATTTCATAAATAAAAATACTGCGAAATCAAGAATGAACTCATAAAAACGAACGGAAAAAGAATCTTTTTGTGCATTTCGTTTTCTTGACAAGTGAGATTATGGATAGCGTTGTGGAGAAAAATGCGGACAGAGAACTGCGACCAGACCGCGACGCAGTGGCGATCCGGACAAAATACTCTGTTCACCTTTGCGATCACAGTATTCTGTCTCTCTGTCTTTCTCTTGGTCAGCAAGAAAGGTTCGGATCAGACCTCTGAAATAGGTCCCTCAGAAACACGTGCTTGAAAGGGTTAAGTTTGTCCCAGAAGGTTAAACTTTTAACATATTTTTTTTTACATTTCCACATTTAAACACAGTCAAAATCGATGCTGCAATGAACCTTTACTGCACTTCAAAGTCTGATAAAGTCGGAAGGCTGTTTACAAATTTTTAGCATTTATGGGGGCAACTGTCCGGTTTCCCATTGAGCTATTCCGTCACTGCTGTGAGAGAGATGTTGCTTGCGTGCATTGGGACGAATTGGATGTTAGGAGTTTGGTAAATTGTGTTGTTAAGGTTTCACAGTGAGATTTGGTTTGCAGAAAACAGCTCTTCAAGTCATTCAAAATAATGAAAAAAGCAGCTCAACATGGACACAACACATCAAGATGTGATCAATGGCTTGGAGTGTGCGTTCAACAATATTCGCAGAGCGCACATAGAGAATCTCTCATGAGTCCCCGATAAGTATGTAAAATATGAACCGAGTCCACTAAATTCGATTCGGGCCGAGCTTTAGCGAGGCCCAAATCGAATTTAGTGGACGAGGTTCATATTTTACATACTTATCGGGGACGAGTTTGAGATTCTTTTTATCACATCACCGTGATTTGTTTACATTCTGACAGAATTTGGTGAGCCTCCTTAACCCAAACCCACATTGCTACAATGTTTTGGCTTCCTTGAATCGTAACCCAATCACATTACTGGGGGCCAGCCACTTTCTCGTTTAAATATAGACCCGGTAAGGTTTTGTACATCGGGTATCAATGACTAAAGGTTATTCATTTCTGATTTTCATGAGTTAGTAATAACAATATGAACAATATTTAATGATGATAATATTACAGCTCCATGCACATGACTTTATAAGAGACATTCGAAAAAGAAACGCTACATTTTCTTTCGAATGGAATGTCGCGTGCTGGAGCCAGCAAAGGAAAGTTACGCCACGGTCTCAATCACTGTCTGAATCAGTGTAAACAATTATCCTCCATCATTTCGCCTCAGCTTTAGCCAGGCTTTTATTCTCATGGACATGGATTTTGAAATTACCACCATAAATATTCCCTGAAAACATTGTGAACATTTCGCCGGTAGTAGCCGTGTGTTTTGCACCAACAGTACGTACAAATGTATTATTTGTGGAATTGTATCCTGAGGTTATGCTTGAAGTTGAAGTTGAAGGCATTGTCGTCGGCAATGGCACCTGAGCCTGAGAGTAAGACTGGGATCGACAGTCGGATTCAACATGACATTCATTCGTACTTGAGAGATTATTAAGTTCATTGGAAGTGTTACTTAAAATACGGGAAATGTTTTTGTGCTGATTTTCATTTATGTGGCTATAATTATTGATGGAACGAAGCAATGTTCTTATGCCCTGTTATCTGCATTATGTGATGGGCTGGAATTTCTGATTCACTCAACTTTTGGACCAAGTGTTTTCTAGCAATGTGATTTGTGGGGCGTTTTTGAGTGGAAAGTCCACCAATCGTTGCCATATGCTTCATTATAGAGGTAAGTTTGTTTTTGCCTATTGGCTGCCTCTTGAACCATTGATCTCCGGATTTCATGTTCAATTGATTTGTGTGGGTTGCAGTATGAATATTCAACGCGTAGGAAGACGCATATCAATTAAGGTGATTCGCCGGTCAATAAACTCACGTGAAAAATCTCGTGGGTTTATGACCCGTGTATAATATTCCTGTTCTGAACTTGGTTATGAGGCAGTGCTTATGTGATAAAAGTAAATATCAAATGGCTGAGAATACATTTAAGGCAAAGGATGTTACGGACGCCACAACCGTTACTTATTTCCAGTCCCTTATTCGACATTAGTTATCAACCGATTTTATAACGAATGTCGAATAAGGAACTGGGAATAAGTAACGGTTGTCACGTGCCCAAGGATGTTATATATTGTGTAAAATATTGTAAATGTTTTAACGTAAACGTTTTAATGAGCGGCATGAATTCCGAGTGGTGAAGAGGTGTCACATATCCTTGAAACCTTCCGAAGACCCAACTTATGCATTTGTTAAGCAGCAAGCTGTTTTAGGGCTTTTTGTTGTTTTTTTTGTTTGTTTTTTGCTGATTTTTTTTTGGGGGGGGGGGGGGTGGTGGGGGGTGGAGAGTTGTTGGGGTGCTTTATTTGAGGGGATTTTTTTGTTTTGGGTTTTAGTTTTTTACGAGCACTGTATTTTTGTGGTGATCCGCTCTCTCACTCTCTCTCTCTCTCTCTCTAATGAATCTGTGCTCTATTCTCCAAGTCCTTATGTCGTCTGCTGAGATTGCTAATTTTTTCTTTGTGCTAAAGCACTTACGTTTCATTTTTGTGCACTACCTTGCCAGTTTATTGCATGACGATAATACGGTTGTGAACAAAATAGCTGTATTTCACGCTTTGGTTAAAGTTCCCACATTCATATTGTTCCAACATACTTTCTGCTTGTTCAACATTACCACTGCCCCCAGTATTTCCTGCGATGCTTTCTAAGAGAGCCATCATCAAATGTATATTTGGAAACTACGCAGACAGCTGTGGAATTACTCACGTATTGATCAAGTTGCTAAAAAAAAACTACATTCAGAACTGAAATGATTTTTATTTGTGAATGAATGCATGTTTCGACTGTTGCATTGCCGCGCCTAGAACATTTTGACTTGTTCTTCATCTGCTCTGTGACAAAGTGTGTTGTAACGACACATATCGATGATGTATGTAATTACAGTAATTTTCTCGCCTAATACAAATGTTCATTGATCGGCTAAAGTACCAAATCGCCGTATTTCAGCTTTTTCAAACACTGTACGGACGAGTGTATAGATATTAATCCGTTAACCCTTTACCATACACGATAAGAGAACGAAATCTGCAAAATAAACTTAAATAACTGAAAGAACTATCACGTTTGCCTTCAAAACATAGCTTTTGACTGACAATTTTCGTCATTGAAACAGATTTACGGGAAAGTTAGCTTCCCTTAATTTTCTAAGGTTGTCAGTAAATTTAAAACTAAAGGTATGGGAATTTCAAATAATGATTGACATTTCAAAATGTTACCGATGTTGTATCATCGATGTGAGCATCATTTCACAACACATGAAGCATTTTCCTGTAGAGTGGTATAAAAATACGGAAGCTGGCTTTTGCGGTTTTTGTCCCAGTCAATTTGAACGTTTCATTGTTATTCTCTGTTTAAACCCATATGAAATACGAAAATGGTGCTTTAACCATCTGTTGATGTTCTGTAACTTTTTATCTGTTCATTATATGAACAGTGTACGCATCGTGATGTTTTAATACAGACACTATCCTTTCCATTAACCCTTTACCTAACGTGAAAAGCAGACGACACTTGCAAAAAAAATCTTGAATAACTAATTTTTTTCATTTTTTGTCTCAAAAACATAGGTTATGACCCCTCGTTGGAACGAGCTCGACGAGCTCGTTCCAACGAGGGGTCATAACCTATGTTTTTGAGACAAAAAATGAAAAAAATAGTGAAAATTAATTGGCGATTTTTGAGAATAGCCCTGGCCGGTTTTGGCCGTTACGTTGGGTAAAGGGTTAATTTAATAGTCTAGGAGGTAAGATTTGCTCATTTTTTCCTGAGAAGAATAAAACTTTCACATTACTGTAAAAACACATTCGCTAAGCAAAGCGTGAACGTCAACAGTTGCCTAGTTGCTTCTAATTAGCTTGCAATAAAAGACCAACTTGCCATTCGTAACTTTTAATAAACGAAAACAACAGGCAGCTCGGAGAGCTGTCTGTTGTTTTCGTTTAATAAAAGTGACAGAAGGTAACTTCGCTTCATTTCTACCGATGTCACAGATAATTTCTCAACAATTACATGCTTCTAAACTGGACCTTCCTCACCCGTCTAATAATTTCAGGGAAGTAGTTAACTTTATCCAATGTCGATTTCCATGACGAGATAAGTCTAGGATGTTATAGCCTCTCACTGGAACAAGCTCGACGCGCTCGTTCCAATGAGGGATCATAAATTATGTTTTGTGGCCAAAACTTGAAGAAAAAATAAAAACATTAGTATGGCGAGTTTTGAAAAATGGCGCAGGTCGGATATTAACGTTACGAAAGTGGATGAATGACCTACTAATGTGCGGACATTGGTAACAGTATTTTGTCGATGCTGATTCCACCCAAAATATTCTCTTACTGAAATATAGGCATAAATTATGTTTTGGGAAGAGAAACGTGTGAATTAAAGGATAGGCACTGCAAGCACCAGAGGCGTCGGAAAGTGATTCGCAAACCCGACAGGTTTGGGACAAGTCTTTTAAATTGCGTATTTCATAATTTACGTTTAGTCGTCATTCTCGCTTCGTTGCTAGAGGTAAATGGGATAATTTTGACAAACCTTGTACGTAGAGCAAGATAAAATGTATCAAGGAGGGCAAAAAATATCACATACTGAACTCCCGGGTTTAATTCCACTTTTTTTTTTTATTTTTCCAGCATTTGCCTCTTACTCTTGTACCGCGGGATGCTTCAGTTTCTTCTCAGGTCCATATTGTTGTGAGAGACACAAAATCACTGGAATCTTATTCAAAACAATAGTTAAAAGAAGAGATTATATCCAACAAGCCAACAAGCATAGTGAAAGCTTTATACGCTTAACATTTAATTTTCTCATTAACTTTTTACTGTATTTTAGTTAATTAGTATTTACGTATTGAAAATTTTAAGCCGGAGTCGTTTCTTTTAGTATTTTTAGGAACCCTTTTATTTTCTTGATTTTTTAGAGCATCGTTTCATTTTATACGTTTTCACTATTTGCCTCCCTTCTTCCCCGCTGAAATTTTCGGCAGATCAAAAACTTAGTATCTGTTGATTAAAGGGTAAAGTTTTTAGCTTAATTCAAAACGTATATAGTGTACTTTCATCACACAAGCGAACAAAGAATTTCTAGCAGATAGTGACTAGGGGCCAATAATTTATATTTTCTACAAGTGAATATAAATAACGGAAATGAATCATTAGCATTTCAAAAGATGTGGCAATTTGCCAACTTTGGTTTATTTCAATTAGTTATTTCCATAAATAGAAAATACAATTCTGAAAAATACAACTGTAAAAGTTTTATAGTATTGGCCCCAGGTCGCTATCCGGTTGAAATTGTTAGTCCGCTGTCCTGCCAACAACGTTGTAAAATCTCACTTGAGAAAAATGTTGGATGCGATGTTGGTTTATTTTTCTTGATTCAGTCTTGATTCGATCGCAATATTTTTTATTCATTAAATATCAACCCAGCAGTGTAATTAAAGATCTAATTGTGAAAGAGACCGCTTTTCGGGCAACACTATTGCATAATTGAATATTTCGAATTCACTGTGTTGCCAATAGTTATCATAGCTGTCTCCATTGCAAGAGAATTACAGGAAAGTTAGCTACCTTTAATTCTATAAGGTTGAAAGTAAATTTAATATGAAGAATGGAGGAATTTCATGTACAAATAATTGAAATTTCGAAAAGTTTATGTAGTTTTCTCGTCGACGTGACATCATTTCACACTTCAAGTATTTTCCTGCAGAGCTGAATAAAAATACACGAGCTGGCTTTTTTACCATTTTTTGCCAATCTGTTTGAACATTTGGCTATTATTCTCTGTTTGGCGCCGTTTAAAAATAAAAAAAACTGCGCTTTCACCAGCTTTTGATGCTCTGTAACGTATTTATGTTCATTTTATCAACAGAGTGAGCATCGTGACATATGATACAGACATTTTCCTTTCCATTAATATAAAATCTAGGAGTATGATTTGCTGATTTTTTCCTGTACAGAACAAAAACTTGCAAATTACTGTAAAAACACATTCACTAAACAAAGAGCCAAAGTGGACGTCTACATATTTGCTTCCTATTATCTTGCCATAAAAAGCCAAGTTTCCTTTTGTAACTTTTAATAAACGAAAACAACAGACAGCTCCGAAAGCTGTCTGTTGTTTTCGTTTATTAAAAGTAACAAAATGAAACTTCGCTTTATTTTCTACTCATGTCGCACGCGTTTTCTCCGTCTAATAATTTCAAAGGGTGGAGCCAGTTTTATCGAAAGTCGATTTTCATGGCGAGATGAGTCAGGAATGCTAGAAACAATCATTTTCGTTCAAAGAGTTGTAACTGAAATGTGTTGGTAACGGATATGCAGCACTTGGTTATTTTAAGTGAAATTCCCTCTTTTACACCTTTTGAGAGTGGGCTATCGTAGAGTGAGGCCTAACTTTGTGACTGATTTTGATATCTCCAGATGAATTAAAATCAAGTAACTAAATGCGCCCCACTGACTATATCGATGTGAGGACGAACCACCTAGATAATCACAGATTTATAGTAACTATCTCTCCGTCCCAAGCCCCCGAACACCAAATAAATACTGTGATACAATACAGAACCACACACAGCGACTCTAAAGTTGAAGCTACGCTCGATATCATTGGATGTCTGTCTCTACTCTCCAGTTCAGTCAGTTGAATCCAATACACGGCTAATAAGGCATCCAGTCAATTCTAATCAGTTTTAATCAAACGAGTTATGCAATAAAATTACTCATTCTCGACCCACAAAGCCACAAATAATTATCAATAAATCTTGCATGTTTTATCGCATATTTGCGGGGAGCAACCATCGTATTAACTCATTCATCTTGATCACGCGTGCAAATTCAGCTGTTTAACTCCGTGCACTGCACACTAACCACCATAACAGCCCAAAAATCGGCCGTTGTATTCAAAATATGGGAAACGCAAAGGGAATGGGGAAGAGAAACTTGAGAGAGATCTGATATTGTGGTTGCAGCTGAGGAACAAATAATTGTTAGTAAAAACAAAGTATGTTTTAACGACGGATACAAAAGTAACACACAATCGCAACCAATAGAGTATATATCATTAATGACACTTGCAAACCTGAAACATAGTGCTCGACCATTTCGTACAACGGAGAGGGGTCAGGAAACAAAGGACCCGCCTTCAACTACTCGAGGAAAACGAGGCAGTTCGACGTAAATCTTCCATGATTTTTACAGAACCAGGATATGACCAACAATAGTTTTTCACCAGCAAAAATCTAACGGTTTTCTCGAGTTGTTCAGCAAAATTGTGAGACTTGAAAATTTTACTTTTTTAATTGATGAATATTTATTCGAACATGTTTGCAACAGAATATAGTTAGAACACAGTGTCTATTTATTATATTTTGTTTTGTAAACATCATGTTTGCTCTGTTCTGCAGAAAATAACTATCTATTAAGTGGACGATATTCATTTTTCGTAATCCACACGTGGGAAGTGATGCCCAAGCATGTGTTTACCAGGTAAAAAAAAATCATCATCAGCAAAATCTTAATTAACGAAGCACCAGTGGTACCCGGTACTTCATTAATTTATTTTTTATGTTTATCCCTATAATTATTGTTTGGAATCTAATATTATTGCGTCCGTGGAAATATTATTCACCCGTGGAAAGTGACCAGTCCACTGCGGCCGTAGTGTGTGTGAAACCTGTATTCTCTGGTGTTTTTAGTGGTAATTCGCACAACCCGTTATTATATTCATGACAGTTTTTTAATTGTAGGTAGATGCACTAGATTGAAGTCTGAACACTGAACTCAAAATACGACATGGACTTTACTGGTGTCATCTCCAGAACAATTCTTCCAAGTTTACTCATGTGGGCCGTTGCTGCGTGGAGAGAAGAAACGGCCAATATGACAGAGGTCCTGAACCTAATGTTGCAAGGATATGACCGACGTCTCAGACCTGGCATGGGTGGTGAGTACAATTTCTAAAACAATTTACAATAGGGGTTAATGGAGTTGTGATGACAACATTCTGTTAGCCCTGGGGATTCGGTGATGTGAAACTTAATGTGAAAAGCAAGTTTGTGGGGGAAAACAGCTCACAAAGCTTCGAGAATAACGCTTCAGAAAAAATATTATGTTCAATGTCATAGATGTCAGCTTGAAAAATATAGTGGCTATCGATAGTTTCTATGAAGATACCGATGATGATTATATAATAATAATAATAATAATAATAATAATAATAATAATAATAATTCTTTGGTTTTCCGCTATTTGCCGCGGTTCTCTAGCGACGAAACCTACATGAACCCCGTCACCTGCTTAGTCACTCCTCTCCCACTATCCCTTCTAATCTCCCAGTATTCCGACACAAACTGTTTTATTATTCTCCACATTGGCACTTTATCGGTCTCCTTTACGAGTGGGTTGAGAAATATGTATTTCCATGACTGGCTTTACCGCGATAGAAAAAAAAACATTTATTGGGATTTTAACACCTTCAACAGTGAGGGTAGTATCGTATCGGACAGTTTTACGGGTGCAGAAAGCCTGGATAGGCAGGACGAACCACCTAGAAGCGGCGTATTACTATTGGACTCCCCAAACCCCTCACAAGCAGTGTTAGCAGCGAGTGAATGTTTGTGTACCATTAACGCGCAGTGCTCTTAATCACACTGCGCCAACGTGCTCTCACAGGGGTACCCGGGATTAAGTGTTATGCCCGATGACACAACGCAGATCAGGCGGGCGAGTTAAGATCGAACCTACGATCCTGGACCCATGCCTTGATAACTAGGGGAAGATGATCACGCTTTGGGGGGGAGGGGGTGCAATCCTCTAACTAATGAGCCACTGCCTTCCCGATGATCGTCAATATCCTCGCAAAAGCATTAAATTCTCTTTTTATCAGTGAGAATTTTCCGTTCTACAGTACAGCCGCCGTGAACTGGTCAGTTTTCACGGGTGGGCAATATTTCCGCGGACGCAATAATATTAGATTCCAAATTATAGGAATGATCATCAAAAATTTAATTAATGAAGCACCGGGTTTAGCCCGGTGTTTCATTAATTAAGATTTTGCTGATGATGATTTTTATTACCTGGTAAACGCATGCGTGCACATCACTGCCCAAGCATGAATTACGACCAGTCCACGGTGGCTGCACTGTGCTCTACAGAGTCTCAGGCTTATCTTTCAAAACACAAATCAGATAATCGGTGTCTGCTTATTCCCCAGCTGTGTTTTATAAAACATCCGCAGTAAAATATACAGTCTCCTAGTGTATTTTGCACAACTTTCATAATTGGATCGAAATTGTTTTCCAATTAGAGTTCAATGAGAGAGAAAACGCGATAGAACAATATTTTCGATTGAAGTTCATTTCCTTCCTTGTATTATCATAGGCACAAGTCTGGATAAATTCATAGGTTGTCTGGAAAGTACACTTTATTATCGTTACAGATTTTCCGTACCTCCCGCTCATGAGATATTGTGTATTAACAGTCAGCGTTTTCTCTGTAATTAAATGAGCGTATAACCGGCGTGTAGGCAGGGACGTGGTAACCGTTACTTATTCCTGGGAATAAGTAACGATTGTCACGTCAGTCGTGAAGGCAGTGATTTTTTTGGGGCGTACGTTCAGTGACGATCGACGATCACCGACTCTGCCGGGCGATCATAGTTCACCACGACGGAGAATATTTTGAAAAATGAGTATCAAATGGAGCTCAGTGCTGTTAGCTGGGAAAATAATAAATGAAATTTAGAATCTAAAATATATAGACGATATCTGCACTATTTTAGTGAATATCGGGAATTATCTCATGAGTTTGGATCTGAAAGTTTTAGTTTTCAAGAGCGCTTGCGCGTGTGAAAAATAATATTTTAGGTCCACATGAATGAGATAATATTTCCGATATTCACCGAAATAGAGTAGATTTTCTTTTTATTATATGCTATGTGACATTTTGCTATGCAATATTCAACCCAATTCGACTGCAGACACGGACATTTCAAAATAACAACAAATATCAACGGATCGTTCTTTGAAGCATGTACTCCCAAAATCACTTAAACATAAAAATAGTCCCACTTTCCAACGATAATTGTTCATCTCACAGATGAAATTTAATAATTATAATACTACAAATAAAAATATTCGCATATCTTTTATTAATGTTAATTTTTAGAACATTTTAAATGTCAACTTACAACAAGGAATTTGGAATTGAGTGCGCCGACTCATCCAAAAAAACATCCTGGGCGAATCGACCAACAAGATTTTTCTGAAAAGTTACCCAGTTCAATGCTCAATGGCACTCCCCGAGTCACTTTCTGTACATCTAATTATTATACTTTATTACACACTCATTTAAAATTAAGGTTTGTTCACGGCATTCTAGGATGTGTGAGAAAAATAAACTTTTATTGCACACGTGTGGGATACAGATTTTGGCACTTTTTTAATGTAAGAATGGAACCAGTCATATTTCTGGGGATACAGTACATGGGCCGTTTCGATGCGATGGGTCATTTATTCTGATGTTGTAAAGTGGATGTTCGCAGTCTATAGTATCTGCGTTTGTTTCTGAAGAAACTCATGCAGTAATGACTGTCCGACCATCAAAAGAAATTTTCCAATTTATTTTCTTAACGTGAACAATACTGACTGACTATTGATTAAATAACCGGATGGGTTAAAGTATGACATGGAAATGACTGACATACAGTTCAAACTAAAGAACAATGTAAACAGAATATGAAAGCGTCTATGAGTGACGTCATTTCAAATGAATGACGTTGCGCGAGCAAGTTTCTAGGTCACCAAATCGAAATCCAAAACAAATTGCCTGTCGATATTCACTCGAATTCGTATGGATTCTGTACCCCTGTTAAAGGCTTTTACACGAACTTTAATACATTTTGAGCAGGAATGGTGAACAATACGATAATTTCTCTTGGACAATAAGGATATAAATTTAATTTACGTGGGGTGAATTGACAATGGCTACTGTAATCTTGACTAAAATCTTAACCGGTCTGTCATTGTCAACCAGTCGAGTAACAACAGTCGCAGGGAATTTGGAAGTCAGATAAACATGTGAGTTTTTTTATAATTTCTCATTGATGGAGTTTCCGAATTTACACCTATTGTTTTTTGTGAATGTGTGGTAACTTTTTTGGTGGGGATCACATCAACCGTTCAGAATTCGCGCTGTAAAATTGAGGCACAAAAAGACGGTGAACTATATTTCAGATGAACAGTGTTTCATCGATCGAAGCGGTGACGCATTACAATTTGCAAGTTGAAACTATGAATGAAAGTTCAATCAGCGTACGAAATAACAATAAGACTGGTCTCCTGCTTGTGAAGAATAATTTGGATTTGTGTCTTATTTTATTTCCTTTACTTCTCAGAACGTTAGGTTAATTCTCACTTAGTATTACTGTAAAAGGCCTGTTTTAGAAATTTGCGAAGATGTGCAATAAATACAGAACTGCACAAGCGTTTGAATGGGTTAATGTTTATCGCACTCGTTTGGTTTGGCGCAGAATACCACTCGAGGCTTTGCCTCTCGTGGTATTATTGCGCCCAACCAAACTCGTGCGATAAACATTAACCCATTCAAACGCTTGTGCGGTTCTGTCTATTTATTATTTTATTATTATTAAGTATCTAATTTTTCAGTCATAGAATCATCAGAACGGCTTGGAATAGCATGATCGTCTGGTAAAGCCGGCACTGAATCGCTTGTAACAATATGGAAGGCGAAGTGGTGCACTGAAGCGTGACGTCATTTGGGAAACTACAGGAGAATATTCCTTGTTATCCATCAAGTCGATGGATATCGAGAAATATCTTTTAGATAACTTGCGATAATTCTCAGACTAGCATATAATAAAAGTAACTTGGCACTATTGTATGTGAAAAGTCACATACAAAATAGATCGGTAAGGTTGATAGGCATATTTTAATTTACATATATATATATATTATACCTATATGTAATTCTGTTAATATGTGATTCTGGCAGAAATTTAACAGTGATAAGCTCAGTGTAACATATACAGTACGGCCGCCGAGGACTGGCCACTTTCCACGAAGTGGGCAGTATTTCCATGGAAGCAATAATATTATATCGCAAACACTAATTATAAGAATAATCATCAAAAATTTAATTAATGAAGCACCGGGCACAACCCGGTGCTTCATCAATTAAACTTTTGCTACTGATGATGTTTTATTGCCTGGTAAACGCATGCGTGGACAACACTGCCAATGTGTGGTTTACGACCAGTCCACGGCGACTGTACTGTCGAGCCTCTAACACCAGAACCATGCAAATAGTTTCTGCGAAACGCCTAGGCAATTTGAAACTTATAATAAAGCTGAGGCTATAAAATAGTATCAAAGTTGTGCCAAGGCATTTCACCGAAATTACATACAAACGAGAACATGTATATTTTAGAAAAACCGTACTCTCTGTGGCTGAGCCAACGAGAGGACGATTTATGAGGTTAAGTGGGGTCGCCCTATTTTATCAAAATTTTCAAATCACAAATGGGAGATAATCTGTCAAGTGGAATTCTATTTTTGACTTCGTAAAATTAGTCAGTGAAATGCTGTATTTCCGTTTCAAACGGTTAACCTGTTAGTGAAATGTGTAAAACGACTGATGCAGCAATGGTAGTATGCAGATGTATTAAATATTCCACTCTTGTGTTAATTCAAGTGGACGATTTAACTTAAAAGTGTTAGACAAGGGCAAGCGAAGTGAAAATAAAACGTGCAGCGAACGTAGTAATCCAATAGATTGTTACGCACCGAAAATGCAATACACTAGAATTATCCATTACACACAGCGTCCAGAAGGTTTGTTAACACGCGCAGCGCCACGAAGCTAAAAGGAGGAAGAAGAAAATAAGTAAAGGGATTAAGAAGGCCGTCGAGTCTCACCCACAGTCCCATCCCCGCCTCCGGGCAGATCCGTCTGGTTTGTTGTTAGCCATGAGGCACTATAGCCTGTCACTTTTGATGTTATTGTTGAATAGACTGATTGAAGGCCCTCAAGTATAATTTGCCACTTTGATGAGTTTGAGTTGAACTGATCGCAACAGACACTGACAAATACAGTCAGCCTAAGGTTCAAGCTGGTCTCTCTAGCTTATTGTACACATCAAGCAAGTGTCTCGAGATAATGGGGCAAATGGGTTGCCAAAGTTTTGCCCACCCCCCTGTGAGATCCAAAACAGAGCCCCAGTCGGTTTCTGACTAGCGCCAGTGGGAAATTTTGATTTGGACGAGCCAAATAGGGGCGTATGGTCGGGTCAAAGAGAAGAAGCAACGCCAGCCAGGGAGTGACTCCGGTATTATTACCCATAGGGGTTACAAGAAAGGACTGGAGAAAACCCCGAAAGTAAATCTGAAAGTAAAGGAAACACAATAGTTTGTATGTGGTTGGGAGAGCTAACCGGACATTTTGCTCTACTTCCACCTGTTATTGCCACAGACTGGCTTCGTTGTGAAAGTCCAATACAAATTTGATTGCATTACTTGTACAAACATTGAAACTGTCATGGTCCAATCCTATAAAACTTTTATAAATGAATTTTATTATACGCCTGTTCTATGAAATCCTCATCTACAGCAGAACTAAACCATGCGGAAAATGAAAATCCGTTCCGCACACATGTGCCGAACGGAAATCGTTGACGGACTATTTTTAAATAAAAGCGAAATTTCGCTGAAATTTTCTACAAATCGTGCACCGCAATTACACAATTTGAATCGCTAGCGATAGCTAAAAATAGTAACATCGGTTCCCTTCGCAAATCTGGTTGGTGAGAAATGTGTCTTCTTGTTGATAGTTCATCCCCTGAATTCCAATGTGTTCTATGTGCCTACTGGCACATAGAACACATTGGAACTCAGGGGACGAGGTGTCAAATGAATGGCTGAGTGTCCTTCTATTAACTGCTTTTATAGACGTGAAGGCGTGTAATAAACACAGAACGACACACGCGTGTGAATGGGTTACTCGATATGGCACTTGTGCCATCGTGGAAGGATAAAACTCGAAGTCTGCGGCCCCTCCTTCTATTTTTTCCGCGCTGGCACTCGTGCCATATGGATTAACCCATTCACACGCGTGTGTCGTTCTGTGTATTACCAGAATTGTATTTCTTCTTGTGGATATAAATAACCGATATGAATAATTACCACATTTAAAGATGTGGCAATTTACCGGAAGGTATATATACATGTCATATGACATACTAATAGTTCATTTCATCCACTTAATGTCGTAGAGAGAAAACACTATTGAGGAAAGTACATTTGTAAACGTTTTATAGGATTCGCCCCATCTGCAAAACCTGTTCAGGCTAAAACCACTCAAATTCAATGTCTGCGCGGGGCCTGGGGAATCTGTATAAAATGGTATCTCATATATTGACTGTATTGCAGTATAATTTAATTTTATTACACATGCATTTTTAAACCCTTGTATTTAACGGACACGTAGCTATGACATAAATGTTTCTGTATTTAACTGATGATAAACAAGCCGGATCTTTTTCCCCCGCAGCGTTTAGACTATTTCCTTCCCCGTCGTGTCATTAGTTACGGTTGGAAAAGTTTCCAAATTTCGTTATACAATTATCGATCTTCTGTCGCGTAAAGCGTTTCTCCCAGCTGTTTTACAAATCCGCCCAAATTTGTACTTATGTTTTTAATATCAGTAATAGCTGCCAAATTGGTTAGGCGTGAATGAAAACCAGCCGATGCGAAACAGCAAAACGAATTTCAACAAACACGACCAATAGAAACGATAACGAATGTGAGGCCTGAAATTGTCAACGGATTTAGGACGCGACGAATCTAATACCAGCGCAAAAAATGAATTAAATTCGTCGGTGATGCGTCGACTATTTCAATTAGATGCGAGTAAGACGCATCGCCGACGAATCTCCGTCCAACTGAGACGAATCTCCGTCGGTGATGCTTCTGAAATACGTGTTTGAAATAGTCGACGGAATTTTGACGTGTCGAGTCTAATACAAAGTGCGAAAACAAACAAGCGCTACCGATTAGCCGAATGCAAATCATATGGTAATGAGGAAAGCACATGTCAGTCGCTGGAAGTACCCATCTTACGTTATTTAAGTGTTGACTGCTCGAAGGCTCGGTTCGAGATTTTTCAAAGTGAAGCATAGGTGAGAACGAAAATCAATTTTTTAAAATGACTGTATAAGACATTGATGGGTCAGTGCGAAAATCAGTTTTAAACAAACAGGCCAAGGCTTGCCTACAAACTACGTTGATAGTAGTATGTCATGTTCCCCTACACCTCCATGTTGCCGGACCCCGGTGCCGGACCCCGGAAGTGACTGAATCCAAATTTTACGGAGACGGATAAGAATCTCATTTACGGAATGCCTTATATAGCCCGTTTACATGTATACAGGGGAAATGAAGCAATCAGCTTCAACCTTGATCAATGTTATAGTCGAGATTTAGATAGGTATAGCTAGGAAGCAGTGTTACAAGTCAATATTAATGGTTGAGACATTGGGCAGAATAACAGAAGCCAATAGTAATGGTACAAGGCTGCAATGGCACCAGACTGCTGTAGAAGCTAATGATAGGACAGATAGACCATAGACAAGTAGTGGCCTTGGAGCTTTGGCGACAAGATGGAAGCCGTTAGTAAGACTACATTAGACGTCATTGAGGGAGTTCTCATGCCCTCATTGCCTCATACGACTAAAAAGGGATTCTCCAAAAGGTATCCTCGATTGGTATCCTAAAATAATACAATACCAGGCCATAGATATCCTCAAATATTGACATGACGTCACTTCCGGGGTCCGGCAACCTGGAGGTGTAGGGGAACATGACATACTACTGTTGATGGTTTCAACTTTCGATGTTCGTGGTATTGTTGTTGCTACGGGTATCGTATGTTGGCAAAATATTCTCGTTCAGAAAAGTGTAGTCTCTCTCTCCCTCTGGCTTTAATGTGTTCCCGACTCATACGTGATTTTTTAAACCGGATTCACAAAATTTGATTCGGGCCCTCGGTTTGCTGAAGCTCACATCGAATTCAGTTGTTTGTGTATTGGGGTTTTACGACAGTTTCAATTGCTAGTGTCATGTCGTGTCATGTAGTTTTACGTGTATGATGGGTGGGAGAGCCGGAGAGAACCACCGAGCAGTCGACGAGTAACTACCGAACTCCTCAACGTGCTAACCAGGGTTAGCATGCGGTTGAAGGCATGTGTACCACTGGCGTGCCACACGCCTTTTGCGTTTTTAGATGGGGGATGAGAGCTAAACAGGTCATCGCACAGATAAATGTGCTATTGGCAAGGATATTAGTGCTGAACATGAATCAAAAGCCGTTAATTTTATATTTTTCTCTGGGGGGGGGGGGGGGGGGGTATTCCTCAGTGCTCAGCCTTTCCACGGTCTTTAGACGGCTGGTCAAAGTATGAGCATTAACTATGCAGCCTCCAATTTCCCCCAGTGTCCCGAGTCACAATAAGCTGAATCAATAATTATGAAGGGATGTGTTTTTTTTCTTTCAGTCAGAACATGTTTGTGAACATTTCTCGATACAAGTAAAACAAATGCCACAAAAATATTTCAGTCATTCCAGGGAAGGTGGGTGGGTGAGATAAAGCAGGATACATTCCTTTGCTCGAGTATGATCATGGCAGGCACATATAGCATATCAAAGTTGGGGGCGACAAGAGTAATATCTAAGGGGCAAATTGAATATGATTTTCAGCATCATCTGAGCTACGCAACGGCGATATGGGGACGAGTACGAGAGGAGGTGTCCCTCGCTCGTGGACCGTTGGAGTGGGCCCGGGGTGAGCTTTCCCCGGGAAAAAAAACGCATTTTTTTTACTCTGAGTCCGTTTGTGTCCATAATTAGTTAATAAGTTGTGAAAGGCAACATTGATTAGGCCCCATCACCACCAAATAGAATCCGAATAAATTATAAAATATTGTTTCGGATTGCTTGCAACAACATGGCAAAATAGCAACAGGTGAACTATTTGGTGCAGCGCCATTTCAGTCTTGAGTGCGATGGTTTCCTGTACGGTTGTAAACGCAACACACGTGGGTTCACACTAAAGTGCACATCAGATATAGTCCGAAGCATGTGAAGTTTTGAATGAATTAGAAAAAAATAACCACGGAAGATATGAATTATGGAAGAATTATTTTCCACAGCCTTTCGAAGCATCCGTGTTTTAATATTTTATTGTGAGAATTTACGTGATATATAAGTGAAAATGTGTTCAACAGAAGGCAGAAATATTTGGAAATCCAGATGCTAATTTTACTTTCCCTGCTATTCACGTACAACACTCAAACATTTTAAAAGTATAAATATCTAGATTTTAAGATTTCTTGCCTGATGTTTCCTATATCAGGGATTAACATGGGGGATGACTGATTTTTTTTTTGGAGGGGGTTCAGGTTCCACTGGATCATGGTTGCAGTGTGCTGAGGCGCATACCACGTCGACTGTACATACACCTTCATCCATTGCTAACCCTGCTTGTGCCGAGTTAGTAGCTCTGATAGTTACTTGCTCTGATCAGTGTTTCTCCGGGTTTTCTGGCTCATCCGTAAAACTGTCCGACACTGGCTTTCGAAAGTGTCGGTGCGCCCCAGAAAATAAATAAATAAATAAATAAATAAATAAATAAATAAATAAATAAATAAATAAATGTCGCGCCCTGGGGGCAAAAACAAAATGACCTAAGGAACCAAAAGTATGCCGATCGAGTCCACGATTGGCTGATCAATTAGATTCGACGCGACGGTGATGCGTCTGCATATTTCAAAACTTCTCCGTGTCGCATCAGCGACGGATTTAAAACAATTAGATTCGACGTGTCAAAAATCCGTCGACAATTTCAGTCCTAATTTAGACTGGTTCCCTAAAGATTGTTTTGATTTTTTATCGATTCATTTGACCAGTATACTGCTTCAAACAAAAATAATGGACTCTTCACCTTTGTGTTTAAACATCGGAATTACAAAATGTTTATATTTAAATGAATTTTAATGCATGGGGTTGTGTAATAAACACCAAACGCGATGTGTGTTTGCACACAACTCTTTGGAATAGCGTAGTCATATTCCGCTCGAGCCTACAGCTCTCGCGAAATATGACTACACCATTCCAACTCGTTCACCCACCCATTCAAACACACATCGCGTTCTGTATATATCTTTCATGTCATGCGATTTGCTGGTATATGATTGGTGGAGGTAAATTTTTCGTAACTCGATGAATATTTTTTCTGTCGTATGAATGGTTTTGCATTGGTTCGCATTTGTCAAATAAAACCTTGCGAAAGCGTTCAACGGTGCACTTAAACTGTAATTGCTGCAAACGAGCTGTTAGTTAGTATTGACGTGTGTTGTAACGCTCTTTGTAATGAAGGTTGCAAAATGTAATAATGCAACTACGTGGATGGGAAAACGCTGCAAAATGTAATAATTGTTACAAACTGCAGCGACAAGAATTGCATTATGTAATAAACTTTTTTTCAAGCAGTGCAGTCAGAAACTAATTCATTTTGCTATACAAATACTAAAATAATGTAATAATTATTACATTTTGCAACTTTTGTTACAAAGTGCGTTGCAACAAACGTTTGTTGTTCACATTAGTGCTTTTACCTTGAGTATTCGAGACCACGTGTATTAGCCCCTGTTGAAAATAATAAAACTGTCGTGCGCACAAAAGTTGATATCACTGAAATGATATAAATGGCAGGAACTTCGGCCGTGTAACGGTACATTATAATACAAACAAACACTCCAAATTAGATTATAACAATTGAATTGAATTATCGGTCACTTTGTCGGAGTACAGCTCCATGACACAATTAATAGCCCATAGTATTTTTAACTAAATAAATGGCACATGTTTGGAAGAATAGTTTTACCAAACATTTTATGTATTTTAAAATGTTGACAAATATTTGCACTTGGTTTTTGACAAGAAAATAAAAACAATCAGGACGCACTGGAAAGGCTCGCCAAATTGAGAATTTCCACTGATAAATATGATTATGAATTTAATAATCATTTACGAGAAATATATTTGTTGAAACAATACTGGGGGTGTTTGAATCTTGAAAAAATATAAACACAACTGCATGTGGTGGAAATCACTGCGCACTTTTACGAACGAGTTATTCACAGCTTCGTACCAAGATGGAACTTTTCTACATTTCACCAGAGGATTTAACTCTTTCAACTCTAGAGGTCGCTTTTTCGCCCCTGGAACATGATGCGTCATAATTTCATTAAGTAGGATGGTGGTAAGTGAATGTGTGGGGTAGACCAATCAATATTTTCAACGTGCAGCCCGAAGGCTGCACTTTGAAAATATTAATCGGTCTACCTCCCAAATAATGAATATGGACTATTCCGATTGCTGCCATTGTATTGGCATGGACAATGTCAGCAGTGTTGAAAGGATTAAAATATTGTTGGACTGACTGAAAAAGTAGCAGCATTTTATGATTTTCAATAAACGTTGAGTCATTTTGATATTTATAATGTTTGGATGCTAGAATGTCAGTAGTTCACGGATTCCAAAATGGATAATGAAACTTCAACTGAATTTTCCAAATAGAAGACCATTGTTGATTTCAAAATATGCCTTTGTGTACTCTGAAACGATATGAAAAAGCACAGCACTGTCATTTGAAGAAGTGTGCAATATTTCAAAATACACTGTTGTGCGCATTTGGAAGGGAGGCGGAAGAACGGACAATTCTGTGATTTGAGAAGGAAATGATGGAAGTCAAAAACTTCTAGCATGTGGTGAAAGAGAACTTGTACCTGGGAGACCATCGTCTCACCCAAGAAATAAATTGCGGTCGAAATAAATATTTGGGTAGCTTCTGTTTAATACATATTTTTACGCACTTATTGTGAAAATAATACATGTAACTAAAATATTTTCAGCCTCTTATTTTTTTATATTTTTTACCCATATAAAATGTTTCATTATTTAAAAAAAAAACATTCTGCTTTTAATTTTGGATATGTATCAATGTGGGATCAGCGTACACACTTCATTCAACTGAACACTGCCATGTTTTATCTAACTTTTGGATGAGGCGGCATGTAAATATCACTCTAGCACATGTGGCTACGTTTTCTACTTTCTTATTGCTGCTCTCTGTATATCTGATGTTGTGTCATATTCACGTCTCTTTAATTTGTCGAGTCTGAAGCTGAGTTAAATCGCCTCAAATGCAAAACAGCGCGTGCTCTGAAACTGCTGGTCTGGATAATTGTAGAAAAGAAAAGTTATACATGTATAATCTCACTCGTTTTAGGTCCAAGCCTTTTAAAATTTGTCAGGATTCAGGAGAATCGGTTTTGATTGTCGTGAACTGCGTGAACTGCAACTGCGTGAATCAATTTTCAGTTCTTAAATAATTTAATAGTGTTGTTATAACCCCGTGAGTGCCACTAGTACATATCCTATAATAATAAACAGCAAACATCATATTTCCATGTATTTACAAAGTTTAAACCTTAACGCCAAGTTCCAATTTTGGCGAGTTCCGTGTCTTACATGAGTGTGAAAAACACAGGTACCAACATAATAGGTTTTGGTGGTTGTGCTGATGTAAGTTGCAGTACATCGGCAGTGGTTCTAGTGAAGTCTTGGCTGCCTGTAAATGCAGCCAAGACTTCATTAGACCCACTGTCAAGGCCAAAACTTACCTTTTTATGAGGGAGAAAAAAATTATGAGAATTTTCCAGGCCTTTAATTACACTTTCATTACAATCCATTAAACAATCAAATGGCCATTTCGCGAGAATCAATGTTTTTTCTTACTGTTTTCCTTCTGAGAATCATTTTCGAAAATCTGTTCTAATTTTCTCATGAATATTAGACCCTGTAGTCAAGTATCACCTGCTTGGGCAGGCTATGTCTTGATATTTTTCTTTTATTCAATAGCCCTCTCTTATTCCCAGGATTTTAGGCGCCGATTCATAAACGTTTGATGTTTGTGAGGTTTGATATGCCTTTATTTCTGTTTTACCGAAATATGCGGTGTTGCAGAATCCAAATATATAGATAGCATTTATACAAAGCAGTCTTAAGACACGAACATTAATGCCAGGGGCGATAATATGGAAGAAGACCCAACTGTGGTGTCTCATTTATTGATCACCGCCATTACACTAATGGTGGGGTTATTGGCAGGGACAATTTGTTGCCATCAAAAGCGAATCTTTTCTTAGGTCTGGCGGATTGGGTTTCTTGTCAACTGTTGCATACAATACCCTTCTTAATTGTCTGGGTGGTCTACACCCCACCTATACACGTTGAGCTAATTCCAGTTTAAATTCGAGTAATGATTCTGGTGGTTGGTAATTACATACCGTTATAATGCCTCGGATGCACACACATGTAGTCGTTTATGGGTCTTCTCAAAATGGGTGAGTTCTGTTGGTGTTATGATTGCCATTTCTATTTACCTGCAGTATTCCCTTACCTTTCCAGGGACTAATGTGCTCGAAAGCGGTAAAATATATCAGTTTTTATTGGTTTACTTTCTGCAAGAAACCAAAATTGAATTCATGGAACATATTGCTCATGATGCCAGTGCACATGGTTGTTTATAGCTTCGAGTGTATCACTATAACCGTAATTCGAGTTGTAAAGAAGAAATTTCTGAACTGAGTCCAATCCCTGTGTCCTGAATGGTATTTTCATCTACAAAACTATCCGCTAAAAATAAACCTATCTAGTTTGAACTTATGAGCACAGTTGGTGAGAATTTAATTAAAACGAATCGGCAGGATTGCATCAATGCAAATCTTGTACTACCATATTTGGTAATCATCGTGTCGTTTGTTAATCATCAGCTGGCGGAATTTCCAGTATAACAAAATACACGAGTTTCGAAACAAACGAGCAAAACTCTTTTCTTTTTGAAATCCCCAAAATTCCTTGATTCGCAATTCGTTATGGATCAGAGGAACTGATTCCTCTTGCAGTTATCCTCACCAAACGAATCAGCTTTCAATCGCAACACTCCAAATTTTTTTTTTTTCTTTTCTTTTCTTTCATGCCATTAACCAAGTAACTGGATATGTTTTTTCGTTCCCTTACACTGTGCCGTGTACTCCCTCGAAGGAACGATTTCGACAAGTTCGTTCCAGTGAAGGATCATAATCTTTACATTTAGACAAAAAGCTGGACAAAATTGAATTGGTATTCCCGTTTATTACATAATCACCCTCAAATAGCTCATTACGGAACATATCGTTCACAATACGTCTTATACGAGATTGACGTCAGATGGCAGCATCGACGTCGTTTGAGTTGGTTTCAGAAATGGAATTCAATTAATCTTTTATTTTCTTCAATCGTCTATCTAATAAAAATAGCAGTCGACATTTGTTGAAAACATTTCCTGAATTGCTAAATATTTTCATTTTTAGCTCAACTTCGACGTAAGTCAAAGTTGAGCTTATGCCATGGCCAGTCTGTTCGTCTGTCCGTCAACAATTCAATACGGCTCGGGCTAGAGGCCGTATTTATGAACCGATCTTTACGAAACTTCTTGCGTACCTTTGTTATCACCGTGAGACGAGAACTAGTGTTTTTGGGTGCGGTCCGAAATCCAAGATGGCCACCAGCAGCCATTTTGTACTTTTGTTAGTGCAATCAGATTTTTGTACAGAACTTCTGTATGAAAGTTCTGATTTGAATAAATTTTATGAATGTTTAGTAACATGGAATTCATCACATATAATACGGGTTTTTTTTTCTCGTGCAGAAATTATGCAAATTAGATGAACTTTTCTTTATTCAGTGCTACTTATACACAGTAAGTGCACATGTCAATACGGCTCGTGCTAGAGGCTGTATTTATGAACCGATCTTCACGAAACTTCTTGGGTACCTTTGTTATCACCTTGGGACGAGAAGGAGTGTTTCTGAGAGCGATCCAAAATTCGAGACGGCGGTCAGTGGCCATTTTGTACCGAAATTAGGTCCAATCAGGTTTTTTGTACACAACTTCTATACGGCTCAGGCTGGAGGCCGTATTTATGAATCGATTTTTACGAAACTTCTTGTGTTCCTTTGTTTTCACAATGGGACGAGAACGAGTGTTTGTGTGTGCAGTCCGAAAGTCAAGATGGCCGACAGCAGCCATTTTGTACCAAAATTAGTGCAATCAGTTTTTTTGTACAGAACTTATGTATGAATGTTCTGATTTGAATAATTTTTTGTATGAATGTTTAGTAACATGGAATACATCACATATAATACGGGTTTTTTTCTCTTGCAGAAGTTATACAAATTAGATAAACTTTGATTTATTCAGTGCTACTTATTCACAGTAAGTGCACATATCAATACGGCTAGGGCTGGAGGCTGTATTTGTGAACCGATCTTCATGAAACTTATTGGGTACCTTTGTTATCAACTTGGGACGAGAACGAGTGTTTTTGGGTGTGGTCTGAAATTAAATATGGCTGCCGGCGGCCATTTTGTACCAAAATTAGGTACAATCAGTTTTTGGTACAGAACTTCTATTTAAAGGTTCTGATTTGAATAAATTTTCGAGTGAATGTTTAGTAACATGGAATACATCACAACAAAAGTGGGTTTTTTTTCTCGTGCAGAAATTATGCAAATTAGATGAACTTCTCTTTATTCAGTGCTACTTATACACAGTAAGTGCACATGTCAATACGGCTCGGGCTAGAGGCTGTATTTATGAACCGATCTTCACGAAACTTCTTGGGTACCTTTGTTATCACCTTGGGAAGAGAACGAGTGTTTCTGGGTGCGGTCCAAAATTCAAGATGGCTGCCAGTGGCCATTTTGTACAGAATTAGGTCCAATCAGTTTTTTGTACACAACTTCTATACGACTCAGGCTGGAGGCCGTATTTATGAACCTATCTTCACGAAACATCTTGGGTACCTTTGTTATCACCTTAGGACAGGGACGAGTGTTCTGGGGTGCCTTTGTTATCGCTGTGCTATGAGAATAAATATTTTGGGGTTCAGTCAGACCCACGCTGGGACTCAAAGATTTCTTTTTGAGTTTAGCATCTGACTGTCACCCACCTTTACAATACTTTACCTATACATTTGTTACAGGCTACGGTCAGTGTTTATGTACAGACCTTTACAATACTTTATATGTACCTTTGTTATCAGGTCATTACCTATATGCTTGTCATTGCTGTGACACATACTATACATGTACATGTCTTAACAAGTTGAGCTACAGTGTCATTGCCAATTTCATTGTCTCGAAAACGTAGCTTATGGCCCCTCATTGGAACGAGCTCTATAAGCTCGTCCCAATGAGGTGTCATAAGGTATGTTTTTGAAGTACAAATTGAAAACAAAGTCCAAAAATTTTTGTGAACAGCGCTGGTCAGCTTTAGTAGTTACGTTAGCTGAAAGATTAAATTACACATTATGTGATAAAAGGAATCGCAATTTCGTCACGATTTGACATGAAATTTCTGAACCTGGTTCACTAAAATCGATCTGAGCCTCGGAAAATCTCTGCCCAGTTCGATTTAAATGAACTGGGTACAGAAAATACAGACATTTCATATGAAATCGCGACTCAACAGCGGTCCCGTATGCACAATGGTTTGATCCACACTTTGGGTGAAGAGTTACGCATGTGCTAGATGAGCTGTATTATTTCAAATTCAATAAAGTTCATTTCAATTCAGAGTTTTAGGAACGAACTCTTTTGAATTGAAAATGTGCAAGGGTATCGTTTACAGCTATTTTGTCAGGTTATCCGTTGCCAATCCGCTGAATCTTTTGAGGCTGGTTGAAGAAATGAGACTCAATTTCTTCGTAAAGTCGACACCAGCTTCCAAACAGTCAATATAATTCCACAGAACGACATTTATAAGTCAGGCAGTATCTAGGGTTAAATTAATTAATTATATAAATCGAATCAATTAGCGAAGATAATTGTTTGTCAGACTAGCTCTGTCTGGTAATATCTCATCAAAGACATTGGACCGGTTTTTCGTGTTGCAAGAATGCACCAATTTTGTTCACGATTGCTGAAGTATTTGTGGTTGTTTGTTCCCTTCTGCCTGAATGAACTTTTCGGATGTAAGGCACACATATGCTGTTGTAAGTAGATTGAGGGGCGCCCATTTATTTTCTCCCTCCAGTCAACAGATCGAAAGAGTTGAGAAAGACAAATATAGATTTATAAGTTAACTACCAGCACTCCGATGCCAAAAACGCATTTTTTAGCAGCTAATTTTTTCCATAATGCAATTCGAGAATATAACAAATTCTATCTTGTTTGACAGAGTTCGGTAACATCTGTCAAACAAGTTATAATTTGTTAAATAATCAGTCTTACATAAATAAAGTATTGTCATATGAGAGAATACTTTAGAAATGGCAATGTGTAATAAAATATCCCAGTGACGTAGGATGGAAACATACAAGACAAACTCACCAAAAAGACTGAATTCATTGGTCGGTATACGAGTGGTCAGAGTCGGCAAGGGCTCGTCAAATCCACAGCTCTTTAAACTCCGCCTAATTACAAATTATGTATTTTGATTGATGTTTGTTTAAGGGTATATATGAAAATCGCCTTGAAGAGAAGTGGTTCATTTATCTGTAACTGCTTTATAGGAAAGAAGAATTCAAATGTGAGATGTGCGTATTGCTCTGGCTAGTGTTGAAAGTGTAGTATAATTGCAGGGGAATCCACCCCATCTCCGTCACCTCTGGCTGTACCTATTCCTGACATTGACTCATGAAAAGCTCCCATAGAGAGCTTTTTAAGAATGAATGTCTGGAGGTAGTATTATTAGGATAAGAAGATTAAGAAATCGGAAAGGATATAAATTTGTGGTTAATCGACCTACTTCACTGATATTGTAGGTTATTTTGTAAATATTTAGCTATTGCTCTGAAACTGTTTAAGATCGCTTTCATCAACGATGGCGTTTGTTACCTGATCCTATTTGACCTGTGAATCAGAACTTGTTTACCACAGTAAACAAACACTGTTCCACATCCCGGGGTTTCAATGAAGATTGGGGGTTAGAGTATTAGAATATTAACCCTTACCTAACCTGAAAAGCAGACGACACTTGCAAAAATAATTCTTGAATAACTAATTTTTTTCATTTTTTGTCTCAAAAACATAGGTTATGACCCCTCGCTGGAACGAGCTCGACGAGCTCGTTCCAACGAGGGGTCATAACCTATGTTTTTGAGACAAAAAATGAAAAAATAATGAAAATTAATTGGCGATTTTTGAGAATAGCGCTGGCCGGTTTTGGCTGTTACTATGGGTAAAGGGTTAAAAAGCTTTTTTATGTTCTATCGGACTTGAGTGTAAGTGATTTTTGTACAAAATTTTAAGCCTCCAAGCTGCTGAAGGTTTCATAAATAAATCACAAAACACAGGTACCATAAACATCAAAGAAATGTTCTGAATATTTTGTTATGCTGAACAAAAGTTTCTGAATGTTGGCTGTAGTGAAATGTAGTGGTTTAAAAAAGTACCACGTGAAGTCCAAACTATAAACAATGTAGACAACGTCTATGTGATGTCATTTAGAACGAATGACGTCGGGAGACGTAGTTGCTAGATCACCTAACACCACTGATCCATATATAACTGGATTGCTGGAGCGCTCAGTGGTCGCATTGAGAAAAATATATCCACCGCCGCCATGTCAGATGGAGAGTTGCTATGAATAAACTATGCTCAGCGAAAAAAAAATTCTCGAACTTTTTCAGTTTCCCGACGCCTCACAATCTTCAATCGCTTTGATGTCGGCGAAAAATAAATATGTTGATTTATAATTTTTTCGTGGCGATGCAGATTGGATATTTAAAAAATATTTTAGTTATTATTGACAAAACAAGGGATTGGAAAGTTGATATAGTGTCATTAGAGTTGTTGGCAACTTAAGACACCATTGTGTTTGATGGAGTGAAAGGATGTACGCTAGAGCATAACAGCTTTCACGTCATCAAACGTCGTGGATTTCTGGGAGTAATTACGTTGATTGACTTGACGCCATCTTATGTAGTTAGGGGTGGGGAGGGGGGGGGGGGGCGTTTGAGTGTCAATGTTTTTTGCTGACGTTTCAGCAATCCAGTGGAAGAGATATCAGTACTTAACACAGACAATTCATTTTTTTACTTGGACAACGAAAACATAACTTTACGTGGAATGAAGAAACAATGGCACCTTAATAAGGACTAATCTTGTTAATATCATTAACAACAGCCACCCCAAAGTACGTCACTGTACGGAAAAAACGCGTGGGTTTTTCAGATTTCTTATTGAAGTTATTTTTTATTTAATTTACTGTTCCATGTTGTTAGAGTTGGAAACATTTTTATTAAAATCCATCTGAGCGTTACTGACCTCTCCTCGTGAATCTCGATTCCTTTTTTTGTAAAAGTTTTTCACAAAAATTGGAAAAGCATTCCATTGCCCGTCGTGTTTTTGCCTTCCCAATTTCATCTTCTCGAAATTAACCACCCACAGCTGATGTTATAGACATGAGACATAATAAAGTTTGTCAGTACATCACATGTTCAATTCTAGTTTGGTTGAGAAGAAATAATCTATTCATTTGAGTAACCTTCGACCTTTGACTACTGAAAGACCTGATGACGTACTGTCCTGCAGTGGTGATTCTGTATAAAAATGGTTTAGTAACAGGTATTTCACTTTGCTTGCCATTTATTCCTGTGTAACGCGTCTTGATTGGCTAAAGTGGCCAAACAAATGGCAATTATGTCGGCTGTTTAATACATACAGGTGACAAGGTGTCGCGTTGTTGTTTTCCTTATATCGTGCGTACCACATCCCGGTGCTAAGGATAACCTGCGACCTCTACGAGATCACTTCGACGCGGGGAAACGCCGAGTAGAATTCATTTGCTATCTTCAGCTAATATTATATGTTAGGAGGTGGGACAACATCTTTAATTTGGGCAACATCCTTTGTACAGGGACATTTAATACCTCTGGATGTCGGTTTCAAACCTTTTGGCTTCTCGGGCATAGGGATGCACGATATTCAAAACTGAATACCGGTATCGGTAATCAAAAAAATACCGCGGTATATCGGTGTATCGAACACTGTTCAGATATATGAACACAAGTACCACAATCGAGACTCGAGGCATAACAGTCGGAACGAATTAGCATGCCCTGATGATGCGATTCGAAAAACCTTTACCCGACGCAGACGATATCAAAATTTATTATTTTCAAAATTAGTTTATCAGATTTTCCCCAAAGATTTCAACAAAACTATATTATGTGACCCTTCCCCTCATTGGAACGAGCACAACGAGCTCGTTCCAATGAGGGGTCACATGATATAGTTTTCTTGAAATTTTTAAAATTTATTTTTTCAACTGCTGAATTTGTATATTACGAGGGCACAAGCAGACGATTCCTTGGATAAAGGGATAATATTATTCATTCTGGGCTACAGTTAAAAAACTCAAGACATATTGAAAATTAATTGGGGGTAAATAAATAATGACGATAAACCGATATTTTTGTAATTACACCGGTATTCAATCGATATTGGTTTGAATACCGGTATATATCGGTTTATCGATATACCGCGCAGCCTTACTCGGGCAGCATCAACGTACACGAAAACTGATACTCGAATTTTTTGCCGAAGGGTTTTAAACCAACATCCTGGCATTAGGTTTATCTGTATCCTTAGCCCAAATAAAAAAAATACATTTGGTTCTCGAGCAATTAATTTTTAAAATCAATGATGGGGGAGGCTTTTATTTTTTTTTTTATTTTTTTTTTTTTTGTGTTTGATAACTGGTAGAATGCTAAATTATTTTTGGCCTGAAAAATTATTCACATGCTCTTGCCTTGTTACATTTTAGCAAGGCCAATCCACGCAGGCTAAATAATTTTACTTCATAGATTTATGGTGCACATTCACAGAACATGAAGCCTTTAAGTTGTGACATCTGCATTTCAGAAAAAATGTCAAAATTTGGACTTCCACCACTTAACCATTCGAATCAATAAAGAAATATGAAATACATTTGTGTTCAGTTATATTTATGCACCTTTTTTGAAAAAATAAAAAACCTCCACATTATATTTGAGATATTTTCTGGTGAGGAAAGCAGACTGGATGTTTACAAAACAAATATAGTAAATAGACACTGTATTTTAATCATGCTCTGTTGAAAATTCGTGAAAATGAAAATACATCCATCAAAAATGGTAAAATTTTAAAGTCTCACGATTTCATAATAACTTTGGAAGACACTGCAAGCCAATAAAACTGTTCAAAGAGGAAGGTTCTATTTCAGTGAAGGATGCGCCTGAGAACCAAATATTTTGTTAGCCTTATGAGGTTATTATTGTCATTCCCTTGTATTTCATGAAAATAAAATGTTCAATAAAAACATGGGATGAGTTAAATCTGTTATGGACCTTCTCTTCGGGAACTGTTCTCCTGTAGTGTTGTTTGTAGCACCTAATGGCTTGGACAGCATACCATACCATACCATACAACTACATAGGTGAGAATTTCTGTCGTAAGATATGCTAAACAAAATAGCAAAAAATGAAAACTCAGTTCTCAGTGGTTTACTGGTTAGCGCATTCGACTTGCAATCGAAAAGTTCTGGTTTCTGTGACACTTGCGTTGTGTCATTGAGAAAGTTATTTAATCCTCGAATGTCCAGTTTGGTGTATGGAACCACATCTGGCCTTCACCTATTGCGACTCGGACACAAGCCCAGCTCTTGTGCGGTTAAAAATGATACTTTGACAACCTCCCACTACTGTTCGGTGGTTCATTCCGGGTACACATATTTCCTCCACCTGCCTAGTTGTTGACCCGAGAACAGAAAAGTGCCGTCAGTGCGGGTGGCGGGGGGACTAGCTCTCCGTATCGTTCCCGCGGGCGTACAAAAAACATGTCCTTTTCTCCATTCATCTGGGAAATTGAACGCCTAACCAATGTTTTTTCACAATACCCAAAACCAGCATCGAAACTGTACACCAAGGTATCAAGGACTTCGTGCGCACAACTAAATGGTGTAGCAGAGCAGGGGCGTCGATAGGGGGAGGGGTGTGACTCCCCCGAATTATTGATTGTTCCAGTCGTGACATTTTCGTCAGGATTGACGACTAAGATATCGATTCTCTCTTACTAGTAATCACGTTCATTTTTAACCCTTTGAACACGAGTGGACGCTTTTCCGGCCAGGAACATGATACGTCAAAATTTCATAAAGTAGAATGGCTGCTTAGTGAATGTGTTGGGTAGAGCAATCACTATTTTCAGCGTGCAGCCTCAAGGCTGCACGCTGAAAATATTAATTGGTCTACCCCCAGATAATATGGACTCTTCCGATTGCTTCCTTTGAACTGACACCTAAGATACCTCCGGGGTTCAAAAGGTTAAACGACTGGATTTGATACCCGGACGTGTGTCACGCACACAGTCGGCCCTAAAATGTGAATCTGTGGTACTCGATTCGGACTGTTGGGGGCCCGCCCAGCATGACCAATTTATTTATTATTTATTTATCGGTGTTTAAGGTCACATACTTATGCACAATGGCTAATCGTGACCGTGACAGTGTTTACAGGTGCATGGACGAAGCCGGAGTACCCGGAGAGAACCACCGATCATCGACGAGCAACTGCCAGCTCCCCAACATTCTAACCCTGTTCAAGCTCCGCTCAAGCATGGTTACAGCGGTTGAAGACATGTGCACCATCGACGTGCAGTACGCCTTAGTATACGGCGTCATCGTGCCACCATGTAGGCAACCGGGATAAATTGCTTTGCCCAAAGACACAACGCAGGTCGTCCCGGACGGGGATCGACCTCGGAACCTCTAGCATAGAAGTCCAAGAGTCTACCACTGAACCACAGCACTCCCGCATGACCAATTTGTAGTATCGGTACAGTGCACGTTAATTAAATAAGTAGTTACGTCACGGCTACTGAATGTATATTTTATTTATTCAATAATAAATTCAAGATGTCTTGTGTTCTTTAGCTATAATCTGACTAATATTCCTTCGCGGAAGGCATGCCTTGATAATGTAGTTGAAATATTTGTAAATTAGGGGGGGGGGGGGGGACTTCAGCTAACACAGTCAGGACAAATCATCTTCGCGACGCCTTTACTGTAGACCACTGCCTCTGTCATCCTGAAAGTGTTCATAAAGGACCAACAATGCAAGGTGTCCACTAGCTATGTACAGCCACATGATGCTCTGTGTCTGTCTACGTAGCTGTTGTCTTATCGCCATCATGCCAATAAATCATGTAACAGCTTTGAATTTAATGGTGGCTATCAAAAGGCTGCACTTAATTTCCTGTATGGGCTAAACATCTGACATCTAGACACTGATCAGATATCGCTGGATTATTAATTACCGGAATACACATCTGAAATGTAATCATTTATCCTTCAATTCAACTGTTTTGTCAGAAACCATTTTACGCAGATAACATAGTGGAAGAAACAATACATCGTAAAAGACTGCAAAATAATCCTTTTCAATGAATTTGTGCCGCTCGATCGTTCTCCTTTGGTTTTAAAATTTGCAATCTTTTTTGTGTGATTATGTCGCATTATACCAGTGCGCAAAGGTGCCACATGGTTTCGTAAATCACATTTTTGAATATTTTTCTGTAAATTTCAACAGAACATGAGAGTAACCTTTCAAGAAAAAATCGATTCTCTTTTAGAGTACTGAGTGCTGTGATCGATGGAGAGGGTGGAGGGAGAGAGAGGTCAGAAAAGGTTCCAGTAATATGCGCATTAGTAATTTTGGCAATTATGGCACCCACCACCCCTAATTTTTTTATTTGAAATTTTTTCCCCAACATTTAATACCTGCCCCCTTTCCAAGAGATATTCAATGAGATTCAGGGAATTGTTTGTACTCCTTCTGTGTATAACGAATGCTATAAATTATGGCCGTTGTACAATGCTGTCCTGTACCATGGGAGACGCTTTTGGAAACCAAATGTTTAGTGAATAATTGTTGTTATTTTCCCCTTTCAGTTCAGTTAGAAGCAATAATGTTCATTTTTATCAGAACAATGCTGGGGCGCGATGGCTCAGTTGGTAGAGGTGCAGGCTGCAAGTCGAGAGGTCCTCGGTTCGAATCCCACCTGCGGCAACCGCGTTGTGTCCTTAGGCAAGACACTTCACCCCGATTGCCTACATGGGGTCACGATGACGCTGTGTACTGAGGCGTACTGCACGTCGATGGTGCGCATGTCTTCAACCAATCTAACCCTGCCTGTGCTGCGGTGCAGAGTTCAGAGTTACGATGTTGGAGAGCTGACAACTGCCCACCGTTGCTCGGTGGTTCTGTCCGGGTACTCCGGCTTCCTCCACCCGTAAAACTGTCACGGTCACGATTAGCCATTGCGCATAAGTATGACCTTAAACACCAATAAATAAATAAATAAATCAGAACAATGTAAATAATAGTCCAAACCGTCGTTACAGTGTTGTGTGGGCCGGGTGATTGATACAAAACGATCATTCCATTTTTAAAGTTCTAACTCATTGTTCAGTGCAGTTACAACACAATTTCAGACTATTATAGGTGAGTTGAACTGGTACTATGGAGCATGGTTTAGTCTGAGTTACGTGTTATGCATCTGTAATTACAGATACATTTAATATTGTTCAGTGCTTATCAGTGCTGGCTAGTTGTCAATCTCTACCTCGAAGAGCAGTGAGACCTATGTACCCGAAAATCAAATTGTTCAGGATGGATCGTGGTTGTATTCTGAAGCCAGAGCCCATTTAACCCTTTACCTAACATAAAAAGCAGACGACACTTGCCCCAAAAAATTCTTGAATAACTAAATTTTTTGATTTTTTTTTACTCAAAAACATAGGTTATGACGAGCTCGTTCCAATGAGGGGTCATAACCTATGCTTTTGAGACAAAAAAATGAAAAACATAATGAAAATTAACTGGCCGTTTTTGAGAATAGCGCTGGCCGGTTTTGGCCGTTACGTTGGGTAAAGGGTTAAAGGACACAGTATCATATTTTCATGGTTTAATGGTATTTCGAACTCAACTTGGTAATAAATATTAACAAAAATGGCTTGCGGAAAAACATTTATTTAATTTTTTGACCTGAGGACCACACACTAGCCCCGCCTGCGTTCCTGGATTCCAAAAACGCCCCGCTGTGGTCAGAAAAACGGTATCTTTCTCGAGCAAATCGCCCGCTAGTTGCGATACACTAACGCGAGTGGGTCGCATGGCTAACAATTTTCGTCACTGGAAGAGATTTTATTATCTACTTTATTTTCTAAAGCTGTCACTAAAGTTAGCATTAACCCTTTGACCGCAGATGCCGTTTTTCACAAGCTACGTCATGATGCCATTAAGTGGGATGGCTACAGGGTAAATGTGTGGTGTAGTCCAATCAATATTTTCAACGTGCAGCCCTAAGGCTGCACGTTGAAAATATTAATTAGTCTAACCCCAAATACTAAATATGGACTCTTCCAATTGCTGCCAATGAACTGACATGGAAGATACCGCCGGTGTTCAAAGGGTCAAGGGTGTGGGAACTCCATATAAAAATTTAAATTTCGAAATGCTAGAGAATTTCTATCATCGATGTGTGCATCATTTCCCAAACTTCTGGCATTTTCCTGTAATGTGGTATAAAAATACAGAAGATGTCTTTTTACAATTTCCTTCCCAATGAGTTTGAATGTTTGACTATTGTTCTCTGTTGAAACCTATTTAAAGATTAGAATACGGCGGTTTCACCATCTTTTGATGTTCTGTAACTTTTTCTGTTCACTATAGCAACAGTGTGTGCATCGTAACATATAATATAGGCGCTGTCCTTTCCATTAATATAAAAGTGTAGTATTTTTATTTCCTGGGAAGAATAAAAACTTGCAAATTACCGCAAAACACATTCGCTAAACAAGGAGCCAAAGTGGACACTTTATTGTTGGTAGGTGAAACACTTGTAGATATTCATAATGATGGATTATCTGTGAACTAGTTGCTTTTAATTAGCTTGCCATAAAAATGACAAGTTTTGGTTTGTTACTTTTAATAAACGAAAACAACAGACAGCTCTGAGAGCTATCTGTTGTTTCCGTTTATTAAAAGTAGCATAAGGAAATATGGCTTCATTTTCAGCTGATGTCAAAGGTGTATTCTCAATAATCACTTGCATCTTAATTGGATTTCCCTCGCGTGTCTAGTAATTGCAAGCTGGGTACACTTATCGAAAGTCGATTTTCAGAACGATATATGCCAGGGATGGAGATTCCATAACTAAATTATTCCGAAATCAAAGCAGAATCAAGAAATCCAAATGAAAAAAGACATCTGCAATCAAATGTTGTCGCATCTCTTTTTTGACAGGTGAGATGGTGGGGGTGGAAAGCGAAAAGAGATTTTCGACCAGATCGCGACATAGTCGCGATTCGGTCGAAAGTCTCTGACCGCTTTTGTAATCGCTGTGCTATGTCTGATACACTGATGAAAAAGGATCTAAAAACATTTCCAAGAGTGTGTCATGTAACATCCTACCATCACCTTAACAAAAGATACTTAAAAATGATCATCAGATTATGTGTCGACCATCATCCACAAATCACTGAAATATTTAATAATGTGATTGTGAAATGTTAAATGGTGCTTGATTCTCAATCCTGGGTAGTGCTTATTTTGAAAAGCAATACAATTTCAGAGTAAATCGACTAACAAACATAATCGGACACCCCATGCTGCATCAGATTTGAAAATCACGCGCTCTTGTGCGTTGGCATTCTTTGTCATATTGATGGCACGAAACCTCCATTCCAGACTTATTTATCAACTTAAGATTAAATTAAAGAGAACTAGAATTCCACAAAATAGTAGTGGGTAATTTATTAAAAAAAACATTTTCTCAAAGCAGTCTGGTTGAAAATGATTCACAGAGACAATTATATTTTGTTTCAAACAAAGATATATGTTTTATACTTGTCATCGTGATGCAAACTGTCGCGCGTTGCCACATTTAACTCATTGCTCTGAAGTTGGGTTTTAATTCAACGTTTTCATCGCTTACATTTATTACCAGTACTTCTTCCACTGCATTGGCTGCCAGTATTTTAGAGAATCCCAAACGCATTATGTCAACTGGTTTTCAAATGTCTACATGGCTTTACACCATCCTTCCAAACAGAGTTGTAGAATTGATACGTCCTGTTCAGAGCCCTGAGTTCTTGTAGCAATTTCTACTCACACGGTTAAATGCAAAGTTGAAGACTGCAGGCGAAAGAGCATTCTCTATGTCTGCTTCCAATCTGTGGAACACTCTTCCCAAAAATACAAGAACCATTGAGGCCCTGGGTTGATTTAACCCTTTGAACCCGCCAAGGCACATTTTCGGCCCTGGAACCTGATACGTCATAATTTCATTAACCCTTTACCAAACGAATCGGCCGCATCCGCCCGCGTAATATGCAAATTCAGCAGTTGAAAAAATATTATTTTTTAAAAACTTTCAACAAAACCATATCATGTGACCCCTCGTTGGAACGAGCTCGTTCCAACGAGGGGTCACATGATATGGTTTTGTTGAAATTTTTTGAAAAATTTGAAAAAATAATATTTGAAATAATAAATTGTGATATCGTCTGCGTTGGGTAAAGAGTTAAGAAGGGTGGCTGCAAAGTGAATGTTTGGGGTAGACCAATCGAGCATTTCAACGTGCAGCCCAAAGGCTGCTCTTTGAAAATATTAATTGGCCTTCCCCCAACGAATATGGATTCTTCCAACTGCTACTGTTGAACTGACATGGAAGATACCATCAGGGTTCAAAGAGATAAAAGAAGCATGAAAACGAATCTCTTTCGCAAAGTATTCCACAAGCAATACTCCTGAATTACAGAATAAGCAGATCAAGGAGGGTTTTTTAAATTGTAATGCCAAAAAACACTTTTTGTAGATTTTAGGTTCATAAATTAATTATTATTATTTTCATTGGAAGGCAAAGTGAATACACAATAACACAGACAGACAAGGTGAACAAGAAAAGTTTCTTTCAATTAATATCGGTCTTATCAGAGCTTAATTACGAGGTCTATCAGATGAAACTTATCTCCCGTTCGTTTTGCTATTTTACAGAACTCACGAGTTATTATCCAGGCTTAATCTCCACTCTCTTGCGTTGCTTTATCAGTGATGTACTCTCTCCACATCACGGGTAGGAAACTTGCCTTTTCCAATCCAATCACACGCTCTGAATATGTGGGGTGCTCATTGGAACGGAGATGGACACGCTCGTTTCAGTGAGAGTCATTAGCTATGTTTCAGAAATAGAATCGAAAAAATCAAATGCCGATTATTTTATAAGCGACCGAGGTTAGTTAGTTAGTTAGTTAGTTAGTTAGTTAGTTAGTTAGTTAGTTATTTAGTTAGTTAGTTAGTTAGTTAGTTAGTTAGTTAGTTAGTTAGTTAGTTAGTTAGTTAGTTAGTTAGTTAGTTAGTTGGTTTGTTGGTTGGCTGGTTGGTGGTTGGTTGGTTGGTTGGATGGTTAATTAGTTAGTTATAGTGTTAGATAGTTAGTTATTTTCTTTTGTTTTGGGTTTTTTTGTATTTTTATTCAGATAACAGAACATCATTACAAAAAAGTGTAGCAAATACAATAAGCTCAAAATAAGCTGAAAAGAAATTATAATATAGTGTATTTACAATAAACATGACTTTTGAGCCAGGCGGGGTAATGGTGTACTTGGAACGATATCAATAGAGTTGAGGATTATGACTGGTTTGGTCAAAAAGAACTGTCGTGTCAGTATGAATTTCTACTATCATTTAGACACTGCTCGGATGTTACAATCGGCTGAAAGTGAATCCATCTGGTTTTTAGCTCACCAACTTTAGTTGTGTGAGCTTATGACATGGCTCGATCGGTCGGCGTCGGCGTCTGCGTCAGCGTCGGCGTCGGCGTCAGCGTACGTGTCCAATAATGTTAAAGCTTCTGTTTAGGTCACTTACTCGCCCTCTTTCCATATTTCCTTTATAATGCTGCTATATTATGATTATTATCATTCTACCATGATTTAACCCCTCATACAATGCATTTTAAACATTTTTCTTAACATTTTTAGTTGCGTTTAGTTTTCTGTTTAGCTCAGAATTTCATGTTTGACTAAGTGTTTAGGTCAGCTGCTGTGCTCCTTCTCTTCCCATGGCACTTATATTCATCATACATGTTCCTCAGTATCAGTGTTCCATGATTAACCCCTCATACGCTGCATTTTAAACATTTTTCTTGACATTTTTAGTTGCGTTTGGTTTTCTGTTTAGTTCAGAATTTCAGGTTTAACTAAGTGTTTAGGTCAGCTGCTGTGCTCCTTCTCTTCCCATGGCTCTTATATTCATCATACATGTTCCTCAGTTTCAATGTTCCATGATTAACCCCTCATACGCTGCATTTTAAACATTTTTCTTGACATTTTTAGTTGCGTTCAGTTTTCTGTTTAGCTCGGAATTCATGTTTAACTTAGTGTTTAGGTCAGCTGCTGTGCTCCTTCTCTTCCCGTGGCACTTATATTCATCATACATGTTCCTCAGTATCATTGTTCCATGATTAACCCCTCATACTCTGCATTTTAAACATTTTTCTTGACATTTTTAGTTGCGTTTAGTTTTCTGTTTAGCTCAGAATTTCATGTTTAACTTAGTGTTTATGTCAGTTTCTGTGTTTTGCTGTTAAGAGGTTGTGTTTAGGTCAGCTTTGTCGTATGTTATGAGCCTGTTTGATACAGTTTTTGTGTTTGCCAAAGTTACTATCAAAGAGGAATGTTAGTGAGCTACAGGGCGTTGGCGTCCTTCTTGTTATTTTATTTTCTTTATTTAGGAGATATTTGAAAGATGATATACGTTCAGCGTTTGCGAATGTTTTCAGAGTTTGTATGAAAGTGAGAATATTCGGCGTGCACTTTGTCACTTTACAGGCATATATATGTATTATGTAGACTAGTATCACGATGCTCAGAATAACGTCGTCTTGTGATTCCCGAAGTCCCTAAATGACAGATTCAAGGGAAAGTGGAAACGATATGTAACATCTGTTACCCAATAGTTCTGAGAAATTGAGCAAGATTGATTTAGAGACGGGACATTTAACCCTTTACCCAACATAAGGGCAAAAACAGGCCAGCTCTATTCTCAAAAATCGCCAATTAATTTTCCTTATTTTTTTCATTTTTTGTCTCAAAAACATAGGTTATGACATCTCATTAGAACTACTACAGGAATAAATTCTTTCAGTGTTAAACCTACGGGGAACATTGATCGCTCTACTAGGTGAATAAAGCAAAAATTTATCCAAGGCTTCTATTGTTCGAATAAACAGCCATTTATGGGATAAAAATTATTCTGACGTCAAAATATTAGAGAGGAGAGTTTTAGTATTCAAACGGCGTGTTTCCAACATTCGCTATGTTTCAGTGGATGATAAAACTGTATTTGCTTAAGAGAAACCGCTAAATTGGATTTCGTTTTATCGCATGAGATATTTAATTGTCTTTGGGGACGTTCGATAAATCTTAGAAATGGAAACGTTTGTGCATGAAAGATTGGAGAATGTGTTTTTTTCTAAGTTTTGATATATGACGCAACGACGAACGTAATTAATATAAAGTTGTATAGTTTCGATTTATGTCTGTTTAGTGTGAACGGAAGTACAGTAATAGACAAACATTACCGTGCCAGTAATCTGTGATGAAAAAAAAACATTTTTGTGACCATTCTGCATGGCATGGAAGCTTCTCATCTTCATTTTGTGAACTTCAAATGAAATGGTGGGGTAATGTTGTTAACCCTTTACCAAACATGAAAAGCAGACGACACTCGACGAGCTCGTTCCAAAAAGGGGTCATAACCTATGTTTTGAGAATGAAAAAAATACTGAAAATTAATTGGCGATTTTTGTGAATAGTGCTTGCCGGTTTTAGCCGTTACGTTGGTTAAAGGGTTAAATGTAGTCGATTAGCTCTCAACGGCATTTAATCTTAGCTCTCTCTCTCTCTCTCTCTCTCTCTCTCTCTCTCTCTCTCTCTCTCTCTCTCTCTCTCTCTCTTAATATCACAATAAATAGTGACATCAGCCATGTTCTGAAATGAAAAACAAAAATCCACTTTTTAGAAACTGAAATTGATACCGTCAGGACAGATTTTTCATCGGTGGATATTGTAGGGCCACATCCATTTTGAAATTAAATGCGCTTTTGGTACAACACGCTAACGGTCTTGTGATTAGCGCGCAAGAATATCGGGGATCTGCTTCGACCCCACTCAAGGGCCTCTTCTGGGGCCAGCAAAGTGGCAAAGACCCTGTGTTAGCGCGATAACGTTGAAATTCAATGTATATCAGTTTCGGAGGTCAACAACGGGTCCGAGGCAAAACAGACAGATAGAGATTTCAAGAAAATCAAATTGGATTTACGCAATCTCCACAATACCACACATTTCTTATCTTAATTATATTTTTTTCCAAATTTTCCACACAATTTCAACGAAATAGTATTATGTGACCCCTCATTGGAACGAGCTCGTCGAGCTCGTTCCAATGAGGGTGTACCATAACATCTTTTCGTGATGGTTCAAATAATATGGCTTACTTGAAATGTTTTGAAACGGCTCATTCGTTAAGTAATAGGTTAAACAGCACTCTGACAACTCGTAGCAATGACAGGCTGGGGTATAGCACTGTCATGACAAAACAACGAAGTCCCGAAATTCTTGGTCCGCTGTTCTGCCTTCTACACTGGAACACACCTGTCGAAAAAAGCACCAAACCATTGCATTGTTTTCCATGATTTGCAATACTTTATTTTATTTGAACGATCTCTGTTGACCAGGTGCCAATCATGAATGTGTCAAAACAGCATCGCTATTCTATTGCGATCCCTTCGACAAAGGGATAACTTCTACGACCATTGCGCTGTATATTAACTCAGCACTCATAACATTTAAGATGGCTTTAATTGGAAGTAGTGGTGGCCCATTGGTTTGAGCATTGGAATGAAGATCGAAAGGTAAACGGTTCGATCTTGACTCACGTAATCTGTGTTGTCTTCTCGGGCAAGACAGTTAATCCCATCTTCCCAAGTGGGAGCACAACGGCGCAGTGTGCTGAGGTGTAGAGCAGGTCGACGGAACACATTCCTTGCGCCAAGTTGCGCGGGGTTAGTACGTTGGAGAATCCAAAAGTTACTCGACTCTGCTCAGTGGTTCTTTTCGGTTACTCCTGCTTCGTTAAATCATCAGAAATAAATAACTAAATATGTTTTGAGATGTAGGGCATCAGAAAGAGAGAAAAAAACTCCAACTTAAAGGCTAGAATGTGTCGTCTTTTCAAAAACCGCAAGAATTTATAGTCTTTTTTAAAAAACGAGAACTATATACTTTTTCAAAAATGGCGAGAAATTATAATTTTTGGAAAAATTCGATAAACTAATATTGAAAATAATAAATTATCGTCTGCGTTGAGTAAAGGGTTATTCGAAATGCATCATCAAGGCTTGCTGATTCGTTCCGACTGTAGTGGCTGTCTCGGTTATGGTACTTATCCTTATGTTCAGATATCTGAACAGTCTTTCGATGTACCGGTATGCCGCGGTATTTGTTTGATCATCGATAGGGTATTGGGTTTCGAATACCGTGCAGACCTGGGGTTAACAACATTTTTTTACTGCCTTTGAATTCCTCATTAGCAATTGGAGTTGGATATGTGAAGAACACTGATCTCTATCTATACAACTGGATTGTGGGAACACTCATTGGTCACATACCGTAAGATGTCTACACCGCCGCCATCTTGCAAGGGGGGGGGGGGGAGTTGCTATAAATAAACAATGCTCAACAAAAATAATTCTCGAAGGTTTCTCAACGCCTCACAATCTCCGATCGGTTTTTGCAGAATATTCTTTGATGTGTGCGAGAAATGAATATGTTGATGGTGTGCGCATTTTTCACGGCAACGCAAATAAATAAATATTTATAACATATTTTAGACTTTATTGACAAAAAATGCCGAGATTGGTAAGTTTATACGGGTGAGGACCAGTGTGAGAGGTGATCCTCTAACCAAAGGTACTACTCCTAGCGGGAAGCGCGCACCATTTTTTATATTAGCTGCTGGTCACTTGACCATCAGTAAAGTCTGTTCCAATATCTACCACGCGAGTCTCACAAGAAAAGAAAAATCAAAAGTTACTAAAACTGTCTGTGACACTATAAAACCTTCACGACCGTCTTTTCTAGAATTGTATTTTCTTCCTATTAAAATAACTGACTAAAATGAATCATTGACATTTTAAAAGATATTGCAATTTGCCAATTGGCAAACTGCCCGATCTTCGAAAATGCCAATGGTTCATTTTAACCCATATAAAGTCATAAGTAGATAACACAATTCTAGAACATACAATTGTAAACGTTTTATAGTATTGGCCCCTGTTTGTTGTGGTAAAAAGTTATTTCCATGCATCAGTAACCGATATCCAAAAAATCAAAATGCAGTACCGTTTTGTTTTTTTGAGCGATTCAAAAAGTGCCCGAAAATAACCACTCCATCCAACTTCCTTCAACTCATTCTCCTGGAAAATAATATTCCGGGGATACTTTCGAATCTATGTCGCATTGATTGAAAGGTTTTATGAGGGCATCGTAAATAATTCCGGTCAATGCCACAAAAACTTAACAGTTTCATAAAAAGGCTTTAATGGTCAGCTGGATGGAATTGGCACTTCCCTGTTCACACATTTTCAGTTTTTGCATCATCTCAACAATAAATACCATTTTTGATTTTACTTCAAACATCTGACATTAAATTTGAAGGCCCTAACAAAGTATAGTCTTAGATGCTGTTGTGGCGTTAACCACCAATACATAAATAAACGGGATGCACTGTAATGCTGAGGTTACTGTCAAAACCACATTGGTACTCGACCAGGTTGACCTTTGTGCACTTCCTCGTGGAAATCTGAACTTTGACGTTAGCACGTACAGGATTGAAGAGACACGTAAGCTTTAAGATAGCCCGTCTGGACAGGGGTTCCAATGATCAAAAGTAATGACGGACGTGATTATTTTAGGCACATTCTTTGCGTTTTCAGAAGGAGTAACGAATATTAGTGTCGAATTTGTGTTTGATGTCCTTTGTTAAGTCGACGTAGACGTATTTGCGATAAATGAAGTTGGTAAGCTTGGGTGGAAATGTGTTATTGATGATTTACATCCACCGTGCTCTACGCGTGACTCATTGTGTGGTGGTTATAGTATCATGGGAAACACCACTATCCTTCTTCTACGATGACCTTACTAAACTGCGGAGGACTGTCTGTGTGTTCCAAGGAACTTTGAGAAGCCGCTTGGGTTTTAGCTTATTCCCGCAGCTTAATCCATATTTGGAAGCTCCATTGAGTTCCGACTCATTTGATGTTGTTTCCAGGTACTGAGGTCATACCTTGCTTGCGATATGAATGTGACCCACTTTCCAAAACTCCTCGGAACATACCTGTACGGAAAGAATGGTTTATTGATAAATGAAAGATAATACAATGATGAAGATGAACAGTATATTAATAGCGCTAATTACACATATCTGTCACTAATGTTTTTCATGGAAATATGTTCTCTCGACAAGTATGGTGCTGGAATGGTCCATGATGAAACAATGCTGGTAATTACTGACAAAAAATGTAACTTGTGATCTCCTGAACACAATAGCAGTACCTGACGTCAGTAGCGAGTGTATCCACCACGTGACCGGATGGCAGCCTGGATCCTCCTCCTAATGTTACCTGTGAGCCTTCTGATACGGTCCAGAGGCAACTGCTGCCACTCCTCATGGAATGCAGCTTCCACATCGCCCAAATTCTGTACAGAAGGATCCCCTGCTTGCAAACGACGTCCATAAATGTCCCAGATCTGTTCTAAGGGATGCACATCGGTGCTCATCGCAGGCCAAGGTAGTGTTGTGATAGCGTTGATCTGCAGGAATGCTCTCAGGGCATGGGAAAGACTTGGCCTCGCATTGTCGTCCATGAATTACAGGGTGAGTTGCCAACGTGTAGTTGTCAAAATGAGGCTCGACAACCGGATTTAGAATGTCCCGGATGTACTAATGACTATTGAGATTCCCACGTACAGTCACCATATCAACTTTACAATCATGAATGAGGCATCCTCAGATCATTACTGATCCTCCACCACAAGGAACAGCAGGTCTGATGTTCCTGGGCACCTAAGCGGTATTTCTATGCCTTCACACTTTCGTGCGACCACCTGTGACGTAAAGCAGGAACCTACTTTCGTCTGACCATGGACTCTCCTCCACGGCCTGAGATTCCAATGTTGTCGTGCCATACCCCACTTCAAACGTCGTTTTTGATGCTGATCGGACAGAGCTGGACTCTTGATGACCCTTCTGGACCTCATACCCAATGCTTTGAGACGGTTTCGGACAGTTGTGTTGCACAAACGCCTGTTGGGGAGCCAAAGGCGTTTCAAAACCCCACCACTTGAAGCAAAGGGTTCACGCTTAACGAGGTGTGCCAGACTCCAATCTTCCCGAGGTGAGGAGTATACCACGTCGGATCAGCGCTTGCCTCGCGAACTGAGGAGGATTTATAAGGTATTGAGGTCTTGGACTGAATGTGGTACATTCTCTGACTGACCGTCCATTCTACAGCTCAGTGCATGGAATGTTTGCTTGTCAGAAAACAACTACCGCTGAAATCATTTACCAGATACTACAGCGCAATGCCTCAACTGTCTTTTTGATGAAAATATAAATATATTTCTTCATATATCTCACTTTTATCAAATATCCCCTACGTTTTTTAATAGTATGTGATGCGACAATAGAGTTGGTTAGTATTTATTAACCAGAGAGAGACTTTTGTCAATACTTAAAGGTCCCTGTGATTGTTTGGAGTGTCAGACTGAATTAATTTATTTGTGCTATTCGCACCGACATTTAACTCCGATCATTATCATAGATCATCCAAATGAATCTAGACGAATGTTTTCCATTTTGGCATTCTTGGAGTAGATTCCTGCCGGTTCAGCCATTTTATTTCTGGACCGATTTTTATCGGAAGCAGTCTCGTAGATAGTATGTGTAATGTGAAAGAACTTTTACACGATCACTGTCAGATAAACGAATTCGTGAATGAAAGTTAGACATTCTGAGGCACCTGTCGGAATATTTGACACACCAGTCTAAATGTTTCTACTGGATCTGCAAATGAACTTTTCTAAAATTGAATTGGATGGAGGCACAGTTGGAATTCCGCACATGGGCAGCCTTCCCCCATTCAAGACCATCTACCCACATCTCTGGTCTTGCTCTGACTGAAAACGTACAAACATTCACTACGTCTTGGATACTCAGCCATGCAAAGGGAAAATGCTTAGCAACTTTGAAAAAAAATGTTTATAAGTTATAAAACTAATACTCTTCATATGCGAAAGAACCTTATGCTCTTTACAGCATTCCCGAGGGATCGTAAGATACTGAATAAACTTTTAAAAGGATCAAAAGCGCGAATTTAAAAGCCAGGTTCACGAATTAAGTCACTTTCAAGCTTATTTAATAAATCGGAGCAAGTGATTTCATCCAAATGATATTGACAGTTTAAAACAGTCAATCAATTTGGGTGGTAATATTCCGTCGAGTCCATGAGACAGTGGATATTTAAAAATTCAATGCCACACCTGAAAACAAAAAATAATAACTTGTGAAATGTTTTTCGAGAGTGTTCAGCGTAAAGGCACCCTAGTATTCACTTCGCGTTTGAAAATTGTGGTCTCAAAAATCTCCACACGTAAATGGCGTCACTCAGGTCTGGAAATAAAGAGCTCACGTTGTAATCCGTTAGCAAGTTACGCTAAATAACGTGATGGTAACCTATAGAAATAATATGTTGTGATACTTTTCCGCCTTCTGTGTTTTACTACGCCAGCCATTCTATTTACGTCTTAACGGAATTTCCGCCACAATAAATAGCAATAACTAACGCGCGATTTCGCTTTGACGAGATCGCGCGTTAGTTGTTGCTATTTAATGTGATGGAAATTCTGTTAAGATATAAATGGCATATTATTCTACTCATATGTGGATGCAAATGCGTAACCAAAGAGTAGAGATAGTCCCGTCTGATAGAAAAACCATGCCGGATTAGGAATGCTATCATCGCATTATTTTGTCGTTGTATTATTTTGTCGTAACCTGTATTTCTTTCGCATATTTCACAATTGACGTAACCCCTGCGCAACCTAAACGATCGTTCGCAGTGTATTTCCAGGCCTGGTGCCGGGAGTCTTGTTTGGGGCAGACATGGTATGGATTTGGAAAACTTTGGGCTCACGATTTCCGGCGAGCCAGAATTGTTGGAGAACCGTCAGCGCCATTGATGGGCTGTTTATGGCAGTCGTGTGATACGTAGAACTTAAGGATAATGATGCGAGAATATACTTCGACTTCTGTGTCGCTACACGGCCATAATAATGCGCGCACCTTTTAAGAGAATTTTTCGGGCGAGGTAATGTCAAAATCGACACTCCCACCTCACCACCCATTTCTGATGTCCCCAACTCGTGAAATGGCAACCGCGTTCAAACTTTGGAAGAAGACCGAAGTGCTGTAAGACTTGTTGAATTGTTGGTTGTACTGTCTCATATTTTCGTTACCAGCTTTCAAATATTAACTGCATTTCGCCAACATATATGTCTATGCTTTTAGGATAAACGAAATTTTAAAAAAATTGTTCGACGCTATGGCAAGACCTTCTTAATGATTAATTTTGATTGATTACTGAAGCTGCATTTCGCAAATGCATATCTTGTGTTAGTGTTGTCCTCTGAGTTTGATTGATTGTCATCCGATTTGCAGCCCGCCTCTCTTTAAAACACTATTTTAAATTCCCATAGTATAGTTTTCACATCAATTTCTCATAGCACTGTTAACCTGCGTATGACTGTAACAATAAATACTTTCTGCAGTCTACTACGGCATATAATCTTCCCGGCGATGTCATCCCCACCTCTTACCATGGGTGATGGAATAGGGGAGAGGAACAAAAGGGGGATATGTGCCCCCATACCAAAACTTGTTTTCACAGTCATTCTACAAGATTACATGTGGGTTCAACACTTTACCCACGATATAAAATTGTGTAAACAAGTCAATGTTTTCAACAAAGCTCAAGAAGACCATACCATATGACCACTCACATGAACAAGCTCGGTGAGCTCGTTCAGTTGAAGGGCTACACGCTATGGTTTTGTTGAAATTTTTCGAAATTTCTTTTCTTCAACGGCTCATTGTGTATATTACGCGGGCGGTTGCGGTCTATTCGTTAGTGAAAGGTTGAAAAATTACGAACTTGTAAATGTGTCACTATGAGATGTATTTTCTGCATATTTAAACGCATTTAATGGGATGGGGCGAATAAATTCCATAATCAGTCGGTTTGATCTATTTCTTTTACTGCCAGCCCGAAACCATGTCCAGACCATAATATCCCAGAAAACAAAAGAAAAGTTGCAAATGGGATATTTGTATATTTCCTGATAAAAATTATAATATATGATGTGACCTGAACGGATGTTGTCTGCTGTTTCGAACGTATAGTATATTGATCGATGTCCATCGCCCGACACACACACACCCGCGCTTTGTGTACACCTTTTTCATCTCACACATCATGACCTGAGAATCAAGGAATTTGCATTTTGGGTAGATTCCTTTTGCATTTTCTACATCCGGACTTATCTCGTCATGAAAATCGACTTTCGATAAATGTTTTCTCCCCTGTAATTAATAGACAGACGAGGCAGATCCAGTTAAAAAGCATGTAATTATTAAAAGACACCAATGGCATCAGTAGAAAATAAAGCCAGGTTTCCCTTTGTTGCTTTTAATAAACGAAAACAACAGACAGCTCTCGGAGCTGTCTGTTGTTTTCGTTCATCAAAAGTTACAATTAGTCCTACCGCCAGAGGACTAAACCTCAAAGTGAAGTCCAACGGTTATTTTGCTCGATGGAATGTGTAAGAATAACATCTTCTGACCACGAAAAGCTTTACTGGACGTCTGGCAGCCTTGCCTTGAGCACTTTGAAATATCCACGTTTAAGGTGACATCGTCATTTCGCGGACTGCGGCTAACACAACATTCCGGGCGCCTACCAGAGGTTGTATCCGAGCTTATATACATTTAAGGGATGTTTTGGGTGTTTGGCGTTCTATTGTTCAGTGCTATTCATAGCTGATATATCTGTTAACCTTGTTTGTTCATTGCAACTCTCTAGTGTGGCGTTGCAAGAGCAGAGTGTGACGAAGAATTTGGAGCGACGGGACGGATCTTTTTTGCGTGAGAAATAGGCATATCCGGGCGTGTCGGTCCGTGATAACGAACAATATGCAACTGATAGTCAATAGTCTCTGACAATTCAGACTTTTTTTAAGTCGCGGGTGCCGACTGTGTTGCGACTGGGTCGTGTTATTTGCTCGAGTTAACAAAACAGCCAGAGAATGGGTACTAAGTTTTCCATGCTGAGATACCTATATTAGCCCACCGTCAAAAACTAGATATTGGTGTGTAGTCAACATTGCAATCAGCCGTACTTGCTGCCGATTTCTTGAAAGGCGACAATTCATCATAGGAACATGTTACTCTGAAGTCATGCATCATTTTTTGGAGTCTTTCGAATCCCTCATCAGAGTAGCAAGAGCAGTCTGAATTGTTGGTGGTATCCCACTTACCAGTGGTGTTACAATGTTGCTAATCAGCATCCCGGATAGGATGTGTAGGTCACAAGCAACTCAGAAAAATCAACAACATCCCGCTGGAAAACTCTGATATATTGTTAATGACAATGTTGAACTCGAGATATTAAGTGTTTTGATCTATATCCATATATATATATTTTGGCCCATAAACTTTCCTTCAAAAATTTCATTGCGCTTTCGGCATCACATAATCTGGATCATGTGTGATACGTAGCGCCGATGCAGCTCACGATCTGTTCGCTAGAATCATTGTTATCCCTGGTGAAGAAAGGATTACTTCTTGGCAAGATTAGCAACAAAAACTTGACGGGAAATTTAAGTACCCCACACTCACCATACAATTTGAACAAGTTGACCGTATTTTAAATAAGGGATTGGTCATCTCTCGTGAAAGCAACCACCGATTTCAAAACTTCTGCATTTGGGATTTTAATCTATTAAGGTAGTGTGAATGAACTGCTTTGCCGCGGACTCTACAGATCTTGGAATAATAAATGCAGCTCTACAGACCTAGTGATAACGAGCGTCTACACGCATGCAAATCATTCATAGCACCTAGAACCCTTAACTTAACCTCCCCTCCCCCCTCCATTTATCTTTTTGCTGCTCACAAACCCGGAGTATCTCTCATCCTTTTGCGATAAACTACTGTTTGTTCCTGGATTCATTACTTGACAGAAAATATAGGCCTCAAACCACCTTGCCTGGTTTTTAAGGTATTTTGTCACATCACAATTGCAACTATAAACTGGACAGTGTCGTTTGAAACCAAACACAATTTGTGCCTGACATTGCCTAGATCTTTTTGCGGGTGGTGCATCCGCCTGGGTTGGAATATCTCTGCTTGATGTAGCTTGTCTGACATTTTCAGGTGAACATATTTCTCTACACAATATTTGTGACTACTCAAGACTAAATTGCTAACTGCGATTGTAAATCTACAAGCAGACCATCATTATACAGTTTACTGCATCTGATTATGTTCTCGATTCACTTCGATGCCACGTTTATCAGACGGTCACTTACCCGAACAACTTTACATCCGTATTTCGGTGAGAAAAAGCAACGATAGGCCATGGCAGATTCTGCAAATAAACTGAAAGAAAAATTTAAATAATACCGGACTAAAGAAAAATGAGGTGAACATATTTCTCTACACAATATTTGTGACTTCTCAAGACTAAATTGGTATCGAAATCTAGCTGCGATTGTAAATCTACAAGATCATTATACAGTTTGCAGCATCTGATTATGTACTCGATTCCCTTCGATATCACGTTCATCAGACGGTCACTTACCATAACAACTTCACATCCGTATTTCGGTGAGAAAAAGCAACGATAGGCCATGGAAGATTCTGCAAATAAACCGACAGAAAAATTCAAATAATGCCGGACTAAAGAAATAAATGAAATGACAAAAGAATAAGACAAGCTTTGCCGTCAAATGCTGTTCATAAAATGTCAGTTTGTGGCGAACATTCACTTATTTATGAATTGAATAATGGCATTTGTGTCTATTTGAGTATAAACTTCTAGACTTTTTCTAGAAAAAGCCGACTATATATGAGAATTTCAGCAGCGAAGCTAACTCTGCGAATTGTAATTGCGTACCCCTTTTCTGCGACGAATGTCTCAAATTGTTCAATGTTGTCAGACGTCCAGTAAACTTGTTTCTGAATCAGGAGATGTCCCTCTATCAGAAACCACAGAGAACAAAACTTTGGACAAGACTTTGAGGTTGAGCAGAAAGTTAGCATTTGGCAGCCGGACTAAATAGGAAACTTGGATTTTTATGGCAAGCTAATTAGAAGCGACTGAGTAATTGTCCACATTGGCTCTTAGCGAATGTGTTTTTATTGTAATTTGCAAGTTTTTATTCTCTCCAGGAAAAAAATTGGAAAATCTTTCCTTCTAGACTATCATGTTAATGGGAAGGATAGTGTCTGTATCGTATGTCTTGATATAATTAACAGTAAAAGGTTACAGAATCTCAAAAGATGATGAAAACGCCGTTTTCTTATTTTAAATGGGTCCAGACAGAGAATAATAGTCGAACCTTCAAACTCATTGGGGAAAAATGTAAAAAGCCGACGTGTATTTTATACTGTTCTACAAGAAAATGCCCGAAGTTTGTTAAATGATGCGCACATCGATGATACAACTTCGCTAATATTTCGAAATTTCACTTTTTATATGAACTTCCCACTCCTTAGTGTTAAATGCACTGACAACCCTAGAAAAATTAACTTTACTGTAAGTCTTTTCCAGTGACAAAAATTGTCAGCCATGATCACAGGGTTGAACCACAGCAGGACTAGTGCATCTTGGATATTTGTTCCTACCCCACTCTTCATACTTTCGTTGAGGGTGAGAAACAAATTCGGTTGATGCTTATAGAAACGAAATAGTTAAGGGCTCGCTGAAATTCCATGATATATATTTTTTGACAACCGTGCTTTTCGCCCGGAACTTTTGAAAGTGTTAAACTAATATCTAAATTTATCATATGACTCGTCCGTTTTGTTAACTTTAAAACATTCGATATTTTGTTTTCATATTAATCTGTGATAAATAAAGCCTTCCGTCAATTTCATTGGTCAATTTCAAAACTAGACAATTTGATTGGCTGAACAAAATAAAACTGGGACATATTTTCATAAGTTGCATAATTAGTGTTGGGAGCTTTCATTGGTCAATTTCAAAACTGGACAATTTGATTGGCTAAACAAAATACAACTGGGCGACATTTATAATTTCAGTAGGGAGAATTTACGTTATCTGTCCTATTTAGGGTGGCTTATATTGTATTAATCTTTTACCAACAAGAAAAACGCCATTCATTTTTTTTTCAATATTTTCACTTTTTGCTTCCAAAACATAGGTTATGACCCCTCATTGGAACGAGCTCGACGAGCTCGTTCCAATGAGGGGTCATAACCTATGTTTTGGAAGCAAAAAATGAAAATTTTTAGTTTTACGAGGATGTTTTTTCAAAGTGCCGTTTGCAACTCAAGTTAGGTGATGGGTTAAAAAGTTCTACTAAGTGGCTAATTTGTGTGTGTATGTCATATGATAAATAGAATATGAAATGAGTGTTTTTCTCATATAATATTTATGAAACTTGTCCGAATTTTCCGTTTGGGCACGCCAGAGGCTCGCCAAAACGGAAAATTCTCAGACTCGTTTCATAAAAATTATATGGGAAAAACACTCATTCCATATCCTCTATATATATGGCAAAAACGAAAAACGCGTTTATCTTTTTCCTAGCTAATAATGAGAATCAAGGATATTAAGAACAATTTAAAAGACTTCTAACTTTCATTCAGAAAGGCTCACTTCGAGTCACTCTTCGTCAACCGAACATTGGGTGTACAATTGTATTCGGGTCATGTTTCTGTCAGTATGGAAACAAAACATATAAAGACGGATACATACAGACGCATGTTGTTGTTCCAGAAGTACAAAGGTGCAACGCTACCGGTATCCTCCACCGAGAAGTGGTTTACCAACCAGAAATCATGAAAATTGAAATATTCTAAGTCGAAAAAAGAAAAAAAGGCCCATAACTCTAGAAAAAAAATGTTTGGACAAAACCCGTTACTTGTGAATATCCTTTCCCCCATGATGGACCACCAAAGATGATTCAAATCCGACATGCACTAACCGAGATACAGAGGTCTAAAGTTGTTACGGACGGATGGACGGGCGGACGCTCCAACATTTCGGGTTTATGGGCTACCAAAAAAACATTTTGTATGTCCAAAACCTTATTTTACCCAGAACCCCACCCCCTCCACCCTAGAACTCATATTTAACCCTAACCCCATCCCTCCACTCAAAAACCACACCCCAACCCTAACTCTACCCCACCCTGACCCTAGACCCTAAAAGCCTACCCCAGACCCTAACCCCCACCCACCCCCGGGACCTAACCTCCCCAACCTTAAGCCCTACTCTGGGGCTACCCCTAACCCTAACCCCACCCCACCCCTGACCCAACCCCACCCTAGCAAAACCAATAGGATTAGGAGCTATTTTTCGGTTTAGGGGCTAATAAAACTAAAACACCACCCCTGACCCCAACCCTAACCCCCCGGGACCTAACTCTCCCCAACCTTAAGCCCTACTCTGGGGCTACCCCTAACCCTAACCCCACCCCACTCCTAACCCTAACACTACCTTAATTTGGAGGTAGCCCCTAATAATAATATCCCCCAAACCCCCAATGTTGGCCTGAACAGACGGACGGACGAACGGATGCCCCCCCCCCCCCCCATGCTAGATTTCCCGCAGACTTCGTTTGGCGGTGGATAATAAATAGTTCACATTCACTTTTGGAACCCTCTTCATAAGGGAATGTCAACACTTTGACAATGTCCTAGGGACTCATAAACGTCAATGTATCATTGACGAGAAAGCCACACGCATATAAAGGAGAAGCAGAAAAAAACTGTAGTTCTGTGGAATACATTTACATTAGGGTCCTTCAAAGATTCGACTCGATGATATCATTCAAGATTGATATCGAATCGATTTCCTGATTCGTGTATTTTCGAATCGGGTAACTTACGTTTCTCGCGATGGAGCGATGGCAAATAAATGTCTTATCTCGGGGGAATCATGCCACAGAAATGAAAGAATGGGTGCGTTTTCGGTTCAATCGGCTTATCGATATCCGGTGCTCCACTTTGTAAATACTGTTGTGGTGCTGTAAGTTGTAAACTCTGAAATCGAGGGTTCAAGCTCCCTGCGGCACGCACAAGCCGCTAGTGTATCGTCGCCTGAGTGCTAGAATATCCTATATCCCCTAAGGGACATAGGACATTCTAGCACTCAGACGACGATATGCATGGTAATTTGTAAAATAAGTAATGATTTCACGAAATTGTTTCGAGCTGTTTCCTATTCAATTCGGATTCCATGTCGATGTCGACTTCGAACCCCAATTCGATTCCGGAGATTCTACTTGAGGATAGAAACTACGATTCGCTGGGCACTAAATTATAGTATTGTCCACTTTCTCATTTCGTCTTGCCTGACTCATTCGATGCTGCAATCATGTTTTGGCACCCAGAAACGCGGGGGCCTCCTGTTGGTGACAGCATGGGGCTCACATGTGGACGAGATGGGAGTATCCATCCACTCAAATTTGAGGTTTACTTTTTTATTCTACTCGCAGTTGTAAACACGCTCTCTAGTACAGTACTATGTGCACAAAAACAGGAAGAGAATTTCGATCAGATCATGACTAGGTCGAGATCCTTGTCGAAATTCTCTGCCCGCTTACCACCCCGTAGTACTACAGAATCCCACCTGACGAAAAAAAAAAATAAAAGGACAATAAATCTGAAATGCTGTTTTCGTTTGTTTCTTGTTGATGTGGTATTAATGCCGCAGTATTTTGTTTACAAAATAAATCTCGACCCACTGGTGTATGTGTGTCGCGTTCGGATCCTGATCTGGTCCCGAAAAGACCGCTTTTGTGATCACAGTATTTTAAGCCTAGTTAGTATTTAAATATTTAGCACCAACTTTTTTTAATATATTAATGTCGATAGCATCGCAAAACGAATATCACAACATGCCGGTCCCAGATGTGTATAAATATATCGCCAATATTAGTTAACGTCACTGGAGGCACGATGGCGCTGGGTACTAATGCGTACTGCACATCGACATGTGCTAACCCTACATGTGCGGAAGTTATTACGCTTGGAGGTCTGACATTTGCCTGCCGCTGCTCGGAAAGTGTCGTTAAACCCAATAAATAAATAAATAAATAAATAAATAAATAAATAAATTGTGCGGGGTTAGTAAGTTGGTGGTTTGACAGTTTCTCGCCACTGCTTGGTGATTCTCTTCGGATACTCCGACTTCACCAGTAAAACTGCCCGACATGAGGTGTCGAAGGTGTTGTCAAAAAAGGATAACTTCACGCTAACGGGAAGTACGCATCTGTACTTCATCCATAAAATGATGAAAGTCTTTCATACACCACGACTTTTTCCGGGGTACACTCTTAACTGGTAGTGTGCTAAAGGCCCAAGTTTGGGCTTTATTCCAAAATACTGGTACTCCAACTTGAGAGCTTCATATATTGTGGATGTGTTCCATTTTATCTTTGGATTGAAGCTATTTTGTCTGTATGGATTTTATTTGTTAAAATTTATGGGAGAGTGCCCATGCACTCTCCCATAAATTGTAACAAGGAAAATACAGGTGAATAAATTTTGTCAACCAAAAATAATTCAGCACTCTACCAGTTAACGAAATACAGTGTTGAATAAGTTCATGAGAGCATCATATCTCAGATGCTCTGAAGTCATTTATTATAGTGAAGAACAATTTACACTTTTTTCATTTGGGAGATTGACTTTGCATCCTAAACGACGATTGTTAAATACAGCTATTCTTCTTTGACAAATAAAAACATTTACGAAATCAGATGATTGATGTGTGATATCATGTTCACAAAAAAATCCAATTACAATCACTCGCTTCACCTCTTTTCCTGACAAACTGCAGTATCAATAGTTTTGTTCTGGCGTTTCTGGATATTAACAGGCATATGATGGAATATGGAGGGAGGGTATGTGGCGAAAGCGTGCATGAGGCCGTGAGCCTGGGAGGCTAGTTTGTTGGAATTATGAAAGCATTATATAAAGATGTACAAAACGAACTTGGTCTGGGTAACAAAACAACAAAATGGGTGCCTGTGGACATATGCCTAAAACAGGGGTGTATTTTTTCGCCAATTCTTTTTGCTTTGTACATCAAAAATTTAGGAGATGAATTCCTGCTTAGCGACGAGGAGGTAGCAGTTGGGGACATGGAAATGCCACGACCATTTTGTCGCAGATGATATATTACTGGTGTCGGAAAGTGAAGAGGGCTGGCAAAAATGCTGGCAATTGTTGGGAGATATAGGAATAAATGGAGACGACTCCAACTAAATGAAAACAAAACCAAGGTTATACACGTGGGTCGTAAAGTGGAACCCATACTCGAAGGCGGAGAGTGGGGAAGTTCTGTATTCCGAAAGGTAGCAGCAAACTTCTTAGTGTGGGAGAGGCAGGTGACTACGAGTATTTAGGGGTAAATATAAACATCACGGGAAGAGGCATCTACCGAAAACACACGAATAAACTAACTGTGAAGGAGAGGCAACTTCTTAATCAAATCGAACTTTTTGGGTGGATCTGCTTCAATAAGGTTTTCGTAGAAAAATGATTTGGTGGGTGTTCCAAGTATGGTGCGGATGTGATACCGCCAAACCAAACGGTTGTAAAGAGATTGGAAACATGCAGAATGATGCAGGCCGATTGGATAACGTGGTCGAATAATGCCGCGGCACTAAAAGCAATCAAGGGTGGGCTGGGGTGGATGAGGATCAGGGACAGCATGGACTTAACTATTTGGTAAATCTCCCCGACAGCCGGTGGTACAAACTAATGTTCCAGAATATTTATAATTCAAAAACAAGGACAGGGGGGACTGAGCAAGTGAGGGAGTTGACAGAGAATTTTATGGCAATTTCTTATTTAGAAGTGGGGACAACCCAGGGTAAAACATCGTCAGAGAAAGAGTCATGGAGGATGTAACCGAAATTGGCGAGGGGGAATGTCAAAGCAAAGAATCTTTGGGTGGCCTTCGTGATAAAGAGAAGCCAGGGTTTGAAGAGTACTGTGAGGCAACGGCTGTGTAAGCTAAGGCCACGCTCGCTTGATCTTAGAGGGAAAATTGGCAAAGATAGTGAAAAGGAGTGCCAGATGTGTAATTTAGGAGTTGAGGAGACCGTTGAACACTTCCTATTCGAATGTCCAAAATATCAGTCTAACATAATAAGATTCACTGGAAGTATAATGGGAAAGTTGGATGGGAGAATAAAGGATGTGTGGGTATTTGTTGACACAAAGGAGAAGATCAGTGTGATTATCGGAGAGATTTGGAAGAATGAGGTACGGGATGTCATCAAACAGTTCGTTTCTGGGTGTTGGGAGAAAAGACGAGGTGTGTGGATAAAACTGGGCGGTTTTATTTGAAATGTTGTTCATTGCCAGGAGCTTTATTCGATGGAGAGTTAAAAAAGACTCGAGATGTAGAATAGGCCCATTGCTAAAAATAGTTCGTATTCGGAAAGAAGGGCTGGCGGAATTTGTTGAGATGTTATTATGAGAAAACCAATTGGATAGAAACGAATTATCAGGTTAGATTTTATTCAGATCTTTTGTACAAGCTACGAATTCCTTCGTAATCCTGGGATCACTGTAGACGTCAATCGCCTTGTCTTTATAACGCAAGCGACCCAGACAATTAGAGTCGATAGAGCCGTTATTCCGTACACAAACATAACGATACATTACACACTCGGCCATTATCTTCCACCGACCACTCCATCAAACTCTACCAGCTCTAGTCCATCACAAAACACACAATTACACTCTGTGTAATAGGACGTGCCTCGTTTTATCGATAAGGGAACAAACTTTGCACAGACTTAGACATTATCTTGCAAACCGTTGCCAAAACTTTTTAACGATTATTGATGTTTTTGAAGAGTAATCGTCGATTTAATTAAATTTTTCAGGTTCTCCAGTTGAGGTTAAAGCAAATATTTATCTACGATCAATGGATGCGATATCAGAACAAGATATGGTAAATTACTTTAGTAATTCTCTGACTTAAAATTTTATTATACTTGCTAAGTATCTGTACACATGAAAGTGTTGACACTTTTTAACCCTTTCAACCAACTACATTCCAGAATGGTATCGTCCGATGCTAAACTTCCTACAACAAATGGGTGAATTCATTTTGAGTTTATGTCAAGAGTGAGTAATATTTTAATCCTTGCAACACCGAGGTCCTGAATGGTGCCGTCTCCATGTATTATTTGCAATAAAATGGGCAAATCTACTATGTATATATATATATATATATTCGTTATAAAAAGCTCAAACAGTACAGGAAAAAACAATTTTCACCTAGCTTTCCGTCTGATGAAGACCTTTTTCAGTATACAGACACAACAAGACAAAATACACACAGACGACGAAAGAACGGGTGTGTAATGCAACCCGAAAAGAAAAGAAACCGGGGTAAAAGTAGAAAGTAAATGGTAAAAAAAATACTGTTAGACAAATTCTGAAAAGTATATATATATATATAGTTTTCCTGTTTTCTTGGTGTCTGGAAGGTTGCCAAGCATCCTGGTTAAGACACACCGATAACACTGCCCTGGGGCCAATACTATAAAACATTTACAATTGTATTTTCCCGAACTGTATTTTCTACAAGTGAATATAAATGACGGAAATGAATCATTAGCATTTCAAAAGATATGGCAATCTTTGGAAAATGCTGATGGTTCATTTCAATTACTTATTTCCACATATAGAAAATATAATTCTGAAAAATACAACTGTAAAAGTTTTATAGTATTGGCCCCTGGTGTTTATGTGGGAACTAATGCTTTTGACTCGAGACTTGGCACACGTTTGTTTCATCGCCCTAGACACTAGTGTCATAAAATACAAATTTCAAACAGCATTTTTTCCCAATATGTTACTAGGAATTTAACCAATTCACTCTTGTTTCACTAGATTTGCTGCTTTATATTTTGGTATTCTGACTTCAGTTTGAAGGGGTTAATTTCCATTCAGCTCAGAAATATTTTGAACGCGTGTCCAAAACGACACTCCCATCATCTTGTTTTTGTGACCAGTCATTTCGAATAAAGTTGGGAAAAACATTATGACGAAACTTCCGCCGGACAATAATAGGAATGGATAACGTTATTTATTTATTTATTGGTGTTTAAGGTCACATACTTATGCACAATGGCTAATCGTGACCGTGACAGTTTGACGGGTGGAGGAAGCCGGAGTACCCGGAGAGAACCACCGAGCAACGACGAGCAGCTGTCAGCTCTCCAACATCGTAACCCTGAACTCTGCACCGCAGCACAGGCATGGTTAGATTGGTTGAAGACATGCGCACCATCGACGTGCAGTACGCCTCAGTACACAGCGTCATCGTGCCCCCATGTACGCAATCGGGGTGAAGTGTCTTGCCCAAGGACACAACGCGGTTGCCGCAGGTGGGATTCGAACCGAGGACCTCTCGGCTTGCAGCCTGCCCCTCTACCAACTGAGCCATCGCGCCCCCAATGGATAACGTTAATGTTGAGCAGTGTTGTCAGTAGGTTCTGCACGAATCAGTCTGAAGCAAGCGTTTTTAATGTTATAGGCAACGCTATTAAATTTGATATCGGCTATAATCGGTTTATTCTAATACCACCCGCACTGGGAGAGGATCAGTAATAATATACCCCACAGCCCCGTTTCGCTGTGGGCTTAATTTGTAAATTTAATGTAAGTCAGAGAGCACTGCGGTGGATTCTGGACGTTAACATTGCATTATTATTATTAATTTATTATTCATCCTTTGTATCGTGTATTTGGTTTCTGCAACTTTTTATCTTTAGATGCCATATTTCGTCGATTCATATTATATGCGTGTATTGTTGAAAGGGTAAATTATACAGCCACAACAGCCCCTTTGCTAATATTATATCTGATATTCTTAGAAGAGCGTTTTTCATTGTAGCGCCAGTGAATCTACTAACAACTTCTTCCACACACAACATAGCGAGTTGAAAATTCTAACCCCGATTTTTTACAAACGTTCATATTCCACGTGGAGCCACCAATGAACTCGAATTGACTGAAAGACACCGCCTTAATATTTAAGTTAGATGAATTAAAATAGTAGATATCGTGCTCGAACTGGTTAGGATATATATTTTCTGATTGGTGGGACCTAAGCAGTGTTTTAGGAGAAACTAAGCGGAACAGAATTTTTTCTTAACCCTTTACCTAACATGAAAAGCAGACGACACTTGCAAAAAAATTCTTAAATAACTGATGTTTTTCTTCTTTTGTCTCAAAAACATAGGTTATGACTCCTCATTTGGGACGAGCTCAACGAGATCGTTCCAACGAGGGGTCATAACCAATGTTTTTAATACAAAAAATGAAAATATAATGAAAATTAACTGGCGATTTTTGAGAACACCGCTGGCCTTTTTTTGGCCGTTACCTTTTGTAAAGGGTTAAAATAAAAACTGCAAAAGGTGCCATCAGCGCCCTTGTTGATACTCTCATTGATGCGTGTTCGACTTTAAGTTTTGGCGGAAGCTACACTCAAAGACTTGGACGGAACCAATACGCAAATATGATATGATAACAGAGTAAATCTGTAAGCCTTCATCGCAGCAGGTATCAAAACAATCAGATGTTTTCCGTCCCAACTGACTCGTGAATTTCAGATTGGAAACCCTTACGCATTACAGAGTTGAATTTTGAAAACTGTTCTAAGTTTATAGAGTTAACCCTTATTCACTGCTATTCACGAAAATCCTTATTCATTTATCTTTCAATTTTTACTTAAAAAACATAGCTTGAAAATTTTTTAGGTTGAATTTGGTTTCACTGGCAACAGTGAAGGGCTATTTCGAGAATATACCGTGGATAGGAAATCACTCAGCTGGTCTTCACCCAGGGTTTAAATCTCTGCTGATCACTTTGGGAGAATCAAAGTACCAGTCACATTATCAGTTCCCTGATTTCGTCCCTTGAGTTAACCCTTTACCCAATGTAACGGCCAAAAAGGGCCAGCTCTTTTAAAACAAATCGCAAATTATTTTTCATTATTTTTTTCATTTTTGTCTCAAAAACATAGGGTACGACCCCCTCTGGAATGAGCATTGCAGATGGAGCATTGATGCATCTAACGGACGATTTTGTTCTCTCGACAAATAAAAAACTTATAATAACCAAAATCTTCTTTGACCTAACATTTTGATTGGTGATCAGAAAATCATTTTTTCTACAGTCATAGGGGATTAAGAATGAAACGTGAAGAATATAAGCCTGGGCCCAATGCTATAAAGCTTTTACAATTGTATTTTCTAGAATTGTATTTTCTAGTTATAATTTTAAATGGTTAAAATGAACCTTTAGCATTTTCAGAGATCTGGCAATTTGCCAGTTGGAAAATTGTCATATCTTTTAAAATGCTAATGACGCATTTTAGTCACTTATATTAATAGGTAGAAAATATAATTCTAGAAGATACAATTGTAAAAGTTTTAGAGTACTGGCTATTGGCCCTTCAAACATTAGCATATGCACAGCTTTTCTCGTGTCGGCGTATGTAAGGTTGGTAGATAGTCGAGACCAACAAAAAATTTGATCCCAGCTTGTGTCGCCCGCCGATGATTGCATCGATCATTTCTATCACGAATTTTATGTTTTTCGAGGTTTGGAACCCAACCCCCTAAAATTAACAGGAGGGGGTCACATTCTTAATTTGGGGTCTTCTGAGACATGAACGTTTAGAATTCTAGACCTGCTCACCTCTAACGGTTGGTGAATATTTTTAAAGTGAAAATAATATATCTCATGAGCTCTCTCTCTCTCTCTCTCTCTCTCTCTCTCTCTCTCTCTCTCTCTCTCTCTCTCTCTCCTCTCTCTCTCTCTCTCTCTCTCTCTCTCTCTCTCTCTAAATTTCTCACAGAATCGTTTGTGGATGTGTAGACAACCCTCCGAAAGTGAGTGAATGGTTTCAAGGCGGGCGGTTTTCAACTCGACTTGCATAATAGTACCCGTACGTTCATAATTCGTACCTTTTTTGTTTCTGAGGAAATATGAGAGTTGCTCTTCTATAGGCCGTTCCATTTTCTTCGAAACAAAAGACTGCTAATTCCGACCGACCCTGCCGCACTAATTTTGTTCAGACATATGACAGTAAAAGCAATTATGTCTAGCAATACTTCCCATAAATTTACCCAAAATGATGAACGGAACGTATTGAGAAATTATGTATTACTGGGCATGGACGAAAATATTGATTTAAAACAGCAATTGGTCCATGGCAAAAAATGGTAGACATCAGTCATTCGCTGTTCGTTATTAATTATTCCAGTGAAAATTTCATATTTCTTGATAGTGCTTTCTCAGTGAGAAACACCGATCCTTCTCAAAACTTCGTTCACATCTCTACATCACAAACATGAAGAGTAGTAAGAGGGACGTTTCTTATAAAACCAGTTCTGTGATCACAAAAGTCGTCAGAGACTTTCGGCAGTATTGCGATCCGGTCGGAATTCTATGCCCGCTTTCCTCCCCATAGCACTGTTCAACCCTTTACCTAACACGAAAAGCAGGCGGCACTTGTAAATAAAATTCTTGAATAACTAATTATTTCAGTTTTTTGCGTAAAAGACATAGCTTATAACCCCTCATTGGAACGAGCTCAACGAGCTCGTTCCAATGAGGGGTCATAAGCTATGATTTTGAGAAAAAATTTTTAAAAATAATGAAAATTGAATGGTATTTTTTGTGAATAGCATTGGCCGGTTTTGGGCCGTTATGTTAGATAAAGGGTTACTCTCTCTCTATTGGAAAACCAAATTTGTGAACATTGAATCCGAAACTACATTTTCGTTTGTTTTTGTTTTTTGGGGGTGGGGGGGGTGGGGGGGTCTTGATTCGGTCTTGACTCCGCAGTATTTTTTTCACAAACTCTTAACTCGCAAGTGTAAATGTTTGTAAATGTTTTGCGATCGGGTTGAGAAAGGGACAATTTTTGTGATCGTAGTACTGTAGGGATCAGGGCAGTAGTTTGCAGTTCTCCCTGAATATGGACTGGCGAAGAATATTGATCTGCTGGAAATAAAGAAGCTACTTCATCATTATAATCCTGGAATTTCACTCTCATAGCTATACAAATATAATGATTTGGAGATTCTCCAACGAGTCCTCAGTTTATTGTGGAATTTACGAAAACAATTTAACAAATTAGACCTGGATAAGAGCGAGGCCAGGCCAAATGAAGTGTAGTTGACAAAATATTGTATCTCCTATATTATTTCACCTCGTGGTGGGTTAAAATTGTGTAATCCCCATAGGTAAAGGTCCAGAGTCTTCACTGGAGAAAACTATTAACTTCATATGACAATTGGAGTACCATTGGATCCCATTTACCTCTTTACCAAACATAACGGCAAAACCCGACCAGCGCTATTCACAAAAATTATCATTCAATTTTCATTATTTTTTTTATATTTTGTCTCAAAAACATAGATTTTGACCGTCATTGGATCGAGCTCGTCGAGCTTGTTCCAATAAGGGGTTATACGCTATGTTTTTGATGCAAAAATGAAAATATTTATTTATTCGAGAATTTTGTTTGCAAGTGTCGTCTGCTTTTCGAATTAGGTAAAGGGTTAAAGTCTTAAGTACACAGAAAGTGGAGAAATAACCATAACAAATGATCCAAGGAATATCAGAGTGAGAGTTCACGAACCAGCTTTTGCCATTTCCTTTATGTAAGGTTAACTTTTTTCAGAAAAAGTGGGGAGCGGAGAAATCACACCTCCCACATCCACCATGTCCACGCTACTGGGTCTGGACAGTGTCTTTGGACGAGTTTTGTAAATTTCACTATAAGATGAAGATGACCTGAATATTCTATTTATTATTTGTACCAAAGCCGAAAAAGATGTGAAAATGGACAGAGAAAGAAACAACGCTCGCCAGAGGGTCTAATATTGAAGTGTTAAAAACAGCATTCAAAAAATAGACTGCAGTGGCGTAGATATTTTGAATATCAATCAATAACAGTATATTATTGAAACAATAGTTCAAAGCTCATTAAATGCTGTCACTGGAGTTTATTTCATTCCCCCGTTCTCCCGAGTCACTGTCAATGATTCTTCCTCCTCCCGAGTCACTGCCAATGATTCTTCCTTCTCCCGAGTCACCGCCAATGATTATGAAAACATCATTCACCTCGGTCGACTTCTGAAATGTTATTGACCGATCGTGTTTTATTGATTTTAAAGTACGAGTTAAGTGGGCAGGTCACGCTTTATTTATTTATTTATTTATTTATTTATTTATTTATTTATTTATTTATTTATTTATTTATCTATTTATTTATTTATTTATTTGGGTTTTACAACAATTTCAACAGCCAGGGTCATATCGTGTCGGACAGTATTACGAGGGATGAAGCCGGTGATCTGGGTTGTCATATTCAGACAAGTTGACAAAACAGGATCAACCAGATCAAACACGACGTCCACGGCGTTGTTTGATCTGGCTGATTTGGTCTACTCAACTCGACGTAATATGAAACTGAATATATAAACTGAAATAAAATAATTATTTCAGCTCCATGGAATATGAAATTATATTATAAACATAGTGACCGTTGTTCAGTGTGTTACGGTAGATTAGCAACCGAAGAGAAAAAATTAAAGCCCGAGACGAAGCCGAGGGCGTTAATTTTTTTTCTGAGTGGGGCTAATCTACCATAACACACTGAACAAGGGTCACTATGTTTTTTATTATACTGAATGATCTTTGAAAGGAATGTTTCTTTCAGAGTTATAAATAAATCAGTAACAAATAGGCTAGCATTTAATACAATAACATCTTAACATAAACAACAACCCGAATGTTTTAGATCACTCAGAACGAAACTAATGATCCATCTACTTCAAAACAAACTCTTTCTCGGAAGCTATTTTGAAAAAAAAGTTGACGTTAATGGTGCAATTTGTTATGTACGGGTTAAGGGCAGCACTTGTGTTAGCGTTTTCAGATAACGGACCGGTAAAATTGCTGAATTGGAAATTGGGGAATGACACAGAAGTTGACTTGTTAGATGCGACCGAAGAACTTTACACTTCAGTCAACACTTCGCTTAGTTGATGAACTGTCCTTTGACCTTAAAAGTGCCTCGATATTTTCATCGGTAATATTTGCGAAAGCCATGTTTGTTGTTGTCGTCTGATTTGAGGCGAGAGAAAAACTTCGGAAATCTTCGAAAACAGCGTGTGTTATTTTCTCCCTTTCGGCAATTTTCGGATTTAGCGTGTGATATTACAAAATCACCGCGTCATAGCGTGTGTTATTACAAACAATAACAACCGTCGCGATAGACTATCACACATTGTCAAGAATGGGCGGAGTCAGCAGGCATGATCACGCAAATTGCAAATTGTATCTGTCCAACCAGACGCCGTCTTTTGTCTAGTTTTATTCATGAAGTATAATAAAACTATACAACTAGACCAGATCAGCCTACGACGTTGTGTTTGATCTGTTTGATCCTGTCTTGTTAATTAGTCGGAATATGATAACGAAGCTTGCATGACTGCTGTAACAATTTGTTTCTTATATAACAGTGGGTATGTAAAAATTGAATACAACACCTGAAATGTAAACAAGAAGAAATTATGGAATGTTTGTCTGGAGTGTTTACTGCAGGAGCACTAAGGATTTATTTCCCGTTTGCAAGATTGCCGCCTCGAAAATCTGCATACGTCAATGCCACCACGTGAGCCTCGTTTGAGAAAGCCGTGATGCTGATGTGGAAAAGTTGAGACTCTCGTTTTTTGGCGAGTCCGATCTAAAGAGAAATCTACAGAGGTACTGGTGAGTTCATGGTGGTTGTCATATAATAAATGACCTTGGCATTGTCTCTGGAAAAAATGTACCAATTGTATCTCCTGTTTAAAGGAGAACTCTTTAAGAATTTCTAACTTTAAAGGCACAATAAAATCCATAGTAAACAATGTATAACATATCCTTTTAAGTTGTTTTTCAGGCTTATTCAATGGACTGCTATTTCCGCCAATTGTGGAAAGACAATAGACTGGCCCTCCGTACACCAATAGAAAACGTCTCACTCAGTAATAAGGTTTTGGAGAGAATATGGTACCCAGACACAATATTCTTTAATGATCACAACTCCTATGTCCATACCATAACAACACAGAACAGATTCTTAAGAATAAACAGAGATGGCAGTATATTGTTTTCACAAAGGTAGGAATAACTGCTGTGTTCTTTAAGGCCTGAAAACGTTAAAAATATGTTTCTCATGACCTTGCGAATTGTCCTTTTGGCTGCCGCATGCTCTCACGTTATAACCAATGCAAACTTAAAGATAAAAATTAAATGGTTTATGTCTGATATTTTATCAAAGTTAATAAAATTGATAAATTTGTCCCTTGAGTGCAAGAAGGCTTTGCAATGCTAAAGCACCGCAAAGCTTCTTTGCACTCAAAGGACGAAATACACCACAATCCATGCTGTTATGTAGATTGTGAGGCCTAAAACATAAAACAAATCAAGAATATGAACTTTTGATGGCAAAGAAATAATTACAAAAATAAAAAATAAAATAAAAACCGCCCGCCCGTCCACGTGCAATTTTACAAACATATGGCCTGAGAAACAGAAGATCTGCTTTGTGGGGCCTAATCGTTAAATTTTATGATTTTGAAATACTTTACATGCAATTAATCATATCTTTCTTTCTTTGTCTACCGCTGTAGTCAAAAATACTTTGAAATTAGTTGGAATGTCAGAGTAATCATTTTTTCTCCCATATGCAGGCATGTGTGGATAAACCAGTTGAAAAATGGCAAAACACCACAACTATTCAATTAACACAAGCTGCTAACTACTGCAACGATTTTATCAACCTTTTACTGTGATAAACAAGCTCGGTTATACTAGAAAAATAGGACCCGGTTACAAATACCCGGGGTGCAAGTCCTCCAAAATGGGAAACATGGGAACAAATGATTGGTGAACTTCATACAGTACAGTCGCCGTGGATTAGTCGTAATCCACGCGTGGGCAGTGATGTCCACGCATGCGTTTACTAGGCAATACAAATCATCATCACAAAATTTTAATTAATGAAGCACCGGGCTGTACCCGGTACTTCATCAATTAAATTTTTGATGATTATTCCTGTAATTAGTGTTTGGAATCTAATATTATTGCGTCCGTGGAAATATTGCCCACGCGTGGAAAGTGGCCAGTCCACGGGGGCCGTACTGTATTCATATTGCGGTCACAATTAGCCATTTTGCAGAAATATGTGATCTTAAACGCCAATAAATAAGTAAATAAATTTGTCAACCTTTTACCTTACGTAACTGTTACTTCCAGCCAGAACTAATCATCCCAATGGCCAATATTTTATAATTTTCAATTATTGCTTGCAAAACATAGGTTATGATCCCTCATTGCAATAATGCGTCGAACTCGTTCTACTGAAGGGTTATACGCTTTCTTGTTTGGGAAAACAATGGACATTTTTTGCAGTTGTCGTCTACCAGTTTTGTTCGGTTAGGAATTATATAAGCAAAAGTCTAGTTTCTAGAAACCCCAGCTCATGACACTAATTGGAACGAGCTTGGTGAGCCCATTCCAATGCTGGATCACAAACTATGGTTTCGAAGTTAAGTTCGAGAGAAGAATTCGAACGACGATTTCTGTGTATAACACGTGTTGCGTTTTACTGATCTGATAGGTAGAGTGAACTCCCGCAACTCACCGCAAGACCTGTTTCAGGAATTAACCCTTTACCTAACGTAACGGCCAAAACCGGCCAGCGCTATTCTCAAAAATCGCCTATTAATTTTTATTATTTTTTTCATTTTTTGTCTTAAAAACATAGGTTATGACCCCTCGTTGGAACGAGCTCGTCGAGCTCGTTCCAACGAGGGGTCATAACCTATGTTTTTCAGACAAAAAATGAAAAAAAATAGTTATTCAAGAATTATTTTTGCAAGTGTCGTCTGCTTTTCATGTTAGGTAAAGGGTTAACGCCACTGATCACCATCTGTCTTGTATTTTAGATGAAAAAAAACATAAAACAAAGATATTATACACTAGTTCTATATTTCACCAACAACAGGGCGTACAAAACGTTAATGGACGTAGCTTCCATAAACGCAAAGCTTGCTGCTGAATCTATTTTCATGTTTCGTATTATGCCGCAATTTATGCGGCATATGTATTTCTCTTGTTCTCAGTATGCATCTACTCAAAATGGACTGAAATAAAATATATTTTAAACTAAAACTAAAACTTCAATTATTTATCAAGTAATTGCATCATTTCTTCATGCACTGCAAGGAAATCAGAGAGAACTTCTCTTTTCGAAATTTCCGCATGCCATAGAATCAAGGACGCTGAATTGAACGTAGAATTGATGCAATTACTTGATGAATAACTTAAAAATAATTGAGAGAGAATTCTGTGTGAACTGTATTGGTCTCGTGTATGCTTGGTTAACTGGCATTCCCTTTTTGGGGTCTGTCGATGGCCGAGTGGTGTGCGTGGTTCGGTATAGTTTCGCTAGGCGGTTGGTGCCGGAGGAAACTCTCTTGGCGTGGGTTCGAACCCCCGCTAAAACCTCAATGATTCTTTTTTTTTTTTTGGTGTTATTCGCGTTTGGTTTGTGTATTTTCGTTGAAATATTAGGGTACCGTATTGAAATTTTATCAAGACTGCCACGTTCACGTGACCTTCCAGAACATTATTTCAAGAAATGTCAATGGAATTTGTTGCTTGAACGAAGATCTTTCGTTTCAAGAGTTGTCTTATCATTCAGAGATGCCGGAGATATTTTTAATTCTCGGTAGCAGAGCATCGTTATTCTGGATATTGAGGCACACGACACATTGATGCCTAACGTATATTCTGCCAGTGCACACTCAGTTGGTCATGGGCCGCTTGTTTCACCTACCGACAAGATTTTTTTAACCCTTTGAAGCCGAGAGGTCGCTTTTCCGGCTCAGAGCATGACCCGTCATAATTTCAAGGAGTTGGATGGCTGGTAAGTGAAGGTGTGGGGTAGACCAATCAATATTTTGAACGTGCGCCCCCAAGACTGCAACGGTTGAAAATATTAATTGGTCTACACCCAATAATGAATATGGACACACCCAATTGCTGTCATTGAACTGATATTGAATATACTACAAGTGAAATAAACACAATTCCCATGAAATAATGTGATGAGGTTTGAAGTGTATTTTTCATTGAACTCTATTATTGAATGCTTTAATATATCTACGTGTTAGGGGACTATTTCGTCGTTGAATGCGTTGGTTTTAACAAAGGAATTCTTTGACTTATAGGAAACGCTGCTTGTCCTCGATTCACATAATAAGAATAATTACCATATAAATATAGCGATATATGGTTGAATAACACGTTGTAATCAATAACATATTTCGTTAGTGGCATAACAAAAAAGTTCCCATATCCAGTAGGCCACTTTGAATTTACGCCTACGTTCTATATACCTTGATATGCGTTAGAGACGGTTCAAGTTACTGTCAAGATTAATCGCCAAAAAAATTGTTCAGGGTGAAAAAAATCTAAAGTAAGTCTAATTCAGAAACGGGTTGGGCCAAGGTGCATGGGAGTTTTCTAGAGCGGCTGTGGTGTGCGTCTAGATCGGAAAAATATGACGGGACGGGACGAGACTGGGTAATTTATGCATTTATATATCAGAAGAATTATTTTTTTCTGAATACTTTCTTGAACAGGGTGCCAGTGGTGGTTTAGTATGAGTTCAAATGAGAATGACAATCGGTTATACAGTAGGTGGAGAGTGGATTGTAACTAAATCACCCGCAGAGTGGAGTTATCACCCAAGCTATAACTTTCAAATTTTATATATATCGACAAAAACACAAGCAACGTTTCAGCCAATGGACCTCCGGGTTTAACCCGGAGGTCCATTGGCTGAACCTTTGCTGGTGCTGGTTATACTTTGCAACAAATTTGCAATTATTGCTCGGGTAGAATCTCCACTCTGCGGGTGATTTAGTGATAATACACTCTCCACGTACTGTAATATTGTATATATTGCAGCTTATATCAGTGGTAGTGCCAGAATTTCCCTCACAAGGGGGTTTGTGCTTCTCGACAGAGGGCTAGAATATCCCCGACAATCAAACAATAAAGGACGCAGGGACCCACGACAGGGGGTTATAGCTCCCGTTGGCGCCGCCCATGCGTCTGTAATCACGTTTTGGATTACGTCATAACTAGAATTTTCAACGCGTGCATATAGTGAAATTTTCTAAATAGTCCTGGAACGAGACAAACTGTGTGATGCGTTGGAGATCCTTTATCTGTGGAACCCGTCGTATATTGCATTTATTTCAACTGTAGTTCTGACACCTACAGTACCTGGAGAGTGGATTGTAACTAAATCACCTGGGGAATGGAGTTATCACCCAAAGTATCACTTTCAGATTCTGTACATGTGGACAAAAACGCAAGCAATGTTTCAGTCAATGGATCCCCGGGTATAACCCGGTGGTCCATTGGCTGAAACTTTGCTTGTGCTTGTTATTCTTTGCAACAAATTTGCAATTATTGCTTGGATGAAATCTCCACTCTGCGGGTGATTTAGTGATAATGCACTCTCTACGTACTGTATCTATATATTTTTAATTCAGCTGTTCCGAATGAGTAGGTTTCGGTATTACTCCTGAAACACAGGAGGTAAAGAAACTGCCTCCCAAGCAATTACTTTGCAAACTCAGGAAATCAGTTTCCACATAAAATTAAGACATAAAAAGTTTAAACCCTAAAGTTTGCCCATTCTATTCTAGTTCGTCACGATGTTTTAGGGATAAGCAAGGCAGGGTAACCTCAATCAGTGCTTCATTTATGTCAACTGAAGGCGAGTAAAAAATAGCACACTTAATTTCTTGACGATCCACTTTTTAAAAGGGCAGTTGAAATTGTCACCGCAGTTACCTTGCGGAAGTGAACCTGAAAAGTGTACGTTATTCAGGAATGTCATTTTAAGGAGGACAACCGCTCTCGCTTTCAATGTCTCTCCTAAACTAAAATTTAGGAGGGCGGTAAACGCCCTCCTTGCCACATACAAGGAAAGCCACGAAAGTGAAATATGTTCAGAAGCGGTGATCGGTATCCCTCATCTCAATATGAGATCGCGCACTTCGGAAAAGCTAACTAGCTAGTCTCTGTGAGGCCCTTGCGTCTGGCCTTCGGCTTGAACCCGAGGCCAGGTGTATAAGTCTCACAGAGACTAACTAGTAGCTATTTTGCTTACTTATCGGATACTGACTATGATTGGCTGACTACATACATAATTCAGGTAGAAATCTTGACATGTTTAGCAAGACATTATTACATTTTCAAAACATCTTTAGATACCATATGTACAAACCAAAGATTAAGATGCAAAGATATGATTAAAAACAGTGGCTCTCATTGTATCAAATTAAGGTGGGTCAAAAATGGCCCTCCTACCTTCATTTAAAGCGGTCTACCATTGCTCTCCTTCTGGTTATTTTTTCTTTTATACATGTACTATTTAGTGGTATACTGATTAGTGTGTCCGTAATTTGCCGTTATAACGCAATGTACAATAATGGAAATAACGTACATGATAAGTAGAGGTTATTACTTGGTTACTTTCATATAGGCCGAGATATAAGTCCGATCTGTCTTCATACAATTAAAACTAGAAGTCCTGTCATGAAATGCGCACAAATAGCACGTCGATCTACGCGTTAATCTACGTGTTATGACCATAGTAAGGGTATCAAAAATCTGTACATATGGCCTGTGCATAAGCAATGTTTCAGCCAATGGATCTCCGGGTGACCCGGTGGTCCATTGGCAGAAACATTGCCTCCGTTTGCTATGAGTAACCAGGATAACCTGTCGTGCTTTGGGTGCCATTCGATATGAAAGTTGCGCGCATTTTCTACGCACAATTAAGCCTAGATAAGCGCACAGTTCGCGACAGGACTTCTATTTTTAACTGTATCAAGGTCGACGGCTGATGTGAAGTTACCGCGGGATATCTCGACCGAAATGAAACTAACCTCTTTATTTATTCAACCAATACAATAATTACAAAAATTATCAGATCTGTTACAGTTTTCTGTCAGAGTTATTGCTTCTCATTCTTTCCACGAAGTCTGAGGTTTCCTCTTCTATTCCTAGTTCGGCTATCCGAACGTTCGAATAGTTGAACTACCTCTCCTCTCCGCTTACGACTCTGAATTTTTGTTTGCGATGAATTTTATGTACAATTCTCTTTTTACTTCTCTTTACCTATCAATTACTAATTATCATAATTAATTATTCATCATACAAAACTCTGCTTCGAACCACTCCACCATGCCTAGTAACGCCAGTTTTCCATCCAGACCTGCATTCATTCTGAGCCCAGGTAAGGAAAGCCCGGAACTTTATATTCACATCTGGAACAATACGTTATTTCCAATTCAAGGCGGTCATATCGGTGTGTCTATTTTACTAGTAGCCTCTGTAAAAAGACAACTCGTGAGCGCTGTGGTGCATTGGTTAGAGCATTGGACTTTAAACCGAAAAGTGGTCTGTTCGATCCTGCCCAGCGCCATCTGCACTGTCTCCTTGGGCCAGACATTTAATCCCGATTGCCCACATGGCGGAACGGTTGTCCTGTGTACTAAGACGTGCAACACGTAGATGGTGCGCTTGCATTAAACAGCTGAAACATATTGATTGTGCCGGGTTAATAAGCTAGCTGCTCGCCGCTACTCGGTGTTGGCTCCGAGTACTCCGACTTCCGCACAGGAAAACGGTTCGACTCGATGTGACTCTGGCTGTTGAACGTGTTGTTAACCCTTTACCCAACGTAATAGCAAAAACCGGCCAGCGCTATTCACAAAAATCGCCAATTAATTTTTATTATTTTTTTCAATTTTTGAGACAAAAAATGAAAAAAATTAGTTATTCAAGAATTTTGTTTGCAAGTGTCGTCTGCTTTTCATGTTAGCTATAGGGTTAAACCCCAATAATCAAGTAAACAATACCACGCACCACTTTAGGTCTACTTGTTCTCGCGCTTGTAGCATATCACAAGTATATCTATAATAATTTTTGCATTACCCATCAGACACACCTGGGCTTAGAGCCTATGTTAGCCTGATTAGAGATGGGCAATACATTGAAAAACCGAACCGAAATAGATATCATGGGGATACCCAAAAACCGAACCGAACCTATAATTGAAGACCGAAACCGTCTGAATTTTCAAATTGTCCTACATTCGCTATATATAAGGCCCTCTTTAGGCTTGATAACAGTTCAAAGGTTCATTTTCACGAAAGAAGTGACTGACTTTCTTTTTCGTTAACCCTCAATGGTCTGGCATTTGTCCAGTTGCTAAGCAGTTATTTCTAGTCACCGTCGATGTGATTTGTCTATTGTCAGCAGGACTTCCTAAAGATGGCATGGTCAGGGCACATGCTCTGAGATCGCAAAAGGCTGAAATAGGTCTTCAAATGTTAAGGTGCATTTAGAACAAGTCACAAAATTACTGTAGATATGATTTGTGTTCATAAAATAATGCCACTGTTGAGCTCATTGACAGTGGCAATTTTGCGTGGTGGTTGAGTGATACAAGAACAACTTATTACCAATGAAAGCTTCTCATTCTGTACTGTGGAAGAATTGCTGTTAATTGAAGAAACTTATTTGTCGGATTTTACTTTTGATCGGGCCCATTTTGTTCGATACATGTTAAATTATTGCCCTTGATGGACGAAAGATGACCCTCATTCATGGAGAGTAGTCATCTTGTCTTTTCCCTTTCAAGACAAAAGGCCTGATCAATATATACTATTCAAAAAAAGTAGGGGATATCCAAACTGATGTTGATATTTTCGGAAAATGGTATTAGATACGCGTGACTGGACACATCAATATGTTACCAAGCTTAGTGTGGATCATGAATGTCACCGGCCCACGAAAACTTCGTGTAGGTTTTTCGCCGGAGCGTCGCGTTAATGTCTGTGTGGTACGTTTTGAAATTTTCATTTGTTCTGGACGGGCTTTTTCGGAGGTCTCATCGTTCTTTTCTTGGTATAAACTCGTTCATCAATAGTTTCTGGTCGAAACGTAACTTTTGAAGTATGCGAAGACTGACACGTGACGAACGTTTACGTGCCGTTGGCATGTAGGAAGCTGGCAACAGACAGAGTGCAGTGGCTCAAATTTTCAACTTTACTCAATCGGTGATTAGCAGGTTGTGGTCACGCTACCGTCAGTCAGGCAATGTTGATGACAGACGTCGGTCAGGTCGTCCAAGGGCGACAACTACTAACCAGGATCGTTTCATCCGAACCACAGCATTACGTAACCGCCGGCAAAGTGCCTCGGAAATTGGACAGCAGCTGCACCGAGCGACAGGTGTGCGAGTCAGTGGTCAGCCTATCCGAAATCACCTACACAGCTGGAATTTGTACGCTCGACAACCTCGAATAATTGCACGTTTGACTGAATGTCACATCGCAGCAAGGCGTAATTGTGTGGAGCACGACAGCGCTGGGACAGTCGTCGGTGGAGCAACATCATGTTTTCCGATGAATCGAGGTTCACTCTAGACTTCCACGACCGGCGAAACAGAGTTTGGCAGCGGCGGAACGAACGATGCCATGACGTAACAGTTAGGCAGCACGATCGTTTTGGTGGTGGATCGTTTATGGCGTGGGGAGGCTTAATCATGACAAGCAGAACAGCATTACATGTCATGCAAGGGCGTGTCACGGGGAAGTACTACCGAGACAGCATGTTTGCAGCTCATGTAGTGCCATTTGCGCGACGTCACGGCCTTCGATTCATTTTCTTAGATGACAATGCAAGAGCAAACAGAGCCCTTGTCGCTCGCTACAATGTTCCTCCATAAGCAGAACATCACTACACTGCCTTGGCCAGCACTAAGTCCAGACCTTTCACCAATCGAGCACGTCTGGGATATGTTTGGCAGGCGCCGACGACAACGCCAACAGCCCCATACCGATGTCCAGGAACTCGCCGCTGCACTGCAGGAAGGATGGAATAACATCAGTCAAGCTGATATTTGACGTTTGGTGAGGAGTATGCCACGTCGGATCCGCGCTTGTCTCGCGAACCGAGAAGGATCTACAAGGTATTGAGGTCTTGGACTGAATGTGGTAACTTCTCTGACTGGCCGTCCATGTCTTCTACAGCTCAGTGCGTGGAATGTGTGCTTGTCAGACACCCACCTATCGCTGAAATCATTCACCAGATGTCACAGTACAATGCCTCAACAGTCTTTTTGATAAACATATAAATATATTTCATCATATATCTTACTTTTATCATATATCCCCTACTTTTTGAATAGTATAGAATTGCATATCACTCTGAAACCAAATTAGGATAATTTTAATAACTGTAAGATTCTTTTTTTTCAGACTGACAATCAGAGCTTCCTGCAAAATGTACCTGGATAAATTCCCAATGGATACGCAAAAATGTCCTCTGCACTTTGGCAGCTGTGAGTAATGTTATTATTAGAAAATATAAAAATCGCTTCCTCTCAGTTCATTCAATACAATACCCGATATATTCATTTTACACTGGCGTGTCTTGCACTTTTCAAGATAAAAGACGTACAGGAATTGTCGAACTGACAGAATGATATAGATGATCTTTCAAACGTTAGAAACTTATTGACTTGAAACCGGAATAAGGATACATATCGGTAATATGTATCCCCCCCCCCCCCCTGCTCTGGAGCTAACTGTTCATAAATCTTACATGTTGTTTCTAAGCTACGGATGGAAGAGAGAAACTTATTCGAATCCTGACTTATATCATCAAGAAAATGGACTTTCGATACCCTCCTTGAGTTATTAGATGAGCGAGGAAAGTTCAATTAAGAAGCAATTAACTGTTCAGGAAACACCTAAGATATCATTACAAAATAACCCACGTCTCCTTTTGTTACTCTTAATAAATGAAAACAACAGAAAGGTCTTAGAGCATTCTGTTGATTTCGTTCATTAAAAGTAACAGGAGGAAACTTGGCTTTTTATAGCAAGCCAAATAGAAGGAAATAGTTCACAGATAGTTCGAATATCTATCCGTACCACACCTACCAACACTAAATAAGTGTGCACTTTGCCTCTTCGTTTAGCGAATGAGTTTTTACAGTACTTTTCAAGTTTGTATTCCACCCAGGAAACACATGAGCAAATCTCACCCCTTACATCTTTATATTAGTGGAGAGGACAGTGTCTGTATTATGTTTCGATGCGCACGCTGTTGATATAATGAACAGGAAAACGTTACAGAGCATCAAAAGATGGTGAAAACGCCGTTTTCGTATTTTTAAATGAGTTTCAACAGAGAATGATGGTTAAATGTTCAAACAGATTGGGAAAAAACTGTAAAAAGCCAGCTTTCTGTATTTTTATGCCATTCAACAGGAAATTGTTTGAAGTTTGTGAATTGATGTGCCCATCGATGACACAATTCGCTTGTTGGGAGGGCTGTTCAACAGCATATGTCCAATTTGATTAAAGACACTACAGAAATTAACTTGTGTCCTCGCCTCTCATAATAACTTTAGTAGTACACATTTAGAATATGTTAGAAGTTATAAAAAGCAATAACTCTCCAAGCACAGAAATTAAAAGATAAAAATAATTTACTTTTATTGTCAAAGAAAACAAAACGCTCCGCGTGCGAATTTTGTGCCCGAGAATACATTGTTGATTTTACAAATGAATCGAAACTCCATTAGAGGCGGCGAAATTATGAAATAATATACGGTTATAACAAATCTTTTGAACATTGATGTTGCTTCTTGCCACCCAACTAAATACCGCCACCTCAACCAGCCCACTGGTCCCAACAACTTTTCACATTAACCCTTTACCTAACATGAAAAGCAGACGACACTTGCAAAAAAAATTCTTGAATGACAATTTTTTTTCATTTTGTGTCTCAAAAACATAGGTTATGACCCCTCGTTGGAACGAGCTCACCGAGCTCGTTCCAACGAGGGGTCATAACCTATGTTTTTGAGACAAAAAATGAAAAAAAAATGAAAATTACTTGGCGATATTCGTGAATAGCGCTGGCCGGTTTTGGCCGTTGCGTTGGGTAAAGGGTTAATTAACACACTTTTATCAGGTTGCTAATCATTATCAGAGCCATAATATATTGAAAAGCGATGCGGACGAATGCAGTGCTCAGGGTATTCCCCCGGGCACAACATTCATCTGTTTGCATTTCTTAGATGGCACCTTTGGTGGGTCACTCTTATTCAAGATGAGGTCGCTGGGGCTTTGGGGAAAAACTGGGAAAGACAATGAAAAGGCATGCCAAATGTGTAATCTAGGCGAAGAGGAGATCCTGGAATACTTTCTATTAGAATGTCCAAAATACCAGTCCAATAAGATTCACCGGGAGTATGATGGGGAAGTGGGATGGGAGAATGAAGGATGAATGTGGTTGGTAGGTGACACAAAGGTGAGGGTTTGTATGCTTGTCGGAGATATTGGGAAGAATGGGATACAGGATGTCATCAAGCAGTTCGTCCCAGAGTGTTGGGAGGAGAGAAGAGGCGTGGGGATAAGGTGGCATTTTGGAAACACAGGGCTAATGAAGGCCTTCTCACCTGAGAACCGCGACAAATAAGCGGCCGTCTAAAGTGTTATTATTAGTGGAATGAACTTAATGATATTCAGGTTTTTATTTTCTTGGACTGGCAAGTTTCTATTATAATTAACATATTATAAAATGACTCGGGGCCTATAAAAAATACATAAATACATGGGTTGCTGTGGCAGTTCATGTAGAAATTTCCCCCCTGGCAATTGGATTCATATATTTACATATTCACCTCACCTACGACATAAACACAGCGCTATTAAAGAATTAATTTGTTTTCAAATTTTGTCTTGAAAAACATAGCTTATGACCCCTCATTAGAACAGCTCGTCGCGATCATTCCAGTGAGGTTCATAAGTTTGTGTTTGAGGCAAAAACGCCGTAAACGCAGTGGTATTCACAAAAATTCTATTTTTTTTAAACTTTTACCCTTAAAACATAGCTTATGATCCCTCAGAGGAACGAGCTTGTCTCGCTTATTCCAGTGCATGGTCATAAGTTATGCGTTTGTCTTAAAAACATAGCTTATGATCCCTCATTGGAACGAGCTCGTCTGGCTTGTTCCACTGAGTGGTCGAAAAAGCCCTTTAATTATTCAATAATTATTTTTCCAAATGTCTGCTATTCATGCTAGTAGTAAGGGAGTGCACTTGGGCGTAAAAATTTAACTCTGAAATCCCCATAGACATTGGTTCGCCAGAGCAAATTTTCGTCCAGAAGGAAACGGGCGTAAAGATTTAACACTGAAAATTCCCACAGACGATGGCACTCGGGAGAACAAAATGTCTATGGGAATCTTCAGTGTTAAATTTTTACGCCCGTTTCCTTTTACGTTAATTTTCATGCCAAATTCAAGACCCTATGGGAATTTTCAGTGTTAATTTTTTACGCCCGTTTCCTTCTAGACGAAACTTTGCCCTGGCGAACCAATGTCTATGGAGATTTCTGCGTTAAATTTTTACGCCCAAGTGACTTCCCTTACCATTCATGCTACGAAAGGGTTAAATGAGAATTAAGTTTGAGCTATAAAACATCAGAATAATAATATGTTTAAATATAACAAACAGATTATAAAATAAAACCGCGATAAATGTAGAAGAGGTGGATTTCGTCTGCTGGCGTAGAGTTTTATACGTTTTGATATTTTGACAGACTTTTTACTCGTTCACAGTTTTGGTGAACGAACTATCAATTACGAGAACGCATATTATAACATTTTATTATATGCTAAACGATAGATTATCGAAAAAAATTGCGGAAAGATAGAAACCGTATCCCCCACTGTGAAGATATAGAACGTTTCACTTTCACGGTATCAATCAAAATTACGGTTTTCAAAGCATCACGTCAAGGTGAATACGCGGCAAATTATCACTGGAAATGATCAATTTGTTCTCAAAATGTATAATGAAAAGAAAATCTAGTCTTTTTTGAGTGGATACCGATCATTTCCAGCAATAATTCAACTCGTATTCACTTTGAATTAATGTGTGAAAACCCGCCAGCTGAATCTGATCGCAAGACGCTACCTGTTCAGAGTATCGATCCAATCACTTCCGCGTATCAATGCGCATCAGCTGTTTACTTTAACGCATCAATTCAATGTTGAATCGAGTGGCATTATCGATAGGAATGATCAGATTCTTATAAAAAGAGTATAATAAAAAGAAAATCTCGTGTTTTTGAGCTCGCGAAAAATAAACCCTTGTCTCGGTCACTCATGCGATAATTTTCGATATCCACTCAAGAACACTAGATATCGTCTATTTATTATACACTAGCTGGACCACCCGGCGTTGCACGCAAAACGAGGGTGCTTCACCCAGCTACCCTGACCCTTCCATCATGTTATCTGTGGAGAGTAAACAGAATCGTATGTTATAGGTGGCGAGTAAACCGAATAGCATGTTATCGGCGGGGTGTAAATAAAATATTATGTAAATTAATTGACCTCGTTGAGGTTCGTCTGGACGGGAATACACGATGAAGGAAAAGAAACCAAAAGGCGCTAAACCCATGGAGGCTTGGTCAGAGGGGATTGAAACCCATCCCACATTAGGCCTTGGCCAAAATTATTGCCGAGTGCCAAAATGTTGGCTCAACATCGCCAAACTCGTATTAAAGTCTAAGGACTAAAGGCAGACAGCCATACAGAGAGGCACGCTCGAATTTATATATAAGAATATATTTCATCGGGTGCAACAAGCAACAAGAAGCAACTCTAGTTATGTTGAAATGCACACCCAACATCGTCCATATAGGCGTAAATTTGCGAGGGGAACCCGTGTTTCTAATTTTAGCTAATGCTAGCGATTCAAATTGTAATTGACGTGCACTATTTGTAGAAAATTCCAGTGAAATTTGGCTTCTATTTAAAAATAGTACGTCGACGATTTCCGTTCCGTATTTTCATTTTCCGCGTGGTTTGGTGTTGCTCTATATGGGGATTTCCTAGAACAGGCGTGTGATAACGAGTAAAAATTCTACAACAGAATGTGGCACAAATGTCAAAATCGGGCTTGATTTGTCCTTACTGGAGTAAGATTGTGTGACAAAATGGATCGATTAGGTCGAGTATACCATAAATCTTGGAAATTCGAGACTAGAAATTGCAACTTTGTTAAAGCGTAGAACTAGCAAAATATTTGAATAGCTCTATTTCTTGAATTCTGTCGGCGAGTGGTGTATGTGGACATCAACACTGGATTATCTTCATCGAGATTGCAAAGTTTGTATCTTCCTACCGAATTCCTCTTCTATAACTGTTTTTATTATCCAAAAGAAAATCATTTATTCATTCAGCATTCAAAATCTACGAAACATTTGACTTTCTATTGCCCCGAAAAAGTCCATCTTCAGTGGCCCGTGATGTTGTTTAGCCTCCCGGTAAGACAAGATGTAAAAACGTGTCAGCCCGTCATGGAGAAAGGGGTTGAAATCGAAAATCAGTTTATGAAAAAAGGAACTCCACCCGAATTCCAAGTGGATTTCGATACATTTCAAGTCGCTCTTTGAATATTGCTAATCAAATCTTGGGACTTGCTAATCCATTTTACCACGGGTAGAAAAAAAATCTACTCATCAGGATTTTAGAATAATACACTCCCTTCTGTTCAGGATTTTCGACAATGTTTTAAGTTCGCAGGTCTAAAATAAAATGTTGATGTTCAACGGCTTGGTGCTTTGAATTTTTGACATCAGCTAGCAAAATTAGGCAAAACAACACCACTCGCTTGTTTTTAAATTGGACTTTCGACGTTTAAGCAGGCCAGATTCGCGAGAATGGCGCGTTTTTGTAGTCAATCGGAGCTGCAGCCTCGGGTAAATAAGATACTGATACAGCTGTGACGTTAAGAAATGTGGCTTTTAAATTTATAATTAAGTCCCAATATTTTCTGGGATATGCAATGTTTCCCCTCTTTTGTGAATATGCTTCCTCGAGGATGTCATTACTTACGCTTTTTACCTTTGCAATTAAGGTGGTAATAAATTTTATTTTCATCCATTAAATAACACAAAAATGTACTCGTATTATATTTAACTCTCGAGTCAACGCACACGATATCAATTTATTTTTTTTAAATTTGTCAAACTGTTTTAAAAAACATATCAAGACACCCCTCCTTTAAACGATCTCGAACAGCTCATCCCAACGAGGGGTCACATGATATGGTTATGATATGATACTCAATTTATAAAAGATTCGAGCGGATCCGTCGATTCTTTAGTAAAAGTGCTGAAATTTATAAGAAATCAATGTGTTTATTACATTTATCAAACGCCTGTTTATAGTTCAAAATAAATTCAGTTTAATTTAGTTCTCGTGTTTGAATGCTTGTTGCTTACATCACGTGAGAATTTCCTATGTACTGAGTTGACACTTTTCTAATTTTTTTTTCAGTTGCTTATACGTCTTTAGATGTGTTGTATAATTGGACAGATGCTCACCCAGTTCAACTGGACGATTCTATGACACTTTCACAGTTTGATCTCGTCAAATACCCATTTTACAACAACACATCATTAGTTAGGGGAGGTAACGTATATCTTTATCCATATTTATTTATTTATTTATTGGTATTTAAGGTCACATATTTCTGCACAATGGCTAACCATGACCGTGAGAGTTTTACGGGTGGAGGAAGCCGGAGTACCCGGAGAGAACCACCGAGCAACGGCAAGCTACTGTCAGCTCCCCAACATACCAACTCCACACAAGCAGGGTTAGCATTGGTTGAAGACAAGTGCACCATCGACGTGCAGTACGCCTTAGTATATAGCGGCACCGTGCCGGTTTTCTAAGTGGTCAGCACTTGTCCTCCAATCCTGATTTGCATTGTTGAATGGCAAATAAAAATATGTTTAATCTAATCTACCGTGCACCCACGTGGGCAATGGGGGTGAAGTGTCTTGCCTAAGGACACAACGCGGTTGCCGCAGGTGGGATTCGAACCGAGGACCTCTCGGCTTGCAGCCTGCACCTCTACCAACTGAGCCACCGCGCCCCCATCTTTATCCATACGCAAATACGTTCCAAAGAGGAGAAATAATAATATAGTTACGTGTTTCTCATTCTGGGATATGGCTGGTTATGTTTTTTTAGTGTTAGGAGTATATAGGTACCCCACCAACTCCATTCTCACGAAAGAGCAATCAAGAGCAGATGACGTCATTTTAATTTTTTTACTTTTAATTTTTTTAAAATTGTTTTTAATTTTTTGTAATTTTGTTTAAATCAAAATTTTTAATAAAATATTAAAAAAAACACTTTTTTTTTTAAATTTAAAGAAAAATTTAATTGTTTTTTTTAGTTTTTTATTTGTTTTTTAATAGATGCTTTAATGATGGGTACTCACGTGATCAAGATGGAAGATCCCTACATGAGCATGCATGTGACGTCAGTCTTCGGATAGTATGATGCATGATGGGTACTCACGTGATCAAATCAATGCTACTATACACTTTTATTAGATTAAACATATTTTTATTTGCCATTCAACAATGCAAATCAGGATTGGAGGACAAGTGCTGACCACTTAGAAAACCGTCCGCTCCTGTACAAAGACTAATAGATTACAAAAGGCAGAACAAAATATAACAATATGTAAACATTATACACAAAAGAAATTAACTCAAAAGAGAGAGAGAGAAATAAAGAAAGAGAGAATAGAGAGGGAGTGAGAGAGAGAGGGAGATTGGAGAGAGAGAGGGAGAGAGAGAGAGACTAGATAGAAAAACGGGCAAAAGCAGATTGAAATCAAAGAAGACAAACCAAAAAAAAAAGAACAGTATACAACAGAAATACACTTTTATAATTAGATTAAAGATATTTTTATTTGCCATTCAACAATGCAAATCAGGATTGGAGGACAAGTGATTACTACATAGAAAACCCTCCGCTCCTGTACAAAGACTAACAGATTACAAAAGGTAGAACAAAGTATAACAATATGTATAAACATTATACACAAAAAGAAGTTAACTCAAGAGAGAGAGAGAGAGAGAGAGAGAGAGAGAGAGAGAGAGAGAGAGAGAGAGAAGAGAGAAAGAAAGAGAGAAGAGAGAGAGAGAGACTAGAAATCAGGTAAGAGCAGAATGAAAAAAAGAAGACAAAAATCAACACCCCCTCCCCCCCCAAAAAAAAAACAAAACAATATACAACAGAAATTCCAGTGATGATGCCCCTCACCCCCCCCCCCCCCCCCCCATTTTATTCAGTTCTAAATTTAGCTTAGTGCTACTACTAAAGAAAGTTTAGAGAACATGTTGAGACAAGTTAATCTTTGCGTGCTCTTTCCACGTCCGTACTTACCTAACATCCGCCGTGTTGTCCTCACACAGATTGATTTTCAGGACCCGCTGTGAGAGGACACCCACGGTGGAAGTCAGATCATTTGTACAACCCTGGGACACTCAGATTTGCTGAGAGACGCAGCTATTTCTGCAACTGTACATCAAATCTTTGTGAGTCACGAATACATTTTTGAACAGATAAGAAAACTGATACATTGCTGCTTTCGGGTAATGACGGGCTTCCATATAAAATTAAATCCAATGAATTCCAGTTGGGCGTTTTATAATTTACAAATAATATTATTTATTCAGATTTATTTGGATACCACCCATCCACCCCCCCCCCCCACCCCCCCCGGAAAGCGTTATTTCCTACATGGGAGGATCAGAAAGATGAAAGGATGGGGGTCACTTTCAAACAGTAAGGCAAAGACATGACGTTTAATTGTTAAAAGAAAATGTGAGGTGGACTATAAAACGCCGTCTATGGAGGACTCGCATAATCATTAAGTGGGAGGGGAGGTTTGGGTTTAATTATTTCTTTTGAAGCGTATTATTAAAGTATGTATCTATTTAATGGCGGAGCACCAAACAAAACAATTTGTGTTAAGGGATTCAATTTTTGTTTTGCTGAGAGGGACAGGTGAGGTAATGTTTTCTTAAATATTCTGTTTACCACCATGCATCATATTAACTTGGTGATGGTATCATAGGGGGCGCGGTGGCGTTGCGAAAACTGCTTCTCGTCAGATCATCGAAGTTAAGCAACGTCGAGCCCGGTTAGTCCTCGGATGGGTGACCGTCTGAGCGATCGATTCGGACTCCCGCGCTGTTTCCTTGGGCAAGGCACTTAACCCCCATTGGCCACTTGGGGGCAAGATGACGCCGTGTGCTAAGGCGTACTGCACGTCGATGGTGCACATGTCTTCAATCAATCTAACCCTGCCTGTGCTGCAGTGCGGAGTTACGATGTTAGGGAGCTGGAAGCTGCTCGTTGTTGCTCGGTGGTTCTCTCCGGGTACTCCGGCTTCCTCCACCCGTACAACTGTCACGGAAATGATTAGCCATTGTGCATAAGTATGTGACCTTAAACACCAATAAATAAATAAATATGATGGTATCATAACATGGCTGCCACGCATGGATAATAACATTGTTTTGATCATGTGAGTATCCATCATATATCGTATTACCAGGAGAATGATGTAACAAAATGGCTGCCACACAGGTAGAGTAGTATTACTTTCATCACGTGAGCACATCATGCATCTTATAAAAATAATTAAACTTGAAATTTAAATGAAAAATAGACTTCAAAATCACAAGACTTTTACTTAGATGGCGAGAGTGGGATGTGGGGGCTTGGTGGGAGTCTCCATTATTGGTTAATTGGGGGAAAACATGTTTGAAATTATAAAATCAAAACTTAAACTTGAAATTCAAATTCAAATTGAAACTGGTGGAGTCAGAAGTTTGGGCAGGGATAGTGGCATTGTTTTGATCATGTGAGTACCCATCATGCATCATATTACCAGGGAAATGACGTCACAATATGTATAGTAGCATTGTTTTGATCACGTCCCATCATGCCCATCATGCATCATATTACCCAGAGACTGATGTCACATACATGCGCATGTTGGGATCCGCCATCTTGATCACGTGACCACTCATCATTAAAACATCAATTAAAAAAACAAATAACTAACTTGAAAAAGCAATTTAAAAAATCTTTAGAAAATTATTATTATTTTAAATAAAAAATTTCCCCAAAAATAAAAAAAATTAAAACAATTTTAAAAACCTTTGTTATCTATCTGTTTTTTATTGTTAAAATTCTGGCACGTTCACCATTTGCTCACACCGATTGACAGACATATGAAGCGCGTTTTACAGTAAGTCCAACATTAGGCCGGAAAAAGTAAAAAATCTGATTCTCAGACTCCCCCTCCACATGTTTTTTTTTTTTTTTAGGGGGGGGGGGGCGGCGGCTGCGGCATGCACTTTTTTTATAACCAATGCAAAAAAATAAAACTAAATGATTTATGTCTGATATTTTACCCAAGTTAATAAAATTTATGAATCTGTCACTTGAGTGCAATAAGGCTTTGCAATGCTTTAGAATTACAAAGTCTTCTTGCACTCAAGGGACGAGACACATCACCATTCATGCTAGATTATGAGGTCTAAAACATAAAACAAATCAAGAACATGAATTTCCAATGGCAAAGAAATAATTACAAAGTTGAAAAATAGAATAAAAACTGACTGCCCACATGCAATTTTACAAAAAATGACCTGCGAAACAGAAGATCTACTTTGTGAGACCTTAAACGTTGTTCGTGGACTATGCAATGCGACAATGGATGCTGTTCATGGACTGAGTGTAATATCATCGGGCATGATAATTTTTCACTAACTTCCATAAAGGGTAGCATTTTGCAACACAACGTGTAAAACATGACAGGTTCTAGAAATCAGGTTCTCCACTCGCCGAAAATGGTATTTGCAGCAATGTGTTTATAGGACTGCTTTAAAATATGGTTAAATACAATATTTTCTACTTTTTTTAAACGATATGAATGGTTTTACACAAACAAACATTACTCTTCAATAATAGGTATAGGGTACTTACTGTAATATTTTGAGTCAGTATCAGTATTATCTCAAGAGCGATTGCAAGAAAATATGCGTTTTCAACGTTTTCAAGAGGGACTGAAAGCCGAGATTGAAAACTTAGATTTCTTTGCAGTCACAAATGAGGCACTTAACCCCCATTGTCCACATGGGGGCACGATGACACCATGTGCTGTGCTAAGGCGTACTGCATGTCGATGATGCACATGTCTTCAACAAATCTAACCCTGTCTGTGATTACTGAATGGGTAATCCTGGTACCTTCTCAAAAATAGTTGGTATTTTTTTCTAATATAAGTCTGCCTTTTTAATTCCGATTAAAACACACAAACACAGAAACGCGCAGCGATGTCGATCGAAAGTGAATGGGTAATACCCGTTACTTCCAGGGAGATATTCTCTCATATGTACCAAGATAATGAGTATTGAAAAAAGATTTGTTGGGCATTTCTCTGTATTTTATTAGGTAGAATATAATAAACTGGTGGGCCCATCCGTCTCAGGATGGGAACCCCTACTAGTGCGACGGAAAATTTGTATTGCGTTGCATTTCAAGAGAGATAATCAAAGCTTGAATTTCTAGCTGGACGGAATCACTGAATCACAAACTTCCCATTTATAAACTGAAAGTATAATAAACTCTGAGGAGCATTTTTTTAGTATTATCGATTTTAATCCCAAACAAATTATTGTAAATTCATATTTCGAGTCTAGCTGTATGAATTTGCACAATATCATGCTCTTACTTTTGCCAGCGTCACGCCAGGACGTCGCAATTCAGACATGGGGTGAAATAAGAAGTTCACACATGCAGCCAATAGCGTGTATGTCCACCGTTTGCCTCTTGGATGGCAAGACATCGACGGCGCATGGACCTGATAAGTCTCTGGATGACACCCTGAGGTATTGCGTTCCACTCATGCCTTAGAACATTACGTAAATCGCCTAACGTCTGAAGATCATGAAGTCGTACCAGACGGTCCATTTGATCCCAAATATTCTCGACATGCGACAAATATGGCGAAGGTAGGAGCCAGGGAAGAAGTTCGATGCTCTGCTCCTCAAGAGAGTCACGACAGATACGCGCCACGTGACATCGGACATTGCCTTGCTGGAATAACTGCAATTCGACGTTAGCGTTGAACAACGGGACAATAACAGCGTTAAGAATTTCGTCCCTATATCGCTGTTCATTCAGATTACCATCGATGAAGATCAGCTGTGTTCGATGGTGCAAGGAAATTCCTGCCCAAACCATTACACTATCCCCGCCAAAACGGTCGTATTCCTGCACGCAAGCATCCGTTCTCCTCGTCGGCAATACACTCTTGCCCTATCATCAGCGAGCAGTAGACAAAATTGTGATTCATCACTAAAAAGAACTGTGCTCCAACGCTGCTGAGTCCAGCGAACCCGCTGACGTACCCATTCCATTCTGACGGTACGATGGCGTTGGGTAAGGATTGGTCCGTGGTATGAACGCCTACTTCGGATGCCGTGCCCAGTGAGTCTGTTGCGGACAGTTTGTGCACTAATTCTATTGTTAGTTCTGCCAGGAGTAATAGCTGCCGTCCACGTCGACAGAAGGAAGCGATCCCGCAAGTGAGACGTCCTGGTGTGTCGGTCTTCTACAGGGGTCGTAACTCTTGGTCGACCTGAACGCGGTCGGACGGCAGTAGATCCAGTGGTTCTATGCCTTCCAATGAAACGGTAAATAGTGGCCACAGTGACTCAGAACTCAGCCGCGAGCTCATCTGGAGGTATCCCAGCCTCATGCATCCCAATGACACGCAACCTCTGATTTTCGATTAACCTTGTCATTTTTTAAAATGTCGGAACACAACAACTAGCGTGTTTTTTTCTATTACCCAGGCTCTCTAATGAATGAGCGAATGAATGAATCTTTATTTTGCAGTACACTATTATATGATAAGTTCATAATGAAAATAAAGTATTATACAAGGTAATAGGCTACTGCATGGAAACGGCAAAGCCATAAAGGCTGTCTTCCTGCCACTCCCATTTAAAAAAACAAACAAAAAACAAACAAAAAAAACTCATTTTCTTCTGACATCAGAGTTGGAGGTGAGGGTGGTGGAACCTAATTTTCTTTTTGTCCCGGTCGTGAGAGTAGCATGGGTTAATGACCAGAACTGTACGGTTAGGGTTGAAGATCGATGTGGGGAGATCCAGAGGGGTTAGTGATGAAGTCAGGACATTGTGGATTGGTGCAGGAAATGTTAGTCAAATATGAACTTAGTGCGTTCTCTCTTAATCTGTTCTTGAATTGGGACTTATTGTACAGTTGGGTTAATGAAGGGATTTCGTTCCAAAGACGTGGGAAGGAATGGAGAGGTAAGTCGGATGAAAAAATTAGTTCTGGGCTATCCCAGCCTCATGCATCCCAATGGCACGCAATCTCTGATTTTCGGTTAACCTTGGCATTTTTTAAAATGTCGGAACACAAAAACTAGCATGTTTTCTCAATAACCCAGGCCCTCTAACACAACAAAACGCAAAGAAAATCGTCAGTCACCCATTCAATTTGACATTCTCGGGTAGCACGTGCTATTTTGAAATCCGTAGCAAAATTGTATATGGTTTGGTGGACAACAATAACATGTCATTAAACTCTTAGCACGATTTCTTGTCCACAAACATGCAACATTAGAACTATTATATTTCATCCTTTATGCTATTTTTTCACATTTGTTTCTATTATACTTTCTTTTTTGACTCAGTATATAATAGATTGACTGTTCAGTACAAAAGTTATTCAAAGCATGCCAGATATTACTACTGATACTGTGGTATCTTTGTCTGGTGGTGCAAATGATATTTTGTGGCACACACCAAGGGAAATGGTCTCAGATAACAAATTTGAAATTAATAAGGTTTCCAAAAGTTCGGAAACTGAAACGTGAACAGTTAGAATCATCCAACCTACCTTACGGGTTAAATTTTGTTATCGATTGTATAATCTGGGGCACGTCCTATATTGTGGACTTTTATTCACACAATTATGCATTCATTAATTTGTATCGAATGGGAAATGTCAGCGGATAATATGATGTCTTGGTCAGTGGAATTTGATGTCAAAAGCTGATATGTATGTGTTTCGTTATTCCTATAGAATATTTATTTAACTATTTGAACTCTGGTGGTGTCTTTCATATTAGTTCAATGTCATTAGTTGGAAGAGGTCATATTCCTAATTTAGGGGGATATACAAATTACATTGGGACTGCACGCTAAAAAGTTTGATTGCTCTGTCTTGCATATTCATTGAGCAATAATTTACTTTATGAAATTAGGACATACACATCCTGATAGGGCCTTTAGTTTCAATGGGTTAATGTCATGATTGTTACGAGTTCAGTTTTACACATGGAAAAACACATTCGTTATATTTTGTGTATTACACGTTATGCATAAATGTAACTGTAACCCGCTCCCAACCAGTGCGACCACCGCGCAAACGATATACGCAAACACGCTTAGTAGCAGAATAGAATGGTTCAACGTAACTCGTAACTCGGACACACAGCTGCAGATAAGGAGCATAATAAATTTCCATTGAGGTTTAATTCCGGGAATAGGAATTTCACAGCTCTGTGACTCCAGTTTCTGAAAGTCAATCACTGTACCGAGCAAATTCATAAACCACGGTACAAATGCGTATTATATGGCTCATGAGATTTTTTTTTTTTGAGACCAGCATCGCACTTGGCGCTATGGTTTAATCTCCCAAATGGGAATTTCACGTTTACCGGTTCTGAAAACGAGTGCTAATGCCCAAGAATTTCATAGACTAGAATCAGGAATCAAAGGTTGCGGAACACAACCTTTGATTCCAGGTTCTGTCCTATGAATATCCGTGTTCGGGACTGACAATCGGAAAGTTCCCGGTATTGTGACCGACTTTCAAAACCCTGAAACGGAAAATTCCCATTCCAAGAATTAAACCCTAATTTCGATGAAGTTTCGCTGAGAACATGACACTAAATTAGAAATAAGTGAGAAAATCGAGAAAAAATGCTTGGTTTCTCAGTTTCTCAATTTCTGTAACCCTTAACAAAATCATTTTAAGAGAACTCACCCATCCATGTTTCCTCAGTTACTCAACAAATAGTGGAATGTTCTTGATCTTGACCAGGTCCTGTTCCAAACCATCGAAATATGTTGGTTTAATTTGTCGAAACATCGCAACTAAATATAAGGGAACTTCGATCAATTAATTTCAAGGCATCGCTTCTGAATGCAGAAAGATGGAGGAGCTGTCAGTTAGATCACCGCTACCCGATTTTGTAAACCCTAAGTCCCTTTGGGCGCTGATTTGCATCTATGTGCCCAGAAGAGCTCGTTTTAATGAGGGATTCTAAGCTCTATTTGTAGTCGTAAATTTAAAAAATAATATATATATACTTTTTGTAATTATCTTTGCCCGGATATGTTCGTTATGTTTCTTAATTGGTTATTCTAAATGCTGTATATAACATGAGCTGAGGTATTAAAGACAAGTTGCAATCAGGCTGTGCATTCTCAAAAAACAGGGAGACACAGCATCGCTCTCCTGGGAGCTTCTAAAGCAAGCAAATTGTTCCCCTAAACTATTTTTCGTTGTTTTGCTTCACAAACATCGTCTTAATGTTAAGTAAATTGTGTGTGTGGTCCGTGTAATGCATTCAAACCAATCAATGCCAATCAACTGTCCTTGAACGTCTGTTTGTTTTTTAGAAACACCTTCTACCCCAGTATGGGCCGATGGACCCCAGGCAGAACTTCTTGCTCATTCGGGCAATGCTGGGTTATAGGGGTTTGTAAAAATTCAAATGATTCTCCATGTGAGAACTGATACTACTGTGTGCAAAACTGAAATAATGTTATTATAGATATATACTATTCAAAAAAGTAGGGGATATTTGATAAAAGTGAGATATATGAAGAAATATAATTATATTTTCATCAAAAAGACAGTTGAGGCATTGCACTGTGAATGATTTCAGCGATAGTTGGGGGTCTGACAAGCACACATTCCACGCACTGAGGTGTAGAAAACATGGACGGTCAGTCAGAAAATTTACCACATTCAGTCCAAGACCTCAATACCTTGTAAATCCTCCTCGGTTCGCGAGACAAGCGCGCATCCGACGTGGCATACTCATCACCAAACGTCAAATATCAGCTTGACTGATGTTATTACATTCTTCGTGCAGTGCAGCGGCGAGTTCCTAGACATTTGTAGGGGCTGTTGGCGTTGTCGTAGGTGTCTTCCAAACGTATCCCAGACGTTATCGATTGGTGAAAGGTCTGGACTTAGTGCTGGCCAAGGCAGTGTAGTGATGTTCTTCTCCTGGGGGAACTCTATAGCGACGCGGGCCCTGTGTGCTCTTTCGTTGTCACCCTGGAGCACGAATCGACGGCCATGACGTCGCGCAAATGGCACCACACGAGCTGCTAACATGTTGTCACGGTAGTACTGCCCTGTGCCACGCCCTTGGATGACATGTAATGCTGTTCTGCTTGTCATGATTATGCATCCCTACACCATAACCGATCAGCCACGAAAACGATCGTGCTGCCTAACGGTTACGTCACGGTATCGTTCGTTCCGCCGCCGCCACACTCTGTTTCGCGTGTCGTGGAAGTCGAGAGTGAACCTCAATTCATCGGAAAACATGATGTTGCTCCACCGACGATTGCCCTAGCGCTGTCGTGCTCCACACCAATTACGCCTTGCTGCGATGTGACGTTCAGTCAAACGTGCAATTATTCGAGGTCGTTGAGCGTACAAATTCCATCTGTGTAGGCGATTTCGGATAGCCTGACCACTGACTCGCACATAGGTCGCTCGGTGCAGCTGCTGTCCAATTGCTGAGGCACTTTGATGGCGGTTGTGGAATGCTGTGGTTCTCATGAAACGATCCTGGTTAGCAGTTGTCGCCCTTGAACGGTATGACCGACGTCTGTCATCAACATTGCCTGTCTGACAGTAGCGTGACCACAATCTGCTAATCACCGATTGAGTAACGTTGAGAATTTGAGCCACTGCACTCTGTCTGTTGCCAGCTTCCTACATGCCAACGGCACGTAAACGTTCGTCACGTGTCAGTCTTCGCATACCTCAAAAGTTATGTTTCGACTAGAAACTATTAATCAATGAGTGGATACCAAGAAAAGAACGATGAGACCTCCGAAAAATCCCGTCCAGTACAAATGAAAATTTAAAAACGTACCCCACAGACATTAACGCGGCATTTGTGCGAAAAACCTGCACGAAGTTTTCGTGGGCCAGTGACATTCATCATCTACATTAAACTTGGTAACATATTGATGTGTCCAATAACACGTATCCAATACCATTTTCCGAAAATATCAACATCAGTCTGGATATCCCTTACTTTTTTGGAATAGTATATAACAATTAACAAGTGGCCTGCATCGATGAGCGAAATTACTCCCCCCCCCCCCCCCCTCCGCATCCTCATTAGGGGCGGGGGCATTGGTGTTTTTTCCCCGCTTAAAAGCACTCTAAATCCAGCAAAATACATCCCGGAGCAAAAAAAAATGTTTGACCTACCTGACCAGGGGAGGGGGGGGGTGGGGAGGGGGGCCATAGGAGTCAAAGTTTATATCACATATAACCACTCTAACTTCTTCAAAATGCATTTTCGAGCAAAGAAAAACAAGCATTACTCGGTATTTTTTAACAAAGGGCAATAACTCCCATAATTTTCATCGATATCGCTGGTCATCGAACTTGACGTAGACATTATTGCTATAGAGATATATACCGAAAAGAATTGAAATCCGGTTACAATTGTTAACGTTATGCCATAAACAATCATTACAGGATAGTTTTTAAACAAAGGGCAATAGCTCTCATAATTTTCATCGGATTTTGTTGGTGATCAAACTTGACGGAGACATTGTTGCTTTTGAGATATATACAAAAAAAATTGAAATCCGTTAACTGTTGTTCAAGTTATGCCATAAACAAAGTTTGGACGGACGGACGGACGGACGGACAGATGGATAGACGGGGGGGCTGTTATATACTTCCCTTGCGGGGGATAATAATATGATTTTTTGAGGGTATTGCTGTTTATTTGTGACCCATCAGGAATATGTAACAGCCTGACTCGACTCGGACTGATCAGACATGGTAAATGTACTCATTTAGGGGTTCAAGATCAAAGGCAGGCTTAATACTATTTCTTTTTACCCTTTGCGAAGGGAACTGTGGGAGTGTCGGGGATACCGGCGATGTTGAAAACAGCGGAAACTAGGTGTGCAAAAAACGCTTAGGCGGGATTAAAATTGTGCGAGCGGAAGGCGTGCAAAGTTTGCCTGCGTCAGATTATCACATACAGGAACTTCTTAAAAATGAAAGAGAATTTAGAACACTCGCACCTTCTTTTCACTATTGTTGGTGTCATAATATAAATTCGCTGACAAGATGGACATCTTTATTAGGATAAAAAACATACAAAAGTGTTTTCGTTATTTTCTTATATGACTTCAAAGACTATTTGGTAATTAATGGTGTGTTTTTGTTTGTAGGAATGCGATCTATTTTATCCGTTAAATTCATTTTGAAGAGACAGTGTGGCTTCTTTCTAATACAAGCGTATTTACCGTGCGCATTGCTGGTTGTTTTGTCATGGGTATCATTCTGGATAAACAGAGAGGCAACATCAGATAGAATAACACTTGGTAAGATTAATTCAGTTTAACCATTCGCAGGTGCCTATCGTAATCGTACCCACTGTAGGAAGTTTATTTTCGAGTTCACAATTAGTGAACCAACCTTTCGTGTGCACTCCGCGGTCACGACCTTAACCACTAAATCCCGGTACAGCCACAATCTGCCCTTTTTATATTGCTCTGAAAAAGTGGTCCCAAGTGCATTCTTCTTTAAGGACTCCACTGATAGTATGCGTTTATCTTGATAGTGTTTTTACACCATTGTTGGATGCCTGTGCAAGCAGCCAACAATAATGTGGAAGCACCGTTAACCCTTTACTCAACGAATCGGCCGCATCCGTCCGCGTAATATGCAAATTCAGCAGTTGAAGAAAGATTAGTTTTCAAAAAATTTCAACAAAACCATATTATGTGACCCCTCGTTGGAACGAGCTCATCGAGCTCGTTCCAACAAAGGGTCACATGATATGGTTTTGTTGAAATATTTTGAAAAATCTGAATAAATGATATTTAAAATAATAAATTTTGATATCGTCTGCGTTGGGTAAAGGATTAAGTCATTTGTAGCTGTGTACATGTATACACAGTAGTTATTATCGAAAAGTTAATCTGAGGACTAAAAGGGTTAACAGATGTTTTTCTTCTTTGTAGACTACAAGTTCAATGTTGCGACTCGATGCTCCTCTGTTTGAACATAGCTTTCTCAGTTTACATCATCCCATATGAACATGGAACAAAACTGCAAATGAGTAATTCTGTTTCATGGTTGTTTGGAATATTTGTACATTTTCGCAAATTTTTGGTGCTTTTATGCATCACCGTAGATGCACCATTATTTTTTCGTATGAGGGTATGAGGGGTTTGGAAAAAACCCTCATTACACATTCACAAACCACTTAAACCCTCATACGATGAAAAAGGGGTTCTCTCACTGCAGACATATCATGGAATGGGATTCCAGTAAACGTGTTTATCGACAGAATCCCTTTTTTGTCGTATGAGGGTATGAGTGGTTTGAAAAAAACACTTATTTTACACTCAAAAACAACCCCTCACACCCTCACAAACAACCCCTCACAACCCCTCGCAAACCCTAACAAACAACCCCTCACAGACTCTCAAAAACAATCCAAATGTCGTATGAGGGTATGAGGGGTTTGCAAAAATCACTCATTACACACTCACATTTTGTTTTATTAGGGTTTAACGACACATTAACAGCCAGGGTCATATCATGTCGGTGACAGTTTTACGGGTGGAGGAAGCCGGAGTAACCGGAGAGAACCACCGAGCAACGACGAGCAGCTGCCAGCTCTCCAACATCGTAACTCTGAACTCTGCACCTCGGCACAGGCAGGGTTAGATTGGTTGAAGACATGGGCACCATCGACGTGCAGTACGCCATAGTACACAGCGTCATCGTGCCCCCATGTAGGCAATCGGGGTTAAGTGCCTTGCCCAAAGACAAAACGCGGGAGCACCAATCAGTCGCTGGAATGGTCACCCATCCAACTACTAACCGCGCTCGACGTTGCTTAAGTAGAGGTTAAAAACTTTCTGTGACGTCATCTATTGTGTATGGTAGCTGTTTAGATACACTAATCACCATTAAGGCATTGGATAGTTAAATATCCAACGCTTGACTGTTGGATAGTTGAATTGAGTCAACTATCCCATTGCAAACAATTGGATATTTCACTTGTCTCACATGATGTGATCGAAATATAGATAGGGACTTCATGAAAAGACAAAATTAAAGGACACGCAAATTTTATTTCAAAACAATAATTAGCTGGAAGTATACCATATAAACCGAGTCACCTCCAGTGATAATACCACGAACACATGGGTTGGTTGTGAGATTGGCCTGTAAGCACATAACAAATTTGAAAACATTTGAAAAATTAATTTCTATAAATACTTACAAAAAATTTTTTGAATTGAATGTGTTATTTCTTTGGTTTATTTTAAAATTAAGTCCTAACTGTTGAAACGCAGCGGTGACTTAATCGCACAATAAACTAAAAAAATAATACATTTACTGGTGCCATTGATTTGGAAATCATTGTCATTTAGACTGGTATATCTATGACAAGATCGCCTTTTCGGACTCGGACGGACTTGTTTGAATTCTTTGCAGCAGCCACGGAAACTCTCTCATCATTAACGTCACTGTCAGATGTTTTTCGCTTAACCCCCTGTACAACGTCACTAGCAAAATGTTCCTGCTCCACGCCGGTGCGTTTGTAATTCCTCACAGCGTCAAATCTATGGCCAGTCTTTTCGCAAATTATTTGTTCCGGCAACTCGGCTTGATACATACGCGTTGCTGCGGTGGCTCTCAGGGAATGGTTTGTAAAGAAACCATCTATTCCAGCGTTAGCACACAAAGTTTTAACCACTTTTGAAAGAGTATTGATACCGACGCGTGCATCTGCATACCATTGCGTTTCAGTAGGTTTGTTGAGAGAACGCAAATATAGATACACACATCTTCCCTGTTTGGGTCTTAATGAAATATACTTTTCGTACAAGGCTACTACACATCTGTCGGGTTTAAGGGTGTTAGCAAATGCCTTACTTTGCTTCTTTTTGAGCTTTCTGTGATCGATACCGCCCATATTGCACTTTGATATATCCTCAGTGTATTCAAGGAATCTCAAGCCACTTTTATGACCAAAGTTAACTTTCAACTGACTGTTTTCGTCCGCACGCAAATTGTAATGTTCTTGGCCACCCCTCAGAGCAAAATTCAATCCAAGAAGACACAATAAAGTGTTTCTGAGTTTATCAGGAGAGTCAGAACCCAAAATCCCTTCATTCCACATTCTCTCCTCATCGTCCACTGTTATGACATTTGCTTGCTGTTTTTCAATTCCAACCCCAGCCCTTGCTAATGACTTCATTTTCTGATCTAGAAGATTCCTAGTGCTGGAGAAGATTTCGTCATCCATTATGGTCACGAATCGTCCGTTCTCGCGAAGATAATGCTGGATGGCAATCAAAATTTCATACAAATGAAGGCACCCAAACAATAGTCAAGCATATCACTGTCCATGGATAAAATGTCACCACTAACATGTCTGATATCACGTCTGTTGACTTGGACTTTCTGTCTGTTTTCCATCCAACCCTCAAAAAGCCTTAATGCCCATTGACTTTTGCTTTCAGTTTTTTTGGCAAAGCGAGAATGAGAGAGTACATCTCTGTCCCTATCCGGGATCGGCACAGAGTAATGGGCACTATTCTCTGCATTCTGTGTAATTTGACGTAGGGCTTCATCAGTTGAGCGGATCAACTCAGTGTCAGAAATATCACTAAAAACCTGATTAAAACTGGTATTTAAGTTGAAATTAGAAAGTGTCTCAGTCCCAGATTTCTCTAGCTCCAAAGCATCGCTTAGTATAGCATCTGTGTCATTTCCAGAACCATTGGTTTCAAAAAATTTATTTGTGTTATAAAAATATCAGATTCCGACTCGTATGCGTTCATCGTGGCAAGTTATTATGTGGACGCTGGTCAGTTAAACGAGGCAAGATATTAATGTGCACTCATTCAACTCAAAATTAATTAACAAGCGTGCGTAATCATTAAAATGTTTCATTCAACTATCCAACTGTTGGATAGTTGAAGCGTTTTAACAGTGAGCGAGGTTCCAAAAAGGGTGAAAGTTTTTAAGTAGGATAAATAACTCGTTGATGTTGGATAGGCCAGAGAAAGTACCCCGTCGAGGGCCTAACGGCCCTCGACGGGGTACTTTCTCAGACCTATCCAACATCAACTCGTTATTTATCCTCTACATAAATAACCAGTTTTAATCAGGTTTTTAGTGATATTTCTGACACTGAGTTGATCCGCTCAACTGATGAAGCCCTACGTCAAATTACACAGAATGCAGAGAATAGTGCCCATTACTCTGTGCCGATCCCGGATAGGGACAGAGATGTACTCTCTCATTCTCGCTTTGCCAAAAAAACTGAAAGCAAAAGTCAATGGGCATTAAGGCTTTTTGAGGGTTGGATGGAAAACAGACAGAAAGTCCAAGTCCACAGACGTGATATCAGACATGTTAGTGGTGACATTTTATCCATGGACAGTGATATGCTTGACTATTGTTTGGGTGCCTTCATTTTTGAGGTTCGTAGGGAGAACGGGGACGAGTATCGTGGTAATACTTTGTATGAAATTTTGATTGCCATCCAGCATTATCTTCGCGAGAACGGACGATTCGTGACCATAATGGATGACGAAATCTTCTCCAGCACTAGGAATCTTCTAGATCAGAAAATGAAGTCATTAGCAAGGGCTGGGGTTGGAATTGAAAAACAGCAAGCAAATGTCATAACAGTGGACGATGAGGAGAGAATGTGGAATGAAGGGATTTTGGGTTCTGACTCTCCCGATAAACTCAGAAACACTTTATTGTATCTTCTTGGATTGAATTTTGCTCTGAGGGGTGGCCAAGAACATTACAATTTGCGTGCGGACGAAAACAGTCAGTTGAAAGTTAACTTTGATCATAAAAGTGGCTTGAGATTCCTTGAATACACTGAGGATATATCAAAGTGCAATATGGGTGGTATCGATCACAGAAAGCTCAAAAAGAAGCAAAGTAAGGCATTTGCTAACACCCTTAAACCCGACAGATGTGTAGTAGCCTTGTACGAAAAGTATATTTCATTAAGACCCAAACAGGGAAGATGTGTGTATCTATATTTGCGTTCTCTCAACAAACCTACTGAAACGCAATGGTATGCAGATGCACGCGTCGGTATCAATACTCTTTCAAAAGTGGTTAAAACTTTGTGTGCTAACGCTGGAATAGATGGTTTCTTTACAAACCATTCCCTGAGAGCCACCGCAGCAACGCGTATGTATCAAGCCGAGTTGCCGGAACAAATAATTTGCGAAAAGACTGGCCATAGATCTGACGCTGTGAGGAATTACAAACGCAACGGCGTGGAGCAGGAACATTTTGCTAGTGACGTTGTACAGGGGGTTAAGCGAAAAACATCTGACAGTGACGTTAATGATGAGAGAGTTTCTGTGGCTGCTGCAAAGAATTCAAACAAGTCCGTCCGAGTCCGAAAAGGCGATCTTGTCATAGATATACCAGTCTAAATGACAATGATTTCCAAATCAATGGCACCAGTAAATGTATTATTTTTTTAGTTTATTGTGCGATTAAGTCACCGCTGCGTTTCAACAGTTAGGACTTAATTTTAAAATAAACCAAAGAAATAACACATTCAATTCAAAAAAATTTTTGTAAGTATTTATAGAAATTAATTTTTCAAATGTTTTCAAATTTGTTATGTGCTTACAGGCCAATCTCACAACCAACCCATGTGTTCGTGGTATTATCACTGGAGGTGACTCGGTTTATATGGTATACTTCCAGCTAATTATTGTTTTGAAATAAAAGTTGCGTGTCCTTTAATTTTGTCTTTTCATGAAGTCCCTGTCTATATTTCGATAACATCATGTGAGACAAGTGAAATATCCAATTGTTTGCAATGGGATAGTTGACTCAATTCAACTATCCAACAGTCAAGCGTTGGATATTTAACTATCCAATGCCTTAATGGTGATTAGTGTATCTAAACAGCTACCATACACAATAGATGACGTCACAGAAAGTTTTTAACTTCGGTGATCTGACGAAAACCGGTTACCGCGACGTCACACACTCACAAACAACCCCTTACACCCTCATATGACGAAAAAGGGATTCACTGTCACTGCAGATATATCATAGAATGGGATTCCAGTAAACGCGGTGATCAATGCAATCCCTTTTTTCATCGTATGAGAGTTAAAAAGATAAAGTCAAATAACGTTTATCCTACCAGCCTTTTATAAATTACAAACAATGTTTTCTATTCATGTTTATTTGGATAACCACCACAAAGCGTTATTTTCTATATGGGAGGATCAGAGAGTTGAAAGAGCGGGGGGTCTCTTTCAAACAATAAGGAAAAGAGAGGACGTTTATTTGTTAAAAAAAAATGTGAGGTGGACTAGAAAACGCCGTCTATGGAGGACTCGTGTAATCATAAAGTGGGAGGGGAGGTTCGGGTTTAATTATTTCGTTTGAAGCGTATTATTGAAGTATCTACTTCGTGGCGGAGCAACTAACAGAACAATTTGTGTTGGTGATTGATTTATTTTCTTTTTGGCTGAGAGGAAGAGGTGAGGTAATGTTTTCTTAAATAGTCTGTTTACCACCATGGATCATATTAACATGGTAATAACATCATAACATGGCTTCCATGCACGGATAATAGCATTGTTTTAATCACGCGAGTACCCATCATGCATCATATTACCATGCAGCCACAAACTGCCCCTTTTATATTGCCCTGAAAAGTGGGACGAAGTGAATTCGTCCTTGTGAACTGGACTGGTAAGATGCATTTATCTTGACCGTGTTTTTACATCATTGTTGGCTGCCTGTACAGGCAGCCAGCAATAATGTATAAACACGGTTAAGTCATCTGCAGCTGTGCACATGTATATACGGTAGTTATTAGCGAAACATTAATCTGAGGACTAAAGGGTTAACAGTTGTTTGCCTGCTTTGCAGACTCCAAGTTCAATGATGCGACGCGGTGCTCCACTGTTTTGACGTAGCTTTCTCAGTTTACATCTACCCTTATAAACATGGAACTAAACTGCAAATGAGTAATTCTGTTTCAGAGTTTGAAATATTTGTAAATTTTTTCGCAAATGTTTTTTTTTTTTTTGTTTTTGTGCTTTTAGCTACATCACCGGAGAGGCATCATTTTTTTTAAATGCATAATCAGACGCATTTGGCTCAGTCTGTTTTTGAACAATGCTTTTCTTTATAGACAAACATTGTTTTAAGAGTTAGACAACTCACATGGATACAGAATGTTTTATGCTTATTGGAATCGATACGAGTGGTAATCTGGTACGTTGTTGAAAATAGCAATGATCGCAGAAAGCAAACTCCCTGTAACAGCTGTGTACAGTACGTGGAGAGTGGATTGTAACTAAATCACCCGTGGAATGGAGCTATCACCCAAGCTATAACTTTCACATTGTGTACATATCGACAAAAAACACAAGCAATGTTTCAGCCAATGGACCTCCGTGTTTAACACGGAGATCCATTGGCTGAAACTTTGCTTGTGCTGGTTATGCTTTGCAACAAATTTGCAATTATTGCTTGGGTGGAATCTCCACTCTGCGGGTGATTTAGTGACAATACACTCTCCACGTACTGTATATGCGTTTGGTATTTTCATATTTCATTTTATATTTCTAATGCAGAGTATGTGTTTTCTACAGATTTGAGTATACTAAAATATATCTGTGGCCTAGTTTAATATGAAAATGTTTCAAGAAAATTTAAGTGTGGCTCAAAGTAAGGTAACACGTTTGAATGGGTCGTTCTGGGGGAATCCAATACCCTTCCGATATGTTTATCGGAAGGGTATTGGATTGTTCAAGAACAGCCTGAGCCAAATGCGTCTGATTATGCATTTAAAACAAATGATGCCTCTGCGGTGTTGTAGCTAAAAGCAGAAAAACAAAAAACATTTGCGAATAAATTTACAAATATTCCAAACCACCATGAAACAGAATTACTCATTTGCAGTTTTGTTTCATGTTCATATGGGTAGATGTCACAGCAATTCTTATAAACGATTATGCTTGTAATACTTTTAGGTGGGTTCTTTTCTGTTACTGCGGCTTCATCCACCCGTAAACCTGTCCGACACAAGGTGTCCCTGGCCTTCAAAAGTCTCATTAAACCCGCAATAAAAACTGAAGATTCTGCCAAATCTATATAGCGCTGTACACAATAAAATTATCATTTCGTCAAAACCACGGTTTCTTCCATTCATGGGTTAGGGTCAAGTGGGAAAACATAAATCAATTGCTTTCTGGTGTTCCACTTTTCTGATTTCATCCTAAGCGAAGTTGGAGTTGCACTGATCTGTTCATCTACCTCAGTGCATAGACTTAGACGCGGTTGTTTTTCTTTCCTTTAACCCTTTACAAATCGTAACGGTCAAAACCGGCCAAAGCTATGCACAAAAATCGACAATTAATTTTCATTATTTTTTTCATTTTTTGTCACAAAAACATAGGTTATGACCCCCTCATTGGAACGAACTCGACGAGCTCTTTCCAAAGAGGGGTCATAACCTATGTTTTTGAGGCAAAAAAATGAAAAAAAAATAGTTATTCAAGAATTTTGTTTGCAAGTGTCGTCTGCTTTTCATGTTAGGTAAAGGGTTAAGCGACGTTATGCCGTGGTATACAGTATCGTGATTACAAAAGTGGTATTTTTCTCTATCAGATCACGATTTGGTCGCGACACACTTATACACCAGTAAGTTACGATCCATTTAAAATTATCTTTCCTCTTTTCTCCTCACAGCATTGTGGAGTCTCAAACGAGAAAAATAATGCGAGAACATTGAAACCGAGATGATATTTTCTTGCGGTCTTGCATTAAGAATATTTTATTTATGATATCTCCATCTATGTGATGTATTAATCTGTCGCAACCCGATCACAATCTGATCGAGAATATACCACTTTTGTCATCAAAGTACTGGATGTTAAATCCAAGTCTCAGCGTAATGCTACCCAGGTGCCGGATTGTATGTCGGTAAAGAAATTTGAGAAGACCAAACGTCTGTTGTTTTTGCATGGATTAATAGTATTGAAATCAACCAAGACAATTAAGCTAAGCCACAGAGTAACGGTTTTATCGTAAAATGACATTACTGTTAGAAATATTCAAATACGAAAAAAGCTCATCGTTCACTTTTTTGTTAGTTGAAAAACTTTTCATACAATCGTATGTCATGCCGATAAAAGTTTCGGGTGATAAATCACTCGAAACTGTTCTCAACATAAAAATATAATTTTTCTTTAATAATATCCGATGTGCTAGAATATGATTGGTCGAGTTAAGCTTTTCATAATTCAGTGAATTATTTTCATTTCGTATGAAGGTTTTTGCTGTCTCCCGCATAATTAAACTGTAATTGCTGAAGGTGGGATGTTAGTCGTTGTAAACATGGGTTGTTCACACGGAGTTTTCTCTTGGAGTATTGGAGACCGTGTGTATTAGCCTATGTTAAAAAATAATAACACTGGCATGTGAACAATGGTAGATATGACTGCAATGTGAAATGAGTGAGAGAGACTTCGGCTGTGTAAGGGTATATTATAATACAAGCAAACACTCTGAATTAAATTATAAGAATTGAAATGAATTATTTGTCGCTTTAATGCACTTTAAGCCTTTACCTAACACCAAAAGCAGATGACACTTGCAAATAGGATTCTTGAAGCACTATTTTTTGCGTCAAAAAAATAGCTTATAACCCATCATTGGAACGAGCTTAGCTCGTTCCAATGAGGGTTCATAAGCTATGCTTTTGTGACAAAAAACGAAAAAGGTAATAGAAATTGAATGGTGAATTTTGTGAATAGCCCTGGCCCATTTTGGTCGTTACTTTGGCAAAGGGTTATACGATTTTACGCGCCCACCCCATATTCATACTCCGATAAAGCGACAAGTAGTTCATTTCAATTTTAATATATGAGAATTTTACAACTAATAAGAAAAGTGAAACTAAATTTTATTACATTTTTCTTTATACATATTAACATTATATACTAAACAAAAACCTTTTGAACCACCCCAAGCATTTGGGTATAAGTTTTTAAAAAATGAAACATTAATAAAGAGCACTATACCATGTGAAAGCTAATTCATTCGTTGACAAATGAATGATCTTTTAAGGCAAACCTGCAAACACGCTTTTCACCTCAGCCTCACTGAACGACAGCACGCTCTTGGTTCTAATCAATTGGATCCAATGTCTGGGCAAGAACGTTACACCAAAATGTATAACCATCCTTCTAGCGCGAACACCAGTTTGACATTGCCCGATGACACGGGGGTCTCTCATGAGAAGATCATATTCTAACTCGTGGCACTAAACGGAGCTTTTTCAAGTGTATATAAATCGCCCAGTAACCCAATAATCAGATCAAACTACGAAATGCTCAGTCCTCCTGCAATACATGCCGCTTATCAATATGCGGTTTTCAGAACACTATCCCTGGCTTACTTATTGGGTGCTGTAGCGTTCGTACGAGCACGTAAACAAACTTCAAAATTAGCATTTTCTTGTGAATATATTGGGCTTCATGTATTACATTTCATAAAACATTCGGCCAAATACACTCTGAAATTGGGTTAACAATAAACCTGAATCAACTGAGTTGAGTGAATATGAACCCAAGGGTTCATATTCACTCAACTCAGTTGATTTGGATATCATTTCAACCCAACTGATTGTAGAGTGTATACTTACGAAAAAATGTGGAATGTTTGGGGTAGTTCAGACCTTTTTTGTGTGGTATTTTAGTAGTTTACTTGAGAGGATACTTTAAGAAATTACAATTAAATGTACACTTTTCTTGTTATTTCCAGGAACAACGACTTTTTTAACGATGACCTTTCTTGGCATTGACCAGAGGAACGATCTTCCTAAAGTATCCTACACCACAGCGTTAGACAACTACATAGCCGTATGTTTTTTGTTCGTGGTATCAACCATTGTTCAGTTTGCAATTGTACATTACCATACGAAACACAACAAGGGTGATTTACCATTGGTCAAGGACAGTGATGCAAGTGATAATGATAAGTCGGATGATGATAGCGAAGGGGCTGTGAGAAGAGTGGTACGTACTAAAGGGTGGTGGTCGTATTTGCTAGATTACGATGACATCTCTAAACGTTTATGAAACAAAAGCGGTGAATATAGAATACACAGAGAGTAATCGCTTGACTGGATTGGTTACGTGAAATAATTCATGAGAGGTGAGGGGCGTTGTACATGTACATGCGCACGAGTGTTTTATAATATAGTCTCTCGCCTCGAATGAATTATTTCACGTAACCAGTCCAGTCAAACTATTACTCTGTTTATCACTTTTCATTATTAACGATAATTATATTATTTAATCCTTACCTAACGTAACGGCCAGCGCTATTCTCAAATATCGCCAATTAATTTTCATTATTTTTTCATTTTTTGTCTCTAAAACATAGGTTATGACCCCTCATTGGAACGAGCTCGTCGAGCTCGTTCCAGTGAGGGGTAATAACCTATATTTTTGAGAAAAAAAATTAAAATAATAGCTATTCAAGAATTTTTTTGCAAGTGTAGTCTACTTTTCATATTAGGTAAAGGGTTAAAAAAACAAACAAAAAATGAAGTCCCCCTTACACCCACGGCAAACCTCTTCGTTTGCGCGCACGGATACATGACACAATTATTGATTGCATAATCCACTTGTGAAGTTATCGTTTATAATCAAACCCGGAAATCCCAGTAAATCACACTTTGGAAAGTAATAAGGATGCTTAGAGGTAACACGCGCTATTTCGCAAGCCGGAAATTAATGCAACTTCATTCTCATATTTAGCGACAAAGACCTTTTCATTCAGTTTGGAGTCACACAAAGCGTTTTTTTTTTTTTTTTTTTGGCGCTCTATGCATCACGCGTTTGATGGTTCCACAAATATTTCCTCGTCTGCATGACCGACGTCTCCGTCTTGTCAAATGTGTCACGATTTCTGTATTTAGCTTCCATTAACAAAAACAAACTGTTAACATATTTCTTTGCCATTGATAGCGAACACATATCTACTTAGCCGGTTTATAAGAAATGGTCGCCAGTTCGGCTTACAAATAGGGGTTGCCAACCACCCCTTTCCTTAAATTTTAACTTCGAGGCGAGGCAGAAGATAGTGTTTTTCACTTTACCAGTATGATCACCTGAGTAGTTTGTGAAATTCGGTGTTCAAATTGTGTCTCACTGCAGACGACTGCACTAATAAACTTTATGATGTACGGTGACATTGAATAGAATTTCCCCGAATACCAGAATCGAAATCTTTCATGAAATATCACATAAAACAAAGGAGAGACCGACTGGTCGTGTGGACTACCGGGAAATTTCCCGGTGGGCCCCCATATCGGTAGCCCCCCCCCCCCAGGGGCCCCAACATTTACGCAGGCCAACACCCGTTGGCGCATGAAATTTCATGAAAATGTCGAAAAGGCGAAATGAATCCGATTGTATAGACTGTCGGTTTATCGAAATGTCCTCTATGTGGACTGCCATTTCGATGTACCATCAGTTTAGCCCGCCATTGATCGGTCAGTTGCAAGGAAACACAGTTCTTTCGGTTCAAAAAATCAGGTCGGTCTGATGAGTCCGGGCCCCACTTTGGTGCAACCATTTTTGCCAAATGAGCGAGAGAGATTATACAAAAATGCCATCGAAAATGCCCTCTATGTGGACTGCCATTGATCGCTCAGATGCAAGGAAGCAGCGTTCTTTCAGTTCGAAAAATCAAATTTTTTTCCGAGTCCGGGGCCCCCGTGGTACGTTTTCCAGCAACGTTTTTTGGCCCAGTGCCCCCATGAAACAACGTTTCAAACTTTTAATTCGACCTTTCATATTTTCGCGACATGAAACTCAAAATACAGCCCCAATCAAGGAAAGGTTGATGGACACGAAATTGGAGGAAACTTTTATAAATTTAAGCTATTCAGATAAGAAACACAACATCCAAGTAAACTTTCTACTTTAAATGAGATTTTCTCTTTTATATTTTGCATTAAACATATCAAAAAAATCTATTCTCTTCGTTTTGACATACTTTTTAAGGAGCATATTTATTTTTTAAGAGCGTATTTATTTTATGAGGATTGTATTTATATTTCAAACCGAGGGGTCATGTGGTTTCAGGCGAGCAACTGGAGATATCACTCCTTTCAGACACCCGATGTCATTTGACGAGAATCGGAATAAACTGGGGAGAACAGAATAGCTATGCATTATATTTATCGCCGTAACACGTTCATAAGTACCATGTCTAACCGTTATAAAGCGTAAGTAAGATGTTGTCAAACAGTAATTACATTCAACATAAAATCGAGTCCCTTATCGTTGTACCGTGATTATAAATGTTCTCATGCCCAATCAGAACTTCGAGTACTGAAATTAACTCATCATCAGGGACGAAGAAACCGGAGAGGCACGGGGTTAATGTGCTCCACAACTTTCTCCAGACAGACAGACAGACAGAGCGTTTAGACCAACAGAATCTGTATCAATCCGGATTACAATCTTATTGAGAATTGTTAGCACATGTTTGGCTGCATATTCAACAGATTTCCACATCGGTCCGAATGTGGATATTTGTTAAATATGGAGCCAAAATTGTGCATTTTTTCTGAGTAGAGCTTCGTATTAAACTTTGGCCGGCCATTGATTTGTTGCGGTTCTCACGTGAGAAGGCCTTGATAAACCCTGCGCTCCCAAATGTCTCCCCACCTCCGCCTCTCCTCTCCTCTCCTCTCAAAACTCGGAAACGAACTTACCCTATTCTTCCCAATCTCTCCGGTAAACATACTAACCCTCTCCTTTGGGTCAACCAATATCCACATGTCCATTCTTCCATCCCACTTCCCGTTACACTACCAGTGAATCTTATTCTGTTAGACTGATACTTTGGACATTCTAACAGAGAGTGTTCCTGAGTTTCCTCTACTCCCGGATTACGCATTTGGCACTCCTTTTCACTGTCTTTCCAAATTGTCCTTAATTTCCAGCGACCACGACCTCAACTTAAACAGCGGTGCCCTCCCCCTCAAGGTACCATCAAGGTATTCTTCAAAACCTTGCTTCTCTTTATCATGCAGACCACCCAACGATCTCATTGTTTTGACCATTTATCGCCAATTTGGGATACAATCCCCCATGACTCTTTCTGTGATGTTTTTTACCTGGCTTGTCCACATTTCTATATCAGATATCTCATTTCAATAGTTCTTTATCAACTCCCTCACTTGCTCTATCCACCCTGTCTTTGTAATTGAATTACAAATATTCTGGTACATTAGTTTACACCACCGGCTGTCGGGGAGATTTCCTAGATAGCTTTGTGTATTTGTATTCAAACCATGCCACTAAGGCACATGGGTTGCACCTGATAAACATAAGTGTTCACGTTCTTAGCTACCAATGGCACAGTTGCAGAAAACAAATTCATTTGGCACCAAAAATACAGCATTTGGTACTAAATTTAGCACCAAAAATACTTTTGGTAAGTCTTAAAGGCTTTGCGGTTTTGTGGTTTATTATTTCAGTGTGTCGTGTTCAATACATCGCTACATGATGTCGCGGGAGTGACCGAATTCACGCCTGTCAAGTAATGGGTAGGCAACTTTTTCATCTTGCTCAATATGGAAGATAATAAATTATTCGCTACTAGTTCATTTGGTGTGAATATTATTTATTTATTGGTGTTTAAGGTCACATACTTATGCACAATGGCTAACGATGACCGTGACAGTTTTTACGGGTGGAGGAAGCCGGGGTACACGGAGAGAACCACCGAGCGTCGACGAGCAACTGTCAGCTCCTCAACATTCTAACTCTGTTAAAGCTCCGCTCAAGCAGGGTTACAGCGGTTGAAGACAGGTGCACCATCGACGTGCAGTACGCCATAGTACACGGCGGCATCGTGCCCCCATGTAGGCAACCGGGATAAAGTGCCTGGCCCAAGGACACAACGCGGGTCGTCCCAGACGGGGATCGAACTCGGGACCTCCAGCATAAAAGCCCAACAGTCTACCACTGAGCCACCGCGCTCCCCTTGGTGTGAATGAACAGTGAGTAAATAATAAACATAAAATTATTTTGAAAATGTTCATAATAGAGAACGCAGTCAGAGCAGCGCAAAGCGGGGTTCACGAAGTGAGCTCAAAGGGCAACACACATGCGTATGTGGAGAAACACAATTTCTAATGAATCAATATATCTTACAAACTAAAAATTCTGTCTTCCGGTTTGCCCATCGAGTGCGGCCATTTTTTCGTTCGATATTGAATTCTGGGATAGTTTAAAATAAACATAGCAACAAAAACAAGAGGTTGCACCGTGTGTTGGCCGCATCAATTTTTCTGAATAAATGAAATTATTATTTCTTTTAACTTGAACACTGACTTCCTAGAATTCAGTATTAAATTGATTTTTGTGATTTGAAAATTTTAAAATCATCCTTTTGACCACGAGTCTTTTCTCTTTTTGTTTACTGCCAGTAGCAAAAGTTGACAAAACTACCGGCGGTAGCCAGAAACATTTTATTTCAATTTTACGATACAATAAATTCCTTTGTGACTGCGTTCTCTTCGTCTTAGCTTTGAAGTTTTAATGGTATCTATATTTTCATCACTTGTGGGCTTTTTGCAACTATAATACTTGAGAGCCATGTAATACTGACTTATAATATTGTACTATGAGTGCAACAAGTCGCCATCTGCAATGCTTTAGCATTGCAGATGGCGTCTTGTTGCACTCAGACATGGTTCATTAGTTCTCCTTTACAATCACATTCCATTTGGCACTAAAATCTTTCATTTAGTACGGAACAAAAATTCTATTTGGTACCAAACAATTTCGGTCCAGCGTGAACACTGGTATACATCAGTACGTGGGTGCCCTTGTATGACCGTGCCGCACTGAGTGTTTGAACTAAATGATAAAACCAAGCTACAGTATGGCCTACAATAAAGTGGAAACCAGTCTGCGCTTTTAGCGACTAATTGCTCGTCACATTTTTAATTGAATATCGCGATATTGTCAGAGCAATAACGCATCAGTCGGTCGTAATTTTGTTCACCAACCGCGAACGTCGGACGTAACTCCCACCGAAATTGTTAATGGGATGCTCCTCTTAAAACATATTAACATCCAATATGGTGTGTTGGCTGTGATACGATCGGCACATGATTTACAAGCCGGCAATGAAAGTTGAAATGTGAGGAAAACTTGCACCGCAGTGATCTTCATCATTTAACTTACGAACGATGATTGTGAAAATATCGCCTCACAGGTGCGTTCGTCTTAAGATACACGCCACACCATTTCGAAAGTATCGCCCTAATGCTATAGGAATATCGCCATAATAAGGTGCAAATAAAGAGTTATTAACAAAAGAATATCGACTTACTGTACACTTTGATTTTGGCTTTTCTTTAATATTGGTAGTAGTATAGCTCGCACGTTTCACATCCAGGTTGGGGGACCTCGGTGGGGGACCTCGGAAGTGACGTCATGCCACGTGACCCAGGGGCGCCATGTTGTGTTGCCATGGTAACCCGCGTGAGCGGCCATGTTGTGACGTCATCTCCATAGTGATACGTGGTGTGAGTGCATAAAAGAGTTATCTCATAAATCGTTATGAGAATGAGGGGGGGGGGGGGCAAGCTCGATCCATTGACGGACCATAAGTTATCTTTCGAAATGGCGTTTTGCGGTCTACAATGAGCGGAGTTGGTTGATTTGTTGGATAAAGGGTTAATATACAGTCCCTTGGGTGCATCAAGGCGCCACCTGCAATACATTAGCATTACAGATGGCGCAAAGTTCAAATCTTTGAAGATACTGGAAGTGAACAAATGGGGCGCGGTGGCTCAGTAGGTAGAGGTGCAGGCTGCAAGCCGAGAGGTCCTCGGTTCGAATCCCACATGCGGCAATCGCGTTGTGTTCTTGGGCAAGACACTTCACCCCCATTATCCACGTGGGGGCACGGTGACGATGTGTACTAAGGCGTACTGCACGTCGATGGTGCAACACCAATAAATAAATAAGTGAACAAATGTTCGACCCGGTAAAACAAGGGAAGTAACAAAACATTAATATGCAGTTTCACTTTGTGTTGCATTATTAACAGTGACTTATTTTTGCTTTTCGTACTTGACCAAAAAATAGTGATCGAAGCGACTGAAAGAAATCGAACATTTAAAGAATCAATCTGAAGTAAATTGTTGTACTTTATTGCTTTCTCTGATGTCTGAGGAAAGCTTGATTAGTTTGCTGTTATCGCGGTTAAAGGGAGCGCGGTGGCTCAGTAGTGACAGTAAAGGTCAAACCGAAAGGTTCGCTCCTCACCAGAGATAACTGCGTTATGCCCATGGGCAAGGGACTTAATCCCGATGGCCCATGTGGGGCACGGTAGCGCTCTATACTATGGCGTATTGCACGTCGATGGGCACTGTTTTCAACCAATGCTTCAACCAATGCTAACCTTGCTTGTGCGGAGTTAGTACGAGGGGGAGTCGACATTAGCTCACCGTTGCTCGGTGATTCTCTCCTGGTACTCCGGCTTCCTCCACCCGTAAAACTGTCATACACGACAACCTGGCTATCGAAGGTGTCGATAAAGCCAGGTAACACAATACCGCGATTAAATCGTCCCATAGTTTGGCCGTCATTTCTTGGTTTCGCAAAATACTGAAACAGACAACTATCAGTTTACAAGCAGTGTGTGTATCGGTTTATCTCATTTCTGTAAATGGCAACAAAGTGCAGTTTTAACCATCCCAGTGGCCTATGATTACAGTGACAATGATCCACTCGTTAAGTTAAAATTGTCAAGTAATTGAATGTCGGTGATAACGTTTGAAGGTGTCATCAAAATTAAGGCCCCTGCAAATCTATATTTGGTAGTAATGGGTTCAGTGGGGTCATGCTGAATAAGAGAATATTGGATCACATTTGCCATTGGGCACGAACAGTTTCAGTAAATGTCTAAGAAAGGTAAGTAATTTCTTAATGGAATTTTCGGCCATGTTGATTTGGTCCGTGCCATCTTATGAAATATTTTATAGGCTAAAGAGCATAGACTGTGCCTCGTTTCCAGAATCATCGAGCTGCAAGTGTTACATTTGTTGTATCTTTACAAAATAAAAAGATAAAATAACAGTTGAAGGGGAGGAAGACCAATCAATATTTTTAATGTGTAGCCTTGGGACTGAACGTTGAAAATCTTGATTAGTCTACCGCACAAATTCACATAGCAACTATCTACTTTATGAATTCAGTTTGTGTCGCGATCCTGGACTGCAAATGCGGTCTTTCGAGTTCAAAGGGTTAACCCTTTACCCAACGAATCGCCTGCATCCGCCCGCGTAATATGCAAATTCAGCAGCTGAAAAAATATTATTTTTCGAACAATTTCAACAAAACCATATCATGTGACCCATCTTTGGAACGAGCTCGTCGAGCTCGTTCCAAAGAGGGGTCACATGATATGTTTTGTTGAAATTTTTTGAAAATGTTTAAAAAATGATATTTAAAATAAAAAAATTTGAAATCGTCTGCGTTGGGTAAAGGGTTAAGAAAAACATAAAGAACCTGATCACCCAAGTGTTATATATTCCCTGTTTCCCGACAGGATGTCAGACCTTCTTCTTACGGTGTTAAGGGCGAAATGCTTTTCGTTTGTTGTTTTGACACAGTACGAGTCCAATGGAAAAACATTGGCAAAAATCCTCTCTGATTATAAAGAGGAGGCAACGATTCGTTGAGTAAAAATGATATTCAATGATTTTATGTTTCACCTTAGACTCTGGACACAGGGTGGCTAATTATCGCCTTTTACTAAACGTGACTAGCAGACGACGTTTGCTGCAAATAATCTTCAATAATCATCTTTGAGCAGGTTACTGTATTTTTAAGTTTGTAACAACCACAGCATATTCGTTAGGTGTATCGGAGCAAGTTGATGTACGCCAAGGTAATTCATCTTCAAACATAGTTTTTGTACTATAAACAGAAAACATCTGAAATCTTCTCTTTTTTATTTTTTAGAAACTTGCGGACACAAGAAGGCAAGTGAATGGAAAAGTTCGCACTGCTCGAGCCTTTCGAGGTTTCCAAAGAAAGGCACAACCACGAGCAAGAGGTGTATGGAAGTCGTTTAAGCGAATGACTCGAAAAGGATTTGTTGGATTCAGAAAGAAGAAGCCGAGCGAATATCGAAACAGTGTCAGTAAAGTTGACCAGGCTTCCCGGGTACTTTTTCCCCTAATTTTTGTGATATTCAACATAACTTATTGGATCTCATATGTTGATTGGGAAGTGGATTATTGAAGATGATCCACGTAATATTTTGAAAACTTTTTTTTCCAAATCAGCAAAACCAAAACTAAGTGGCTGTTTCTCAAACAAAGTATTGAGTTCAGACTGTTACATCTTATTGTATCTGGAGTATTGTAGACAACGAAATCTCTGTTTACGATACTTTAAAATGAACGTCGCAATAATTCCCAATTGTGCTCTCGACTTGGCGAACTTTCCCTTAGATTACAGAGACTGACTGGTAGGACTTTAAGCGTCGAGTAGAGTTTGTAAGGTGGACCGTTGGGAAGAAGGGACTACAACCCTATCGCTGGGTTGGGGTGACAGATTAGTTGGGTTATATTAATACTGCCCCCACCAATTTTTCTTTCGAAACTAGTATTACACATGTCGGTCACACATAAAATAAATACAAGGGCATTGTACAATTATGTGCGATTGGGTAGAAATATTGTGAACATGAAATCTGCTAAAAAAAATAATACAAAATATGCGGACAATTAATACAACTTGTACTGGGAGCCGGTGTAACAGGAATGGAAGTCCGTAGGAAAATTAGTCCCTCTGGACTATTATTCCGCGGAATTATAGTCCTAGGTCTAACATTTCTAGGAATAGTAGTCCGGCGGACTACTATTCCTATAAATGTTAGACCTAGGACTATAATTCCGCGGAATAATAGTCCAGAGGGACTAACGTTCCTACGGACTTCCATTCCTTTTACACCGGTGTATTCAACACAGCACAGCACCTCAGTCGCAAAAACTGTCTCTTTCTAAAACAGACCGAGACCTGACCCTATGATGGAAGAATAGCTGAAGGAGATTTCACTACCGAAACTATTTTGAAAACGTTCTGGAATATTCTGCTTTTTGATTGAAATACCTCAATAGACGAGACGGCGTTGAATATATATAGGTTATTACCACCATGTGGATTTCCGATCTGGTGTACTGATGTTGAAACCTCGTCTGTGGGCATAAATCTATGGGTCCGTTAGGGCGAGTCGATATATGACCCAGAGGCGATGTATAGACTTCAATACACCATCCTGGAAACCCACTTCAAGGTGGTAATAACCAATTTATCTTACAATATCCATCCCTTGCTTGACTTGTTCGCATATATTTTGGCAATCATTCTGCGTTCTGTGAGTTGATTTTTTTATAAATGAAGATTATGACCTCATGGTATTGCGTTCTCACTTTATGGATGACGTAAACCCCATGCATTATCCTATTGTACTATGATTGCTGAAGTGGACGACGATGACGAAGACTTGAGTCCATGCCTAAAAATTTTGTTGCTAAGACTATTTTATTTGTAAAAATCTATTTCTGTTGTAAACATCGACAAACCCCAAGCATTTTGAAGTTTCTCAAAAACATAATGTATAGACGAGATGATTATGACCTGATATCAATTTCGTAAATGAAAACACTGGCCTAAAAACATTTTTGCAGGAATGAGAGCAGAAATATAGGATTTTGAAACCATGCAGAAGACTCATGTAACAACAGATTTGGCCCTAGATGTACTAATTTTAACCCTATGAACCATGATGGTATCTCTCATATCAGTTCAATGGCATCAGTTTGAAGAATCCATCTTCTCTATTTGACAGAAGACCAATTACTATTTTCAACGCGCAGCCTTCGCACTGCACGTTAATAATATTGATTGGTGTACCATACAAATTCACTGAGCAACGATCTACTTTGTGAATCCAGGTCACATCACAATCCTGTACCGGAAAAGTTGTCTTTCGGGTTCCAATTCTTAAACTTTATCAGACGAAGTTGCCAAGAGCTCTATATAATAATTTATTATTCAGATTTTATTTTCCTGTCGATTTGTGCTTCCAAAATATAGCTCATAGCCCAATGTTGGAACCAACTCAAACAGTATGTCTTAGAAGGAAACACTATTTTTTTTATTTCAGATATTGCAGAAATTAAATCCTATGATTTCCTGATCAAGACATGTAAATATTTAATACAGTTTTCAATATGAGAGAATGAAATAGGCATTAACAAAGAAAATTTGCTTCTTTGTTGTTGTTTTGGGGGTGTTTTTTACATTTGACCAAAATAATTTGATTTATTCAAATGATTTATTGATTCACATCATTTATTCAAAATTTTTATTTGATTTATTCACATGATTTAGAAAAAGAGAATTAACTGGAAAATAACACTCATTATGCAAAACGTCAAGGTAAACCAATAACACCAGCAGCAAATCACCAGTTTATTGGCCCGGCCCCCATGTAAACTTACTTGTTTTATCCCTATAATAAGGGTAAATCCAGCTAAATATAGTATATATCTATTCCCGATAATAGTTTATTGATTTTTACAACTAAATAGACGTTTGTCTTTCTCACTTTACCACATACGTTCCAGGATCTAAAAATCAAATTAAACAACTAGTCCCCCAACTTCTTCAAATGTACCATTGGAGTTATAGATCAGCTTTCATACAGTGGTTACCTATTCTACTATATATGAAAAGCCTATGACATAAATTTTAGCTTTACACACCAACCGTGATGAACACACCAGCAATGGGATTTCAATAGTAAAAATTTACACCTACAGTAGAACTACATCCCGTTGACCTTTGGTGACGTCGACCTGAATGCAAACTTGTCTAAATTTATCGCACGTCGCCTCGCGAAGAGTGAAATGGAAGTGGCAATTATTTATTACGTTTTTAAATCAGTTTACCTCATAAGATGCCAAAAATAACAAACATGCATTGTCTCATGTCAATAAAGCATGCATAATTCGTAATAGTATGTTATTAAAACGAAAAAGGCTCCGTTTCTTTTTTTCATTTCATTTCGGCGATAAAATTGACAGCGGAAGTACCACTCACCGATGCTCGTGTAAACAAAAACAGATTCGCTCGTATGTACGTCTGGTGCTCAGTAAAATCGAGAAAAAACAATAGCGACTCTTAATAATCTGACGACCATGGTATAAATAAAATATACCCGAAGTCTTGATGTACCAAATGTTCACCACGAGTGGTGAACATTTGGTACACCAAGCTACTTTGGGTATATTCTATATATATCCTCATTCTTGCAACCAATATCGCCCATAACCCCACGACGTGCGAACTTCTCTGCAAAAAAAATGAAAACGGTTTTTAATAGAATGTTCTCCATTTTGTGTGTGTTATTATCTCGGTTTTTTTAGATAAAAAAGAAAAGAAATATAGTAAACATTCCAAACGTTATGCATAAAAAATTGACTGATAGTAAGTGGAGCAGAATTTCTGTCGAGTCAGTGACATGGATAGACGTCGTTATTATATAATATCGCCCACTGAGTGCAACAGCGTTCCATCTGCTAAAGCATTGCAGATGGCGCCTTATTGCACTCAGGGGACAATATATTCTCATCACAGCAAACGACTGAAAACACTTCATCTAAAAAGGGACGATCAGTTCGCATTTCAAGAATTTGCTGTCAGAAATTACAGCTCGATCGGCTCTATTTTCTTTTTATTTACTTTTTCACGTGGGTGATAATCTCATCTCATCGTTTATTGTAAAGGACATGTATTGCACATGAGATCATCGGCCATACAAGGCAAGGGAGATAATCCAAACGTGTCATTCGAAAAAAATGCGAAATCCATTTTTTCGAGAAAGGTTATGTTTGGATCAAATTTAATTAAATATGATATACGATTCATTTCGTATGGTATGATGTAGTATAGCTTTCACGATATAGATCACCTGATAAATTTTACATGTCCAATCTGCTGCAAAATATCCAGTGGTTGCTACGCACTTTCGAACAGCATTGTTAAGTCCAGATACATCATTGTAATGTATTTCGAAGCGCGTAGAGGGATCCGAAGGTTGACAGCATGTCCCTCCTGTGGCGCTCACACCAGCATATCAGTTATTTAAGAGAGGACAGAATCACACCGTTACACGGGTTTTATTTATCAAATAAAATAAATTTTGGCCTTACTCTGCATTCAATTATTCTAGCTTTGGGGACGGGATAAGATATATTTGAAGAACTTTCAAGACTTTCAACGGCTCAAATTGAATATAATCTTTTTCGTGAAAAGAAGGCGTTAGTGATGCCGCAACAACAATTGCAGTTTATCTTGCGTGAATGTGTTGTGCCAAAATACGTTTCACGGGTTTAGATTTTCAATTTGACAGACGACCGCAGGTCCTATATCGAAACATCGTGCAAATCGGGCGTACAAATCGTGCGCATTTCCTTCGCCTCGAACGAAATAAGTTGAACGATCTGCCTTTCGCATGCGTTGTGTGATTCTTAGACAAATGGTGCAAACAGTTATTCGAACAGCCCTGGGAGTTCATTTATTAACTTTTCTGCTCCATAATTACAATGAAACTTCCTTGGCGATATAATGCTGTGATATAGTGTGAGTCCCGAAAGGGCTTTTTTTAGGTCCTCTCATGTCACCCTGATCTCTAATTTATACATGTTTCACAGATAACGTGTACAGTCCACATAGTGAAAGCTGTAAACAGTGTAATACAAATGATTTACCCATTGTTGGTGCAAAAAAAGTCCAACCAAGTTGGCTTGTCGCTTTTAAATTATTTCGAATACACATATCCACCGTGAACGACATTACCTTATGTTTTAACACTCAAGTATCTTCTTTGCTCGCCACGCGTATCAGTGTGGTTTTGGAGTGCATGTTGACAAGAACTCAAAACCGAAACCAACAGTAGTAATGAAATAAATTTACAATCTATGCAAACCATTACAGTTGTTGTTATTTTTTGAAAAGTGTTGTCGTTTTCAGTTCCTATGCGGTTCTTGAATAGTTGTTATTAGTTACAGGGTCGTAACAGATCGTACTTCGAAGAAGATAAAGAGGCTATCTAATTTAGCACGTGGAACATTATGGAAATAAAATTCATCAGACCCAGCATCAGACAGGTTTAGCACACTACCTAACACACATAGGAGACGACACTGAAAAAACATCGATAGCACACGACACTGGCAAACACATTTCTCGAATTACTAAACTTTTCCCATTGTTTTCCTCAAAATCATAGCTCATGACCGTTCACTGGAACGAGCTCGTTGAGATCATTTCAATGAATGGTCATAAGCCATGTTTTGGAAGCAAAAATTAAAATTATCAAATTTGAATGGCGATTTTTGTGTTAAATGTTACGCATGAGATGGGTTAATAGTTACTTCAGGGGACGCGATGGCTCACTGGTTACGGCATTGGACGGTTCGATCTCCGCCAGAGGTACTGTGTTGTGTCCTTGGGCAAGGCACTTCGCCCTAATTGCCCACATGGGGGTACGGTGATGCTGTGTGCTCAGGGGTACTGCACGACGATGGTGCATTTGCCTTGAACCAATGCCAAACCTCTTCGTGTAGAGTTAGTACGTTGGGAATTTTGCCGTTTGGTCGCCGCTGTTCAGTGGTTCTCTCGGGGTACTCGGGTCTCTCCCACCCTTAGAACTGTAGTCCACGAGGTGATCATGACTGTCGAAAGTGTCATTAAAACCCAATAAGAAAAAAATAACAATAACTACGACGTACACACGTCGATGAATATATCTTTATTTTTCGAAGTTATATTAATGAACCTACCACGTTGTTTTTCACCACCTAAAGTAAAGTATCGGTCGACTATTTTACTTGACTTTGCATAAAGAGTTGTGGTGGTTTTGCGATATCACTTCTTTCAAAAACATTCCTTCAGGCTCATTGATATTAAAGATTCAATTCGTTTGACACAATTGCACACGCGAACAGTAAACCCCAGAAAATATTAGCACCATTCGCATAGCAGCTGAGATGGAAGATTCTTTGTACAGGACAGACTGGGAAGTTTCATAAATACAAGTATATAAAACTGCCCTTACAATTAGGCTTGCAATCTATAATATCACCTAATTTTTTGGAACAGATTGTGTTGTGCTAGACCGTGACTCGACTGCACCGTCGCTTGGACACAACCTACTGATTTACAAGTCAAAGAGGTCCGTACTCTGTAGCAAGTGAACTTCATAGGAACACCGCTACAATGGGTTGTTTCAACTAGTAAAATCATAATTTCGTTAACACTGCGGCAGTGTTCGGTTTGAGTTTGATGTGACCTTTTTCTTCAGAATCCTTTGTTTCAGAATTTTAGTCGCCATCGTTAATATCGCATTAAATATTTAGATGTCAGGCTCTATCTGATTTGGTAATGATATCCCAACGCATACTTGGAATTTGTTTCTTCAACCCACTGCTCGCTGATGTCGAAACGGAAACATTTCAAACTAAAACGTAACAAGGAAGTTAAGCAATTCAATCTTGCTTGACAGAGCTAACTGAGCTCTGTAAAACAAGGCTGAATTGATTACTTTTCTGGGTGCATTTGTAGCTTGAAATTTGGTAATTTTACATTGAAGAAAGAGGTTCTAAGTGTGTTAGGGGATATCTGTATCCAATCAGATTGATGCTGATATCTAAATATCAAAAATAATCCCCCGTCACACTTTTGCCTGGAGTGCAGATAATTTTTTTTTTCGAAACGATTGTAGCATTTTCCAAATACTCAATACGTTTAGTTTCAGTAATCTACAGTCAAGGACGTGTCATCATACACTCTCCAACAACTCTGGTATGCTCAGATGGAATATATTACGTTGGAGAAGGGACTCTGAAGGTGTAGATTCTAGATTCCGATGCCAAGATGCCTTAAACATTAGAATCATGGGATCTACACTTTCTTATCTGGCCCACTTAACGAAACTGCAACTCGACCTTTATCTGCGAGTTACCACCAAAAGGTTGTGTCTTTTAAAGTAACATACCATCTGACCCTTGAAAAAATACCACTCTACTGAGAGCATTGAATTAGCACGCCTTTGTTGTTTAGCTGTTAACCCTTCAGACCCCGATGTTATATTCCATACCAGTTCCGCGCCATCAACTGGTAGAGTCAATAAGCGTTACCTGGGGAGATTTATGTTGATTCGACGCTTTCCCGGGCATGCCGGGGCATATATTGCCAAGGTATTTCTAAGTTATGATAGAACCGAAGAAACCAATTTGGGCAATAGTCAACTTCTCTTCATTTGACACTCAACGACAGAAGCTCCGGAATTTACCTCAAATTCTTATGTGAAAAGTTATGTAAGGAACTGTCATTCTAGTTGTTGAACAATGTCCAATACTCCAGATAAATGAACTCAAGAAGCGGAGGAGATGGGTACATGATAAATAATTTTACTCATATATATCCTTCTATCGTCCAGTGAGGAGACTGACTGGAAGTATACTATTCAAAAAAGTAGGGTATATTTGATAAAAGTGAGATATATGAAAAATATATTTATATTTTCATCAAAAGACGGCTGAGGCATTGCACACTGTGACATTTGGTGAATGTTTTCAGCGACGGTGGGCGTCTGACAAGCACAGATTCCACGCACTGAGCTGTCGAAGACATGGACGGTCAGTCAGAGAATTTACCACATTCAGTACAAGACCTCAATACCTTGTAAATCCTCCTCGGTTCGCGAGACAAGCGCTGATCTGATGTGGCATACTCCTCACCAAACGTCCAATATCAGCTTGACTGATGTTATTCCATTCTTCCTGCAGTGCAGCGGCGAGTTCCTGGACATTGGTACGGGGGTGCTGGCGTTGTCGCAGGCGCCTGCCAAGCATATCCCAGACGTGCTCGATTGGGGAAAGGTCTGGCTAGCCAAGACAGTGTAGTGATGTTCTGATCTTAGAGGAACTATATAGTGACACGGGCCCTGTCTGCTCTTGCATTGTCATCTTGGAAAAAGAATCGACGGCCGTGACGTCGCGCAAATGGCACCACATGAGCTGCTAACATGTTGTCACGGTAGTACTGCCAAATGACACGTCCTTCGATGACATGTAATGCTATTCTGCTTGTCATGGTTATGCCTCCCCACACCATAACTGATCCACCACCAAAACGATCGTGCTGCCTAACGGTTGCGTCATGGTATCGTTCGTTCTGCCGCCGCCACACGCTGTTTCGCCTGTCGTGGAAGTCGAGAGTGAACCTTGATTCATCGAAAACATGACTTTGCTCTATTGACGATTGTCCCAGCGCTGTCGTGCTCCACACCAATTACGCCTTGCTGTGATGTGACGTTTAATGGAATTATTCGAGGTCGTCGAGCGAACAAATCCCAACTGTGTAGGCTATTTCGGATAGTCTGACCACTGACTCGCACATTTCTCGCTCGGTGCAGCTGCTGTCCAATTTCTGAGGCACTTTTAGGGCGGTGACGTAATGCTGTGGTTCAGATGAAACTATCCTGGTTAACAGTTGTCTCCCTTGGACGAGCTGACCGACGTCTGTCATCAACATTGCCTATCTGACGGTAGCGTGACCACAACCTGCTAATCACCGATTGAGTAACGTTGAGAATTTGAGCCACTGCAGTCTGTCTGTTGCCAGCTTCGAACATGCCAACGGCACGTAAACGTTCATCGCGTGTCAGTCTTCGCATACCTCAAAAGTTACGTTTCGACCAGAAACTACTGATGAACGAGTTTGTACCAAGAACGATGAGACCTCCAGAAAAGCCCGTCCAGTACAAATGAAAATTTCAAAACGTATCACACAAACGTTAACGCGGCTCCCGTCCGAAAAACCTGTACAAAGTTTTCGCGAGCCGGTAATATTCATGATCCACACTAAACTTGGTAACATATTGATGTGTCCAATCAGGCGTATCCAATACCATTTTACGAAAATATCAACATCAGTTTGGATATCCCCTACTTTTTTTAATAGTATATTTAGGTTGGACAGGGAGATACCTCTGTAGATAAATAAGGACAGACGTGTGGGCCAAATATTACCAGAATTTATATCCCACTTACGGAGATCATTTAGGAGAAACTTCCATGCCGCGTGAGGGAGATGCCTCTGTACGTAAATAACGGTAGAGGCTGAAGTTGTGTGTTCGTGGTTAAGGCGGGAGTATCTAATTTTTGAATCTGATACAAACCGGACAAAGAGTACTCGATCCCAACACACGCGTTACAAGCCATTGCGAATATAAATCACGATTTTTTTCGGCGGTGCACGCATACAAGCGTCTGTTGGCTTGGAAAATGAACTCGTCCCAGACGCTAACGCTATCGTGAGAAATTATTATAATATTCGTGTCTTGACTGCTGACATGACTGTTTCGCATTACATGAATCTCAATTGGTAAAGGTTTCAAAGACAAAATAGACCCTTCTCCTCAGCTCTACGTGCTGCTTACCCTTCTTCTCATCTCGTCGCGCTGCCCATCACAATGCAAAACATGTTACAACTTGTTGGTGGATCTCCAACTTGGAAACTCATATGTTGGTTTGGTTATTTAGCCATTCCAGGTTCCAAGCTATGAAAAGCCTGACTCTCTGTTTTTTTTAGTTTTCTTTTCTTTTTTCTTCTATTTCATCTCACCTGACTGAAAGACAGAAGGAGCTAAAATGATCACTTTCTGTCTGTCGTCCGTCCATCCAGCGTGAACTTTACATTATCGACTTCTCATAAACCACTATATTAAATTGAACCAAATTTGATATTCATGTTCCTTATTATATGTCAATGCAAGTTTATTCAAATAAAGTTGCCACGCCCACAGGGGGCATTACGCTGATAGCACCCATAAATTATTTTACAAAATTAAAAAAATCTTCTACAGAACCCTCAAATAGAAGCTTCTGATATTCGTATATAACATCTTTAGGGGGTGTGGGATCAGTTTCAAGTTTGATCAAATCGAATCCTTGGGTTAATGTCTGGGCTCCCTATGGGAGCCCGAATTTTAACTTCGTGCAATATGAGGAAGTTTCTTTAAAAATATATTCTTCTTCAGATCAGAATGCTTTCATATTTGGTACACGACATATCTAGGAGGGACAGATTCAAGTTTGTTCAGATCAAGTCCCTGGATTTATATTTTAGCTCCCTATGGGAGTCCGAATTTTAACTTAGTGCAATATGAGGTAATTTCTTTAAAAACCTTCTTCCTCAGATCCACAGGTCAGCATCCTTTCATATTTGGTATACAACATCTCTTGAAGGGTCAGATTCAGATTTGTTCAAATCGGGTCGCTCGGTTAATATTTGGGCTCGCTATTGGGGCCTAAAGTTTAACTTTGTGAAATATGAGGAAATTTATTTAAAACTCTCCGTCTCCAGACCCACCAGTCAGAATCCTTTCATATTTGGTATACAACGCCTCAAGGAGGGTCAGATTCAAGTTTCTTCAAATCGGGTCGCTCGGTTAATATTTGGGTTCGCTATTGGGGTCCAAAGTTTAACTTAGTGAAATATGAGGAAAATTTCTTTAAAACTCATCGTCTTCAGACCCATCAGTCAGAATCCTTTCATATTTGGTATAAAACATCTCTCTGAGTTGAGGGAGGGGGGAGGATTATATAGATTCAAGTTTGTTCAAATCGTGTCCCTGGGTTTATATCTGGGCTCCCTATGTGAACCCTAATATTAACTTAGTGTAATATAAAGGAAAGGCTTTAAAAATCTTCTTCAGATCCACCCGTCACCAGCCTTTCATACTTGGTATACAACATCTCGAGGTGGGGCAGTTTCAGATTTGTTCAAATCGGTTATCTGGGTACATATTTGGGCTCCCATACCACGAATATCAATTAGTGCAATATGAGGAAGTTTTTTGTTTAAATCTTCTTTAGACCCTGCAGTCAGAATGCTTTCATATTTCGTATACAACATCTTCAGGAGGGTGAGATTTAAGTTTTTTTAAACCTAGTCCGTGGGTTTATATTTGGGCTCTCTTGTGGATCCTTAATTTTAACTTCGTGCAATACGAAGGAATTTCTTTCACAATCTTCTTCTCCAGAAGCAGCAATTAGAATCTTCTGGTATTTGGTATACAACATCTCTAGAGGGGTCAGATTTAAGTTTGTTAATATCGAGCCCCTAGGTTATTAATTTGCGCTACCTATTTATTTATTTATTTATTGGTGTTTAAGGTCACATACTCATGCACAATGGCTAATCGTGACCGTGACAGTTTTACGGGTGGAGGAAGCCGGAGTACCCTGAGAGATCCACCGAGCAACGACGAGCAGCTGTCAGCTCCCCAACATCGTAACTCTGAACTCTGCACCGCAGCACAGGCAGGGTTAGATTGGTTGAAGACATGCGCACCATCGACGTGCAGTACGCCTCAGTACACAGCGCCATCGTGCCCCCATGTAGGCAATCGGGGTGAAGTGTCTTGCCCAAGGACACAACGCGGCTGCCGCAGGTGGGATTCGAACCGACGACCTCTCGGCTTGCAGCCTGCACCTCTACCAACTGAGCCACCGCGCCCCCATTTGCGCTACCTATCGGAGCCTGATTTTTAACTTAGTGCAATACGAGGGAATTTTTTTTACAAGTCTTCTTCAGATTCACCAGTCAAAATCCTTTCATATTTCGTATACAACATTTCTAGGTGGGTCAGATTCAAGTTTGGGGCCTTTTGTTTTTGTTTTGTTGTATTTTTTTTCTCGGGGGGAGGGGGGTAGCGACATTTTCAATAACCAGTGTCACATCGTGTTGGGTTGTTTAACTGGTGGATGAAGCCATAGTACCCGGAGAGAACAATCTATCGGCTGCGAGCAACTGTCAGACTCACAAACTTAGTAACTTTGCACAAGCAGAGTTCATGGCAATTGAAGGCAAGTGCAAAATCGATATGTAGTACGCATTAGTACACAGTGTCACCGTGCCTTCACAAGCAATCGGCATTAAGTGTCTAACCCAAGGAAGATACGCAGTTACTGCTGGTCAGGACTGAATCGTTGACCTTTCGGTTTAAGGTCAAATGCTCCAATCACTAGAAGAGTCAATATGAAAAGCGCCCCAATGAAAAGCGGTTTTTCCGCTTATCCCCTGATTTATAACACGCAGATTCCTATGAACTTCTAAAGGATGGGATTCAAAGGGGCATACGTGACAATTTAACTTTTTATACCCTCACTCTCGAAGAGAATGGGGGATATACTGGATTACAAGCTTCCGTCCGTCCGTCCGTCCGTCCGGACGGTCCGTCCGGGCCAACTAAACCTGTTTAGGAGCTATTATTTTTAGGAGGTTAGTCAAAATTAGGGTAGTATTAGGGATAGGAGAGGGGTGGGGTTAGGGTTAGCCCCAGGGCAGGGCTAAAGTTTGGAGGGGGTTAGGACCCAGGGGTGGGGGTGGGGTCAGGGGAGGGGTTTTAGTTTTTATAGCCCCTAAACCAAAAAATAGCCCCTAATCCTTTTGGTCTGGCTATGGTGGGGTTAGGATCAGGGGTGGGGTTGGGTTAGGGTTAGGGGTAGCCCCAGAGTAGATCTTAAGGTTGGGGAGGGTTAGGTCCCAGTGGGTGGGGTTAGGGTCAGGGTGGGGTTTTAGGGTTTAGGGTCAGTGTAGGGTAGGGTTAGGGTTAGGGTGTGGTTTTTGAGTGGATAGGGTGGGGTTAGGGTTAAATATAAGTTCTAGGGTGGAGGGGGTGGGGTTCTGGCTAAAATAAGGTGATGGACACATAAAATGTTTTTTTCGTAGCCCTTAAACTCTCAAACTCTCGCGACTGGCCGTCGACGTGATATTCCGGTGCAATAATTTTAGAAATTATACTCAACTTACGCCAAGTGTACATTATTCTTAAGAATGACCGAGTATTCTGTAGAAGATCCTCGGGAATTTTTTTAACCCTTTACCCAAAGCAGACGATATCAAAATTTATTATTTTAAATATCAGTTTTTAAAATTTTTCAAAACATTTCCTCAAAACCATATCATGTGACACTCCGTTGGAACGATCTCGACGAGCTGGTTTTGTTGAAATGTTTTGAAAAATAATATTTTTTCAACTGCTGAATTTGCATATTAAGCTGGTGAATCGTTAGATAAAGGGTTAAATAATACACAGTTACTGTTCTTATATAAACATTACAAGTAACCTTTGTTAACTCGAGTTTCTACTGAAATATCCGTGCTGTTGTCTTCTGTGAAATAGCCCAAACAATAACTCACCGAACCAACCGTTCACATTTTCAATTTTAATTCTTCCTTATGTTATAAAATTATTTCACTTTTTTCGCGTTTAAACAAAAATTTAATTTAAAGTAGGTTTTAAGTCAGGAAATACACTCGACCCAGGCTCTTCGATCTGATAATAGTATCCGGGTTTCGCCCTTGACCATTATATTGACGAATACCCTGGACCCTGAGTATTATCCTTTAAAGAAAATCGCAATGTCACAAAGTCAATACTGCCAAACAAGCAGAAAATCATCTTCACAGCCCTTAGCATCATCAGCAATATATCCAACCCCGACATGGTCGTGAAAATATACACACACCATTGTTTCTCGTGTATACAAACGAAACAAAAAGAAACATATAGTTACAAAATAAATTTATTTGCCTTTAACATTGTTACGGAGCAGAATTTTTCTATAGCATTCTGAGAGCTAAAGAGCATTGTATTATTAAATCATCCCTTAAGTGCTGAAGCAATGCACATGGTGCCTTGATGCACTTAAGGGACGAAAGTGTTGCTGATTATTTTCTGATAGTGTTACCGTTCGCTCTGTCGTCTGTTTAGTATCAACCCTGTTGTTTGTTTAATGGGTAGGACAAATCACAAGCACCGATTAGTGAAAGCCTTTATGGAATTCCCAACATTGGCGAAAAGAGATCGTGGGTCTGGATTTGTTAACAAACGGTCCATAACTGAGGGCTGCACAGAGTATTCTGAACAAGAGGGGGTGCCACAGTAGTATATCATGTACCCGATCGTGCCTAATTACCCGGACTTTTGGGGGAGCAGCTAGTGTTAAATTCCCATAGGAACCGGACTTTTGGGGGAGCAACTTTGGGGGAGCAAAAGTACGGCTTCTTGCAGCTAGATCCACCAAATGGTGTAGGTACTGTATATATAGTATGCTATGGCGTGTATAATGATATATGTACGCATGGGGCTATAGGTATATATTATGGGTAAGTGGTGGAAAGATGATGGGAAAATTGGGTTTTCTTGCAAGTTTTTCCTGCGAAACGGTTGACGTTGCTATTTGACGTCGTGACGTCATGATACGCGCGCGACGTCATAGAGACGCCGACCGCTGTTGTTGTCCACTATACAATCTGACATAACGTTATTCGGGTCAGTGGTTGTCAGGCTTCTCGTATGGGGTGGCGGCGACATAGTAGTAGTGGTATATATCCATGTTGGTATACTAATAGCCCTTGGGTCTTCATATTATCCTATGCCTGCAAAAGCTAAGTCAAGAAGTAGGGTGGGTGGGGTAGTGTGGTATTGCGAGATAGTCATTGGTGGTTTAAATTGGACAGTATAGGATGAATGATCTGTTGGTCTATTACCCCCTTAGTACTATTAACCTACAGAATCCTTTGTATTATCTTATGGCTGGTATTAGTAGTTTAGTGTTAGGCCAGGCAGTATTATACTAGGTTGTTTAGAACGGGTGCCATAGGATGCATTGTATGTACCACTGTAGGTCCAGTCCTCGATATTATTAACCAGCCGATTGCTTTGTACTATTCAATGACTGGTATAGGGAGTATGTTATGGCAGGTCAAGTGGTATTGTGGGGTGAGGAGGGGGGGGGGGGGGTGGGGGGGTAATGCCTGGCAGTATAGAACAGCAATACAGTATGGACGATATATACCTCTGTGGGGCCCATGTTAGCCCTTAGTACTATTAATCCACCTGATGCTTCATGTTATCTTATGACTGGTATAGGTAGTAGGCAATGCTAGGAATAGAGGTATTGTGGGTAGTGGTACTGTCTGGTAGTTTAGAACGGCACTATAGTATGGCGATATATACACCTATAGGCCCCTGTTAGTGCTTGGTACTATTAACCAACCAATTGCTTTGTTTTATTATATGGCTGGTATATGTAGTACGTTATGGTAGACCTAGTGATTTTGTGGGGGTGGGGTAATGCTTGGTAGTTTAGAACGGTAGTATAACATAGGCTATGCATATCCCTGTAGGTCTCTTGCTGGCCCTTGGTACTGCTGATCCACCAGGTGCTTCATATTATTGAGCGGTATTCTGGGGTGGGGCCAATGCCTGGTAATACAGAACGGCAGCAGAGTATGGTTGGTATATTCCCCTGTAGGTTCCATCCTAACCGTTGATAGTATTAACCTACCAAATGCTTTGTATCACCCTGTTACTGGTAAGGTGGTACGTAATAGCAGTAGTTCTGATCCTATTCCAAGTATTCTTGTTGTTTCATATATATAACTAACCAATTAGATTGCTTGATTTCCCATAATCTGTATACAGAGTTATCTCCCTTGTGTATAATAAAAGCCTATATCCAATGGCCATATTCCCAGGCACCCCAATTTCGGCACCCCCTTTTTAGGAAACACCCGTGGCTAGAGAATCCCTTTTTTGTCATATGTGCTTATGTGAAAAAGCACAATGTGACACAATGTGCCCTAGCACAAAGGCACATGGTTTATGTGCCGATATGTGCTTATGTGAAAAGGCACAATGTGACGCAATGTGCCCTAGCACATAGGCACTTACGGGTATTTTAGGATACCTATGTCCTGGTATTGTTTTATTCGAGGATACCTACTGGAGAATCCCTTTTTAGGAATCCCATTTGTAGAATTCCTTTTTGGAATTAGAGATGCGTTTCAGTAGTATGTCTCGGGGTTGAGGGGTTATTTGGATAATTAAATGAGGATTCTGGGAAAATCCGAACCAGAAAATTACTCCACTTCAGTCGAATGCACCCCCGATACCCTCTCGGTACTATAGCACTACGTGTTAAACCGATAAAATAGGGAAATAAAGTCAATTTCGGTGATTTCGGGTGGATTTTGGTGATTTGGAGGGATTGTCGGGTTGTTTGTGGTAATTAGATTTACTCTTCTACAATCGAACACACCCTCCGAACATATCCCGTCTTATTGCAGAACAATTGGGTAACATGGCAATCACGTGCTATCATAGAAACCAAAATGGCGGCCTCCAGTATACAAAATGGACGACGGAAACACGTATCACCCTAACAACACGCGCTGCACATGCGCACTAACATCACGTATCACTATGGGGATGACGTCACAAGATGGCCGCTTACGCGGGTTACCATGACAACACAACATGGCACCACTAGGTCACGTGACATGACGTCACTTCCGGGGTCCTGCACCGGGGTCCTGCCAATGGGCCCTGAAAAGCCCGAGACATACTACTGAAACCCATCTCTAATTCCAAAAAGGGATTCTACAAATGGGATTCCTAAAAAGGGATTCTCCAGTAGATATCCTCGAATAAAACAATACCAGGACATAGGTATCCTAAAATACCCGTATGTGCCTATGTGCTAGGGCACATTGTGTCACATTGTACCTTTTCACATAAGCACATATCGGCACATAAACCATGTGCCTTTGTGCTAGGGCACATTGTGTCACATTGTGCTTTTTCACATAAGCACATATGACAAAAAAGGGATTCTATAGCCACGGGTGTTTCCTAAAAAGGGGGTGCCGAAATTGGGGTGCCTGGGAATATGGCCATTGGATATAGGCTTTTATTATACACAAGGGAGATAACTCTGTATACAGATTATGGGAAATCAAGCAATCTAATTCGTTAGTTATATATATGAAACAACAAGAATACTTGGAATAGGATCAGAACTACTGCTATTACGTACCACCTTACCAGTAACAGGGTGATACAAAGCATTTGGTAGGTTAATACTATCAACGGTTAGGATGGAACCTACAGGGGAATATACCAACCATACTCTGCTGCCGTTCTGTATTACCAGGCATTGGCCCCACCCCAGAATACCGCTCAATAATATGAAGCACCTGGTGGATCAGCAGTACCAAGGGCCAGCAAGAGACCTACAGGGATATGCATAGCCTATGTTATACTACCGTTCTAAACTACCAAGCATTACCCCACCCCCACAAAATCACTATGTCTACCATAACGTACTACATATACCAGCCATATAATAAAACAAAGCCATCGGTTGGTTAATAGTACCAAGCACTAACAGGGGCCTATAGGTGTATATATCGCCATACTATAGTGCCATTCTAAACTACCAGACAGTACCCCTACCCACAATACCTCTACTCCTAGCATTGCCTACTACCTATACCAGTCATAGGATAACATGAAGCATCAGGTGGATTAATAATACTAAGGGCTAACATGGGCCCTGCATGGGCCCCACAGAGGTATATATCGTCCATACTGTACTGGTGTTCTATACTGCCAGGCATTACCCCCACCCCCACCCCACCCCACAATACCACTTGACCTGCCATAACATACACCCTATACCAGTCATTGAATAGTACAAAGCAATCGGCTGGTTAATAATATCGAGGACTGGACCTACAGTGGTATATACAATGCGTCCTATGGCACCCGTTCTAAACAACCTAGTATAATACTGCCTGGCCTAACACTAAACTACTAGTACCAGCCATAAGATAATACAAAGGATTCTGTAGGTTAATAGTACTAAAGGGGTAATAGACCAACAGATCATTCATCCTATACTGTCCAATTTAAACCACCAATGACTATCTCGCAATACCACACTACCCCCACCCACCCTACTTCTTGACTTAGCTATAGCAGGCATAGGATAATATGAAGACCCAAGGGCTAATAGTATACCAACATGGATATATACTACTATGTCGCCGCCACCCCATACGAGAAGCCCGACATCCACTGACCCGAATAACGTTATGTCAGATTGTATAGTGGACAACAACAGCGGTCAGCGTCTCTATGACGTCGCGCGCGTATCATGACGTCACGACGTCAAATAGCAACGTCAACCGTTTCGCAGGAAAAACTTTCAAGAAAACCCAATTTTCCCATCATCTTTCCACCACTTACCCATAATATATACCTATAGCCCCATGCGTACATATATCACTATACACGCCATAGCATACTATATATACAGTACCTACACCATTTGGTGGATCTAGCTGCAAGAAGCCGTACTTTTGCTCCCCCAAAAGTCCGGTTCCTATGGGAATTTAACACTAGCTGCTCCCCCAAAAGTCCGGGTAATCAGGCACGATCGGGTACATGATATACTACTTGCCACACCCCGGGGGATACACCCACTGTGCATGCCGCCAAACAATGACAAGAGAAGAAATAAACCATGATACGATGAAAGCCTTTCCCATAAACAATCTTCATTCCAAATTTGATTGTGGTCAGATAACCCAAATAAGGCGAAAAGACAAAAAAATTGCTATTTTACGAGGCAAACAGCAAAATTATCGTCTTTGTTTTACAGCAAAAGATTAATTGACCGCCAACCCTCCCTACCCAGCACCCCCCCCCCCCCCCTTACCAAGACATAATGCCACAAGTGGGGGCGGGGGTGATTTGCAGGTATTTTCTTTGTTTTACTGCAGGAGCATGTCTCATTTGAAAACCTTTCATTGAAATCATTGAGCAGTAATGTTCATCTTATAATGAAAACAGACATCGGAGTGCAGACGGACAGACGTACGGAGGGACACATGGATAGATTTCATTACAAGAGATTGTACCATAGGTGCTGACATACCAGTGTCGAGGATAAGGCTGTGTCACATGGCAGACAATATCTCTCAGCCAGTGCACCGACCCAGCCACAAATCTCAAGGGGAAAAAGTTTTTTGTGTAAAATCCTTGAAGTGTTCGCAAACCTATTTTAAAACATAAAACACCGAAGAAACTCTATAGAGCTATAGAGTCATGTAATTTTAAGAAGATCATGTTAAGATTGGCATGTGCACCCCCACCCCTTCTCTGAACATATTTTCAACATTTGGCATACACATGTGGTGTTTATTGTCTTTGTTTCACAGCAAAGAAAAATTGTGAGATCCATGTACATCTGTTACCAATAGATTGTGTCAATCAGATCATCGACATGCGAGATGTGAAATTATTGTCTTTCTTTAACAGCAAAAATATATCCCCCCCCCCCCACCCTCCCCTCCCACCCAATAGTAACTGTAAAGGCCAGAAACACCTGTTACTGAATCCCAGTGACGATTGGACCATCCACGCTGGAGATAGAGAACAAAGACATAATGGCACATGTGGGGAGGTGATTCGCATTATTTTCTTTGTTTTACTGCATGGACATGACTCCATTGAAAGCCTTTCACATAAGCAATCGTCCAAATTTCACTGAAATTTGATAACCCACACCGGAAATAGGAGACGAACAGACAAAATATGGGCTATTTTACGAGGCAAACAGCGAATTTTCAAAGTTAAAAAGGGGGATAAGTCCGATATGCGAAAAGTAAGAAATATGATTAGAAACTCACTTGAAAGCCTTTCCCATAAACAATCTTGATTCCAAATTTCATTGAGATCCGATAACCCAAACCTAAGATACGATGTGAACAGATACAAAATAGGCTATTTTGTATATTCAAAGGGCCATAACTCACAGAAAAGTAATTCAACAGCAAAACGGCTGATGCTCCTTAAAGATCTTATGATAGTGAACATCTGTATGAAATTTCATCGAAATCTGAACAGTAATGTTCAAGTTTTAAAGCGAACAGACATCTGAGTGCGGACAGACAGAAGAACGGACGCACGCACGCACGCACGCACGCACGCACGCACGCACGCACGCACGCACGCACGCACGCACGCACGCATGCAAGGACGGACGCACGGACCCACGGAAAGGCGCAATCCAGTATCCCCACTTTTTGAAAAAAGTTGGAGTATAATAACGCCAACTGGTCTGCGTTTTCGACCGTAAAAATCACACCGAATTATATTGTATACGGGTGAAGAGGGCTTTACTGTTCTAAATTTTGTTGTTAAATTGTGACATCGTTACTGAAATTACCAGAAATGCTGTATAAACCACCATTTCGTTATCTTAACACTTTACAAACTGCTGTTTAAATACCACATTTTCAGCAGCAAAGTTTTCCGATAATGCAAGTGAGAATTTAACTAATTATATCTTTGACAGATTTCTATGAAAAATGACAGGAATCATCAACGAACACTGTTTTATACTGCCAATGTTTCTGTGTTAATAAATGATACCCCAATAAGGTGCTTTTTTCGGCCTCACATGTCGACTTTAGCAAAGAACACGTCAATGCTCGTTCTTCTTCTCTTATTGTTATATATACGAATGTGTCCACACTTTATCCATCCGATGGAAACCTAGAATCCTGGCGTAGTGTTAACTCGCCCGTGATGTAGTACATCATGTGCTTTGGTACTGACAGTCCGGATAATAGTTAACAGAAATTGTTCTAAAATTTTAGCAGTTGTTTCAAGTCACGTGTCGTCTGCCTGGACACACCTACTATATCACAAGTCTCGAAGCAAATTTCTAATCGAATCAGGTAGAGGATTTTGAATCGAATCGAATCAAATCTCGAATCGAATTTCAGCTTTTTTCAAGTTGCAGACATTACACCTTCTTACAATTCTGGAAATATTGAAAGTCTCCACTCAGGTGTTGTATTCAACGGCCATTTATCTGTTTGGGTTAGCCAATCAAAAATGTTGAATATCCCAGAAACGAAATTGAGGTACTGGTTTTGTTTCCATTGGCATGGAGTTTCCTTCGGCACCAACCGCCTAGCGAAACTATACTGAACCACGCACACCACTCGGCCACCAACAGACCCCCACCAACCGCCTAGCGAAACTATACTGAACCACGCACACCACTCGGCTACCGACAGGCCCCAGCCAGGGGGGTCTGTCGGCGGCCGAGTGGTGAGAGTGGTTCAGTATAGTTTCGCTAGGCGGTTGGTCCCGAAGGAAACTCTCTCGGCGTGGGTTCGAACCCCCGCCATGCCAATGTAAACAAAACCAGCGTCCTTTCTTAATTCTATGTCATTCGAGAAATTTGAAAAAGACAAGTGTCCTGATTTCTTCTGAGGTGCAGTTCGTCGAATTAAGTGCTTAGATGCAACTATCTGATGAATAATGAAATTGAGGTAGTTTTCCGACGCGGAACCTCCTGGAACTCCGTTTCTATCATCAGGTCTCCCGTATAGGTGACATGGTGATAGACGAGTACAAAGCGAGAGACTTGGTAGGATGTCAGCGATTCGAACATTTCCGAATCAGCACGACTCGAATCTAATCATAGGGACGATTTCAAATAGAATTGAATTTCCAAGCTTCCCATGGCTGTATTTTGATCAGTATGTGATGTTCAATTGATGTACACTTATTTTCGAAAGTTGTGTGAGCTCATAGGATGATCCCATATAACACGTTGTATAAGTGCAGCAATGCATATTTGTCTAAAGATGGGTTAGTTGGGCTTTCCCTTTACAATTCAAGAGACTGTAGCCTACACGCTAAAAATTAAAGTGTTAAAAACTACACTTGAAGTGCTGTATTTAACACTTACTAAGAGTTGAACTAGCACTTTATTCAAGTGTTGATATCCCAGAACTTGTCAGGTGTTACAATAATACCACTTGACAAGTGTAATGTCGCGACACTTAAAAGGAAACAACGCAGATGACGCGGATCAGGCTCGAAGTCTCGAGCCTGATCCGCGTCATCTGCGTTGTGTCCTTTTAATTATGTACCCACCAAGCGCAAATCAAATTATGGACGATTCTGGAAGAACCACCAATGCTAGACACATGGGAAGTGCCATCCATTCAAGTTTCAGATGTCTGACGATTGTAATGTCTAAGTGCTTAAAGCATTGCACTTTGAGTGTTAAAATCAAACCCTAAAAGTTAGAATGGGTTTAACAGCTTAAAAGTGTCAGTTTTAGCACTTCAGTTTTTAGTGTGTAAAAGGAAACATTAGGCTCTATCTACAACTTTGAATTTATAAAAGGTTTTGTTACGATTCTCCCTCTCGCATATATATGCACATCTCCATCTAAAGCGGAATTCATCGCTTATATGGAGCAAAAACGATGAGGGCTCTTTCACTATTATGTGGGAACACATGTTGCAAATGTGACCAAATATTATGCAGAAGCTCAACAAATACAGTGTGGAGCGCGGTGGCTCAGTGGTTATGGCATTGGACTTCAAACCGAAAGGTCCATGATTCAATAACCGTCAGGGGTAACTGTGTTTTGTCTTTGGGCAAGGCACTTAATCCTGTGTGGAGGCACGATGACGCTGGGTACAAAGGCGTACTGCACCTCGATGGTTTACTTCTCGTCTACTTATGCTTGCCCTGTTTATGTTTTTCCTACACCGGTAAATATGTCCGACACGAAGTGGCCGTGGCTGTTGAAAGTGTCGTTAAACCCCAACAAAAACAGATACAGTGACCTGTTTTCTATTACTTTAAATATGAAGACTAATAGTGAAACCGAAAAACAATGTCACTGAAAAAAACATAATGCCAAGACGATACAGATTTCTTTGCCATACTTATTGTCACATTGAACAGAACTACTCTCGTGCTGAAAGAAAACAAAACCAATACAATGAGATAATTTCTGATTTATTTAGTGCTCTGTATTCATTAACTGAAAGTCCGAAAGTCATCGCTCCAAGCACAATATCAACAACCTGACAGAAGGTCCTCCACGAAGACTGTTTTGAAAGACATTGGTATCACCTTTTATCCAAAACATCTCCAAGATCACATTCGCTAAACAAATTTCGTGAATAGCTAAAAATGTTCATTTTTTGCCTCAAAAATAGCTTATGTACCATATAAAAACCATCTCGATGGGCTCTTTCATTTGCGGTGTCATAGGCTATGTTTTAGTGGCAAAATTAATAAACTACAAAATTAATTAATTAATTAAAACAAATAACCCTTTGAAAGCTGGTAGTATCTCCCATGTCAGTTCAATGGCAACAATTGGAGGAGTCCATATTCATTATTTTGTGGTAGATCAATTCTTATTTTCAACGTGCAGCCATTCTACTTAATGGAATTATGACGTATCATGTTCCTGGACCGGAGAAGCGGGCTCACGGGTTCCAAAGATTAATGACGATTTTTGTTATAAGCACAGGTCGGACATGGCCGTAAGATAATGGGAGAAATTCATACGTATATGTATTTGCTATAGATCGAGATATGAAATCCAATAACCAATGTTAAAAACAATAAACATCAACGGGAACAAAATTCGTGAGGCTTTGTCTAGTCGGCTGACACTGTTGTGCTGTTCTGTAAAGCTCTCTACATCGTCTTCATTATCGCTGGTCAAACTATATTTTGTCTCCCGTAACATGGAACTGTAAAGTCCTCTTCCATGCAACGAACTTTTCCTCGTCTCTCTTAACGAAGAATTGCAAATTCCTCTACTTTTAATAGAACCTTTCTTTAGAAGTCGTTTTGTTTGAGATCCCAATCTGTATCCACCATTCAAGTATGTTTGATTTTCTTCAACTGGCTGAAAAGAATAATGTTAATTTTACTGGAAATATGTAGTGGAAGTGCTTCGTTTCTGTCAACGTAAGCCAAGTAAAACCTTGTGCACCTAACATCATAAAGGAGTGCTGTTGGGGAATGGGAGCTAAAATTGCTGTCTACACATGTTGAAGCAAGATCTTAGATCAGCAGTTGAATTCTGTCCAGAATTCGACGCTGATTTGGCCGTTTCTTTACCCTCATTTGTGGAAATTTGCGCGCAAACTACCGTTGATGTTATGTGATGTGCTTTTACTCACAAAGATATAGATATATTTCTTCGTGTTCCAGTTTAAGATATTCCAAATATATTAAGTATTTCATTCGTCTTGAAAACACCAGTATATCCCCACAATTAGTGGAACTAAAGGCGTATAAAAGTACGGCTATAGTGAGTCTTCACTTCTAATAGTAATGTCATCAAACATTCGGTCAAATCAAATCTCGATTCAGCAACAATGATTAAAAAAATGAATGCTTATGGTATAATTTAGATTCGATCATCCGAAATAATATACCAGTTGGTCGGAAAAGCGAACCATAGGCTTGCATATTCCGACAAAATTGAAATATTCCGGACGAGGGAGTCTAAACATAGGCGATGGACTGTTTAAGGACTAGACTGGTTCCAGGCCATAGCAGCTTCGCATTTCTTACAGAATTGGACTGTTGGTTTGAGATTTTGATGTTCAAGCAAGTGTTTTTCGATATAATAATAACTCTTTGGCCAGCCACTGATTTGTCGTGGTTCTCATATGAGAAGCCCTTTATTACCCATATGCTCCCAAATTCCGTTCCCTCCCCGTCCTTTCTCTTCTCTCAAACAACCAGAAACGAATTGCATGATGCTATCTCGTACTCTTTCTTCCCAATTTAACTGATCAGCATATTGCATCACCCAATAAGCCCATGTCCTTCATTCCCCCGTCCCATGTATTCGTTATACTCCCAGTGAACCCCATTGTCAGACTGATATTTTGTACATTCTACCAGAAACTACTCCAAGGTTTCCATTACTCCAGACTGCAGATTTTACACTCCTTGTCGCCGTCGTTCCCAATTTCTCGTTAAGCTTCGCTTAAACAGCAGTGCCCTCTCCCCCATAAAGGTACTCTCCAGGTACTGCTCAATACTGAATGCTCCTTATCCCGCAGGCCGCCTAAAATCCTATCTGCTCTGAGTCTATCCTGCCAATTACAGTCACAATCCTCCATGATTCTTCTCCCTGAAGAATTGTTTTTACCTTGAATGTCCCTCATTCGAAGTCAGAGATCTCTACTGGAAAGGAGTACGGTGACTCAGTAGTTAGAGCATTGAACTTCAAACTGAATGGTCCACGGTTCGATCCTGACCAGTGGTAACTAAGTTGTGTTCTTGGGCAAGACACGTAATGCCGATTTCTCGCGTGGGGCCACGGTGGCGCTGTAGACTAAGGCATACTGCACGTCAATAGTGCACTTGTCTTCAGTCGCTGCTAACTCTGGTTATTACGTTGGAGAGTTTGACAGTTGCTTGCCGCTGTTCGGTGGTTCCCTTCGGGTACTCCTACTGGTGTTAGTGTCGTTAAATCCCAATTAACCAAACAAAACAAACTCACCTCTATTTGAAAACAAATAGTGTGTTATTTTCTTCATATTTATTTACCATCAGTGTCAGTAGCTGTTATATACATTTACTATACGCTACGCGGAAAGATAGAAATCGTATCCCCCACTGTGAAGATATAGAAATTCTCACTTTCACTGTATCAATCAAAATGGCGGCTTTCAAAGCCTCACTTCAAGGTAAATACGAGTCAACTTATCACTGGAAATGAACAATTTGTTCTAAAAACATATATTGAAAAGGAAATCTGGTGTTTTTGAGTGGATACCCATCATTTCCAGCAATAATTTTAACACGTATTCACCTTGAATTAATGCATGAAACCCGCTAGTCCAAACATGGCCTGGAAGTCCGCAAAATAAGTTTTTGGTTTGGTCCTTTCAAAGGACGTACCAAACCAAATACTTATATGACGGACTTTCAGGCCATGTTTGGACTAGAAACCCACCAGCTGAATCAGATTGCAAGAGGCAATCTATTCCGAGTAAATGACTTCCGCGTATTAATGATTCAATGCGCTGTTTACTTTCATGCATCAGTTTAAGGTTGAAACGAGTGGAATTATCGGACTCTTATAAAAAGTGTATAACAAAAAGAAAATCTAGTGTTTTTGAGTGGATACCGAAAATTATCTCACTTGTGACCGAGACAAAAATGGTATCTCCGCTCGCGAAAAATAAACATTTGTCTGGGTCACTCATGAGATGATTTTCGGTATCCACTCAAAAACACTAGATATCCTCTATATATTATCACTATTATGTTTATCAACAAAATGTTGACAGTGGAGATATATCCTAAGAAACAAAAAAGAGACTCTAATACATCATTTTGTGCATAAACATAATGGTGATGATAGGTGTATCTTACAGTTCTCAAATATAATAGCTTGATTAACACTTTACCTACCTAACGAATCGGCCGCATCCTCCCACGTAATTTACAAACTGAGCAGTTGAAAAAAACATTTTTCCAAAAATTTCAACCAAACATATTATGTGACCCCTTCATTGGAACGAGGGGCTTCGTTGAAATTTTTGGAAAGTATTTTTACAAAGGATAATTAATATACTAAACTGTGATATCGTGTGCGTTGAATCGAGGGTTAACTAGTATTTTAAATTACATTTCATTTTCAGACTTATAAAAAATGCCTGTCGTTTCCTTTGAAATTCTCTGCTTGTGCCATGAACTTTTGGAGTCATTGGATAAACTTATTTAGCGCGTAAATGTTCAACATTCCGTAAAGACTGTGGATTTTAAGAGTATAACAGAGTGTTATTCCAGCTCGAAGCTATCAGTGATTCAGATACAAATGCATAAAAAATAATGTGGTTCCATAATCTAATAATTCTACTTTTGAGAAGTGTTTTATCTTTTCGTATATACAAACGAAGAAGGACCCCCCCCCCACCCCCCCCCCCACACACACACACACGAACACACACACCCAACGCGTTTTGAAAAATTGTAATCTTCTATAAAATAGTAACGTCGTAATCAAGCACGCAGTTGTATTGTGCACCTACAAGATACAGGTTTTGTATCAGGGGTTCCTGAAACACGTGTATTCGGGTTCTACGGACCCAATACGTGCTGATTGTGAGATAAACACGATATACGGTGATGGAAATAACTTGTGTGATAATAATCACATGCAAACTTTCTGCCGCCCCTGCCTGCAGCTCAGGTAAGCACTGTGAGTTGCAATTAATGAATGGAGCGAAACATTGCATCGATTTAAAGGCACCAACAGCATCGTGACTATTTAACCAGAAGAGTCTGTACCATTACGCCTCATCTGTTGTCTGACTGTTATCGCGCTCCAATGATATCAGAAATAAAATATACTGAGTCAACAAAGAAAGTATAATAGAAACAAAAGTGAAAAAATAGCATAAAGGATAAAATATAATAGTTATAAAGTTGCATGTTTGTGGACAAGAAGTCGTGCAAAGAGTTTAATGAATTGTTGTTGTTGTCCACCCAACCGTATACAATTTTACTACGGATTTCAAAATGGCACGTGCTAAACGAGAATGTCAAATTGAATGGTTGACTGACGATCTTCTTTGTATTATGTGCCAGAGAGCCGAGGTTATTGAGAAAACACACTAGTTTTTGTCTTCCGACATTTTAAAAAAAAATGCCATGGTTAACCGAAAATCAGAGGTTGCGTGCCATTGGTATGCATGAGGCTGGGATACCTCCAGATGAGCTCGCTGCTGAGTTCGGCGTCACTGTGGCCACTATTTGCCGACTCATTGGAAGGTATAGAACCACTGGATCTACTGCCGACCGACCGCATTCAGGTCGACCAAGAGTTACGATCCCTGCACAAGATCGACACATCAGGACGCCTCACTTACGGGATCGCTTCCTTCCGGCGACGAGAACAGCAGCAATTACTCCTAACAATAGAATCAATGCACAAACTGTCAGCAACAGACTCGGTGAACACGGCATCCGAAGTAGGCGCCCATTCCACGGGCCAATCCTTACCCAACGTCATCGTACCGCCAGAATGGAATGGGTACGTCACCGTGTTCGCTGGACTCAGCAGCGTTGGAGCACAGTTCTTTTTAGAGATGAGTCACGATTTTGTCTACGGCACACTGATGGAAGTGCAAGAGTGTATCGCAGACGAGGAGAACGTTTTTCTGATGCTTGCGTGCGGGAATGCGACCGTTTCGGCGAGGGTAGTGTAATGGTTTGGGCAGGAATTCCCTTGCATCATCGAACGCAGTTGATCTTCATCGATGGTAATCTGAATGGACAGCGATATAAGGACGACATTCTTAACGCTGTTGTTGCCCCGTTGTTCAACGCTAACGTCGGATTGCACTTATTCCAACAAGACATTGCCCGATGTCACGTGGCGCGTATTTGTCGCGACTTTCTTGAGGAGCAGAGCATCGAACTTCTTCACTGGCCTCCACTTTCGCCAGATTTGTCGCCAATCGAGCATCTTTGAGATCAAGTGGACCGTTGGGTACGACTTCGTGATCTTCAGACGTTAGGCTATTTACGTAATGTTCTAAGGCAGGCGTGGAACGCAGTACCACAGAGTGACATCCAGAGACTTATCAGGTCCATGCGCCGTCGATGTCTTTCCATCCAAGAGGCAAACGGTGGACATATACGCTATTGACTGAGTGTGTGAACTTTTCATTTCACCCCATGTCTGAATTGCGACGTCCTGACGTGATGCTGGCAAGAGTAAGAACATGCAATTATACATATTCATATAGCTAGACTCGAAATATGAATTTACAATAATTTGTTTGGGATTAAAGTCGATCGTTTCGCACCAAACATACAGCATTTGGCACCAACATTTTGCACCCAAAATATACCTTTGGTACTAAATTGGTAGGTCTCAAAGGTTTTGTGGTTTATTATTTCCGTGCGTCGTTTTGGATAAAATCGCGGTCTGACGATACAGGCAAGACAGAATTCACAACTGTCAAGTAATCTATAGGTAACAGGTACAATGATGGTTCTTTGATATGGGTCAGCTGCATTAACAGTTTTTCCATTTAATCTGATTCTTATCTAAACTTTTCTTTGGTACTTATTTTTAATCTTGCTGAATCTTTTTTATAATCCTTCTGCAAGATAATAAATTATTTGCTATCACTTTATTTGGACTGAATAAACAGTGAGTAAATAATAGATCAGTAAATTATTTTGTAAACGTAAATAATAGCCTTTTACTTTTTATCTAAATCTTTATGATTTGTGGCTTTTAATGGCAATTAAAAATCTTAAAAGTGTTAGGTAATACTAAATTAAAAACATTGTATTTTGAGTGCAACGAGGCGCCATCCGCAATGCTTTAGCATTGAGGATGACGCATTGTTGCACTCAAAGGACGATACATGGATAATTTGTTCTCGTTTACAATAAGATTCCATTTGGCACTAAAATTGTTCATTTGGGACAAAAAACTTCATTTTTCATCGGACAAAAATTCAATTGGCATCCCAAAAATTTCCGGTCACTGCGAACACTGGGCACACCTTTGACATACCACCACCTATGATCTTGTCAGTCGGATGTCGTCACTGCAAATTCAAACCATCGAAACATTATGACATCGTATTCTATTAATCATTCCAAGCCTGGACATCATTTCTGGGAAGCTCTTTCTGAGTTATCAACAAAGAAAAAACAATGTACCAGCATTTCTGGTGTTTATACTTCGGCTTGTTTCGGAGTGTATTGTTATCAAACGACATGGGAAATTTTTGAAGCGCCTTGATCGCTATACAACTGGATTGCTGTGACGCTCAATGGTGACATTTAGAGAAATGTCTCCACCGCAGCCATCTTGGAAAGGGCGGAAGTTAATAAACAACTCCCAACAAAAAAAAAATTCTCGATGCCTTCAGTTTCCGACTCCTCGCATTCTCCGATCGCTTTTTAAATAATATATTTCTATGTATGCGTTGCCATGCAAATTGAATATTTACGGCACATTTTAGTTATAACTGACGGAAAACAAATGCCTGAGATTGGAAAGATGATATAGAAGATGTGGAATGACTGTTTTGGTCACACGATATTTATGAAACTCGTCTACGAACGGACAATTCATAGACGATTTTCAAAGATATTGTGTGACCAAAACACGAATTTCATATTCTATTCTGTTTGTCATATGAAACCACAGTTACCAAAAACACAGCTTTTACACAGAAAAAAATTATTAAAGAATGGAATTTCGCCTCGAACGTCATGCATTTAACAGTGACGCGTCACAGCTGCACGCAATCATACGTCATAACCGCATTAATTTGACACAAATCTTTTCTGTGATAACCAATCAGAAAGCGTTTTTTTTTTATATTGACCAATCAAATCAACTGAAGGTGTTATGAAGCACTAATTAATATTTATTGGAAATGAGAAACGGTAATACGCCGAGAAAAAGGAGAAGCCATATGATAAACAGTGTTATTAGTTTTCGTGCAATGTAAACGCCATGGCGTTTGACGAAGTGGAAGCTGTTATGCTGTGGCACTACAGCTTTCACGTCACCAAAAGTTATTGATTAGGAGAAGGCACCGCGTTGATTGACTTAACGCCATCTTGTTTTTCGCCGACGTTCCAGCAGTCCAGTTGTTAGATTAATGATTGTAAAATTAAGACAAATAGATGACCAGAATAGTTCCATGTGGTACTATTTATACCAGAGCTTTACAAAGTTTCCCTGTGAAGAGATCTCCAGTTATCCACTAGTGGACTACACTGTCTCCTCAACCCAATATTGCGTCCCTTCCTGTACGCCTGTGGCATGTTGTATAAGTGCCCTTACTGGAAACTAATGCATCCCCGTCCCTCCTGTAAATATCTACACTTTTTGGTTGGATACAAAATTTACTTAATGGATGAGGACGGAAAAGAAAATTTTTCACATGTGGAACGTTCAGCTGATTCGAAGCTTATCCCTGAAGTCTCACAAACAGCTAGTCGACTGTCGTGCAATTTATCTTACCCAAAATTTGAATCTGCTGGTAATTAAAGGTCCCCTTTTAACCCTTTACGTAAATAAAATATGAATGAATAACTTTATTTTGCAAAAAACAATATAGTACAAGTATATATTTTTTAACAACATTAAATACAGTGCATTGGCATGAACATCCTGTAATTACAGATTTTGTAACCTTTGTTTTCTGCAGGGGGAGGGGGTGACATAGCCAACTGGCTGTTTTATTGTCACTCGCCTTAAAAGTTGGAATGGGAAAAATAGTGTAAGAGAAGGAATTTGGAGAAAAGAGAAGAGTGGGAAGTACAAAAACTCTTAAGTAAAGAATTTGATTTGGAATAATATGTATTACACTTAGGATAGATGAAGCAGGTGTTATGACGACTTGTACTGTGATTGATTTATTGCTCTGAGAAAATAATTGTATTGGGAGTTATAAGATGTGAGATGTCATCCAGAGCCTATTTAGATGGGGGAGAAATGGTGTTTTAAGGAGGTCAGTAAAATATTATTCTGGGTTTTATAAACAGTTTAGGAAACAAGGCTCGCAGAAATGATTATGACCAGTCAACTTCCCCACATTCAGGACATGTTCTGTTACTAAATCTGATAGACGCTTTACATGAGGTTAGAAACATATTAATCAAATTCTTTTTAAAATGGTTTCTTGGGTATCTTTGAACCTCTGGGTCAATATCATTCCACATTTTTGGAAAAGTATGCAGGGGAAGATTTGAAGTAAACTGCGTTCTGGGTTTAAGTCTCTTTATTAAGCCTGTTTGGGGGGAGCACGGTGGCTCATTGGTAGACTGTTGGACTTCTATGCTAGAGGTCCCGAGTTCGATCCCAGTCCGGGACGACCTGCGTTGTGTCCTTGGGCAAGGCACTTTATCCCGGTTGCCTACATGGGGGCACGATGACGCCGTGTACTAAGGCGTACTGCACATCGATGGTGCACATGTCTTCAACCGCTGTAACCCTGCTTGAGCGGAGCTTGAACAGAGTTAGAATGTTGAGGAGCTGACAGTTGCTCGTCGCTGCTCGGTGGTTCTCCCCGGGTACTCCGGCTTCCTCCACCCGTAAAACTGTCACGGTCATGATTAGCCATTGTGCATAAGTATGTGACCTTAAACACCAATAAATAAATAAATAAATTAAGCCTGTTTGTCTAGTGAATCTGTACGATTCGTTTGTGCTGATACTGTAAAGGCTATCTAAAGACTGTGGCAATTGTTTATTGGCCCAGTCGTGCATAAAAAGCAGAATATTTAGCTTGTATAGATATTTGAATTTAAGGATTTTATTCATCTTGAATAGCGGTTCGGTGTGGGCGTTAAACTTTTTATTGTTGATTATTCGTATGGCTCGCTTTTGTAAGGTACTAAGTTTGTTAGCAGCCGGTGCATGACTCCAAATGTGTATTGCGTACATGAAGTGGCTTTGCACTAACGTAAAATTTAGAATTTGTAATGTATTGAGAGGCAAACACGTTTTTGCTCCATTTATGACCTAACTTTTTTACCTTACATTCGAGAAGTGATGCTTAAAGTTTAGGTTTTCATCTAAATCAACATCTGAGAATTTGACTGTTCTGGCTACGTGGGAATTGTCTACATGTATTACACGTTTGTTGTTTACAGTTATGGAATTGTCATCCAACTTCCATGTGTCATTCGGGGGTGTAGCATCGTGCTTTTGGTTTTAGTGGCATTAACCCTTTACCTAACATGAAAAGCAGACGACACTTTCAAAACAATTTCTTGAATAACTATTTTTGCATTTTTTGTCTCAAAAACATAGGTTATGACCCCTCATTGGAACGAGCTCGACGAGCCCGTTCCAACGTGGGGTCATAGCCTATGTTTTTGAGAAAAAAATGAAAAAATAATCAAAATTAATCGGCGATGTTTGAGATTAGCGCTGGCCAGTTTTGGCGGTTACGTTGGGTAAAGAGTTAAGTGATAATTTATTAGCGAAGCAGCACTCTGTAATTTGGGCTAGTTCCGTATTTATTTTTTCTGTCAATATATTCAGGCTATGGTTCGCCGCATAGGTTGTAGTATCGTTGGCAAATGATAAGAGGTTTAAAGTTGCAGATTGATTGATTTCATTGACATACAATAAATGAAGAATGGGTCCTATATATCATATATACCTTCGGCGGTCAGTTTACTTTCTCGCTTGACGACGTTTGTGTCAAAATATTTCATTCATGTCATAACAATTATATTCACGTCAATCAGATGCGTAACGACCAATTAGATGCGTTCTAAGCACAACGTTTGTTACACCCAAGCCGGATTCCACGAGTGCTGTATCTAGCAATTCCCCAATGTCCCTATTGTTTCAGGTATCGATGAATACACATCGCAATCTGGTATAAAACATACTTAAACAAGAGTGAATGCTCCTGCTTATTTCCAGCAGCTGCTAAAGCTATCTGCAGTGACTATAAATGCTTTACGCAGCTTGTGACTGATTAAATTCTGTCACTTGACACACTTTTGGTGATGGTTGTTTGCACATCTGTAATGCTATTCCATAACCATTCCAACACTAGTTGTGTATCGCTTGGCTGACAATTTTCTTCATTGGAAGAGACTAAAAGTAAAGTTAGCTCCCCTTAATTTTTTAAAGTTGTCAATAAATTTAACACTAAGGGCGTGAGAATTTCATATAAAAATTGAAATTTCGAAACGTTAGCGAAGATGTATCATCGATATGTGCATCATTTCACAAACGTCAGGCATTTGCCTTTAGAGTAGTATAAAAATTCAGAAGCTGGCTTTGCACAATTTTGTTCCCAATCGGTTTGAACATGTGACTATTATTCTCTGTTCGAACCCATTTAGAAATAAGAAAACTGTGCGTTCACCATCTTTTGATGTTCTGTAAGTCCTTTATGTTCATTATATGAACAGTGTGCGCATAGTAGCATACAATACAAATACTATAGTTTCCATTAATTTAAAAGTCTTGGAGGTGAGATTTGCTACATTTTTTCCCGGGAAAAAGAAAAACATGCAAATTACTGTAAACACACATTCGCTAAACAAATTGCCAAAGTGAACAGTTACTTAATTGCGTCTAATTAGCTTGCCATAAGAAGCCGGGTTTTCTCTTGTAACTTTTTTATAAACGAAAACATCAGACAGCTCCGAGTCAGTTCTTTTCGTCCATTAAAAGTAGCAAAAGGAAATTTCGCTTTATTTTCTATTGATGTTATAAGGTTTTCGCAACAATTACATACTTCTTCCTCGCCAGCCCAATAAATTCAGGGGAGATAAGTTTATCGAAAGTCGATTTCTTGACGAGATTAGACAGGGATGCAAAGTAAGTTACATGGTGTGTAAATTGACTTATAAGGATCATAGCCGAACCAGTCTGAGATGTAGCCAAGCCTGAAAATAAGCAGACTGTCATCTGCAAAATGAGGTCTCCAGAGGGTGAATTTGGTGATGCTACCCTGCACAGCAGGGTAGCATCACTAAATTCACCCTCTGTGAACCTCAATCTGAATCAAGGTCTCAAGCCTAAACAGAAAGATATACCCAGAGGATAAATTGGCCCACTGTATGGGATAACATCAGCAAATCACCCTCTGGGGACCTCATTCTGCTAATGACAGATTGCTTATATTCAGGCTTGGATGTAACTATCAACTTACCTCTTCGTGAATTACATTGTCTCCTTCATCACAATGATTTGAATGGTCATCAGATTCTTCCCCGCTGTCGCTCTGATCAAACTGTGGGATGTCACCTTTGTATAACTTGGTATGATAGTGAACTACAGCAAACTGGACTATAGTCGATAAAATAAACAGGAAGCACGTTGCAACATACAGGTCTAACGCCGTGGCATATGATATTTTGGGAAAGTCTGATCTCTGGTCAATGCCGAGGAAAGCCATCGTTAAAACGGTGGTTGTCCCTGCAAACAAAAATGAAAAACGCTCATTCATTTCATTTTCTATCGCATTATCGGTTGCATATATTAACACAGCTGCAGAAAGGAGTTTTGACCTTGGAAATGAACGCTGAAGTGTGTCAGCAGTGGTATAGGTCAAAGCAAGCCTGGCGGTGTTGGCGACCAATATTTCTGTTTATGTTACCGGCAGGGCAACTGTTTTTTGTAGGATTTGGCGAGGTAAAAAGGTATCCAATTTCAAGAATGTTGATACAAAATTCTTTTATTTTTCATTAAATCAAGTATCTATTCCAGTAGAGCAGCTATGGCTCGATTTGACCCAAAACAAATCTAGAAACCAAAACGATAAAATAATAAAAGTTGGGGTGAAAACTGCCTATGTATTTATTCCAAAAGAGTCCGGTAACGGTAAAGGGTGTTATATCACATCCATCTGCAGCCATCCAACTGGCGATTTATTGGAAACTGACGATGTTGTGCATCGCCGAATCACACACTTGTGGCAAACGATGACGTTTTCTATCGCGTACTCACGTCAATTCGATAAAGATTACGTAAAACAAACTTAGTTCATGAAAAGATAATTTAGTGAACATTGTCGCAACTTTAAAATGAGGGAGTATGAGCGATCCATTTGCTGGTAATCATACGCTAAAGGGTCCTTCAAAATCGGCCCATAACAAGAGTAGGTGTTGAGTTCACAGATATTCTGTGCATAAATTGGGTGGACGGAGGGGGCAATTGCACACACAATAATTCCAAATAGAAATAAATGATAAATCTAAGAGAAAACAGTCTCTTCAACCCGAAAGACTGCTTTTTCGGCCCAGGGTCGTGATACGGTAACCTGAAGTCATAAAGGAGATAGTTACAAGTAACGACTATAGACTCTTCTAATTGATAAAACTGAACTGGCGAGGAAGATACCATCAGGGTTCAAATTGTTTAGGAAAAAAATGTCGCAAATTGGAAATGGTAGAGTATGTGCAAATATACTTGCTTTTGAACTGTATGAGCAGTTTCATCAATGCCAGTTGATTCACGTAGGATGAATACACAAAAAAACAAGACGGTATGGTCCGACGGACGGGACGGGTAGACATGCTGCTAATTCCAATATAGCCCACCACTCCCCTCCTACAAATGTTGAAAAATTGGTGCACCCTCCCCCCCCCCCCCCCCCCCCATACACACACACACACACACACAGTCACACTTTTGTGTATATCGTTCGTATAAAAACAGTTTTGCGACATTGCCTATTATAAACATTTAATACACAGAAAAAATAGTGGTCAAAAGTAACACGGGCACGCAAACGTTTGTCTGTTCAAGACCTCATACGTCGATTTTTTTTTTATAATTAAGTTTCGTGTGCACGATACTATTTTTATTGTAATTAAAGTTGACCTGTTTCATTATTATATATTTGGTTGAACAATATGACCATAAACCACAACCGTGCCTACATCGGACGATTCTGATGTTGTATTTATCACATTTTCCTCAAATATTCATCTCTGTTCAATCGAAGATTTCCATATGAGCTATCCAATTGCACTGGATTGTTTAGATCCTAAACGGCTTTATCGTGTAATATTATCATGGATATATATATATACCGTTTCCGAGTTACGTGAGGCAAAAGAATAAGATTTTTGTTAGGAGAAAAAGATGTTAACCCTTTACCCAACACAGAGAATATCAAAATGTATTATTTTAATTACTATTTTTTACATTTTTCAAACAAATTTCAACAAAACCATATCATGTGACCCCCTCACTGGAACGGGCTCATCGAGCTCGTTCCAATGAGGGGTCACATGATATAGTTTTGCTGAAATATTCTGGAAAATTTTTTTTTTTTAAATGCTCAATTAACAAATTACGAGAGCGGATGCGGTCGATTCGTTAGGTAAAGGGTTAAGAATGTAATAAAAATGAATAATTATAGGGTTAGAAAGAACATTTTAAAACTACTTGGCTGTTGAAACATATTCCCAAAAACCCACGTCATTTGTTTAAATAAATCAGAATTCTTTAACATTTACTGCATATTGTGTTGTGTACAAATTCCTGTTCTGAAACGAACTGTGTTACAAATGGAGTGGGGAATCTGTATTGAACAATCCCGGATGATTTTTACATTCACTGGAAAATAAACAAAACAAGCAAACACACACAAATATATCTGTGTTCATGGCTGCGATATATATATATATCGCAGACATGAACACAAATTATGTTTTTTTATGCGTTTGCTTCTTTTGTTTTCTAAACTTATTTGTTTGTTTCTTATGGTTTGTCTTCTTTTCGGGGGAAGGGGGTGTTATTTGTGTGGCTGTGTTTTGTGTGCGTTGATTAAAAAGATATATTAACCTTCATACAAACAAAATGCGGACATATTCCGGAATATGACAATTTATCTGCTTAGTCTGGTTCTCTGACTGATAGAGCTACATTCGATGCCCACGAGCGTTGATGGGTGAGATATGAACATAGATTATAATGTAAGGCGATTAATTAGAGGTTATCACTTGATCAGTTTTATATCGGCCGAGATATCAGCCCAGCCCAAGATAACTTCACACCAGCCTGATATCGAAGGTCGAAGGCTAGTGTGAATTTACCTCGGTCTGATATCTCAGCCGATATAAAACTAACCAAGTAATAACCTCTAAATACAATGCTTATTTCTAGAATTGGATTACCTAACGCTATCCTGTCAGATGTTGCTTCTCTGTTGATCCAAAATGACACCCATGACAAAACAACTAACAGAGCACAGGGGAGGTAAGCCTGAATCAGAAAGAATCCCGTGTGCCTCTTCAAAACAAATTTCACGGACAACATTGATCTATACGCTGAAAAAATAGAATAAAATTACATGAATAAGCATAGACAAAATAAATGGATCAATTATATTATTTGAAAATATACAGTTGTTAATTAACGAAAATGTTCACAATAAAATCGTTCAAAACTTTATTAACCTTAACAGATGAAAGTGTCAATGACACTGTAGCTCAACTTGTTAAGACATGTGCATGTATAGTATGTGACACAGTAATGACAAACATCTAGGTAATGACCTGATAACAAGGGTACATATAAAGTATTGTAACGGTCTGGACATAAATACTGACCATAGCCTGTAACAAATGTATAGGTAAAGTATTGTAAAGGTGGGTGACAGTCAGATGCCAAACTAGATACGAAATCTTTGAGTCCCCGAGTGGGTCTGACTGAACCCCAAAATATTTGTTCTCGTGGCACAGTGATAACAAAGGCACCCCAAAACACACTCGTTCCTGTCCCAAGGTGAAAACAAAGGTACCCAAGAAGTTTCGTGAAGATCAGTTCATAAATACGAGCTGAAAAGAAGTTGTGACAAAAGAACTGATTGGACCAAATTTCGGTACAAAATGGCCACTGGCAGCCATCTTGAATTTTGGACCGCACCCAGAAACACTCGTTCTCGTCCCAAGGCGATAACAAAGGTACTCAAGAAGTTTCGTGAAGATCGGTTGATAAATACAGCCTCTAGCCCGAGCCGTATTGACATGTGCACTTACAGTGTATAAGTAGCACTGAATAAAACAAAGTTCATCTAATTTGCATAATTTCTGCACGAAAAAACCCGTACTATATGTGATGTATTCCATGTTACTAAACATTCATACAAAAATTTATTCAAATCAGAACTTTCATATAGAAGTTCTGTACAAAAGACTGATTGCACTAATTTTGGTACAAAATGGCTGCTGGTGGCCATCTTGAATTTCGCACCACACCCCAAAACACTCTTTCTCATCCCACGGTGATAAAAAAAGGTACCCAAGAAGTTTCGTAAAGATCGGTTCATAAATACGGCCTCCAGCCTGAGCCGTATAGAAGTTGTGTACAAAAAACTGATTAGACCTAATTTCGGTACAAAATGGCCACTGGCAGCCATCTTGAATTTTGGACCGCACCCAGAAACACTCGTTCTCGTCCCAAGGTGATAACAAAGGTACCCAAGACGTTTCGTGAAGATCGGTTCATAAATACAGACTCCAGCCCGAGCCGTATTGACATGTGTACTTACTGTGTGTAAGTAGCACTGAAAAAATCAAATTCATCTAATTTGCATAATTTCTGCACGAGAAAAAACCCGTATTATATGTGATGTATCCCATGGTACTAAACATTCACACAAAAAATTATTCAAATCAGCGCTTTCATATGGAAGTTCTGTACAAAAATCTGATTGCACCTAATTTTGTACAAAATGGATGCCATCGGCCATCCTGAATTTCGGACCGGACCCCTAAACACTCGTTCTCGTCCTACGGTGATACTAAGGGTACCCAAGAAGTTTCGTAAAGATCGGTTCATAAATACGGCCTCTTGCCCGAGCCGTATTGGCATTTGCACCTACAGTGCTGAAAGTAACACTAAATACATCAAAGTTAGTCTAATTTGCATAATTTACGCACGAGAAAAAAAACAGTATTATATGTGATGTATCCCATGGTACTAAACATTCATACAAACAATTATTCAAATCAGCGCTTTCATATGGAAGTTCTGTACAAAAATCTGATTGCACCTAATTTTGTACAAAATGGATGCCATCGGCCATCCTGAATTTCGGACCGGACCCCTAAACACTCGTTCTCGTCCTACGGTGATACTAAGGGTACCCAAGAAGTTTCGTAAAGATCGGTTCATAAATACGGCCTCTTGCCCGAGCCGTATTGGCATTTGCACCTACAGTGCTGAAAGTAACACTAAATACATCAAAGTTAGTCTAATTTGCATAATTTACGCACGAGAAAAAAAACAGTATTATATGTGATGTATCCCATGGTACTAAACATTCATACAAACAATTATTCAAATCAGCGCTTTCATATGGAAGTTCTGCGCAAAAATCTGATTGCACCTAATTTTGTACAAAATGGCTACCAGCGACCAACTTGAATTTCGGATCGGACCCCAAACACTCGTTCTTGTCCCACGGTCATAACAAAGGTACCCAAGAAGTTTCGTAAAGATCGGTTCATAAATACGGCCTCTAGCCCGAGCCGTATTAAATTGTTGACGGACAGACGGACAGACTAGCCCGAGCCGTATTGAATTGTTGACGGACAGACGGCCAGACGGACAACGGACAACTGGCCATGGCGTAAGCTCAAATTTGGCTTCGCCAAAGTTGAGCTAAAAAATGACCAGGAAGACATCACAGTACAGCCGCCGTGGACTTGTCGTATTCCACGCGTGAGCATGTTATGTCCACACATGCGTTTATCAGGTAATAAAATTCATCATCAGCGAAATTTGAATTAATGATCAGATCGCGGTCGGGTCGCAGACACACTAACACTCGTGAGTCGCGATTTCATAAATAAAATATCCTCTAATCAAGTCCGAATCACGAAAGACATACGAAAATAGCGTCACAAATTCAATGTTCTTGAATTATTTCTTTTCTTTTTTTTTCTCTGCGACGTGTGAGATTTTACAATGCTGTGGGAAGAAACATGGGAAGATAATTTCGACCGAATCGCGATACAGTCGCGATTCGATCGAAATTCTCTGCCCACTTTATGATTACAGTATTGCAGGTGCATAAATGGCCTGAACTCAGAATCGAAAGTGAACTTTTACAAAATGTAATTGAATAAAGTCCCGCTTAATTGGATATCTCTTAATTGAAATAATCTGTTAACTGAATATAACTTCCAAACATAAAACCGTTTACCATACCTCCAGCGCAAATCTGACCTGTTAATTGCATAAAGTGTAAACTCTTCTAAATCGAATAACAAAATATTTTATTACTTTCCAAAGTGTGATTTACTGGGATTTCCGGGTTTGAATTTAAACGATAACTTCACAAGTGAATTATGCAATCAACAATTGTGTCATCTATACGTGCGTGCAAACGAAGACGCTTTGTCGTAGGTGTAATAAGGACTTCATTGATTTTTTGTTTTTTTAACCCTTTATCTAACATGAAAAGCAGACGACACTTGCAAAAAAAAAATTCTTGAATAATTATTATTTTCATTTTTTGTCTCAAAAACATAGGTTATGACCCCTCTTTGGAACGTAAGGTAAAGGATTAAATAATATAATTATCGTTAATAATGAACAGTAACAAACAGAGAAATAGCTTGACTGGACTGGTTACGTGAAATAATTCATTCGAGGCGAAGGACTATATTGTAAAACGCTCGTGCGCACTTGTGTTTGTACAACGTCCTCACCTCTCATGAATTATTTCACGTTACCAGTCCAGTCAAGCGATTTCTCTCTATACATTATGTCAAGAAATTACCATAACAATCATAGAATTCCCCTTGTTCATAGACCTACTTGGCCTCAGTACATATAATACAGGCATTTAATTGATTATATCTAGTTTGACAGAGCTCCATGAGAGAGTCTTTGCACTTGCAAACTTTCCGAATAACCGAAATACCAATTTTATCAGTGTGTTTTTGTGTTAAATACCTCAAATTCGTCCCGATTTTATAGGATAATTTTGGGAGTCTGACACTTGCACGCCGTTGCTCGGTGGTTCTCTCCGGGTACTCCGACTTCTTACATCCATAAAACTGTCCGACATGAGATGACCTTGGCTGTAGAAAGTGTCGTTAAACCCCGTTAAATAAACCAATAAATATAGGTTAATTAACCCTTTACCCAACGCAGACGATTTCAAAATTTATTATTTTAAATATCGTTTTTTAATTCTTTTCAAAAAATTTTAACAAAACCATATCATGTGACCCCTCTGTGGAACGAGCTCGACGAGCTCGTTCCACAAAGGGGTCACAAGATATAGTTTTGTTGAATTTTTTCGAAAAATAATATTTTTTCAGCTGCTGAATTTGCATATTACGCGGGCGGATGCGGGCGATTCGTTGGGTTTAATTATGAACCGACTTCAGTAAGTCGGTTCGAAGCGAAGTAAACTCGAATCGATATTCGAGGAGTTTGGCTTACAGACGGGGCATTCGAAAGACTCTTTCAGCGTATTGATAGGACGTCCATGTTTTGATTTTACGGGAAAATAGTCCAGTCTGAAGTGAAGTTTTCTTGACATCTTTCGTAAAACACTGTGGCGAAAAGAGGAACAGATACGCATGGATCGGTTGGAGCATATTCTACATATATGTGGCCAGTATTACTGCTTATTTATTAGATATTCGCAGAATTTCCCAGTATCAAACTCGACTAATATAGCTTCAAGATCGGCTAATATGACGCCGATCTCTGTAGATATCAACCAAGCTAAAGTTGCCCCCTCCCCCTTTCCTGGATGCGTTACTAGGCCCAACCAATTTGTTGTTAATTTTAATATTACTCTGAATTCGGTGGATAATCTAATGTACGATGTTCCGGTGTTAGAAACCAAAACTAACACTTTGATTTTTAAATTTGTGCAACAATTTATTTGTGGCACTGGGAGGTTCGACAACGAGTTTCCCATCTAGTAATATTTGTAAAACAATGCTGACTCAAGGTATCCACTTCAATATAGAATACGCATGGAGGAGTCACGGAATGGACGCGTCATCGGGGTGACGTTGAGCCAGCGCATCGGAACACAGATTGTGCAGTCACGATGGTAGTCACGGTTGCGCTGTTTGTGGCCTGAGTCGCTGACGCGGCGTTTTCCCTACCTTTTGTGTGATTCAGCATGGATCTAATGAGACACGTCCCTAAGCTGTAGTACAGAAGGCGAAGAAATGATTATTATTATTATTATTATTATTATTATTATTATTATTATTATTATTATTATTATTTTATTATTATTATTATTATCATTATTTTAACACATCCTAATCAGAACAACACCCAAGCGGCCTATGGCTTTGAATATTAATTGATTCAAATCGAGAGAGATACAGAATGCAAAAGGGACATCAACAGCTTTTCTTTCTTTCTTTCTTCCTTTTTTCTGTCTTTGTTTAGTGCTACATATTCATATTTATTTACACACACACATATATATATAAACCCATTCAAAAAGTTTATTTTACATTTATGAATTTCAAAAACTTGTTTGTTTCGCCATTGTAACATTTTCTGTATTCATGTTATGGGAGCGGAGGTTTTAACTAAGTGGAAAGCACTTGTCCTCCTATCCCTTTTTGCTGAATAGTTATGGCAAATAAAAATATATTTAAAGTACCAATTTGTTCACATCGAAAGGTTCACAGTTATTCGTCGGTCACAAACGGGAAACTCGACATTACCAGGCAAGGTGGGCTGGTTTGAAGCAGACCTTGTCTGATGAGAAATGAATGATGGCAATAAAGTAATGATTAGGTGGATAAAGAGAAGAAAGAAGAGAGTTGTACAGAAAATTCAACACAAACTCAAATTCAGTCGTAGGCGGTGATATGTCGACGTGGGAGAAGAGGCAGTTCAGCTATCTGAGCGTTTCGGCTTCCCCAGTGGGACAGCTGAACTTGGAGTAGGGGAAGATGAAACTCTGGACATTTCGGACTGATATCTCGGTGGATATGAAACTAACCAAGTAATAAATAACCTCTAAATATTATTTCGTATTAGTAAATTATTCTATTATTAATTAGTTATAATTATTTTCCCAGAATTTCACATTATCGAGCGGGTTGATATGGCTTCAAACTCGACTGATAAGACTCCGATGTCGGCCAATATGAACTACAGTTAAAACTGCCATGAAATGTGCACAAATAGCACGTCGATCTGCGCGTTAATCTGCGCGTTATGACCATAGTAAGGCTATCAAATCCTGTGCATATGGCATGTGCACAAGCAATGTTTCAGCCAATGGACCTTCGGGCAACCCGGAGGTCCACTGACAGCAACATTGCCTGTGTTTGCTGTGAGTAACCAGGAGAACCTGCCGTGTTTTGGATGTCATTTGATATGGCAATTCCTACGAGCAATTAAGCCTAGATAAGCGCACAGTTCGTGACAGGACTTCTAGTTTTAACTGTAAGCCTCCTTGATACGTTTCTAGGCGGAGCCATTTTGTTTACAGCGAAATTATTCACAGTTATTCGTCGAAAGCAACCAATCAGTAAAATTAGCGTTACCTGGCGAAACGGGGTAGTTTTTGTGGTTTAGGGATTAATAGTGGTAATAGGTAAAGACCAGGTGGATGGGGAGAAAAAAAATAAGAGAATTGTACACAAAATTCAACGCAAACTAAGATTCAGAGTCGTAAGTGGAATGTGAGAGACTGGGTAATTCAGCTATCCGAACGTTGCGGCTTCCCCACTGGGAAAGCGGAGACATTCGAATAGCTCAAAGTGGAGAAGAGGAAACTTCGAGCTTTACCAAACGGATGGAAAACAACAACACTGTCAGAAAACTATAACAGATCTGAGAATTTTTTTTGTAATTATTTGTTTTGGCTTAATAAATAAAGAGGTTATAACTTGGTTAGTTTCATTTCGGTCGAGATATCTGCCCTCGGTAACTTCACATCAGCCTTCGACCGAGGGTTGATATCTAGGCCTATATGAAACTATGCATGTAATAATCTCTAAGGAATCACTTAAATTTTCAGCTCCTGGCCAAAATTCCCCACTTTGGGCTCTGTGTTGTGCAACACATAATGATTTTTGTTTCATGTTTACACGAACCGTAACGCATCAGTTACACTTACCTCCTCTTCGCCAATGTGTTGCATTGAAAGCAGGCATAGCAACCAAGTCAAACTGAGAAAGCGACATCTGTGAGTCAAGTTGGACTGCCGGAAATGATCTCCACGAGTACACCACGTCGTCGGTGTTATAGCCAACTGAAAGAAAAGGTTCACTTTGAAAGTAGCAAAATAAAGAAGTTTGAACAAAAATGTTCTCGAGAATTGTAACAGGGTTAGATGAAGTTAAGAGTAAAAATCCCGCAATTGATCGCATTGACAGAATGTAACGTTCATTTACAGAAGTAAAATATTGTTAATACCAGTCACTTTGGAGTTGAGTTACACGTGACTGAAATATGAAGCGTTTGACGTGTTTGTTGTTTTGCAAATAAAGGTTACATGAGGAAATACTACTTCATTAATATGAAAGATACCGATAAAGTCTATTTGTTGGCAAAAGATTGCTTGTATGATCAGTATTCCGACTTGTCTTGAGGGCTCCCAGAGTCTACTCGTAACTGTCTGCAGAGGCGAACAAATCTGTGTTCTTACGAGCCGGAGTCTCTCGTGTGTTCCTCCTCTTTTCGCCAAATGGCTTGGTATCAAATCAGCTTGCGCGCAGATAATACTGGATATTTCATAAACTTCTGCAGAAGAAGTGGTGGCCATATCCAGCCAATGGCATTTACAAAAAATAGCTATTTAAATTGTAACATTTTTTTCAATTTTTGCTTCAGAAAACATAACTTTTGACCCCTTATTGGAACGATCTTTTTGAGGAAGAATATGGAAATTTCTAGCTACACAGGAAATTCTTAGAAATTTTCTCCACTTTTCGTATTCGGTAAAGGGATAAATCTAACCTCTCCCTTCACCATTCCTCGACAGCAATCGCATTGGGAAATTAGATTATCAGAAGCAATTTCCTTTGTATTTAGTGGGAATAACTTGTCGCAATTTACAATCAGTATGAAAAAACGCTCGTTAAACTCAGAATTTGCATCGAAGAAACCTATATGCTAACAGTTAATTTGCTTCCCGCGTGCAGTGGGTTCAAGGCAGTTTCTAAAGACTTTTCGAGTGTTTTGCAAAACTGAGTAAAAATATTTCATCGTGATTAATCCATAGTTCATTGGTGTTTTAGACCATCCACAAGAGACAAGGATACCTCAATAATGTATTACTTGATAGATCAATAGCCTTTATCATATATTCCGTATCTCAATACCAGCAAACAAAATATTTCAATATCCCCTACATTTTTATGAACAGGAAATTACAGAAAATTGATGCTCAATTAGCGAAAGTTTTTCTTTCTTCGCGATTGATTGAATAGTGATGCATTTAGCCCGTTGAAAAAATTGGCCGACATCCGTCATTATACGACAACCTAATGTCCCGACGTATAATCTACCAAACGTCTAGTTTTTTGTTATTCACCAGCAAATAGAATTAATTTTCAAAGTAGTTTATTTATTTATTTATTTATTTATTTATTTATTTATTTATTTATTTATTTATTTACTGTGTTTTGAAGGACACTTTCCACAGCCATGATCACCTCATGTCGGACAGTTTTAAGGATAGAGGAAGCGGACTACTCTGAGAGAACCACCCAGCAACGGCGAGTAACTGTCACACTCTCCAACCTACTATCTTCTTGCATGCAGGTTAGCATTGGGTGAAAGAAAGTCCACCATCGACGTACAGTACGCCTTAGTACACATTGCCACCATGTGCCCATGTGGGCAATTGAGATTTAAGCGCTTTGTCCACTGAGAATCCAACGCAGTTAGTTATGGTCGGAATCGTACGGGGACCTCCCGTTTTCAAGACCGATACTCTAACCAATGAGCCATTGAGCCCCCAGTAGTTTCAGTAATTCTCCAATTTGTAAATAGGGATGAGCTGATCATTCCATTCTGTAGCACTGCAAATATTTACAGCTAAAATTCCGGCAGAAATAGTGGCAACCAATTAGATATGCCGTAAATATATTGCTAATGACTGTTACTACAGTACGACCGCCGTGGACGGGTCACTTTCCACGTGTGGGCAATATTTCCACGGACGCAATAATATTAGATTCAAAACATTAATTATAGGAATAGTCATCGGTACTACCCGGTGCTTCATTAAAATTTGGCTGATAATGATTTTTTATTACATGGTAAATGCATGCGTGGACAAAACTGCCCTCGAGTAGATTACAACCAGTCCACAGCGATTGTACTGTACTTAAACCGTTACCCAACGCAGACGATATCAAAATTTATTATTTTAAATATCATTTTTTCAAATTTTTCAAAAAATTTCAACAAAACCATATCATGTGACCCCTCGTTGGAACGAGCTCGACGAGCTCGTTTCAACGGGGGCCACATGATATGGTTTTGTTGAAATTTTTTGAAAAATATTTTTTCAACCGCTGAATTTGCATATTCCGCGGGCGGATGCGGGCGATTCGTTGGGTAAAGGGTTAACTTGTAGAGTGCTAAATTGCCTTTGCTAATCAATTTTTTCAGATGTCTTTGCTTGGTGCAATTTATAAAAGAGTGCCTTTTGGCACTCTCACAAAATTGTAACAACGGCGGTCCAATAGAAACAATCGGGGCGCGGTGGCTCAATAGGTAGAGGTGCAGGCTGCAAGCCGAGAGGTCCTCGATCGAATCCCACCTGCGGCAACAGCGTTGTGTCCTTGGGCAAGACACTTCATCCCCATTGCCCACGTGGGGGGGGGGGGGGGGCACGGTGAAGTTGTGTATTAAGACGTAGTGCACGTCGATGGTGCACCTGTCTTCAACCAATGCTAACCCTACTTGTGTGGAGTTAGTATGTTGGGGAGCCGACAGTTGCTCGGTGGTTCTCTCCGGGTACTCCGGCTTCCTCCACCCGTAAAACTGTCGAGGTCATGATTAGCCATTGTGCAGAAACATGTGACCTTAAACACCAATAAATAAATAAATACAGAAACAGTATCTTCACTTCAAAACTGATATGAAGCACATCGACGTACTTTGAAGATTTTGAGTTTTGGTACCTATATTTCTGTATAAAGCCTAGAAATGAGCTTCCAGCACTCTGCCAGTTACATTATATTTTCATCATATGAAAATCTTATAGATCGGTTTCGTGTTTTGTGTCTGTTTTGAGGACAAAAGTGTGTTTTCAGGACGAACGCATTCAAGTCTCTCATGTCTAAGGTTATCTTGTTTTAGAAGAGACCGTTTTTGATGGACAAATTAATATTGTTAACCTGCAGCCGTATGGCTCAGGGGCGGCGGAACCGGGGGTGGCTGGGGGAGGGGGGCGTCAGCCCCTCCACTTTTTTGGCCTGTCACGTTTTTTTTGTATGCATATATTTTAACACAATCAATGACTTGTGAAACAAGGGGCGGATCCAGAGCCTCCCCCATATTTTCGCCAGCTATGTTTCTCTCGTACTGGTTCAGTTTCGATGGATTTCGGATCATTTTGTGCAGTAAGTGGCAGCAAACGCTAAAATGTATACAGTCTGTTAAAAACCGTTTAACTGAAATAGATCGTAATCTTACAGACATACAAGTACCCAATCCACCCCCAGATAAGATAATCCACAGACAGTATAATTGCTGTAAACGTCTGGTGAAGCATACAGGTGAGGTCTATTTATCAGCTTTGGTCGTAACGACCAAAGCTGATAAATAGACCTCACCTGTATGCTTTACCGACGTTTTTTAACGGCTCTCAAAGTGTGAAATCTTTCATCAAATACATCTCCTGAAAAATCTCAAAATATCCACTCAAATGCATGGAAATGGGGGTTTTGGGATCCTGAAATTTAAATTTTTCATTCCGACGATCATCCATCGCCCGACCCAGCCCCCCCCCCCTCCCACCCCCATCCCACTTTGAAAATCGTCCCGCCGCCCCTGTGGCTGCAGGTTAAAGATGTTCTTGGTCTATTCTGTATGACAAATCAACAGCCTTCTCGTGTAATGAAGAGAAACCAAACATTAGTTTCTCGGCTTTGCTCAAAGATTTTTTTTATTCGGGTTTAACGAAACTTTCAACAGCTAAGGTCACCTCGTGTCGGACAGTTTTGCGGGCGGAGGAAGCCGGAGTACCCAGAGAGAACCACCGAGCAGCGGCGAGCAACTGGCCCACTCCCCAACGTACTAACTCCACACAAGCGAGGAAAGCATTGATTGAAGACAAGTGTACAATCGTTGAGCAGTATTCCTTAGTACGCAGCGCCACCTTACTCCCATACGGGCAATTGGGATTAAGTGCTTTGACCAAGGACTCAACGCAGTTACGCCTGGTGGTTATCACACCATGGAACTTTCGGTTTGAAGTCCAATACCATAACCACTGAGCCACCGCGCTCCCTATTGCTCCAAGATGGAACAACAAATATGTCGGCACTGCCAAAAGTAGTTTAGGACGACATTTCCTCCATACTATCTTATGATTAAAAAATCGGCAGCTTGCAGCCAGTATTTTTACCGTATTTTTACAGTGTATTTTAATGGCATTAGAATATAGATGGAAAATGGGTGTTGTATCTTAGATTTTATTGCTTTACAGACACAAGCATGCTTCATATTGGACGATTCGATCAGGCAGCTCGCTTCTGTGGGAGGGTTTATTTGTGGTGAATCACTATTAATTCCATACTGTATCTAAGATATATTCCAAAGTATTCCAATCGTATCTGTAATATTACGTTCGCAGTCACCGAAACCATTTTCCGTATACTGTTATTTCTTCCCAGAAAACGCCCCACAGACAATTCAATCATTTAACTTAACGAAGAAACTATCCCCAATGACTGATGGTCAATTAATCGGCTATTGTTAATTTAACAGAACATTAGATCTCAATTGTTCAGCTATCCTACCATTTTTCTTCAGACATATTTTTTTTTTCTCATTCACAGTTCATTAGATGAATTGTGAAAGATGATTCTCTGACCTACCAAGTCTGATGTTGGAGACTAAGAATACCACAATGGAGACCTGTTCTGTTAATTTAATTTCCACTTTACCAATACAAATTATTCAATTAACAGGAGTATTCAATTAACAGGAAAGTGGTCACTTCCCTGTACTCTGGAGATAAACTGAAACTTTATTCAATTCATACACAGAACGACACGCGTGTGTGAATGGGTTAACCCTTTTCCAACGTAACTGCCAAAACAGGCCAGCGCTATTCTCAAAAATCGCAAATTAATTTTCATTATTTTTTCATTTTTTGTTTCAAAAACAAAGGTTATGACCCCTCGTTGGTACGAGTTCGTCGAATCGAGTTCGTTCCAACGAGGGGTCATAACCTATGTTTTTGAGACAAAAAATTAAAAAAATTAGTTATCCAAGAATTTTTTTTGCAAGTGCTGTCTGCTTTTCATGTTAGGTAAAGGGTAAATCAATATGGCACGAGTGCCAGGGTGGAAAGATAAAACGAGAGGACGCGGGTCTCGAGTTTTATCCTTCCGCGATGGCATAAGTGTCATATCGATTAACCCATTCACACACGTGTGTCGTTCTTTGTTTATTACACGTCTTCACTTATATAAAAGCAATTATTAAAAGGACACTCTGCAATTCATTTGACGACTATCAACAAAAAGAACACATTTTATCGCCAACCAAATTTGCGAGGGGGACCCGTGTTACCATTTCGTCCCCTGAGTTCTAATGTGTTCTATGTGCGAAGTTGCACATAGAACACATTGGAACTCCTGGGACGATTTTTGGCTATCGCTAGCTATTCAAATTGTAATTGCGATGCGCGATTTGTGGAAAATTCCAGTGACATTTCGCTCCTTTATAAAAAATAGTCTGTCAACGATTTCCGTTCCGCACATATTTATGTGCGGAACAGATTTTCATTTTCCGCATGGTTTAGTGTTGCTGTAGAAGGGGACTTCGTGGAACAGGCGTGTAAGAAAATTCGATCTTGATTGACAAAGCTCATAATAGATTAAATGCATGTAATCGATGTATTGAAATCAAATAGGTCTATAAGCAAGAGGCATTCGGTGATTGTCAGTGAACCGGTAATTACTTTACATATTAAAGATTTTTAATTCCATTAACAGGGAGCGCAGTGGCTCAGTGGTTCCGGCATTGGACTTCAAACCGAAAGGTCCAGGGGTTCAATTCCCGCCAGGTGCAAATGCGTTGTATACTTGGGCAAGGCACATAATCCCAATTGGGGACACGGTGGCCACCGCTGTATACTAAGGCGCTCAGCGCGTCGATGTGCACCTATCTTCAACCAAATGCAAACACTGCTTGTGTGGAGTTAGTACTGGGGAGTCTGACAGTTGCTCGCCGTTGCTCGGTTGTTCTCTCCGGGAACTCCGGCTTCCTCCACCCGTAAAACTGTCCGACACGAGGTGACCCTGACTGTCCAAAGTGCCGTTAAAAATCCCCAATAAATAAATTCCATTAACAGGTGTTTGTTCTATAACCTATATGAAATTAACAGGTCAAATTTGTTCTTAAGGCCTGGTAAATGGCTTTGTGTTTGGAAATTATGTTCAATTGACAGAATTATTCAATTGAAAAGAATCCAATTAGGTGGATGGACCTCATTGCATTAGTTATACGTTAAAATTCGAGGATGTATGGACATTTACTCTGACTTGAAAGGGGATACAGCTTGAGCCTGTATCAGAGAGTGTATCTGTCTTCAAACCACACTCTAAAATCAGTTGGATTAAAAATCAACCCAAATCAACTTCGTTGAGTGAATATGAACCCAGTAGGGTTCATATTCACACAACCTCGTTGGTTTGGGCTAATTTTTTAACCCAACTAATTCTAGAGTGCAGTGTAAACTGTCATACACCCTAGAATATACACAGATAAGGAATTTTTTTCCTTGTTAACCCATTTTCACACTAGTGGCAAAATACAGAAATTTTAAGTAGCTAACATTTTCCCATAATGCAACTATGAATTTAACCAAATTAATCTTGTATGACAGCGCTCAAAGATTGGAGAGGTTAAATTCTTAGTTGAACTATTGGACAAATTCGCGTCTTGATATGTCAACATCAGTGTGCAGATATTAACCGTTCTCAGCTCGGCCCTGGTGTAGCGGTATTAGAATAGACACTCTAAAATCAGTTGGATTAAAAACCAACCCAAATAAACTACATTGATTGAATATGAATCTAATTCGGTTCATATTCACTCAACCCAGTTGATTTGGGTTAATTTGTAACCCAACAGATTTTAGGGTGTTGCATATGCTATACTGCCAGAGCAAGTTCTCTCAAAGAAAATATAATGGCTATAATAGTAAATTCAATGAAATATCCAAGTCTGAAATTGAATATATTTCAAATAAATATACACAAATTATACATGAAGGTTGTGGTGTATAGAACACGAACATATATACTGTATCAAAATCAAACTAGTGGTGCACAGAACACGAAAAATATTTACTGTCAACTCACATACTCTATAGCATGCACAAACGGTTCCTGAAACTTTGCTATCGTATTCGTACCACAACTGATTATACAATATTGTTTCACGACGACAACTTGTGGCCAAATATGCTTCGGATATCCAGGAACAAAGCTCGGAATTTAAAACATTACAAGATGCAGCGACAGAGCTCAGAAAGTTCAATATAAATTATGTTTCCTTACTTATATAGCACCTTAGTTTTTCAGGAAGAAAAACACAGACGAGAAGAATTTGTTTGCATATATACTGTGTCAAAAAAGAAAGTACAATAGAAACAAATATGAACAAAATAGCATAAAGGATGAAATATAATAGTTCTAATGTTGCATGTTTGTGGACAAGAAGTCGTGCAAAGAGTTTAATGACATATTGTTGTTGTCCACCCAACGGTATACAATTTTGCTTCGGATTTCAAAATAGCACGTGCTCCCCGAGAATGTCAAATTGAATGGGTGACCGACGATTTTCTTTGTGTTATGTTGTGCTAGAGAGCCTGGGTTGTTGAGAAAACACGCTAGTTTTTGCCATTCGACATTTTAAAAAAATGCCAAGGTTAACCGAAAATCAGAGGTTGCGTGCCATTGGTTTGCATGAGGCTGGGATACCTCCAGATGAGCTAGCAGCTGAGTTCGGAGTCACGATGGCCACTATTTACCATCTCGTTGGAAGGTATAGAACCACTGGGTCTACTGTCGACCGACCGCGTCCACGTCGACCAAGAGTTACGACCCCTGCACAAGACCGACACATCAGGACGTCTGATTTGCGGGATCGCTTCCTTCCGGCGACGAGGACAGCAGCAATTATTCCTGGTAGAACTAACAATAGAATCAGTGCACAAACTGTCCGTAACAGACTCGCTGAATACGGCATCCGAAGTAGGTGTCCATACCACGGACCAATCCTTACCCAACGTCGTCGTACCATCAGAATGGAATGAGTACGTCAGTGTGTTCGCTGGACTCAGCAGCGGTGGACCACAGTTCTTTTTAGTAATGAATCACGATTTTGTCTACGGCGCGCTGATGGTAGGGCAAGAGTGTATCGCCGACGAGGAGAACGGTTTTATGATGTTTGCGTGCGGGAATGCGACCGTTTCGGCTGGGGTAGTGTAATGGTTTGGGCAGGAATTTCCTTGCACCATCGAACGCAGTTGATCTTCATCCATGTTAATCTGAATGGACAGCGATATAGGGACGACATTCTTAACGCTGTTGTTGTCCCGTTGTTCAATGCTGACGTCGGATTGCAGTTATTCCAACAAGACAATGCCCGATGTCACGTGGCGCATATCTGTCGTGAAGTTCTCGAGGAGCAGAGCATCGAACTTCTTCCCTGCCCCCCACTTTCGCCAGATTTGTCGCCAATCGAGCATATTTGTGATCAATTGGACCGTCGGGTACGACTTCATGATCTTCAGACGCTATGCGATTTACGTAATGTTCTGGGGCAGGAGTGGAACGCAATACCACAGGGTGCCATCCAGAGACTTATCAGGTCCAGGCGCCGTCGATGTCTTGCCATCCAAGAGGCAAACGGTGGACATACACGCTATTGACTGCATGTTTGAACTTTTCATTTCACCCCATGTCTGAACTGCGACGTCCTGACGTGACGCTGGCAACAGTAAGAACATGAAATTATTCAAATTCATACAGGTAGACTCAAAATATGAATTTGCAATAATAAGTCGATAATACTAAAAAATGCTCCTTAAAGTTTATTATACTTTCTTTTTTGACTCAGTATATTTTCCCGTCATACAAGATGGACGAAACACGTTGAGATTGTTAAATTTGTCATTAAAAGATACATTAGTTGATTACAACGTATAAAAACATCGATACCCCTATTTTGCTTGCAGTGATTATCTATCGTTTTCGTAGAAATGGACTTAATGGATGGATGTTGATAACGTTCTCGCGTATATTATAACCTTCGGCCCGTTGCCACTTGACTCCGGGTCATTTAGATTGGAGAATTTTTTAATAAATCTAGAGGGAAATGAAACATAATATACTAAAATGTGGTTATGTACTTTATTGGTTAATCAGCCTTTATAATAAACGAGAAATAGGACGTGATCCTGAAACAATTAAGACGAAACGCAAAAGCAAGAGCTAAAGAACTTTTAATTGCATGTCTGAGATCAAAAGATTTGAAAGTGTTTTTTCTAAATTAGAATTTTATCCAGATTCCGAAAATGCATTTCTTAATTGCCAACGTCTCTGCATTTTTGGGATAAAATGCAGTTTTTGTTTGTTTTCGGTAAAAAAAAGTTCAGAAAATGTGCAGAATATTGTTTTTATTTCACACACTCATTGAACAAAGGTTTATCCAAACAAGTAGGGTGTCAAATTAAAGGTAATTAGCAATTAGCAGACAACTATATGTAACATAATAAGATCATTCAAGATCTTTAAAAACAAAGATAAATCACTTTGGAATGATTGAATGATTTTCCCCATTTTCGGATATTAGGGCGAAGGTTAAAACAAAACATAAAAGGTACACAGCTGTGGTAACTTTCATCACAACAATTTACATACAACTGGTTGTTTCCAATTACTGGAACAATTTACTAAGCTAAGACGTGGATTTTTGTCTCGTAGAGACTGTTCGAAACTAAAAAAATAGTCACGGGTATTTATGGAAAATGTCTATTTTACCGAATACAACTGAAGCCAAATATGATAACTATATATGTATGTATTTGTCTACTCATTAAGCTACCTGAAATACCTGGTAAACCCCAAACAGCAGATTGTGTTAACCTTGTGTGGCAGGGTTAACATTAGTTCGCCTAAAATGTTTACAGGTAACAGGAGCAAATTGAATAAGCAGGGTAAAAAACAATTATTTCTCATTAATTTTAGGATATTTCAGGGTATTTTACAGGTTTTTCTCAAGAAATATATAATTTATTTCGGCAATATTTGAATTGGCAGGTTGAATGCTAATATTTTCTGGTTGTAACTCTGAGTAAAACCACAGAGTATAGAATTGAATAGTCTCCTTTACAGGTGATTGATTTTACAGTTCAGTCACTGAAAATTTACAGGTTCCAATCACAGCACGTAGTGAACACTAATTAACCCTTAAGTCCTCAGATTAATTTTAAAGTATTTATGGCATTTTTCTGTTTACATAGTTATTGATGACTTGGCAGTGGTTCTACATCACTGCTGGCTGCCTATACAGGCAGCCAGCAGTGATGTAGAACCACTGCCAGGGAAAATTCAGTCTACACACAAGAGTAATAAAAAAGATTACACAAGGGAGCACCTGCTTCAATGCAATATAAAAGTGGCGGTTTGGGGCTATATGGGGGCTTAAGGGTTAATCCACGGCCCATTGGATAATTCTATTGCATTATTCAGTTAAAGTTTCAACTGCCAGTTTTTTTTTATCAGTTGTTTTTGTAATGTGGCCTGCTGTCAATTCCCCAGTGTATATTTTATAAAAGAAAGTCTTCTACTTATAAAATAAGTAATTTGTATGTGCAGTGTGTGTTTCTTGGATAATTTCATGATTTAGAATAGGATTTGGACTTGCAGGATTTTGGAAGTCAAGGTACAGGTTAATTTAATTAATTTGCGATTGAATAAATGCTATTTATTTTGTTGCAAATTTAGGCTTAGTCAATGACGAGCGAGTAGCCTGTACAGTGCTTCACAATTGCGATTGTGAAGCCCTGGCCTGGCTACTTCGAACGTTACTAGACCCATTAATTTTCGGTCAGTATATTTTAACTTGGTAACTTTAGCTTAGTTAATTTAATTATTTTTGCCAAAATGTCGAAAGTTTAAATATTATTATTTAACACCGTAATTGTTTTAATTTTATTTAAATTCAATTTTCCGCAAATACTGTGACTTATGGAAGCATTTTTGTATTTATTGTTGATTATCCCCAGCTGTGGGCAACTTGGCTCATTCTGCAATTGCAGCATGAGCCCAGTTCCCCGTTGCTGTGGATATATCAATAGATGCGTGTTTGGCCATTTTCCTTACTTCATATTTATAAGACTTTATTTTATTCTGTGCAGATCAAGAAACACCACTGCATATATCTCACAGCCACCAGTACATACAATGAACTTGTCACATTGAGGGTAGGCATTTCTTAGTTAGCTTTAGCTATTTATGCTTCTAGTGAAGTACACATAATATATGTATTAGAAATGTCTACTGGGGACAGAATATAAATATATTTTGCTTAAGTTTGTGTTTTCAGTGTGACCTACGGTGACCCCATGTTGCCATAGTAACATAACAACGATTTATATAATACTGGTTATTCCCATAATCGTAGTAAAATTATTATTCTTATTGAATCGCTTGTGTACTGGTGTGATTGTATATATATTTAACCCGGCTCATTTCTGTAAGTAATGTTTATTTATATTATAGAAATGTTTTACAGTTTGTACATCACATAGGTATTAACATAAAATATCGGGGCCACTGTGGTCCCAGAAATTTATTAATACCTACAGGGCAAGCATTGTTTTTATTGGTAATTTAGGTCACGAGCTACGCACGCTATGGTACCTATTCAAATATTGTACAGACATTGGTTGTTGTGTTCTGCTGGCGAGTGCTCACTCCAGTTGAACATGGCAACCTTTGTCTTGCATGTGCGAGTGACATTTCACTCTGTTTTGGGTTTACTGTTTTGTTATGGAGGCCTACATTTGGACTTCACGTAGGGATGTTTGTACCATGGTGTGGTAGCCATGTGTGTATGCATGTGCTAGCATGTGTGTGCGTGGGTGCATGTTTGCTAGGCGTACATGTGAGTGTGTCCTCAGTGTGCTTGGGTGTGCTTGATGTGGGTGCAAGTCAGTGTATTTTATTTGGCTTCTTGTTCATGTGGGTTCGTTTTGTTTCGATTTGTTGGAGAGAGCCTACTGGTTCACTCCAATGAATTGAAGCAGGCCGAGCCCATATACGCTGGTAAGCTAGTCAAAATCGATAACGCACCCTTCCGGTTGCATTTATTTTTCTTGGCCCTTGCCCTGAATAATTCTTGACCCTTGCCCTGAATAATTTGTGTAAAATATATACTTAAGAGTTTTATTATTTTATCTTCAGAGTTCGTTGATTGATTGATTGATTCATTACTGTGCTGATTGCTTGATGACAACTATGATGATTATTTTGATGATTGCTATGATGATTGATTGGTTGTGATGCATGTTTTATAATTGATCTACACAGTAAAAATATGGAATAAACGAACCCGATAACATCTACACGCCTCTTTTGTGTTTTTCATCCAGGAGGAGTTACACTTGTATATTCAGACAGAATGGTTAAGGTAAGCAGGGGGGGGGGGGGGGGGGGGGGGGGGGGGGGGGGGGGGGGGCAAGGAAAATTACTCTATAGAGAGTGAAGATCTAGAAGGGGGAATGAAGCAGAAGGGTAGCTAATCAGCGGAAGGGAGCTCGAATAATGCAAAAGAAACTGGCGAGCTGGAATTTGAACCAAGAGATCTTTGGACGGGTTATATAAAAAAGATGCGCCAGCATTTGAAGAGGTCCTAGGTGGTTCTTATGGTGTGGGCGGGGGGGGGGGGGGGGGGGGTCCTTTGTTCTTCAAAGTGAGGTGTAAATCGCGGGAGTTGAGGGGAAGAATTGGAAAAGGCGAAAGAGTGTGCCAAATGTGTTACTTAGGAGAAGTGGAGACTCTGGAACATTTCATATTTGAATGCTCCAAATATTTTCTATATTCAACAAGACTCCCTGTGAAACTAATGGAAAAATAGGACGAAAACATTCAGGATAAGTGGATGGGGAATGACACGAGGGAGAGGGTCAACTTTATAGTTTGGAAGATTGTACAGAGTGCTAATGGGAGGAATTTTGAAACACATTTTAACTGAATGCAGTGGGATTTGGAGGGAGAGTGTGAGATGGGGATAATCCGGTGGGGATTGGTTAATGTTGGTCTCGTTAGGGGACTGTAACGAATCAGCGGAAGACCAATATTATTACTCAATCCAAAAGTGTAACAAAGCAAGGGCTTAAGAACAAACTCTGACGACCAAAAATAATTTAGCACTCCACCAGTTAAGAAAACAAGTTAGATATTAAGGCAATCTGGAAAAAACTAACACTAATATACTCAGGTAAACCGTTTTCTGGGTGTTTTGTGGGTGCTAAAAGTGTCTGTCGGCTACAACGTTGGCCAATTGCACTACAAATTTTGACTGGCACCAAAGAATGCTCGTTGGCTAACATTTTGACACCCCAAAAAAGTTGGACGGTAGTCACTGCAGCAGTGAAGATCAAGACTGATGGGGAAACCAAAAAAATCATTATTATTTGTAGTACAAGAGAATCGTCAGCTGGCAATAAAGGCGGAAAAAATAATCGATTTTCAAGAAACACAACCAAACCCAGTGATCTTATCAATAAGGTGTTAGAAATACATATGAAGTGTTTGGACAATCTTTTAACGTTACTTGTCAGTGAGTGGTATCGAGACTTGTTTTTTCTTCAATAAAACATTGATGGTTATCATATTTACAAAAGGGCAGCATTTGATTAGATAAATACTTCATAATGTCGTGAGTTACTCGCGACGGTATGCAGTATTTATCTTATGAAATGTTGCCTTTTTGTGAAGACACGCGACCCGATAAGTCCAGTGAATTAACAGTAATCAGTCGATTAATCTGTTATTATCTAATTGTGCAACAACAGGTTACATTTGATTTGTCTTCAGAGGATTTTATCAGAATGTTCCAGGTCCGCCGCATTTTTCCCGTGATCAACCGTCGGTTCACGGTTGAAGTAATTTCCAGTTTATTTGTCAAAACTCGATCAATTTATTTGGATCGGACAGCGAACCCTCCCCCTCCCCCCCCCCCCCCCCCCCCCCCATTAGCGTTTTGGAACCAAAACACTTTGCTTGGCACTACAACATCCAGAGTGCTAAAAACTTGGCACCAGCCAGTTCGAGCCCCTGTGAACCTGGTGCCAAGAAAGAATTGACAAATCTATAATACTGTAGCTTTATTGTGAAATTCCTTCATAAAGCCGATGCGGTGCTGTGTTGTAACACAGCACTGGAAAGAGCTCTCTGATTCCTTTTCCAACAGCGTTTTTCATCCTAGCAGTTTATCTTTAAACTTTCCAAGAACACTAAGTTTTGTGCTCATAAAAAAGTAGTTGATGGTTTTGTGCGAGATATCAAATGAAAACCAAGGGTGGTTTGAGTGTATACTCCAGTTACTAAGTTTCAGCGGAGAAGACTAATGAAAAATCAGTCATCCTGTATGATTTGAGACAAACGATAGGCTAACGATACGATAATTCGCCCTATTTGGCCCTACAAATCGTGATTGTTCCTACTATTCCGCTCCGAGTGTTGAATTACGGACTTGGTGGTTTTCTCCAGCCTTCAATTTGCACTTTGCATCTTGTATTTAGAAGTAACCTCGACAGATTTGGAGATGTGTGGATCTCAGTAATAAATCATTAACCATTGTATCCCATACAGCTACAAACTGCCTCTTTATATTGCTCTGAAGAAGTTGTACCAAGAGTATTCTTTCTTGAGAACTTTACTGGTAGGATGCATTTATCTTGGCAGCGGCTAAAAGTTACATCACTGTTGGCTGCCAGTACACTGCCGTGAAACACAGTTAAATCACCTGCAGCTGTGTACAGGTATATACGGTAGTTATTAACGTAAACTTAATCTGAGTACTTAATGGTTAAAGGTCAAATGGATGATGGTTTGTGATGTGATGATTTGTCAGACGTTTTTCGCATTCTTATGGATTTTAAGGGTCGGCCGCCAGGGTTGGCTAATCCCCTTAATGTAAAACCTTGAGACAGTAACCGTACGTAAGCATTACAGAAAAATTAACACACTCAACATCTAAAAATGTATTACAGAAGTTAAAATAGAAATAGGAACGTAGTTAGGTGTTAACCCTTTACGCGAAAGGCAGACGACACATAAAATTCTTGAATAACTAACTTTTTTTCATTTTTGCGTCAAAAACATAGCTTATGACCCCTCGTTGGAACAGCTAAACGAGCTCGTTCCAATCAGGGGGTCATAAGCTATTTTTGAGACAAAAAATGAAAATTTAATGGTGATTTTTGTGAATTGCGCTGTTCGGTTTGGACCGTTACGTTGGGTAAAAGAGTTAAAGTAAATTGTAACATAAAATTATTTAAATGTAATCAGAGTCCTTAAAAACAACAGTTGCAACTGTGATGGTGTAATTTTTTCAATATTTACACCGTACATAATTATATACGAGAAGTGAAAAGTGTGCGCATACTTACAACTGCCGAAATACAGAGGGCACTGTTGTGTATCAAGTGGAAACTTCTCTAAATGCATTTTGCAAGCAGCATTGATGGTAAGTCTGAAATACAATAGAAAGTATCCAGAAAAGCTATCAGAACAGACCATCTTACTCATTTACCAAGAACAAGCAATATACGTCTGCTCGGTAACGTAGAACACATGATTATTTTAGTGAAAGATATGTGACCGTATGCCCGTCAAAAATGATGGGTTACGATATTTATTTTATGCTACCTATAAGATAGCCGGAAGTGTCTAATAAACAGTTTTCTATATGTCTACTGTTACGATAAATATAAGACTTTGAAAGTGACGGAAAGTGACGAACATCATGATTTAAGGTGCTATATAAACAAGGAAAAAAATTACTATGAATTCCAGTGTCTGAAATTCCATAAATTTCCAATAACTACACACAAATTACACATCAAAATGAAGGTTGTGGTTGACAAGAACACGCGAAACATTTATGTTTTCAACTCCCAAAGCTGATTGCAGGCATCAACGGTCCCTGAACATCTGCTACCGTATTCGGCCCAGAACTGGTAGAAAATAATATTTCATGACAACTCCTTACCAAATGTGCTTAGGATATCCAAGACAAAGTTGGGCATTCAAAATACTTCAAAATTGAGCCAGAGGGCTGCGATGGGGGGGGGGGGGGGGGGGATTCCAAAGCTGGCGGCTTTCTGTTGGGGGAGATCTCCATGCGCGTTGTTTACGTGCGGGCTGGCCAACGTCAGCAAAGGCAAAAAGAAACGGTAATAACCCTTTACCTAACCTGAAAAGCAGACGACACTTGCAAAAATAATTCTTGAATAACTAATTTTTTTTCATTTTTGTCTCAAAAACATAGGTTATGACCCCTCGTTGGAACGAGCTTATTCCAACGAGGGGTCATAACCTATGTTTTTGAGACAAAAAATGAAGAAAATAATGAAAATTAATTGGCGATTTTTGAGAATAGCGCTGGCCGGTTTTGGCAGTTACGTCAGGTAAAGGGTATTAACTGACTTCGGTTTCCGTTAAAAATTGGAGAGTACCCGAGTATCACGTGACAATAACAAACTCTTTTGAATGACCTCATTTTTCAAGAAAAGAAACGCAGACTGTGTTGGCATTTTCCTCCACACAGCCCTGTCGCTGCAGTTTGAAGTATTTTAAATTCCTAGCTTTGTTCTTGGATATTTGAAGCACACTTGGCCACGAGTTCTCATCAAATAGTTTATTCTGATATGAACACAAAAGCCTACTTTCCAGAACCGTGCATGCCTGATATCAACAATGTGAGCTGCACACGTATATTTTTCGTGTTTTATTCACCTCTGCCTTCTTTTTGGGGGGCCGGGGCAGAAAAAAGATGCATAAACATTGGTGGAAATTTTTATTTTGCAGATTTTTTACCCACCCACCCTTTCCTGCATATTTTTTCAGGACATTGTTGGGACCCATCTCTTCACATATATTTTTAAATACAAAACTTCGGCACTCGAACACCAATTCGAAACACGTAATACACACGTGCAAACTGGAACGCATTTACCATAGTACACATAATAGTTAAGGAATACCCAGGGGGATTTCCCTGCGTACGTCATAATTTATGTCCCGCAAAAGCTTTGTTGACAAAAATTTTCACAAGTTCCTGCGAATTCAGCCGATTATTCCAGTAAATACCGATAATTCAGCCCTGTATAATGTGACAGGTACTGTAGTGAATGCGAATACGTTGTTCCTTCTAAAATTAGCCTGACCGACATAATCCCTTCTTAGTATCTGCGTATTGGCGCGTCGGGAAAATGTAAAATAAATAGAGGCATGGCAAGCAGGGGGTCAACAAATATGATACGCATCATCACCCGAGCTGCGAATCAGCCTGCTGGGAAAATTTTCGAATTTTTAGACCAAGCTTTTCTTAATTTTAACTCTGATAAGCAGTGACATGCACTTCGAAGAGTCTCGTTTCTGTAAATCATGGCATATTCGCCATATGTGAGCACCTGCGTGTACTGTAACCGTGTATATATTTCAAATACTGGTTTAGAAAATGGGAACTTGTTTTTGTTCTGGCTCAAGAAGAGCAAACCTTGTGTTTTTCTTTTTGTTATGGCGTCTGCATAGCAGGACAGCTATCAAAAAGACCTTTTTGTTTTTGTTAAATCAGACTTTTTTATTTTTGTTGAAATAAACATTAATATTTTCAGTTTTTTCATTTTAAAAAATCAGTCCCACCTAGCTATTATCACTCATTAAACAGTATTATATATACTTTGCTTCATTTTTAAAAAATGTTCTACAAGAAAAAATCGAATATGAATGAATTATGTTGTGAGTGGATATTTTAGTTGACTTCAGGAGAAAATTGTGGGAAGTTTTTTTCCGTTCAATATCGGACACCCATCCTCAAGTCCGTTTTTGGTTAAATTCTCCAATATTAGTGAGGTAATTTTTGTTAATAATGCTTCTAAATGGACTTTTATAGTCAAATGGTGACATTTTGTCACTGTTTGGGGCACAAAAAGATGCCATATCGGTGAAAAAAGGAAAGAAAATGCATTAACTGTTTACGCACATTTTTATGAGGTGTGGAGGAGGAGGCACTTGCCCACCTATATTCACGCAATTGTTTTCCGCCCCACCCCCTTCCTAGTCAAACAGGAGATAATTCTGGGATCTACTGAAAAACAATAGGAAAGGAGATGGTTCATATAAGTTTAGGACTTACTGTCGAATCCAGTCCACGACATTTCAGATTTATTCATCTTGATACCGTGGTGATACTCGGATTTTCTCGACAAGTGGGCTTTTGCTCCCCGACAGGGGGAAGGGGGCTAGAGTATTCCCTGATAAATCATTAATATTGTTGAAGCTAAAAACAGTAGATACCTTCTATTTCAAATCGGGCTGAAAAGGAACGTCGGTGAAAAACAAAAGTCAAAATATCGCAGGTACTCTCAAAACGCAATTTAGAGAAAACCAACCCATTTTAATTTAGATCACATGTTGTATGTTTCCAAAACATATCAAATCCCAAATAGTCGGATGGTGTGGTTGGTGGTACAAATTTTACTACTTACATTTCGAGGGATAAACAGGTGTAAAAGAGCGTTGATGTTTGCAAAATACAATAAAAAACAACTGCAAAAGTACATTATTACTGGTATTTCATGCATTTAGATTGATTTGGAGTAGACTATGAAGTCCCTGCCATTGGTTGATCATCGTCTGGACGTACTTCCGTTCCAACTTGTGTGCGCAACTCCTCCTACATTAATGAACAGATTTTGATGAAACTTCTCAAACATTATGACTAACAAGTGAGCATATGCATATTCTAAACTTTCTTATCTCCGACAATTTTAACCATGTTATCTCCCCTGAACTTAGATTTATTATGGATTTTCAAATGAGATTCTTGTGTGCACAACTCCTCCTACATTATTGAACCGATTTCGATGAAACTTTTCAAACATTATGACCAGCACGACAGCATGCGCATATTGTAAATGTTTTCATCTGCGACAATTTCATCCCAAGTTATCTCTCCCGATCTCAGCGAGACTTCGCAAACACTGACCAACAAGTCGGCATACGCGTATTCTTTTTTTGAACTGCGACAATTTTAATCAAGTTGTCTCCCATGAACTTGGATTTATTATAAGTTTTTCAATTTCAACATTCAGAGGTGCATTCTAGTATGCCGAAAGTGGGGTATTAATCACCTTCAGTAATAGTACTAGTTGTTTCAATAAAAAAAGCTTATGCCCCATCCCTTCAAATGAGCTGTCAATACTGTTTTGGGAACAAAAATAATACAACTGGAATGGCGATTTTTGTTTTCAGCGTTGGCTAGGATAGGGTCGTTACAATAATACAAATTAACTCTTTGAAAACGTGAGGCCTAAGTTCTGGTTGTATGTTGTCTATAACAACAGTAATCCCCCAAAACCGTCCCACCCACCTACAACCAAAGGTTATGGGTGGGTGGGTGGCGGATTCTCCTTTCTCCTACAGGTGGGACACTCTCCCGTTGCTGACCGATGGGTGTTCCCGCAATCTAGTTATTGGAGATCAATGTGTGGGGGAGTCCATACAATTGCCAAAAGATATGAGGATGCACAGCATAGCTGATGCATGCCCGAGGCACAAAATTTTCTTGTTTATGATTGGTAACCGGCAATTATGTCCATCTGTTCCCATTACATTTATTTCTACCAAAACAAGAGTTTTAGAAAAAATATTCATAGTTTCCACAAGGCCGCACCAATTCCAACGAAACTGTGATAGAACCATTCAGCTAAACAGAGCTGGATGTTTGCATTATGTATGATCCGCCCAACATAAGCGAAACAGATTTGATGAATTTTTGGAGAAAGCTTGTTTTCCTTGATGCCATTCATGAATGAAGTGTCCATAGGTTTCGGGTGGAGAAAATATTAAAATAGCCATATTTTACTTTTTTGTGTGAATTACTCTCTTTCGGATTTTTTTCATTTTTGTTATCTACAGTATTCTCTCTTTGCTTAACGAATCATCCGCATCAGCACGCGTAATTTATAAATTAAGCAGTGAAAAAAAATGAGTTCGTTCCAGTGAGAGTTCACAGGATATGGTTTTATCAAAATTTTGAAAATAAATGTGAAAAACAAATAATTAAAATAACAAATTTTGAGCTTGTGTGAGTTGGGTAAAGCGTTAACCCTTTACCCAACGTAACGGCCAAAACCGGCCAGCGCTATTCTCAAAAATTGCCAATTAATTTTCATTATTTTTTCATTTTTTGTCTCAAAAACATAGGTTATGACCCCTCGTTCGAACGAGCTCGTCGAGCTCTTTCCAACGAGGGGTCATAACCTATGTTTTTGAGACAAAAAATGAAAAAAATTAGTTATTCAATAATTTTTTTTGCAAGTGTCGTCTGCTTTTCATGTTAGGTAAAGCGTTAATGAGAACATTCGAATTTAAAACATTGAGATAGTCCTATGATGTTTACATCACTTTGGTACAGATGTTGAAGCTGCCGCAACCTCTAAGCGGGCAAACATAACAACTGGGTTAATGAATTGATTTTCTGAATTATTGTTGAATTATTATTGCGATTAATCAGTTAGTCGATTTACTTATTTCACTGATAAAAGAATAAAGAAGTATATACTAATCTGAACTGTTTTGAAGAATTCTGAAGTACAGGGGTGGACTGGGCAACAAAAGTTACAGGGTAATGCTCCGGGAGCGGACTCGGAGACAATTTGATTTTTCGAACTGAAAGAACGCTGCTTCCTATCATCTGAGTGTTCGATGACAGTCCACGTTGTGGGCATTTCGATGGCATTTCTGTATCAGCTCCGTCGCTAATTCGGCAAAAATGGTTGCAACAAATTGGGGTGGGTCTATTGGGCCGACCATAGTTCAGACAAATGGGAGAAAATTTTGATTTTTTGAATTGAAAGAACGCCGTTTCCTTGTATCTGAGCGATCAGTAGTACTCAAATGACTAGTGAATTCCAAAGTCAACTAGTCAATACCCAAAAGTCAAGTCGACATCCACTAGTCATTGGTGATAACCTGTCTCCTTATAACAGTGTTGGTGTTCCGGTAGAGTGCTGAAGGTCCAGATTTGGCTTCACTTGGGCATTCATATACAGCAACTTACTGGAACATTATTCTGTTAATGTGCTTCTAATTATGCTAAGAGTGAAATTATATAGTCTTATTTAATTTGCCATGTTGCGAGTTATGGGAGAGTGCCTATAGGCACTCCCCCATAAATTGCAACAAGGCAAATTAATAACATATCCTGATAGCCCAAAATAATTCAGCACTCTACTAGTACCAGTTAAAACAAACTACTGTCACTACTATTAGATGGCAATAGATGTATACATTGATTGTCCAATATTGCTATTCAAACTGTCTGACAGTGGCACAGAAGGGATACTATTTACCTAAAAGCTTGAACTCCCGCCGACTAGTCGACTGCACAATTGAGAGTCGACTACTGGTTCGCCCAGAGTCGACATCGACTAATCGTTTGAGTACTAGCGATCAGTGGCTGACTAGATTGCTGGTATATCGAAATGCCCTGTATGTGGACTGCCATAGAGGGCATTTCGATATACCGGAAGTTTATATAATCAGATCCATTTTGCTTTTGGGTAATTGTCACGAAATTTCATGCACCAACAGGTTTTGGACTGCGTCAATTTTGGAGAGCCTCCAATATGGGGTCCATTGGGAAATTTCTCGGTGGACTATATGGCCAATCCGCCTCTGCTGAAATACCAATATATTAAGTGAAAGCAAGTTACTTAAATGAACACCGGCACAAAATAATCGAAGATATTTTCGGGATTTACATATCAGATTAGTGGAGTGAAAATCACCCCAGACACACAGTGCTTTAATACACCAAGAACATAGTTATTTACTCGTGGAAAACTCATACCTTTGTGAAAACAAAATGCTTCCGTCTCTGTTGATCCTGATGAACTTATTTTGCGTAGTGATAGCGTGAACATACGAGTTGTGATCGTTGAAGAAAATAGTATCAGGATACCATATCCGTTCCAGTACTTTGTTACTCAGCGAAATATTTTCCAAAGGAATCTGCATAGCCAATCTGGCGTCTCGCCACTTTTGCCGGAAATAGCAATCCATGGAATAAGACTGAAATATTCGTTTAAAGATGTTTCAAATTGGAATAGTTTAATGAAATCGTGGTTGTTACAAAAGCTTTATGTGCACAGTTTGACTGAAAGGCAAAAGTAACTCTTTATTGGAATTTGCGTTTTTTTCAGATATTTAAACCCTTCCGATTCTGGGTTTTTTTTTGCAATGGTATCGCTCAGTACAATACTGAATCGCATCAAATCTCAACACTCTTGGTGTAGATATTTTACCTTCTTATAACTATAAATATTGTCACTATCCACTCAGGTACATGTATTGAATGCAACCGCGAGTTGTCGTCTGTTTGGACATATCTATCGAAAAGCTGAGTATTTCAGAACGGAATAAATACACAGAACGACACGCGTCTGTGAATGGGTTAATGACATGGCGCGAGTGCCAGCGCGGACGGATAGAACGAGAGGCCGCAGGCCTAGAGTTCTATCCTTCCGTGATGGCACAAGTGCCATATCGCTTAACCCATTCACAAAGGCGTGTCGTTATATCCTTCCGCGCTGGCACCCGTGCCATATCAATTCACTCATTCACACACGCGTGTCGTTCTGTGTTTATTACACGCCTTCATGTCCATAAGAACAATTATTAGGACACTCAGCAATTCATTTGACAACTATCAACAAAAAGAACACATTTTAGCGCCAACAAAATTTGTGAGGGAAACCGGTGTTACCATTTCGTCCCCTGAGTTCCAATGTGTTCTATGTGCCTACTGGCAGACTACTGGAGTGACTACTGGCAGCCTACTGGCACATAGAACACATTGGAAATCGGGGTCGATTTTTAGCTATCGGTAGCGATTCAAATTGTAATTGCGGTGCACGATCTGTAGGGAAATTCCAGTGAAATTTCGCACCTTTACAAAAATTGTCCGTCAACGACTTCCGTTCCGCACATGTGTACGGAACGGAGTTTCTTTTCCGCATGGTTTAGTGTTGCTGTAGATGGGGATTTCATATAATAAAAGTAGTTTCGGTAGCGGAACCTCATTGAACTCTTCTTCCGTCATCAGGAGACTTTATGATAGAAGAAGAGTTCAAAAGGAGACACTTGATGCGATTTTGAGAATAACTCGAGGATTCGAAAAGATTTACAAATTTCACAAATTGAATCGTATCATCGGGACGTTTTGAATCGAATCCAATTTCGAGGCTTCGCAGAGCCCTAACTGACTGTTATAAAAAAAGTAAATATCTTGTAGGGTTTCTAGGAAGGAGCGATGGCCACACGGCTGTATGATTAAATCATTCATGATACTAAAAGCGATTATCGTCTACAAAGTAGCCCGCTCCTCAAATTGCATATTTTTTTTCAGGAAAACCGATTTCGTGAACCTGCATTAGATGATTTTTTGCGCAGTAAACAGTTTAAGAAATACAGTGTATTTATTCTGACAAATGTATTTTGCCAAACCGAGTATTCATTTCTTTCTGATGGAGAGCAGTCGGGAATAAAAAGGGGTCCATCTTGGAATTAATGCTTTCAAGTTTTAACAAGGAGATTGTGGTTTTTTCGAGTTCTTTGTATATAGCAAAACAAACATTGTTATCAGGAGCGGACTGGACTGAAAATGCCCACTGGGAAACACAGGCCTTGAACGTGACTAAAATTCTAAAATGTTCCCAACTGTGATTCGGCCCGATAGGTGAAATATTGAAATTTCAACCCTGAAAAACAAAAGTCCTTGAATATGAAATATCAACTGAGGTTCCAAGATGTGTATCTTTCACGTGGAGACATACACATACTGAGCAGGGCCATAGCAAGAAAATAATATTAAAAGGGTACTTTCTAGTGGACGAACCAGAGTATCCGTCGCAATGCGAGGCGCGTCGCCCGGGGAGAGCCCAACAGAGTATTGGACCCCCCCCCCCCCACTCCCCCTGGGAAACGTTTTCAAAATCTATGAAAACAAGCAATTTGGTGGCTTTCCCGGAAGTTTCAAACAGCATTTCTCTACAACACAAGCCCATTCGTTATTGAATAATGCCCCGCACACTTTGTAGCGAAACGATTGTACCGTGCAGTTGGTAAGTAATTGTGTCTGACGGTCGATCGACAATAGAATCGGTTTTGCAGTGATATATTCGTCAAAGAAACTCAACATATTTGTGCTGAACATGATGATGGGGGAACGGTTAAATCGGAAGAAAAATTAACAATATCTGAAACAAACTTGAGGAGAGGTAATACCTATCTGCCCCCCCCCCCCCCTCTTTTCTACGTCACTTATATTGAGCCTCAGCGATTGTAATACTATAACATATGTAACACCATGTCATACAATATACATAACTGAGGCAGTTTCGGTCACGTGCCTATTGATAAGTAACCATGATGTCTTTACAGAGTAAACTATCATTTCCTTCTTTTTCGGGGGGGGGGGGGCAACCGGGAAATTTCCCGGTATCACATATGTCCAGTCCAAATAAAAACAAACATTTGGGAATATTATAAAGCAGCTGACAGACCATGGTGCCTAATCGGCGAAACATACTAAACAGTCGAGACAAACGTTACCCTCTTTCAGTAGGAAATGATTCACTGTAAAAGAAACTCGCCCCAGACAGTTGATCAGAACATGTTTGCAGCTATCACCTGGATGAGTCAATTTAAAAAGCATGAGCTTGTGCAACAGAGGTCCAACAGTTTTTCAGATGATTTGATATGGTAAAAGGAAAGAGGCATTACGATATGATGATTTGGCCAAAAATAACACACAGATTTCCGGTTACCTGGAAGAAAATGCACCGACCAAACTCTGATCCGGCGGAGTCTCCATATTAAAATGGTCAGGACAAGTTTGAGGACAAATAGATCGCTTTCATTGTCAGTCCGTCCGCCGACTAAGAGACGGTACTGTCGGCGTTGCTTTTATTCAGTGGCATCGTCCATTTCTATAGTTACCTTGTTTCCGAAGAGTCAAGTTTTAAGGTAGACCAATTACAATCTATTCATCTACAGTCATACGGCTGCAGGTTAGATATATTAATTGCCCTATGCCATATGACAAGTCAACAGCCTTCCCTTATAGTGAAGGAAAACTAAATATCCGTTCCTCAGTTTTGCTCCAAGATCGAACAAACAAATTTTGTCAAAAATATAGTATACTACAGTATTTTTAGCGTAATATTCTTTATAACACCACGCCTGTTCTTTGAAATCCCCATCTACAGTGAGACTAAACCATGTCGAAAATGAAAATCCGTTCTGCATATATGTGCGGAACGGAAATCGTTGACAGACTATTTTTAATAGAAGCAACATTTCACTGGAATTTTCTACAAATCGTACACCGCAATTACAATATGAATCGCTAGCGATAGCTAAAAACCAGTCCCTCGAGTTCCAATGTGCACATAGAACACATTGGATCTCAGGGGACGAAATAGCAACACGAGTTCCCCTCTCAAATTTGGTTGGCGATAAAATGTGTTCTTTTTGTTGATAGTTGTCAAAAGAATTGCTGAGTGTCCTTCTAATAATTGTTTTTACAGACGAGAGGGCGTGTAATAAACATAGGCCTCTCGTTTTATCCTTCCGCTCTGGCACTCGTGCCATATCGATTAACCCATTGACACATGCGTGTCATTCTGTATATATATATATTTGGTAGGAGTACCAACAGCTGGTTGCCAATGCTTTTACCGTATTTTTAAGGGTAATATCTTTTTATAATGTAGCTATGTGGAATTTCACATCACCTTTCCGATAACCGTGTGCAATGTTGTTCGCAGGACACGCCTCTTCGGTTCACACATTAGAACCCAATTTCACACTGGCGCAATTTTCCCACCCCGTTTAACTTAACACACACCAGAACATTTTTCTAGTGTGCTCAGGGTAAACTTATGTCTGACTTATGGGGAATTTTAAAATGAAAACACAAACTAATGAAATGGCAGTTTCCTATGTTTAACAAAAACAAATCATAGAATTTCACTATCATTAGTCTGGTACCCAGTAAAAAGCAAGAAAACTGTATTTATTAATTCATTAGGGTTTAACAACACTTTCGATAGCCAAAGTCACCTCGTGTTGAACAGTTTTACGGGTGGAGGAATACCAGGTAAGAACCACCGAGCCGCGTCGAGCAACTGTCAAGACACCCCAACGTACCAACTAGGTTAGGTTTGTTGAAGGCAAGTGCACCATCGACGCACAGTACGCCTTAGTACACAGCGCCACTGTGCCCCCATGTGTGCAATCTGGATTAAGTGCCTTACCCAAGGACATAACACAGTTACCACTGGTCAAGATCCAACCGTGGACCTTTCGGTTTGAAGTCTAATACCCTAATCTCTGCTGAGCCAGCGCGTTCCTTAGAATAGAAAAATTCATAAGGAAGGGAAGGACATACACAGAACGAGACAGGCGTGTGAATGGGTTAATCGATAAGGCATATCGATTAACCCATTCACACACGTGTCGTTCTGTGTTTATTACACGTTTCATATCCATAAAAGCAATTGTTAAAAGGACACTCAGCAATTTATTTGACTGTCAACAAAAAGAACACATTTTATCGCCAACCAAATTTGCGAGGGTAACCCGTGTTACTCTTTCGTCCCCTGTGTTCCAATGTGTTCTATGTGCCTACTGGCACATAGAACACATTGAAACTCAGGGGACGATTTTCAGCACATTGGAACTCAGGGGACGATTTTTAGCTATCGCTAGCTATTTAAATTGTAATAACGTGCACGATTTGGAGAAAATTCCAGTGAAATTTCGCTTCATTATAAAAAATAGTCCGTCAATGATTTCCGTTCCGCATACGTGTGCGGAAAGGATTTTCATTTTCCGCATGATTTGGTATTGCTGCAGATTGGGATTTCATAGAACAGGCGTGTAATAAAAGGGATTCTTGATTGGGAATGCCTTTTTTCTCCGGCATGGAACAAAAGGTAATAGATTGAAAGAAGGGTTATGGTTATGTATCCACGAGATTTGTCAATCTTTTACCATCATCCACCTTCAATATGTTTCCAGACATTAATACGCCCCTTCGTATTCAACGAAGAGCGATTTTACAGACTTGATTTATCGGATCAATCTAACGATGAGAGGTTTGATGTCGAACAAATTACATAAACTTTAAATGCTGTCTCATTTACCATTTCTTGCTCAGAGATGGCTCCCATTGATCGCACGTATATGTCAGCCATAACCTCTACAGGAGAGCCTGAAACGACATTAAACACACAATGTACTTCATCTTTACCAATAACAGCGAGAAAGTCGACGCATTAACAACGCGTAATAGCAATTGTGTTCCCATGTGATTTCCGTCATTGTTTCAGATTGATTTCCGCATTACACTGAGAACAAATTATCACATGTGTAGATTCGGCTCCCAGTTAGGCAATAAATTTCCTTTGCCAGTCAAGAAGCTATTTTAGTAACGACAAATGAATTTACTATGAAAATCGCAAGTCTGATGTTACGTGAAATTCAAATAAATATGCGCAGATAATATACTACACAAGAAGTGTAGAACCACCCGAGTTTTCCCAACTTTTTCGAAATAATATTTGGCCGAATGCTTTATGAAATGTAAGAAATCAATCCCAATTGCTTCACAAGTAATGTTAATTTTGAAGTGCCCAAAAAGTAGACCAGGGGTAGTGTTTTGAAAATTGACTAGCCACATGTATAGTATTAGATTTATGTGTATTTCATCGTCAGATGCGTTTATTGTGCGACTTTTATGCACTTTAACCCTTTTCCCAACGCAGACGATATCAAAATTTATTATTTTAAATATAAATTTTTAATTTTTTTCCAAAAATTTCAACAAAACCATATCATGTGACCCCTCGTTCCAAAGAGGGGTCACATGATATGGTTTTGTTGAAATTTTTCGAAACATACTATTTTTTCAACTGCTGAATTTGCATATTACGCGGGAGGATGCGGACGATTCGTTGGGTAAAAGGTTAAATATCTACATTTTTTGTCGGTAAATTGGTATCTGCTCATGAGAGAGTCCCTGTCCTCGAGCAATGTCAAACTGATATGTGCACAAGAAGGATGACTAGGAAATTGGTGTAACATTCTTGCCCGGGAATGGGATCACACTGGTCGGGATCAAGTTCGTATGTTAGTATGTTAGGACAAAGTGAGTTGGTAGTATATCTCGCTCCCGACCATGGTCGAATAGTGAATCAAGCTCTCGGGCTACCAGTCCAATTATGTGAGGCATTCGAAGCAGTTATAGGCTGTTTGTTTAGATACTTTTCGTGGAGTTTGCGCGCCTAATACTGTTGACGTAATGTGATGCCACTTTACTCATTAATAGAGATATTTATTCGGACTCCAGTTATAGATATCGCAATCAATAAGGATTTAATTCACCTTGAGAGCATCACAATTAGTGGAACTACCAGGCATAACGCTAAAGCTACAGCTGTGATGAGTCTTCATTCATGACATTTAGTAAACAAACATGTCTAATAGTACAGTAATGCCATCAAACATACAGTCAAATCAAGGCTCAATTTAGGAGATAAACGTCTCTTGTTGAGTTAGACGTTCAGGAATTTGACTATGGAAAACCATTCGTTAACGATCCCCGAAGGGGCGAGTTAACAAATGGTTTTCCATAGTCAAATTCCCGAAGGCCTAACGAAACAAGCTATGTTTATCTCCATTGTAATTCATCCATCGTTCGAAGTGAAAACAAGTCTCCAAACCCGTTTTATTTAAAGAAAAAACAATAAAAAAAATGACATTTTTGATCTCAGACTATTTTCCATGATCGAATTTACAGAAAACAACACGGGGATTGTTCGATATGTGATAGAAGCGGTTTAGCGCTGTTGGTCACGCGTAGCGTGGATACAGACATGTTCTAATTGACCAGCTTCCAACAATTAGAGCACGGTAAGAGTGAATTTACCTGGGATTAGAGCACGGAACCAACCGGCTCTAAACCAATCAAATTACGCGTTTAGAAAGAGGTCAAATTTAACTGGCGAATTACAATAAGAAACGTTTCACGCAGTGATTCAAAGAAATTCAATGTTAGGGGCCGGCGAAGGTTCTAGATTCGATTCGGCTTCGAATCTTTTAACTGATTCGATTCGATTTGAAACCGGCTCGGTTATTCGAACAAAATCGAATCTCGTAGAGTTTTGTCAGTCATACTTTTCTTTATGGTCGACTTTCTGAAGATGACTACTCACTGTTCAGTTTTCTGAAGAACGAACTTGATGGTGGTCAGCCTAAAAGGATAGCTCAAATTTAGTCGAAAAATTCCTTAAATGTCATTTGGAGAGATTTAGAGGAGATCGCGTTACGTCTTTGCACAATATATTGCATCTTGAGTGGAACAATGCGCCATCTGCAATGCAAAAGCATTGCAGATGGCACCTTGTTGTCGTCAAGGGACGATATATGGCTTTTTCTTCATCAGCCTTGACGAGAGCTTGTCAATTCCCGTTTGAATCTAGTCCCTTTGCTAAGATAACTGCGGAGTAAGCTGTCACCACTGAAATATTAAGGACAGAAAATTCAAAACTCAAGCGCTTTTGGTAGTTATACATTCAAAGCGATAGATTTGAGTAATTTGAATTTTCACAGAGAACCCCGTCCTATACGATTCTAATATTAATGACAGTACGTTGCAAATCGGATCTATGACCTGGTCCATGCCGAATTCTCTGCGCGGAATACCTTTGGATGCCATAGGAATAAATTGCTCATAAGCTATGTTTCAAACAAATGAAAAAATAATAAAAATTGAATGGCAATATTTTTTGAATAGCGCTGGCCGGTTTTTGTCGTTAGGTGAGGTAAAGGTTTAAGGTCGCTTGTCTGATCAACTGAATTATTACATCCGATTAAATCTAAAAATAGGTGATGGATCACTTAAGGGTTCAACTGGTTCCAGGCCATTACAGAGTCAGATTCGTTTAGGAATTTGACTGGTTGCTTAATGGTGAACCTCACTTGTTTGATCTCAGTCGGTGTTAATACACGAAAAATGATTGTTTCCACATGTATTGTCATGATAGCCTACACAGGCAGTCATAGTTGGACGTGATTACCATCGTGATATGTTTTGTATGCATGAGAGTTTTGTATGCATAGTGTGCATGAGTAGTGCGTGTTATTATGGTGGACTGTGTTTCCGTACTTTACATTGTTACTTAGAGGTTCCCATCTTGGATCTCTACCATGGCCTTTAAGTGCCATGGAGGCTTGGAGCGAGGTTCAAGTTGTTGTGTGTTTGTATGAATAGCTGTGGTGTGTGAGCTTGTTGGTGACGCTCTACATGCATTTGGTCTATTGGTCTCTTTTTAGTCAATTGAACACATATATTAAATTGCAGTGTGATTTCATAGTATTGTATCTGGAGTGTGCTCTATTGCACTGGAGTATGCCCATTCCTGTAGAGCATATGCATCTTAAGCTTTGAATAATTTCACCCTCTAGCCATGTCTGACTGTATTGTTGGTAATTACTGTTGTCACAGCCTCATCCCCTATTGATACTACAACTGGTTCCTTCAAATACTTACGTCTCTGTTCACTGCCGTTTCCAGCTAAATGTTCCGTTGTCTTCGTTAGGCTGTTAGTTCATGGAAAATGTGCCAAAAGTGGGCGCCACAATACGTGTTCGTTCACTACCCAGATCGGGCCATTGGGCCCACCAGGAAATGCCTTTTCGATCCATTGCTTATTACCAAGTGCCGACAAAGTCTGGTGGGGATACTTAATAGGCATTCAACCGTCGGGTCGACCACCCGTTCGTCACAAATGATTGTCTCCTTAACTCCTCCCACATTTTCCTGTTGGTATTTTACGAAATTTGGTGTGAAGTATGAGTATGAAGTGTAGATGTGGAAAGGAATTTCGATTCCGCAGTTTTTTCCAGACTTTTTTATCGTATAATGTCCGTCACAAAAGAGTGTCCGCTTAACTACTACATTTCTTGGTGGTTTTTTCAACAGTTGGTGTGCAGTATGAGTATGAAATGTAGATTTGCATGTGGGAAGGAATTCTTGATTCCCCAGTTCTTTCCATAGTTGTGTATCGATAAATGCCCGTCACAAATGTTTTTCCGCCTACAGTTAAAACTAGAAGTCCTGTCATGAAATGCGCACAAATAGCACGTCGATCTGCGCGTTAATCTACGCGTTATGACTATAGTAAGGCTGTCAAATTCTGTACATATGGCCTGTGCACAAGCAATGTTTCAGCCAATGAACCTCCGGGTTACATTGGCAGAAACATTGTCTGTGTTTTCTAGCAGCAACCAGGAGAACCTGCCGTGCTTTGGATGCCATTCGATATGGCAATTGCGCGCAATTCCTGGGCGCTATTAAGCCTAGATAAGCGCACAGTTCGTGACAGAACTTCTAGTTTTAACTGTAACTCGTTCTACGCTTCTTGGTGGAGTCTTACGAAAGTTAGAGTGAAGTTTGAGCATGAAATGTAGATGTGGAAAGGAATTTCCATCCCCCAGTTTTTTTCAGAGTTATAGCCCTTCGTACCGTCAAATATCCGTCACAAATGTTGTCCGCTTAACTCCTCCTGCATTTCCTGGTGGATTTTTATGAAACTGGTTGTGAATTATGACCAGGAAGAGTAGATGTGCATATGGAAAGAAATTTATCGACTCTGCAGGTTTTTTTTCCAGAGTTATGACCACTTATATTGTTTAATGTCTATTATAATTGTTTATCAGCTTAACCCTTCCTACACTGTTGGTGTGAGTTTACCAAAACGTGTTATGAATCATAAGGATGGAGTGGAAATGTACCCAGTGCTTCATGAATTAAATTTTGTATCATTATTCCTATAATTAGTGTTTGGAATCTAATATTATTGCGTCCGTGGAAATATTGCACACCCGTGGGAAGTGATCAGTCTACGGCGGCCGTACTATGAAAGCGGGTGTGTGCCTCCATATCTATGTATCTATCTTTATCTTTGTTTTCGGCTGCGAAAATCACTGATGGGCATCGTTTTCATTTGCTGAGGTGCTATTTGTCGTTTACATCAGGCGATCAAAGATTGTGTTTACACAAATTTTATTTCGAATAGCATCAAACTCAGATCAATCTTAGGGAATATACTGAGATTAATTAAATTATAATTTGTGACTGTTATGGGATTTTTTTTAACTAAAGGCTATATCCAGATAAGGCTAGCAAATATATTCTTGACCCGTTATCCAAAGCAGAAGATATCAAAATTCATTATTTTTTCAAATTTTTCAAAAAAAATTCAACAAAAGCATATCACGTGACCCCCTCATTGAGGGGGCACATTATATGGTTTTGTTAAGCTTTTGAAAAATAATATTTATTTTTTTCAATTGCTGAATTTTCGAATTACGTTGGTAAAGGGTTAACAAATTTCTGATTTTTGAGTTTCGACTAATGTTCAATTGTTAAAGGCATACTATACATCAAAATGATGGTTGTATTCCATAAAACCCGAATGGATGCATGTCTACTACTAAAGTAGTATTACAATAATTCCTGAAAGTCAGAAGATTACATCAAAACCAGCTGTGTCTCAAATGTCCGAGAACAAAGTTACTTCATTGATTGGATCCGTAACAACAGGCATGCATCGAGGACAGTTTCAAAGCCAACGATTTGCTTCTGTTTTTCATCGGGATCCCCCAATACAATGAATGTGACCGAAACTGACCGAAAGTCGATGGATTTTCTGAACACTGCCAGCTTCTCTATTAACAATATCGACACACGCATATATACTGATTACAACAATAATGGCGTTAGTTATTGTTTCTAAGCTCTGAAACGGGCCTTCGTTACCTTTATTTTAGGGATTCGGTGCTGTACTCGTAACAATCGGAGGAATTGATTTTTACCAGCGTTTTATTTCTCCACACTTCCCTCTATTCATTAAAAACGCACTTTTGCATGCAGTAACGAATAGATTTTGTCAAAATATACAAATGAATACTTTGTCCGAGGTCAGATATGGCCAGTTTCAGTCGAACTTAATATATAGGTGGACCATTGTTGAGGTCAATGGTAGTGTATTTATAACGTTAACAATCTACGTGCGTCGAAGCCTGCTTGTTCGGCCAGCAAAATCGCAAATAGCAAGCTGAATAGTCTCGGGCAATGTACACTAATAGTTTACGAAGTACATGTTTTCCGAATAAAATATCATCCTTTTTAAAGAATTGTTAAGGATGACAAGTACAGCAAGATCACGAACGATTGCTTCATGCTGGTAAACATCACGAGAAAACCCAGCATTCATCTTCAATTTGACAAAATTGTGTTCGAAAAAGACGATCGATAGCCATTGCCAACTTGCCGAATACACTGGACTACATGCGTTTGCATTCTTCTTGTGTGTCAAGGCGTGTATTTCGCAAGAAAGCAGAAATGTATTTATTACACGCCTGTTCAATATAATCCCCATCTACAGCAACACGAAGCCATGCGGAAAATGAAAATCTGTTCCGCACATTTTTGCGCAACGGAAATCGCCGACGACTATTTTTAAATAGAGGCGAAATCTCCCTGGAATTTTCAACAAATAGTGCAACGCAATTACAATTTGAATCGCGAGCGATAGCTGAAAATCGTCCCCTGCGTTTCAATGTGTTCTATGTGCAAGTAGACACATAGAACACATTGGAACTCAGGTGACGAAATAGTAACACAGGCTCCCCTTGCAAATTTGATTGGCGATAAAATGTGTTGTTTTTGTTGATAGTTGTCAAATGAATTGCCGAGTGTCCTTCTGATAATTGTTTTTTCGACGTGAAGGAGTGCAATAAACACAGAACGACACGCGCGTGTGAATGAGTTAATGGATATGGCACTTGTGCCATCGCGGAAGGATAAAATTCGAGGCCTGCGGTCGTCGTTCTGTGTATTTATTTGACTCGATAGCGAAAAAGGTGAAAATGCACTTTAAATTATTTGTTCGCCTCATCTTATGTTCCACGAAGATACATCTCAAATTTGCTATCAAAACCAGTACTTGGTGTGCTTTAGTTCTTTTTTCATCCCAATTAAACGGATTTTTGCATTGTATTATCTGGATATTGCCTTAATGTCATAACTATGTTCACTGATTTCAGAATGTGCTTTTCCATATCCCGATACTTCGGGAATGGTAGAGTTTAGTTCGTACTGCACAAGGAGAAGCATAACAGTTATTCCCAGAGTAAGTATCTGATTCACAGGCTGACCGCCAAACTAGGAGATCACGACCTATCTCTGCCGGGCATTTGGGGCAGTGGTTAGCACTGCAAAATATTTCGATAAAATCTCTCGTGCCGATTCAAACTTCAAATGAACTTTGGTTCCAATAAGACTAAAATCCTCGCCCTCTGATTGGATGAGATCACGCGTAGTTTCTTCTATGCTTACGGCTCCAGTAGCATATGTTACCGTCTGACGTCATCACGTGAAATATTTGAAATGACGTTTCCCATTTTGCAATTATTCCATCAACGGTGTGACTTGTAAATCGATTCATTATTGTAGCTTTTTCACACGTGCAGCAGACTATGTTCCGAATGAAGTACTGTTTAACCCTTTACCCAACGCAGACGATTTCAAAATTTATTATTTTAAATATATTTTTTTTTAAATTTTTCAAAAATTTTCAACAAAACCATATCATGTGACCCCTCGTTGGAACGAGCTCAATGAGCTCGTTCCAATGAGGGGTCACATGATATGGTTTTGCTGGAATATTTTGAAAAATTTAATTTTTTCAACTGCTCAATTTGCATATTACGCGGGCGGATGCGGGCGATTCGTTAGGTAAAGGGTTAAATTACAAATCAGTTTGCGATTCTAACTGAGATGGCGTGACCTCGACATTTATCTGATTAATTGATTATTTGTGCAGTGACGTCGTAGGGTACACGAGATATTTATTTACTAAACGAGTTATCGTTAAAAGTTGCCTTGTTCATTTCACCATGTAGGTTTTGGGCTAACGGCAGGATCTTATTAGAACATATACGTTATTGTGATGAGGCTAGGGTAATATATGGTCGGAGCTTTGCAGCTCGGAGGTTTTGTTCAACCGATACGCTTAACATAAACTCCAAGTCGCACACCTTGGTCCATGTTACCGTCAATTCGTCACCATAACTGATAATGTGGTATAGGAGTGGACGACGAGATCACGTGGAACAGACATTTCTGTCCACCTGTTTAATAACCAGTGGACAGAATTGTCAGTCCCACTTTCACCGCCCCCCCCCCCCCCCCCCCCCCCCCCCCCCCCCACCGCACCGCAAGCACACAACAAAAAGTCATTTTTTGTGCTTGAAAGCGCCACTAGAGCGACATTCTAGTCGAAAGGGACATTCCTTCTTTTCTGGGCCGGTTGTTCACATTTTCGGCCTTTGAAAAAACAAAAGTGGGTTGATCGGCATACGTTGGGACGTAACTGTGCAGGGGTTGTAGGCGGGGTGGCACCATCAATGATTTTGTACATTTTTATCTGGATTGCAGTCTTAGATATTAATTCGCTCTGGCTGGTAATCTGCACTTTCTTCCGGGACTTGATTTGCTTCTCGGTCTTCCGTCACACACGCTGTCGGACTCGTCACGAGTGCAAATGAAGGTCTGTAGTTGATTGGAGATGTTGCGGTTCCATTTTTTAGTCTGGTACGTGCTAATTAAATTAGTTGAGAAGCCCGTTGATCAAGACAGCCACATGTATTAATTACCCACAAATTTCAAAAGTTTTTTTTTAACTATAATCCTCATTTATAAATATTCAAACTACATCATCAAGACATCCCATCAAAGAAGGCATGTCTTGATGATGGTGAATCTGACTTTTTCGTTCGAACCGAATACGAATCGAATTGCGTGTTTAAGGTTCGATTTCGAATCGAATCGGACATTCCATATATGTGGTGACCTCGTAGATCACAGTTGACACCAGGGACGTAGATAGAGGGTCTTCAATGGGGGTGTGATCAGTAAGAATTTTAACTGGCGGTTGGTCTACGTCATGTCGTGTTGGAACCCCAAACCCTTCTCGATGGTGCGGGCCTCCCCTGGGGAAAATATTCATTACTGAATCCCGGAGATTGATTCTGAGGTCTCCCTCTGTCTTAAATCTAGGCATTTTATCCACAATTAAAATGCATTTCTCTGGTAGGTTAACAAGGTTTCCCTTGTACTGACGAGGCTACACAAGGACTATAGACTGACAGCCATTCAGCCAATACCTACTCCTTCCAACTGATTTCTCCGAGTCGGAAAAACGAACGAATCTGAAAAACCGGACCGGTCACAGATTCGAGTCTGAACTTCGGAAAATTTTGCAAGTTGGTTGGAAAAGTCGGAGAATTTGATCGAAAAATTGAAAATCACTTTGGCTTTGACCGAAACAAATATGACAAGATCAAGTTAAATTGATATTATTGAATTTCCAGCTTTTGAGATTTAAACCACCGAATTTCCAACTTTTGTGACTCTCCTAAACAGCCCCTCTAGCAACGTCCCTGCTGTGATCACCAGTTGAAAAATCAATCGACTGGTCGGAAAAGTCTGAAAACTCGAATGAAATTGATTTCTTTGAATTTTCAACTATTGGAATTTATACCTTCGAATTTCCAACAAATGAAAATTATGATGGTTATTAGGTGGGAGAGATACTCCCACACATACCCTGTCGTTACGTGTCTGGTTGAAACGTCCTCTCGCGTTCCCACCCTTTCATGTTCTGGCATTGATGAGCGTCTGTACAACTGATTCATGCGCATACATTCTGGTATAACGTCAGTTCGGTTGCCCCCTCATGATTTAACTGGGCGTATGTCTCACTTCGAATAAGCTGAAACCATTTTCTCTGCTTCAAGAATAGAAGTCGGGAGAAATAAAAATACATGTAAAACTGAGATGAAAGATTTGAAAACAGATAACTTAGCACCTCATCAGTGCAAAAGTTCAAATGGTGTCACTGCATGAAACTCAATTTGTCCAGACTTACGATTCCCACCATCATCATGTTTGTTTCTTTAGCTACTTAATAAACCTCTATGTTATTCGATAAGACACGCTATAATCTCAATTGATTCCTCTCGAAATCTCTGGTATTACGTTACCAATACTGTGCGGTTTTACGGAATTATATGTTTATGTTCAAAGCAATGTCTTTTAGCATATTGCGAGTTACCAGATGGCACGGTGTGTTCTTTTTTATGTATTGCCATTGACTGGCTTCCCATTAAAAAACTTCTAGGAGCATTCCATTTTCCCTTCTGCCCCGGGGGGGGGGGGCTGGGGAGGGGCTGGGGGAGGGGCGGGTGACAGGCAAAAAATTACGGATACAAGGTGGAAATTTTTACATTTTCAATTTTTTGGACCCACCACCCCCGGAATGCAAATTTTTGCCAGTCATGTTTTGGACACCCACCCCTCCCCTCCCGCACAGTTTTTCCTCAAAGACAATTAGGGACCCACCCCAATTTATAAAATCTGTTTAACGAAGTATTGAAATTACCTGAATCAAAAAATATATATATATATTTTCCCCAACATGAAAGGTGTCGCAAACCAACTTGTCCGATATCCCAGCCCTGCTCTTAGGCATCCAAGGCATCCCTGGCCACAGATGGCCCCAAAACAATCTCTCTGCATATAAAACCACAACGGAAATGCAGCATCAGACCCCCAGGTAACCACTGGAACCCGCCTCCACCAACTGAATTGCAGATATACACCCATTCATGTTCCAAGCAACACAACCCTTACCGCCATGTACAACATGTCTATGCTGTTCAAACACCAGTAGAATCCCACCACCAAGAAGCCCTGCCCAAAATATATTGTTCCCACTTGGCTATCTTCAACTGTCCACAAGAAATAGTTGTTTTTCATTTCATTACTTTTTGGTTAAATGTTTAGTTTGTACAGCGGGTCTGAGAGAGACCTAATACTGAAGTTCTTTGACCCATGCCAGGGTGGCTTGTCTGAGATGAATTGCCTCTTATTTATTTTTTTATGTTAGTGTCACTAGAATCATATTTACCTTGAAATTATACACGTTTTCCACAATCAAGATTTTTATTCTATCAATCTTTCCAATTATTCCATATATGGAAGCACACTAGACCAATGGCATGAGACTCCCTGAGGCTTACAGAAGAATCAAATAATAGGAGCCACAAAGCACTAATAAAAGGCAGACTGCCTTAGTAGAAATATAAAGGAGTGAAAATCATGACCAAATTGCTGGGAATCACTTTTTTTTTTTGCAAATTTTTGCCAGACCCAGAACATGACCCACCCCCTAATGAAGTGTAAAACATGGGGAAAAAATTCTAACATGGAGCCCCCAACAGATTATCAATGCTCTGTTTTGTTCTAAGTTATGAATCTAAGCACTTGAATTCACTTTGGTTGTAATTACTTGTCTGTAAAATGATATTTGGCAAAAAATTGCATGACACCGGCAAAAACTGCACTTTGGGGCTCGGACCCACCCACCCACCCAGACCTTGTATCCTGGCATTTTTTTGCGACCCAACCCCTTTGTTTGCCCTGCCTTTTTAGCTCATTCAACGAAGCTGAAATGACTTATAGAGATCGTAAGCCTATTTTATTTTTTGTCCCCCGACAAAACATTTTGACGGATGACTATTGTAATCAGCTGCGTGCGTGCATGTGTGCGTCCGGCCGTCCGGGGTGATAACTGAAGTTTAGTTCATCGAATCTAAACCAAATTTGGCGTGTATGTCCCTTACCCGAATGAGTAGACGAATTCCAACTATCAGCTGGATTCGATCATTTTTGTTGGAGTTATGCCCCTTTTTTGACGCTTTTCCGCCCACTTTCGCAACTCTGGGAAATTGGTGTCCGAATGATAACTTCAGTTTGAGTTATTGAATCAACACCACATTTTGTACATAGGTTTGTATCAAGAATACGCAGGTCAAGTGCGAATTTGGGTTCGATCCGAGTTATTTTGGTTGCGTTATAGCCCTTTTTCCATTATTTTTTTTTTACTTAGAAAATTTGGTGTCCGGATGATAACTTGAGTAGTTATTGAATCAACACCAAATTTTGCATATTGGTTTGTCTCAAGAATACGCAGTCATTTCCTCTTTCTTTCTTTCCTTTTCGTCAGACCAAAATTTGAGGTACATTTTCTTTACCCACAGACAGGAAATTTGGACTACAAATCATAAACTTGAAATACCTGGTGGGACAACCGTTTGTTTCACAAAAATATATCTGAGAGCGATGCAGATTTTCAATATATTGAATTTTAACCCTTTACCTAACACGAAAGGCAACCGACACTTGCAAATAAAATAACTGAATAACATTTTTTTTATTTTTTGCGTCTAAAACATAGCTTATGACCCCTTGTTGGAACGAGCTCAACGATCTCGTTCCAATGAGGTGTCATAAGCTATGTTTTAGAGACAAAAAATGCAAAAATAATGAAAATAGAATGGTGATTTTTGTGAATAGCGCTGTTCGGTTTTGGCTGTTACGTTGGGTAAAGGGTTAAAACTCTTTCAATATCAACTCCCGTACCAAGTCCCTTATTTCAAATTTGGGATATCCCGTGTCTAAAAATGTGTTGCCGTTCTGGGAAATTCTCAATCCCTTAATGACATCGGTGGGGGGGGTGGGGGGGGGGGGGGTCATATTTCGGAATATTCAACTTCCTCAGACTTTCATGAAATTTAGCTGATTTTGGTGACACGTACAGTTCCATAGTTATGAAAGATACACCTTTGAATCTTCGCCCATTCTTTTAAAGTTATCTAAATTTGAAACATCCGTTTTCACTTTCTGTAATTTTGACCCCCGATTGGAAGGATCTGGATTTTAATGACCCTTTTAAAGATTTTAATTTCCAGCTCATTTTTAGGCTATCTTTCTGAAATTTTGGAAATATAATCTTCAATAAAAACCACATCTACAAATGTTGTACCGTCCTAGAAAATTCCCAACCGTTATGACCTAACTCGGATTTGACATCGGGGACGGGGGTAGGGACGGGCGGTCCTAGCGTCAAAAATTCAAATACGTCTGATTTGTTTTTTAATTTTAGTATGCCATACAGCTAACAAATTAGAAGATAGCTGTTTTTTTTCAGATTTATTGCCATTTGACGTTTTTACATCACATAAAATTATAGGCCCTTTGAACATTTCATGAGAACGCCTAATTTGGAGACACGCGCCTCTCCGTGGTTACTAAACATATTGCTTTGAAACTTCGCACATCCCCTTCCGGTTATACGAAGTTGTTCCATGAGTGTTTAATTTTTGACATTTAGACCCTCGATTGGAAGAAGCAGGATGTGACCGAGATAAATGGCTATTTTCACTCGCGCAAGCGCTCGCGAAAAATAAACCTTTGTCTCTCAGTAATTCATGAGATAATTTTCGGTATCTACTCAAAAACACTAGATATCCTCCATTTATCGCCCTTATTGACGTTTATACCTCGCGTGAAAGTTTGTCCCTTTAAGAAGGCTAAACAAACATTTTTTGAGGTTGAGAATGGTTTTACCATAACCGGCAGAGTACCTAGAAAAGACACTTAAAATTTAAAGTACCTGCCCCAAGACATTTTAACACAGTTTATTCTCAAAGGACGGTACTGGGATTCTCATGTGAGGCATGCACTGCTTCCAAGCTCCACGGAATGACGTAGAACGCGTTATTCGGCGACATCGTTCCTTATCCCTTTACCTAACATGAAAAGCAGACGACACTTGCAAAAAAAAATTCTTGAATAACTAATTTTTTGCATTTTTTATCTCAAAAACATAGGTTATGACACCTCGTTGGAACGAGCTCGACCTATGTTTTTGAGACAAAAAATGGAAAAAATAATGAAAACTAATTGGCGAATTTTGAGAATAGCGCTGGCCGGTTTTGGGCGTTACATTGGGTAAAAGGTTAAAGAGCAAGAGACACATACTCATTGCTGGGCTCACTCAATGATGGGCGTGTTTCGTTGTATGCCTTCTGGAAATTCGCTTTGCGATTTGTTTTTCTAAAGTAATTGTTCTTGTAATTGTTTTTCATTTTCGTAACTCTTTGAATCCTGGTGGTTTCTTCCAAGTCAGTTCAATGCGGGAGGGGGGGGGGGGGGGGTGGGGGGGCTAGACCAATTAATATTTTCATCGTGCAGCCTTACGGCAGCGCGTTGACAATATTGATTGGTCTACCCCACACTTTGACTTAGCAGCCATCCTGCTTAATGAAAGTATGACGTATCGTGTCTCTGGGCCGAACAAAATGTCCTCTCAGGTTCAAAGGGTTAAATAGATTTAACTATTTTAGACCCATGGTTTGTTTTACTGCGAAAATAGTATTCAGAATCTTTCTATCATTGTCAATTTTTTTAAATAGTTGCACTTGTGAAAATCATTTCCTTTGTCAGTGGTATGTTTTTAGTTTAAAATGAGTAGCTCTTTCCAACAGGGGCTGACACATCACATTATTCTGTCCGCTAATGAAACGAGTCTCCTTAATTTGCGTTAAAAATTTTGTGTTGGGAAATGCAACCAAAATATAATCAATTATTATCCGTTGGCGTCATTTGCAATTAGTAGGCCTGGCCTAATTAGGCGATCACGATCATTCACCTTAAAGTCTGTTCGCCTAGATTACTCAAAATTAGATAAAGAACAAGAACAGATGTTTGTACTTATATGCTCATATGATGTGCGTGTAGGGCCCTGAATTGCTAGCAAAACACACACAGCAGTATCTTGCAACATCATACTTTAGACACCCCCTTCTATACAGCGCAGCTACAAAGGAAACCCCATATCATTACAAAGGAATAACTTACTTTGCTATTTTTGTGTTATGTAAAATAACTTTCTGTGAATTTTACCGATAGAAAAATGTACTTTTGCTTGTAAATAAGAACCTAAGATCCGAATAAAAAAAATATGAAAAAAAGAACGTATACTCAAATTACCCTTGCTGTTCATAATAATAATAACACTTTGGCCGGCCGCTGATTTGTCACGGTTCTCATGTGAGAAGGCCCTAATTAACCATGTGCTCCCAAATGCCTCCATTTACCACACATAGTCTCTCCTCCCAACACGCAAAAACGAACTGTTTGATGACATCCGTACCTCAATTTTCCCAATCTCTTCGATAAACATACTAACCCTCCCTTTGTATCACCATTACCCACACATCCTTCGTTTTCCCATCCCACTCCCCCATTGTACTCCCAGTGAAGCTGTTAGATGATATTTTTGACATTTTATTAGAAAGTGTTCCAGGGTCTCCTCTAGTCCTAAATTACACATTTGGCACTCATTTTCACTGTCTCATTTTTCCCCTCAGTTCCAGTGACTGCGACCTTAGTTTAACAGCAGTGACCCCCAAAGGTGCCATCAAAGTACTCGTCAAAACCAGGCAAATTTGTTAAACTTTTAGAACTATTGTGTAGTTTATAATGATGGTAAAACCTAGTGTACTTTGGCTTTGGGAATAAAGTGTTGCGGTGTAATACATTGGAAAGTGTTCTCAGAGCCCTTTCCAACAGTCTGTTACATCACAGCACTCCATTAGCTAAATGAAATAATTTCATGAAATAAACTGCAGTATGAACCCTTTGCCTAACACGAAAGGCAGACGACACTTGCAAACAAAATTACTGAATAACAATTTTTTTCATTTTTTTGCCTCAAAAACATAGCTTATGACCCCTCACTGGCACGAGCTCAACGACCTCGTTCCAGTGAGGGGACAAAAGTTATGTTTATGACGCAAAAAAATGAAAAAAATAATGAAAATTCAATGGTAATTGTTGTGAATAGCGCTGGCTGGTTTTGGCCGTTACGTTGGGTAACGGGTTGAAGGTTGCGCATCCTTATAGCAGTAAAACCCGTAGTGCTCCACCACAGCATTAACAATGCCACCAGCTATTGGGGGTTTGGACGGGCCCCTCTGTAACAGATCGCGAGAGAAGTTCGAGAGCAGAGGTTCAAACCGTAGACCTTAAAGGCACAAACCGACCGATTTACCGCGAGACTAAGAGATCTGGATCAACCAAGCTGTTTGTTAAATGGCTCTTATCACCAGACCACTACACTTCTCTCCCGTTCTTTGAGATCATCCATACAAAATTTCACTCAGAACCCACATCAGAGCGGTTGAAACAATCGCATTGTTTCATCACAGCATTAATAAGGTCTTCACCTGCAAACTTACACCATGTTCCTTTGTTCAATCCACAAAACGGGTATACTCAGTGGACTGGAGGTATCCAAGTGAGATCATTTGAAAACCTGGTCTTTTGTTCTATCGGGTTTTTTAAGTTGCTTACATACCCCTGAAAAGTCCTGATGTAAGTTACGTTACATCCTGACAATATTGTATTTTCAGGGTATGCAAGAAACGTGAACCAAGAGACAAGGTGTTAAAGTGACGTCACTTGAATACCTCTGGTCCACTGGGCATACCTAAGAAAGTGGCTTTTATTGCTTGAACGAAGGGCGGGGTGTAAAAATTAGTTACCAACCTCGCTGTTGGTATTTCGTGAATCTGAACAACCTGTTCCGTGCTGTAACAGCTCGCCGCTACGCAGCTCACCCGGTGTCACTCAACGTATGGGACTGGCTGCTCAAATTCATGACATACCTCCAACTCGATTGGTAACTATTCCAAAGAAAACAGAAAGTCCAAGTTAAGATTGATGACTGCTCTGATGGTTTGAACGAGTTGGCATCAAATATTTCTTTGTTTTTGTTACCGAAAGTTATTTCGGGTTTTGTTTTCAATACTGGCCTCAAAACATCTTTGAAAGTCATTGAGGTCAACCCTAAAAGTGAAATAACTTGAATTTAGCTTCTTAAAGAATGGAGGTCTCTCAGTGGTGATGACTTAGTCTCAACCAATCCCCCAAGCCAATCCAGCCCTACATCTGCAGAGACAAACTATTGCATCGTTAACCCTTTGAGTCCGGTCCTAGCTCGCGATACGACCTGAATTCATAAAGTACATGGTTGGGATTAGTTGATCAGTGAATTTGTGTGGGAGATCAATTAATATTTTCAACGTGCAGCCCCAAGGCTGCACGTTGAAAATATTTATTGGTGTACCTCAAAGTAAGGAATATGGACTCTTCCGATTAATGGCACTGAACTTGGATGGAATATACCACTAGGGTTCAAAGGGTTAAAGGATAACGAGCTACGTGAAGGTGGCAGAGCCTCCGTGAAGGCATGGGGGTGGGGGGCACAAATGCCCGAGATCGACATTTGGCCTGGTGTAAGAACATTTGAAATCTTGATCGAAGGAAACCCCCATTTCCTTGATTATCAGATCTTGCGAGTATAACGAAGTGTGTTACAAAGTTTGTGTGTGTTGGGGAGGGACAATGCATACGTCATCCTCTCGTGTCATACCACATATCATAATCAAGCAGCGAATTTACAAATACATGTGTGCCTCTCTTTTGTGTGCATGCCACGGACCGATTAAGGTTCGGTGTATTTCTCTTACTTCAACTGTCTTCCAATCCGAAGAATTTAGATTGGAAGATGATTGAAGGAGAAGAATTCGACCTTACCGGCTGAAAGTGAAAATTAATTGGCCAAATTTAACCTTTACATTTGCAAACAAGAGCTGGACTTTCGTCCGGTGCACACCCCCACGTGGTGTACCGCCTAGTGTGGGCATACCTATGGCCAACAAATATCATTTATGAATATTCTCGTACGGACTGACGGACGGATGCACAGATGGACGGACGCAATCCAGTATACCCCCCCCTCCTTCCATTTTCTTCGAAAGTTTTCAACAATTTCCAACAATCCAACAATTTCTAAGTCAAAAGGTATGGTAAATTGTTTGGTGTTTGGAACTTTTATGCAATGAGGCAGAAGCCTTCGCCATAGGCAAACTGAATGCCATATTTCACTGAAACCAATAACCCATACCTGAGATACAGAATGAACAGACAAATAATGTCTATTTCCTACAATTTCTAAGTCAAAAAAGCGGGATAACTCCAAAAAGGAGAATGTGAGAAATATCGTTGAATTCTTTTTTTAAAGCCTATACCATAAGCAGTGTTCATGGCAAATTTCATTGCAATAGAACATTCGATACCCGAGATACAGGCTGAACAGACAAAATTTGGCTCGGACGGACACAATTTCTAAGTGAACAAGTAATAAAAAAAAATAATAAAAAAAAATTAACTAGTGTGGGCATACCTATGACCAACAAATATTATAAAAAATAATAATTTACTTAAGTTATGAATATTCTCGGACGGACTCACACACGGACGGACGGACGGATTGACGGACGGACGGACGGACGGACGGACGGACGCACGAACGGACGCATGTAATCCAGTATACCCCCATTTTCTTCGAAAGTCGGGGTATAATAATATGCCACAGGCATGTATGTATATTGACACATTTACATACTCCCAAACTTTAAAACTCAGTATTCAATCAGGTTACATATCTTTACAAAATGAGGAAAATGGAAACGAACAGCAATGCCCCAGATCCCATCGGCTCAGGATCTACCAGCGAGTGGGGCTTTGTCACAAATACCAAAATAAAAGAAGAAACGTGCACATTCAAAACATTTTTCTTCAAATCTGTGAAAGGAGACAAGCTCTGAACTGTACCAACTAGTGACTTACCGCCCATTCCCGGCCGCAAGCGTCTGTCGTACCCATCCAGCATTTTGTTTAGAATATTGGTCATATTGGCCATCTTTTCTTTCCAACAAGCAGACAAAACAAACGGTATGAGGTTAGTTAATAAACAACCTTGCACTTTTGTCCTCATTTCTATAACTGTATACAGGTACACTATTACAACTGAAAAGATATTTCAAAAGTAAACAACAATGTTATATGAAATAATTATAGCGACTACAAGCAGTTTTTGCTGTGTGAGGATTTGAGAATCCGGCGAGTGTGTGTGCGTCTGTTCTAAGGGGAGGCAATTACGATACATGAATGAAATGCATTGCTGTTCGAACGAAGCGCACAACGCGGTCGTAGTTCATTCTTTCACTAACATTCTTACCATATCTCAAGTGCAAGGGTGGTACCAGAGTGAGGCATGTTGGGAGGAGTCACAATAACACCTGTCGGAGACTGTTATATTCCCTGCCAGGGAAAACATAAAAAAAACTCGTCGGGAGGATTTATAAACTAGAGTGATGTCACGTATGCAGCCCGACTGTCCCAGCAATGGCAATGCTTAGACGCAAAAAGGTCGGGGCCATTTTTTTGTTAACTGTTTACCTAACGAATCTGCCATATCTGCACTCGTGATATTCAAAATTTGCTATTCATTTTTTATTTTTTCATTTCTCTACTTCAAAACATACCTCATGACCTATTAACGGAACAAACTTGATGAGCTTGTTACAATAAGGACTAATAAGCCATGGTTAGAAGTTAAAAATGAAAAAATCTGATGCTTCAGAAAAATAATTTGTACTGTTGGCTTCAACTTGTGTTAGGTAAAGGATTAAAGATGCAGTACATAAAGCAATGTTGGGCTATATGAGTCAATTTTCTTTTTTGCATGTAATAATTCCCAATCCTTCAAAATGCATTTTGGGAATAATTGCCTAAGTGACACGTTTGTGTGTGTGTGTGTGGGGGGGGGGGGGGGGGGGGGGGGGGGGGGAGTCGTGGAACCTATATTCAAACCTGGCCTGTATTACTAGCTGGAAAATACACATATCAACTTTGGTTGAAATCAAATAATCAAAACTTGGAGTTATCAGTCGGAAACCAATTGTTTACAGACAGATGGATGGACCGACAGTTGGATGTACGAAAGTCATAACTATAGCACTGACTATAAACAGTCAGGCTAAAAATGCATTTTGTACCAAAGAAAAAAATATTGCATGAATGGCCCTGGGTGAAGAGGGGTGGGGTTGGGGAGGGGGTGGGGGAGAGTGGGGTGTGTGTTAGGAGAGTCCATTTTTTCCACATGGGGTCAGTCTAAATCCTTCAGAATGCATTTTGAGCAGAGAAAAAAAAATACCTAACTGGCACCATGGGGGTGGAGGTGGGTGGTGGTGTTTATCTGGGTTTTTAACCACAAACTTTAACCAAACTATAAGAAAGCATCTTTAACGAAAGAAAAAAAGGTGCCTAATTGGCCCCCGGGGGGGGGGGGGGGGGTTGGGTTACGTGAGTTTAAAAAAAGGTTCTGCATGTAGTGACTGTAAATAGTTCAAAATGCATACTGGAGGAAAGAAAAAAAATGCTAATTCGGGGGGGGGGGGGGGTGGTGTTTGTCTGGATTTTTAACCACAAACTCTAACCAAAACTGTAAAAAACATTTTTGACGAAAGAAAAAAAAAGTGCCTAATTCGCCCCCAGTGGGGGGGGGGGGGGGGGGGGGGGGCGGTACGTAAGTTTAAAAAAAAAGGTTCCGCATGCAGTGACTGTAAATAGTGCAAAATGCATATTGGAGGAAATAAAAAAAAATGCCTAATTGGGGGAGGGGGGTGGTGGAGTTTGTCTGGGTTTTTAACCACAAACTTTAACCAAAACTATAAAAAAGCATTCTTGATGAATGAGAAAAAAGTGCCTAATTGCCCCCCCCGCCCCCACCCCACCCCCAAAAGTCGTGAAAAGGGTTAAATTAATGCCAATATTATCTGAAACCACTGTGTACAGCTTCAGTAGACCTTGCCCGAAATGAAAAAAAAGAAATGACGTTGTAACAGAGTGTTTGAAGAATGAAAGGTAGAACCTTGAAAAGCAGAACTTTAAGCCAAAACTTTAAGCTGGGAATACTAAGTAAAATTGATTGGCAAAACAGGGTTAAATATTTCCTAAAACCGATAAAAGAAATCATTGATGTAAATGGAATCATTAAGTTGTATTGACCCTGCAAGAATTAGAGTAAGAAAGTTTGTGGCACTGTCTAATTTCAAATACAAAGAAAATAAGTCTGAAAACATGTTTAAAAGGGGTTAAATTCATGCTGATTTTAATGAAAATCACTGTAGAAATGTTCAGTAGATAGTAGACATTGTCCCAAATAAGAAACAGTGACATTCCACTAAACTGTTTGAAGAATTAAAGGTGTAATTTTACCCCCCCCCCCCCCCCCACACACACACACACAAACTTTAACCAAGAACTTTAACCTGGAAGTTGTAAGTTAAATTGCCATACAAAAAAGGGTTAAATATTTCCCAAAATAACATGAAATAAAAAAAAAATAAAAACAAAATGAGAATGATACAATCAATAGTAATATCAATTTAAAGAAAAAAAATTTAAGGTTGACTAAAAAACTTTAACCATAAACTTTAACCAGAACTCCAAATGTTAACAGACAGACAGAAGAAAGTCATGACTGAACAGGAAAAAAAAAAACACTTGAAACTTCAGTAAAAAACTTTAACCATAAACTTTAACCAAAACTCTAAATGTTAACAGACGAACAGACGGACAGACAGACGGACACAGAGACGGACAGACGGACAGACGGGCGGACGAACGGACGAACAAAAGTCATGACAAAAGCCCTCACTGTAAACAGTCGGGCTAAAAAGGATGCCATGTTGGTTTAACGTGAATAACCGAAAAATGTTATCCATTCCACATTATGCTACAGGGTATTATGGCACTGTGCCACAAGAGAATATGCTGTAGTACGGTATGGCCGCCGTGGATTGGTCACTTTCCATGATTGAGCAATATTTCCACGGACGCAGTAATATTAGATTCTAAACACTAATAATCATCAAAAATTTAATTTATGAACCCGGTGCTTCATCAATTAAAATTTTGCGGAAGATGATTTTTATTTCCTGGTAAATGCATGTGTGGACATCACAGCCCACGCGTGGATTACGACCAGTCCACGGCTACTGTACTTTAACAGTATGCTATAGCGACATTATATAGAGAAAACAATGTACCTGGGTTTTTTGTGTTGACACCAAAATTAGTTTGTGAATGACGGTTAGGAAACCCGAGTTTTATTCGCTCGTGAAAACTTAGATTTCCTTGCAGTGAACAATGACATAATTTGGGTAACTACGCAAAAACACGGGGCATTTTCTAACAGCAACTGAAACAATGAATTAATTGTTTCTAAAACTCCGAAATCGCACAGCGATATCGACATAACCTTATTGCGCAATACGCTAATTTTCGGAAAGAAATTATAAGTTATACACGTCTTTGGCAGGGTACACGGACCCGTGTGCCCTGTCAGGACTGTATGTACCGTTAGTCTGCGGTATTTACATCATATCCTGAGTATTTAACCCTTTACCCAACGTAACGGCCAAAACCGGCCAGCGCGATTCTCAAAAATCGCCAATGAATTTTTATTATTTTTTCATTTTTTGTCTCAAAAACATAGGTTATGACCCCTCGTTGGAACGAGCTTGTCGAGCTCGTTCCAACGAGGGGTCATAACCTATGTTTTTGAGACAAAAAATGAAAAAAATTAGTTATTCAAGAATTTTTTTTGCAAGTGTCGTCTGCTTTTCATGTTAGGTAAAGGGTTAAAGTGGGATCTTCAAAATATTTTCAGCGTTCTATTTGGATTGATAGGTGATAAAAGATCACTAGATTTCGACTTTATGGGGTGCAATTCATTTTTGACGTTTTCTGCCACTCGTCTTTAACGCTGTAGCTTTAAATGTGTTTCGAATGCGAATTAAAAACAACATTGCATCATTTGAACTATTGATTTGGGCTGTTTGCGTGACATTGTTGTCCCATGTTCTGCTGTTTCGGTGGTAGGGCCGTCACAAACTGGAAGGGTACTATTTTGTAGGCCTGACGTCTTGAGTGTTATAACTTTGGGTGATGACGTTGCGTTATAACTTCCAAATTTTAATTCAGTCAGAACGGAAACGAGATAACGCATCACATCCGTTGTTCATGTAAATGCGACTATTTGTGGAATTTGGCTATTATGTAAACCAATAGCTGATATGATGCAGCGTCGATAAATATTTGACTCCAAGACGTTAATACCGACCGGGAAGTTGAATACCTCTCTATATTTAAATATCTGTTAAGGGGGCAAAGTAATTATCAAATATAATTTTCCCGAGTTATTAGCTTGTGCCTAGTACCTTTGAAGAATACTATCTTGTCATTTCATCAAGTGGAATGGCTGCTCAATGATTTTTGGGATAGCCCACAATCAATGTTCAACGTGCAGCCCAAAGCTTCCTAAAATAGTGAATACGGACTCTTCCAATTGATGTCATTGTACTGATGTGGAAGATATCGTCGGGGATAAAGGGGTTAAATGTTATTAATATACCAGTATCGGGAAATATGTAAAGTGAGATAGTTTTGAATAGAAAATCTACCCAACAAATATTTCTGTATTGTGACGCTTATGCAATTGGCTTAATCATCTTATTTCCCGTCGTTTTTGTTGATTGTAACACAACTTACAGTGGTGACTGGTAAAGCGTATCGATCCAGGTATGGAGGTCTTCCGCTGAACAATATTTGTAAACGCTTGAGCAAAAAAAAAATCGAACAAAATGACTTATTCTCGCCAGTCTGTTAACATTATCTAATTTTGCTATTTCGAGAGATGATCGGTAGTTTTCTCAACAAAAGTATACTCGACGCGACAAAAAATAAGTAAATTACAGTAATTAAGTTTACATTTTGATAGCTGGATAGGAAATTTGTCTCGATTGTAACCAGAAAGTACCCATAGCGCGGGTACATTGTATGTGTTGTGTAAAAGTTCTGAGGTTCGTTATTGTTATATTTTGTTAGACAACGTATGTATAGTGCAAATATACAAGACATATGCTGTGACTACGAACAACGGTAGTAGATATATAGAATACACCCATAGTAGCTTGGTGTACTAAATGTTCACCACGAGTGGTGAAGAGGTGTTAACCGCGAGCCTTTGGCGCTCGGTTAACACCACTTCGCCACGAGTGGTGAGCATTTGGTACACCAAGCTAATTTGGGTATATTTATTTATACCGTGATCGTCAGATTAATAAGAATTTAAATGATAAATAAATCAATATGAGCACCGGTGGGCGGTACTTCCGCTTATAATTTTATCGCCGAGACGAAATGGAAAACGAAACGCGCAAATTACGGGGCCTTTTTCATTTTAATAACATAACACACGACTTCGAGTTAAGGATGATTTATTAACACGAGACAACGTATGTTTGTTATTTTTTGGTATCTTATGAGGTAAACTTATTTAAAAACGTAATATATAATTGCCGGTTTCATTTCACTCTTCACGAGGCGACGAGTGATAAATTTAGACCAGTTTACATTCAAGGCGAGGTCACCAATGGTCATCTTGGATGTAGTTCCACTGTATGTGTAAATTTTACTATTGAAATCTCATTGCCGGCGTGTTCACCACGGTTGGGGTGTAAGGCTAAAATTTATGTCATAGACTTTTTATATATAGTAGAATAGGTAATCATGGTATAAATATTGATTGCTCGGTTCTACAAGTTGGACAGTTTCATTTATTTCCAAATTCTGTAATCACAACAAATCTAGAGCGGAGTGGGGATATCTGAAGTCCAACTCTCGATTCTTGCCAAACCGAATACCCTTTTGACAAAAAAAAATCGATCACAGAAGGGTACATATAACTAGAAAATACATGCATATTAGTTCCTCTAAACCTCTAAAATATTCGTTTAGAATGAAACCAGGGAAAGTATCAATTAATATCACAGTAACAAACAAAGGTTATTTACAAAAGAACATACAAACATTGTCAAAGCAGAGTTTTGTTTTGAATTTCGTCATAAGACAAATTCTCACACCGTGTTTTCCTTGTTATGCAAAATGCATATGGTTGGCAAAAAGTTTAAGAAATAGGTTTGCACAGCACTAAGTTGGATGCCTGACGAAGTGTCACAACCCTTATCACTAGACCACCACTACCATTATTACTACCGCCACAGTCCCCAAGCTTACTACTACTACCATGAATATGGGCTGACTCGTGTTTAGTTTAGTATTACACATTACTATATGCTTGCCTGTGAATTATCGTAACTTATCTAAAAGATATTTCTCGATATCCATCGACTCGAGGATATCGAGAAATATTCCTTGGTAGCGTCCTAAATGACGTCACGCTTCGGTGCATGACGTCGCCTTGAACGTCGCCTTGAACGAACGATCAGCAGATCTTTGTTATTGTCTTGAAACTGTTTGCAGTCAAATTGGGCTGAATATTGCATAGTGAAATGTCAGGTAGCATATAATAAAAAGAAAATCTACGCTATTTTAGCGAATATCTGGAGAATTATCTTATGGGTATGTACCTGAAAGTTTTATTTTTCACGAGCGCTTGCGCGAGTAAAAAATAATACTTTCAGGTCCACACGCTTCGGCGCATGACGTCGCCTTGAACGTCGCCTTGAAGGAACGATCATCAGGTCCTTGTTATTGTCTTGAAACTGTTTGCAGTCGAATCGGACTGAATATTGCGCAGTAAAATGTCACGTAGCATATAATAAAAAGATAATCTATGCTATTTTAGTGAATATCGTGAATTCGCGTGGACCTAAAAGTGTTATTTTTCACTCGCGCAAACGCTTGTGAAAAATAAAACTTTCAGGTCCATACTCGTGAGATAATTCCCGTTATTCACTAAAACAGCGTAGATACCTTCTATTTATTGGGCATTTGTGTATCAGTCTTCAATAAAATGTAACGTTACGCATTAGTTATGAACTCCTGACCTTTCATCTAATATATAAATGCGAATGTCTCTTTCTATATCTCTATGTCTCTCTCTATCTATCTATCTATCTATCTATCTATCTATCTATCTATCTATCTATCTATCTATCTATCTCTATCTATCTATCTATCTATCTATCTATCTATCTATCTATCTATCTATCTATCTTTGTTCCGGGTGACCTCCTCCGTTTCTCGACCGATCGATCTCAAATTTTCTACACGGGGGTAATTCGTCCCTGCGAGTAACATGGGATGGGTGCAGTGCCCGTGCGGGGTGACCTTGACCTTGAAATTGATGACCTTGACCTTTTATTTCAAAAACGGCTGGGCCGATCGGGCTAAAAGTTCATATGTGCGGGTATATTGACCCATCGATCATTTTGACTTTATCGGGGTTCCCGTGGGGTGACCTTGACCTTTAAATTGGTGACCTTGAACTTTTATTTCGAAAACGGCTGGGCCGATCGGGCTAAAATTTCATATGTGCGGGTATATTGACCCATCGATCATTTTGACTTTATCGGGGTTCCCGTGGGGGTGACCTTGACCTTTAAATTGGTGACCTTGACCTTTTATTTCGAAAACGGCTGGGCCGATCGGGCTAAAATTTCATATGTGCGGGTATATTGACCCATCGATCATTTTGACTTTATCGGGGTTCCCGTGCGGGGTGACCTTGACCTTTAAATTGGTGACCTTGACCTTTTATTTCGAAAACGGCTGGGCCGATCGGGCTAAGGTTAGCGGGTATGTTGACCGGTGGATCATTTTGACTTTATCGGGGTGCCCGTGCGAGTGACCTTGACCTTGAAATTGGCCTTGACCTTCTATTTCGAAAACGGCTGATATAACCATCTTCCCCCGTGCAACGCCAGGTATCACCCGCTAGTATTTTATAAAAGCACCCCTTACTGATGTGACGTTTTATGTGAATTCATGCCTTAATTTGCCTTATGATGATTTTACAGTTCAGCTTATTTGCGTCATTTCACTCGCATAAATCTCAGTAGTAAGAGAGGCTTCTGTTTGACGATTTGGCGGGGGTGGGGACCTCGGGTTGTGTTTGGTGTTGAAAAGACAAGAAGGCTCATCAATAACGTATCAATTACACGCGACAAGAATGTGACATCTAACCTAAAATTACGTCATTATTGACTTCAGGTTGCGAGCCAGAATTTCCCATAATTCCTCTGGTGATTTACCCCTATGCATCAGACTCCAACTCTGTGACCAAGACTTCAAATTCTCTTGTCCAACAATTAGCCTAATGTAATCATATATCTGATACTAAACATATATCTCCAATTTACATGGCATTAGTTTCAACATATGCCCTATGTTTAGAATTTTACCCCTGCGCAATAGTACGAAACTGTAGAGCGGAACCCTACGAGAAATCAAGAGTGATCTCTCCTTTGGATTTCACTCAGGCAAAATAACCTGGAGTCGAAATTGAGTCGAATGAACAAAAACAACAAGTCTCTATTTTCAACCAGTAAAGAGATACAGCATGGCCTTTGTGACTGCCGGATAGCTTTTGCGGGCAGTTTTCGCCTGATTTCCACTACCACACCACACCACACCTCCTCAACCCCCACATTGCCCTGAGCTACTGGAGACAGCCTTTTTATTATTGCCACCAACTTCATTGACTACCCATGCCCTGTAATAGCACTGTTAAATACAATCGAAATGTAAAACAATAAGCTGTAACAACCATTGCTTTGGGGAGGGGGTGTTGCTATCTAGATATAAAAAGGCAAACAGCTTAATATACGGATGGCACACGGACATGGCACCAATTATCAAAATGATAAAGTAGACACCATGACTGCAATTCTGTAGTAAATAATAACAATCGGGCTGTTCATAAATGCATATATCTATCAAGAATACTGAGTTCAGTGTTTAGGAAATGTTCTGTTCTATCTTAATATGTTTTCGCAATCTAATGTACATTCAAAAAGTACGAAAGGAGGCTACACCAACAAATTTCATAGAATTTCTACTTATTTCCCTCCAGTTGTGCTGCGATATAACTTGCTGAATGTTAACTATCACTAGCAATTGAAAACAAACCAGAAATAATAAAAGTTGTTTTTTAAATGGTGTATTTACAACTCAAACCCAAACAAAGAACTTTCTGCTTCAAGAGTTGACATTGAAAGCAAAACGCTCTTAAGGTTCCGCTCCATAGTTTTCCAGGCATTTCCAAACAATGGCATGCCATACACTTTCTTCAAATGCGAATATTCTTTAACTTATCTAACCAATAACATGTGTTACATTTTCCAAATCCGCTAAAGACATATAACACTATCGGACGAAGTAGAAATAAACAATCTGAATGTTGGTGAAATAATTTATTGTCGAATGCAAGGCTTCAACCTGCAAAATTTCATGAACAAATGTCGATACCAGTCATTTTCAGCCACCGCCTCAAAAGCAGAATTTCCGACTACCCCCACTCTCCTAACCATGGAGCACATAACCCTCCGTTTCCAAAATGTGAAAAAAATAATATGTTTCTGTTTCATTTTTTTAATTACATGTCTGCAAATAATAACAAGCTCCATTGCTTCTGACCACTTATTTTCGATCATTACTTGTCTTGTTACCTTTGCAAAAGAGATCATGTAGTTTTGACACGATGTCATATTGGTCATACAAGACTAACACATTCCTTTTTGTAACAGGATAATATGCGACCAGAGTGTGTTCCCTGCCAGCAGGTGTTGTCAGTGGAGCACATTTGTTTACATTGTACTGATTTTAATCTTGTTAGACGACAGTATTTTAATTTTGTGTCTCTTCGAGACCTATTTTACAATAGAAATCCACAAAAAGTTTTGTCGTTCCTGAAGGAAATCAACCTTTTCAATAAATTTTAAATTGTTTGTTTTTATTATTTCAAATTCTCTTCCATTCATATCTATTTCACGGGTTGATTTACGCAGCATTTTCTGAACACTTGATCTCATTTTCTCCTTACTGTGTGTCACAAATTAGGGGTGACTTCGGTACGTTTGGGATCCGATATAATAGAAGCCGTTAAATGCCATGTTTATTTACATATGAAATACACAGAGTCCAAATATTGAATATTAAGCTTGATCAGCAAATGCACATACAGAGAATTATCACTACAAAATAAACGTAGGCTATAGGCACCAGTCCAGCAACTGCTTACTACGGCAGAACCGTTTTCACAACCCGGATGCAACAAAGCCTGCAGTATGCGTGAACCCCCGAAGATCTAAACTGATACGATTCTCCAGTAAGCCACACAGAAAATCACGCGCATTCACATACATGCAACCACACAGAAATTATCCACACAGGAATCTAGAGTATCGGTTAGATATATCCACACAGAACTTATCCACACAGAAAAGTATTTGCCTATCCAATAAGTATAGGTCTTTAACCACGAAGATAACGGTTTCAGCATACAGTATGCTAAACCAACAGTAAACTCAGATGGACTAAATGCACCTTCGTACAGGGCACCCAAATAGTGTTTGTGTTTATGTACATTTGGTGCGCACCATCGCGATGAGCTCAATGTATTGTGAAATAATGTTCTCACGAATGACATCTACGAGATATGAGTTTTCATTGACTGTTCGGAAAATGTTTTGCTTAAATAGTTCAGGAAATGTTACCATCACTAGACACACGGAATACATATAGCAAACATAGTCGATAATATCATTCATTTCGCTTGGAGTTCGCACCGCAGCACTAGGACTAAAGTGAATTGTTAACATTGGTAACTAAAAGCTGCCACCTAAAATATAGGTAGATACGTGATGTCCCAAACATGTGTTTGCTCGTCGGGCGACGGATTAACGTACAGTTCCATCACAATTCAGCGACGATAAATCATTGTCAGAATGGACATTATCCACACAAATATTTGGTAATAAATATCGGCAAAATGTTCACATTCATCATGGATATATACAGTAAATGAGAATGGTGGTCGACGTACGGATGTACGGATGGTTGCACCCAGGCAACAAATAATTGCACAGTTATTTTAAGGGCCTATATAATGAATGAACTGTGAGTAAGCAACTTTTAAGGGCCTATATAAGTAATGAAATTTTTTTTATTTTGAAAATTCACACCTCTCCCATTCCTTAAATTCAAATTAAATATACACAAATTATACATCAAAATGGAGGTTGGGATGTATAGAACACGAAACACATATCTAATCAACTCATAGAGTCGACTGTAGGCACCACTGGTTCCTGGAAGTCTGCTACCGTATTCGCAAGAGAACTGATAATAAAATAATATTTCATCAGAACAACTTGTGGCCAAATGTGCTTCATATATCCAAGAACAAAGTTAGGCATTCAAAAAAACTTTCGAATACAGCGATAGAACTGCATTTGTGAAAAGGACAACGCTGTCTGCATTTTTTATTGAAGATGGTTTCCATGCTCGACAGACATGCGCAAATCACTCGATACCACGAATTTTCATCGAAATACAAAATCGTAATTCTCAGAAATTTCAACAGGTATCATGATACCTTGCGTTGAATATGGCAACTGTGCAATCTCTATCTAATAACAGTATACTGTATGAAGGCGATCTTTTTCATTATTTGATTTTACACGGCGTTGTTTTTACATACTTTTTCCGTCCGATGACGTCGACCGAAAATCGAAAGTATATTCATACGTAAACAAAAGCAAAGGCTTTGGAATTTACCCCCATGCAGCTCTGTCGTCGTGTTTAGAAGAATATTGATCCCCTAGCTTTGTTCTTGGATATGTAAAGCACCTTTGGCCACGAGTTGTTTTCGTGAAATATTATTAAATTATCAGTTCTGGTGCGAATACGGTAGCAGACTTTCAGGAACCAGTGGTGCCTACAATCGACTCTATGAGTTGATTACATGTACACACGTGTTTCGTGTTCTTTTCATCTCAATCGTGATTTTGATGTATATTTTGTGTATATTTAATTTGAATAGAAGGAATATCAGAGGTGTGAATTTTCAAAATAAACAAAGTTTCATTACTTATATAGGCCCTTAAAAGTTGCTTACTCACAGTTCATCACGATAGCCGACGTCCAAGAAACATATGGAGTTTCAATGTTCAACAGTATAAAATGCTTACAATACCTTCGGCTATTATGTACTTATCTCTTGAAATAATCAGGTTCAAATTGTCACAACGTTCACCATACATTTTATGTGTTTTTCAAACTGTGAAAGTCGAACGTTTTTTTGGTGTGATAGAGTAGTATATTGTGAACAGTCTGCACCCCATCCAGTCCAGTTTTAGCTTCGGGAACGCCAGTAGGTCTTCTAGAAGTCTTATACAATACCATCGCAATCGCGTAAGCCGGCTGGATTCCATAATGACAATTTTATCAGAAATAATTGGAGCGAAATCTCGGAATAAATAAATTTAAGAAACGGTATTTATACTTTTTTACGAACTTATCAGCCTTCTTGTCTAAGAGTTCCTGCACTAAGGGTGTGTGATAGATAAGGCTCATTTACACTATGTTTTGGCTTTTGTTTTTGGGGGTTCATTACTCAAGAAATATACAGAAACAAACGACCATTCCTTATAATTAAACTTGAGGGGCAATCAATTTAAACACTCTCTACTCTGGAGAGTTAAAATAAAAACTAGGTCGCACCATGCTTCCTCGTGATAACTGAATAAATAAGGCATAGTTTTCTAAAATTCTGTATGAAATAACGATACATTTCACTGAAACATGTTCTTGTGTCACTAAAAAATGTTATTGACCAATGAATTGCGTAAGTTAAAAAGAACGTCATAGGCCACGCCCACACAAACTTCAATCTCCTTTTCCACTTAACGGGGAGCACGGTGGCTCAGTGGGAGACTGTTGGACTTCTATGCTAGAGGTCCCGAGTTCGATCCCCGTCCGGGACTGCCCGCGTTGTGTCCTTGGGCAAGGCACTTTATCCCGGTTGCCCACATGGGGGCACGATGACACCGCGTACTGCACGTCAATGGTGCACATGTCTTCAACCGCTGTAACCCTGCTTGAGCGGAGCTTCGACAGAGTTAGAATGTTGAGGAGCTGACAGTTGCTCGTCGATGCTCGGTGGTTATCTTCGGGTACTCCGACTTCCTCCACCCGTAAAACTGTCACGGTCGCGATTAGCCACTGTGCATAAGTATGTGACTTTAAACACCAATAAATAAATAAATAAATATTCCACTTAACGGGAGGGTGTAGTCATTCAAAGCAACACTGAGTTAAATTTAATTCTGATTTTGACCATTCCTGAGAAACTGAAACACAGTTTGTAAATGTGGAGTTCGATATAAACCCAGATCACATGAAGTTGGTTGAACTTTGTCTTAGTTATTTATTGTTATTTATTGGTGTTTAAGGTCACATACTTATGCACAATGGCTAATATTGACCTTGACAGTTTTACGGGTGGAGAAAGCCGGAGTACCTGGAGAGAACAACCGAGGAACGACGAGCAGCTGTCAGCTCCCCAACATTATAACTGCGCACTGCAGCACAGGCAGGTTAGATTGGTTGAAGACATGCGCACCATCGACGTGCAGTACGCCTCAGTACACCGCGTCATCGTGCCCCAATCCGAGTTAAGTGCCTTGCCCAAGGACACAACGCGGGAGTCCGAATCGACTTCTCAGACGGTCACCCATCCGAGGACTAACCGGGCTCGACGTTGCTTAACTTCGGTGATCTGACGAGAGCCGGTTACCACAACGCCACCGCGCCCCCGAACTTTGTCTTAGAAAGAGTTCGTTCAGGCTATTTGGAAATTGGAAAGTCTTGTTCGTGTGAGTTTCGTTTGTGGATTATTATGACCGGCCATTATTTACGTTTGATTTGGGTAAAACGATGAACGCAGACGATCACCTATTGCGTATAAACAGATTGAACACGCTAACTTGGTATAAAAAAGCATCACAGGGATTTCATTGTTCATTAAATTTTATTTTGAAAGTATTTTTAATATGATGAGATAAATAATAATTATTTTTCATGTTGAAATAATATGATCGTGCAGGGGTTCCTTTCCATTCACACTGTGCAGCGTAAGTTTTAAGACAGATATTGGGGGTGTCGTTTAGGGCGGGCGTTTTTTCCAGTTTGGTTCACTGTGTTATGAAAAGAAAAAAATACATTAGCCAATCATTTTGTCTGAAAATGCATGAACAGAAAAAAAGGTTTAATTATATTCAATAAACGCAAGTTTCAAAAGATTGTTCAGAAATATTTTTTTAATTCTGCAAACAATTCTTACGGGCAAACATAGGATTATAAGCTGTGTTGTTGACAGAGGTTTACTGTTTCATTGTGTGAAATTTGGACTGGGTCCATCGTTTAAAATAACAAATATCAGCTCGTTGCAACTAATCAACAACGGGCAATCTATCAGACGGACCTCGTCTATTTATCTTTGAAAACTGACAATGAAACTCACTGATTATGGAAATAATTTCTCGGGCAAACATGAAATCCATTCTCAATTTGTTACAGCGTCTTCTAAAGTACCCCCATGTCCAATCGACGAAAGCAATATTTCTGCTTGTGCTATCACGTCTGATTACCAGACTTTCACAGAAAGAGTTGTTTTCAGGAAATATTACCAATTTACCAAAACAATGGACAGCGTCTGTGGTGATAGAAAATTCATCACTTTGTCCTTCTACTTTCATTCAATCAAGTCAATGGACAAAACAATCTGCTCGATAAAATAACGCAATATCCAACTTCGATCTTTATATGCTGACGGCAAAAAGAAACGCAAGTTAAGTTTTGGTAATATAGTTTTTTTATCCGTAGACAAAATGTAGTAAAATTTGACTCATAGCTACCTCAGTGCTTTGTCTAAAGAGTCTTTGGTTAAAATTCGGTCAACCATGATCACGTGCGACGCTGCATGCTTTCAACAGATTTTTCGACAAAGCGTATATCCGGTGTGACAGGAATGATAGTCCGTAGGAAAATTAGTCCCTCTGGACTATTATTTCGCGGAATTATAGTCCTAGGTCTAACATTTCTAGGAATAGTAGTCCGGCGGACTACTGTTCCTAGAAATGTTAGACCTAGGACTATAATTCCGCGGAATAATAGTCCAGAGGGACTAATTTTCCTACGGACTATCATTCCTGTCACACCAGGACACTATGGGCTTGAAATCTATACCAAATCGAAGTTTTTGCACAGAACACATCAATTGCACAACATTTCATTTCAACTCGATTAAAAAGCAAAATGCCACGAATGTCCGAAGCTGATAGGGGTAGAGCTATTGCTCTAATAATGCAGGGCAAATCGTAACATCTCGTCGCCCAGCTGAGTCAACGACAGCTCGTTTAGTTGGGCGCCTCAGAGCCACAGGAAGACTAGCTGACCGTCCCAGGGGCGGACGTCCGCGAGTTACGTTGCCACGTCAAGATTGAGGCAAACATCTCTAATACCTCCGTAACCGATTTCAGACGGCGGCGGAGACGCCGAGTCAAGTTATAGGCACTCGTGGTGGCCGAGTGTGTCCAAGAACAGTTACGAATCGGTTGCGGGAGTTCCATTTAAGGCCACGACGCCCCTACGTTGGTCCGCAACTTACACCCATCAACGCCGATTGCAATGGCTGCGGGCACATTGATGCGTGCGTGAAGGTAAACGGCAGATTCGGGGGGGGGGGGGGGTCTGTTATGGTTTGGGGGAGGAAAAATTTCTGGTGGCGTGAAAACACCTCTCGATGTGGTCCAGGGCAATCTTACAGCCGTCAGTTATCGGGATATGCCTCTCATGCCTCACATCCTTCCACTTATCCATGCGCGTAACCTTACGTTGCAGCAGGATAATGTGGGACCGCACTTTGCTAGAGTTTGTCGCGAGTTCCTCAACCAAAACCCAGTTCTCGATTGGCCAACCTCCAGATGTGTCCCTGATCGAGCATTTGTGGGACGGGTTGGTCAGAAGGGTCAGGAAGCGCGTCAACGTCCTAAACAACGTCGCTCAGCTCATGCAAGCCCTTCTCCGGGAGTGGAGTAACATCCCACAAAGGACCATAAACAATTTGATGGGGTCAATGGTAAGGAGAGTTAGAGCAGCGACTGAAGCCCGGGATGGACACACCCGCGATTGATTTTGATCAGGAAATGACGTAGGGTACCCACGTTTGAACGTTATCCATGCAAACGCCGCCTGTATTAAAGACAACAAAACTCTGTCAAAATTTAATCAGTAATGAAGAAATAACATCAAAATCCAATCAATGAAATAATCATCCATAATACATTTGAAATATTTACCACAGAAAAAAACTTGCGTTTTTATTTTCCTCCGCTAGTATGTATTATTTTAGAGACCTTTTTCTATAAATAGCGTGTGTTTTTTTTTTTTTCTTTTTTGTTTATTTTGTAGGGTTTTTCTTTGGGGTGGTGGGCGGGAGGTGGACGCTGCGTGTGTACAAGTACTTATTTTTGTGCGCATGCATTTTGTGTGTATACACGTGCATTTTGTGAATATATGTGTGAGAGTATGCACTGTGTAGAGATTATATGTTTCAGTATAATTAAATTAACCATTTATCAAACGCAAAAATATTTTTTAGAATTTTTGTAACTATTTTTTTCAACTGATCAATTTGTAAATTACGCTAAGGAATGCGGCCGATTCGTATGGTAAAGGGGTTAACCCTTTTCCCATCACGAATAGTAGACGACACTTTCAAACAAAATTTTGGAATCACATATTTTTTTTTATTTTTTTTATCCCCAAAATATAGTTTATCATCCCTCAGTGGAACGAGTTCAAGTGAGGAGTCATAAGCTATATTGTTAGACAACAGATAGTACTATTTGAATGGCAGTTTTTGTGAATAGCGTTAATCCTTTACCCAGCGCAGACGATATCAAAATATTTGATTTTATATATTATTTTTTCAAATGTTTAAAAGAGTTCAACAAAACCACATCATGTGACACCTCATCGGAACGAGCTCTATGAGCTCGTTTCAATGAGGGGCCACACGATATAGTTTTGCTGAAATTATTTGAATTTGTTTTTCTTCCGCTGAATTTGTATAATACGCGGGCGGATGCTGCCGATTCGTTAGGTAAAGGGTTAACTCTTTATTTATTTATTTATTTATTTATTGGGGTTTAACGACACTTTCAACAGCCAGGGTTACCTCGTGTCGGACAGTTTTACGGGTGGGGAAGCCGGAGTACCCGGAGAGAACCACCGAGCAACGGCGATCAACTTTCAGGCAGGGTTAACGCTTTTACGTGACTTGTAGACGAATCTTACAACTGAATAAAACCAATTCGTTTCTATCTACAAACATAGCTTATAACCCCACATCGGAAGAAGCTCGACGAGGTGTATTCAATAGTGGATCATAAGTAATGTTTTGGAATCAAATCTTTAAAAAAATAAAATCTGAATGTATAACGCTGAAGGAAAATGGCATTACGTTAGATAAGGGGTTAAGAGTGTGGGGTGGGTGTCTGGGTATTTATTTGTGAAGGCGTGTTGACAGTCGAAAATTCAGCCACACCTTTCATCCTAAGTTGTGCATTTTTGGAACAATGGTGGATGTCCCTTTTGAAAAAAAAACATCGCGAGCATTTAGATACGACAGTGCAAATTCTGTTAAAATTGAAATCGCAGGTTTTTCCCCATTTGGGCACAAACACTAATTCGTGTGCGCAACTTTCGTATCCGAGTGGCGGGTGTTTGTAAGAGAGTCTTGACTTTACACCTATTTTTATTTTCCTCCATTATATGATTTGACCCTTTTCCGGTTATTAACCCTTTCACCCCTAGTTTCCTGGAATGGTATCGCCTTTGTGTACACTTACAATGAAATGGGTCAGTCTAATATCAATATTATACAGAGAGGATAAAATAACTGCAGTCTGCAGCTGTCTAGCTGCAGACTGCAGTTATTATTTTATCATCAATGCCCCGTGTACAGACCTCTCATAACAAGACAAAAATGGGATGAAATTATGCCTTAGCCCGAAAAATCGGTCTTATGGGTTCAAATGGTTGAGTCACTTCATTAAAATGGTAATGCACTGCCATGCATTAATAGAAAAGGCACCGGGAGTATTTTACGATATTCAAGTGTCTTTTGTGAGGTCTTTTGGATCATATAATAAATAGAATCTTAAAATCGCCCCCAGTTTGTTCGAAATTTGCAAAAAACTTGATTTGAAAAAGTTGAAGCTCTGTCCAGACCAAATTTACTGAACTCGTTTTGTAAATTTCGAAATAGACAGGGGACTCATTGGAGATCCTCTATGTTACGAAGCAAACTTGGATTGAAGTGCTTGACACTTAAAAAATATTCTCCCCGCTATAGACAGGGACGAGGCGACAGGGGGTGTGTGGGTGTGACAACCCCCCCCCCCCCCCCCCCCCATCTTGTCCAAAATTTCCTGTAGTTGGAAATTCGGTGGGCAAGTCATGAATAGTTGGAAATTCAATCTATCTGGATATTAGAGCCTCTTTGGTGATGCTGATGTCTCCTTTACTTCCCAAAATTCCAACTCGATTTCAAATCGGCAAAAATTCCAACTGTAACTATTTACAACTGCAGTGTAGGCAATATCGAGCTTCACAAGTATGCATGATGTCAATCGGTATTAGATATTTTATAGTACGTTTACTTATCGTAATAAGAAAAATCCTCGAAATGCACTTCAAGAAAATCACATCATTTAAAATCGTTATCCTGAGTTAATTCCATCATTCACAGTCACAGTTACAAAATGATGAAACATCGAAACTTGACCATTCCTGTATAACATTTGACTTAATGTTAGGAGAGTGTGAATTGCTCAAAGTTCTCAGCTTGAGCATTTGTTTAGCACATATCCAATTCCCAGAATAATACCAAATAATAATAATGTGATAATTCTATCGTAAATGTGTTGGCATTTCAGTTACTAGAATCAATTTTATGCCCCCTTTCATGGCTTCATTTTCAAATGTTTTCTCGGTCGTGAATTTCCAACTAGGGGGAGGGACCGGGTGAGTTTCCCCTCCCTGTCCCTCGGGAAGTTCCCACTCCCGGTCCCTCCCTCTAATTGGAAATTTACTACCCTACACCCCTCTCTCCCCCAATCGGAAACCTCTAGCCACGTCCCTGATTATAGAATCAAATATTTTGTGGGGCATTGTTCACAATTAACAATATTGATCTATTTATTTATTTATTTAATTGTGGTTAAGGTCACATACTTATGCACAATGGCTAATCGTGACCGTGGCAGTTTTACGGGTGGAGGAAGCCGGAGTACCCAGAGAGAACCACCGAGCATCGACGAACATCTGTCAGCTCCTCAGCATTCTAACTCTGTTCAAGCTCCGCTCAAGCAGGGTTACAGCTGTTGAATACATGTGCACCATCGACGTGCAGTACGCCTTAGTACACGGCGTCATCGTGCCCCCATGTAGGCAACCTGGATAAAGTGCCTTGTTTAAGGACACAACGCGGGTCGTCCCAGACGGGGATCGAACTCGGGACCTCTAGCATAGAAGTCCAACAGTCTATCAGTGAGCCACCGCGTTCCCTCACACTTAACAATAAAATTTGGTTACATTGTATTGAGATTGTGTACGGAATATCTGTGCGGGGTAGGAGGTGTATGGGTGTAGAAGGGGTTGTGAGTTAGTGAGTGTCTGCGTATACAGACAGGAGTATAAAATTAATTGATGAGTTATTCATTTTTTATATTTTAAAATTGTTTTATGTAACGGAAAGATTGGAATTCGATAGGAGAATTTGCTTGCACAAGACTTGAAAATAATAATGGCAAGTTTGTTAAAATCGCCATGATGCATGTTCGTATCAAAATGAAGTGTTTATTGTCAATACAGACAATTTGATTTAAATGGAAAAATTGTTATCCTGTAAAATATGTTTGACAAATTTGTTTTTATTCCTTTTGGGAACCGATAACAGTGTCGGGACGTACAAAAACATCTGAAATGATAGTATGATAAATCACAAAATAATATTTTCACATCAGATATGCTTTGCATTGTCTTACAGCGCTGTCGTTATCAGCAGGAAATAAATCAAACGAATTGATTCGAAAACGATGCGTTTAACGTTTGTCGACAGCATCTTTCACTCTTCTGGCGAAGAATCATGTTTCTACAGGACGGCCGCAGTGGACCCGTCGCTTTCATCGCGTGGGCAATATTTCCACGGACGCTAAAGTATTAGATTCCAAACACTAATTATAGAATAATCAACAAAAATTAAATTAATGAAGCACCGGTATAACTGTACAAACTTACCTTACAGTTAAAAATACTGGCAGTCAGTTGCCATTACGTCTACGTAACGTGTAATGACAAAACGTATTAAACTATACTTGCCTGTATATTATGGTTTCGGTCGTGAAGTAAATCCATGGGACCGATATTTGGTTTCTCTTCATTACACCAGGCGGCTGTACAGTTGTTATGAAGAGCAGACCAATTAGTATAGTTAACCTACAGCCGGGAGCGCGGTGTGCCAGTGTGTAGAGATGCAGGATGCAAGCCGAGAGGTCCTCGGTTCGAAGCTCACCTTCGGCAATCGCATTGTGTCCTTGGGCAAGACACTAAATCCCATTTGCCCACGTGGGGGCACGGTGGCGTTGTGTACTAAGGCGTACTGCACATCGATGGTGCACTTGTCTTTAACCAATGGTAACCTTGCTTGTGTGGAATTAGTACGTTGGGGAGTATGGCAGTTGCAGTTCTCTTCGGGTACTCCGTGACCCTGGCTGTCGAAAGTGTCGTTAAAACCCCCCAAAAATAAATAACCTACAGCCGTATGGATACAGGTTAAATGTATGAAATAGTCAACATTAACAACTGACTCCTCTAAAACAAAGTAACTCTCTACATTGACGATGGAACTCGTCCAGTAAATTAGGTCTGGGCCGAGCTTTGGCATGAATTGTGCAAAGAGTATTTTTATATCGTTTTATATTTTAGTATTTATTTATTTATTTATTGGCGGTCAAGGTCACATGGTTATGTACAATGGCTAATCGTGACCATGACAGTTTTACGGGTGGAGGAAGCCGGTGTACACGGAGAGAACCACCGAGCATCGACGAGCAACTGTCAGCTCCTCAACATTCTAACTCGGTTCAAGCTTCGCCAAAGCAGGGTTACAGCGGTTGAAGACACGTTCGCCATCGACGTCAGTGCCAGTACGCCTTAGTACACGGCGTCATCGTGTCCCCAAGTAGAAAACCTGGATAAAGTGCCTTGCCAAGGGACACAACGCGGGTCGCCCCCGACGGGAATCAAACTCGGGACCTCTAGCATAGAAGATCAACAGTCTATCACTGAGCCACAGCACTCCCTTATGTTTTAGTAAATATCAATTCAGCCCAATCAAGGGTGGAAAACTGATGTTTTAATTCTTGTAGAGCTGATTGGTTGGGTCGCACCATGCGCAGAACTACATTTTCGCTTCACTGTCAATGTTTCGAGTGATTTTAACCCTGGATGGTAATATCAGAATTTCAAGAAGAATATTTTCCCATAATGCATTTAAGAATTAAATCAATTCGGTATTGTTTGTCAGAGAACAAGAAGCTCTCTGGTAAAATTCCTTGTTGCATCATGGCAAAAATTGTGCTTTTGCTCCTTGAAATGTCGGTAGTTTGATATCAGTGTGAAAAGACTCAGCTGAATATCATTATATCCCCCGGGGTCAATAATATAAAAGTTTTACAATTGTATTTTCTAGAACTGGATCTTCTAGTATGACTTTAAATGGGTTAAAATGAACCATTAGCATTTTCAAAGATTTGGCAATTTGCCAGTTGGCAAATTGCCATATCTTTTAAAATGCTAATGATTCATTTTATTCAGTTATATTAATAGGCAGAAAATGCAATTCTGGCAAATACATTTGTAAACGTTTTATAGTATTGGTTATTTTAGTTCTGTGTCTCTTCTCATCAGAGCTACAAAACATTATTTTTAGTTCCATCTTCTCACACTTAAATAAGTATGGAGAATTTCCAACGAGTCTTTTAATATCATCTTGAACTAGTCCTCATACTGTATCGAAACATACAAAGCTCGTCAATGAAGTTTAAAAAACTTGTCCCGTAAATTCACTGAACTCGTTTTGTAAATTGGGATCTTTGGCGAGCCCACATCTTATATCGAAATTTACAAAACGCGTTGATTTGTCTACCCTCACACATTCTCTTAGCACCCATTCCACTCAATGAAATTATGACGCATCATGTCCCTAGACCGGAAATGCAGCCTCTCGGGTACAAAGGTTCAACTATGATTACGTCATTTATTATGTCAGTGACAGAATTGTGCTATTTAGCGTATCTCAACTGTGTGACAAGCAACATTTCGGAAGAAAAAGCTACCGTCCTCCTGCTGAAAGATAATGACACTGTTAAACGACTACTGCCTTTAAAAAAACAGGATTCAGTGTGATTTAACATGCAGAGTTCCAAAATTTATTGCCTTTTAGCTGCCACCGAAAGACTTGGCATTGGTTCTTTAGTTTGTTCGTTCGTGATCAAACATATCGGCCCTTTAGCCGTAGCTGAAAAACATTAGCTCAAGAAGCAGCTGGTTAGTCAGTGTGACGAAACGACCATTTGAAAGAAAAACAGTTCACGTAGTTTCACATCACTACATCTCAGATTGACGCTTGCAGGCTTGTATTTCTAAATTGCGACATTCATACAGGATATTCTAAAGCAACTCAATAAATATGTTATAAATTTTAAGAAGGGCGCACTGTGGGCCATTGGTCAGAGCACTGGACTTCAGGTCGAAATGTCGTAGGTTCGATCCTGACCAACGTCATCTGTGCTATGTCCTTTAGCAAAACACTTAACCCCTATTGTAAAAATGTGGATAAATCGACAAGAGTCAAGTTGCAGATGGCGACATAATATCTTCGATTACTAGATTATTTTTGAGTGTTTAGAGTTATGCGACATGGTAAATCTGGGTCTCCGCTGCAAATTTCAAAATGAACGTAAACTAGCATTGCTTCTCTTCCCGGAGTTCCCATGGGTTTCAACGGTACCATCAAACGTGTTGGTTTCTTAACCCTTTATCCAACAAAAGCGGACAGCGATATTCACAAAAATCACTAACCAATTTTCATTATTTTTTTTACTTTTTGTCTCAAAAACATAGCTTATGACCCCTAATCGGAACGAGCTCAACGAGCTCGTTCCAATGAGGGGTCATAAGCTATGTTTTTTTAAGCAAAACATTAAAAAAGTAGTTATTCAAGAATTTTATTTGCAAGTGCCGTCTGCCTTTCGTGTTAGGTAAAGGGTTAAATAATTATGAATAAAGACTCACCTCAGCTGTTTTTTTATGATTACACCGCATAGTTCCACTAGTTGTGTTAATAACATATTGTTTTCAAGGCGGATTCAATACTTATTGATTGAGATATCGACGGCTAGAGGAGGGAGAAGGAAAGACTATTTGTATATCTTCGTGGGTAAAGAAACATTACATTTCATCAACGGTAGTCTACGCGAAAACTCTATGAAACGTGGGTAAACAAACAGCATATTATTCATTTATTGGTGTCTGAGGTCACATATTCTGCACAATGGCTAATCGTGTCCGCAACATGGAGATAAACTTATGTTTAGTCAATCATTTATACCTATGTTGCCCATTTTAGAAGACTACCGCCCCAAGCGTTGGTAACTGGGTCCTGTTTTACCAGTAAATGGAGCCTGTTTACCACATAAAACAAGCAAACCCTCCTTTCCCGGAGTTCCCGTGGGCGGGATATAGAGTTAACATTTCAGATGGATAGAGTGTAGGGAAAGTATCTGGTAGCTAAAAACACTCGTGTGTGGGAGGATTCATCCCAAACTGCAAATTCTAAAATTTGGAGTAAGCACAAATTGAACTTTTAGCTTGTTGAGTCCGGTTTGAACCAAGGGATCATTTTGCAAAAAAACTGTTGAGCCTTTTATGTTTGTTCAAAAAATTTCACATTTAGGGTCTGAGTGGAAATGTCACTCCCCAAGTGTTTTATAGTCAATCACTCTTCGAGAAATGTGGATCTGAGTTTGTCTGCTTCATAAAATGTTCTCAATGCACCGCGAACGGTAAAAACAACTAAGTAAGGTTTTATAAAAAAATAATACTTCTACCGCGGAAATGATAAGGTGGGACTTAAATCACACCGCTTCAGTTGTTATGGTCTTGTTTGCTTCACTAGTTTAGTGTTTAATCATTTTTTTCCACCGAACGTTTTGAAAATTTGAGAATTTTTAGAATGAATTTCATTGTTGTTCAATGGATATTACGACTCTAATTGGTGTAGAGTGCACCATACCTTTCTCTGTGGCCTTCGATTGTTTGTACACTGGCAATGTTACCGTTTGCATGATGTCAACTCCAAAAGTTACGACTGACAAAAGGGGTCGAACAAAGCTAGTAACGTGATCTCATATCGAATGTGAATACTACTCACGAAGAGAAAAGGATTTTCAACTCAGATCTGTTTATAAGTATATTTTTGATATTAGTTTTATTTCAGGGAAGTTTTTATTTATTTTGTTTTGTTTATGTGTTTGGGAGGATCGTAGGGAGTAATACGGAGGTTTAGTTGATAGGTTTTTCCAATATTGCTGTTTGTCTACGTTAAGGGGACGTCCAACCTAACTTTGGTCAAATTTCATGTAATTTTCTTTCAAGTCTAAAAAAGTCCCAAAATGAATAACCCCAATAAATTATATACCAAAATGCTTGGAATGAAACATAGAACATGTGGAAACTGAAATTTGCCATGGAACTGCTGCCATGTGTAAATAGCACCACCTGAAAGTCTGCTGTAGCATAAGTAAGAGAACAAAATTTTTACAATAAAATACCTAAAAAAAAAATAACAGCTGTATTCTATAAACATTTAAGTACATACTCGAAGAAATCTTTTCCTAATTCATGAAAGTAATAAAGATTGAGACCAAATGTTATAAGTGGAGTGCTCACTGATTGAAGGCAAACATTTTCTTTTGTTTATGTTTTGATTTGGGGAGTTCAACAAAGGTCAACTTAAAGGAGTCCAGCAGAAGTAGTATGGAAGGACAAAAGAGTGTCTCCCAATATAAAGATGTATGTGTTACTGTAATGGTTTGGAAAGAAAATATGATATTCTCCTATGCAGAATGCTCTGCAAAGTCATACATTGTAGTTGAATAAATATATTTACAAACCCCTTGCACTGTAACCCCTTTTATCCCATGCACCAATTTGATAATGATTAAATTGTTAAATATGTCTGGTTTATCAATAAGTATAATAGCTTTGTTTAACTCTTGGACACCAATCCACTCATTATATCTGTTGGAGAAGAAATAAGGGTAACTGTAACCTGTCCCTGCAATAAACCATCTAATGTACTTAAAAGTACATTGTTATTCAAAACACATCAAATCAAGCTTACATAACCATTATTGCATGTACTTTCCCCAAGGAGGCTTATTGACATATTGAGATCAGAAGGGCACATCCAGAGGGTCTCACATATTTTTTTCAAGAACGCAGTACACAAAGCAATCCCAAAAAGGTGACAAGTGAGCTCCATTTGACACAAAAAATTCCTGGGGGGGGGGGGTGCATGGGGGGGGGGGGGGGCTCGCTTCCTTGTATGACTCTCCCTCCGGCACTCAAGACGTATGCCTTTTTTCTCAAAGTTTAACTCTTTTTTTCTTTTTAAAGATCCTGGCCACACATGTTCCAAACACTATAAGACAGGTAACCCTCCAAATAAGTGTATCTGCAAAAATCATGTTACATTGCAAAACATTCTTTTTAGACTTTTAGTTCTGGACCTTTCATGTTTCTTACTTCCAACTATAACACTTAATTTATCGATTAATGGGTGAATAGAAAAGTCCTGCCATAATCAACATTTTGAGTTCCATAAGCCTTCAAAACAGCTCCGATAAAAGTGTCAAACATCAGATCTGTGGCTTTATACAGAATATTTATTAGGTTATTGCTTGATAAGTAATAGGAACAAAATCTTCACCAGAAAATTCTGTAGCAATACAATTGAGGGTATTAGCAGGCACTTTGCAACAAATTGTAACAAATCAACTAGTTATAAACAAAATTTTAAAAGAGTGAAAAAGTACCACAACTCTGAAAAAATGTGGGAAGAAACACATGCTACAGCAGCTACACAGGCATTGTTTCCCCATAATGCTCGATCACAACACCAAATGTCCTTCAAATTGGAGTAGCAATGGTTGAGATACAAGGGAGAATGTTGGTACATGTAATGATGAATGGGTAAGACTAAGATTAAGAGGACAGGGGTCACCACTGCACGGCCCTAGATGCACCTTTGATTTTCCAACTTCCAGGTCTGGGGCATAATAATCGCAACACACCCACCTTATCAGTTCATAATTTCAGTAAAATAAAAGAAATTATCAATTTGAATTAATTAATAGATGATGGAAAATATTTGGCTTCCTTCGCCTTCTCGTACTATTTAATTACCACAAACAATATCAGTTTGATGCCGACAAACGAAACTGAACGCATGTGGTCTGGTTAAAAAGTAACTCGGCATGAATAATGATGAAATTGCGAATATTTCGTGTATTTCATTTGTTTAAAAGCCAATTGCAGCTAATATTGACTGTGCATTCGATAATTCGTTTCGGTTTTGACCACACGGCCACGCTGACACTCAGTGACAGCGGTTATGTTTATTGTGATATGCAAATTGGGGGATGGTTTCCAGTGAAGGAGATTTGTCACATTTGTCAGTGTAAAACTATCATAAAAGACACTGATCGACGCTTGTATTACTATGGTTGGTTGCAAGAAAAAACTAAATTCTCAGCATCGTCCAAGCGCACCTTATTTAAAAGCACGAATGCATCATTTTCAACCCATCTTCAATCGGTCCTTTGCAGACATCAACACAGTCCGTGGTAACTTACAACATCACAACATCGGGGGAAATCAACACTCTCAATATAGTTCCAGGTCACTTGGAATATATTTCGTGAAAAAGTGATTTCTGAAGCATTCTGCTTATTTTGTTATGAATATTGCCTTATTTTATGTGTATCGTCCCGATTTTATACACTCGGTTATTTTTTTACAAGTGGTTCATGTTGTCTTTCTAATGCGCAATAATTCAGATTTTTTGTCAACAAAAAAGTTCAGACGGCCTGTAAACACGAGAGGGAATTTCGAGCCATATTTTGCAGTTATGACATTAACAACTCAAGTATTTGCTGTCACCTGTTTGCAAATCCGTTCATACATTGTCACGAACAAATGAAGGGCGTGATCACGTCCTTGCATTCTTACGATTGCCCAAATTGAGTATTTCTGCAAGAACCACATCGTAATCACATGACCGGAAAAACATCATTGAAACATGGCCACATCCGGAACATCCAAAATTTGTGTTGGTGTTATTACATTCAAACGTCAAAACCCACCAGAGTGTGTGTCAAAAAAAATGCTTTCTCCGAGTCTGTAGTATGTTATCATTATATTGAGGACAAGGCTTTCGAATTACCGATTATTTTGTGGTTTTACCGGTTCGTTACTTACGCCATTTGCAAATTAATCTTCTTCAAAATCCTAAAATTCACTTTTTTTCCTGAAACAAATTATATGTACCTTTTTTATGCACTTTACTCATTATTTTGATATATAATTTGCCTTTCCTTACTTCTCTTATCTGTTTCTGAGGCATTGGGAAAAATATCAAAAAATTGACCAAAGTTAGGTTGGACGACCCCTTAATTACCTTTTTTCGTGTTTTTGTTGCCTTGGTGTTTTCGGTCATTAGATTCTACATAATATTTATACCACGAGTGGTAAGTGCACGACGGGTGTTCAGACGGAGGTAAGTATGGGTATCAAGGGAGGTCTGGGGGAGGTGAGTGGAGGGGTGCAGGTGGGGGAGAGTGAGGATCCGGAGGCGTGCAGACAGTGTAATATGAGGTATGGTGGTGGTCGGCCAGTGGAGAGTAGTGGGGTATGTGCGAATTGCAGGGGTATTTTACAGTTGTTAGAGAAGTGTGTTGGATTCGAGCGGGAGATCGCAGAGCTGAGAGGGAGGTTGGGGAGGGCCGGTGTATCTGGAGTTACCCCGTTGAAGATTACCTACGATGGTGAGGTGGAAGGTGGATGGAAGGTCGTTGTGGACTCAAGGAGGAAACTGGGAAGCAAGAAACGTGGGGGAATAATGCTTGATGTGGGGGGGGGGGGTGTAACTGAGGAGGGGGGTTCTAGTAGGAAAATTCGGAAGGTGGTGTCAGGTCAGGGCTGCGTCGAGTCCGGAAGCCAGAGTCGGCGTAAGGCTGCCAAAGTTGCTAGGCGGTGTTTAGAAAACAGGTTTAGTGTTTTAGACTCTGATACCCCTGGGGACGAGAGTGAGGGGGAAAGTGTGGGGGGGGGGCGAGATGGCTGTTGATGATGATAGGCCAGTCGGGGTAAGGAGGGCGGTCAACAGAAAGGGGGGGGCAGAAGCTTGCAAAACGAGAGGAGGTGCAGACGATATAGGAACTGGGACCAGAAGAAGAAAATTAGTTGTAGCGGGGAGCAGCATTGTACGTGGGATTGACAATGTAGTTTGTGGTCCTGATAGTTCCAATCGAACAGTCGTGTGCTTCCAGGGGCGAAGGTGGAGGATCTCAGGGACCGGGTAGATGGCATTGTGGCAGGGTCAGGACCGGAACCGGTAGTGGTGGTCCATGTGGGGACCAACAATATCAGGGAGAGAAGGTCAGTAAGTTTGGTGGAGTCGTATAGAGGCTTAGTCGGCAAACTGCTAAGTAGGAATGCAAGGGTAGTCGTATCCGGGGTCCTTCCTGTCCTTGGAGGTGGGGACGAACGGAACTCAAGGATTTTGGCGCTAAATGAAGAGTTAGAGGACTACTGTGTTGATCAGGGAATTCCCTTTATCGACAATTGGGACACGTTTTGGGGAAGTGGGAGCATGTACGGGCGTGACGGGCTGCATCTTAGCAGGGCGGGGAAACGGGTATTGGGGGATAAAATTCTACGGGTAGCAGAGCCTTTTTTGGAGAGGAGCGGGGTGGGAGGTCAGAGGCAAGTATAACCAGAGTGGACATAGGTGGGGTGAACAAGAGTGAGGGGAACAGAATACGTTTACCAAGACTAGCGCCAGAAAACAATGGGCCCAGTAGGCGGAAGCCAATGAACCTCGGTACCCTGAAAGTGGGTTTATAACAACATCCAGTGTCGCCACCGGAAAGTAAGTGAAATTGCTACATTGATCGAGGCAGAGGAGTTTGATGTCATGGGCTTAAGCGAGACGTGGGTAAGACACGAGGAACGGGTAGACCAAGTAAGCGGGTGTGTGTGGATAGGTGTAGGGCGAACGGAAGGCCAGAAAAAGGGGGGAGGGGTAGGCATGTACATTAAAGAGAATTTAAAACCGTCGCTGATCACAGATCTGAAAGATATCATCACCTCGGCTGAGGTGTCAAAAGAAATTGGATGGGTAAAGATCAGTATGAGAAACAAAAGTATTGCCCTTGGGATTGTGTACTGTGTGGTGGAGGGAAGTAAACCCGAGTGGAATGACTCGATATACTCAACACTAAGGTCCAATATCACTGAACTAGAAAACAGGGGGCTCGGTATAATTCTGATGGGCGACTTTAATGGACACATAGGTGATAAGGAAGAAGGCACAGAGGGTGGGGACAAGAAAGTCAACAGGAATGGGAGGAAGCTGTTGAACTTCACAAATGAGCTCGGTCTGAGGATTCTGAACAGGGACGCTAGATGTAAGGGGAAATGGACCTGGGAGAGAAACGGCAGAAAATCAATAATTAACTACATTCTCACAGATATGAATTTATGGAGGGAGGTGATAAGGGTAGAAGTGGATGATGAGGGCAAAATGGAGTTGGATAGTGATCACAACTTGATTACAGTGACGATGAGGGCCAAAAACCTAGAGAAAAGGAAAGGAAGCTTCAAGGAGGTTTGGGAACTCAAAATGGATGCCGACTGGGCGAAGTTCGAAGAAAAACTTAAACCAAAGCTTGCAGCCGTACACAAGGGGGCAGTGTGTGTCCAGAAGATGGCCGACGCCATAGTTGCGAGCCTAGTGGAGGCAGGGAAAGAAAGTGTTGGAAAGATTAGGGTGCCAACACGGGAACTTGAGTACAAAGTGATCGAAGAACTGAAAAGGGCCATAAAGGTTAGAAAAGCTAAATGTGCTGCATACAGGAGAAGTATAAAACTTAAGGGGGTGGAAAGCAATGAGGCCGTGGTAGCAAAGGAAGAATACCAACAAGCACGAAATAAAGTAAACAAGATTAAAGACGACAACCGGAGAGTGCGAAATAGCAGTCTTATTAGGACGATAAGAACGACAGGGGGGGGGGGGGGGGGGGTTGGGGGGTCAAGTTCGAACGTATTTTGGAAATGGGTGAACAAATGTAACAAAGGGAATAACCCACAGAGTATTAAAGTAGATGGCAGAGGTACAGAAGAGCGAGATCAAATCGCATTAGAACTAGTCAAGCACTGGGAAAAGGTAAAGGATAAGCGATGGGGCATGGGGAACCCACCAGAGTGTCCGAACCAGGTCGAGGAAAATCTATCGGACTTCGTGTGCAGCGAAATCAAAACTGAGGAGGTGCGAAGGGTGATCTCAAAATTGAGGAATGGAAAGCTGGAGGAGTGGACGAAATTCCTAACGAGTATATCAAAAAAGGGGGAGTGGAACTCTTGGAAAGCCTAACTGCCCTATTCAATTTAGCCATAGAAAAACAAGAGGTCCCAAAGGAGTGGAGGGAAAGTAAAGTGACATTTATTCACAAAAAGACGTCTTGGATAACTATCGAGGGATCTCTGTCAGCAGCAACATTGGAAAAGTCTTTTGTAAAGTCCTGTATGGGAGATTAGAGGACGTGATTGAAGAGAAGGGTTTTTGGGCAGAAATCCAGAATGGCTTCAGGAAGGGAAGGAGAGTCACTGACCATCTTTTCACGCTATCCCAAATGATAGAATCCGCGAAAGCAAAAAAGAAAAAGATGTTCCTGGCCTTTTTGGACGTTAAAAGGGCATACGATAGAGTATGAAGGGAGGGTATGTGGCGCAAGCTGGAGGCTCTGGGCTTGGGGGGGGGGGGGGGGGGCGAGTTTGTTGGGATTATGAAAGCATTATATAAAGACGTACAGAGTGAACTTAGCCTGGGAAACATTACCACAAGACGTGTGCCTATGGAGATAGGCCTAAAACAGGGGTGTATCCTTTCGCCAATTCTTTTTGCATTGTACATCAAAGGTTTAGGAGATGAACTCCTGTATAGCGACGAGGGGGGTTGCAGTTGGTGACTTGAAGATCCCAGGACAATTTTTTGCAGACGATATGGTGCTAGTGTCAGAAAGCGAAGAGGGGCTAGCGAAGATGCTGGGAATTGTTGGGAAATATGGGAGCAAATGGAGACTCGAACTTAATGAAAGCAAGAGCAAAGTTATACCCGTGGGCCGCAAAGTGGACCCCACTCGAAGGTGGAGAGTGGGGGAGTTCTGTATTCCGGAAGGTAGCAGTAGACTTCTTAGTGTAGGAGAGACTAGTGACTGTGAGTACCTGGGGGTAAATATAAACATCACAGGAAGAGGCATCTACCGAAACCACACAAATAAATTGATTCTGAAGGGGAAGCGAATCCTTAACCATATGAAACTTATAGGGAGAAACAGCTTCAATAAGGTTTTCGTGGGGAAAACCATTTGGGAAATGGTGGGTCTGCCAAGTATAACATACGGTACGGAAGTTGTACCCCTAAACCAGACAGCTGTTAAGAGCTTGGAAATCCTGCAGTACGATGCAGGCCGATGGATAACAGGATCGAGTAATGCCGCAGCGCTAGAATCAATCAGGGGTGAGCTTGGGTGGATGAGGATCAAGGACAGGACAGACCTATTGAAACTCGGTTATCTTAATTATTTGGTAAATCTCCCCGATAGCCGATGGTGTAAAGTAATGCTCCTGAGAACTTTCAACTCAAACATCAAGACGGGGTGGGTGGTCCAAGTGAGGGAGCCAGTAGAAAACTACTCATTGGAGATCTCGGACCTTGACGTTGGGGCAAACCAGGGCAAAAAGATCGTCAGAGAAAGGGTCATGGAGGATTGTAACCGTAATTGGCGAGAGGGGGTCAAATCAAAGAGATCTTTGGGTGGCCTGCGTAATAAAGAGAAGCCTGGTTTTGAAGAGTACCTTGATGGCACCTTTGGGGGTCACTGTTGTTCAAGCTGAGGTCGCGGTCCCTGGAGCTGAGGGGAAAAATCGGGAAAAACAGTGAAAATGAGTGCCAGGTGTGTAACGTGGGCGTGGTGGAGACACTGGAACACTTTCTTACAGAGTGCCCAAAATACCAGTCTAAAAGAACAAGATTCACGGGGAGTATAATGGAGAAGTGGGATGGGAGAATGAAGGACATGTGGTTAGGGGCGACTCAAAGGAGAGGGTTAATATACTAATCGGAGAGATTGTGAAGAATGGGGCAAGGGATGTCATCAAGCAGTTCGTCTCCGAGTGTTGGGGGGAGAGAAGAAGCGCGGGAATAGGGAGGTAGTTGGTAGAACATGGGTAAGCAAGGCCTTCTCATACGAGAACCGCGACAAATCAGCGGCAGGCCGAAGTGTTATTACGGCCAATTGTAATGCGTTACCAAAAATTGAGGGATTGTATCACACATCATTATCACCCATTTTTCAACAAAATTTATATTCAGTCTTTTGAAATTATGCATCTATACACTGGTGTCGAAATACCAAAATTTTAACAAGACAAAATATCTTAGAATCACCTAGGAATTTAACCACTTTAATCTTGTTTGACAGAACTCTTTGAGCTCTGTCAAACGAGATTGAACTGGTTAACCCTTTACCCAACGAAATGGCCAAACCCGGCCAGCGCTATTCACAAAAATCGCTCCTTAATTTTCATTATTTTTTCATTTTTTTGTCTCAAAAACATAGGCTATGACCACTCTTTGGAACGAGCTCGTCGAGCTCGTTCCAATGAGGGGTCATAACCAATTTTTTTGAGACAAATTAATTATTCAAGAATTATTTTTGAAAGTGTCGTCTGCTTTTCGTGTTAGGTAAAGGGTTAAATTCCTAGTTAGCATGATCAGAGGATTTTCTGCTTCAAATTTCAGAATTTTGACATCAGTGTGTGGAGAGTTAAATACGTGCTATTTTTTTCACGTATGCCCCAGAGGCAACATAGAATTTCTCACTTGTTCAAACCTCTCCAGAAATATTTCATTTTCTTCAGTAATATCCGATTGTCATATGATTGGTCGAGATGAGTTTTCCATAACTCGATAAATGCTTTTCTTAGCGTATGAACGTTTTTGCTTTCCGCCACTCATTTTCTCGAAAAAAGTGTGGATGTGTCTCGCAGTTCAATTGAAACTGGACCATATGGGTTAAGGAGTCGTTGAATTTCATTCACTTGTTATCCCAACAATCAAAAAAGTAGGTCAGTGTTGGAACTGAGCAAGGCCGTAATCACTATAATACAGAGAAATAGAGGATATCTAGTGTTTTGGAGGGGATACCGAAAATTATCCCATGAGTGACGGAGACAAATGTTTATTTTTTGCGAGCTGTCACAAGTGAGAAAATTTTCAATATCCACTCAAAAACACTCGCTTTTCTTTTTATTATACGCTTTTTATAAGAATCTGATAATTCCACTCGTTTCAATCCTGAATTGGTGCATGAAAGTAAACAGTGCATTGAATCATTGATAAGCGGAAGTGATTTGTTCGATACTTGGAACAGATGGCGTCTTGCAATCTTCTTTAGCTGGCGGGTTTCTGGTCCAAACCAAAAATTTACATTTCGGACTTTCAGGCCATTTTTGGATTAGCGGGTTTCATGCATCAAATCAAGATAAATACGTGTTGCATTATTGCTGGAAATGATCGGTATCCACTCAAAAACACTAGATTTACTTTTCATTATACGTTTTTAGAACAAATTGATCATTTCCAGAGATAATTTGACTCGTATTCACCTTGAAGTGATGCTTTGAAAGCCGCCATTTTGAGTGATACTGTGGAAGTGAAAATTTCTACATCTTCTATCTTTCCGCAATTTCTTCGATAATCTATCGTTTAGCGTATAAATTAATCTACAAATTTGTATTCACCGTGGATTGTTCACACTAATATTACACATGGATGTTTGAGACTGCTTCTATTATTAGCCTGTGCTGAAGCTATAAAACTGTCTTCTGTACTAAAGACTGATTCAACGCACGTAATAAACCTCAGTATAAATGGTATAAATGGTGGAGAATTGCACCGCCTTTGGGAATATTACGGTAACACAACAATTCTAAATTATATTATAAGAACTGAAATGAATGATCTGTCGCTGCATCGAAGAATGAATGGGGGGGGGGGGGGGGGTAGGCGTATTAAATTTTGTACAAAGTCATATGCGCTTTATACAACTCCACCCACCCATTCAACATCCATACTCGGAAAAAGTTACAGGTCTAGCATTTCAATTCTTATATGATTGTTTAGCATATGAACGTAGTGACCATCCAACTGTGAATGGTCACGATGCTCTGATTGTTAAACTGTTACATAATTTACCTAAAATAACAGTTTATATAAATATTTGGCTCACAAAAGTGCATCTATAACTCCAGTTTTGACAATTCAGCAGACCCGGTGCCAATGACAGATTGTTTTAATAAGTATTTTATGTGTTACTGCGGATGAGTTCATTTTACAACAACAAACAAATAGCTTACTTCACCAGGTTTAACGAGCACTGCTATGAATTGCATTTATTTCTTCCACCATCAACCGATGGTTTAAAGACTTTTACATTATTGCTTTAAAAAGTCATTTGTCACACATGTGTGGAGTCCAGGCATTAGGCACTCCAGTCAGCTACGCACAGAGGGTGTAATGAAATAACACTATGACCCTCTACCCAAGGTAAGTGTCAAAACCGCCTAACACTGCTTAATAAAATTGCAGTTCGGGTTTTTTTATTTGTTGTTTTCCACTCGCTGCTCACAAAAAACGGCACATGCACCCTCACTTGAGAGAGCGCATCGTGCTCGCTCCAACCAGGGGCCATAGGCCACGATCCGGTGGCGAGGGGCGATTCTTTTCAATTCTACAAGCACCTTTCTACAGTTGACCTCAACTGTTCGGTTAGGTAGAGGCTCAAACCAGTTATTGTATTGATTCGTCATATTTTTACCATGAGTTTAGTTTAGGTCACCCATGTCTGCACATGACTGGAGAACCAATTCCTGCATTCTCTTAATGAGATCTGAGAAACAAAGCAAGAAGGAAAAAAAAGAAAAGAGAAAGAAAAGGAAAGCAACAGCAAACAAAATAATATATCGTTTTCAGCAGTGGACTGTATGGCGAGTTAATTTACCCAGGAGAACAATCAATTTTCTTATTTATGCATCGAATAAATCTACATACTTTTTTAACAACAGATATTTTGGGGCTAGATAAAAGAATCTTCAACTTTCTATTAGAAGGGTTGTTTCGATATGCTCTTGGAAGAAATGAATTTCTATCGTTGGAGAATTCTGGGCATTGGAAAATGTAGTGGAATTCACCGCCAATAACCCTGCGATCCACGCTAAATCGACAATAATAATAACACTTTGGCCAGCCGCTGATTTGTTGCGGTTCACCGACGAAAAAGTTCATGGTTACCCCTGTACTCCCAACTGCCTCCCTATTCCCACGCTTCTCCTCTCCTCCCAACACTCGGAGACGAACTGCTTGATGATATCCCTTGTCCCATTCTTCCCAATCTCTCCGATTAGCATATTAACCCTCTCCTTTGAGTCTCCCCCTAACCACATGTCCTTCATTCTCCCACCCCACTTCCCCATTATACTCCCAGTGAATCTCATTCTTTTAGGCTGATACTTTGGGTATTCTAGAAGAAAGTGTTCCAGGGTCTCCACCATGTCCAAGTTACACATCTGGCACTCCCTTTCACCGTCTTTCCCAATTTTTCCCCTCAGCTCCAGGGATCTCGACCTCAGCTTGAACAACAGTGGCCCCCCAAAGGTGCCATCAATGTACTCTTCAAAACCTGGCTTCTCTTTATCACGCAGGCCACCCAAAGACCTCTTTGATTTGACCCCCTCTCGCCAATTACGGTTACAATCCTCCATGACTCTTTCTCTGACGATTTTTTTACCCTGGTTTGCCCCAACGTCCAGGTCCGAGATCTCCAATGAGTAGTTCTCTACCAGCTCCCTCACTTGGACCATCCACCCTGTTTTGATATTTGAGTTGAAAATTCTCAGGAACATTGCTTTACACCATCGGCTGTCGGGGAGATTTACCAAATAATTAAGATAACCGAGCTTCAACAGGTCTATCCTGTCCTTGATCCTCATCCACCCAAGCTCACCACTAATTGCTTCTAGCGCTGCGGCATTACTCGACCCCGTTATCCATCGGCCTGCATCGGTTTGCAGGATTTCCAAGCTCTTTACGGCCGTCTGGTTTAGGGGTACCACTTCCGTACCGTATGTTATACTTGGCAGCCCCACCATTTCCCAAATGGTTTTCCCCACGAAAACCTTATTGAAACTGTTTCTCCCTATAAGTTTCATTTGGTTAAGGATTCGCTTCCCCTTCAGAATAAATTTATTTGTGTGGTTCCGGTAGATGTCTCTTCCTGTAATGTTTATATTTACCCCCCAAATACTCGTAATCACCTGTCTCTCCCACACTGAGAATTTTGCTGCTCCCTTCCGGGATGCTGAACTCACCCACTCTCCACCTTCGAGTGGGGTCCACTTTGCGGCCCACAGGCATAATTTTGCTCTTGCTTTCATTAAGTTCGAGTCTCCATTTGCTCCCATATTTCCCAACAATTTCCAGCATTTTCGTTAGCCCCTCTTCGCTTTCTGACACTAGAACCATATCGTCTGCAAAAAAATAGCCCTGGGATCTTCAAGTCCCCAACTGCTACCCCCTCCTCGCTACGCAATAATAAATTCAAGTTCATGGGAGATAACTTGATTAAAATTGTCGCAGATCATAAATGTTGGAATATGCGTATGGAAAGTTTGGAAAGATGAACATTTTCACTCATTAGTGGCCGTGTTTAAGAAGTTTCGTCGAATCGGATCAATAATGTAGGAAGAGTTGCGCACACCAGAATCACATTTGAAAATACATAATTAATCTAACTGCAGGGGAGATAGCCTGGTTAAATTGTCGCAGATGAATAATTTTGGAATATGCATATGTTCACTTGCTTGTCATAAGGTTTGAGAAGTTTCATCAACGTCATTTCAATAAAGTAGGAGGGGCTAAACCCACAAGAATCTCATTTCAAAATCCATAATAAATCTAAGTTCAGGGGAGATAACCTGGTTAAAATTGTCGCAGATAAACAATTTTACAATATGTGATTGTTTACTTGCTGGTTACAATGTTTGAGAGGTTTCATCGAAATCGGTTCACTAATGTAGGAGGAGTTGCGCACACAGGAATCTCATTTAAAAATACACAATAATTCTAAATTCAGGGGAGATAACCTGGTTAGTATTGTCGCAGATGAAAGATTTTGGAATATGCGCATGCTCACTTGCTAGACATAATGGTTGAGAAGTTTCATCAAAATCAGTTCAATAATGTAGGAGGAGTTGCGCACACAATTTCGGACGGACGGACGGACGTTTTACGGCAGATGTACTTGTGAGGTGATTTTAGTGTTAGGTATGGGGAAAATCGCGCACCTCACAAGTAGGTATTTTGCATCTCACAAATTGAAAAAAATCTCACAAGTGGGTGGTGTACTAACGGTTTAATCCCCCGTTTGCACAGGTAACGACTGTACCTCGCGGTCACCTCGCAAGGCCATCTGCGGTGGCCCGGACAGACGGACGGGCGTCGATAATATAATAAACCAGGAATACAAAAAAGAGAAAAATGTAATCAGAAGCAAGTTGTGCAGTTATTACCTTCAGCTGCTCTAACTGGCTTTGAACACGTTTTGTACTCCCGTTTTTAATTCTTCGAGCAATATTTCACCGCTCCTGAAATGTCCATACGGTCACAGAATTCGTACGGCCTTTGCTTCACTTGTGCTACCACAAATCTAAGGGTGAACGTTATGAAGCTTGCTAAAAATCATTTGCATAAACTGTGCGTCGCTCGACTCTTTCGAAGCGCCTGCAATAGGCTAGCTTCCACGTTGTTTGCTAGTCTTCAACACTCTCGCACTTCTCGCAAAATTTCTTTTACTCAGGAAGACATTATTCAGATTATCAATTCTCTTAAAACTAACAAAAGCAACGGCCACGATGGTATTGGACATAGAATGTTAAAGGAAACTAAATTTTGTGTAAGCAGACCTTTATTTCTGCTTTATTCTAAATCACTGGAGTTGTCGGAATTTCCTCTGGAGTGGAAATGTGCTGATGTGATACCTCTTTATAAAAAAGGTGATCGTCAAGACCCCCAAAATTATCGACCTATCTCTTTATTGTGTTGTGTTGGTAAAATAATAGAGCGGGTTGTTTTTAAGGAAGTCTATAAATATTTTAAAGGCAACAATCTATTTTATGTATTACAGTCAGGCTTCCTTCCAAACAACAGCACCCTTTACCAATTATTAGAGATCTATCATAACCTTTGTGACGCAGTGGATAAAAACTTATATATATGTGTTGTCTTTTGTGATATTTCAAAGGCATTTGATAGAGTATGGCACGTAGGAATCATATATAAATTAAAACAGTACGGTATCTAGGGCCCTTTTCTCCGCTGGTTTCACAGCTATCTAAAAGACCGAAAACAGAGGGTAAAAATAAATGGTTACAATTCCAACTATAAGAAAGTCAATGCTGGAGTTCCACAGGGGTCGGTCCTAGGCCCGTTCCTGTTTCTTACATGTATCAATGACATCGTCGACAAAATTGACGGTTGTTCGAAATAGTCGGTCGCTTGGGGAATTCAAAAAGTCCATCTCACCACCCTTGTGTAAGCCTCCAACATATTTTTCAACCGGTATAAGGGAATACAATATTATTCACTCAAAATTACGAACTGGATGTAGTGACCTTAATGGTGACAAGTTCCGCAACTACATCTCAGATTCTCCATTTTGCTTCTGTAACGATGGCGTTGAGGATGCAGAACATTATTTCTTCCTGTGTTCTTTAAATTCTCATATTCGCTGTATCCTCATAGATGATTTGTCGAAACTTACGCCCAACTGGAATTCATTGGATTTAATTTTATATGGAAGCCCGTCATTACCCGAAAGCAGCAATGTATTAGTTTTCTTATCTGTTCAAAAATGTATTCGTGACTCGCATAGATTTGACGTACAGTTGCTGAACTAGCTAAGCCTCTCAGCAAGTCTGAGTGTCCCAAGGTTATACAGGTGATCTAACTTCCACTGCGAGTGTCCTCTCGCAGTGGGACCTGACAATCAATCGGTGTGAGGACAACACGATATATGTTAGGTTAGTACGGACGTGGAATGAGCACGCAAAGATTAACTGTCTCAACAATGTTCTGTGAACGTTCCTTAGCGGCATTAAACTAAATTTAGAATTGAATAAAATGTGTGTGTTGGGGGGGGGGGGGGGGGTCATCATCACTGGAATTTCTGTTGTATACTGTTCTTTTTTTTTTTTTGTCTTCTTTGATTTCAATCTGCTTTTACCCGTTTTTCTATCTAGTCTGTCTGTCTGTCTGTCTGTCTGTCTGTCTGTCTGTCTGTCTGTCTGTCTGTCTCTGTCTCTCTCTGTCTCTCTCTCTCTGCCACTCCCTCTCTATTCTCTCTTTCTTTATTTCTCTCTCTCTCTTTTGAGTTAACTTCCTTTGTGTATAATGTTTACATATTGTTATATTTTGTTCTGCCTTTTGTAATCTATTAGTCTTTGTACAGGAGCGGAGGGTTTTCTAAGTGGTCAGCACTTGTCCTCCAATCCTGATTTGCATTGTTGAATGGCAAATAAAAATATGTTTAATCTACTCTCGCACTTCATCTTCAGGTGTTGTTTTATCTCTTGTCTTCGAGTCATTTTTGATCTGGAGACAAGGGATAAATTATCACACAAAACATCATGAAATTGAAAATTACATTTTAACGTTTTGTCACTTTTCATTTCAATTTTGGTTTTACTATTTACCCAAAACGACAAGAGATTGACATTTGCTAACAACTCCTTGAATAAGTGAAGATTGTCATTTTTGTCACCAAAACATATCTGCCTGAATTGGTTACTATATTACCTTATATAACCAGAAGACGACACTTGACGACAAAAGAACATATTCCATAACTGTAAAGAACTGATGACATAACACACTTGGTGAAAACTGACCCTCCGAGCCGCAAAATGTCTCCAAATAGCGTTAATTAGGATTATCTTATTTTTTAATCCTTCACTCAACGTAAAGGCTAAAACTTGCCAGCGCTATTCCAAAAATCACTATTCAATTTTCATTATATTTTTTTATTTTTTGTATCCAAAACATAGCTTATGACCCTCATTGGAACAAGCTCGTTAAGCTCGTTCCAATGAGGTGCATACGCTGTGTTTGTGATGCATAAAATGATAAAAAATAGTTATTCGAAGAACTTTCTATGCAAGTATCGTCTGCCTTTCGTTTTAGGTAAAGGGTAAACATTTCTCCACCCCCACCAACACGGGAGGGAAAGAACTACTATATCTTTAACCAAACTTAAGATTTTGATCTTTGTATTGTACCTGTGGCATTTACAAAGCTGGTACCTCCCACCAAAAAAGATATCAGCGTCCTGGGGTATGTTTGGAAGGTGTGCTCCAACAGGGGACGTTTCATTCCGCTCCTACTACTACTATTGAAGTACGTTTTGAACCAAGTTTTCATGTTTTATTCGAAACTACCACGATTCACTCGAGAAACATCTGATTGGGTATTAGTCGAATAAAAGACTACACATGTTATTGTGGCAATGTCTGAGGTAAGAAAACTTTTGTATTGCAGTCGACGGGTTCACTTTAGGTCATATGCTGTCTAACCTACGTGCATTATGTTGTATAATTATTATTATTATGTAGCTTGTTGTTTTCGTTATCTTCTTTGATTAGCCATAAAACTTCTTTATTGCGCGTTAAAGTCGATAGAGTGGAAAGTTTAACAAGCAACTTTGGAGTTTTTAACGATGCTCTTTTAATGGGGAGCTTTAAGCAGTCGGTGGATCCAGACGGCTGTCTGGTTTTATATGACTAAACAAATTTGAGGTTAAACAAACAAAACTCGGGGAATTCGTCGATTTTGAGAGATAAAACGCTTTGCATGAAAATGTTTTAACAAAAAGTCAGATTGGTACTTTTGTACTTCTAATTAATTAAGCCTTTCAACCTGTTATGCAAACATTTACTGTGAAAAAAAATGGCAGTGAGCGAGCAGACGGCACAATGAACAATGGTGGCGAGGATCAGAAATAATTTAATCTTACAGCTCGACAGAATGGATTCGACCATTTCATCGTTTTCAGTATTGTGTGGGTCGCTACTATCCAGGGCACAAGTTTTGATAAAGTTAATTTAATTTTTGAGTCAAAGATTCAATATCAAAGGTCACCAAGAATAGTTTTCATTTATTTTTCAGTTGCAGAACATTTTCTTACAAAGATCAAGATTTTAGAAAACGAGGAATTTTCATTTTGTGTGGTTGGTTTTTATCTGTCTCACAATGCATATGTTTAAATTCTGACATTCCAAACCCATTTTTATATCAGATTTATTAGTACATTTTTCATCCACCATCTTTATGCGGCAGTTTTGAGAGAGTTATATATGTCTGTGATATACGTAACTATATATATATTTTGAGAGAGAGTGTATATTTTTTATATTATACAACTACGTTTTGAGAGGAGTATATACAGCTGTTAATAACCTGTTTTCAATTCTTTTTGCATGTAATTTCGGCAAATAAAATTTAAAAATAACACAATAAGAAAATCAGAAGTCTAAGACGGAGCCACAAGATACATTAACAAATAGTGCGGTCTGTTTCCAACCTAATACGACTGGTACAATATTACAGTTCGCCACGCTGTTTAGAAATGTACAAGGATGCTGATGGATTGTTTCTTAGTGATCGCGGGGTGGGGGTGGGTGTTCCCGGATATGACGTCATGCTGCAATGCAAGATGGATGGCACGTATTTTGTGGTGATAACTGAGCATTGTTTTGACGTCAATAACACACTGAAACGTGACGTTATTGCGCATGAGTAGTGTGCATGCGCATGCACAAAATAGTCCTCTACCCTTATCCCTCTTGGGTTCTATAACTATCCCTGCTACCCCCAGCTACTGTTGTTACTACCGTTACTTGCTTTTATTGCGGCTGCCTTTATCAGCTCTATGATTGGCTTCGACTACAGTTATATTCGTCTGAAACAATAGTCTATTACAAATACAACTGGATTCTACAGCTGGTAATGCAGATGTCTTCTACGACAGTCATTACCATTGCTGAGTTCAACTGCCGGTCCTGTAACATCATTCTTATACAGTGAACTGGCTTCTACTGAAACCGCATCTAACACTGCAGCCACCACTGCTGATTTCTTTCTATCACTATGCTTTCTGACATTTGCTTGCAGTACTGTGATCACGTAAGAGGCTTATTCCCGATCCAATCGCGATCCGGTTACGACACAGGGAGGTGGCTAGAGGTTTCTGATTGGGGTGTAAGGTAGTGATTTTCCAACTTGGGGAGGGACCGGGAGGGGTCCCTTCCCTAGTTGGAAATTCACTACCGAGAAAATTTTTGAAAATGAAACCATGAAAGGGGCATAAAATTGATTCCAGTTACTGAAATGCCAACACATTTATGATAGAATTATTAGATTGTTATTATTATTTGTTATTATTCTGGGAATTGAATATGTGCTAAACAAATGCTCAAGCTGAGAACTTTGAGCAATTCACACTCTCCAAACATTAAATCAGATCTTATGCAGGAATGATCAATGTTCGATGTTTCATCGTTTTGTAACTGTGAATTAACTCAGGATAACGATTTCACATGATGCGATTTTCTAGAAGTGCATTTCGAGGATTTTTTTATTGCGATAAGTAAACGTACTATAGAAATCTCGTGCCGACTGACATCATACATACTTATGAAGCTCGATATTGCGTACACTGTAGTTGTAAATAATAACAGTTAGAATTTTTGACGATTTGAAACCGAGTTGGAATTTTGGGAAGTAAAGGAGACATCAGCATCATCAAAGAAGCTCTAAAATCCAGAGAGATGGAATTTCCAACTACTCATGACTTGCCCTCCGAATTTCCAACTGTAGGAAATTTTTGGACAGGATTGGGGGAGGGGCATACCCGCCCCCCCCCCCCCCCCCCCCCCACCCACCCACCCACCCCTCTCCCCTGTCGCCACGTCCCTTTTACGAAATGAAAACTGAATCATGAAAATTGAATGAGAATAGTATCTGGGATTCAATATAATAGCATTTCTTTTTCAGCAAGGAAGACTGTACAACACTTTTTGGGGAGGGGGAGCGAACAGAGAAATTCGCGAATCAATTTATAATATTTATTACACATCCATTAAACTTTAATCCCTTGTATTTAACGGAATCGCCGCTACGACATAACTGTTACTGTATTCAACTGGTGATGTACAAGCCGGACCTTTTATCCCAGCACCGTTTATACTAGCTCCTTTCCCGTCGAGTCATGAGTTACACTTCGAAGAGTTTCCAAATTTCGTAATACAGTTATCGATCGTCGGTCGCGAGATGTGAAAATGAAAACGTCCAAAGCAAAATAAAGTCGGTTCCTGAAAAAAATTGGTTAACCAAAAATGAGATGATATTAAAAAAAACAATCATTTCCAACCACAACATTAAAACAGTCCCGTGGCCGTCTCGTCTACGGATCCCCATATATCTAAATTGATCAACTTTATTTCGGTAAATCTTCGGATATCCTGACATGCTTCGAACTTCTTTTAAAAAAGGTTCTTCCAACTGTTTTGCAAATCTGCCCAAATTTGTACTTTTATTTTTACTATCAGTAAGAGCCACCAAATGGTTAGGTGTGAATGAACACCAGCCGAAGAGAAACATCGATACGAATTTAAAATGTGTTTATTTAACTGAATTTTAATGCATGTGATGTGTAATAAACACAGAACGCGATTTGTGTTTCAATCGGTGGGTGTTTTACATAACTCGTTGGAATGGCGAAGTCATATTTCGCTCAAGGCTCAAGCGAAATATGACTACGTCATTCCAACTCGTTATGTAATACACCCACCAATTCAAACACATCGCGTTCTGTCTATTTATCGCACTTCCGAGATTGAAACGAGTTTATGGAGCTAGTTCGAATAACCAGGTCATTGTCTGTGAGCGAAAGAAATAAGGTAGAAGATATTGTTTTGCTTTTTCAATCAAATTATTTGGAAAATTCTATTATATTTCGCTGATTTCTTGACAAGGGGCTTGCTCTTTAGATCCTTTCAAAAATAACATAATAGTTAAACGTTTGGATGAAATATCTATTTTCCGACAGATAAAATGAAACCGCTTAAAATTTCGATAAACACAATTTCATCGCTTCTGAAACGACTATACACTTCGATGTTAATTTTTATTGGAAAAGGGTAATTTTAATTAAAAATTAACGTCGATTTCACTTAGACAGAAAACTTAATTATAACACGTTATGTCAGTTTGAGCAGTGACATTCAAAGCGCAAACATGACCATCTAAACTAAATATACATGTAATAACAAAACCAATAACCTTTTCAAATATAAAATTACATTCCATCAACGAAACTGTTATTGTAATTGTTACAATCTCTCTCTCTCTCTCTCTCTCACACACACACACACACACACACACACACACACACACACACACACACACACACTCGTCTAATCCTGTAAACAAACATCCACGACCACCTGCCCAGCACCGCTACGGTGACCGCCCTCACTGCCTGCAACTCAACCTATGCTTCATTTCATTGTGAATGTGGCCCTTTGCACCTCAAGTATGGACGTGGGCCGCGCTGTGGTATCTAATATACAGTCTTGGCAATGTATTTTATATTTAAGTGTTGGCCTGTGCTGGTGGTGGGTTTGGGAGTTTCTCTATCCAAATATTTTTTATTATTTCTCTCTCTCTCTCTCTCTCTCTCTCTCTCTCTCTCTCTCACACACACACACACACACACACACACACACACACACACACACACACACACACACACTCGTTTAATCCTGTAAACAAACATCCACGACCACCTGCCCAGCACCGCTACGGTGACCGCCCTCACTGCCTGCAACTCAACCTATGCTTCATTTCATTGTGAATGTGGCCCTTTGCACCTCAAGTATGGACGTGGGCCGCGCTGTGGTATCTAATATACAGTCTTGGCAATGTATTTTATATTTAAGTGTTGGCCTGTGCTGGTGGTGGGTTTGGGAGTTTCTCTATCCAAATATTTTTTATTATTTATCTATTGGTGTTTAAGGTCAAATACTTATGCACAATGGCTAATCGTGGCCGTGGCAGTTTTACGGGTGATAAGATAAAGTGCCTTCCCCAAGGACACAGCGCGGGTCGTCCCGGACGGGGATCGAACTCGGGACCTCTAGTATGGAAGTCCAACAGTCTACCACTGAGTCGCAGGGTTCCCCTTCTCTATCTAAAATACAAGATTCAATCCAGTACATTATATAATGGATTCGAATATAACAAGCATGATTATTGAAAGGGCAATGTACGAAATGTTTAGATTGTCACTTACTATGATACGTAAACGTCATCTCGTGTGTTTCACATGATGTACCATGCTTTTGAGCGAAAACGAGCGAGTGAAAACTTAACCCTTTACCTAACGTAACGGCAAAAACCGTCCAGCGCTATTCTCAAAAATAGCCAATTAATTTTCATTATTTTTTTCATTTTTTGTCTCAAAAACATAGGTTATGACCCCTCGTTGGAACGAGCTCGTCGAGCTCGTTCCAACGAGGGGTCATAACCTATGTTTTTGAGACAAAAAATGAAAAAAATTAGTTATTCAAGAATTATTTTTGCAAGTGTCGTCTGCTTTTCAGGTTAGGTAAAGGGTTAAAGCTGTTTGTCGAATCCACTTTTATTAAACCTTTTGTATTTTTTCGCACGAAGTATGAAATAAATATTTCATGGAATTTGTAATTTTTTTCCTTCAGACTTAAGAAGTGTGGATTTCATGATTTATCTCCGTAGAGATTGAAGATAAAATCCATGTTTGTTCTTGGTACCAGTAGCGATTCAACCAAAAGAACCAGTCTGTTAACTTGAGATAAGGCCAGGCTAATAAATATACGGACTATTTCTTATAAAACATTATAGCAGTTTATTTTTTCCTTCTCGAATTTGATTGCAGAGTAGCTCTCGAACTCACAATCGACCTTCAACGTGCCATATGTTCAACGTGGCATAGATATCGTATGAATTGTCAAGAAGATACCAACTTTCTTTTGCCTGGTGATGATACATACATGTAATACGTGTAGTTTACGATAGTATATGCACAGTACGACCACCGTGGACTGGTCACTTTCCACGGGTGGGCAATATTTCGACGGACGCAATAATATTAGATTCCAAACACTAATTATAGGAATAATCATCAAAAATTTAACTAATGAAGCACTGGATACAACCCGGTGCTTCATTAATTAAAATTTTGGTGATATAATAATAACACTGTGGCCGACCTCTGATTTGTCGCAGTTTTCAGGTGAGAAGGCCTTGGTTATCCCTGTGCTCGCAACTGCCTGTCTACTCCCACGGTTCTTCTCTCCTCCCAACACTCGGAGACGAACTGCTTGATGACATCCCTTGCCCCATTCTTCCCAATCTCTCAGACTAACATATTAATCCTGTACTTTGAATCACTCACTAACCACATGTCCTTCATTCTCCTGATAACGATTTTTATTTCCTGGCAAGCGCATGTGTGGACATCAATGCCCGCGCGTGGATTATGACCAGTCCATGACGACTATATTGTATTATGGCAAAATATTTATCCCGGAGCTATGAAAAAGCTGATATTCCCCAATCGAAATCATGTGATGGGGTACAAACAGCGTTAGATATTTGTAGTCAGCGCGTTGAAATGCTTCGCAATTTAATGTATTTTCGCATTGTTTCAACGCAAAACCTTCTCTACAAAAGTAACGAAAGCAATTGAATCTATAATATTGTGGAACGCATTTAAATTGGAAAAAGCCGATTTCGTTCAATTATGTGAGTTTGCAAACGAGACTGGAATAAAAGTCGGCGTGGTTGAAGACAGGAATTTGGTTTTAATTGAAAAACTTCCTTTGCATGAATATTCTTTTCTCTTGTCTTCACAACTATTTCCTGGATCTCCAGATATATAAATTTTTTCAGAAATAGTAAAAAGTGACGTCGGATCCTTTAGGCTTAAAGTGTAAGGACCGTCACCAGTACATTGGCCCAATGAACATCTCTTTGTTTGGCCTCATGTTCAATGTTCATTTTCTTCCAACCGTGACTCAGTGCTTGCAAATCGCAAAATCGACTGTGTTTTGTACCCTTCTCGCGTGAATTCGAGTACGGAACTCCAATTTTCTCAGAGATTATCGTCTATTATTACCACTTTAGCGGGCGTTCCTTAGGCCATTTTCGCTAATTTCCTGGGCATTAACCCTTTACCTAACACGAAAAGCAGACGACACTTGCAAAAAAAATTCTTGAATAACTATTTCTTTTCATTTTTTGTCTCAAAAGCATAGGTTATGACCCCTCGTTGGAACGAGCTCGTTCCAACGAGGGGTCATAACCTATGTTTTTGAGACAAAAAATGAAAATATTTTGAAAATTAATTGGCGATTTTTGAGAATAGCGCTGGCCGGTTTTGGCGTTACGTTGGGTAAAGGGTTAATACGCGATAAATGCTCAGGTCATCACGAGACGTGCTGGGCCGCTAATGGGGTTTCCTTCCCATTAGCGCCCGTGACCGAATTACCTCCCATTCCCAATCTTCTGTTTCTGCTTTGTAAGTTCGGATGCTGTGCGAGGTAAACTAATCTCACAGCAGTTGAGGTGATTACACCAAATATAACCTATTTACTGAAACATAAGGGGCCAAATAGTGATATGATGTGAGTATATTTATGTATCATTCTGTTTTTGAAGCTGCCAAACTCCGATCCTGGATTTTTAACATCGGTTATTTCGTTCATGTTTTCAAAAAACTTCCAAAAATAAATTCCGACAACTCATGAATATTTAATTACTTTGGCTTGTTTTGATCACATGGTATTGTTTGCGAACAGACGACACTCGTTCATTGTTATTTTGAGGTTACTTGAATGTCCTCCCCTATTAGTGGTAATAATAGAAATAACATGATTTTTGTCGGGAGTTATGGTTCATTACCGGCCCTACAGAAATGATTAACAGTCCCAGGGTCTATTAGTGCCCGAGACTTCTTCAGGTATTGCACAAATTGTATTTTTAAGTCTGCCTCACGCGCGTTGCGCGCGGTGGGATAGCGTGTTAACTGACCCTGTTCTTTCAGTTTCAAATTTCAGCAGAATACGATATTTCATATTTGAGCCTTACTGTGAAACAAACACTTATACACGTATCTTCCAAAAAGACTAAAATCATCGCCCCTGATTAGACGAGAGCTCGCCTAGCTTTGTGTATGTTTATGGCACCAGTAGCAAATGTTACCGTCTGACGTCACGAGGCAAAAGATTTGAAATGAGATTTCCCATTTCCAAATTATTCCACTTTAAAACCGCTTCAAACTTTGTAGACTTTTCACACGTGCAACAGACCATTTTCCGAATGAAGTGTTGTTTAAATTATAAATCGGTTATGATTGGAACTAAAATGGAGTGACCTCGACCTTTATCTGGTTTATTGATTATTTATTCAACGGTGTTGTGGGGCAAAGGAGGGATTTATTCACTAAACTTGTGTTTGTTAAAAGTTGCCTTGTTGATTTCCCGATGTGTGTTTTAGGCTATGGGTAGGGTCGTATAGAAACATATACATGTCCGTTATTGTGATGAGTTGATTGTCTGAGGTTTGCGGCTCGGTTTAACATAAGCTCCGAGCCGCAAATCTCAGACCATTTTACCGGCAACTCCTCACAATAACTTATAACGCTGATAGCACTGAGACCAGTGTGCAAATTGAAACATAATTTAATCATTTGCCCTGCTTCCGCGCATCAATGGTTAAAAGCAAACCGCGTGACATTCGTCAAAATCTTATAAACCAAATCACGTAACGATTTAGAATGTCTGCATGTTCGCGTGCCTGATCAAATTTTGAAGACTCTGTAAGACCCGCCCACTCAACCTACTTGTCACCGTGGGGGCCGACTTATCGATCGATATTCCTGTCGCCTCCAGTGAACGAGAAAACAATGATAATTTCTTGGGAACAAATAATTTAACAGAAACAGCGAAGGGGGAGATAAATAAGGGGTCTAAAATTCGAACTTAATTTGAGGGAAGCTAAAAAATTGTTTTTAATGATACTGTTGCGTGACCTGCCGAATAACCATCGTCTGCGATCGAAATTCAAAGCGTAAACAAACAAGACTTCGTACTATTATTTTCGCAAATTCAATATCTAAATTCATCATGGCTGAGGAATGTTATGGGAATTTCAATATCGGTGATCCTGCAAAATTTATCAAATTAAGAGGAGTGACAAATGATGACTTTCGATCTTTGTTTAACAAGCAAAACCCAAGATTTGTGCGTATTTCTGATGAACAGTTGAATGCCTTTGATGAATACCAATAATCCAAATCAACAAAAATAACTTGATGACGTTGTGCAAAGCATTGACAGAGACGGGTCAATGAAACGTCGGATTAAAAAATGATTGACGTGACCTTTTGTGACACGCTTTCCTGTGTTTACCTGTCGAAATTTGGCAGAAATGACATTTTTTCGTTCAAATACACATAGCTATTACATTTTTCTGTTAATGCTTGATTAAATTATAGGAAACAACTGTTGTTTTCTTTTGGTTTTTGCGATAAAAACCGACAATTTTCAGCACAAGCTTAATTATAACTCGCAACGCGAGTTGTGAAGCTTGTGCTGAAAATTTTCGGTTTATATCGCATAAACCGAAAGAAAACAAGTTATTTCTTAAATAAAATCACTCATCAAAATTCTAAAACAACGAGTGACCTCGACGTTTATATGATTTATTGATTATTTGTCCCGTGACATCGTGGTGTACATGAGATATTTTCTCACTAAACTTGTGTTTGTTAAAAGATGTCTTGTTCATTTCACGATGCGTGTTTTGGGTTATGGGTAGGGTCTTATTGGAACATATACAATATTGTGATGAATTGACGGTCTGGGGTTTGCGGCTCGCTTGAACATAAGCTTCGAGCCGCAAAACCCCAGACCATGTTACCGTCAATTCATCACAATAACTCTTAACGTTGACCGCACAAAGACCAGTGTGCAAATTGAAACACAGAATCACTGATCACAATTCTGACGCAACGAATCGTTGCGTCAGAATTATTTTCAGTGGTTGTACCTTTTACTTTCAGTATTGGACTCTATTTAAAGCTAGCTACGAAAATCCTTATTAATCGATCGCATCGAGCGCAACGTCCCAATCACGTCCAGAGGGTAAAGGTGTTTAGCCGGCACATAGAATGTTTCTGAGCTATTAATTTTATAACTTTTTAATGATGTCCCACTCGAGTTAGTGTTTACGTTTGGTTTCAAAGGCTGGCAATAAGGAATGTTCCCACACCTTTGTTTCGAATGGCCAAATTTCTCAAATATTAGACTGGTTAAGATCCAGGACGGTATCGAACTTCAGCTATATCGATTTGTTATTGCTTTTGTCGACCATCATTTCCTTTAGTCGTCTGCACTTCGTCTGCCAAAGTTTCAGTGTTAGGCAAAATGTACATATTGTATTCGATGAGAAACGTAAATGCTGTTTACGTACACACATAGTATTCCAGAATCATGTGGTAACGATACAACTAGATTGCTTTAAAATCATCTAAAAACTAAAACTAAGAACGTTGCAACTTATCTTGCCCCCCCCCCCCCCCCCCTCACGATATGGCGTCATGACAACCAAAACGTATCACCCCCCCCCCCCCCCCCCCCCCCACACACACACACACACACACACGATGATGTTTTGTTTGGGAAAAATCATCGTGGACAATTTTTTTATTCATTTGTGTAGATACACTCTTGGAGCACTTATATTCTATATCATAAATAAGACAGACTGCGGTTTATTTCCGAAACAAATATTTTTAAATCTAAATATTCAATAAACTCACTTTTAAAGACTATTTTTTCCAGGTACTTAATCTCATTATCGGCAGGTACAACCTCTACTAAACCAATGTCAACAATTTTTATTTTTTTCATTTTGTGGTATATATGAGCTGAGAACTAACTTTGATATATTGTGTCTTAACCCTTTATCTAACCTGAAAAGCAGACGACACTTGCAAATAAAATTCTTGAATAACTATTTTTTTCATGTTTTGTCTCAAATACGTAGGTTATGACCACTCATGGGAACGAGCTCGTTCCTTTGAGGGGGTCATAACCTATGTGTTTGAGACAAAAAATGAAAACATAACGAAAATTAATTGGAGATTTTTGTGAATAGCACTGGCCGGTTTTGGCCGTTACGTTGGGTGAAGGGTTAAAAGAAGATAATAGTGAAACTTCTGTAACTATGTTAATGAAGCTGATGTAAGCAGAAAAACAGCCACCTTGATGCATGCTGGGATGCATGGTTATTTCGATGGATGTCCGGGCCTCTATTGTTTGAGAAATCTCAGTGATTGTTTTCAGACATCGGTCTTCTTGACTGGGTGTGATGCAACTCATACAGTTATGATCACATTAAAAAGAAGTGCCAGCCAGAGTACATATTTTGTGACTATGATAGGCTAGAAATGGAGAGAACAGCATTCGCGTTCGAACTGTCATTTTTTACCGCACGAGATCGATTTTGGCGGACGGATAATCTCGAACGAGAAGCCGAAGGCTCGAACGCGTATTATTTATTTATTTATTGGTGTTTAAGGTCACATACTTATGCACAATGGCTAATCGTGACCGTGACAGTTTTACGGGTGGAGGAAGCCGGAGTACCCGGAGAGAACCACCGAGCAACGACGAGCAGCTGTCAGCTCCCCAACATCGTAACTCTGAACTCTGCACCGCAGCACAGGCAGGGTTAGATTGGTTGAAGACATGCGCACCATCGACGTGCAGTACGCCTCAGTACACAGCGTCATCGTGCCCCCATGTAGGCAATCGGGGTGAAGTGTCTTGCCCAAGGACACTCGAACGCGTATGCTGTTCTGTATTTATTGCAGGCCTACAGTTTACTAAAAAAATATTAAAAACACAAATTATTGCCAAAAATAACCAAAACGTAAAGAAAGAAATAGTTAAATAGTCCGCGCACGTGATCCGTACTGTTCAAGGACAATACAAAAAAATGTATTGTTCGCTTCGGTTTTTGCAGAAAAAGCGTGTATTTTATGAAAATAAAAGCATAGGCGTGCAATAAAATTAAAATAAACATATTAAATAAGATTTCTCTCTCACTGCAAATGGTACATTTAAGTGGTATTCATGTGCACACCTAAAGCATCTTCCTCAGAATACACTTCATATGATCACATACTTTGGGTTATATCTGAGTGTTCAAGGACTGAGTCGTTTTCAAAATAATAGTACTTGTATGAGTTAAATACTGTCATAGAAAACATTATTGACTGATATGACCCACCATACTTTCTAGACAAAAACTCAGCATGGCATTTTTTACATAAGCTTCATTAACATATTTTAGAGTTCTTTGTGGCACAATATATCAATTTTTCAGGCCTCAGCTCATATATGCCATACAAGAACAGAACCGTCGACGTTTGTTTTGTCGAGGTTGGATCTCACGATGATGAGAATGAGAGCCTAAAAAACATATTCCTTCCCCCTTTTACTGCCACGCCCACTTTAACCATATATGGAGGACATCTATGTACGCCTGTATGCGAGGACGTTTAATAAGATTTATGACATACTTGAAACTCTATCATCTGACTAATTGTTGGAAATGGCTCTCTAAGGCCTTTTCAACAATTAATCAGATGGTAGGTTTGATCTGCGCATACAAGAACGTATAGATAATCATCATAAAGTAGGTGACAATAGTCGCTTTCGGCAGTCTAAGTGTTAAACGTGATTTTATTAGATATTTAAATTGTTAAAATAAAAACTATAGTTCTCGGGGTATCTTACTTATTGTATAGACTGAAACTAAACTAAAAATAAATCACAAACTGGAATTAATAACCCTTAATAAAAATATTGAATTTCAACAAGAAGAAATATTGCATGTACAATATGCAATATTTCTTCTTGTTGAAATTCAATATTTTTATTACATGTACTATAATGTATATATTGCTATATTTTAGTGTACTGGCAAATAAAATATCAATACCCTTTTTGCTTTGTGTGGTATTTGGTAATTTTCCCCATATTGTTCCTGTTTACATTCCCCTAAAGGTGAATGTTAACAGAAACAATTTGCGAAACTCGTTGTGGTTAGAATCTTTGTATTCATAAGTTATGGTACATTCTTGGTGCACTTGCATTCTATGCCATAAATAAGATATGTCGAAGTCGCCAAAAAAATAAATACATTTAAAAAAACTCACTAATTCTAATTATTGTGAGGTCCCACCCCTACAAAAGGAATGTCAGCAGTTTGAGGTATATATATGTTGAGACCCGGAAGTTTAATATATTGTGACACAAAAGGAAAAAGAGCGAAAGACTGATAAATATGTAAATGAGGCTGATATAAACAAAAACAGCCATCCTAAATTAACCTTTTACCCAACGTAACGGCCAAAACCGGCCGCGCTATTCACAAAAATCGCCAATTAATTTTCATTAGTTTTTTCATTTTTGTCTCAAAAACATAGGTTATGAAACCTCTTTGGAACGAGCTCGTCGAGCTCGTTCCAAAGAAGGGTCATAACCTATGTTTTAGAGACAAAAAATGAAAGAAAATAGTTATTCAAGAATTTTGTTTGCAAGTGTCGTCTGCTTTTCAAGTTAGGTAAAGGGTTAAATCAAATACTAATCACAGATTCTATACTTCTCTTCATCTCCGGAAATTTGTTACCAATTAATATTGTATATAGTTCAGAGTTCAGGGATTTACTAAAAGTTTTCTTTAATCTTTTCTTAGAAAGCTCTTCTGACGAACTTTGCAAGAAAAGATTGCAATTGATGGAATTGTCTACAAAAGAAAAAGGGGAAAACATCTGTGATTATTGTATAATTTTAAGTCGGCAGTATTGGAATAATTATTTTTAGAATACGTCCACCACAGGCATTGATTACCAGTCCTATTTACCAGTAAAACAGAACTGTTTTTTATCATAGTAAGTAAGCATTGCTTCACTTTACAAGGGCGAGTGTAATAATAAACTATAACCCACTGAAGTAAAAGGCAGAAAGCAATCAGTTATGTAATCGATTACTTTTTCAAATTAATTGTAATCGTAATTATTACTTTTCCAAAACGGAGTAATTGTAATCGTAATCCTAATCATGGAAAGTTAAAGTAATTGTAATCGTAATCATTACACGTTTAAAGTAATTACCCCAGGCCTGATCTTAATGCATACTGGGATGTGTGATATTTTTCAGACAACGCCCATCATGACTTGATATGAGTTTATACAGTTATGATCACATTAAAAAACTGGCAGCTACAATTCATCATGTTTATTCTGACGAGCTAAAAATATTAAAATATTGAGTAACATTTCTCCTTCGGTGCAATTGGGAGTCTGGGCCTTTTAAATGGGATTAATGTGTAAACCTTTACCTTGCTGCTAGCCATTTCAAGTTTATTCAGATCACACTCCTGGGTCACATGGAAGTGTTTCTACGATTCAGTCGTTTACAACATAATAGTACTTGGACTGAGTCAGTATTAACATAGAAAACATTATTAACGGGATTGACAAACCATACTTTCTGGACAAAACCTGTTCGCCACATCAGCACGGCGGATTTTGTTTGCATGATCTTCATTAACATACTTTCAAAACTTGCACACTTTTTTTCTTTCTGGCACAATATATGAAATGTTCAGACAAAAACAGAGCTGTTGATAATGGTTTTGTCGAGTTTGGACCTCACAATAATGACAATAAGTGTCTTGAAAAAATATTCTTTAAAAGTGACGTTATTAAATACAGAAATAGTTAAAATTTATTTATTTATTTATTTATTGGTGCTTAAGGTCACATACTTATGCACGATGGCTAATCATGACCGTGACAGTTATACGGGTGGAGGAAGCCGGAGTACCCGAGAGAACCACCGAGCAACGACGAGCAGCTGTCAGCTCTCCAACATCGTAACTCTGAACTCTGCACCGCAGCACAGACAGGGTTAGATTGGTTGAAGACATGCGCACCATCGACGTGCAGTACGCCTTAGTACACAGCGTCATCGTGCCCCCATTTAGGCAATTGGGGTGAAGTGTCTTGCCCAAGGACACAACGCGTTTGCCGCAGGTGGGATTCGAACCGAGGACCTCTCGGCTTGCAGCCTGCACCTCTACCAACTGAGTCACCGCGCCCCCAAATAGTTAAAAACAAAACTGTATCTCACAGCATATGTTACTTACGGTATAGAAGATGAACTGACAATAAAACTTTCCAATACCAGCACTTTTTTCTATTTTTTCTTTTTTTTTGCCAATTAAAACTAAAATATTTAGTAAATCTTCAGCTAACATTGTCGTGGAAAGGTCCAAACCACAAACATATTTGTGTTTCGCAGACATCAAGCAATACTCTTTTAATAGCAACCTGCGATCGAAAGGCGTCGGTATATTGACCTTTTGAACTCTAGTGGTATCTTCCATGCCATTTCAATGGCAGTAATTAGAAGATTCCATATTCATTATTTGGGGTAGACCAATTTACCTGCGATCGAAAGGCGTCAGTATATTAACCTTTTGAACTCTAGTGGTATCTTCCATGCCAGTTCAATGGCAGTAATTAGAAGATTCCATATACATTATTTGGGGTAGACCAATCAATACTTTCAACGTGCAGCCTGGGGGCTGCACGTCGAAAGTATTGATTGGTCTACCCACACGTTTACAGAACAGCCATCCTATATAATGACGTTATGACGTAACATGTTCCTAGGGTTCAAAGGGTTAAACATTACTGAGAAGAAAGTTTTTTGTCGAGTATAAATAAATACGTTTTCTGAAATGTGTCGTGAGTCATACCCAGCAGGTGAAATGTCAAGCTTGACGCGACACGACATATATGAAGATCAGAAGGAGAATGGGAGTTTTTCTAATTTTGTTGCGCCCGATGCTTATATAAAAATTAGACTTTCATGGTTAATGTCGACTTTCAGAACTGTTATCATTATCATTTTTCCTGGTCAGATCAGGTTCGCGTCGCAACACACTTATACACAAGTGGGTCTTGATTTTATGAATAAAATATTGCGAAATCAAGATGGATCATGGGAAACAAACACGAATAGTATCTCAAATTTAATGTTCCCATTTTGAATGTGATATACTACCTTGCTGTGGGGAGAAAAGCGGAGAGAAGATTTCGTCCGGATCGGGACTCAGTCGCGATCCGATCGAAATACTTCTCTGTATTTGTGACCACATCACTGTATTGTAGTTTCTCTTAGAATAACAAAACTACCGCGCATAACGATGTGTCGAGTTGTGTTTCATTGATGTTCATTAATTATACACAAAATAATTGAACAAATCAATTGAATTTCCTCGTTATTTTGGGTTTTACGCAGATGCTGTATCAGATTCAAGAATTAGTCTAATCTTTTTGATGCAAGATACCATAGTCTATTGTGTCTTCATCGTGAGTTTTCCATTCAACAGAAATCAAGTTATTGATTTTCAGGAAAAACAAAAAGTACGGTAAACAATTATTTACCCGTTTACGTAATGTTTTGCAGAAAACTTTCTACCCGCTTTCTTACCTACAACACAGTAGAATATCACCAATCGACAAAGAACTTCGGGACCTTGAATCGCAGATGTTTTTTCCGTTTTTTGTTTTGTTTTGTTTTTTTTGTTTTTGTTTTTGTTTTTTTTATTTCGAGGTGCGGTGGAGCCTACTTAATTGTATATCTCTGCATTGAACAAGACTGTTAATTGAATATAATTTCCAAACACCAAAGCATTTACCATTAAGGGGAAATTTGATCTGTTAATTGCATACAGGTTATAGAGTAAAATACTACTAATTGAATAAAAAAAATCTGATAAAAGTTATATCAAAGAATAACTCCGACGTCCACTAAATTCCAATGTTTTAGATCTGTTAGGCCTCAGTCCATCCAATACAGGCATGAGATTTTTCAAACGTGATTTGACAGAAAAAGTGTTCATTTTAACACTAGAATATGGGAAAATGACCAAATTCTTGTTAATTGAATACGCCTGTTAATTGGATATTTTTCGCTTGCAAAATGGCGAGACAACTAACAGTGTATTTTATTTTTGAAATTTCGAGCCAGAAGAAGAGATGTACAAAAAATTCAACGCAAACTAAGATAGTTCAGGCATCCGAACCTCGCGACACTCGGGTGGCTCATTTAGGAGAAGAGGAAACTGCGGACTTTGAAAAAAATGAGAAAAAATAGCACTATCAGAAAACTGTAGCAAATCTGAGAATTTTTGGAAGTATTTGTCCAATATTATACTATTGAGTGTCACATTGATATTTATGGTAAGTTGTACACTCCTGCTCTTAACTAGAGTTGAGAGGCCTTTTTGATACTTCTGTACCCCCCCCCCCCCCCCACCCCCCACAACCGCCATAGGATGCTCTCGGAGCCCCTACTAACCAAGTAACTCTCGGCGACGTTTTTTTACGGAAAATTTTCTTTTTATCATAACTTCTGTTAAATCACCCGCATGAAAGCTCAGTGGAGCGAGAAATGCGTTCAAAATGCTATCAAAGAAACGATTCTCGCGTAAAATGCGGAGAAACTTTATTGTACTTACCGAAAATCGAACAAACAACCGACCATCAAATCGTCATGAATCTTGCTTGACCCTTTAAAATTACTAAATACAAAGTTTCCAATAGAATGACGTCCTTCAATTACAATGACAACTTTTTTCTGTTTAAAACAATTAATCCGTCCTATCGGTGTTGAGTCAAAGATTTCCCATGTGTATCTTTCCGTCTTTAAAGCTGTTTTTTATCATGGGATGATCGTAGAAGGAAAATAATAGGCGGATCAATATTAATTAACTATAGTCTGTTATATGCGAGTCAGCGTACTGCTTGAATAGTTTGTGGAGTAGGCTACTTCATTGATTGACTAAAATGAATTGGATATCATGCTTCAGACGGCGGAGATTTGAGCAACGGGACCACTTATCCTTTATTCAAACGTTTAGACTTCCTGGGCCCGTTTGGAAATTGAAACCTACCATCTTCTTCTTTCCAGGATAAAGTTTCGTGAATCTCGACAATATTTCTTGTTGAATACGTGGGGCGTCGGAACACGATTTCAAGCGAGGGCGTCCCCCTTCCCACACGAACACCCTTGGTCTGCCGGAACAAGCAGAGGCAAAACGTGTATTTTGATATAATAAAAATGACCAATATCTCCGCTTAAGGGTCTTATCACAAACAGCTACCCCCCCCCCCCAAAAAAAAAACCAACTCTCGCGCATATATCTATTACAGCAATTTAATCATCCACAATTCATGCGTCTACCCGTCTATTATATGCATTCCGGTATTTTGAAGATGCAATGCTGACATATACAGAACTTTTGGATAATCTGGTCACAGAAGTACCATCGTTTAATTTACTCCCTCTCCATGGGAATCCCGGTAAGTGAAGCAGTGCTTGTTTACACGGGTAAGCAAGCTCCGTTGTACTGGTAAAGGAGGACCCCGTCACCAACGCCTGGGGTGGAAGTCCTCTAAAATTGGCAACATGGGTGTAAACCATTGGCTGGATTGAGTTTATCTCCATGTTGCAGTCATGTTTAGACGTATTTACTCCCACCGGGACGTCGCTAGTGGTGGGGGATTTATTTATTGGGGTTTAACGACATTTTCGACAGCCAGGGTCACCTCGTGTCTGACAATTCTACAGATGGAGAAGCCGGGGAGAACCACCGAGCAACGGCGAGCAACTGTCAGGCTCCCCAACATACTAACTCAACACAAGCAGGATTAGCATTAGTGAAGACAAGTGCACCATCGACGTGCAGTACGCCTTAGTACACAACGCCACAGTGACCCCACGAGGGCAGTGGGGATGAAGTGTCTTGCCCAAGGTACATAACGCGGTTGCCGCAGCCTGCACCTCTACCTACTGGGCCACCGCGCCCCCGGGGATGGGGATACATTTTCATCTGGATGGGAGTTTTAGATATCGATTTGCTCTTGATAGTAATCATGCACTTACTTTCCAGATAAGATTTGGGATCGGTTGTAGTTGTGGAGTTGTGCACAGCAGGGTAGCATCACTAAATTTACCCTCTGGGAACCTCAATCTGAATCAAGATCTCAAGCTTAAACAGAAATAGGTACCCAGAGGATAAATTGACCCACTGTGTGGGATAGCATCAGCAAATTCACCCTCTGGGGACCTCATTCTTCAAATGACAGATGCTTATTTCCAGGCTTGGTAATGACGACTGTATGTGTATGTTATTAAGCTGCAAATAAATTTCAATGATGCTTTTAGTTTTTTAATTACAATCCCGACTGACAAATATTCCAACTACACGCAGAGAAATTCTGGTTCATCCAGGAACCCAAACTGGTTCTTCATTTTGTCTCGGTAGAGGAATCAAATTTGCATGCAACCAAACATACATATGTTTTGGTTCTTCAATCTGTCACATTAATTGCACTGTCAAGGACTCTGGACATTGCATGAATTGTAAAATATAAAGCTGCTCCAAGTTGAAATTTTAAAATGGCGACGAAGCAACGTCAGAAACACGTTTTCAATTGTTCCATCATGCATGCATTAACCCTTTCCCAACGCTCACGATATCAAAATTTATTATTTAATTTTTTTTTTTTATTATTTTTCTGAAAATTTCAACAAAACCATATCATGCGACACGAGTTCGAGGTGTCACACGATATCTCATTTTACAGTTTTTGCAGTGTGTGGTGCCTCTATTATAATGTAATACTAAAAGCAAAGTGGCCAATTTCCAGACTGAAATATTCAATAACTGACTTTTTTTACGCAACGGTTCGTTGAGTTATAAATCCTAAATCTGACATTGGATGAGGTTAAGGTGATTATTGTCTTTGTTTTATAGGATATAAAAATCAAAGCCAAAGCACTGCGTCGAAATTGCAAAATGAGAAAAAAAACCTACTTATTACTTTTTCCCAACATCCGGAAACTTACCATCGCGTCTAGAGTGTAAAAGCCATCACTACCTTCAGGAATACCTGGGTATAATGGTTGAGCAAATTGGTTCCGTGGGGAGTGTGTCAGTTGCTCTCTGTTGCACGGTAGTTCTCTCTGGGCACTCCGGCTTCCTCCACCTGTAAAACTGTTCGACACGAGGTGACGCTGGCTGTTGAAAGTGTCGTAAAACTCCAATAAATAAATAAGTCTACACTCTAAAATCAGTTGGGTTAAAATTTATCCAAATCGACTGGGTTGAGTTAATATGACCCCAAGTGGGCTCATATTCACTCAATCCAGTTGATTTGGGTTGATTTTAGAGGGTATTTTACTGTCCTTTAGCATAGCCTCACACTTTCAACTATTTGTTCTGGATGGAGATTCAGTGGAAAGAGGGTCATGAATCCATGCTCGCAATGGAAAATACCACTCTTGAAAAACAAATATTTAAGAACTATAATTGCAGCATTTTCCGATAAAGAAACCGTTCTTCAGTCTCAATCAATTTACAGTTCTTATTCTGGTCACAAACAGATAAACATTGCCGATATTCTACCAAATTATTGCCTGACAAAATTACGAACCAATGTGTCACCGTGGTCACGAATTATAGAATGTTTTTTCGCAATCTTATTTTTAAAAATGTACGTGTGCGTGGCTTTGAACAGTACGGTATTTGTTTTTTGCATCTAAAACGGCATTAAGATTGATTTAGTATTTCAGTTACACCAGCTCAATTATTAAGTCGTTCAACAAAGTTAATGACTTTTAGCGACGGCCAGCCTTTTTAACTTTCTTTTTCAGTTAGACATGATTTTTAGGGTACATCCCTTTCACCAACATTCATGACATCTGGAACACTTATCGACGGTAATGAAAACGTCTGATCCTTGGACCTTCTTTCTGAATTTCGAACTTTATCCGAAACAGTGGAACGCGGTGGTGTTATGAACTTAGGCGTACTCTACGTCGATGGTGCACTTGTATTCAAGCAATGCTAACCCTGCCTGTGTGGAGTTAGTTCGTTGGGGAGTCTGACATTTGCTTTCTGTTGCTCGGTAGTTCTTTCCGGGTACTCCGTTTACCTCTATCTGTTAAACTGTACGGCACGAGGTGACCCTGGCTGTCGAAAGTGTCGTTAAACCCCAAATAAATAAATGAATATAAATAATCTGAAAAAGTGTACAAGTAACCTTATTTTTTTTTTTTTTAATTTTCGACTTAATTTTTTTGGAGCGCATTTTTTGGAATTTGAAACTCCAATAAACGTCATTTCTAAAAAATCTATTGCCGTCCTGCAAAATTCCGAACTTTTAGGACCGAAATCGCTAGTAGAGTTATAGGTCGAAAATGGCCAAAAATTAAAGTCTGGCGTTCTGGCTGAAATTTTCGTATTTTGTAGAGTTAAAAAAGATACGTCTTTTGGTGTTTTTTTCATTTTACATCGTTTTCGACCATAACACTTACCCAGATCAAACTTAGTGTGATATCACATATCAGTAATACCTGTGATGCGATGTTTCATTGCAACTGACTCCAAATGTTTGTAGTTACAACACAAATAACATCAAAAAGGGACAAAAAGTCCCCCTTTGATCTGGTGACAGCTGTACACCACAAGCTGCAAGATATTGTTATGAAGTCGTGCATGTAATCAGAGGAGTGATGGGATTGGTGCTCTGTAATGGGTTCACTACAATTTGATTAACACTCTACACGCTACGACTTTCAGACGATCGGAGGGTCATAAAATGTTAAAACTTATTTTCTTCATAAGAATATGCAATCACGTGGTCTTATATCTTTGGTCACTCCGAACAAGGAATTCAAAACAATTTGAAATTTCGACTTAAATAACGGATATATGACCTCATTACCGTCGAGGAGCACCCTCCCAGTTTTTTATCTCCCTTAACTCACGAAATGATGCACATATCGCTATATTGTCTCACACACAGCCAAATGAATAATTAAAACCAACAACCTTGCATTTCTATTCACACTGTCGGAAAATATTCAACTTTCTAAAGTTAATTTCGATAGATGGCTGGAAAACGTCAACCTTAGATTTCATTGCATCAAGTTTAATATAAGTGACAATCTGATTTGATATGAAATCAAGCCTGAAAATAAGCAATCTGTCATTTGCAGAATGAGGTCCCACAGGGTGAATTTGCTGATGCTATCCGATACAGTGGGCCAATTTATACTTGCGGTACCTCCTTCTGTTTAGACTTGAGACCTGCTGTGCATGGAAGCATCACAAAATTCATCCTTTTGGGACCTCCTTTTGCAGATGACAGGCTGCATATTTTCAGGTTTGTTTGAAAGTGTTTTGGATGTCATACAGTGGACGCGATGCAAGGGATTCCATAAAGTTACAATTAACGTTTTTCTTCATAGCTTGCAAATTTGACACAGTGTGATATGTTTAATTTGAACTTTATTGTCTAACAAAGACAGTAACCAAGATGTATTCAAAATCTTGGTGTAGTCTAAGTTCAAAAGGGGTGTAACTCGGATAAGAATGAGTGGACGAAACTCACTTTGCGACGCTAGTCTTCTCACATGCTAAGCTATCATCTCACCATAGGGCACTCGGATTGGTCTACCGATTGTTGAGTTTCGAAACAAAACTTTTGTACAGAAATGGAATCTCACAATATTTCAAAGTTCAGCAAGGGCTATAACTCTGGTAGAAATTAGAGAATGTGACCCACCCTACTGTGGTAGCCTTCCCCCCCCCCCCCCCCCCCACCCCAGCCAGGCTGACTTCTAGCTATACCAAAGGATATTCAAGTATAGGATTATTGATGGTTGAGTTAAACATTTGCTCTACTACAAATGTATGGACGGACCTAGGGGCGGAAATCTAAGCGGAACTAAAACTTGAAGCAATGTGCAAGATGACACGTGTAATTACTGATAACGTCTTTCCGTGTCAATCCACATTTTATTATCTAATATCACCAATGGCTAGCCTTCGGGTTGGAAGGTGGTTGAAGTGGAATAAAAGACCGACTCGACTGAAGGTGTGGAATGAATTGCCAAAGTGCAACTAACTTTGTTACGACGTGACAACCGTTACTTATTCCCAGTTCCTAATTCGACATTCGTTTTCAACCGATAAACTTTTAATAATGAATGTCGAATTAGGAAATGGGAATAAGTAACAGTCGTCGCGTCCCCAACTTTGTTTTGCTTTGCAGATAATATATAAGAGAAAAGCCTGTATATCGACACATTTGCATGCTTTGTGTAATCATGAACCATGCTGTTGGAAAATGTGTGGTGGTGGGGGAGGCACGCCCCCTGTACACCCTACCCGGTTCCACTGTCTGTGGACTCACACTGTTTCGAAATTGAAAACGGAGAAGAACAATCGTTAACTAGATGATTTTGAAAACGCAAAGCGAATTTCCCGAAATCGTTCAACGAAGCAGGGTCAACGCCATTTTGCGACCAGCGCCGTTTTGGCGGTCAAATTTGATCTGTGTTGTGTTTGTATTTGCCAAATTTCGAATGGGAAATGTTTAAAATGAGGTTAAAAAGAGAAGGTATACAAAAAACGTAAAATTGGTATCGATGGCATCCAGGGGAGGGGGAGGGGTGGTGTCAAAATTTTAATTCAAATAGAGAGGTTTTTAGTGTTTTTAATGAGATATGACCAAAATAGCCTCAACTTTGAAGTGACGTGGAAACCTGAAAATGGCGATGAATTGCAAAAAGAAAAACACCTATCTCGTATTTTTAAGCTCTACAACATACCAAAATTACCAAAAAAATCCGATGCATTTTAATTTTTTATCTTGTGACCTCCCCCCCCCCCCCCCCCAGCCACCCCCGTGACGTCACTTCAGAGTTCAGACATAACGGTTCGATTTTCCGGGACGACACCACATTTTAAATACGGTATTTGTGGAGATAAAAGTTAAAATTCCCCAAATTTCGAAAGTCTGACGCTCAAAAGGAGGTTCATACTAAAAGGTCAGGAAATGACGTAAATTTGGCATCGCTGGGGTCGACATTTATTTTAATTCTCAAAATGGGTGTACACAATTTCAGGTGCTCAGAGAACGGTGTCTGGCATATCATTTCATTACTGTGTAATTTATATATACAGAAATAATGGGATCACGAAAGTAGCGCGTTTTAGGAAATATGACAAAATAGCCTAAACTTTGAAGAGTCTAACACGTCAAAATGACGATAAATCGAAAAACAAAAAACAGCTGTATCTATATAAATTTTTTCAGCTTTATATAACATACTAAAAATTCGAAATCATCTGGCGCATTTTACTTTTTGAACCTTATCGTCCCTTATGAGGTCGTATTAACTTTTGAAATTAATAATCCCATTCATTATAAACGAAGCGGTGAAATTATTTAACGAGGTTCTAGAGTCACGACATTATCCCATCAGTTGGAGTAGATCAGTTCTCACAACGCTATACAAAAAAGGTAATAGATACGACCCGAATAACTATCGCGCTATGGTCCAAAGCAATACAATTGGTAAACTGTTCAATAAGGTAGTGAAAACCCGCTTTATGCTGTTTTCGTAGATTTCAGAAAAACATTTGATGCTGTAGATAGAAAAATACTTTTTCAAAAACTACGACACATTGATATAAATGCACCGATTCCAGAAACTTTGATTTCAATGAAAAAGTTTTAACATTTCGAAAACAAACAGCGGACTAGTTCCGCCTCAACTATCAACATCGGGGTCAGGCAGGGGTCTAACCTCTCACCGACCCTCTTTAAAATATTTATTGATGATGTTAAAGACATATTTGATGATGCATGTCAACCAGTCTATCTGAATAATTATTCATTGAACCATTTACTTTTCGCTGATGATCTTGCGTCACTATCGGAATCGCCACAAGGCCTGCAAAAATGTCTAAATCAATTGGTAAATTTCGCAAGAGAAAACAATCTGCATATAAATATTGATAAAACAAAAAACATGGTATTCAGGATTCGCAAATCATTTGTCTCGCCCCATTTTACCTAGACTCGCAAAAGCTCAAGCACACAAGTAATTTCAATTACATATGGTTAACAATCTCACAGAATGGTAAATTGCAAGACGGTCAAAACGATTTGAGCATGAAAGGCTTGAGGGCATTATTCTCACTAAATAATTCTCTTCATCAGAAATATCGCTCGACAGTACAAGTATATTCAAGTGTTTTCGATTAGTTGATCAAACCCACCTTACTCTATGGGAGTGAAACATGGTCGTTAGAACTTAATCACCAAAATGTAAGTCGCTCTGTGTGCGAAAATGTACATATTAAATTTTGCAGATTGTTACTCGGGGTAAATAAGATTACGTCAAATAATGCAGTACGAGCAGAGCTAGGGTGATATCCCTTGTTTATCAACGCAGTATTGTAACAAATCAAATATTACTGCAAATTATCTTCCTAGGATCCTACCACATTGCTGGGTGAAGCATGTTGTGAAACAAAGAAACATAACCTCGATAATTTAATAAAATTATGCATGAATACTTTGGTATATCAGACATCGAAAAGATTATAATGGGGAAAGGTAAAACAAGACACGAAGAATTTTATAATGCCATCCATGAAGATAATAAAAACCAGGGTAGATATAAATTAAGAACGCAAGTTCAAGAGTGAGTATGTTTTAGAACCGTATTTAGTGCACTCTGCTTGTTGGGAAGCTAGGAAACTCTTCACTCGTCTTCGAATCAGCAACCACAGTTTACTGATCGAAACGGGAAGGCATTTACAGCCTGCCGTTCGGGCCAATGAACAAATATGCACCAGGTGCGACTCTGGGGCGGTTGAGGACGAATTTCATTTGATAATAGAATGTCCATTATATGATCAGTAGTGTGATGAACTTTTCAAACTGTTCAAAGATCATACACAAAACATAAAGGCGGATAATATTACATTCTTCGAACACATTATGAGAAACAGCGTTCCGGAACTGTGCAATCCGGCGGTCTCTAACATAATCCGGAGCTCCTTCATATAACGGGAACCTGAAGTCCCGAAGTGATTTTTATGATTTATGATAATCATTGGGGTACTATCTTAATGTCTGTCTGTTTGATGATACACCTAAACAGGGGCGTATCTGTTGTTTTTTTATATTGTCTGGGTTACTTTTTTACTCATTTTATATTATTTCAATGCATTACTATAATAATGTTGCTGTAAAATTAGCATTCTGCCTCAAGTGGGTGTTTATTGCTTCAATAAAATTTTATTCTATTCATAGTTCGGCTATGAAGGTTGAAGTTTTCCATGGGCGCCACCAAATTTTAGATGTGTTTTTTGTGGAGATTATATTTCCAACCTCTCAAAAGAATGAGGCTCAAAAGGGGGTTGGAACTAAAAGGTCAAGAAAATGGTGTAAAATAAATTGGCATTAGGGCGACATTTTACGTGGGTGTGCACAAGGTCAAATGTCCGTGAGACGGTGTATGAAGTTTCATAGCAGTGTTTTATATCAATAGGGAGATAAAAGAATCACAAAAGTAGCGTTTTTAATGAAAATAGCTTTAAAGTGACGTGAAAAACGCCAAACATGGCGACAAATCGTAAAACTAAGACACCTTCTTCTTATATTATGAGTTGTGCAACACACTAAAATTTTATGAAAATATAATTTTTTGCGACGAAAATTCTGCAATAACCGTTGATAATTTTCCACGTCGGTACCACATTTTAGATATTGTTTCTGGTGGAGATGATGTATCGAAACTATGAAAGAGGGTGTTCCGATACAGGAGCTGATATTAAAAGACAGAGAAAAAATGTTAAAAGTGACGTTGCTTTGTACAAAAGTCAGATATCAGAAAACGAATGGCTAACTGTATAACTAGAAGTCACAATGAATAAGTGTACCACAGTGTGTACCAAATTTGGTCACTATAACTTAAAATATGTAGCTGTAATGTGCTAAATAAAAAAGAAAAAAATGCTAATGATCCCAAATAGTCATGTCAAGGACACGACTGTAAACATGTCGTATCTCCGGCTTTGTTCCCAGTGTGGACCAGTCATTAAGCAGATAACAGTAGTTGTTCAAAAATATCACCAAGGGCAGCTAAAGATGAGTTGCCACATCACATACGAATTGGTAAACCGGTGGATCTGGAGGCATGTGTGTCGGATTATGTGTCGGATGGCATCATGAACAATTAATAGTTGAGACGTATCGGTAACAAGAAATCGTACAGCCCAAACCAACTGTAGGTTTAAGAATGATTCCTCACGACAAATATAGAGAGACCTCCTTTATCTGCAGTGGATGCTATTATATTTCGCCTCCTATAAACTGCTGAGAATTTCATTGGCTTTAAGACAAAACGGCGATAGGCGATAAACGCTTCACGGTAAACAAGTATAGATTCTATCATAGTGTTTTCAAAACCTTGAAAAAAGAAAGGATATTGAAATCAGAGTTTTGTCATCCCATCAACAGATTACACATATACCAAATAGAAACTGTCAAATTACAACACAGGCAGGTTGTTAAAACAAGACACACTAATTCTGGTGTGAATTTCAGTAACATTCGTTTAATCAACAAAGATACATTACAAAACTATCTCCAATATAATTTTTTCAACGGTCAATGCCAGATCTGTGAGGAACAAGGTACCTGATTTGAACTTTGGATTACTTAATACAAGATCTGTTTCTGGGAAGGAACATGACCTAAATGACTTCATACTAGATAAAAATCTCAGTGTTTTGGTTCTAACTGAAACGTGGTTGAAAGAAGATGATTGTGACAGTTTTTCCATTGGACAACTATTACCACTGGGTTTCTCCATTTTACACAACTCACGGGGGAGTCGAGGTGGTGGTGTAGCAGCCATCCACAGTGATGCCTTAAATGTAAAACAGCATCCCGATATATATAAATCTCCGCCATCTTTTGAAATGATATACTGCCTCGCGTCGAGCAACCGTTTACTTCGATTACTCGTAGTTTACCGACCGCCACCATCAAAAAGGAACAAACTTACATCAGCACAGTTTCTAAATGAATTTGCGGAATGTCTGTCCTTTGCTTTGTATGTATATGATATAGCTATTGCCGGCGATTTTAACATTCATGTTGACAATTTAAATGACACTTTTGCCAAGCAATTCACAAATTCGTTTGAATCATTTGGCTATTCACAACTGGTTTCAAAACCTACCCACAAGAGAGGACACACCTTAGATCTAATTCTTGTTCGTCAAAGTAACAGCACGTCAGTACAAAATGTCCATGTCACAGATCCAGCATTGTCTGATCACTATGCGGTCTTGGCCGAATTGACACTAGAAACTTCAAAAAATCCTCCCAAGAAAATTACTTATCGAAAATATAAATCCATAAATATTGATGCCTTGAAAATGGATTTCAGTTCATCAATTTTGTGTTCGAAATATTTTTGCAGTAGTCATGAATCATCTGAGCAATTGCTATCTTTATTTGAAGAAACTCTTAAGGGCATCATGGCTGAACATGCACCACCCAAGTCAAAGTCAAAAATTATAACTCAGTGGAGTGGTTTAAAGAAGACGTTAGAGCTGCTAAACAACAGCGTCGCAGACTTGAGCGTCTTCACAATAAAACGAAGCTTGAGGTTCACGGGCAGAATTTCTGTCACCAAAGAAATACAAATAATAAGATCATCAAAAAGGCGAAGAGGGAGTACTACAATTCTCTGATAGAGGGGTAATCTAATACAAGGGTGTTGTTCTCGGTAACCAATAGTCTCCTTGGTAAAGAACAAAAAGTCATTCTACCAGATCATCGAAATACTAAACAAATTCTGGAAAAATTCAACGATTATTGCATAACTAAAATTCAGGTAATCCTGGATAGTATACCATTATGTGAACCACCAGAGTTTGATCATCTTGACATAAACAGAGACTTTTCTAATTTTTACTCTGTCTCAGAAGAAGATATTCGAAAAATGATTTTTTCATCATCCAATAAATGCAATGATCAAGATCAAATTCCAACATTCCTTTTGAAAGAGACAACTGATTATCTTCTGCAAGCCATAACATCTATTATAGCTGCATCCCTACATACGGGATTTGTCCCAAACCCATTTAAAAAAAAACACTTGTTACTCCACTCATCAAGAAACTATCTCTTGATCCTGACAACCTGAAGAATTATCGACCAACATCGAACCTCTCTTTCCTGTCTAAATTGTTGGAAAGGGTTGTTGCTTTACATCTCCAAAATCATCTGCATGAAAATGATCTTTTAGATCCATACAAAGCCAACCACAGTACAGAGACAGCCTTACTACGAGTCAACAATGACATTGTTAAATCAGTGTCTGAGAGTAAGGCTGTACTGCTTGTTCTCTGGGATTTGTCACCAGCAGTTGACCATGATATTCTCATGCAGACATTGACACAGCATGGCATATGTGAAACTGTCTTATCGTGGTTTGCATCATATCTAGAAGGTCGCAGTCAACAAAATTTTAATATATATCAATAAGATCGGTTCCGAAAGCAGGATGTTAAAGTGTGGTGTTCCTCGAGGCTCTGTTCTTGGACCACTTTTGTTTACTCTGTACACTTCTTCTCTCGGTCGCCTTCTTAAAAAGCATGGCATTTCATATCGTCTGTACGCAAACGACACCCAAATGTACATCACATTCAACCCATCTGTTTCAAGTGACTCATCCACCGCAGTCAGTAACATGGAAACTTGCATAAATCTGATGCGGGAATGGATGATAGATGTTAAACTGAAAATAAATGACTCTGAAACTGAATTCAATGTGATATCTGGGGTTCGCATGCCAACACCGCCCCCCCCCCCCCCCCCGTAACATCAATTCTGGTTGGAAACAACATCACTATGAAAAGTGAATCGGCCATGAATATTGGAATGATTATGGACTCAAATTTAAAACTAGACATCCATATCAATAAAATATGCCAAAAATGCTACTGGCAGCTTCGTAATGTTAGAAGACTGCGACCTTATCTTAAACAGTCAGCACTTGAAAAAACTTGTGCACTCCTTCATCACCTCACAACTAGACTATAGAAAATTCAGTGTTAGCGGGGCTGTCCCAGTCCCTGATTCAGAAGCTTCAAAACGTTCAGAATACTGATGCTAGGATAATTACTGGTACAAACGCTCTGAACACATAACACCTGTTTTAAGACAACTATACTGGCTTGCAGGTAAACAGAGAATTGATTTCAAAATGTTGATCTTAGTATTCAAATGTATCCACAAACTGGCTCCAGTTTACCTACAAGAGCTCCTCACTGTATATACACCATCACGCAGTCTCAAATCTAAAAACCAAATTCAACTAGTCGTACCTTTTAGCAGATATAATCTGGCTAATGATCGTGTGTTCTCCATCGTGGGTTCCAGATTGTGGAATTCCCTGCCTATTAGTATCATAAATTCAGAAACTCTCGATATCTTCAAAAGAAATCTTAAAACTTTCCTATTTACTGAAGCATTCTTCTGAACCTCTCTAAGAGGCAACCGAAACAGATGTGACTCTTTATTTCAGAAAAGTGCATTTATTTCTGTCAAGCGTTTTAGAGCACTATTTGTGGTAGAAAATCAATTATCATTATTATTATTATTATTATTATTATTATTATTATTATTATTATTATTATTATATTAAATCATTCAACGAATGTGAAATGGCTTCCTGGTATCGTTTATCCAACTCTCCATTAATTGGGCTATTCAATACGTTTTCTGCAATGGATTTTTGTAGTCTCTACTACAAAGATTATAAATGCTCGTCTTATAATGTACGCAGATACAACTAATCTAATTTTAGATTGTCTGACAGGATTCAGGGAATATTACTCAACCATAGATAATACGTTTGTTCTCCATACCTCAAGTGATTTGCTTTTATAAATGGGTAATCGCGTGTTCTGTACGTTTCTAGACTTTAAGCAGGCCTTTAATACAGTGTTGGGAGTTGGTTTGTGGCAAAAGATTATTTCAGTGGGTGTTAACGGTAAAGTATTTTAGTTCATCAAAAACAGGTATGCTCTTAAGGGTTGGTGAAGGGTTTTATGAATGAATTTTACAGTTGTAATGAAAGGCAAAATGAAAACTTCTTATCCATCCCAGACTTATCTCGACATGAAAATCGACTTTCAATAAAGTTATCTCCCCTGAAATTATTAGACGGGCGACGAAGGTCAATTAAAAAGCATGTAATTGCTGAGCAAAAACACCCATTTCATCAGTAGAAAATAAAGCGAAGTTTCCTTTTGTTACTTGTAATAAATGAAAGCAACAGGCAGTTCTCGGGGCTGTCTGTTGTTTTCGTTTATTAAAAGTTACAAAAAAGAAACTTGGCTCTTTATGGCAAGCTAATTAGAAGCAACTTTGGCTCTTTGTTCAGCGAATGTATGTATTTTTACAGTAATTTGCAATTTTTCTTCTTCCCAGGAAGAAAATAAGCAAATCTTACGTCCTAGGCAGCTTGACGATATATTCATAGAAAGGATGGTGCCTATATTGTATGTCACAATGTCCACACTGTTAAATTAATGAACAGAAAAAAATGGGACATAACATCAAAAGAGGGTGAAAGTGCCATTTTCTTATTTTTAAATGGGGTTAAACAGAGAATAATAATCAAACGGTCAAACTGATTGGGGAAAAATTGTAAAAAGCCAGCTTCTGTATTTTTATACAACTTTACGAGAAAATGTCCAAACTTTGTGAAATGATGCGCACATCGATGATACAACTTCGCTAACATTTCGAAATTCCAATTTTCATACGAAATTCTCATACCCTTTGTGTAAAATTTACTGACAATTGTTAAAATTAAGGGTAGCTACATGTATGTAACTTTCCTGTAAATCTCGCCCAATGACGAAATTGTCAGCCATGCATATTGTTTGCTATGTATCTTAATGATCTGGACGGTTATCTCTATTCTATTAATATACGGGGATCAAGACAGAAAATAAGCAGACTGTGTCATCTGCAAAATGAGGTCCCCGGAGGGTGAATTTAGTGATGCTACCCTGCATAGCAGGGTAGCATCACTAAATTTACCCTCTGGGAACCTCAATCTGAATCAGGGTCTCAAAACTAAACAGAAAGAGGTACCCAGAGGATAAATTGGCCCACTGTATGGGATAGCATCGTCGAATTCACCATCTGGGGACCTCATTCTGCAAATGTCAGACTGCTTATTTTCAGGCCTGACGGGTATTAGGTACGATAAACAGAGGAGATCGAATCAGAATTACTAATATTTATGAAATTAACTGTTCTCTTGTATGCAAACGACGCAGAAGGTTTAAATGATATGCAGAAGTCACTTGACGCGTTTGAAGAGCATTATGCGTTTGCAGAGCATTATGTACTATTGAATTGAAAATTAATCCCAATAAAAGTAAAGTACCAATATTCGGTAGAAGTAGGAAATTTAAAAGGAATTTCAAAATGAATGACAATAAAACTGAAATCGTTAGAGAATATAAATATTTTGGTATCTTATTTCAACAATCAGGGACCTTTGTAAAAGCTTAAAAGCAATTAATTTCGCAGGCTAATAAGGCAACTTATTAATTAGATATGATTCTTTTTACCCAGAGGCCACGGAGCCATGGGGCACATGGGGCATGTGCCCCATCACATTTTATTTTTCCAGATATGTTTCGTAGTTACACGATGAGTTAAAATGGGCGCATGCAAACGTGTCAATGTACAGGAATTCCTGAAACAAATCCAAACAATATTTAGTCAAAGAATCCCACTTTCGGTCGCTTCGGTCCGTTTCTTCTACTTCAACTATCTTCCAACCGGTTGGAAGATGGTTGAGATAGAAGAAACTGACAGGACAGTGACCACACAGCGGCATATTTATCTATTTATTATTTATTTATTTATTGGTGTTTAAGGTCACATACTTATGCACAATGGCTAATCGTGACCGTGACAGTTTTACGGGTGGAGGAAGCCGGAGTACCCGGAGAGAACTACCGAGCAACGACGAGCAACTGTCAGCTCCCCAACATCGTAACTCTGAACTCTGCACCGCAGCACAGGCAGGGTTAGATTGGTTGAAGACATGCGCACCATCGACGTGCAGTACGCCTCAGTACACAGCGTCATCGTGCCCCCATGTAGGCAAACGGGGTGAAGTGTCTTGCCGAAGGACACAACGCAGTTGCCGCAGGTGGGGGCATATTTATCTAAACGAGAGACTATAGCGAGTCATGGTATATTTACCGATATACACTTTATCACACTGGGTCGAACCATGGTAGCATTGTGAACTTGTGCCACTCCACTTTTATCGATCTTCCGCGCCCCTGTCTTTCCCAGAATGATCCATTATCGCGTCCGGCTGATATGACTTCAAACTCGGCTGATATGACGCCAATTTCGGCCGATATGAAGCAAGCCAGAGTTGTTCCCTTTAGGATACCTCGGCTCGTAAATCCCACCTAAAATGTTTGTTATTCCAGGTAATCCCAGATATCCCGTGAGTAGGTAATAAATGCCGATTCAAAGTCACTTGTACACGATTTCGTACATGTACACGTACATCGATGTACACCTCCATAGGATTTAGTGTTAAAATCGTGTACAGGTACACGATTTTTCGTTTTTTATGGTGATTTAGAATCGGCTTGCCGATTCTAAATCACTGGATTCTATATAGACATCGCTCAAGAGTGAAAAAATGTATGAAATTTTAAGGAAAAAAAGAGGTGTATCGCCTGATTTAGAATCGGCAAATGGGTTTCCCCCATAGGATTCAGTGTTAAAATTGTGAGCAAAAACGTGTTGTCGTTTCTAAATAATCATCAAATGGTGGTTTGCCGATTCTAAATCATCCGTATCTGTACACGATTTTAACACTGAATCCCTATGGTGGCGTACACGGAATCCATTTGCGGATTTTACGTCAGAAATCGACTCGTGTACGGTACACGGAAAAGAAGTGATTTTGAACCGGCAAACCCACTGCCACGTTTCCCGAGGAAATAAAAAAAGTGATGATATATATAGGAGAGAAAAAAAAATATATAAATAAATAGTTATTTAAAAAATAAATATATCAAATCGAATAGATAATAAAAAAATAAATACGTAAATCATGAGCGCTTCCCAGATTATTAGAGCAAGGTTTCTTTTTAAAATGCTGATGAGAGCCTATGCATTCTGCGTGAACGAACAACTAGGTCGTCTCTTGTTAGAACGATGCATCGGATGTCGGGATCACCTAGACTTCGATCATGAGAATCATTCGTGTCTGTCGATGGAAAGGGAAGATATGGTCGTCAAGTATTTCAAACCGGCGTTTGAACGCATTCAAATCGATGAAGTGATCGCGTTTTGGAAGAGATTACTCTTCTGTAAGGATCGAAGCAAGCCCACAGTTTCGGAAGAACTGAAATTGGCGCGTAAAAGTCTGACTTTAGAAGATAAGGGATGTGTCATGAAATTATTGTTCAATGAAGCATATGTCTAAGTTTTTTTGTTGATATAAAAATAAGGGAGAATAGAAAATAAAAATAAATACACACATAAATTTTTTATCTAATATTAGAAAGAAAAAAAAACAAAAATGAGAACCAGAAATAAATTGTATCTAACGTTAGATGATGACGAGGATAAAAAAAACACAAAAATGAGAACCAGAAATAAATTGTATCCAACGTTAGATGACGACGAGGATGAGAAGCCGAACGGCGTTTTGCCGACGGCACCGTTGCTAGAAGAAAAAGAAAGAGGAGAGAGGTATCGCATCGATCAAATCAGTAGAATCCAAGAGTATCTAACTCGAGAGAGAGATTCTCGCCATTCTCTCAAGAAGAAGTATTCGCGTTTCGTGAAATTCGTCAACGCGATCGACACGACACTCATCACGATTTCCATGGGTTTACACGCGGCCGGCATCAGATTGTTGTCGACCGCGGTCAGCATTCCGATCGTGTTGACCGCAGAAGGAGTTGCTCTCGCCGCCGGATTGTTTAGCACGCTTGGAAACTTTTTGAGTAGGAAATTATATCTGAAGGCAAGGAAACACGACAAGATTCGCGTCTTGGCCAACTCCAAGATCGACACGATATCCGAAATGATCTCGATGGCGTTGAAAGATGGTAGGATATCGGACGGAGAATACTTCGCGATATTGACAGAGAAAACGAAATATGATGCCATGAAAGAAGCCGTGAGAATCAAGACTCATCAGGTCATCAAAGAAGAGATGAAGGATTCTCTCGTGGAAAAGGGGAGGAAAGAGGCCAGGGAGGAATTCAGTAAGATGATAGAACTCAAGAGCAGCGATTGAAAAAAAAAATATATATATAATAAGAATAGAATTAATTAATTATTAAATTTATATATAAAATGAAAAACGAAATTAATTTAAATAACTCTTACAAAATGTATTGCGTAAAGTGTAAGAGAGTTACCGAGACGAGTAATTCTCGAGAAGTACGAACTAAAAATGATAGACAGATGCTTCGCGGAATTTGCGACGTGTGTGGTTCTATCACGACTCGATTCATCAAAAAAAAGAACGCGAGCAAAGGTAAAGGCATCATGAATAAAGTGATCAATAATCTACCTTTCGAAATGCATCTGCCTGGTCACAGTTTCACGGGACCCGGAACGAAATTGAACAAGAGACTCAACGCCGATCTGACTCCTAAATCTTGGAGCAAACCTGTGAATAGGGTGGATGCAGCTGCGTATGATCACGATCTGTGCTATGCCGGACATCCCGACACCAAGATTCGCAATGACGTCTGTGATAAAAACATGTTGGGGAAATTGAGAGGCATATCGAATCCGACCAGGAGAGAGAAGATAGAACGTTTGCTGGTCGGCAATCTGATCGGTGCGAAACGTCGATTCAGATGGGGCATTCAAAAAAAAATGTGCATCGGAAAAGAAGAAGAAACGATTATTGACGAGCGAATTGGCCGAGGAGTTACACACAAACCCATCGTGCATAAATTTCGAAAGAGAAGGGTGTTCGTGAAGGGTTTGGATGATATTTGGTCTGCCGACTTGGTCGACATGAGATCGTTTTCAAGGTGGAACGAGGGTGTTAAATATCTATTGACAGTCATCGACGTGTTTTCCAAATACGGTTGGATCAGAGCTTTGAAAAATAAATCGGGACCTTGCATTGCCTAGGCTCTGAAGAGCGTGTTCGACTTGTCTTCTCGAAAACCGAGTAAATTGTGGGTGGATAAGGGAAAGGAATTCTACAACAAGCACGTTCATCGATTGGTCGACCTCGCCTCGATCAAAAACGAAGAGAAAGCCAGCGTGGTGGAACGTTGGAATCGAACGATGAAGGAAAAGATGCACAGATACTTCACGGCGAATTCGACCAAGAAATACATATATGCTCTGAACGGTTTGGTCAAAGATTACAACAACACGTGACACAGATCGATCAAGATGACTCCTGTGGAAGCTAGCGATCCTCGAAATGAAAAACGGGTCTACGCGAATCTATATCCTGAAAGATCTAAGAGTATGAAGAAGTCTAGAACGCCGAAATTTGCGGTCGGTGATCGAGTGAGAATCTATGCTTATAAGAAGCACTTCAAAAAGGGTTATACTCCTCGACGGACCTCGGAAATCTTCGTGATAATCAAAATATTTCACACTGATCCGGTGACTTATGAAATCGAAGCTTTGGATGGAGAAGAGATCATCGGAAAGTTTTATGAACAACAATTACAGAAGACAAAGTTTTGATAAGAAAACAAATTTCTTTTATTTACTCTCTTTAACATTTTCTTGTTTACACACATATATATATAGGAGAGAAAAAAAAATAATAATAAAAAAATAATTAAAAACTATTTTTAGATAAAAAAAAGCAAGCTAATTAATAAACGAAAAAAAAACAAAAATCCTTTAAAAATGATAAATATACTAGATATAGCACAAAGCATAGTGAAAGATGAAAGTATTCAAGAATATGAGGTTCACGAATACAAACCAGTAACCGGAACGAGTTTGAATAATGCGGGAGAGATAAGAATCAACGTCGAAACTCAAGATCTATTCATACATCCTAGCGAGAGTTACATAGTGGTGCAGGGATGTCTCACCAAGGAAGACGGGAGCGACTACGCCGACGACGACACGGTTACTCTAGCCAATATCTATTCAGTAAGATAAAATACATGCTATCTGGACAAGAGATAGAATCTGTGTTTCATCCTGGTCAGGCCACCACGATGTTCGGACTCTTGACGTATCCTGATGATTTTTCAAAATCCAGAGGACTTAATCAGTTGTGGGTGAAAGACACCGTCGGCCTTGCTAGCGCCGTCGCCCCCTTAATATTCGACTACGTCGTCAAGACGTCCAGGCTTAAAGGAATGTTTTCGTTCAGGATACATTTGAAACACATCTTCAGATTTGCAGACGATTACAACAAGATCATGTACGGATTCAAACACAATCTGACGTTGATTCAAAAAGGAGATGACGACGCAATAGTGAGACTCACTGAGCCCAATGCGGGTAAGATAACTCTACACAAGATATCGTGGTTCGTTCTGCACGTGGAGCCTTTGATCGTGGAAAAAGCATGTCTCTACATGATCATTGAATCCAAGAGTAAATTACCCGTGGGATTTAGAATGAGACAGTGCGACACGGCTAGTATTCCTCTCTCCACGGATCACTTCGATTGGAGATTGACGGTGAAATCCGCTTCCGAGAGACCGTGTTTCATCGTGGTTGCATTTCAGACCGATAGGGACGGGTCTCAGGAAAAGAATGCGTCGCTGTTCGATCACTGCCATTCGAGAAACATGCAAGTGTTTCTGAACGCCACGAGATATCCAGCAATTGATTACAATGTGTCGTTTGACAAGAACGATTTCTGCAGACTGTATGGCGATGCCGCTGATTTTAGAAAGAAGTATCACGGTCTAGACGAATTGATGGGCAACACTAACATATCTCCCGGCGAATACAAGTCGATGTATCCCATGTTCGTATTCGACATCAGTAAACAGAGTGAACAACTCAAGAGTAGCATCTTAGACATTCAGATCAAGATGTAATTCGATAGGAACGTGCCGAAAAAAACCAAAGCCTTCGCCCTGGTCCTGTTGGACAGAGAATTACAATTCGAATCGGATGGAAATAAGATGTCGATCATTCAATGAGAGATGAGTGTGAAAAAAAAAATTAAAAAAAACAAAAAAAATTAAAAAAAAGTAATGAGTAATTATTAAAAACAAAAAAAAAAAAAACAAAAAAAAAAATAAATAAAGTAATTTGATCTAGAGAGATTGAACATCTTTCTAAATCTCATTACTTTTTTTTTTTTGTTTTTAATAAATCACACATTATTTTTTTTTTAATTCATTATTTTCCACGCATTCACTGTTTGTTCAAAGGAACTAGTTCGATCAGTAGACACACCACAGAAGTGGCGGCTTCGGGATTGTTGGTTTTCGTAATGAAATTAATCCTGTCTCCAGCGTTCACTTTGAGAGGCGTGCCGAACATGCTAACATTCGCATGTTGATTCTCAGTCTTTTCGACGCTGTATCTTTTATCGCTCTCTACTCCATTCACCATGAGATTGACGACCGCTCTGTTATTCAAATCCGAGGAAGCCAGACTCATTCGAAGGATTTCACCTCCCAGCGGCATGGGATATCCCATCTGACCATGTTTCGATCCGCTACCTCCATTTCTGAAAGACCACTCAGCTTTTCCCTCATCTAAGGTGCCAGCCTCCTCGGCCCACACGGTGATCAACTGTCTAGCATATTTGACTTTCTCCACCACCGAAATTAGGGTGCAGGCATCCGTCATGTTCACGGGATCCGGTAGATTCGTGAGCGCGTGTCCACCCATGTCTAGTTTACCTTCCATGATGTCGCCCTTCCTCCAGACCGAGTTGTCGTCCACATACTTCCTTCTGACTGCGCTGGAATTGAATTCGGGATTGTGACTGAGTCCGAATAAATTCTCACCGTTCATGTCGATACCACCCTCCATGGTTCCACCAGATTGTTTGTTCAGGTAGAGATCATCCACTTGCGATTCTAGGTATTCTTGTGATCGTATCACGGCAGAATCAACATAGCCCTTGTTGACCGCGGTTGAGTCCGCATCCGTGTCATCAACCTTCGACAGATTCAATATCTTGTTGAATCCCGCATTCAGATCCGATTTTCATTTCTCGTCTGTCAGACTTTCTCTGTTCCAGATCTACGTAGTGTTTGGTCGCCACGTCCTTGGGATTCGTGGGAGTGGCCACGTTCGTTATCTTGTTAGAATTGGCGTTCAATTCCGAGTGCATCGTTTTCTGAATGTATCTATTTCTCAGGTGTTCGCTGAATCTTGCGTGAGAGTCGTCCGCGTATTTCTTGGTCGCGGCATCTGTGGGATCTATGGGATTTGCGACGTTCACCAAACATTTGGATTTCAGATCGAGATCGACGGTCATGGTTTTATCCACGTAATTATCTAGCATGATTCGTTCGAAATCGGCGTTCCCCCTGTTGACGTATTTTTTAGTCACAGCATCTGCGAGATCTATTGGCTCGGGAAGATTGTAGAGCTTCTTATCATTCATGTTCAAAGGTTCCTCTCGAGGTTCGTATCTCCGAACGTAATGTTCGTCCAAGTTGGCAACGTCGTAACCATCGTCGACTTCGAACGTCTTCCTCTTCTTTCTTAGGTTGACTTTTTCAACATCACTTCTACCAAATTTATTGACGGGCATGTTGTTTTTGAGATTTTTTTGTTTTTTTAAAAAAATTATATTCAAAAGGCAGTTTATTTTTTCGTTTTTATTCGATTCAAAATTTTTAAAATAATTTTTTTATCTTTATATATACTATAAAAAAAAAATCTCTCTCTAATGTAAATCATTGAGAATGTCTTGAAACCGATCTCCTTTAGACCATCTCTTGAGAACGTATAGACACAGGTGACCGTAAAACGCTTGATCTGGTGATTGCACTCATTCCGTGTTGTAACAAACCATCGATTTGTTGAAATAGTTCTTTATTTCTTTCGGCGGCGAGATTCTGTAGCTGTCGAAATAATAATTCTTCTTCCCGTTCTTGAACCACGCCACCCAGTGAGTGCCTTCACCCGATAAATCATCTAGATTTAAAATTCTGCATTCCGATTGTCAAGGTCTTCTCTTCGGCAAGGCATTTTGGGAAAACACACCTAGAAAATCTTTGATCTTCAAATCCTTCGCCGCATTTGACAGATCGATGTTGGATAGGGGTTTGTTAGGTAAGACGACACCTTCTACGGATATCTCTGTTTTCTTATTCATAAATGCGTATATATTTTTTTTTTATTTATTTATTTATTTATTTTATTATAATTCACTAAAATAACGTTATTTTTTTTTTAAAAATTTCTTTTTCTTTTTAAACTAACTTTCTCGATGTCTCTATTGATTTCTATAATTTCGAATCCATCTAATTCCTCTTGATTTTCTGGAATCCTATCATCCTTACTCATATCTGGAATCCTATCATCTACAATCATATCTGGAATCTTATCATCTACAATCATATCTGGAATCTTATCATCCACAATCATATCTGGAATCTTATCATCCACATTCATATCATCTAAAATTAGATCTAAAGTCCAATGTCCGAGTGCCAAAGTGCTTATTTTATCATCTAACACAAATCTCTTATCGTCATCAGCCGTCAGCGAAATCTTGTTGACTATTTCGGTATACAAGTCATGATTTTCACTTCGAATCGATTTCATAGTCTTATACACTGGACCACTTCCTAACAGACAATCTTTATACTCTTGGAAAGAGATGTTTTTCTTCACTACGCACGTTTTAACCCCTTTGCACTTCTTGATCTCTTCATCTTCTAGATGATAAGCATACAGTTTAGGTCTCAAGCCCACGAATTCGACGATTTGTTTACCGCCGCTCTCATCCTTAAATTTACCCAACCCCTTCTTGTTGTCGTTCGATTGAATGTTGGTCGAGTGATCGACGGGATAATTGCTTGTGTCGAACCACGCGGCCACGTCCGGAGATATATCTCGGTAGACGTCTTTCGTCTCTATCTCGTAAACTAAACTGTCCATGTCGGTGAACAGTAGTTTAGCTTTATCATCAAATTTTCGTTTGATGTAATCATAGTGAAACTCATAGATCAATCGCTTGCTGATATCTAAGATGATTGGTCCGAGATAATACCGTTTGTCGAACTTCAGGTGCGTCTTTTGCATGTGAACGGCCACTAGATTTTCGTTGAATATGGTTCGGTGCTTGTAATTGGGTTTTGCCACTAATGTTTTAGCTCTTTTCTCAGACGTGACGAGTGGAACGTCGGTTCTCTTCCTGATCTTTTCCATCGATTTACCGTACACTCAATTGTTCATGAGTTTGAAGAAATCTTTTTCGAAATCATTCTCGGCTCGAATTCTGAGATTCGTGTTGAGATCGATGTATTTTTTCATCCAAGGCTCTTTATCGAATCGAATGATGCGATGTATGTCGACTAATTTCATCCCGTAATCGACGTATTGTTTCAAATTCTCGCTGTAGATGACGTAGTTACGTTTGTTAAATAAATTGGGAATGAGTTTTTCCTCGTCTCCTTCATTCGGTTCCATTCGTTCGGGAGCTAGCGGATAATCGTTGTGTAGATCGTGTAATTCTTCCAGATAGTTCAAATCAACTTCTAAAATGCAAGGATAGTCTCTCCATTTTTACATCTCTTCCGGTTCCGTCCCCCATTCGAAATTTCCAATTGATAAAGGATGACTCATAGCCCAACCGTACAGATTATTAGCATCCCAATACTGTATATATTTATTCGATCGTTTCGAATCAAAACCTTCTTTCATGTAGGGATTGTTAGCTTCAGAATATCTGTGGGAGATCATCGAGACGCCACCTCTCGCAGCCCTTTCAAACATGAGCAACATGTTCACGTAGGATAATAATTCCAATTGAACTTCAGTGGTTTTCAACAGAGCGTCCCATGCCAGACCGGGTGTGGTGAAATACCAAGCGGGATCCAGATCGTAATTTTGACGACAGACGTCTTGAAAATTTTCGAACACGTCTGCCAAGAGCAGAACGTCGGTCTTCAGATAGAGATCGTGATAATCTCTCATGGTTTTCATATCGAATGATTTCCACACGTTTTTGGCGTGTTCGTAATTCTCGTCGGAAATGTCGGATTCGTATAATTTTGAATAAAAATCTTCTTTCAAAGGTAGTGCGGTGTCTCCAAATCTCTTTAGATCATTCATGTAATCGTAAGGATAGACTCCTTTCCTCAACATGACGTCTACTCGTTCTCTGAAATGTTCGCTCATGATTTTAAATTTATCCTTACTCATGTTATCGACTAATGTTTCCAGAGAGGTCGACATGAATTTAAAACTGTCGATGAAACGTATGCTTCTACGAATGGATTTCATTTTTTCTTCCAACGTCTCTCTGTCGATTACTCTTTTCTTCTCCATGAGCTTCCATTTCATGAAGGAAATGTATCTTTCTTCGCTGTTCGTGATGCAATTTAATTCTTCATGGGAAGTGCCAAGATTTTTCACGAACAGACGACTGTCATAACCCGAGAGATTGTGAAATATCACCGGATAGAAAACGGCGTCTCGATATTTTAAATTACACTTGCTGTGAGCCGGACCGCGATAGAGACCCGTGTAATGATCATGGTCTCTAACCTTCTTATTTTCCTCCAAATTCTCGTCGAACGATTGTCTGCATATGTGACATTCAGTGGCTCTGTTATTTTCATCCTGCTGCTCTCGCGTGATGATCATTTTCGCCGGAGTTTTGAATTTGTCGTATAACATTTGAATTTTCGATTCTAATTCTTCCACGAACCTTTGGGCCACGTCGTCGTCTTCACACTGTTTCGTGTAGGTGAAGGGACCCATGTCGTGTTGCAAGTCAAAAGCGCATTTCACATAAATGCAATAGCCCAAAGGAATGTGTTTTTGATATCTTTCAATGTAACTTTGAAGAACGTTGGGTTGACAGGAACTCATTTTCGCAGTGAAACATTCAAAATCAGCATACACGATGAATGGTACTTTTAACCTTCTATTATGATTTTCAAACTTCACTTCAATGGGTTTGGGCATTTCCACGGCGACACCTTGATTTTCGTTGCAATATTTCTGATGTTTCACTAACGATTTTTCGCTGTGAAATGCGTTCATGCAGTTGCAACATAAACATACCTTATGTTCATGTTTATTATTTTGTCTCGACAGTAATCGGCTCGGATGTTTAACCCAACAATAATGACGATTCTCACCATTAGAAATCAATAATAAAATAATCGTTTTTTCTCTTTCGAGATACGAAGTCTGTCTGAGAGGATAGATTGTTCGTTTTTCATCATCGTATCCCAAGACGTTCACCGCTATGGTGGGATTTTGAGCCTCGAAACGTTCGATGTGTTTTAACTCTGTTGGAAAAGTCACTCCGGTCCAATCGAGATTTTTAGAAGTCTCCTTGTAACAAGAAACTCTTTTGGCGTTCATTTTGACAGGGTATAAAGTGGAGGTGACTGCCCATTTAAAACACTGATCATCTTTATTTCACACGTTGACCACGGAGTGTTTTTTAGCTAGGAAATACGGTAATTTCACGTAGGAAGACCCTTTCAACAAATCGTTTTCAGTTATGTGAATTTCAAGTTTCAACACCTCATCAAACGTCCAATTACTACCTTCATGTTGATAATTCATGAGAGACGTCAACATCTTGTCTTTCATCTTTTCGAAAACGTCAGATAAATCTGAACCTCGAAATATGGGTTCGATATTAGATCTGAAATATGCATTTTTCACAATGCTCTCGCCGGACTTCACGTCGATTTTATTCATCACGGAATGGAGTATCATCTTAATTTTTAGTCCCACGTTCATGTGTTCACAAAACAAATCCAATACTTTTTTCTTCACCCGTTCCATGAACAATTTCGGATCAATTTTCTTCAACGAGGGAACCACGTCGAAAGTTTTAAAAATGCCTTTAATCGCACTCTCCCGTTCTAGGGCTTCGATTGAAATAGTTCCGTGGTGAGTCGTGCTAGATATTCTTCTCCTTTCCCTTCGTTCATTGCTTGTCAAATTTCGCTCGATATATCTTATTTGTCTAGAATCTGAAGTGCATCACTCGTTTTCGTTTTACTTTTTCTTTTCTTTTCTTTTTAAACCTGAAGTTCTTCAACGGCTTTTCGTTTAGTCGTCTTCTTATTTTTCACAATCGAAACGTTTTTGGTTTTTTTCGATGTCAGCATTTTGATTCCTTTTACTATCTTCTTCTTCTTCTCATTTTTCACAACCGATGCATTTTTGACGTCGTTGCTATCGACATTTCGTTTGCCTTTGCATCATTTCACAAATATTTCTGTATGATTTCAATTTTTTTTGATTTAGTTCTATGATTTCTGAAATGTGAAATTTTTAATAGTTTACAAATCTCGTTTAACTGAGGTATGGTTTTCTCATTTAAATTTTCCATTGTTTTATCTGTTTGCTCCATTTGTAAGAATATTTTTTTTTTCGAATTTTGTATTAAATAATTTGTTAAAAAGTTTTGTTTTTTTTTACTCTTTATATATATATAAAAAGATTTTTTTTTTAATTCCAATTTTTTCTTTAATGTGAAAAATGTTTTTTTTTCATGAAATTAATCAATTTTTTTATGTTCCTTAACGTGAAAAAAAAAATTGAATTAATACGAGAAAAAAAGGATGTTAAAATTTAACTTTTTATTTATATATATAAAGAGAAAAACAAACTTTTTTAACAAAGTATTATTTAAATACAAAATTTAAAATATATACATTATTTGCAAGAATTTATAAAACAAAAAAACCCAAATAATCGATCATGACAACAACACCTAAAAGATGCGAATTGAAATTGAAACAAATCGAAATGAATAAGTTATTAGATTTTAAAATCTATACATTACAACAACACGATCCCATTGAATTGAACGAGGTCGAGATGGAGGGCTTAGAGCGCTACTACAACAAATATCAGATGTGTTTGAAATTGGATGAAGCCATGCTCAATTTGTTTTACGAGTACCAAAGCGATCTGCTGAATAATATCATTGTCGCCGAAGACAGAGAATTCGACAAGGACGATTTGTTGTTGTTCTATGGAATTTACATATATCCAATAATCTCACTCGAACTCGTGGACAAATCGGGTGGTGAGAGCACGTTCACCGATGTAAAAAAACTCAAAAGAGTAAAGATAAACATTCAAAACATTTTCGTAGATAGAAAAATGACGCATGTCAACATGCTAATAACAGACTTAGAAATATAAACAATAGAGAGATTGATTTTTAGTGAAGAAGAAGGAAAAAAAGTAATGAGATCATCTTTAGATCTCATTACTTTTTTTTTTTGATAATTTGTTAAAAAGTTTTTAAATTGTTTATATATGTTTTAATTCCTTCAAAAAAAAATTAAACAATTTTATGTTCTTAACGTGAAAAAAACTGAATTAATACGAGAAAAAAAGGATGTTAAATTTAATTTTTTATTTATATATATATAAAGAGAAAAAAAAACTTTTTACAAAAAATTTTTACATTAAAGAAAATTAAAAATTAAAAACTTTTTTAGATATATATGTAAAGAGTAAAAAAAAAAAAAAAACTTTTTAAAAAAATTATTAAAATACAAAATTTAAAATATACATTATTTGCAAGAATTCATAAAACAAAAAAAAAACATAATCGATCATGACAACAACACCTAAAAGATGCGAATTGAAATTGAAACGAGTCGAAACGTGTAAGAAATTAGGTTTTAAAATCTATAGATTACAACAACACGATCCCATCGAATTGAACGAGGTCGAGATGAAGGACTTAGAGTATAAATACGACAAATATAATATGTCTTTGAAATTGGATGAAGCCATGCTCGATTTGTTTTACGAGTACCAAAGCGATCTGCAGAAAATCATCATCGCTAAAGATAAAGAATTCGACAAGGACGGTTTGTCGTTGTTCTATGGAAGTTACATATATCCAAAAATTTCACTCAAACTCGTGGAAAAATCGGGTGGTGAGAGCGCGTTCACCGATGTTAAAAAACTCAAAAGAGTAAAGATAAACATTCAACACATTTTCGAAAAAGGAGAAAACATGTGTGTCAACATGCTAATAACGGACTTGGAAATATAAACAATAGAGAGATTGATTTTTTTAGCGAAAAAGAAGGAAAAAAAAAAGTAATGAGATCATCTTTAGATCTCATTACTTTTTTTTTTGTTTTCCTTCTTCACTATTATCCATATATTATAATAACGTTTCCTTTTTTCTTAAATTTCAGTGTCAATTCTTCTTTTCTTTTTTTCTTTTTTTTGTAATATGCTACGTTTTTATAACAACACATCTGTTTATCCGAATCATAATTATGAACGAATGGTGTGCATTTCTTGGTAACACTCGCATCATTACCATTCTCTTCAGAAGGTAGTGGCGACGGTGGAAAACATCTCTTTGGTGACGGTGGAAAACGTCTCATTCTTTTAAATTTCAACCGTCTATCCCGATGTCGATCAACGCATCGGCTGCCCTCTTGCCAGCCACAGAAGATATCCTACCACTTGCTTCAGAAGTGGCTTTCTTACCAGCATCCAAAGCCATCTTCTTACCGACCTCAAACACGGTCGATGCGAGTTTTCTACCCGCATCGCTCGTGAACACTCGCATTATAGAATCGACGATGACAGAACCGCCTTGAACGTAAGTTCTGACGTATCCCCTGTTCTTTATCACCAACATATTTTTATTTTTATAATATATTTTGTTTTTTCACTGGTAAATCGTTTTGTTGTTTAAATACTTTTATTATTCTAGTGTAAAAATTTACTGTTTTTTATTTTATATATTTTTGTTTGTTTGTTTCTTTGTTTCTCTCTACTTATTATATATACATCAATCCTTCAATTCGTTCATCAGCCTTTTATAAAGGTTTTTATTCAAAACCTTCTGTCTTAACAATTCGTCACATATGCTAACTATCTCATTATCTAACCCTGTGTTACCAGCCCGTCTACTAGCCATCAACAATCTCAATCTCTGAGACAGAGCGTCAGAATCGCTTGGAAGAAAAGTGGTTTTCACCCCTTTGCCAGTCACCGATTCGACGAACTTCTTATTCATATCCCATATGGGTTTCACTATTTTCGTCCACTTGTAACCTCTGTTGGCTTTGGGTCTCGTCCCTCTGGCATCGTTATTTCTCTTCATGGCGTGGGTCTGAACCAGAATGTCGCCGTAATTGTCAAAATCCTGTTCCGTGTAATCACTAGGCTTGTCGTAAAGGAGCAATTTGCGCAGTCCAGAAGTTAATTCGTACCTATTCGAGCCGACGGTTAATTCATCATCACCTATTTCTACTTCTGTATCACCGACAAAAGTTCTACCGTCCGAATCCTTATAAAATCCATACAACAGATCTCTCTTACCACCATCCTTGGACGACGCGATGCTATCAGTGGTGATAATTGAAGTTGCATCGTCACTCACGTCTGTTTGAATTCCCGTGGGAACGTAATCCGGTGTAGATTGAAAGGAATATCGATTTCCAAAACTACCGGGCAACGAACCCATTCTCAAAGAAATCTCTTTTATAGGTCTCAATTTTTCGACTATCTCCTTCTTGCTTCGCTCTTGACCCTCCATCATGGGTTTAAATATTTTTGTGGTCTCGCATCTGAGATCCATCTCTCCGAGACGTCTGCTTCTGTCAGCCGATTGAATGCCCTTTTTAGCACCTTCATACTCGTCTAAAATTTGATCTCGGCGCCAAGAATCCATCTGTAAAACATTTTTTCGTTTTTAATTTTTAATGTTCCTTTGAGTATGCTAATGTGAGTTATTTTATTATTTTCAAAATTAAATGTATAATTATTTTTTTATGTTTTAAGTTAATAAAAATCTTCTATCTTTAATATAATAACTAAAAAATTCATATCTCAACTCAGTATTGATTGAATTGGGAAAACTTGAAAAGTTTGAAAACGTTTAAGCACATGACAAACCAGTTTCTGATTTAACGCATTTGAGAGTAATTTACGTTTGTTAAAAGGAATTTCCATTCATATATCAAAAACCATTCACTCAATGTCGAATTAAGAGAGAACCTTTGAAGACAGTTAAAAAAATTTTAGCACATAAAAGAAACCGTTTTTTCTAATTTAACGTTAAAAGGATTCATTCAAATCTCCGATCATTATCATGAATATATTAAAAATTTACCACTCAAGCCTAATTGAGTGGGAAAATGCGTTTTATTATACATTATTAAAATGATCCATTAAAAACGAAAACCTTCATTCACACCACAACAAAAACACGAGTGTCAATTTCATCAAACATTCCATAAAGTGTTTATTAAGATTACTTCACAAAATTAACAGTGACAAAACGCGAACAAACGATTTTTACCTCTGATTTTTTCTAATTGTTTCTAAACTCAATTTCTTTTCGTTACATTGAAACAAAACATGAATGTCTATTTTTACAGATCATATTTTATAGTCAATTCTTTTGAACGCCTTTCATTCACACAACTCTTTTAAAACTGACACTCATATTTATAGTCGACTCTTTTGAACGAAAACCTTCATTCAATCACAACAAAAACAGGAGTGTCAGTTTTTACTCTCATCGTGGCAGTGGGTTTGCCGGTTCAAAATCACCTCTTTTCCGTGTACCATACACGAGTCGATTTCTGACGTAAAATCCGCAAATGGATTCCGTGTACGCCACCATAGGGATTCAGTGTTAAAATCGTGTACAGACACGGATGATTTAGAATCGGCAAACCACTTTTTGATGATTATTTAGAAACGACAACACGTTTTTGCTCACAATTTTAACACTGAATCCTATGGGGGAACCCATTTGCCGATTCTAAATCAGACGATACACCTCTTTTTTCCTTAAAATTTCATACATTTTTTCACTCTTGAGCGATGTCTATATAGAATCCAGTGATTTAGAATCGGCAAGCCGATTCTAAATCACCATAAAAAACGAAAAATCGTGTACCTGTACACGATTTTAACACTAAATCCTTTGGAGGTGTACATCGATGTACGTGTACATGTACGAAATCGTGTACAAGTGACTTTGAATCGGCATTTATTACCTACTCCCGTGTCGGTGTAAAAGGAATTCCTGATTCAAATAAATCGTTTCGCTGGTTAGTAACGACAAAGTATGTGGTTTAAAAATACAGCCAATGGGTAAAGACAGAATTGAGTCTACGTGGTAGCCATTCAGAAACAATGGCATGAGCAGCAGGCTTTTTCGGGGCAAAAACGTTCAAAAATGGTGTCTCGCCCATCTGTCACTCATATATTCATTAAACTTTTCAGCTGCCGAGTTTTAATTATTATTTTTGGTAGCTACCAGTAAGTTTAGGTTTCATGATTAGCGAATCTTTTCATGTTAAATTAATTCTCTACAGTTCAAACCACACATAATTTAATTTGTGTCAGTAATCATCTTCTGGATTCAATTTTCAAGCGAGATTTTTATCCCTTGATAACGAAGAACTCGCAGTATGACAAATAAGTTGTACAGCTAAATAACGCGTCATACAACCATTTGGTTGATTTAATAAATAAAGAGGTTATTAATTGGTTAGTTTCATATCGGCCGAGATGAAACAAACCTGAAGTTACTTCGGACTGATATCTCGGCCGATATGAAACAAAATAAGTAATAAGCTCCAAGTGTAATATAATAAAAATAGATCTATAGGCATTAAAACTTATCATTAGTATGCAAAATTCAGCTTTTTGATAAACTGATCGCCCTGAGTAGTAAACGTTTGGGCCAATATTATTTCGGGAAGCCCAAATAAATTGACAGCCATTTTATACAAGTACATGTATAACTCATCCGTTCAAGGTAATTATATAAATCTCTTGTTAAACAATAATATTCGACAGTTGTTGACGGACTCTCAGATATTTGTTATTATCTGCCAAAGTTATAGGACAAATTATTAAACAACGGCCGCAGGACTAACACCTGCAATTATGGGATGCCCAAAGCGAGAAAAATCATCGAAATCGACTAATAGTGTATTTTAATGACTATTTTTTGGTGTGGAAAAATACTTAACAATTTTGAAAATGGCTGAAGCAATCACTTTAATGAAGTTCCAAACTCCCTGATAATAACTTACCAATCGAAACTTGGATGCGGGTGAGGCTATTTTGGGAAGAACGGTTGTGTAATCTTTGTAAATTACAAATTGGAGATAAGTACCACCACTATATATTCGGATGTACAAAATTATCAAGTCTGCATAAAAAGTACATCCATGACGTCACTCGACGCGAGCCTAGTGCTTTCAAATTTATAATGCTAATATAACAATAACACGAGTTTGGAGGGCGTTACGGTTTATTAACGGGCCGAGAGAAACGAACAACACCTCCAGTGTTTATTAAAGGCCCGAGACGAAGTTGAGGACCGTTAATAAGCTACAGGGCTATTGTTCAGTCCTTGAAGGCTGTTAATAAGCCGGAACGCCCGACAAAATCATGTTATAACTATTATTACCATGACCGGAAGCGGGTGGCGGGCTGTTAATGAACTTTATTTTCATTAACGACCCGCCATCCACTTCCGATTGACACACGTCATGAATTACTGAGTTTCACCGCCCCGCTAAACTCCATTAATGTACTTGGGAACGCCCGCTAAAGTGGTAATAATATAACAATAACATAAGTTTGGAGGCGTTACGGTTTATTAACGGCCAGGGAGGAATGAACAACAGCCCGAGGGCTTATTGCAGGCCCGAGACGAAGTCGAGGGCCGTTAATAAACCAGAGGGCTGTTATTCAGTCCTCAGGGACTGTTAATAAACCAGGGCGCCCGGTAAAATCGTGTTATTACTATTATTACCATGACCGAAAATGGGCGGCGGGTTGTTAATGAATTTTGTTTACATTAACGGCTGCCGCCCGCTTCCTGTTGCATGACGTCATGAATTAATGAGCTTTACCGCCCCCTATACTCCGTTAATATACTGAAGAACACTCGCTAATGTGGTAATAATGACAAGTAAAGGCCCATACTCTCTTCAGTACTTGTGTAAGCTTATTAAAGAAATAAACATATTAATCCAATCGCCATAACTTCAATACCGTCGGTGAACGTTGAACATGAGTGCGGTACATGGATTTGTTGGGTAAAATGTCCTACCCGGGGCCTTTTATCCGCGACACGGGCGTTTTCCTTGTTCCTTGCATTAACCCCACCCCCGTCATTTAAAAATTGTGGAAACAACTGAGATCCGCTGTTGTTGTTATGGGAAAGGCCTAATGTGCTATATACATAAGAGAAAACAATGTATTTTGAAATTACCCAGTCTGAAATTCTGTAAATTCCAACTAAATCAACAAATTATGCATCAAAATGAAGGTTTCAGTGCAAAGAATACGAAATATATATGTGTGCAACTCATATAGTTGAATAAAATAATATTTCATGAGAACAACACGTGGCCAAGTATCCGGGTATTCAGGTATCCAAGAACAAAACTGAATTCAAAATGCAGCGAGAGGGTGGCGTTGAAGAAACTGCAAACACTGTCTGTATTTTTTTTCAGAAGAAGGAGACTATTCCAAATAGTTTATTATTGTCACGTGATACTGGGGTACTCACCAATTTGTAATGAAAACCTGTCTCGTAATTCTAGGAAATGCAGGCAGGTATCGGAAGTAATACTCCAACTCCTCCCGTTACTGCAGTGGCGTTCTGAAGGCCCGTGATAAAGGTTAATACAGAAACAATTGCAATTTTTGCATTCAACGTTTTACTTACCACGAATAGCAGACGACATTTGAAAAAAACCTTGAATAACTAACATTTCTTCATTGTTTGCTATAATAACATAGTTTGTGACCCCTCATGGGTACGAGCTCTATGAGCTCGTTCCACTGAGATGTCATAAGTTATGTTTTGGAGGCAAAACTTGAAAAATAATATAAATTGAATGGCTGCTATTGTAACCAGCGTTAGCCGGTTTTTTTTCGTTACGTTACAGTTAAAGGGTTGAAAACACGAACTATATGCCATTCTTCCATCAGTATGGTAATGCACGAAGCGTCAATCATTTCATTGAGCTTGTCATTGAAAGTAAAAATTATTTATTTATCGAGTTCCAATTCTGCCAGATATTCTACGCGACACTGATAGAATTCCATCAATTTTTCAACAGAATTCAGCGGATATTGTTAGTGTATTGGAGGACGAGGTATTTACAAATTGGTTTTCAAAATGTACATCGAGACCTAATCAACAGTCTGAAGGCAACACATTGTTATACTATATATGCCAGTATAGGCCAGCTAATGGATTTGCTAGAAAACTTGTTGAGCCCCAATCAATGGCTTGTCTCATCCCTAAACGAAAGACAGTGAACCATGTTTATCGCAATCAAATACGACACAGAGACTGCCACTTGAATCAGATTTTTAACAAACATGCATCTATTGAATGATCTGAAAATGAAAGAGTGGGGTCTAATATTGACCAACACTGAGATTCCCCATATCTCACTTAATTCTTTGCTCGTCAGACACAATGTTCTTTGACAAATTTAATTAGAAATTCAACCCATAATTTCGCTTTGTGAATAAAATATTCCGAATAAGGAAATTTTATGCCATAAAATATCCCTGACTTATCTCGTCATGAAAATCGAATTTCGATGAAGTTATCTTCCCTGAAATTATTAGACGGGCGAGGAAGGTTCTCAGCATGAATGGTAGTGATATGAACTGGGACCCTTTGCGACATTTATGTACTGAGCTGTAGTACTGCCACAAGTTAGTAATAGTTAAGATACAGGACAGAATAGTGGTAGTCAATAGTAATGGTACAAAGCCTTAATGGTACACGACTGTATTGTTGGTAGAATACTATATTATTGGTTGAATGCAATACAGGCTAATCAAAGGGAAGATGATAGTTACAATGGACAAGTAGTGGCCTTTGAGCTATAAAAGTGATGGCTGGTCTACAATCCCGAAGCTGTATAGGAGCTAGGAGCCATATAGGAGCCAGGAGCTGTAGATATCCTCGAATACCGAGATGAGTCGCAGGGAAGTATTTGGAGTCACTCTTTCAAGCAACTGCTCTATAGCTCATTTGCCCGCTGAGATTCGTGTCACAAAAGCATTTGCTCACGGAGCAATTACTCTCATGACTCTTTAGTTCATTCGATGAAATCATCAACCCTGTGTCTAGGTATCCCACTTATAGAATCCCTTTCAGAATCCCTTTTTTCCGAAATGAGCCATAGAGCAGTATTTGGAGTCACTCTTTCGAACAATTGCTCTGCAGCACATGTGCTCGATGAGATTCCAGACGTTCGAGCATTTGCTCATGGTGCAATTACTCTCATGGCTCTTCAACTCATTGGATGAAATCATCAACCCTCTTTCTAGGTATCCCACTTACAGAATCCCTTTTTCCGAAATGAATTGTAGAGCAGTATGTGGAGTCACTCTTTCAAGCAAATGCTCTATAGCTCATTTGCTCGATCAGATTCGAGTCGTTCGCGCAATACATGTTTCAGTTACTTCTCGGTTGTTTGTAGGTTTGAGAATCATAGAGGCCTTCGTTGCACACGAAGAAGATAACTCTGCATGGGTAGGTACAGATTATGGGAAATCAAGCAATCCGAGTGGTTAGTTAGCTGTAGTGAGGTGAACTGATTGGATGATTTGGATAAATGAAACGAAACAAGAACAGGAGTACTCAGTATAGGATTAGAACTAGCCAGGCCAGGCCAGAAAAGCTAAACATAGTAACAATAAGCAAAATTGTTCCAACTGATAGCTTCTTCTATTCTATTGGAGTATACTCCAGTACAAAAGAACGATGGGCAGATAGAATAGAAACAGAGGATTCTAACTAGTAAAACTTGTCGTCGGGTCTGTGTGGGTAATTCTGCGAAGTATCCGAAGATTCTGCAGGAATCTGAGCCAATAAAGTACTCTTATACAAAGGATCGCGGCTTATAACACTATGTGCTACTCTTATATGTCGAAAATGGAGGAATACAAGTCCGTTTTGGAGGGGGGTTTGGATAGTTTTGGTGATTTGGAAGAATTTTCAGGCTGTTTGTGGTAATTGGATATACTCTTATACAAAGGAACACACCTTACGAACATACCCTATTCCTATTATAGGGCAGTGGGCCACATAACAATCATGTGCTATCACAGAAACTAAGCCTCCAATATACAAAATGGACGACGGAAAGACGTGTCACCTTAACACGCGCTGCGCATGCGCACTAACACCACTTATCACTATGGTAATTATGTCACAATATGGCCTCCCACGCGGGTTACCATGACAATAACATGGCGCCACTGGATCACGTGACATGATGTCACTTCCAAGGTCCGACACAGAGGTCCGGCAAATAAGGGCTGAAACATACGAGACATACTACCACTAAGGATCACTCCTGTTCGTGGACATATTTATACATAAAAGGTAAATGTGTACATCCTTATATTTGTTTGTTTAGTGGGGGGTTAACTACACTTTCAGTAACCTGGTGCATATCATGTCGGAAAAGTTTAAGGTTATGGGTATTCAACGATTTATGAAGAAAAACCCATGATACCAACGCTCAGAAAGAAATGACAAAGGCGGACTAAAGCCATATAGAGTTTTTTATTAATTGCTACAGGCTGAAAACATTTCCAGCTTTGTGAAAATCTTTTTAAAAATGTGGTAGAAATACAGTTCGTTCATTGGGTGCATTAAGCCGTCATCTGCAATGGTTTAGCACTCAAGAGACGATGTAGAAATCAATCAATATTTTTAACTTATAGATTTTCGGCTGCATATGGACAATAATCCCAAAGATTCACGCCAGGCAGTGTTACGAAACATAAAAAGAAACGAATATCTGTGTGAATAATCATCTAAAATGTTTGACTGATGTTTTGTGGGTATGTCCGTGCCTCTCCATTTTTGTATTGTATGTTCCATTTTTCTAAATTTTCCCCGCATGAAAATAAGAACAAAATTCTTAAAAATCCTTTTGTTACGTAATTTTATGCGACACTTTTTTCCGATGATGGTAAAAACAATATTGCGTAATTGTTCTTCTTTGTCATTTAAATGTAGTGCAGACATTTTATCTTACATGCGCAATTAACAACTGAGTTCAGACAAAATTCTCCCAATGTAAAACAAAAAGTCCTCTTCGGTTCTGAAATATGTCCAGAACCCATATTTGGGCTTTCATGGTTGCCTTCTTCATTTTCTCTGGTATTTACTTGATGAACTTTAAGCTGCTATCCATAAGATATTGTTTTTTAAATTTACTATCAGAACTCTCGCCCAGATTATAATTCTTATCCGTAATTCTTATACATAAAATACAATTCGAAAGTGAAGTGAACATTCTCATGGGTAAATAATGAGTTTTAACAAAATATATATTTCAATTAATCATTTAAAACTGAGTTAGCATTGGGACAGGTGAAAGAGCAACTTCCCAAAATAGAATAGACGTGATTTTGTCTTAATTTTTGACCAGCTGGATATTTTTGTCTGTTTTTCATCAATGTGATTTTTTTGTCAACGGTACTTTTTTGTACGTGGGATTTTTCCCCAACTCGGCACAACACTCAATTGTGTTCATATAAGATTAACATCATTAAACGAAAGTAATTATTGTAGGGGTAGCAAGTTATAACACTATGATTTAAGTTAAATATTTAGTTTGGCACCGAAAGTAATGATCGGAAAAGCACTAAATGAAATATATTACAAAACATATACAAATAAACAGACAATATACACGCAATACACAAACATAAACATGCACAAATAGGATAGACGCTGTCAGGGCAAAGCCAGCCTAAATATAGGGGCAAGGGGCCTCATATATAAAGATATTGTAAGTTCAAAAGATAGTCCGCACCAAGGCGAAAAACCCTACGTGAATTTCACTTCTCTGTGAAGCTGGACATGGAAAAAACACACGTGGTGTATATCCAGCTTCAGCGCAGGGACCCAGGGGAGAAACGTTATGTTAGATAAGGTCTAATCTCATTTAATTTATACAGTAGTCGCGAATCTTACGAGACGTAATCGGTTGGTGGCAGGATATCGTCACGGCCAATTGAGAAACGAGATTCTAACAGATAGAAATGTCTGTCATGACAATGACTGGCAGAAACGAATCGATTCTCTCGACAAGTGAAATCACTGTTAAGTCACGCGCGAGATGACATGTATTGATTCTGTCTCGATATACGTCATCTCCCACAGATGACAGATGGACAAATGAGCGTCCGTCCACCTGACAGTTTAGGGTAAAAAGTATATATACCTTGAAGAGCAGAGCATTAGACACACACTTGGGGTCACACACACGTTGGTGAAGTCCAGGACAGGCGGACTCTGTTTCCTGGCATAGGGGTACCTTCGATCACAGGACCCTGAAACGGCTGGAATCGCCAGACAGGGCATTCCACGATTGATTTAGCTTAAGGTTGATAGGCGGCTACAGAGCCGAATTCGTGAGAAGGAACACCCAAGGTGAAACGTTAAAGTTTAGATTGTCGAGTAGCAGGTATCAGCCTGCAATAGTCAGAAGTGTAGGTTAATTGTATTGAGCGTATTAACACTTTGAAGCATCAGACTGATTGCGTTTGGAGTAGTTTGTTTATAGGCATCGTAATACCGACTGGAGATCGGTGTGAGTGACAATTTCGCCCTAGCACAAAAGGGGCATTTGTGAATCGTGAATTCAACCAGGAACGGTGAATATTTCAATAGGACTTTCACGGAGGACTTTCAAAAGGCACATAAGGTATGAGTAGACAATATCTGACCCAAGTCAGAAGTACGGTGGCTTTATAGATGACGAACATTGCTGGTCGGAACCCTCCGACAGCCAGAGGTACAGTTACGCGCAGACGTTGACATTTGAGCCTAAGCGGGTGAAGCTCTTATGGCGAGCTCAAAGTAATAACATTTCAGATTTGTGAAGCTCTTATGGCGAGCTCACGGTAGTAACATTTCCAGTGTGTAGACTATAGTGCCAGTACAGGGCTATAGAATGACTATATGATTGTTTAGAATTATTTAACCGTAGCAACCAAATTTCTGTGAAAAGAATCGAATTGTTGATTGTTGAAATATTGAAACGGCTTTATTTTTATGTGTAAATAAAAGAATCGTTGTTACTTTAAATCATTCTTTCCATTACGCAGCCTGAAGTGATTAGGAATCACACCTAACGGAAATCGAACCTATTTCAGGCCAATTTGGCAGAGAAGGAATCACGGCGTCGGTCTAACTCAGCTCCCTGCGCCGAGTTCGCGACACTTGGATTCCGACCCTCCACGTTGGTCTAATTTTCCCGTAACTTCATCAGCGGGACTAAACAACCCCACGTCAGCCCAGGCCTTACGGGGCCTCAGGTGTCCCTGACAGATGCCACATGCACATATATATATAGTTGCAAGTCAAGACGAAAACAGGATACCCTACAACTCCCTCCCAGGCTATGACTTCATTAATACAATTGTGAACTTAACCGTTTAAACTCAATAATTGAGGCGAATCCACCAAAGCTTCATATTCATCACAAAAGGACATTATTTTAAGATAAACATGCACATGCAAGACATGCACCGACATGCAACTATAAACGAAACTTTTCCACCCTACAAGAGGTGCACAGTATTGCACCATTTTGATCCAACTTGATTGTTCAAATCACAATTGATCAGATTAGCCACAACCGACTGAGATTTGAACGAGCAAGAGTGATCTTAGGGTAGATCACAATTATAATTAAATAAAAATGAACCAATAATTTTGGGGATAACTTAAAAATGTCTATGATAGTCATTTTTCAAGGCCGCCAAAGCCTCAGGGCTCCAAAAATTCAGAAACAATCAAAACAGTTCCATGAAGGCCTCAGTCATCCGATCCCCCCCCCCCCTGGAAAGGCGAAAGGTGGTCTGGAGGCTCGACTATACCTCTCAAACAACCAACCTGAGCCCACAGATGGAACCCAAATGTGTAAGCTCAAACAGAAGGAGAAAGGGGACCACGGCATACATAACACTATTAAGACTCTCCTGAATTATTTAAGATGTTTAACTACCTGAATGAAGAAGGACTTCAGACGGCGTGTGTCTTCAAAGCTCAAGTGCAAACCATCTTTACTGGTGCATAATTCAACAATGGGTTTACCCCATTTTAAAAATGGTCTATAGGATTCAAAAAGACTAAATTTCGTTGGCAACAAATGTTGTTCAAATTCGTATTAATCTCGAGTACTTTTCCACCCAAAATTTCAAAATCAACAGGACGCGGCAAGATTGAAGACAATAATAACTTAGCCTCAGTAGTTTCCGTAGTAATAGTAATTAAATTGTGGTAATCTTCCAGGATTTGAGTAATAGACTTTTCCTCAACATTATTCGTACCCACATGAAAAATTATTTGAGTTAAGGCAGAAACATTAATTTTATGTGATTTAATCAGGTATGAAATCCCTCCAATCGTATATCCTGGGAAAGCTTTGATTTCAGCGTCATAAATGCCCATAACGTATTTACAAATAGAGTCTGAAATGATAAGGACTCGTCGGTTCCTCTTAGCTGATATGGAAGAAAAGGAGAGATTCAGTCTAACTCTCAGCAGACGTTATGATCAAATCCCTCATTCTTTTACATACAAGAAATTTGTCTTTTAAGGTATAATGCAGGTCCTTTTTGTACGCATCGCTAGACCAATCTCCCATTAGTTGTATTAACTCTCCTGGAACATCTGCTTGAAAAGCCCAAGATGCCCCCACCTCTACGGAAACTATGTGATGAATAATTTCCAGGTTCTCGGCCCGTACTGATATTATTTTTCGTATGAAAATTTGAAGCTTAGGATAGTTTAAAGATTTATATTTCTTTTTACTTGGATACATAAAAACAGGATCAGAAGAACACCCAGGGATTAATTCTATCATTCTTATATAGGCACGTACTGGACATAAAGGAATGCCTGGTATTGCCAAAACTGTGATTCGTAAAGTTTTCTGAGCAAACTGAATCGTTTTAGGCCATTTAATAACTACTAGAAGTGAATCATCCGAAACATGAACATCACCCTTGTCAATTGTTTTTGGGGATCAAAAGAAAAAGATGAATTTGGAAAAAGATTTGATTTCCTGATCATAAGAAAGATGCCAATAAAAATAACGACCAAAAGGAAACATGAATGAAATTGTATTGTAAAATATGAGGAAAAATTTCTAGTAATATGGTCGATATCATTGGAAGAGCTTGCTTTACATGATGTTGTTTAACCCTGCCTATACCACGGAAAAGCAATTTCAAATCAAAGCTGGCAAATACAGAATGGGGAAGATCCAAGTACATATGCAGAATTTTAACTCCAGTCAGATAATTTCTAATTGATTGGGGAGCTTTTGTGGATCTACTCAAAAATTTTACATATAATTTTAAAGTTTCTTATTTAGCAGGAAACGCTGTCAACTGAAAATATGTGCAGAACAAAAGATAATCTTTCCACTGTATTAAATGGTTCTTTTGGGTTCCGGCAGCAAATGCTTTAGAGGATGTGAACTTAACTTCTTGCTTTAGTAATTTAAGTGTTCTGTCTCTGGAATAGAATCAAGTAATATTTACCAACTGTGTTCAAACTGAAAAATATTTTCGGGAATGACCTCTTCAATTAACTGCGATTGACCAAATTCCTCAAAAAATTGTAACTGAAATGTAGTATTATCATTCCATCTAGAAAGGTAATCTGCCATCTATTTTCACACCCCTCTATATGTTTAGCCTTGACCTCAAATTCAAACAATGTCGAAATAAAACAGATTTCCCGCAAACAAGATTGAAGGAATGAATTTCTGGTTGCACCCCTATTGATGACTGCTACAGATGTAGCATTATCACAGTACAAGAAAATTATTTTCCCTTTTAATTCAGAACCCCACAATTTTAGACTAATGACAATAGACAATAGTTCCAGTTCATTGATGTGTAATTTCTGTTCTTTAATGAAATCTGGAAATAAGCTGAAAAAATAATGGCAACCAAACATATCCCTACAACCTTGAAGACATGCATCTGAAAGAGATAACACTATCTGGACTAGACCATTCTTCAAATACCATCATAGAGATGCCATTATATTTGTATAAAAACTCTTTCCACCATAATAAGTCAAACCCTTACATAGTTTGGAATTTTATGAAGTGCATGAGTATTTGGACCGATTGAACGTAACCACTTCAGAATTCTCGAGACAAAGAGACGACCAGGTCTAATACAAGAGGATACAAAGTTCAGCTTTCCAAGTAATGATTGTAAATCTCATAGACTGGATTTTTCTTTGCCAATCCATGAGATCACGTGGGCTAAAATTCCTCGAATCTGTCCCGAGTAATCTCCAGGGTCAAATTAACCGTATCAAAAGAATTCCTATGAACACCATTGTTGTAGCTGGTGGGCGGGACTTGGCCATAGCTTCCCCAAGACCACAAAATTCCAGAATTTCTTCAAGTAAGTGGTAAGAATTGTCAGCTTTCGATTCATGCCCAGCACCTGCAAAATCACCAAGATAATTGATGACTTTGAGGCCATTTTTTGAACAAATGAAGGCTACTGCATTTGTAAGTCGTTGGCAGATATATACTACAGATCTGAGTCCCATTGATAGCACCTTGTCGAAGAATATATTGTTATTCCAACAAAACCCTACCAGGTGAACATCTTCAGGATCAATCGGTATTTGTCTGCATGCTCTCTTAAGATCTTTTTTTGAATAGCAGACAGTTAGAACCCAATGTTCTGATACAGTTCACCAAATTATCAACTGAGGGATATTTAAGTGTGATTCTTTCATCCAGGTATTCATTTTTTAAAATACCATCATTAATTGATCCAGAAGAAGGGAAACTTAAATCTAAAATTATTCGGCGCTCATTTGAATCCCTTTTGGGAACAGAATTCAAACGACTGATTTTGATATTAGAAATGAATGGATTTTTCTTGAAAGGACCTACTATGGAACTATAACTGAGTTCCTTCAAAATATATTCATCTGTATTCTTTGGAAAGTTTTGAGCACCTTTGTGATTCTTAATTCTTTTATTGTTGAACTTCAAAGAACCTTGTAACCCAATCGGGAAACCGAATTCAAAAAGTTCGCAAATAGAAGAATCAAAATAATCAGTTAATACACTTCTAAAGAAAGACACATTCAGTCTGGATTGAACTGGAAATCTACATCCCTCAAAATTGTGCATTCCAGAAGGGGGGGGGGGGGGCACTAAACATTTGCAAGACGTGACGTCCTACTTTTTATTCCGCTCCTTTTTACACCCACTCACCCACCCACTACGTGCAAATTTTCTACTACCGTTCTCAGACACCCATCCCCACTCTCCCGTTAAAATCCAAAATAAGCTTATAAACTTAGTAGGCACAGCTGTCTTTAGGGGGTTTTCATAATGTTCTTAACCCTTTACCCAACGTAACGGCCAAAACCGGCCAGCGCTATTCTCAAAAATCGCCAATTAATTTTTATTATTTTTTCATTTTTTGTCTCAAAAACATAGGTTATGACCTCTCATTGGAATGAGCTCGTCGAGCTCGTTCCAATGAGGAGTCATAACCTATGTTTTTGAGACAAAAAATGAAAAAAATTAGTTATTCAATCATTTTTTGACAAGTGTCGTCTGCTTTTCATGTTAGGTAAAGGGTTAAACTGGTACCACCAATTTAAACCTCTGTGGGCTGCTGTGGGCCCCAATCTACAAATGACAAGCTGTTCATTATCAGGCTTGGCCAGAGCTGGTGTACATATACGGGAACACATTTTCATTTGAATTGTTCCCAAAATATTGTCTGCACATTTTCTACATTTCGAACAAGACACCCACCCCCTACTAACGTGTGACATTTCCCCAGTTTAAGCCCAATATTCTCATATATAAAGCCTCCTGATGTTGTATTTATGTTAAGAGTGTGATGTACATCATCTTTAAGGTTTGAAACACAAATGATGGTATATATTAGCTGATATATTGATATATTTTTTAAAAATTCAAAAAATTGCACAACTTGGAAATGCACATTTTTGTCGCACTCAAGAGGCCCACCCACCCCCACGTCACGTCTTGCAAATTTTTGGTGGCCTCCCCCTGATTCCAGAAAGAAAAATTAGATCGTGTGTTTTTACGACTTTATTCAAATTGTGATTGTTGTCTTTCATTATTTCAATATCTGTGTGCAAAGATCCATTTGTATCATCAATCACATTAATATAAACCTCCGGGATATTACGAGAGTTACATGTACTAGTTTTGTTGGTATTTTGTTGGTATTAAAGGTAGATTTTAACAAATTTTCAACCTTACCAGTACCAACAATTTGTGTAACTGGAACAATCTTTAGATGAAAAAACAGTTTCTGCTATAACAGATAATCGCTTTGATATGAAAGACCAAGATCAGGAGCTGGTACTTTTGGTTGAATATTTATGGGAAAATTTGAATCAGTCACCTCATATTCTTCATCTTTATTATTGAATATACATGCAGCTGAACTCATGTCATTTGAAATATTAGAGCGGTGACAAACATTTTCAAGAGAAGTAACTTCAGATTTTTGGTTTGAAATTTGGAAAGTTGATGATTTTTGTTCAAAATTTGGATTACGCTGCATGGACTTTTCCGTTTTAAGATATTCCGGATAAAAAATCTCGGCCATTGGATTTAACTTATGCCCATCAGCTCATTTTTGGTAAGGGCATGAAGAAGAACATTCAGGATGTACAATTTTTCTTTGTTTTTCAACCATCAAGAAGCACAGAAGTGCTCAACAAGTTTAGTCTGACCATTAATTGATCCTTTGTGTGGACCCTTCAGAGAACATTTGTTCCGTTGATATGCGGAACAAAACCAATTATCACTTGTCTTTTCAGTGGCAGAATTAGTATTAAATTTACTTGATCCAAAATCTCTATTTTGACAATAAAACAGCCAGTTGGTCATGTCCCCCCCCCCCCCCCCCCCCCCCGGCAGAAAACAAAGGTTACATAATCTGTAATTACAGGATGTTCATGCCAATGCAATTTATTTAATATTGTTAAAAATATATACTTGTACTATATTGTTTTTTGCAAAATAAAGTTATTATTCTAGATACACGTTTCGGTCGAATAAATTTAGCCAACTATCTGTTTTGATTTGACTCGAGTCATCAGACCTTGAATTCTGACCCAATTCAAATCGACGCAGCCAATCGCTTTAATAGTTCAATAATGCTTTCCAGTCATAGATTGTGTAAAAATACACTATTTTCTTGAGCAATTTTAACCTTCCATTTCTCTCACTATCAGGAATCTTAGGATCACCAATAATTTCTAACTCTCCAGCAATAAATTGTTGGAAAGCTAACTCTTTGAATGCAATATCGGAACCCACATATTCGAACTGCAACTGAACATGTGGAAATTTTTGAGGTTTGAGAACTTGATCACTTGCTTTGGAATTGTATACATGAATTTAATTTCTTTTTGGACTTTAATTTTTTGCTTTTACTTGAAATAGAACTGGAGGATGAAGAATCGGATGCCATTGGTGAGACAGATGAATCTGAATCTGTATCCGAATCCGAATCGCTCACTTTGTTAGCCCTATGAGATCTTAAATATATTTTTTGATTTACTCGAATCCTCCGTCCCATCAACAACATCAGACAAAACACCCAACTTTTTCAACTTTTTATCAACCTCTCTATTTAACAGTTCCATTTTTCTTAGCGAAGCCAAGTCCAGTTTATTAACTTCTCTGTGATCACCTTTCGGTATCGAAGTCCGTTTAATTTTGGGTTCAGTACCTTTCAAGTGGTCTATTTCTTACTTTGTGTCAGTAGTCTTCTTCTTTATTCTATTCTTTTCTAGAAGTCGTTCCTGTTTACGCTTCTCCTCTTCCACATCCTTCAATTCTTTCTTTAAAACATCCAAATCATCATCGTCAACCACGCTCTCATCTCCAGTGGAAATATGGTTATTGTCTCCTTCCGATTCAATGTCGTTAATAACATCTATAGTCAGTTCTTGTTCAACTTTAACTGGCTGTTTTGGTTTGAGTGTTTCTTCGCACAAGCCTTCGTGCATCTGCTTATAGTCTCTGACAATTGCTCCGCTTCTCTGCGAACATGCAGTCATTTGAAACTGTCGTAATAATGACTATTATTAATGTTTGTAACTTTGGAAACTTGAGTAAACAGATTCCATAGTGTCAAAAGTTATTCACTACCATCACAACCAATTCATCTTCAACAGGGAGAATAATTTTACTTTCCCGTCAGCAACTTCAAATATGATTTTCGATAAGTATATTCAACTCAAATGAAAATTCAACTCAAACTAGAGAATTGTAATTGGTTGGACAAATTACGGGCTTTCCCAACTTTTTAATGTGAAAAGGGAAACTGTATTGCATACAAAACTATCGATCAGTTTTGAAAACAGAAAATTTAGTGGAAATCAAAGTTTTTGTGATGCTACTAGTTTTTATGCAGCCAAAACAGATATTTGAGATACAGCAGGACACCAAAACATTTAACACATAATTTGCTCTTCAATAATCACAGAATAGTTTCATAGAAAGCAAAACAAGCGATGTCCTTTCTGCTTTGGAAAAAATTAGTACATATGCATTATGGGCGTACGGGCATGAAGGACTGTGCCCCAACCCACCCCTGGGTCAAGAAGGAGCCGATTTTTCGGCCAATATGCCAGAACATTTCTGACAATTTAGTTGCCAGAAATGACCACAAAACATTTTGGTTTTCCACACAAAATGTTGTTTTCCTATCTCATCATTTAGAAGTTGCAAGTAAACTGACCATTATACTGTACAAGTTGATTCAGTGGAACCGTGTCCACGTTAATATTATTCATTTATAATCACACAAGTACACATAAAGAGCTCTATTACTGCATATTACGGGAGCACGGTGGCTCAGTAGGAAGAGATGATTGTTGCAATCCAAGAAGTCCTCGGTTCGAATCCCGTCTGTGGCAACCACATTGTGTCCTTGAGCAAGACACTTCATCCCAATTTAATTTCTCACGTGGGGGGGGGGGGGGGCATGATGGCGATGTGTACGAAGGGTACTTTGAGGGTGCACTTGTCTTCAACCAATGCTAACCCTGCTTTTGTGGAGTTAGTATGTTGGGGAGTCTGAGTCGCTTCCCATTGCTCGGTGGTTTTCTCCAGGTACTCAATGGGAGGGAGACCCCCCCCCCCCCCTCCCTCCCATACACACATTTGGAATTTCCTCCTGAGATTCAACTTTTTCGGGCTAAAAGGGTTCATCCCCCCCCCCCCCCTGAAAAATAGCCCTGTACGCCTATGCATGAATACCTGGACTTGAATAAATACCTATATTATGGTCATGATATAGCTGTAGATGCTGAAAGTGACCTTGAATATCAATAATTAATTTATTCTCTATCATTTTGTCTGTTTGTGAATGTGTGGGATTTGTTAACAAACGAGGGTAAGCTTCCTACTCCATGATTTCACAATTTTTCCAACATATCTGTTTCAGATACAATGAAATACATGTAATATGAGTTACTGTCACACACAAATTAGTTGTTTATTTGATATGGTTTAAGCCATCTAGAGAGCTAGTATACACAGTGATGGGTACAGTTCAAGTCAAAATGAGTTGATTAAAGGGATGTTGAACAGCTTGTTAATATTTCTTGCATAAAATTACTGCTTTGCTATTTATTGATAGAAGGATTTCACAGAGGGTTTCCCTGACGGTATTTATTTATTGTTGTTTACGGTCACACACTTATCCACAATGGCTAATCGTGACCGTGACAGTTTTACGGGTGGGGGAAGTCGGAGGACCCAGAGAGAACCACCGAGCATCGACGAGCAACTGTCAGCTCAACATTCTAATTATGTTTAAGCTCCGCTGAAGCAGGGTACCAGCGGTTGAAGACATGTGCACCATTGACATGCAGTACGCCTTAGTACATGGCATCATCGTACCCCCATGTTGGCAACCGGGGTAAAGTGCCTTGCCCAGGGACATTACGTGGGTCGTCCCAGATAGGGATCAAACTCGGGACCTCTATCATAGAAGTCAAACAGTCTACCACTGAGAAAATGTGCTTTCTTTCCTGGTGGTATTCATATTTGTACGGCCAAACTGGTGTTGGATAACACGGAACACCAAAACATATAACACAAAATTTGTTCCCCATTGATTTTTGAAAGCAGTTATGAAAAGCTCAAAGAGCTCTTTCCTTTTTGTTTTTGGACAAGTGAGTATTCACTCAAAGTCTTTTTTTGCAGACAGTGCTATTTTTAAGTGGCCAAAGCACAAAGTCCCGGAACATAACTAAAGCCAGATTTATTGATTAAACAGCTCTGCATATAGCAAAGCAAAGTGTCTCAAATTAACCCATTCCAAAATGATAGTAGAGAGTAACCAAAGTTGGATAATTTGGGTATTTCCAAATGGTACACTTATTCTCAATCTCATTGTGCTTGAGGGTTAAATCTGAGATTGAAAAGGTGTACCAATCTTACTCAGGGAAGGTGAGTACAGAAAAGTACGAAATTAATCAGAAAATGAATTTTGTCTGACGGTACTAATATTTGTACGAGCAAAACTCGTACTGGATTTATTTATTTATTTATTAGGTTTTAACAACACATTAACAGCCAAGGTCATATTGTGTCGGTGACAGTTGTATGGGTGGAGGAAGCCGGAGTACCCAGAGAGAACCACCGAGCGATGACGAGCAGTTGCCAGCGCCCCAACATAGTGCCTCCGCACTGTAGCACAGGCAGGGTTAGATTGGTTGAAGACATGAGCACCATCGACGTGCAGTATGCCTTAGTACACGGCGTCATGGTGCCCCCATGCGGACAGTCGGGGTGAAGTGATCGGGACATAATTGGAATATATCCGACAGATACAATGTCGGATATATTCCAATTATGTCCCGATCATACAAGGCAGCAACTTGAAATTCTCAGAATGTTTCCTATTGTCCCTGCCCGACAGTTTAGTATCTTTGTCAAGTGCCGAGACCGCATGGAAATACCATGGATTAGGTGGAAAACGAGGGCACGATTCGTCCCTACTTTATTCTCAACTCAACGACTTTTCCATTCATTATTTAACTGTCACCGGCTGAGTTAGGTATTATATTTGTCTATTTGATGAACTCTTCAACCTTAACTATTTGTGGCTTCATGTAGCACCACTGAAAGGCCACTGCACGGTTACCAATGTATTCAGGAATTGATTTTACGAAAATAACAATTATTCCGATTATACCCACATGGGAACTCCTAAATATGCCAAGGGTTAAACTTTTGATAATGACGTATAAAACAGAAGTTGTCATGCTATGCTTGCTGCATGCAGGCATAGAAAACATTCAGCGCTCAATGAATTAGGAATGGAGTAAATTGTCACTTAAACCTACGAAATTCTGAAAAATGAGTTTTTTTCGACGGCATCTACCATTATGCATCTGAGACAGGGATTGCGTTAAACTTTACAGCAACCTTATAACAGAAAATATTCTTGGAATTGAACAGTGAAAGCATTTTCGGATATTCTATTCCAAACTACCACTGCACGCTTACCAATATTCAGTGATTTTATGAAAATTAAAATTATTCCGACCACGCCCATATGGGCAGTGTCGAATCTGCCAACGGTTAAACTTGTAATAATGACATATAAAACAAAAGTTGTCATACTATGACTGCTGCATACAGCCATAGAAAACGTTCAGCGCTCAATTAATAAGGAATGGAGTAAATCGTCACTAAATCTTACCAAATTCTGAAAACGAGAGTTTTTTTGGACTGCACCTATCTTTATATTTCGTTCGAAAATGGAAGAAAAGTGAGCTCCAAATTAGCCAATTTTATGAAGAATTTTAGGGCACTCAAATTCAAGGCCCGAAAACTGGATGAAGGTTAAAACTTTGACTAAAATATATAACAGCAAAATTGTTCTTGGATGAAGGCCCAATCTTCTCATGGAAAAGGTTTTGAGACAATATGGCTCCAGTGCTGAGAAAGTGCATGTAAACGTTGGCGAAAATAATAATTATTCTGACAGTACCCTTATGGGAAGTCTCAAATCTGCCAAGGGTTAAACTTTTAATAATAACATATAGAACAAACTTTGTCATACTTTGAATGCTGCAAGCAGCTATAGAAAACATTCAGAGCTCAAGCAATTAAAAATGGAGTAAATCGTCACCTAAATTTACCAAATTCTGAAAAAAATGGAACTTTTTTGGACGATACCTACTTTTATGCAACCAGAATGGGATAGGGTTAAACTTTACAACCAAACTAACAACAGCAAATATGCTCGATAGTCAATTGTGAATACGAACATGAAAAGTGTTGAAATTAACCCTTTCCAAAATGATAGAAAAGGCAACCAAAAATGGTTAATTTTGGCATTTTCAAACAGTACTCTTATTCTCGCCCTCATTGTGCTAGAGGGTTAAATCTGAGATTAAGAAGTAAACAGTAACTTTCTTCCACAATCATTGTTGCATCTAGCCATACCAAAACAATTATTAAAACTACCTTGTAATTAGAAAAATTTGCTCTTGAAGTTGGCGAAAATAACAAATATTCCGACAGTACCCTTATGGAAAGTCTCAAATCTGCCAAGGGTTAAACTTTTAATAATAACATATAGAACAAAATTTGTCATACTTTGACTGCTGCAAGCAGCTATAGAAAACATTCAGAGCTCAAGCAATTAAAAATGGAGTAAATCGTCACCTAAACTTACCAAATTCTGAAAAAATTTGAGTTTTTTTGGACGGTACCTACTTTTATGCAACCAGAATAGGATAGGGTTAAACTTTACAACCAAACTTACAACAGCAAATATGCACGGTAGTCAATTGTGAATACGTACATGAAAAGTGTTTGAAAATAACCCTTTTCCAAAATGATGGAAAAAGCAACCAATGTTGGCTAATTTTGGCATTTTCAAACGGTACTCTTATTCTCACCCTCATTGTGCTTGAGGGTTAAATCTGAGATTAAAAAGTACAGTAAACAGTAACTTTCTTCCGCACTCATTGTTGCATCTATCCAAATCAAAATAATTGTTACAACAACCTTTTTATTAGAGAAATTTGCCCTTGAAGTTGGTCAATTTTGAAGAAAAATTCTATATTCATGTCATTTTTTGCCAGTGGGGGTGAAAGTTGAAAGATCTGAGGGTGATTGTGGTGTATTATATTATGCTGTAAATGTGTGGAAAATTTGAGCTAAATAACTGTAAACAATTTTGAGACATTCGAAAAATGGTGAAATTTTGAAGGTTTTGGCAGAATATTTTGAAAACACGCGTTTTCACAGATATGACGATACCGCATTTCACTAGATTTTATGACATTACATAAGTGTCCCAAATTTGGTCAAAATCGTACAGCTTGTTTTCGAGCAGTTCAACAGACAGAATTCAGGGAGGAAAAAAAAAATTTAAAAAGAAGAATAACAATAGTCTTTCCCAAACTGGGTTTGGGAAAGCCTAAAAATAAAACCCTCCCTCCCTCACAGATTTGAAAAAAATAAATGTCTGAGAATCAATTAATTTATTTTGTGTGGCCTAATTGTTGCCTACTTATCGTGTTGGGTAAAGAGTTAATTGTCGGATCAACTCTTGGTATTTAAACATCCGATTTCTTAGTGAAAGCTTCTTCAATAACATCTATTCAAGCAGGCTCTGTAATACACCTGCGTGATATCAATGTTTCCGTGAATCCCATGCGTCTTTTTTTCTAATTAAACCAGCAGTGAGACACTACAGACTGAATAAAATAATGGAGAAATGCTTTGTAATCAATCAGACATGGTGCTTCTGTCGCAGTTTTCCATTAACTTTTGATAATGGTTAATTCTATTGGGTAGATGCAAGCCGACAATTCTACAGAATTTCTTCGTGAATTCAACGATAAAAGTCCTAAGAGAACAGATCAAACAGATTACCTGTCTTGTGAGATGCTATATGTCTCAGAACACATTCGTACTGATTTTATGACATTCGAGTGCATGTGGCCCAAAGTGGATACAGTCAAACAGAGGGTATCCTGAAAACACCCTTTATGTGGAAATCAGTATCTGTTGTTATAAATCCAGAGTAGCGGCATACATCAACCAGCAGAAATTTAACAGTTTACTTAATGAATCGGACGCATCCACTTGCGTAATATAAAAACTGGGCATTTGCAAAAAATATTTTTAAAAAAAATTAAACAAAACCATATCATGTGAGCCTCACTCATTGGAACGAGCTCGTAGATCTCGTTCCAATGAGGAGTCACATGATATAGTTTGTTTAAATTTTATGAAAAAAAAATTTTAAAAACATTTTTTTGTATCGCGTGCGTTGGGTAAACGGTTCAAGTTATTCGTTTACAGTCATGCTGTCGGCAACAGCCGGCTTTCACCTCATTGTTAGTTTTCGGGTCCTATTGTAATATGAGAGCAGACATGAGCATCCTTCACAAATTAGCACTCTTAGGCTTCCCAAGCGTCGTTTTACCAAGTGTTAGCAGCTTGCCATCTTTGGAACGCAGATGAAAAATGCTTGCCCTGTGCTGTTCACTTCGCTCTTAAAATGGGGTCGCAACCATTACGTTTGAAAGTATAAAGGCATTTACACAGCAGAACATCCTCTAAAAAAATCTTGCTTTCTTTTCCTACCCTAATATGATGTAATACAACAATGCGTGTCATATGGGTTGTTTTGGTAACTTGGGTTAGCGGACATGTTGTGACGGAAATACTATGGTGATACGTATAGTGTGACGGCGAACGAGTAGCACTGGACATTTTTTTTAAAGGAACTCGCCTGCAAGAATGGCTTCACGGTTTGTGTTTCCTATGCGGCATCTGTATTACTATAGTGTCGAGTTTGCTCAATTCGACGGGAGTACTAATGTAGTGTACTCGGGTATAGGCCAAGTGGACTAGAGACGGTCTATACAAACTTTGATCTATTTAGACCAGGGAACGATCGTAAAAGTTATGAATGTAAGGAAATGCTGCATACGATCTCTCTCTGGAACGAGAACAAACCACCTCCTGCTGTATTGTGCTTGGCTGGTTCGGGCTAAAAAGAGCTTTCAGTATCCATATAGACAACATTACGCACAATTAGATACCATACAGTGTCAGTCCTGAATGTGGCAATTCTTCCACTACAACCTAATAAACATCGACTGTTTTACACGTTCGCACCCCCTTTCCTGTTTGTAAAAGTGAGTCAAGAATGCAGTTTCTATATTGTATCATACTTGTTTCTGTTTTGTGAATTCTGTTTGTTCTATGTTGATGACGTCCTTTTGAAACACATCCTAACTTCCTGAATTCGTTATGCTACATATAATCTGCAAAGTTGAGGATGGCCTGGTCTGGCGGTGACACGATATATTACTCCCTTTCTCGTGTACTAAATGGGGATTGACATATCGAGCTACCGCTGGGCAGTGGGTATCTTCCATGGCAAATTGTGTGTTAGTTGTGTGTTAGATTAAATGACCATATGAAGCGTAAAAAAATCCAACTTTATTGAACGTACTGCATTTCCTTTTGTGTGTCCTTCTGAATTGTGTATTTGTGCTATTGTCTCGTCTAATGAGATGTGGCGATATGGAATTGAATCCAGGCCCCTGTCGTGATACGGGTATTGATAAACCGAAGACGTCTATTGTCATCCTTAATTAAATGTTCGAAGCATACGTTACAAAGTTTCGGATCTAGTAGACTTAACTGACGATTTTGATATTTTGTGTTTCACAGAAACACACTTAGATGAAAACTATGGTTCCAACGAAATTCTGTTTCCAAATTTTTCTGCGTCAATTAGACGGGACAGGTATCATTATGGGGTGGTATTGTAGTGTATTTCGCAGACAGTCTTTATTAGAAACAAATTAATTTTCTTGCATTTGATGACGACAAACTCTGATTTGAGGTTGGAGCCAAGGAATAATTCATTTTATCATATGACTCGTCCGTTTTGTTCACTTTACAACATTTGATATTTTGTGTTCATATTAATCAGTGATAAATAAAGCCTTCCGTCAATTTCATTGGTCAATTTCAAAACTAGACAATTTGATTGGTTGAACAAAATAAAACTGGGCCACATTTTCATAATTGGCATAATTAGAGTTGGGAGCTTTTATTGGTCAATTTCAAAACTGGACAATTTGATTGGCTAAACAAAATACAACTGGGTAACATTTGCATAATTTCAGTAGGGAGAATTTACGTTATCTGCCCTATTTAGGGTTGGTTATATTGTATTAATCTTTTACCAACAAGAAAAACGCCATTCATTTTTTTTTTTTTTATATTTTCACTTTTTGCTTCCAAAACATAGGTTATGACCCCTCATTGGAACGAGCTCGTTCCAATGAGGGGTCATAACCTATGTTTTGGGAGCAAAAGATGAAATTTTTTAGTTATACGAGGATGTTTTTTCCAAGTGCCGTCTGCATCTCAAGTTAGGTGATCGGTTAAAAAGTCATACTAAGTGGATAATTTGTGCGTGTGTGTGTCATATGATAAATAGAATATGAAATGAGTGTTTTTCTCATATAATATTTATGAAACTCGTCCGAATTTTTCGTTTGCGCTCGCCAGAGGCTCGCCAAAACGGAAAATTCTTAGACTCGTTTCATAAATATTATATGAGAAAAACACTCATTCCATATCTTCTATTTATGCGTCGCTTTTAGATCAGAATGAGAATGTACCGCTAACTTTTGGTCAAAACTAAAAGATAAACTGGATGAAGCTCTATCTACGAATCCATCGGTAATCATTACTGGTGACCTTAACTGTGATCTTCTCAAGCCGCAAGGTAATTTACATAAAATAATGCATTCCTTCAATATGAAAGTCGTTGTTCAGGAAGCCAACCGTGTTACCCAAACAACACAGCAACACAATACTGGATCCTATCCTAATCAGTTATAGCATTTCTCAGCTAAAGCCGGGAACAATTTATCTAGGTCTGTCAGATCACAAAGCTTTCTTCAAACATGTTGAGTTCAAACGTTCAAATACGCCGCCTTGTATAAGAACGGTATGGAATTGTAATAAAGCTGATTTCGCGAAAATGAATCGTCGTATATCCGAAACAGATTGAGACTCGCTTATTGATACACCGATATCAATAAACGATGCAGTTTCAAATTTTATCTCTACTTTTCACAACATAGCTAGGGGCTGCATACCTCACAATAAGGTTACGATACGGAAAAATGATAAACCCAGATTTGACTGTTCTATCAGGCGTGAAATCCGACGTAGAGAGCGTATTAGAAAGCAAGCTCTGCAATCAAATTCTCCTCAACTCTGGTCGAAATACATAATTATTAGAAATAAAGTTAAAAATATGCCAGAGAACATTATTTGAGAACAGATGACGAGTCACTAACGGAAAACGTAGAGCCGAAACAGTTTTGGCATTCTGTAAAGGCATTTTTGAACAACTTTAGTGAAGCTTCAGCGTTTCCGCCTCTCCGACAAACATCTTTCCTAGGAACTAATGTTGACGATGACAATACTGAACTTTTGAATGATATCTTTATTCAAAACAGTGAGCTAAACGCTCAGAACCATACATTTCCACCCTTTATTCGTAGATGTTCTAAGTTGATGAGTGGTATTACATTCACAGAACAAGACTTCACCACAATTTTGAAATCCTTACCCTTTAAAAAGGCAAATGGCCATGACGAAATACGACAAAAAGCACGGTATGTGGACCCGTTATATCTCTTATACAAAAAGTCACTACACCCGAGTACCTTCCCCGAAGAATGGAAACTCGCTGATGTTAATCCCCTCTTCAAAAATGGTGATAAATTCGATGAGAAAAATTATATAGGCCAATATCCCTGTTATGGTGCATTGGCAAAATTATGGAACGAGTGGTATTCAAGGGATTGCATAGTTTCTTTCAAGAGAACAATCTTTTTTATACATTACAGTCGGGTTTCCTTTTCTCAAAACAATACTGCCTTCCAGTTGATCGAGATTTATCATTACTTGTTTCAAGCCATTGATAATAATATGCAGTCCTTCGGAATATTTTGTGATGTTTCCAAGGCATTTGATAAGGTGTGGCACAATAGGATAATTTTTAAACTAAAACAATTCGGGGTTTTGGGTCTCTTCTTCGATGGGTCAAAGGCTATCTTACGAATAGAAAACAGCGAGTAAAAATTAACGGTTCCTACTCTGCTTTCAAAGACGTCACAGCCGGTATTCTCCAAGGGTCTGTCCTGGGTCCCTTATTATTTCTCATATATATTAATGATAGAACTGAAAATATCGAATCAGTTACTCGTATTTTCGCAGATGACACGTGCTTAACTGAAACGTTCGGCAATTCAAAGAAAATTTCTCCGAAATTAAACGACGATCTCAGGAAACTAAATGAGTGGGCTAAATAATGGATAGTAACTTTCAATGCTTAAAAAACGAATGCAATGCTCTTTTCACTGATTAAGAACATAACATTCGATAATGAATTGCTCGAATTCGAAATACTCACAAACACGCATATTGACCATATTTCCAAAAAAGCGTGCTCTCGACTTTCTCGGTTAAGAAAATTAAAGTTCATTCTGAACAGAAAAATACTGAAAGAAATGTACAAAGCATTCATTCTACCCATTCTTGAGTACGCTAGTCCAGTATGGGGCGGTGCACCTGAAAATTTACTGAAACGCCTCGAGAAGATACACCGTTATGCCATCCGCATTGATACAGGTCTTACTAGGTCAGTATCTCGTCAGCGTTTTCTTTTGGAAATTGGATGGCCATCACTACTGGAAAGGAGAAATCTGCATAAATTGTGTACTTTTCATAAAATTGTAAATAGCCAGGCCCCAGATTTTCTGATAGAGTTAGTGCCTCCCACAGTTCAAGATAATTTGCATTATAGTCTAAAAAACCTCACAAACTTTGTGCCAAATCGAAAACGAACTGAACTGTTTTAAACGTTCTTTTTTCCATCCTGTGTTGAAATGTGGAACGATCTTCGGGAAGCGACACAGAATGATTCACCATCGGAATTAAAAAAAAAATCATATATACCCAATCCTGTAGACCATCGGATTATTTTAAAATAAGTAAACGGAAATTAAATGTCTTACATTCTCGTTTAAGATGTGGATGTAGTGACTTAAACGGTGATAAGTTTCTGAATTAAATTGCAGAATTTCCCAACTGTTCTTGTAGGAATCCTGTTGAGAATGTCGAGCACTATTATTCAGAATGCCAACTGCACTCAACCGCAAGAACCGACTTAATTACTACATTATCAAAGTGTAGCATCACACCGAGTTGTGTAGATATCATGTTATATGGAGACCCTAACTTAGAGTATGAAGACAATGTTTCTATTTTCAATGCTGTGCAGAAATTTATTGGAAAAACAAATAGATTTGTTGAACAAGATGGGTGATCTAAGGCAGTCCGAATATATAAGTGATATTCGGCAAGCGGTACTCTTACGTTGTCGTGACTTCCTCGTGAAATCGAGAAAGTTGGAAAATCTTGGAAGAGGTATTGTTTTACCAGCCAAATTGGACCCAGCCTCATCTGTGAGGAAGTCGTAACATAGCCATAATATTTAAAGTTATTCTTAATGACAATAAATAAACAGTGACTAAATATTATGACTAAAAGCTTGGCTACTATTATGGCATCTCTTATTCCTTTATATGATCATATTGTCCCACATTGCAGTTTTAAAGTTACGAAAGGGACATCACCAACATCACCATTTTATTTTTCTTTTCGTTTTGTACATATTTACCTCTGTTGCCAATTACAATAGTATTTGCCTGTATACGGAATGGGAGAGGAGAGTTTCCTAAGTGGAAAGCACTTGTTCTCCAACCTCAGTTTGACATGTTTAGTGGCAAATAAAAATATGTTTAACCTATAAGAGAAGATGGATAAGAGATCCCAAAGCAAATCCTCAGATATCATTTAACGCAATTAACGACGCCTGTTAGCAACACTCCAGCAGGAAGGTGTCTGGATCATAAGGACAAAAATGTCACTTAATTTCAACGTTATACATTGAAATTTAATTTCAGCGTTTTCTGGAGCTCGGTCGGGCTTACCATCCTAGCGTTGAATATATTATGTCAATGTGAATAAGAATGTGAAGATGAATAAATTCAAGTATTTCTGTAGGTGTTTCATGTATGTAAGATACGAAAGTGGTATCCCTTCCAGTTCTTGAGCTTGGAAAGTCACGAAATGCAAGGGTGTGTGAAAACATAAAATGATTCAAAAACGTAAAAATGACGTCAAATATAAAAAATCTGAAAAAAACTCTCCTTTTCATTTTTTGAGCTTTTGAAAATCTAATATTTTGTGAAAATCGAACCCCTGTAATTTTTGTAGACAATGACCTCCTGGTCATCACTGGTAATTTGAGTCATAACTGTTTCATATAATTTCCTGGGATGGTAAACGATTTCGAGATATGTTTCTGTGGAGATTATATTCCCAACATTGTGAAAGGATGAGCATGGAAATGAGGTTGAAATAAAACATAAAAATACGTTAAATTTCGCCCACGTCGGATCGAAAGTGAAAAAAGTAAAGGCGCTGTTGACAATTTCAAATAACCAGAAACCAATGTCTGAAGTTTCAAAGCTGTGTCTATAATAACTACGGAGCTATGCTGATTACAAAATTAACCCTTTCTCTGAAAACTGTCCAAATGGCCTAAAATATGACGTAATACATCTGACGGTAAATACATAATATCTCCGGTATTCTTTTTATTTCCAATCATGAGTACCAAAATGTCACTTTATGTCAACTTTATCCAATGAATATTAATTTTTACGTTTGGCGAACCCCGGTGCCCTTTGGGGGGACATGGCTGGATCAAAGAAAGTTACCGGGAAATGCACTGGGGGCGGACCGAAGAAAATGTACATTTTTCTAACTGAAAGAACGCTGCTTCCTTGCATCCGAAAGATCAATGGCAGTGCACATACAAGGCATTTCGAGATCATTTTTGTATCACCCTTGTCGCTCATTCGGCAAAAATGGTTGCAACAAAGGGCACCCCGGATCCGTCGGTCCGACCATAGTTCGAACCAATAGGAGCATTTCTCAAACTGAAAGAATGCTACTTCCTTGCATATGAGAGATCAATGTCAGACTAGACTGCTTGTATATCGAAATGCCCTCTATGTGGACTGCCGGCAATCTAAGCACCGGCAATCTAAGCAATCAGCCCCAATTCGACTTTTGGTCATTTTCACGAAATTGCTTGCACAACAGGTGTTGGTCTGCATCAATTTTGGGGGCCAGAAGATGCCCCCGATAACGGGGTCCACTGGAAAACGTCCCGGTGGACCATACGGCCAGTCCACTTCTGGTGTCCTTTAACGTCAAAGCGTTAAATATGTTTTATAAATCGAAATTAAAATGCGACCACACATCATTCCAACTACTGATTGCGTCGGCTATGCATGGGCGCAGATCTGTTGTAAGAAGTGGGGGGGACATGACCGAAAGCAGATGCCGAAGGCATCTGCCGCGAGTGCCGAAGGCACGAGCGTTTGGAGGGGGGTCTGGGGGGGTTCTCCCCCCCGAAAATTTTTTTCAGAAAGGGATAAAAAGAAGCATTCTGGCAGCATTTGGAGTGAAATCCTTTTTGTTTTTTTTAAGCCTTAAAAGGCTATTTTTTAACTGAATTTTTTCATATCACTGCTACAGAATTGGGTGATTTTAAATATACTTTAAAAATAGCTCACCGTAAGTTACGGTGAGCTATTTTTAAAGTATATTTCGTAAGACTGCTCATTCGACACATCTAAGGTACTTGCAGTTGTTACTGCAGACGTCTCACAAAGAGTCGAGGTTGGGTGGGGGTGACAGATGCCCAAAGCATCAGTTGTGAGTGTCGTAGCTTACTGAGGGTGGTTCGGATGTGGGGGGGGGGGGGGGGCAAACCCTCGAAAATATTTTAATGCAGCTCTCAAATGCTGCATTTTGGTGGCTCTGGGGTGAAATTCCTGTTGGTTTTTCTTAATAGAAAATATAGTTTTTTCAACAACACGTAATATTTTGAAATACTGGTCCGTTTAATCTGATTAATAGTGATTATCATATACCCCAAATGTAAAGTATGTAGGAAAAAAAGTACAATCTCCTTATAATTAGGAAGTTAACCATGTACAGGCTGCAGTAAATCACTACACATGATTTCCTTTCTAAATATAAATAAATATCATTGGTTCAATAGCAAACATCCACATCTACCGTGATCTCCCTGCATTTATTATTCATTACAGAGTGGTTGGGATACATGTAGTACAGTACTGCTGGCAATAAGCTGTCATATAAACGCAAAATTATTTTTATCTGCAAAGGTAATTTATTGATAACACTAGTCTCTGGCAACATTTCAGGGGAAGCTCTCTCTGAGACTGAGAGCTTCCCATGAAATGATGCCAAAGACTGATGCTATGAACTAAAGGCAGATATTTATAAACTTGAGTTGCCTTTATGCGACACCATATTTCCAGCTGTTCTACGGCCTAAAATATGGTGTGGTATAAAGGCAACTCAATTCTGTAAAGCTGTTGCACTGTACATTGCACTAGAGACTTGGAGCAATTTTTTTTTTAATTTTGACCAAACTTTCGAATTATTTTCACAACATCATCAGTCTCAGTCTGGACTATCTGTCACAACAAAATAAGCTGTTCAAAACGTTAATTGATTTCTTTGGCGTATCGCAAACAGTCAGGGTGACTTTTGTTATTTTATGCACATAACATTCCTGCTAAGTTAAACTTTGAAATGCCAGAGTTTTAAATTTACAGTTACACCAAGATCGCATCATAGCTCTTGGGCGCTTGAGATTGTCAAGCTTCCGAGAGCTGTGATGTGATCTTATAAATTGTAAAGCCAAAGTTGGTCAAAGTTGACGTCAAATTTGCCAAACACTTTGAACCTTGTATCAGGATTATTGTCAATGAACCGTTTTGCTATAACGTGGTGGTCAATGTTATCTAAAATATTGCAATGGACTGCACAAACCATCAAGAAGTTCAAGCGGTCTTGGTTCATAGTGTTACGAAGCCATGTTTTTATTCGTCTCAGTGAACTAAATGAGCGCTCAGCTGTGCAAGAACTTGCAGGTGAAATCAAAACTAGACGTAACAACCGTTCCACATATGGAAACATTTTCCGCACATCAGGGGACATTTCCGCGAACGCCTTATGGATGGAATGAATGTCACTAAATGGAAACTGTCGTTTGAAAAAACTTAGCTCCTCTTTCAAATCTAAACTAAGCTCGGGATATTTCATTACTATGTCTTCACTGAATTGTCCAGATGTTAGCATTTTTGACAATTGACCATAAGACACCAAATCTGTTGAGGTAAAATATTTGTTTATGTTTGAAATTGCTGCATCGATGACTTTGTAAAATTCAGGCCGGTAAAGACATTCAACCGTACCGTTTATACAGCCGGTATGGGATGGTACTCCTATGTCACCCCCACCGAGACGTTGAGGTACTTTCCTCTTTCTGGGAAGCACAAATTCGCTGAGATTATATTTCTCAATGTCGCTATTCACAGTTTCCACCAACATTTTGAAATACTGCTCGTTTCTAAAAGTATTCAATTCCCTTTTCAACATCTCCGCTGCCTCTAGCATACCAGAAACAGTCTGATCTTTGCCCTGGAGAACTTTATTAAACCCTTCTAGGCAGCGCAATATAGGCAGACCTGTGCGAAGGCCTAACATGCATTTGGCACTTGAGAAAAAGCTGTACAAACCGCTGGCGCGAGCAGACACGTTACTTCCAAAACTAGATGCCGCCTCTTGCAGAGCATCCAAAACTTCGCAGTAATTGTCCAAAACCGCCACAACAGCAGCTTTGCGCGTGAGCCATCTTGTGGGACAAATAGGTTTCAATGAGTTCGGGGAAGGAGAGTCGATCTCATCGGAATGGACACTGAGATACAGATGTCTAAATTTGCCTGATTTTTTGTACAGATTTCCAAGTTCATGCACACTGTCAAGTGAATCACGAATAAAACCAGCTTCGACAACTGAATGTGATGTCACAAGATGTGAAACATGAGCCCCACAGTGGGTGTAGAGTGCTAATGGCTGCACCGATTTTATTTCTGCTTGGCAACCACTAAATTCTCTGGCATCATTACTTGCACCATCATACGTTTGAGCACGAAGGTTGTCTATATCCAGTTGTAGCCTAATAAGAACATCCTTCACCATAGAGGCCAAGGCACGCCCAGTGGTTGAGGGAATTTCATATAATCCAATGAACTCTTCCTTAATTTCGAATTGTGAATTTACATAGCGAATGCAAATAGATTCTTGCTCCATTCCCGATACATCTTGTGTCCCGTCAATAATGATGCCGTACTGTGTACTTTCCGTTTTAATTTCGTCAATGATAATATTCAAAACTTCATGGCTCATGACACCCAGAAGTTCATTTGCACTTTCGCTACTCGTATAATTAGTTTTTCGTGTTAGCCATGTGGCAAGATTCTCGTCATCTTCTGAGCGTAACAAAAGCAGATGTTTGAATTTCCCCCCGCTATTATCTTTTCCGCGAAGTGGTATTCCTTCAGTCGCCAGGTATTTTAATGAGGAAACTATTTTAACCAGGGCCTTCCTCGCTTTGATTTGATCACCGACTGCCTGCTCGTCTAAACATGTTACAATGTTTTTTTAGTTAGATTTAAACGCTTCATACAGACATCTTGGTGCATTTGGGACTCCTGATGTGCTTGGAGCTTATCAAGCGCTTTTTTCCAGTTACAAAATCCTTCTTTGTGGAAGGCAGTTTAATGTCGATAATTGTTTGTGTCGATTAGTTTTTTATCCACTGCCACCAAACATTCAAAACACAGAACCTTCTTCAATCTGGTGTCGCAGTGTATCCATGGGAACCGTTTGTACCACTCAGTTTGAAAGTGCAGTGTGCGGTTTTTTAATTGCTGAGTAACCATGAACTTGATGTCCATTGGTTGGTTTGGTCCATCTCCCAAAGCTGTTGTTATTTGCTCATGTACAGATTCTATTTCGTTTTTAGTAGGTGATTGGAAATCTTGTATCAACTCGAGCACCGATGTTGACGGGGTATTCTCACTTTGTGTCGGTATAGCCTCTCCGGCACTGGTGGATACTGCAGCCTCACATGTTTTCTTCAAAAAAGCTGAAATTTTTCTCTGCGACATGTTTTAAGTCAAAAAATCAACTGTGCACAAACGTGACAAATAAAACACTGAGTGACCGCTACCTCCCAGAAAAAACAAACTATTGTTCTCGGAAAGCTGAAGCGTTGTCTTCATAGAACGAAACTAGCGCCGCACTTGAGCCTGTACTCACATAAATAAACGTTAATCAACATGCTCGTGTCAAACGGGAAAGCCCCCACATCTTGTGTGATAACTTTCCATGTCAAGTTGCTTTCGGATTTTTATGGGGGGGACACAACACATGATGTCCCCCCCCCTACAAAATGTTTGGGGGGGGGACACGTCCCCCCCCGTCCCCCCATGATCTGCGCCCATGCGGCTATGTAATATCACAGCGATATCTTCAGTACTCTCAGAGTTTTGCCAGTCACAAAATCGTAGGTGTTTCAAAACATCTAAATTTGAAATGACGAAGAAACGCAGAAAATGACATTAAATCAAAAAAAATATAAAATACCGGGCTTCTAAGTTTTTAAGTTCTTCAAAATACTAAAATTCCATAAAAAATCGAACGAACTTTAATTTTTAAACGTTGAAACCGAATGACGTTACCGGTTAGTTCGGCCATAACCTTTGAGAATTTCCAAGGACGGTAAAACATTTCAAGACATGTTTTTTTATTGTAGAACATATATGCAAAATTTCCAGAATGAACGCTTAGGAATTTGGTTGATATTAAACGTTCACAAAAAGACATAAATTTGACGTAGTTTTGAATAAAGGTTGAAATTTGAAACGAAAGGTTATCCATTCACCAGAGCCATTGCCAAAGTAATGGTGAGCGAAAATTCATAGCTGTGCTTCATTAATACCGAGCTGTGTGCCAGAAAAATCACCGTTTTTAATGAATAATGTTCAAAACGTCTCAAAGATTTGAAGTGACGTAGAAAATACAAAAATGGCAATAAATCGAAAAAAACAAAAAGACACATGTCTTTCACTTTTGATGCGTTACAATTTTTTATGAAAATCAGACGAACCAAAATTTTCTACACGTGTGCCCCTCCTCTTCCCACCCCATGACGTCACTAGCCAGTTCGACCATAACCGTTGATAATTTTTGGGGACGGCAAACAACTTTTAGATAGTGTTTTTCTTCAGATTTTCTAAATTTTGCAAATTTTTGGAGATATGGTCATTGTGTAAAAGTGTGCCAAATTTCACAATTTTGAGTGAAGATGGACTGGAAAAACTGTCTGAGGAAGAAAATGGCTTACGATTTCAATCTATCATCTCAACTTCTTCGAGTGATATCATTATTGTGAATTCAATACAATATAACAACTTCACTGCCCAATATCTTTCACAAATGTAAAGTTTGATTATTTTAAAAAATATTTTGACCCACCATCTGAATAATATTCGCTAGTTCATTCCATAAAAGGTAAAATCGAATTCTCGGAAAAGCATCAAAAGGCTAAACTAAAATTCCTGCTCACTACTCTCCTGCAGTTGATCAACGGAAACTTTACTTGTGCTTTTCGAAATACGTTCATTGGCCCTTTGCACACAGATGCCAAATACCAAACATTTAATACCAATTTTACCCCATAATACAACTAGAAATTTAACAAATTCAATCTTGTTTGACAGAGCTCAATGAGCTCTGTCAAACAAGACTGAATTGGTCAAATTCCCAGTTGCATTATGGGAAAATGTGCAGCTTGAAATTTTGATATTTCGACATCAGTGTGCAAGCGTTTAAGTTACCATTGTAAGTACAGTGTTTATTTATTTATTTATTGGTGTTTAGAGTCACTTTTGGCATCTATGATGATGGCGACATAGGTATGAAGTCAAGTTTAGCCAATCGTTTTCATATATCCTTCCCATAATAGAGGACAACCCCCCCCCCCACGCATCCCACCCACCCACCCCACCCCCCCCCCCCCCCAAGCGTTGTTTCTGGATCCTATTTTACTAGTGAAGAAATTGTTTGCCGCAGTAAACAAGCACTGCTTCACTTCCCTTCACTTTACTACGAGGGAGTACGATGTTTGGGTAGCTCGAAATTAGCTGTTAAAGTGGAGATTAACAATAACGCCTAAGTGACACCAGACTGACCAGAAGGCTCTATTTCAAAGACTTTCTATCTGTTTTCTTGGGGGAGCCTGTCCAGATCCCTGTAACAATTCATCCCTATCTGACACAGTCGGACCAATCGCAGCTTACTTCCGTCAACCATTTTTAAACAATCTGACAAATACTGCACGTATAAAGTGAACAGTTTTGAAAACGTTGGTTGTAAATATAATCAAGTGCACACTTACCTGAAATTGTCTTTGAATGTGATCACCTCCAACAGTGGAATAAACTACAGACAATAATTTACTGGTAAATCATACTGCATCGTTCGTTGAAAGTCAATAATAAACTAAAATGTATTGTAAATTTTCAATTTGGAGTGTTACGTTGTGAATCCTGGGTAGTAATTGTCCTATAACGACGTAAGCAATCAATCTGAAACTAAAATCAATTCATAGGAACAATTTTTGATTCGATGTTCACGTCCCGACAAAATACTTAACCATTTCCCCAACGTAACGTTCAAAACCGGTCAGAGATATTCACAAAACCCTCATCCAGATTTTATTTCTTTTTTTTTTAGTTTTGGCCTCAAAAAACATAACTTATGATCCTTCATTGGGACGAGAGCGTTGGGCATAGCTATGTTTTCGAGGCAAAACATGAGCATTTTTAGTTACACTAAAATCATTTTTCCAAGTGTCGTCCACTGTTTGTGCGAAATAAAGGATTTAATGTGAAAGTATATAATTTTGGGGGGATCTAGGGAAGGACAAGGAAGAGGCCCATAAAAGGAAGCAATGTTCGATTTGCGATTAATTGGTTGAGAGAAGAAGTTTAGAAAAACATGATACGTTTATAAGTTGGACGACTCGAGACTGATGAGAGAACATCGTTAGCTGTTTAGCGACACAACTGCCATATCAGTCTACCACTATTCTCGGAATAGGCATTCAAATTTCATTATTGGTTCAATTTGTCGTTAAGCTTGTTTCCGATAGGGGTCATAACATATGGTTTTAATGTAAAAAATAAAAAAATATGATATAATGTAAAACAAACGCATGAAGTTCATAGTTGTCGCGTAATAATTTGCCACGTTCAAAGATACTTAACCTTCTGCCTTTGGCTCCTCGACAACCCTTAGCTCCTGTGCATCCATCAAAATAGTTTGTAGACGCCTTTGAATTCCAAAATATACCTGTATACATAAAACAAATCGCCACACACATTAGCAGATTGTACGTTGTGTTTTGACCTTGACTGAGGAAGGCATGTTTATTTCGGGACTGATAGCATTGATTCCAGAGAAATTGCAGTTGACTGATCTCTCCCTTTTACTGCTTTCAGCTTCCAAGGGAATTCCCCATACGCTAGTTGGTCGTCTTTGTTCTTGCGTGTAGCTTTCTTCGGTGATGCTGAAGAGGACATAGAGGATATTCACGAAAATTTGATGAATACCGAAAATATCTCGTGAGTGGCTACAAAGAAATATGAGGATCTTCACGAGCGACGCAGTCGCGAATGAAGATCCTCATATTTCTTGTAGCCACGAACGAGATATTTTCGGTATTCATCAAATTTTCGTGAATTTTCTTTTTATTTAATGCTCTACGACTACAAACTCTCCAATTTGTGGCCTTTATTTGCCATTAAGGCGCAAAATTTATGTGCCGAACCGGCGTCCATACAAAAATTACAACAACCAAACTCCAACCATTGGAATGTGTGAATATCCGCACAAAAAGTAGTCCCGTCTTATTTCTCCCCTAACTTTACGATTTACCAAGGCTGGCGAATTGAAATAATCGCAATGTGTTTCGAAGAAATAGAACAATAACAAAAAACACCACTTTCTTATTTTCAATAACAAGACACGTCATTTTATTTTTTTTGAACTCAATGCACTGAAGACGTGTGAAGTTGAACTGAAGAAATTTGAAAGTGATTTCGGCTTTTCGCTGGAAGGTGAATGAGAAAGTCAAACTTTGAAACCGCTGATTTAATGAATTGATTTAGTCACTGTCACTATCAATTATTCGAATTCGTTTGTATTTGGGACTCTGGAATTCATTACTGATGTGCTGACTCGTTTAAAGTACATGTGATTCGTCATCCGAACCTACGATGAAATATCGATTTCTAAATATCATTTTGATATTTCGTTTTGCCGACCGACAGGGGAATATGACTTAATTTTTCAGCGTGAATTGATGCCTGAGCATTAAATAAAAGGTTGTATTAGACAAGATGGCAACTGTTACGTTTTTGAATGTTTTTATCTGGAGGGACACAGTGACCCAAAAAAGTATTTCAATGGTGGTTCCAGGAATTGTGATCAAGAAGGGGCTGGAGTTCAACACAAATCGTCGAGAGGTCCGGTCTCTCCTTGATAGCTCAGGGAGTAATACGTTTCCCCTAAAGAGAAGTAGAATGACATACCGTGGTATCAGTGGTACCGCCTTGGGGGAGATGATCAGGGGCTACCCCCCCCCCCCCCCACCGTCTTGCACTTGCTCCCTTTATTGTGGGTTTGTCGGGGTATACCCTTGCTCCATTGTCATGGAAATCTCAAGGTATTTTGCGACAATGCCATGGTGTGCCATTTTAGTTTTAAGTAATGAGGGAGGTTATGCATGCTCTTAACAAAGAAGTAAAATGGCAAACCATGGCATTGTCCCAAAAATATCTAAAGTATTTTGAGACAATGCAAGAGTGTATACAGAGTATATAAGAGACTTCCAGGAGCACTGGTATACTCTTGGTATGTCTACTGATATTCTTGAGTTCAAAGCTAAAAAAAAAGTTCAAACTGGTTGAAAAAAGTTACCAATGACTCGTTGAATGATTGCTGCAAATCTATCAAAATAATAAAACCAACATTTATCTGAATATACCTGTCCAAAAAAAAAACCCATAAAATCATTAAAAGATGAAAGGAGGAAAACAATTTAGACCATAGAAAAAAATTATTTCTGGCCACACCGACCACCCACCCATTCATACCATCATCCATTCCTGGAATTCCCCCCCCCCCCCCCCACGCCCAGGTTACGCAGTTTATTGTAGAGCATAAGTGCCATATATTTGGTTATGCCTATATTATGCACCTGTAAGAAAATAATTTTTTTCAAATTCAAAATAAAAAAGGAAAATTTAATCAATTCAATCTTGTTTCACAGAGTTCAATGGCCTTTGTTTGTTTCTAGTTGGATTATGGAAAATATTTGTTGCTTGAAATTTCGTTGTTTTGACATCAGTGTGAAGTGGGTTAATTTTAATTCATTTCATAAAATTTACTTTTTCTTCGCGCATATCTGCCATGGCCATGAACATCTCTGCACGAAAATCGGATTCTAGCCTGCTCAAAATTTGCTATGATTCTCAATGATGAAAATAATTCAATTTAAGATTAAAAAAAAAACATTGATTATCTTTTTTTAATAAACACACCAATTCACGAAAGCCACAGCAAATGATTTTAGTGTCTAGGATGATGTTTTGAGGTCTTCTACTTTCATTTGAAGTTTGGCACTTTTCTTCCTGTTGGCCCTGGTAGGCCTACAACTATTATGTAAAATATTTTTAAAAACAACAGAAAACAGACCATCTTTGGCCGTTTCAAATTTAATTTATTATATTTACCCCTCGGTTAAAAAATGTAGCACGACATCGTTTCTGAAAAAAGCAAAGATGAAACATTGTAAACCAAAAGAAAAAAATAAACGAAGTGTTTATCTTTCTACTACCATTCCAGTTTGAAAAAGATGTTTTTGACTCCGCTGAGATTTAGAAATTGCAAATGAGGTTAGCAGATTATCAATATGCTTTCTGATTTTCGTAGCTCTTGACGTGAAGCAGCTTAAGGTGCTATATAAGTAAAGAAAATTAGTTTAATTTGAAATTCCCAAGTCTGATATTCTATTAATGTAAATTAAATATACACACATTGTACACCAAAATGAAGGTTGTGATGGATAGAACACGAAAGATGTATGCATTGAATTCAGAGTCGACAGTAGGCATCGATGGTTCCGGCAATTCTGCTACCGTATTTCTACCAGAATTGATAATCAAATAATATTTCACGATAACAACTCGCTGACAAACATGTTTTAAATGTCCAGGAACAAAGCCAGGAAGTTATTTTTTTTTCGAAACGCAGCGACAGGATTGCATGTTGGTATATTCCAAAACTCTCTCTGCTGCAATCTTGTGAGCACATCTCAGGCGTTTGTTAGTCCCCTTTCTGGACTACTGACTTGTCCCAACAAGGGGTCATGTGCAGTGGCTGGGGTGTGGTGGAGGATGAGATTTAAATATTACTGCTCCATCAGTGAATGTTTTTTTCCAACTTCACTCCTGGTTTATATTCACCCACTTCTACTGTTCGTAACTACATTTACATTATTCAGAACTGATTGAAAATCTACATTGAAAAATGTGACAGAAAACACAATAATTCCTTAACACTGAGAGACAGGAACAGTATGTTCCCTACGATAATATGCGGTCTGTTATTATGATGACATATATCTGGGTACTATTGATTATATATTTTTAACTTTTTTTTTGGGGGGGGGGGGGGGAGGGGGGGGGGGCTGTTATTACTTTTACTGCTAAAATTATGAAGTAACTGAAGTTCAATGCCGGCATACGTTGGCTTGTTAATTCGATGGAAGAATCTATCACGCACTTGGGTTAAATTATTTCGACATGTGCTGCGAGCTCACCGAGCTCCGCACAATAGCCTTTTCACTATATATTGTATAATTTGTAGCATAACTTTTTAGACAAGTTTATGAGCACATCTCAACAATTACCTGGCTTCACACACTGACCATGTGCCCATCTATCATGCTGAAACATTTCCGTGTCCATACATTATTTACACACTCTGCCAATAAAATGAAGCTATGACTTGCACGCTAAATTAATACGTCATCACAACTGATAGATGTTTCTTTCGTCCCTGCTCCTCCTTTTGCTCGACAGGATTAATACTCCATCCTGATAAAAGGCTATTTTCCATAACTTCGGTATCAGGAGCTTTTACACCACCACGCAGAAATATCTTGAGCATTTACACACTTGCTTGTAAATATTAAGTCTTTGTTCGTTTGTGTTGAATTAATTGTGATTCATTCTTTTTTCATCCGCGTTGTGTCCTTGGGCAAGACACTTCATCTCCATTGCCCACGTGGGGGCACGATGGCGCCGTGTACTAAGAAGTATTGCACGTCGATGGTACGCATGTCTTCAACCAATCTAACCCTGCCTGTGCTGCAGTGCGGAGTTACAATGTTGGTGAGCTGGCAGCTGCTCGTCGTTGCTCGGTGGTTCTCTCCGGGTACTCCGGCTTCCTCCACCTGTAAAACTGTCACGGTCATGATTAGCCATTGTGCATAAATATGTGACCTTAAAACACCAATAAATAAATAAATATCTAAACATATTTTACATAATAAGCATTTAACTCTTAATGGCCACATGTGCATTATACTCAGAGGGTGTAGTGAAAGACCCGGTACCCCTGTCACGGACGATGGCGGGTAATATTACGTTAGACCAAATCCAGACCGACTTGGAATATAATTTTATAGCTCGATATAATGAAATTAACCACTGCACTGATGATGTAGAAGATTCATCATTCCATGGTCAGGTAAATAACTGCACTCATTATCTCCCAGAACAGTTCCGTTGCTCAGCTGTGAACAAGGATAAATCATTTTCACTATTTCACCTTAATTGCCAGAGCCTCAACGCACACTCGGATTCCCAGTATGATCCCCATTACAGCATGCAGGGCAAAGAACAAACCTTTGACATAATTGGCCTCACAGAAATTTTTAACATTCACCCAAACATGACATTTTTAGGATGGCTATCAGCCACTGGTCAAAATGAACAGACCAGATGACGACGACGGGAGAGGTGGAGTTGGGATCTTTATAAAGTGTGGCGAATTTAGAGACCGAACTACATGGTGCAGACTGGCTGGGAATTACTCTCCTGTCAATGGAACATAGCCAATACTACTCACCAAGTCCGGGCTGTTGACAGTGATTAGAGGTAGCGTTTTAGTGGCCTATTCCAGATTACTTGGTTTGGTGTGAGCATGCGCAGTTAGGGGTACTAAAGGGTACTCGTAAACTGGATCGTTTTAGTGCTAAATTGTTAAACCAGAATGCTATTCCGATTAAACTTTCTAACCCAAATAGGTAGTAGAGTTAATTGGTTTAATTTGCTTGAATCATGCGCAGATTACCGGAAATAAATAATAGTTGCATTCGCCGCATTATCTGAAAATCTTCGTAAAAAGCAATCATTCGACAATAATAAGTGTTCATATTCACCCTTTTTATGCTAATTATGTCTGAGATACCACAGCAAAAGAATATAGGACCCCTGGGGCCGCTTAAAGAATTTATTCCGGAGAAATACTACAGTTACATCGATTTAAAAGACAATAAAGTTTTGAATGGGTACCTCGCGTTAAACCAGGAACAAAGTGACTATCTCTGGGAGGCTGGTGTAGTGGAAGACACGGTGTTCATTCACAGTGCTGCCGACATCATTTTTGAAAAAGTTAAAAATAACTTAAATGACGAAGGCGAAGAGGCAATTGCTGAAATGCACCTATGGGTGGTAAATTTCTTAGTTGCCTGGTGTGATTTTGACAGAGTTATATGTAAAACTACTGCGCCTACAACTATATCAAAATACGCCGATACCCTGCCATCTACCTCTCGGGCAAGCACTGACTTGCTGTGTGACCCTTGCTGTGAAGCCACATCTCCAAATCAGACGCTTACAGATTGTCAGACTGACTACCCATCGATTGCTTCAACTGCAGAGCCGAAACAAGAATGCATGACATTGTCCACCAACATGGCAAAGGCCTTGATTGAATTATATGTTGAAAATCAGGATAATTTTATTAATGGTAAAATGAAGAAAAAAAAACGTGTGGCATATAATTGCAAACCAGATGCCTGGAGACAATGTCCCAGCAACACAGTGTGAGAATAAGTGGAAAAGTCTCACGGCAGCATACCGGAGAACAGAAGATGATAACAAAAAATCTGATGCGCAGAAGAAAACCTGCCCTTTCTACGATGAACTCGGAGATATCTTTGGTTCAAAATCCAACATGCGCCCACAGAAGTTGATATCATCCTTAAATAGTTCTTCCACCACTGAAGTGTCGAATTCGGATGACAACACACAAACAGAACCACAGCAACCAGTGGACGAGCCACCACAAGAGCCTGCTGCCAAAAAAGTAAGAAGTGTTGGAAGGCTGTTCTTTCTGAGAAAATTGAAAAATGTCAAGAGGCCCTTAATGGTAATGCACAGAGAAAGAATGTAGAATATGGATCGCCCGATTGATGTACTTACCAAGGATAAAGAATAAAACACTTCTGGCTGCCTCACACATGTTTTGAATTAAAATGTTTAACTGACCGGGTTTCCTTTTGTTCAAATCACTACCGGCGTCACTTGGGTACAACAACCGAGAAATGATAACTGATATCGGGGATTGAAATATGTAGACTATCTGTAGGCGTCCGATCTCATGAGACCACCCACTATTACCATAATGGGCAAATTTGTTCGCCCTGCTCGCACTCGAAGATTTTTATTTCAGGGGTTGCCACTATATTTCACAAACAGCGTCGGACTACAAAATACCCTGATCGACTAAACTCGGGGGTAGTGACAAAAGAATGTTAATAAAGCTGAAATCTGGGACGTAGCTATATGGATTCGAAATGAGGGGGGCAGCAAATTTTAGAAGGGTGTACCACATTAAGTTGCAGGAGATGGGGGGTTATAAAATTACATATCGGCCTATGTGCAGGCGGAGTATGGGGAAGGACTCAACCACCCCATTCCATAGCTGTGCCCTTGTCTGAAATACAGTAATCGGCATTACTAATAGAACCAGGATGGGGTAATCGTTGTTAAACTTTTGACTGGAGAATGCTCACTCACCCCCAAGCACCAAGTCACATTTACGATCCGATGGTGCGCATGTCTTCTACCTAATCTTTGTACGACTGTGACCTTGGGCCTCCCCCTCCCGGCCCTTCAAGGGGGAGGCCCAAGGTCACAGTCTTACAAAGACTAGTCTTCTATCATGTAAACCCACAAGCTGCAGCGCAGGATTAAATGTTGAAAGCTGACAGTTGGTGACAAGTGTTTTACATCGTGGGGTATTGCTGGGAAACGAGGGAACCACCCCCCCCCTTCACATTTATCAACAAAAAAGAGGCGTTCCTCTATTAATTTTGGCAACTAATGTGCCTGATGTTAAGAGCAAAGCAACCTCAGCTGAAGAATGATGCTCCTATGACGTGTGGGAAATCCGATGCCAGTCGATAAAAGGCTATAATAGTTAATTCATTACCGATTTTACGTTGATTTACTGCGAAACCTTGTTGTCACTTATTGTAGAATCTCTATGGTAGGGTTTGGGGGAAATGTCTACAGTTAGGAGTCCCTGAACTGTGATGGTCAGGCTCGTGCTATCTTAGCCCTCCTTGTAGCGAACAGCCAGTAAAGCCATCGCCCCTATTCGACCGACAGATTGTGCATGAGGATGATCAAGATGTAAACACAACTGCTTAGTTGTGGAGGGTTTTCCCTCCACGAATCACCATTAAATTGTTGTGGTAGGATACTACCGCATAGCGCCATAAGCCATTCTGTCACGACCTGCGTATATTTGCGATGAAGTTAAAGTGGATAGCAGAGAGAAGCCAATTAGACCGAAGCAGAACGCTGCAAAATAATGGTGAAAATTTCACGAGGAGCACTCAAAGGCATAATCGTACGGGAAGAAAATATTTAGTTGGGGGGGGGGGGGGGGGGGGGGTTCTGATAAGATCTTGCCTGGAAATGAGTTCTCGGTATAGACTAATGAGCGGCATGCCCAAAAATGACCCTCCCCCCCCCCCCCGAAGAAAAAAATAAATAAATAAATATTTATCCATTTTCATGGGGTTCTTCCCAGCGACGCTTAGTGCGTTAGTATTGGTTTCGTGAGACTATCGTTCCTCTACCTCATATATTAGCAATATACCCCGGCGGTTTCTTTAATTCGCGATATTGTCGTCGACAGAGAGATTATCCTAGCTGTAAAATGTGTCAGTGAAACCTAGTAAATAAACAGATGATTCGCAGTACCCCCACATTGGTAGAGAACATGTCTGGAAAAGAGGGGTGGGGCACATTACAAAATCGAGGGTATCGAGGCTAACGTTTTGTCACTATTATAAACTTCTTTCGTCAGTTTTGAATGGAAAAAAAACTATGCAGCTATCCAGTGCTGTAAACCACAAAATCACACACAAACAAGTCGGTCTTTCCTTGTATACAAGACACGAGGTCAAGCCCGTGTCTTGTAGTACAAGGAAAGACAGCAAAGTGCATTACACTGTTAGTAGGAATTCTGAACAGTTTTATAAGGGCTTGGTTTTTATGGGTGACTGTGGCTAACATGAATCCCCCTAAAAATATTGGGCCTAATCGCCCCACCTCGTCGTACAGTACAGCCAGCCAATATGGAAACTTTTCCACAAGTGGGCGCCTTTCCCACGTCTGCATTTCGGATTTAAAGCAGAATTTCAGCTGACCGGTGCTTCAATACCAAAAAATCTGTTGCGTGCCACAACGGGTTTTCTGCCTAAAATGCCCACTCGTGCCCCGCCGCTGATTCTCCTGTACAATTTGTATAGGACGAGGTGACAACTTCCAAGTAGCAATACTTGACACAGATATAGGATGTACTTAGGCTCAGCGATGCTCCGAAACCCCCGAATGAACTTTATTAGTCCCCTACCGGCATCGCCGGAGGGGACTATAGGTTTGCACTCCGTCCACTTCGTCAGTCTGTCAGTCACACTTTAGTTTTCCGGACTTTTTTTGGAAATGCTTCAACCGAATGATTTCATTCTTGGTAACCTACTATAGAACGATGACTTACAGATCAAGTTTGAGTTTCATGCTGATTGCATTATTCTTGTGTGAGTTATGGCCCTTGGAAATATGGAAACGCGCCAAAATATCAGTTTTCTGGACTTTTTTTGGAAATTCTTCAACGGAATTCATGCTGACCACATCTAGGTTATAACATTTGTATAATTATTAATGCTCATTAGTCCGGTAGGGGACATTGTATTGCTTCAGCGATAGGAGCGCTCTTGTTATATATTGTTTCGATTTGAAACGTCTTCAAGTTCTAAAATCAAGAAACTTGAAAATCAATTCCAAATTCAGCCTAAATTGTGGATGAAATTATCACAGTTTTAATCACATAGTTATTAATTGAAAGGGCATATCTTTTCAAGGAAGGTGCTCACCCCCACCCCCACAAAAGTTGACAGCGATTCGACAAATATCCTATTTTTCACCAACAGTAATCAGAGTTCTTTCCATTGCACTCTGGCTTGTTCTCGTGGTATGATAAAAGTCAGCGGTTCAAAGCTCTGTGCGGCCATGTTCTATACATTGTTGAAAATTTCCGTAAATTTACGGAACAGTGTTCCGACAATTTTGTTGCTGGAACAGTGTTCCGACAAAATTATTGATAAATTACCACAAAGATTCAACCGACAACTATGGACCGAAAGAAGTTGTTTGAAAGAGAGAAATGTCAACTTCCGTAACATCCCGTAGTTATATTATGTTTCGGAAAATATCAGCCCTGTAGTGTTCCTTGATATTACGAAACCATATTCCGGCAGCAAAATATGTTTCCGTAAAATGAAGAAAAAATTTTAAAAGTGCACGGCTACTCCATTTTCCTTGCACACGATTCATCTGTCTTTACCATGCATAACTTTGTTGACTAGTGTTTGGGGAGAAGCTGAACACAAGGTTTGATGTACATAGCTTTTACGGCACCACCACACCCACCCACCCAGACTCCGAAAATGCGGTGGGGACGCAACTGAAAATTGAAGATTGTCGAAGCCAGATCTCTGCCTCGGGCGTTATGGCAGTCTTGTGTCGAGGAAACAACTATCAAAAACTGAGGAAATACTAGAAATACACAACAGACTATGTAATGGAGATTTTTAATACCATTAGAAAAAATTCCGAACAGTGTTTCAGTTGATAATGACTTTGTATGGGTGGTGGGCCAACATTCTAGGGGGGGGGGGGGGGGTCACCATAATCACGTGTTTTTTCAAGAGATGAACACAGAGTCTCTTTTCTTTTCTTTGTTAGATGGTCACAGGATGAAAAACGCTAGGGAAATAATCACTTGAAAATAACTTTCAATTCAACACTTTTTCATTCTGAGATCAAATAATTCATCAGCTTTGTTCTCCGAAGCTCGGATTTCGGATTTTCAGCGGGCGTCTGCGTTCCGTGAAGTAGTGAAAGGCCCGTAGAGTCGATATCATCATCATTATCAAAGGGTTCCACAAAGGAGTTCAAATCATTAGGATCATCTGTGTTGTTAGCTAGACAAAAATTATGCAAACAACATGCGCTACAAATAATGTCTGATATCAATTCAGTTCGTGTCATATCAATATTCCTCAGTCAGCGAAATCGGTCTTTGAGAAGACCGAAAGCACGTTCAATCACAGAACGCTCTGAAGAAAGGGCCTTGTTAATTTTTTTCTGCTTCCTCGTCAGATATCCATTATCCCTGAAGGGACACATTAACCACGATTTTAAGGGATATGCTGCGTCACCGACGAGAAAGGTATCTTTGGTAAACAGGTTGCCATGTTCAGCAGCATCAAACAGATTGGAATTCCTGAGAACTCGTGCGTCATTAACGGACCCCGGATACCCAACAAAAATGTCTAAAAATTTCAGTTGATACTCACATACCGCATGCATGATAATCAAAGGACACTTTTTGCGGTTAAAATAACATTTTGGATCCTTATTTGGCACTTCAGTCCGAATATGTGTCCTATCAATGGCACCTATCATCCCTGGAATGCTAGGTTTTCTGCTCAAACGACAAAGGGTTTCACTGGTGGGCCACTTGATATATTTGGGCATCAGGTGGGTGTTGATTGCGCAGCAAACCTTCATCAAAACGCCATGGGCTGTACCTTTGCCCACACGAAAACGATCGGTCACCGAGCTGAAAAACTCTTGGTTAGAAAGACTCCACATTGAAATCAGAAGTTGCTTGTCTGGCGAAATTTCAGGCCTTCCTCCTGGGTGTGGTATTTCTCTGACAAGTATACCTTCTAATTCACTCATTAAAATCTGAAAGGCGCTTCTTGTCAGCCGAAAATGGGCTTTAAAGTCAGATAATGAATACATTGGAATAGTGACTTCCGGATATCCGACGATTTTACTGTGCTCTTCTGCATCTAACGTCCCAAGCCACAGCAGAGGATTTCCTGAAACCGCCACAGTACATACACCAACGGCAGATATTTCATACGTGTTGTCATTTAATTCATCAACTAAGAAAGCAGCGACTGCTCTGTTCACTGATGCCTTGATTTGATAAAACGTTTTTTTCAGAATCAACTAAGTTTTCCTTTCACGAGAAACGACCAACTGGCCGTACACTTTAAACCAACCGAGTTTAAAGTGTACGGCCAGTTTACTTGGTTTATCAAACCTTGTATTCTGGAACAGACCACTGAAACGCACCCAGAGTCTCCATTGATTGTGACAGATCGTTGACGTCCTCAGAGACTTATATATTTATACAGATATATGGTGAGTCCATAATAATATAATGTATTATATAGATCGTTTTACACCCCGAGATATATAATAATGGCGACGAGTTTAAATGGCAGCGCGTGAATTTGGCGTAAATTTCATTTATTTGTGAAACTTAGCAACTTTCATGTTGCGATAATGCATCGTTTGAAACAATAATATGTGATTTTTATTAGCTTGATTGATAATTTTAAAGCAAATAATATGAACTTTGGTAAAACCAAGAAGCGCGCGCAACTCACAGTGTTTTTCAAATTATAATGACATAAACTTAACAAAATTTAAAACAATGTTTAAGGGGTCGTCCAACAAAACATTTTGCGTTGTGAACTAATGCATGTACATGCTGTCTTGTAGATTTATTTCCCCCTAAAAACATATCAGACCTACAATAGAATATGAAATTTAGGCAAACCTAAAAGCGAGCGAAAGTGATGCATTAGGCCTAATGTGCTGCAGGCCTACATTTACTGGTAAAGAATAGGGGACCAACCAAATTTCGAGATAACTTCTTTTATCTGCGTTTTGATTGGAAGATATTTTCCAATCCTCTGATTGAAAGATAATTTTATCATTGCTTTTATTGGAAGATATATTTATGGCGTCGTTGTTTTCCGCAATTTATCCGATGAGTTACGGAAATTGCTGCGTTCAGTTTTATTTTTTCACAAATAGCGTGTAGCATTTATTGTTACTATTACCAACGTTTAGTAGCCACTACAAGAAAATACAGCAGTGCTGTGCAAAAAAAGGACGATGATAATATTCCAATGCAGTTTTACTGAAAAGGCCATCTTTAAAATAATAAAATTGAGTATCACAAATGTAGTTTCATGATTCGGACCAGATTTTTATATAGGACGTTTCGCTCCCAGATCTATGGACGATTCTGACCATATTTCTGGCCGATTCGGACCAGACTATTGGATGATTCGGTCCATGTTTGTGGACGATTTGGACCAGGTTTCTGGGCGATTTGCCCAACAGACACACAAACTACACAAGCCAGCGCAGACATACACACTTCACAAGACAGCACAGACTTGTCGTTTGAAGTAAATAGGCCTAGAGCTTTATGTGCCAATTTCAATAAGCCGTTTTCATTAATTTCACTGAAAAAAATACCGACGTACCGGTATTGTTTGTAGTTATCACAACAGATAATTCTGAGAGTAATTATGAAACTGCTAATCCTGTGCTTCTGGATTTTTGCAATACATTTTGGGTCCGCATACCGAATTTGGTCAAAATCGGCCCAGTAGTTAGCCCGTTGCTAAGGGGGAGGTCTGGTTGCTAATGACGTCACGTGGCGTCAACATTGGCCTATCTGTTTTCATTTGCAATGCATTTTGGGTCCGTATTCCGAATTTGGTCAAAGTCGGCCCATTAGTTAGCCCGTTGCTAAGGGGGCACTCTGGTTGCTAGGGAAATCAAAAGACGTAAACTTCGATCTGTTTGTTTTCATTTGCAATGCATTTTGGGTCCGTATACCGAATTTGGTCAAATTCGGCCCAGTAGTTAGCCCGTTGCTAAGTGGGCGCTCTGGTTGCTAGGGAAGTCACGTGACGTCATCACTGATCTATCTGTTTTCATTTTTAAAGCATTCTGGGACCGTATACCGAATTTGGTCCAAATCGGCCCAGTACTTAGCCCGTTGCTAAGGGCGCGTTGTGGTTGCGAGGGAAGTCCCGAGACGTCAACATTGATATGTATTTTTATTTGCAATGCATTTTGGGTCCGTATACCGAATTTGGTCAAAATCGGACCAGTAGTTAGCTCGTTGCTAAGGGGGCGCTATGGTTGCTAGGGAAGTCACGCGACGACACCATTGACCTGTCTGTTTCGTTTGCAATGCATTTTGGTCCATATACCGAATTTGGTAAAAATCGGCCCAGTAGTTAGCCGGTTGCTAAGGGGGCGCTCTGGTTGCTAGGGAAGTCACGTGACGTCATCATTGATTTATCTATTTTCATTTGCTATGCATTCTGGATCCGTATACCGAATTTGGTCCAAATCGGCCCAGTAGTTAGCCGGTTGCTAAGGACGCGCTCTGGTTGCTAGGGAAGTCACAAGACGTCAACATTGATATGTCTGTTTTTATTTGCAATGCATTTTGGGTCCGTATACCGAATTTGGTCAAAATCGGACCAGTAGTTACACCATTGCTAAGGGGGCGCTCTGGTTGCTAGGGAGGTCACGCGACGATACCATTGACCTGTCTGTTTCGTTTGCAATGCATTTTGGGTCCGTATACCGAATTTGGTCAAAATCGGCCCAGTAGTTAGTCCGTTGCTAAGGGGGGGGGGCGCTCTGGTTGCTAGGGAAGTCAGTGACGTCATCATTGATCTATCTGTTTTCATTTGCAATGCATTCTGGGTACCGAATTTGGTCCAAATCGGCCCAGTAGTTAGCCCGTTGCTAAGGGCGCCCTCTGGTTGCTAGGGAAGTCACAAGATGTCAACATTGATATGTCTGTTTTTATTTGCAATGCATTTTGGGTTCGTATACCGAATTTGGTCAAAATCGGACCAGTAGTTAGTCCGTTGCTAAGGGGGCGCTCTGGTTGCTAGGGAAGTCACGTGACGTCATCATTGATCTATCTGTTTTCATTTGCAATGCATTCTGGATCCGTATACCGAATTTGGCCCAAATCGGCTCAGTAGTTAGCCAGTTGCTAAGGACGCGCTCTGGTTGCTAGGGAAGTCACGAGACGTCAACATTGATATGTCTGTTTTTATTTGCAATGCATTTTGGGTTCGTATACCGAATTTGGTCAAAATCGGACCAGTAGTTAGCCGGTTGCTAAGGGGCGATGTGGTTGCTAGGGAAGTCATGCGACGACACCACTGACCTGTCTGTTTTCGGTTCACTTTGTTCCAATAACACACAGTGTTGGTTTGAAGTGAACAGCGTTTTGCAAATGCAAAACAGATAAATCACGTGACAGAACACTCCGCAGAATCGAACAACAGCGGGATCTTAAAAGCCAGCCAGCAGACGATGAAATCCAATGTGTATATATGGGAACATTTAGCTTTTCGACAATTTCTGTCATTTAGTCAGTAAAGCAAACGACAGTTGAGTTTGTTTGGAAAAACTTTAATTTTGAAAAGCATGTTCAATAAATTATTCACAGTCTGCATGGAATGATCTAAGGAGAAATCTCGCATTACACCGTTCGCTTTTTAGGGGGCGTCATTCGATTTGTTCGCTTCTGAAAACGAGAGCTGGGGTTCCCCATGTTTCTACTTCCGGTTTAGATTGGATGGCATAGCATTCCTTGGTTTTTCCAATTTCACGTACACGTTGTCTATTAGGCTTGCTTCAAAGCAGCCCTTCGGGCTGCTTTTGTGCGCGCTATTAGGCTTGCTTCAAGGCAGCCCTTCGGGCTGCTTTTGCGCGCGCTAATATATCATGTCGGGTCTAAAATGTATAGTAAAATATTTATTACGTTCTTGTAAATTTTTTATTTGAAAAAAATCACAGAAATTTCGTAGTATTTTTCGACGATATTTTTCGTAACAATTATCAGTTCACGCCTGGTACATACAAGATAAATATGATATGTAAAGAAATTTAAAGTTTAAATTTTGAAATTTAAATAGAAAATATTCATACAATTTTAATGTAGACTTGAATATTTTTGTTAAAATTGACTATGCTCTAACAATGTGGTGTCGGGCTCGTTAGTTACAGTTTTCACACAATGGCACTCAACATTCAGACTATCGCGCTCGATGAATTTCAAATGCTTAAAAACATGGGCCCCGTGAAAGCTAAAAAAAAACTATACACATGCAGACAAAATAAAGGCACTCTGACATTGGATGATTTAGTTATGGAAACGGGGATCGCTGAATCAGCTTAGCAAGAATTAATAGAAAATGAAATAATCACTCTTGATTGGTTACCCAAATCACCAGAACCTACCACCAATAAACAGTCTGTATTGGGGGATTCTTTTACCTCACCCACTAGTAGAAATCCAACACATATTCAGTGCAACCTAGAACCCAACATGTTGCCATCTCCCCCCAAAACAAATGTGTTCTCTCTAACCAAACCAACACAACAGGTACAAGTTCCTAAAAATGTAACTGAAGTCATCCATGAGATGAGAAGAGAGATAAGAAACTTACATAAAAAATATGAAGGAGACAGAGACTTGTGGAAAAGGGAGAAGGTATTACTAGAACAAAACGCAGAGGAAGAGACAAAAATGCATCTTGCTAATTTAGAAGAATTTAAAACAAAGTCAACGGAGCAAATGAAAGAGCTAACAGAACAATTTAATATAGAATATTAAAGACTGGTTGTAAAGTTCAAAGAGCTAAAGCAACAGAAGCAAGAAGAAAAACTCCCTGTACCTGCATGGCGTCAGACATCTACACCCTCAGTTGGAGCAGAACATGCGGCACAGGCACATGGACACTCATCTCTAGAGTCAATATCAAATGGCATCAGCAGGATATTAAAAATAAAAACAGAGCCGCATTCATCGCAGTCTGAGACCTACCCTTCCGATGAAGGAGAATCAGATCAACAGACTTCGCAAGTACAGGTGATGCCTAAAAGTACTGCCACTTGCAGTTCTAAACATAAATTAACTGCGGGAACTCAAACAAACACTGCTGACAATTGTTCCGATGAGCCCACATGTCGCGACCATGACCACCATAGAAGACGTCGTTCACGAATAATAGTAAGAATTGTTCGTGACAAAGAATCTCCAGCTAATGATGTTGATAGACATCGAAGTCGTCACGTATCACATAAACATCGCGTGTCACAAAGTCGTCATGTGTGTAGGAAATTTTTAACATTCACCCAAACATGACATTCTTTGGATGACTATCAGCCACTGGTCAAAATGAACAGACCAGATGACGACGACGGGAGAGGTGGAGTTCGATCTTTATAAAGAAAAACATTGATTTCAAAATTCGCCAAGACCTCTCCATTTTCATTCCACACGTCATAGAATCCCTATTCATTAAAATTAACATCGACAAATCTCGCAGAATTGTTGGTGTTGTATATAGACCTAACACAGCGCCCAGGGCAGATATTGATAGTTTCCTTACCAAAATAACTGATAAAATAAATGAAGAAAAATTACTCAGATACATAACTGGTGACATTAATATAGACCTCTTAAAACCGTGTCTCATATGAAAACAGAAAATTATATTAATTTAAAGTTTAGCCAGGGATATCTACCGGCAGTTACAAAACCCACGAGATTGACCATCTACTCAGCAACACTAACTATTTTCACAAATAATCTTCAACCACCCTCTGTGTCCGGAAAAATATTAACCGATGTCTATGATCATTTTGGTGTCGTTTATGCAGAAACCCTTCCCGAGAAATCTAGCAATAAAACCTCCGTTTGGACACGAAAATTTACCGCAGAAAACAAAGCATTGTTCAATTCACTTCTATCTCAGTGTGACTTCTCGTCAGTCTTAGAATCGAACTGTCCAAATTCGGCCTGCAAGACTTTTATTGAAATTTACCTGGAAATACTCGAACTGGCGTTCCCCCTAAAACGCGTTTCTAGGAACAATAAGCTCATTAATCAGAATCCTTGGTTGGCAAAGGGCTTAATTATATCTTCTAAAAATAAAAACAAATTCTATCCTAATTTAAAAAAAAAAACACGGAATCTAACCAAAAACATTATAAAATTTATTGCAAGATTTTTAATAAAGTTAAAAAGCAATGTAAAGCAATTTATTATAAAAATGTCCCAAATAACAATAAGTACAACATTAAAAAAAACCTGGCAAATACTAAATAAAGCCATCAAAAAATATAGACAAGAAGCCAACTTACCCACTTTCTTTATGAAAGCTAACAAAACAACTGACCACCCAAATGAAATAGCGTTTGAACTAAATACCTATTTCGCAAATATTGGCAAGCTTACAAGTGGAAAAATATCTAAATCAAGTAAATCTTCTTAAGACTACAGGGATGAACGTTCATTTCAAAATGTTTACATCAATCCAGTGTGTGGCATAGAAATTAGAAATATTGTAAAATCAAGACTGTGACATCAGTTCAGACATTGTCAAGCATAGCATAGTATTGGCTATGTTATTACCCCACTAACGCATATCATCAACTGCTCGTTTGCACACGGTATTGTCCCAGATATAATGAAAATTGCCAAAGTCATTCCCTGATTCAAATCCGGTGATGAGCATAACTTTACTAATTATAGACCTATCGGTCACTTTCTGAAAAATCTTAGAATAACTCATGTCTGTACGACTCTTAAGATTTTTCGACCGGTTTAACACATTGCATCCTTTCCAGTATGGATTCAGAAAGAGACATAGCACTAAGCACCCCGTCATGCAACTGCTCAAAAAGGTGGCTGATGAAAATAATTTAAAAAAAGTAAAAACTATACCCTCGCCCTGTTTCTTGACCTTTCTAAAGCATTTGATACTATAGATCACTCCATCCTACTAAACAAATTAGAAAGATGTGGTATAAGAGCACTAAGTCAAAATTGGTTCAAAAGCTATTTATCGGGGAGAAAACAATATGTCGCATATGGTAGTCAACAATCCGACTTGGGCCTGATAACACACGGGGTTCCTCAAGGATCCATTCTAGGACCTCCGTTGTTTTTTATTATTTGTCAATGATATTTGTCATGCCACTTCTCTGGATCTGCTATCATTTGAAGATGATACTACCGTCTACTCCTCTGGCTGCGACCCAAACCAATTAATTCCTTACCTAAACAGAGAGAATTCACATCGACGAGAATTTATCCTGTAAATATCATGTATCTCAACTTTGTTTTTAAATAGCTCATGCAAATTTTGCCCTTAATAAAGTGAAGACCATACTTCCCTATGGTGCCACAAAAATCCTTTATTTTATTTAAGTACATACTCACTTAAACGTGTGGAGAAATGCACCGTCAGCACATAGGCTAACTCTGTTACAGAAGCGAGCGATCCTTGCGCATTGTAACCAATAAGTTATTTACAGCACATACAGACCCCCTATTTCGCAATAATAGAATATTAAAAGTTGAAGACCTCTGTAAACACCAGACATGCTTATTTTCATTCGACTGGTATCATGGAAACTTGCCTGATTGTTTTGAAAACTATTTTAGCGTAATCGATCGACCAACAGGTTGGTCGAGCGAAAGATCTGGACTTCTTCAGTTCAATAAAACGTGAACTAAATCCCTCGATTTCCTTCCGCCAAACATGTGCTCTAAAATCTGGAACGAGTTAGATAGCAACATCAGAAGTATAACGGAGAGACACAGATTTAAAAAAGCACTAAGGGCCTTTTTCTGTCATCATACCCCAACAACGTTGATTGCAACAATCCATATTGCCCCGACTGTACTCCCTGATAGAGACAGAATGCTTTTTCGCCGTCTAATAGTCTAAGGATATTTGTTGTTATGCGTCTTTGGGTCCCCAGTTCTTTTCTCATTGTGTACTAAATTACTAATCCTCCATATAATGGGCTCCTTGCATGGTAAGCCTTACTCTTATAGTCACAAGACGCTATGAGAAACCAGAAGTAAGAATATGTTACTTCTAATGCAAGTGATCTCTTAAATTAGTATCCAATATATTCCTCGTACTGGTCTGGACTAGATCACCCCACGTGCACTTCTTGGTCTCTGTAGTAGTTTCTTCCTAGTGTGTATTTTTTAAAAAGTGCTTACACTAGGAGGTGTGCCGTTGTTTCAGCTGACTGCTGGGTAATCTTATCTCATCTTATCCAAGTTTCCCTGTTCTTTATGCTCGAGAATAAATCACATTAGGTAAAAACACATAATTGTAAAAGTCTGGTTTAAGGTTGCGTAATGCACAGTTTGGGAGACAACAGGTAGACAGCCAACCTGGCTATGTTGTCTCTCTGAAGTATACACTGATATTGTCGTGCTTGAGTAGTGTTAATTTATATATCCTTTTTTGTATCCTTAAAACACTCTTTAGTACCTTATGTATCATTTCTGTTTGTATCATGTAGACTGCAAAATAAAGAAATCAATCAGATTTGTTTCCTTTTCTATCTGTTTACGTTTGGGACAAGGTCAATGGGGCCTAAAAAGACTGATATGCAATCAGGTATAAAATGAAATAATGATTGCTTTCAAACTACAGGCTGACGTTACATGGAGACTGCACAGTAGCCATATTACTTTTAAGGTATCGTGACACTTGTTTCAATTTCATAGAATTATGCGATTATTTTTCAACTAAATTTCGTTTCGTTGCTTCCCGTGACATACGTATGTCCGTCGACCATGGGATAATTCTTCATTAAAAATGCAGAGTGTTGGAATTTCCCCCAAAACGCGATTCTGTCGCTGCATAGTGAGTGTTTTGAATGCCAAGCATTTTTCCTGGATATCTGAAGCGTATATGAAGTTATTCTTATGAAATATTATTTGATTCTCACTTCTGAGTTGCAGACATCCAGGAACCATTGGTGTCTGCTGTCAACTCTTTGAACTGAATACATATATTTTTCGTGTTCTATACATCACAACCTTCATTTTGATGTATAATGTGTGCATATCTAAATTCAATTTATGGAATATCAGAGGTTGGAATTTCAAAGTAAAATAATCTTCCTTACTTATGTAGCACATTAATTAGCTGTTTTATCTGGCAATAACGAATGAAAAATATAGCCTGATAAAAGTAGTTTATTGTTCAGATTGTATTATTTGCTGTTTTTTTTTTTTCAGTTGTCCTTCCATCATTTCTATCATGAATATTACGTTTTAAATAACATTATACAAATATTGTATAAATGTTTTGTTGGGGCATACATTTATACATTCATTAATTGCTCGTGTTTATAACATAAACACAAAAACCCGTTTTGGAGACATGTAGCAAATAAGACCTACATATACTTCAAAGGTTCTATTCATTGTCACCATACACGTGCAGACCACAAAATACAAAGGTTATTAGCAGCAGTTTTATTTATTTCAAGCTTCCTTTTCTATCATCATTAGAACATATCCGCTGCCGAAATGGCTTTCAAATGTAGTCTGTAGGTCTACAAGTATTTTGCTCATTCTCTCTTTTCAGATTTTTCTTGAAACTGAGAGCTGAGATGGAGTTTCGAATAGTTGCATATGTGAATTTTATCACTACTCGTGTTGGGTAGTCAGAAACACTCAACGGAGTATTGGCGGACAAACTAGGATGACAGTCAGTCCAACCTCTTGGCCCACTGTACTGTATAATTTCCTGCAAACTATTCACGATAGAGGAGTACGGGAGTACGTGCATCTATTCCTATCAGAATCCTTCTAAACTTTTTATGCTACGGGTAGAGAGAGATCGCGCTTTCCTGTTTTGACATTCTTCCAGTGATGTAGAAATGAGAGTATTATCGTCTGGTTGGTTCCAGTAGACTGTTGTTTTCGGGAAGAAAGAATTCCTGTACCGTTCTGTTTTGCAGCATGGAGCTTTTAATGTTTTTTAATTTGATCAGGCAAGGCGTACCACAGAATTTCTTGTTTCAGTCTTTGTAGGCTCTTACTGCATTTTATTTTTTAACGTGTAAGAACAGTTTCTCAGAGAAGTGAGTGTCATAAAGTGTGGAACTCATTAAAAGGAGTATCCCTGCTCTTTAACGACCGTTACAGTCTTTCATTTAGTTTTGGAGGGTTCGGCATTGAGCTCAGTCTTGTTCTAATCTCCAAAATGATTTCATAATTGTGGGTTTGGCAGAGGATGCCATATTTCAACCATGACTCATGAAGTGCAAAGGTGCGAGCACGGGGGTGGGGATTCCACTCTCGTCAGAAGGCAGGATATCTGAGGCCTCCATGGGGAAATTTGTAGAAAATTGAAGGTCAGTGTGACCTTCCGGTCCGGTAGCTCCTTTGTGGATAACCAGAATGTTATCCAGCCAAATTATTCCTGCAATTTTGTATCGATTCATTTAAATTTTGCAAATTTGCAACGGAAAGTCAGTTTATAACGTTCCATGGATAGCCTGCGCAGGAGCTATGGCAGTGTGCATAGGGTATGATATTATCTGCGATAACACCGGATAGTGAAAAAAGCGAAGCTAGAAGTGTGGAGGTGAAAGTCAGATAGTAGTAGTTATGGAAGCGGTAGTTTTATTTATTTAGTTATTTACTGGTGTTTTAGTTCACATACGTCTGCACAGTGGCTAACTGTGACCACAACAGGGAGGTAAAGTCTATCGTTTATACTCTTGTTGCCCATTTTAGAGGACTTCCACCCCAAGCATTGATGATTGAGTCCTATTTTACAAGCAAAACAAAGCTTGTTTACAACAGTAAACAAACACTGCATCACTTCCCGGGGTTCCCACGGTGGATGTGGTAGTATTACCAATATCGGTTAGGCCCATAGTAGCGGTGGTGTAGACAAACAGCAATAGTTATGGTGCCTGACAGTAGAAACAAGCGATGGGACTAGCACTTGGTAACAGAAGTAGAAGCAGCTGATCGTTGAACGGATAGAGTCAGTCATGCTACTTAGCCACAAAGTAGTAGTGGTAGTGGGCCAGAAGTAGAATCTAGGGGAGCTTACATGTATGATTTTCAGTGCCAGGCTGGGATTGGTGCCAGTGTGAGTCATCGTAGCCTCCACAGTATAAAGCTGACAACTGTCGGCCTGAGGAATATATGGACTGATACTGAGCGGGACGAATGTTAGAGATGGAACTCTAATTCTTTTATTCTAGTGATGCAGTTTGATACGTCGATTGAAGCTTAAACTCAACTACACTACCTCACTCACGCCCCATGGTGAAATATTGCCAATAAAAATAGTGAAGCACGGAACCAGTATATTGACCATACAAAATTATCTGCAATCTGTTTTCCGGTAAACTCAAATGACTCATATCAATGTTCCTTGATGGCTAGATATGTAATCACCATCAAATACCTAATGGTCGATTGTAATGTCCAGCAATGCATTTCAATTTAATCCTGGCTTCAATGATAGTCTTTCCAAGGTGCAGGCCAGATCATCAATATCTACTACCTTGCGTAAGATGGATACAAGGTGGTAACTAATGGTGTGGGGATTGGGGAAGAACCATCACATTAAACTGAAGTCTGAAAGTCACAGGTTCATTCCTATGCATGGTTCGTATACTTCGGTGAGAAGAAATGTGCGGAATTTGCAAGAACATTCCAGGCCCAGGAGCTTCATCTAAAATAATTTTAATCATCTTTGAATTTGTTCACATATACATACTAGTTGACAATTCTTATAATGTAATCCTAACAATACCTGGAACCTAACACTGATCCCTGTGAAACTCTCTGAGAGAGTTTCTCAAGGATCAGTGTTAGGTGCTGGTAATATTTCAGCAGACGAAAAAATGCAATTTAACTTGTTGACCTGCTGGAAGCCCATACCCGCCCCCCCCCCCCCCCCTCGTTCTGGAGTGCAGGTACCACAACTCAAAGGCTTCATATTCTGTGGATAATGCTTCATATTATCTTTGAAGTGAAATTATTCCGTCAGTATGCTTTTGCAGTGATACAATTTATGGGAGAGTGCCTGTATTCTCCGATAAATTACAACAAGACAAAGACATAGGGGCAGATTTTGATGACTAAAATGATTTAGCACTCTATCACTTAAGCAACAGAAGCACACAAATCCCAAGGCTTACTCAAGTACACATCTGGACGCAAAATGACTCACTAAATACATTTTCCAAGAACTTTCTAGGTTTCTATGACCTTTTCAAGAAAGTGCAATATTCAAGTACTTTCAATGACCTGGAATTTCAGTTTTAAAAGGACCCGTATGAACCCTTAGACGGGCTACCATTCTCCAAAAAATGACAGGCCTTGCATAGATCAGTAATGTCACGGGGGAGGAACTGTTCCATAAAAGAGACTCCTGTTCCGACTTTACGGACGGTTCGATTGCGATTAAATCTCCAGTTCGTTACCGACTTTGGCTGTTTTTCATCGACAGATGAAGAAAATATGGTGAGTGTTCTATAATGTTTTTTGAATGGAAGGTCGTTTCTCCGGCAGGTCAAAAGGTGCACCATGTCACGTTGTCATAAGCTATAGATCATTATCTAAGTTTACATGTACACAGTAAAAATGTCCACGATCACTAGATCTTCACTGAAAAAAAAATTAAAGACTGGTGATACGCCGACATTTTAGAGACCACTTGAGGTTACAGAGGTGAACAGTTTCACCTAGCAGTACAAATATACCTTGTTTTAATATTGTATGCAAATTTAGAATGAACAGTCGAAATCTAATCCTCTACAATGCTATAAAGTTGAACCTCGTGTAAGCTCCAGTTCGCTAAAAGTGAAGATCCAGTTCGCTCAACAAGAAAAATCATAGGCTCCAGTTCACTTCACCGAAAATCGTCCATTTATCTTGGCAGCACAATTGACGATTTTAACAACAATATTGTGAGCAATATTGTGTTGATTCGCCCGAGCACTACTACATTTTGTTTAAAATTGTCATACAAGCGACCAGGACCACCGTAGGTACGTTTTGCAATAATTTTGTGACATTAAACTACTGAGAGTAATTTTATATATACATCATAGTCACAATGTGCCTGCTCAAACAATCGTTTTCACCACCCAATATTTATTACACTAGTCTTTACTGGCCTGCTTTCCAATTTTGCAACAAGCCGTGTGTGATACTATACATGTTACGTTGCATGGTTTTGAGATTGAGACGGAAATCCAACATTTAAAGGTGGATAAATCCTCGTGTCAATCTCAAAATTAAGCAGCAAACATTTTATGAATATGGCCTCGGCGGTACAGTTCACGTGATAACTCCGCTAAAGTACTTTTGTAGAAACAAATTGGGGATTGGGCAGACAATTAGATTTTATGACCTTTAAGTTTCTATAGGATTTTATGGGATAAATTTAGAGTCATTCAAAACAAGTTGCTTATGTAGCTTTTATATATTATAATATATTTGATTTTTGGGGGGCTACAGTATATATTAAGTGGGAGCAGGCAAGGGGCATATGAGATCCATTAAATCTTGGAAATTCTTGTGATACCGGTGACATCAAATTTCATTTAAAAATGAGGTTCAATGTGGGTGTAAACAAAATACCATATTTGGAAATTTCCTTGATACTTATTAATGTTCAATTTTGCCTAGCTTCGTGCAAGGCTAAATTTAAAATGCTGGTGAATTTCATGAATTCCATATTACATGAACAACCTATTTTATTCATCACATAGGCCTAATATACGACAATAACGTCCTGTCCTACACTTTATTTTAGATTGTTTGCGTGGTGTATTTTGACTATATATGAGTGCTGCATCACCTATATTGTACTGTACTACAACTATAATATCTCACAAGTGGCACACATCTATTGATCGTATGCAAAACATAGTAAATATGATTATATACAGACATAAAATAAGTCTCGCAGCGAACTGATCTCAAACAAAGCGAACCGATCTGATCAGAAGTGAACTGGTGCGTTTTGCATGAATGTTTAGAGCTCAAAATCTCTGTCGTCCGGATCCCTTGGGTTGCTGTCGAACTTAAAATATGCCGAGAGTGATTATATCTTGCCGGTTACCCCAGATTTCTTTGAAGAAAATATTTATATGGAAGAAAACGAGGCTTACAAAATTACTGTACAGACAATGGGATTTCTGTACAAACTATAGCTTCTGTTAAAACGCATGGCAACTTTACAATTTGTCCCCTTTGTTTCATCTTGTCCTTGAAATGTACAGCGGAGATATAGTTTTACATGAAACGAAACTTATTTGACTCAAATGATGTTAATATGTACCTGCAATCTTCCATTCTTCAACTCTCTGTCATAAATTCATTCGCTAGCGAACTGTAACAAATCGGTAAAGAACTGGTTAAAAAGTCGGAACAGGAGTCTCTTTCATGGAACAGTTCCTCCCCCGTGAATGTCCCCGAGGTGCCACTGATAGGAGACGTGGTGCATGGACAGAAGCCTGCACTGAGGGACCTTCAGCGCTGCCCACAAATTAGTAAAATCACTACTTGATAGAAATGTAGCACTTGTTTTTGACCTAACTTACCCCTAGTCAACAGTGATAGGCTATGTCACCCTACACACTTTTCCTTTTGAAAAATCAACATCAAATACAGAAATGTCAGTGGAAGGTGAAGTATTTGACAATCGGTGCTGGGCTCAGGTATTATTTCATTAAAACATAAGAGCACTGCTGGGCAGTGGAATCATTATTCAGACACTAATCAAAAAAGTATATATATCTCATACATTTCAAATGCATCCCAGTTCGCACGAATCAGAAAACCAGAGGCTTAAGTGAGCCTAAAACGCTCACCTGGCTCAAGTTGTCAAAAGCAATTTTTTGATTTGTCATGACACAACCAAAGGCATTTTTGGGGGCCATTCATGTCTGCTCGTCCTAGGAAAATTTCTAGGCAAAAACAAAGCTCTGTCCGAACGAATTTTTGTTTGTTTTTAACTCCTGTAGTTCTCTCTACCCCCCCCCCCCCCCCACACACACACCACCAAAAAAAAAAATATGAAAAGATTCTGACTGGTGGATATGAAGATTTTTAAAGAAATTTTCTCATACTGCACTAAGATAAAATTCAGGCTCCCATAGGCAGCCCAAATATTAACCTGGGGGACTCGATTTGAACAAACTTGAATTTGCTCCCTATAGAGATGTTGTATACCAAATATGAAAGGATTCTGACTGGTGGATCCGAAGAAGAAGATTTTTAAAGAAAGTTCCTCATATTACATTTATAAGTTAAAATTCGATCACCCATAGGGAGCCCAAATATTAATCTACCTGGGAACTCAATTTGAACAAACTTGAATCTGACCCCCTTAAAGATGCTGTATACCAAGAATGAACGGATTCTGACCAGTGGATCTGAACAAGAGGATTTTTAAAGAAATCCCCTCATATTGCACTAAGTCAATATTCGGGCTCCCATAGGGGCCCAAATATTAACCTAGGGACACGATTTGAACAAACTTGAATCTGACCCCCATAAAGATGCTGTATACCAAGTATGAACGGATTCTGACCAGTGGATCTGAACAAGAAGATTTTTAAAGAAATCCCCCTCATATTGAACTAAGTCAATATTTGGGCTCCCATAGGGGGCCCAAATATTAACCTAGGGACACGATTTGAACAAACTTGAATCTGACCCCCTTAAAGATGCTGTATACCAAGTATAAACGGATTCTTACCAGTGGATCTGAACAAGAAGATTTTTAAAGAAATCCCCCTCATATTGCACTAAGTCAATATTCGGGCTCCCATAGGGGCCCAAATATTAACCTAGGGACACAATTTGAACAAACTTGAATCTGACCCCCACAGAGATGTTCTATACCAAATCTGAAAGGATTCTGACTGGTGGATATGAAGAAGAAGATTTTTAAAGAAATTTCCTCATATTGCACTATGTTAAAAATTCAGGCTCCCATGGGGAGCCCAAATATAACCCAGGGACTCGATTTGAACAAACTTGAATCTCACCCCCTAGAGATGTTGTATACCAAATATCAAAAGAATCTGACTGGTGGATCTGAAGAAGATTTTTAACGATTATTCCCCATATGTCACAGAGTTAAGATTCAGGCTCCTGTATTGAGCCCAAATATGAACCTAGGGGCTTAATTAGGACACACTTGTATCTGGCCCACTCCCTCCCTATGGATGTTGTATATACCAAATATCAACAGATTCTGATCAGTGGTTCTGGAAATATTTTTCAGCATTTTTTCAATGCCCACTACAGAATACCCTGAAACAACCGATGGCAATTTTTTTACCATTCCATTTCACTGGTTCTAAGGATGCTTCATACAAAATAACAGTTCTCTGTTCCGTGTGGTTTGGGAAATATGGGTGTTTGAATTTTTTTCTATTTTTAGCTCCTGGGGTCAAGTACTTACGAACCAATTATACTACATGGCAAATTTGGTTCAAATCAGCCCATTGGCTCTTGAAATACAAATTTTGGGTGGAGCGCAAAATGGGTATCCCCCACAGAGAGCACAAATATGGACCTACAAACTTCCCTTGAACAAACTTTAATCTTCAGCACCAAAGGATGTTCCATACCAAATATCAAGGCATTCTCTATGGTGGCTCAGTAGAAGAAGATTTTTAAAAGATTGTTTGGCTTTTTGGGCATTAACCACAACCCAAAGATGGCAGCTGCTTCATTTGAACAAAACAGAAAGGGTTTACTCCAAAGATGGTCCATGCAATATATGTTTGAATTTGGCCCAGTGGTTTTGAGGAAGGCAAGTTTCAAAAGTTAACGGATGATGGATGCTGAATGCCAAGTGATGGCAATAGCTCCCACTGACTTGCAGTCAGGTGAGCTAAAAATGGGATGCATCAGCCATTCTTTTTTCGAGTTATTGCTGGCACAAGCAAAAATGACAAAATCCAAGCTAGCTGCCATGGTGGCCATGTTGGATATGCCAGAATGCTAGTTAATGAGAAGGATTTTCCAAAAGTCAAGAGTAATGTTCAAAGAATATATTAGGATCCATTAATCATGTGTTTTTCAAGTAATTTGTTTGAACCAGCAGAAATAACAAAAAATCCAAGATGGCTGCCATGGTGGCAATGTTGGATATGCCAGAATCCTGGTTATTAAAAGGAAGCTTGCAGAAGTCAACAGTAGTCCACCAAGGAAAATATTTGATCCATTGGGCATTCCTTTTTAAGGTATTGCACGGATAAGAGAAATCACAAATTGGATAAGCCAGAACTTTCCTCTGGTCATGCCCAATCCACCAGAAAAAAAGGGATCTGTTGGACATCAGAGTTTTCAAGTTATTGTACAGACAAGCAGAAGTTAACTGACAGACAGATGGACAAAGAGATAGACAGATGGATGGACTAATGTAATATGGTATATGACTGCATAAAGACTCACTGATACACACCATTTTATTGCAGGTACCTTGTTTGGTTATAGCCATTTTCCAGATTTTTCAAATACAATGGCAGACATGAAATTTCATGAGAACACTCATTTCATTTGGTTGTGGTTATGTGAAACCAAATTCAAATGAACAGACAACTGAAGAAAATTTTGTGACACACAAACTTCCAGCTAACCACTGAGCAGCAGTAAGTAAATATTTGACATTCCAACTTACTAACCAAACACAAACAGTGTTGCATGTTCCCATGTAGGCAATTGGGATTAAGTGTATTGCCCAAGGATACAACACATTTGCTGCCAGTCAGGATTGATCCAGTGACTTTTCTATCTGATATCCAATGCTCTAACCAATACTGAATCAGGGATCTAACAAGATCAACCCAATAGAACACAATCAGTTTCTTTCATTAAACTAATGTTATATTGTTATGTGATACTCTGTTGGAAGGGTCTTTGGGAGGTCTTTCCAATCAAGGGCACTAGAAGCAGGAGGGATGGGGGCAGCTGCCTCCTTGCCCTGAGGCTAGGATGCCAGGGGGGCAGCACATGCTTTTTCTATCAGAAGTGCAATAGTGGCAAAGAGTTTACTTTCCAAGAACTGTAACTGAAAAACTTTCAAGTTTTTGTTTCTGATGTACTTTACATGTGCCAATACCAATGGGGGGTGTATCCGGTATAATGATGGGAGCTTTGTCTGTAGTCGTCACCAAACAAAGAAGCAATACAATTGGTGGGGCAATTTCTAAAGCTTCACATCATGCCTTGAGTGGAACAAGGTGCCATCTGCAATGCTTTAGCATGTTTTTAAGGCAAAAAATGAAAATTTTTAGTCCTCTGTCAAATTTTTTTTCAAGTCTATCGTGTTTGGTAAAGGTTCTTTTGAAAATTGTTGATTTTAAGAGGTTAACCAAATTTTTGCACAACTGAATTATCAGGTGGCTGTGCCAAATCCATGTATCCTGTCTGTAGGTGAATATTACATTTAGCCCCAAAGGGCATTAATTGTATGACAGAGCAAAGTACCAGTCACACGTAGACACTAAAAATGCAAAGTTCTGAAAAATTGCATTCTATGTTTGTATGGTCCAACTTCTGTTATGCAATTTGGCAACTCTTCTAATCTAAGGCTACATCCAGATAAAGCAATAGGAAATCAACCTTCATGTTGAATATGTTGAAAAATAAACTAAAGCAGCTAGAGTATTGATTTTTATACAAAAATGGAGAAAAATGTACAATGTACAGAAGTGAGTTTTTAGTTGAATTTTAGTAAATATAATTACGAGTTCGGGAAAACATGTTTCTATATCTTTGTTGCCTGTTTTTGAAAGCAACAATTGGTTGATTAAGATACGAGAATACCAACTATTACTCACGAAGTACATCTGTTGGCACATAACACGATTACAAACACATCGACTCTCTTGCTGCACTTTGAAAATGATTGCAAGCATGGCAGCATCAAAACACAAGGAACACACGATGGACAACGTCATGTGATGATCACATTTGTAAAGTATTTGTTAACAAGTATTTTAACCATAAAATTCTCATAAAATATCACAAAAATGAGAGTTTTTACTGGAAAATATTTTCTATGCATTTTATTGTGATAGTAGCTAGCATTTCACCTGATGATCCCTGCAGTGATTTTATGTTTTGATATTTGAATGAGTATATTTGCCCACGTGCATGTTTATTGATTGCCAAAATATGGTATCACTCGCGACCTCAAAATTTGACCAGAAGGAGCAATGTAGTTACCCTTGAATATAACGACAACAATTTGAATACTTTGTTTAAACATGAATGCTGCTACCAACTGAACTTATCTGTTATCTGATATCCTAGCCATGTTCTTGGATATCCAAAGCATCTTCAGCCATAGATATTTTTAGCTGCGACTAGCAGCTCAATAACTGGCAATGTCGGTCTGTCGGTTTGTCTGTTGGTCGGTCTGTCTGTGACCAACGAGTTTCAAAACTCAATAACTTTTGAAGTACTTGATGGAATGACTTTATATTTGGCATGTAAGTGTATCTTATTGATGTCTAGCCACTGTTCAATGCATGTGTTGTTCCAAATATTTTTCTTGGAGTTATAGCCCTTGATGAACTTAGAATTTTGTGAGATTGCACCACCCGTCGCAGCTACGGTGTCGATGTCGCGATTTTTTAAACAACATGCCTCCATTTACAGCTCTCACCAAAATCCGACAGCAGAATTTCAGGAATCACTGGAGCCCTATTCTACAAGTTTAGTTGTAGGTATGTATTAATTTGGGTTCTGGGCAACACAACCTCCATTTGATGTATATTATGCCTGTATTGTTTAGCGATTGTCAAGAGGTTTTGCCTAAAATATGTTAAAATTACGTGGATATCTAAATTTTATAGTAAATTTCCTTTCTTATTATACCTACCACAATTGTTTACTACAGGCTTGCACTACAGTGGAAGTCCCTAACTCGGATAAAATACTCTCTATTTTTGTCTTTCCCAAGCAAGTTGGGAAAGAAAAGTGGTGCAAAAGCACCAATAAAAATAAGCCAAAATTGGGTCGAGTGCAACCGGCGCAGACCCAGTACGGGACGCTCTCTCCCAAGTACAACTCCACGACTTCCGTTGCCAGTGCGCATATACCGTCTCTAAAGACTCATTCTTTTTGAATCCGTAAACGTTAGAGTTATGTGATCAGCGGGGAGGAAAGATTCTTTACCCGTAAAGAAGACGGGAGGGCCTCCATGTAAACAATTGTGGTAGGTATAATAAGAAAGGAAATTAACTATAAAATTTAGATTTCTTATCAACCTACTCACAATTGTTTACTACAGGCTGAATAGACAAAAGGCTGGAGGGAATCGCATAACCAACCCCCACATAACCCTAGTGCACTGGAACCGTGAAGCAGAAGGAAGAGGTCCCAAGGCTTATCAACCATAATGTCGCAATCATTGGTAAAGGACAATGAAAAGAGACATATGAGCCTGTGTGACACACAGACGGAAAAAAGGGCAGTAACAGCACAAGGCTGAAACTGACCTTCAAGAAGCCTAATGGCTATGGCAGACAACAGCCTGAGCTGAAGAAAGAGGACCCAAGGCAAAAAGGTCCTCCGACTGCTCCTGCAACTGGCGTAAATAAAAGGTGGAGAAAGTAGAAGCATTTCTCCAGTAGCCTGCCTGCATAACATCCGACAACTAGACGGAGTTAGAATAAGCCCAAGAGGTAGACAGTGCCCGCACCTCGTGGGCAGAAATACGATTGGTAATACAATCGCCAGCTGCTAAACGACTATAAGCCGTACGAATAGCAAGACAAATCCATCGAGAAATGGATTGAGGAGAGATCTTCTGTCGACCCGGAATGAGAGACAGAAAAAAACGTTTTCTGCCCTTCCGTATGAAGCATGTCCGATCAAGATAAATGCGAATAGCACGGACCGGACAGAGCAAAGGGCGAGTACCCTCAACAGAGGAAAGAGCCCTGATACAGATAGGAGGAGGAGTAGTATCTGGTAACTGATTCTTAGCCAAAAAGGAGCAATCAGTGGTAAAAGTAACACTGTTGGGAGAACTCCTAAAAAAGGCCGGGTCAACCGAGAAGGCGTGAAGCTCACTAACCCGTCTGGCCGAAGCAAATGCCATCAGAAAAGCCGTCTTATATGTGAGAAATTGCATATCCACCTGGGATAAAGGTTCGAACGGCGCCCCCCCCCCCCCCCCCCCCCCCCCCAAGCAAAGCAGCACCCACGAAAGATTCCATCGTGGAGTAAGCTGCAAAGTCCGAGGCCTTTTCAAAGAAAAGTGCCGAACAAGCTTGGAGAGGTTAGGATTAGTGCCGATATGACGCTTCCCCACATAAGAAAAAGTCTCTGAAAGCATAGACCTGTAACCCTTGATGGTAACAGGCTGGAGACCCCGAGAATCAAACAGATATACCAGAAACTCCGCAATCTGTGAAATCGAAGGATTGGCATAATCAACAGAGTGATCAGCACACCATCGACAGAAGACCTTCCATTTAGCTGCATAAGCTAAACCAGTGGAGTGCCTCCTTGAAGAAGAAATGCACTCCACTGCTCGTCTCGAAAAACCTCTACGGAGGAGACAGGACCTGACAAAAGATATGCGTGAAGGCACAATGAAGTCGGGTCGACGTGAAACCTCTTCGGGCGACCTTGACAAAGAAGGTCGCGACGTAGCGGAAGACGTGCCGGAACCGCCGCCATCAGCGAGCGGAGCTGATTGATCCACACCCGCTGAGGCGACAGGGGAGCGATCAGAATGATTCGACAACTGCAGGTTCGAATTTTGGCGAGAACGTGAGGAAGAATCGGAACCGGCGGGAAGGCGTAGCCGATTAGACCGTTCCAATCGAGTGACAGAGCGTCCACGGCAAAAGCCAGAGGATCTGGACACGGAGACACGAAAGTGTCCACCTGATGGTTCCAACGAGTCGCAAAGAGATCGATGTGGGGACGTCCCCAGAGATCGCAAAGCGACTGGAACACTGCCCTGTGAAGCATCCACTCGGTGGAAATAACCCTGCCCTGTCGGGACAGGGAGTCGGCTAGGACGTTCAGACGACCGGGAATGTGACGAACAACCACTCCGGCGTGAACCTCCTGAGCGAGCAGTAAAAGATCCCGAGCTAACTCGTACATCGTACATCGGAAGCGAGTGCGTGCCGCCCTGGTTCCGAATGTAAGCAACCACTGTCGAATTGTCGGATAGTAGAAGGACCTGGCGATTCGACAGGTGAGGGATCCACTGCCTGAAACTCAGAAGAAGAGCAAGAAGCTCCTTCTGGTTGATGTGTAGAGCTGCTTGATCCTGGTCCCACATCCCATGTAGGGAAAGACCGAGAGGATCCAACGTCGCACCCCATCCGAGATCGCTGGCATCTGCCGTCAGAACGCGAACGGACGTGGGTAAGTCCAGCGGAACACCCTGCATAATCCACTGAACATCTGTCCAGGGAAGAAGGTGAGGATACAGAGAGTCCGGAAACGGAAGCACCTGATCCAGAGAATCTACATTCGGTCTCCAACGACTGAGCAGAAAGTGTTGGAGAGGTCTGACACGCAGCCGACCTAGAGGAATGAGATCCGTCACCGAACCGCAGAGACCGATCAGCCGGAGAAAACTCCGAGCGGTCGCGGACCTGGACTGGGACAGAGTCAGAGCAAAAGCTGAGAGAATCACAGCCTTGGCCTGGGGAACAGCCACCAAATTGAATTTGGTTTGGAAAGACATCCCCAGATGACAAAACGACAGGGACCAGGTCCGACTTCTCCTCGTTGACTCTGAATCCTAGCGACGTGAGCAAGCTCAACAGAGTGGCGACATCCGATTCCAGTAAGGCAGCATTGGAATGCCTCTGGAGGATATCGTCCAGATATGCCGAAGTAGTCACCCTGGACTGTGTGCGATGGAACGCTATCACATGCGACATCAGTCTGGTGAACGCCCAAGGAGCCAGGTTGAGGCCGAAAGGCATGGCCTTGAACTGGTAAACTCGCCCCAGAAAAGCGAACCTGAGATACTTCCGTGACGCCCGATGCATCGGAACGTGGAAGTAAGCGTCTCGCAGGTCGATGCTGGCTGCGAAATCTCCCTGGTGAATTGATTGACGGACCGACCTGAAAGTCTCCATGCTGAACTTGGGAGCAATGATAGACTGGTTCAGGATGCTCAGATCGAAAACCGGTCGGAGTCGGCCGTCCTTCTTCGGCACCAAGAACAGGCGGGAATAGAAACCCACTGACTGAACGTTCTTGACGACCTCGATCGCCCCCTTTGCCAGGAGATTGGCAATCTCCGTGTACAAAAGTTCCCGACGTAAAACGTCTGAAGGAACTGTGGTTGGAAGAGGCACCCTTGACAGAGTGGGGTGCCGTCAGAAGGATATGTGCAGCCCGGACCGAACAACATCTAACACCCATGGATCGGATGTGATGGTGGTCCAATGGTCTGCGAACTCTGCTATCCTTCCTCCAACCTGGGACGAGTCGAGGTGAGGACCTTCATTTCGAGCCCCGACGAGGCCCGCGAGAGGAGAAACCACCTCCTCTGCTAAATGAAGAATCCTGAGACTTCCCTCGATTCTGCCGACCCCTACCTGTACCCCGTGAGTAAGAAGTAGAGGCGGCGGCAGAAGGACCAGCCTTTTGCTTCACAGAGGAAGCAGAAGGGTACTTGTTAGGCTTGGAACGGCCCTTGCCTCCCCGAGAAGGCTGATCAAGCTGACGAAACAGCAGCTGATCTTTGGAATGACGTAGGACGTCATCCCGGACCGTCGACACGGAACCATGGAAAAGTTGCGGACCTGCCAAAGAAGCAGATCGAAGAGTAGCACGCTGCTCCTCAGGAAGGGATCGTCCTGTGTCCAGCACAGTGTCCCTTCGAACTAATTCCAAATTGGCCATGTTGCAGGCATGCGTGTGAGTAAGGTGCATAAGCGCCTTGGACAGCACACGCAAAGGAGCCTGTACCTCGTCAAACTTATCTGGAGGCAGATAAGCAGCCAAAGCTGAGACGACGTGATCTGAGAGAGAAAGCATGCCAAGCATCTCTCTAGATAAGCCCAACGTGGACTCCAGAGTCGTCATTGGAATGACGGCAGACTTGGGCTTGGAAAGCCCGAGGGAAGTGGAGTCCTGATCCAGAACCGTCAAAGTCTGGCAGACTGACGGATTGGCGGAATCGTAGGAATGATAACGCACAGGAGGCAAAAAGGTGTCAACCCTGGTGAAGAACGAAGTCTTCAAAGCCTTGGAATTCAGCTTGGCATCCAATGCTGAAAAAGCCTCAACCACCTGTACCGACTGGCATGGTCGAAGGCGCCCAGAAGCAGGTTGCTCCATAGGCTGTTGGCGCGCGACCGATGATCGCGGCCAGGCTGACACTGTCGGCTGGTTAGCAGGTTTGAGCTCAGGCAGAAACCCAAACACAAAGTCAAGAGCCGCCCCCAAGTCCGAAGACTGCTGGCCCTCGACCTCAAGCATGTCGGACTCCTCCCCAGAGTCGGAAGACACATAGCCCATCGTGGGCAAACCAGCCGACGCCTCCCATGGTGTCGGGACACCAGAGGAATCGGAAACCGGCCTGTTTCCAATCCCGGGAGGCGGCGCCATAGGAGGCGCCTGGAAACCACCCATAGCCTCGCTGGAAGCAACAGGAAGGCTCTTTGAGAGAACCTGAGTGAGTAAGGAGAGGGCCTCCCTAAGCTCACTGCCTGTACCGACCGGTTCGACAGGGGAGCGAACCGGCAAAGTGGCTTCACCTCTGACCCTCTTAACCAGCGAAGGGTCACGATCCTCCAAAACACCCGACGCGGGACGACGGGCGGCAGCCGAAACATCTAAAGGCAGACGTGTATAGGGGTACGATGCACCCCGAGGATCAATATTGCGAGAACTCATGAGAGTCACCGCGGACCTCTGCGGGGCAGAAGGTCCAGGCTGCACAAAAGGCGTTGGTCCCTCCAAAACTGGTCGTGTGACCAGAGTGAGTGGACGGAAATGCCACGGAGTTCATAGTGTTTCCACTACGAACATCCGAATCCAAAGACAGAACTGTGGTACTCGACGGCGACGAGACCACAGCGATGGGCTCGGCCGGCAGCCCCTTCCGACTTCGCCGAGTTGAAGTCAGGGAAGGCTGGGGCCGATATCCCACGTCTACAGTATCGGACAGTTCTGCAGTCCCCTGCAGCGAAAAGCCGAGGCCGGCTGAAACAGACAACGAAGCAGACGGACCAGCAGCAGTAGTAGATACGTCGAGAGTCGTTAAGGCTGGTGAAATAGTGGAGAGAGCACACCGGCTCGGCTCCGAAGGAGGAGTCACAACTCTAGTGACAGCCTCAGATGTCGACTGAAGGGGGACCGTAGTCCCGGAACCAGGCATCTCTACACCAGAACACTCAACGGCTCCCGCAGTATCCACCACAGGAAAAGACTGCACATCCCCCACGGAGGAGGAATAACTCTCACCAGACAAAGTCGGCTCGGGAGGCCCCGAATGACCACGTTCTCCTTTCCCGCGGGAGCGGGAGGCACGGCCACGAGAACGACACGATTTACTGACGCCCAAAAGGTGGAAGACCATGTTCCACAGACACCACACGGCCGCTCGGCCGAACACCCATTACAGGAGGAACACGACGAATGTACATCGTCCACATGCTTAGGCAGCAGACACTGCCCACAAGGAATTGTCCTAGGCATGAAAGAGGTGAGAGGAGCAGAGAAGGTGAGATCAGAAAACAGAACACCCCCAAAGAGAGAAAGGTGACAGAAACAAAGACCCCAGACGGTCGACCGGGAACCACCCAACAGGAAGACTACTCTCAACAGAAAGAAGAAACACTGTAGGAGTGGTACCCCGCTGACACCTAACTCTAACACAATTAGAAAAATTTGCAAAAAAAGCATGAACAATAATTGTGAAAATCTAAGTCCGAACCGCGTGGCCCGCGAAAATCGCGCGCGACCCGAGAGAGAGCAAATAAATATACATTATGGACATATAATAGAAAAAAGAGAATATAAAACACTGTTCCTGAGAATACAAAGGATACACTTTGGTATAATGAATCAGGAAACATCAAACATCGAGCTGGTGGAACACTGATAAGCGTGCAAAAACATCTCGACACGGAGCGGATTTTAAAAAGAATGAGTCTTTAGAGACGGTATATGCGCACTGGCAACGGAAGTCGTGGAGTTGTACTTGGGAGAGAGCGTCCCGTACTGGGTCTGCGCCGGTTGCACTCGACCCAATTTTGGCTTATTTTTATTGGTGCTTTTGCACCACTTTTCTTTCCCAACTTGCTTGGGAAAGACAAAAATAGAGAGTATTTTATCCGAGTTAGGGACTTCCACTGTAGTGCAAGCCTGTAGTAAACAATTGTGAGTAGGTTGATAAGACATAGGCTTAACAGTCAGTACCATATTGCTAATAATGTTTGAGACATCTAATCAATTACAAAAATTTGCTATACAATTTTTATTAAAAAATAAAATGTGCTTTATTGTATAAAACCTTTCAAGCCATTACTGTCCTGTTGTTAAAGACACAGAAATTGATTTGTTCATTCAAGCATCTGTTTAATGCTGTGTACACTTGGGTTTTCAAGTTGTCCATTATGTTCAACATCTGAGGGGTGAGCAAAAGATAGTTTAGCCTCTTAGGCTGTCTTCATGTATTAAACACTTCATCTACTAATCACCCAAATCAATCAAACATGGGTGAAAACTGACCAAAACCTGTTTTTTCATTTTTGTTTTCCAATGCAATGCTTAACACAATACCTGACAAATCATCTAAGTCCAACGCAGTACATAAAAAGCACAGAAGTTCTATCAAAAAGTTTGAAGGCTGTCAACATTTTTTTCAGCCATGCCATCTTAGGAGATATACATAAAACTGAAATCAACAGAAATAATTGTCAGTTACTAGTTAGATCGTAGGAGATTGTATCTTTTACATGACCATTGTGCAAAAAATGTTCCATGTGAGGTAAATATATGCCCACACTTTATCTTACACAGATAGAAGATGAAATTTGCAATAAAAAGTTCTTGAATAGATTGGAATTTTCAATTTCTGCCTCAAAAACAGAATGAGCTCATTCCAATGACGGGGTGGGGGGGGGGGGGGGGGGGGGGGGGGGGGAGGAGGTCATAATTTTGGAGGCAACAAAAATACTAGAACTATCACTGAAGGTGATTAATACCCCCGCTTTGGGTTTTTAGAGGAATGCACTTCTGATCATGTAGACGAAGGCCATAAGGAAATGTATACATAAAGATCATTTTTTGTTGTTGAAATTTGTATTTGCATGTGGCCTTCCACAGAACAGCACTGAATACTTAAAGAGCCCACACATATATGGTTTACATTTGGAAAAACACATTTACAATGTGCAACATGTATTCAAAATCGGTTCATTAATGTAGGAGGAGTTGCACACACAAGAATCCCATTTGAAAACCCATAATAAATCCAAGTTAAAGGGAGATAACCTGGTTAAAATTGTCGCAGATCAAAAATTTGGGAATATGCGTATGTTCACTTAGTTGTGATAATGTTTGAAAGGTTTTGTCAAAATTGATTGATAAATGTAGGAGGAGTTGCACGCACAAGAATTTCATGTAGAAACCCATAATAAATCTAAGTTAAAGGGAGATAACCTAGTTAAAATTGCCACAGCTCAAAAATTTTGGAATATGCGCATGTTTACTTAGTAGTGATGATGTCTGTAAACTTTTGTCCAAATTGATTGATAAATGTAGGAGGAGTTGCGCACACAAGAATTTCATGCAGAAACCCATATTAAATCAAAGTTCAAGAGAGATAACCTGGTTAAAATTGTTGCAGATCAAAAAGTTTGGAATATGCACATGTTCACTTAGTAGAGATGATGTTTGAAAGGTTTCATCAAAATCGGTTCATTAATGTAGGAGGAGTTGCGCACACAAGAATTTGTTCGAACGGAAAGACATAATAAATCTAAGTCAAAGGGAGATAACCTGGTTAAAATTGTCGCAGATCAAAAATCTTGGAATATGCGCATGTTCACTTAGTAGTGATGATGTCTGAAAAGTTTTGTCCAAATTGATTGATAAATGTAGGAGGAGTTGCATGCACAAGAATTTCATGTAGAAACCCATAATAAATCTAAGTTAAAGGGAGATAACTTAGTTAAAATTGCCACAGCTCGAAAATTTTGGAATATGCGCATGTTCACTTAGTAGTGATGATGTCTGTAAACTTTCGTCCAAATTGATTGATAAATGTAGGAGGAGTTGCGCACACAAGAATTTCATGCAGAAACCCATATTAAATCAAAGTTCAAGAGAGATAACCTGGTTAAAATTGTCGCAGATCAAAAAGTTTGGAATATGCACATGTTCACTTAGTAGAGATGATGTTTGAAAGGTTTCATCAAAATTGGTTCATTAATGTAGGAGGAGTTGCGCACACAAGAATTTGTTCGAACGGAAAGACATAATAAATCTAAGTCAAAGGGAGATAACCTGGTTAAAATTGTCGCAGATCAAAAATCTTGGAATATGCGCATGTTCACTTAGTAGTGATGATGTCTGAAAAGTTTTGTCCAAATTGATTGATAAATGTAGGAGGAGTTGCGCACACAAGAATTTCATGTAGAAACCCATATTAAATCAAAGTTCAAGAGAGATAACCTGGTTAAAATTGTCGCAGATTAAAAAGTTTGGAATATGCACATGTTCACTTAGTAGAGATGATGTTTGAAAGGTTTCATCAAAATCGGTTCATTAATGTAGGAGGAGTTGCACACACAAGAATTTGTTCGGATGGAAAGACACAATAAATATAAGTCAAAGGGAGAAAACCTGGTTAAAATTGTCGCAGATCAAAAATCTTGGAATATGCGCATGTTCACTTAGTAGTGATGATGTCTGAAAAGTTTTGTCCAAATTGATTGATAAATGTAGGAGGAGTTGCGCACACAAGAATTTCATGTCCGGAAAGACGTACGGACGGACGTACGGACATACAGGGCGATTCCTATATAGCCCCCACTTCTTCGAAGCGGGGGTATAATAAGAAAATCTGAACAGCGATTTTCATGAATAGTGCAGGTCATTTTTTGTTATTACATTAGGTACCGGTAAGTAAAGGATTAATAGAGGGTTCAGCAAAATATTTCAGACAGTAAAATAGTGATGCAATGCATCACTACATGCCACTATGGTTTAAATCTCTCATTTCTGTCTGATATTTGATGGTCACGTTCCACCACTAGAAAAAGCAATCTACGCAACTGAAAAATCGCAGTTATCACTGCTACTACCATTTAAATTTTGGCTTCTAAGCAATCATATGACACCCCATTCAAATAAGATAACTGCGGAAATGTTCAAAGTGATCTCCTCTAGAAGTTGAGTTAGGTTGGAGGTTAAAACCTTTGTCTACACCATCTGACAAATCTACCAGATAACATTAGGGGAATTGGTCAATATTTTTCTCCCAGTTATGTTTTACAAAACAAAACTCAACATTTAACTTTTAAACTGTGGAGTATTTTCCTGAAAGTTTCATCAAATCCAGGTGGCCAAGACTTGACAAGAAGACACTGGGAACTTTAGACTCATGCAATATTGTTCAGGCTACAAAGGGTTGAGACTCAATCCCACAAATGAGCTCATCAATTTTTCATCAATAAGGGCATGTTTGGGAAGAAAAAAAACAGTTTCTGAATCAACTGGAATAGATACTGACATTTAGGCTCAAACCAGGTTTTCAAAACTAATATTCTTAATATTCAAAGGACTTCTTCAAAGTTCTTTTCATATATTTTAAAATTAAATAAACTCCTCAAACCAGATTCTCATAATTTCTACTAACTATTAGCACAAGTAGTCCAAAATTTCATCAGAAAATTTACTTCTTTTTCTTCTGTCGGGGTTACCATTTTCTTCTGACATTTACCATACACAATGGAACCCTAGTAATTGAGAAGCCACTTTGCCCGTCAAAATTATTCAATTAACAGAGGTATTTAATTAAAATCGAGTCACATTCTTGTATTTAAAGATAATCTGAACATTTATTCTATTATATTTTGTTTTGACAGATCTTGTGGGGCTTTGTCAAAGGTTTATTCCTGTTCACCCAGCCCACTAGTTTTAACTGACACATGGGCGAAGATTATAGGCCGCATCAAAACAGAGAGCTGAGGTTTTATCTCCGGACTTAATTGATATATCAAAACAGAGAGCTGATATTTCCATCACTGGCTGAGTTAATGTTAAATTTGTTGTCGAACCAAACAGTCAAATTTTATTTATTTTTTTTTTTAAACAATATTTTTATTTCCTCAATGAAATGGGGTTTGGCGAACAGGCAATGCCTATATTAACTCTGTACCCTACAAAAACATACAATACAATGGTGCAAGTGCAACTGTACATAAAACAGAAACTGATCCAATGAATTGGAAAGCAAGATCTTATATATCTTTTTACTCTACTTGAAATGTACAATGATTCATTGGTGTTTATGGTCACATATTTCTGCATGATGTCTAATCATGACCATGACAGTTTTCCGGGTGGAGGAAGCCTGAGTACCCGGAGAGAACCAACGAGCAATGGCAAGTTCAGCATCAAGACTAGAAAACCTCAAAGTATTCACTAGCGCTGTTTCCAAAAAGAACTGTGGAGCTACCATAAACACAGTAAATGACATGATAACCACATAAAAGAGAACAGGCTTACCAGGAAGCAACCATACTACAACTTAATGCTGGTGGAAAATTGGTGCCCTTGAAGAAGTATCAAAAAGTCGATTGCTCCATCTGGCATTTCCAATGTCTTCTTCAGGAGGGTAATATTAGCCTCCTACAGTATTTAGATTCTGTGTCCCACAGCACCAGATTTTAATTTAATTGTCTTTCAATTATTAATGTTATTTAATATTATTATTCTTATTATGTTATTCATTATTATTATAATGATTTATATGATAAATAATTATGAGATCATGAAATAATAATTGTATTTATATGATAAATAATTAATAAATTCTGAATTATTTTTATTCATTTTTGTCATTTTCCTACTCATTTGGCCCTCTGAATTTGCAGTTAAATACCCAACTAAACAAACAACTAATTTGAAGAAAACTATAGTTGGCATTTCTTTGATCAAGAAAAGTTTCACACTTCTACCAGAACAATAGCGGCTGGGTAGACAGGAAGGCAAAATATAATAGATTAAATGCATGAACTGCCGCTGTATGGGTATCACAACAATGGGAATTTGGTGATTGCTGGGGTAATTTATCGGCATATTAACAAGATTTTTTATTCAAATAACAGGAGTTTACATACTTAAAGTATGGTAAATGGTTATATGTTTGTCAGTTATATGCAATTAAAATGGTTATTCAATTAAGAGAAATCCAATTAAGTGGGTTCCACTGTATTATTCATCGATACTAGTATTATTATTCATTGATAACATCTCTGCTGACATTATTTCTTGGAAAGCTCAAAAAACTTTCCAAGAAATAATTCCTGAGACTGTTATCAATAGAGGGAAAATAAATTTCTCAAGGGTTGTGTCACAAATAAGTCGGTCGAAGCCTTTAAATTATCCTGTATTGCGAGAATCAGTTTTGATCCTCATAAACTCTTGTTGCGAGAATCAATGTTTAGTTCTTAGATAATTTAGAATTTGAGAGTACTGTTATACACTTGTGAGTGCATCCAGTGTATATTCCATAGTAAAAAAAACAAACCATATATTTAACAATTTATCACAGTTTGACCCTCAAGAGTTTCTAGTCTCACCTCTACATGTTCCAACGTACAGGCATTTCATGATCTTGCTGGTGGAAATTACAGTAACCCCCAGTGGTCTCTAGTGAAGTCTTGGCTGCCTGTAAAGGCTGCCAAGATTTCACTAGACAGCACAACAATGTGGAGTAAGGTGTTACCTTATTATAAGGGAGCAAAAATAAGCAGAATTCCCCAGGCCTTTAAGGACACTTTCAGAATGTCTGACAAGAATCAAATGAACATTTTGTAAAAATGAAATTTGTTTGTCTTTGTTTCCCTTAAGAGCATCATTTGTGAGAAACAATTCTAATCCAAATTTTAAGCCATGAAGCTTAAATGGTGACAAGCAACAAGTACTTTTTAAGTACCATGTCAAAAACAAGTCTATTTCAAGGCCTTATAAAATGAGATGCAACATTCATGGAACACCAGGTCAAACCCTGCAACACTGTCCTCTGAAAAGTATGTTAGATGAAGGGTTGCATACATGTTAGATGCCTGTTGAGTTGTCCTATATGTTTCACATCAAATTGGGATATTTAGTACACATGCTCCTCAAAGCCATCAATGAGGGAAACCATCTTCGGCAAACTGCCATCGGTGTCATGCAGTAGAGACGACTGACTGCTAATATTCAGCTGAATGTGTGTGTTCTTCAACCAAGAGCTTCCTACAGGCTTATTCATCACCTCTGAATCATCTTTAAATTTATGAGATGTCTCATAGTTGGTCTTCCATGAGGGCAGTTCTGTGGAAATAAAACACAGGAGTTTAAATATCACCACTGGGAGACTAATTCTAATACAAATTTCAAAATCAAAATGTGATCCCTTTCCAGAGATCCAGATATATGTAAAAGCATTAAACATACTGTTTTTTTGGACAAAAATATTGGAAATAATTTGGCAGTATGCAAATTCACTTCAATTTCGAAAAAAACCAAATACTCTATCATATGCATGAATATGCTATTGTCTCTTCCAAAACGATTTCACCTATTTCTATAATCACAGTTACCTGAAACATGGCAAGAAGTCAAGATAGGATATTTTATGTATTTATTGGAGTTTCAGGTTACTTTAAGGATCCAAGGCTATTTTATGACTCCAACATAGTCGTAAGTATAAAGAGAAGTTTAGCCACTCCTTTATAACAATCTTGTTTACTCTACAGGTCTCTCATCACAGGCAATGGTTTCTGGGTCTTATTTATTAGATATGACATTCTTTTCCAGAATGCTCCATTATGAAGCTCGGCAGATATGATTTCAAACTCGGCTGGTATGATGCCGATCTCTGCTGACATGAACCAAGCTAGAGTTTGATGCATTACTAGGTGCAACAATTTTGTTTACATTGAAATTGTTCACTGCTATTCATTGAAAGCAATCAGGAAAATTATTGTTCAGGCATAATTGTGTAGTTTCAATCTGAGTTTTTGTATGGTGAAGAATTAATGATTATTTATTTATTTATTTATTAGTGTTTAAGGTCACATATTTATGCACAATGGCTAATCATGACTGTGACAGTTTTACGGTGGAGGAAGCCAGAGTACCCGGAGAGAACCACTGAGCAATGGCGAGCAACTGTCAGCTCCCCAACATACTAACTCCACACAAGCAGGGTTAGCACTGGTTGAAGACAAGTGCACCATCGAAGTGCAGTACGCCTTAGTACACGACGCCACCGTGCCCCCATGTGGGCAATGGAGATGAAGTGTCTTGCCCGAGGACACAACGCGGTTGCCGCAGGTGGGATTTGAACCGGGAACCTCTCGGCTTTCAGCCTGCACCTCTACCTACTGAGCCACCGCGCTTCCCAAGAAGAATTAATGATGGCAATAAGCAAGGATTAGGCAGATGAAGAGAAGAAAGCATTGAGTTGTACAAAAAATTAACTGCAAACTAAGATTCAGATTCGTAAACAGAGATTCGATGAAGCAGGAGAAGAGACAGTTCAGCTATTTGAACGTTGACTGGGGAAGCCATGACGTTTGGACAGCTGAACTAGGAGAAGAAAGTTCAAACTTTGTAAAAAGAATGAGAAACAATAACACTGACAGAAAACTGTAACAGATCTGCGAATATTATGTAATTATTTGTTTTGGTTTTATAAATAAATAGGGTATTTCTTGGTTAGTTTCATATCGGCCAAGATATCAGACCTCGGTAACTTCACATCAGCCTTCAACCTTCTATCTTAGGCTGATATGAAGTTACCTTGAGCTGATATCTTGGTCGATATGAAACAAACCAAGTAATACCCTCTAATTATTAAACCAGTAGAGCAGAACTTGTCTAACACAGTAAGAAAGAACTGTACCACTCCTGGGGTCCACACTGGGAAATCATTAGGGTAATACAAATCTCAAATTGTGGGTCAAATCGAATCAGAGAATTTTCAATTGAATAAAATCTTGAATCAAATCTCACCACCATTCAGGCTGTAGATACTGAAGCTTCTTTCAAGTGTCAAAATTTCCAGTCTCAGCTGTATTCATTGGCAACCCGTCTGTTTGGACAAACCAATAAAAAAAAAAATGGAATATTCCAGAAATGAAGTCAAAGTAGTTTTGGAAGCAGAACTTCCTTGAATTCTTTTTCTATCATCAGGTTTATTGAATTAAATCAAATCATTGGGAGGATTTTGAGTAGAATCAAATTACAAAATGCTTTGCTAGCCTTGGAATTGATATGAGTTAACAATTTTTTTTTTATCAAAAAGTGTTATCATTTCCCATTTTTTGACTTCTCGGCTTGTGATAAATTCTTGTGCTGAAAACAGGCTAATTTGACATTATCTTGCCACACCTGAACAGGTTTATTTCACTTTGAAAACATTAAAAAATATCATGTAAAAGTATCCATGGGATAAAAATACCAGGCACACAGATTTCAGATATTCACGGAACCTGTTTCATATTTGATGCCAATGGAACCTACTTTTCAGTTCCAACAAGAACTATCAAGAAACCTATTTTTATTTCTTATTTATTCTCTACCAATTTTCTTTTCTGGTTTCCAGCTTCGGACCTGCAAATGTTTAAGAAGGACCTAGAATATGAAGTGGATTGCTATAGATGAGCAGGTGGATGCATTTGATGAAATAAAAAAGTGAAACAAATTATCTGTATTTTCATTTGTGTATTTTGTGCCATTGAATACTCATTTTAATTGCAACAGAAGAACTGAGGCAATGATGACTCAGATGAGTGTGTACAACATAACTTGCAAGTGAAAAAGATAAAAATGAAAATCAATCATTACTGTAGAACAATGAAATAATTATTTCGTTTCTTACTTTAAAGTTGAACAAATAAAAAAAATAATAAAATAAAAATTCTTCCTGCATTCTGATTTGGAAGGTGCGAATCGTCCAAGTGTGAAACATCCCATTTACGAGGGTAACTATATTGAATTGATTGGGATAAAATGTCTGTTAACCTTGGATATAAAAAAAAGCTTGAACATACCTCTTCTCCTTGATCTGCATGGAGCACTCTTTGAGATTGGGAGAACAGATGACAGATGTCGGTCAGGTCATCCAAGGGCGACAACTGCTAACTAGGATCGTTTCATCCAAACCACATCATTACGTAACCACCATCAACGTGTCTCAGAAATTGGACAGCAGCTGCACCGAGCGACAGATGTGTGAGTCAGACTATCCGAAATCACCTACAAAGCTGGAATTTGTATGCTCGACGACCTTGAATAATTCTATGTTTCACTAAACGTCACATCACAGCAAGGCATAATTGGTGTGAAGCAAGACAGTGCTGGGACAATCGTCGGTGGAGCAACGTCATGTTTTCATGACAGGCAAAACAGAGTGTGGCAGCGGCAGAACGAATGATACAATGACGTAACTGTTAGGCAGCACGATCGTTTGGGTGGTGGATCTGTTATGGTGTGGGGAGGCATAACCATGACAAGCAGAACAGCATGACATGTCATCCAAGGGCGTGTCACAGGGCAGTACTACCGTGACATGTTAGCAGCTTATGTGGTGCTATTCATTCGATTCATTTTCAAAGATGACAATGCAAGAGTTCCTCCAGGAGCAGAACATCACTACACTGCCTTGGCCAGCACTAACTCCAGACCTTTCACCAATTGAGCACATTTGGGATATGCTTGGCAGGCGCCTACGACAATGCCAACAGCCCCCTACCAATGTCCAGGAACTTGCCGCTGCACTGCAGAAAGAATGGAATAACATCAGTCAAGCTGATATTGGACATTTGGTGAGGAGTATGCCAGGCCATGTCTTCTACAGCTCAGTGCATGGAATTTGTGTTTGTAATTATAAGACACCCAACTATTCATGAAATCATTCACCAGATGTCACAGTGCAATGCCTCAACTGTCTTTGTGATGAAAATATAAATAATATATTTCTTCATATATCTCACTTTTATCAAATATCCCATACTTTTTTTAATAGTATATTTATTAATTATTTATTTATTTATTGGTATTTAAGGTCACATATTTCTAAACAATGGCTAATCATGAATGCTACATGGAGATAAAATCAAATTTAGTCATTTGCTTATACCCATTTTGCCCATTTTAGAGGACTCCCTCCCATAGCATTGGTGACTGGATCCTATTTTACCAGTAAAACAAAGCTTTTTTTACCACTGTAAACAAGCACTGCTTCACATCCTGGTGTTCCAACTCGGAAGTTAAATTTTGGCTGCCTATACAATCATCCAAGACTTCACTAAAAACCACTGCCAAAGTACGATAACTTCCATCAGCAAGACCACCAAAACATGTGTTGGAACATGTATTCTACATGTACACGTAAGACTAGAAACTCAAAAAAAAATAGGAACAGACATATTAACCCTCCTGGAATGCCGGATAAATTCCCGGAATTCAATGTTGTCTTGGCATCTCAGAAAGAGATTTGTTTGGGCCGAAAATCACGGAAAATATCTGTCAAAAAAATTGGCAGTTTTGAAATGGTTCGGGGGTGTGAACTTGTGACCTTTTTGAAACCATTTATTGTTTTGGCATTCCTCTGTTCAAAAATCTTTAAACTGATTGTAAAATGCATTATTAAAAGTGAAAATAGGTACCACTTTTAAAGTGCTACAAAAACATTGTTACATTGATCTCGATCAGCTGTTTTCAATGCGCTGAAGTCTGATCACCAACCCCGTCAGAGTTTGTGTACTGTTGTGATTCCAATGTTTAAGAATAGAACCCAGTTTAATATAGTTTAAAAAAGCAGTTAGACAGGACACAAAACCAAATGAGCAGCAGCATAACTCCAAAATGAAAGTTTTTGCTAACATATTTTGAACATATTTTTATTTGGTTATATGTATGTGAGCAGTCTCACCAGTTTTGTGGTTTCCCCTCAGGGAGAAGTCTCCACATTGAGGATGCTTTAGTGCAGAGTTCCTGCAGTCAGGAAATGATAAAATTCAAGACTATTCAAGGACATTTCTTGACATTTTTTAGGATTTTTCAAGGCCCAACAATACTCAAATTCAAGGATTTTCAAGACTACACAGTCACTAGTCCTAACTAGGGCCTTCCCGTCATTATCTCCTCCTTCCACTGGGAGGATGGGTAATGATCTGAGTTCCTAGTTGGAACTATGCCTTCACAAACTCTATATACACAGAACAACATACTCGTGTGAATGGATTAATCGATATGGCACAAGTGCCAGAGCGAAGGATAAAACGATAAACTCAAGATGATATGTGATTAACCCATTCACATGTATGTATCATTCTGTGTTTATTACATGCACTCACATCTATAAAAGCAATTATTAGAAGGACACTCAGAAATTCATTTGACAACTCACATAGAACACATTGGAACTCATTGAATGAACACACATTTTAGCGACAGCCAAATTTGCGAGGGGAACATCCATGTTACTGCTTTTAGCTATCGCTAGCAATTCAAATTGTAACTGTGGTGCACGTATTGTAAAAATTCCAGAGAAATTTTGCTTCTATTTAAAAATAGTCTCTCAACGATTTCCGTTTCAGATTTTCATTTTCCGCATGGTTTAGTGTTGCTGTTGATGGGGATTTCATAGAACAGGCGTGTAATAAAAACAATAGAGTTATGACCATGTGCTTCATCAGCATTTTATATTACGGGGACATTCAAGGCCTTCTGGCTCATTTTCCAGGATTTCAAGGCCTTAAACAACCCTTTGTAAAATTCACGGCCATTCCTAGAATTCAAGGCCCCATGCATGTAGTGGTACTCCACTGGTTGCATACATCATATTCGGTCACATGAACTTTTCCCTGAAATCTGTGACATTTACAAGAAAATCTACCTGAATTTCTTTGAAAAATATTTTTAGGGTTTGACATGTTAACTAGTCTTTTAAGGGTTAAACTCCAGTGAATTATAAATATGACGCTTAATATTTTGCTATAAAATATGTACTAGCTGCATTCACAAGTGTATAACAATCCTCTCAAACTCTAAATTATTTTAGAGCGCAAAATTGAACCTCCCAGCAGGAGTTTGTATGTAAGGATCCAAACAAATTTTTGCAAAATAGGACAAAATTTAAGGCTTCAGCTTATTTGTAAAATCCTTTTCCCTCTATTGATAATAACAGTCTTGAGCATTATTTCCTGGAAAACTTTTTGAGTGTCCTTAAAAGCCTGAAGAATTCTTATTTTTTGCTCCCTCATAATAAGGTAACACTTTTACTCTGCACGGTTGTCCAGTGATGTCTTGGCTGCCTCTATAGGTAGCCAAGACTTCACTAGAGACCACTACCAAGCTACTGTAACTGTAAGCTACTGTAAGCAGCAAGACCACCAGTTGCCTGAATGTTGTAACATAAGTTCTACATTTACAAGTGAGATTGCAAACTCTTAACCCACAAGGGCCTAGAGATGTTTACCTATTTGTGCTACACTTGAGACTTTGCTGTTGTTTTTTGGCAAGTCTTGGCTGCCTATATACAGTACAGTCGCCGTGGGCGGTCACTTTTCCACATGTCCACAGTGGTTGTGAAAACCGTGGGCAAATTACCTTTCAACTGCCCACATAAATTTCTGTGGACAGAGATTTTTCTAGACCATGGGCATGCTACCTACTTGCCCACGGAATTAATAACTAACACGGAAATTCCCGTGGTGTCCACATGATCTGACTTTTTATTACACTACTATAATATTTATGTTACGTAATTTTTCTACACGATAGCAATAAGAAAAAAAATCTGTTAACATCGGAACAAGGTCAAAATATCAGACTGGTTTCTGTTCTCCCCTGTCACGACAAATTCCCTGTATAATCCAACTGACGAAAATGCAGAAACTAAAAAGCTTGTGGACCATGTGATATTTATCTACTCATCTGTTTGCCATTTGTTAACCCTTTACCTAACGCTAGGAGTAGACGACACTCGTGAAAAAATTCTTGTGTAACTAAACATTATCATTTTTTGCTCCCAAAACAAAGGTTATGACCCCTCATTGGAACGAGCGTAACACGCTCGTTCGAATGAGGGGTCATAACCAATGTTTTGGGAACAAAAAGTCAAAATATAAAATAGACTGAATGGTGATTTTCGTGTATAGCACCGTTACGTTAGGTAAAGGGTTAAATAAAAAAGGAGGGATATTTCCATCAATTATGAATTTATCGTCACCAAATAAGGCCTCTCCAGTTCCCCCTCACAGCGTCATTTTTATCTTCCGCTTCCGCAAAGTTCCGGTTCCTTTTCACGATACCTACCGACTGTCTTTGAAATTCGAATTGAGTTGAGAGTATAATTTCAGAAAAACAAAACATGTTTTGTCTTGGGATTTGTATCAGTCCCCCTCCCCCTAATTGACTGTTGTGCTCCGACTCAAAACAGCCTCCGATCTGAATGAAATCATGAAGGCAATGTCAGATCTTGGATTTTTAACGGCGTGGTAGAGATCGGGAAAGGATTGGTGGGGTTTCCGGAGAAGATTTTTAATTTTTCAAAAAATTTCCTCGCACCCGAGACAACAAAAATGGATTATATATACACAATGTGCAACGCATCTCTATGAAAAAATTGGGGGAACGCCGAGAGCGCCTTTGATGGGAAGTTTACCCAATCATTTATACCCATGTTGCCTCTTAAACCCCAAGCATTAGTTACTGGGTCATAATCCACCAGTAAAGCAAGGATTGTTTACCACAACGAACAAGCACTGCTTCACTTCCCGGGATCCCTACAGGGGTCGGTCCATTACAGGTGGGGGAAGCACCTCTCGAGTATTCGATTACCAATACCTGATGTTGGTTTTTAACCCTATCCCTGTCGATATTAATAAAAGTTAGCCCCAGTGGTCTGCGTTGAAAGAGCAAGACATGGTGAGTGTTGGTGACAATAAAGGTTTTCAGAGACAAACAGTGGCGCGGTGTCAGAAAAGATAGATCCATTAGTCTTGTAAACACAAGTCGTTTGAAGTTTTTAATCCTTTCAAACGCTGCTGTATATAGTATACACGTGCCACTAACTTCTGTAAAACTACTTCAGAAGGATTACAGCAGGTCATAAATCATAAACACAAGAGCACCATTAATTGCCGATGACATAAGTCAATCAAATTAATTAATTTAATCATTGATGAATAACAAACAGTCTTGCAGAAAAATAATAACAACCAAGAGAATAAAAGTGTTTGGTTTATATTTTTTCATTCTTTCACTTTAACAATTAAAAATATACAAACTGCTTTATAGAGGTTCCGGGATGAGAAGGCCCAATAATCAGTTAACCTTTTACTCAATTAACCCTTTACCCAACGCAGACGATTTCAAAATTTATTATTTTAAATATCATTTTTTAATTTTTTCAAAAAATTTCAACAAAACCATATCATGTGACCCTTCTTTGGAACGAGCTCGACAAGCTCGATCCAAAGAGGGGTCACATGATATGGTTTTGTTGAAATTTTTCGAAAAATAATATTTTTTCAGCTGCTGAATTTGCATATTACGCGGACGGATGCGGGAGATTGGTTGGGTAAAGGGTTAAAGAGAAGTGACCCTCCCCCACCCCAAAAAAACAATTAACTCAAATGAGGCCGCCACAGAATCAAATATTTCAATAAGTGTACAGTTCAAAATGCCCAAAACTATGTGCGATGTTCTACTTGCTGCTTACTTTCCCCGAATGGGTGGCTTTCCAGTTGCACTTTTTAGTGAATAATTCCGAAATAATTTATCGATATGGCCAAGTTAAAAAAACGAAATTAATTTAACGATGCATTTTATTGTATGCTGAACTATCAGAATTACTCCGAAATTAACCACTAAAAAGTACGACTTTCATATTGCACTTTTTAGTGAATAATTCCCAAGTAATTTATCGAAAGGGTCAGGTTAAAAAAAAAACAAAATTAATTTGACGATCCATTTTTATTGTATGCTGAACTATCAGAATTACTCGGAAATTATCCACTAAAAGGTGCGACTTTCATATTGCACTTTTTAGTGAATAATTCCAAAGTAATTTATCGATAGGGTCAGGTTAAAAAAAACGAAATTAATTTTACGATGCATTATTACTGTACGCTGAACTATCAGAATTACTCCAAAATTATCCACTAAAAAGTGCGACTTTCATATTGCACTTTTTAGTGAATAATTCTGAAAAAGGTTCAAGGCCTGGGCGTGCTGTCATGATTAGCCTCTTTCTGCATAAATATATGACATTAAACACAAATAAATAAATAAATAAATAAATAAATAAATAAATAAATAAATGGGCCTGAGTACTGGGCGCTAATTTCCCTGGGCTGATGTTCCTTTGTCAAAATATTTCCAGGCTGAAAATTCTAGAAGCCGAATGTTTCCCTTCCCGCCCGAGCTCAGAGTTGTCAACGAAAGCAAACGAACTGTTTAACAGTCGATCGAAAATCAGATTCGGTTTAACAGAAAGATCATATCAATACATAATTGCATATCAGCGATATTCCCAGGTGCACTCTTTTATTTTCAACTATTTTTTTCGTTTTGTACACATTTTTTTCAACGCACTCGTTCGCAATCGACATGGGTTTGTTACTGTATGTCTTGTTTTCACAATGTGGGTTGTGCTATTCACTTTTCAGACTGAGGAAATATGACGTAATTTTGACAAGTTATCAGTTTTTTCCTGTTTGTAAATACAAAAATGACCATATACCAGTGCTTGTAAATTGAAATGATAAAGAAATAAATATTTTTAAATAGAGTTCTGTCCTATCAAGACGTGTTCAAAATTACTTCCAGTTACATTTCTGTGGGCAGACGTGTTTCGGATTAATTATGTGGACACTGCCGTCCGGCATTATCATCGTTCAGTACTCTTTTCAACAGATGTCCACAGGCTTTTGCCCACAGAACTACATGCCCACAAAAGTCCACAGAAATTGGTATCAAACTGATTTCTGTGGAAAACCAGTGGGCGCCCACTGTGGACATGTGGAAAAGTGACTGCCCACAGCGACTGTACTGTAGGCAGCCAAGACTTCCCTAAAAACATCTACCAAGGTGCTTAGAATCTAACTTGTGAGTTAACCCAAAGACTGCATATAGGGGCACCTTTCTGTTTCAAAAAATGTGATGAAAGTCAGAATTAGGCCCTTAAGGGATTAAGGTTAAACTGGTAATTTTTGTAATATATGGTTGTTTTTTACTATGGAATATATAGTGGTTGCACATATAAGTGTATAACAGCACTCTCAAATTCTAAATTATCTGAGAACTCAATATTAATTCTCATAGCAGGAGTTTAATCAGGACAAATTTTAAGGCCTGTTCAAATATTTATAACAAATGGAAAATTTGGACTGATTTATGTGAACTCAAGCTATCAAGCACCTGAATGGAATGGTTTAACGCGCCGAATGCGCGCAGGGACGGTACGGGGAGCAAGCCCCTTTCGACCCTCATTGGCTGTAAATGATTAATTTCCACATGTCTACCTATCAAGCACATAATATTTCATGACTATTCATCTTAACAGGAAAAATTAATATTTTCTATAACTTTTCCAGACCTGGAAGCTTATATTGAAATCCATGACATTTTCCAGGATTCAAAACTTGTGTATGGACCTTGCATTGTTTCGGGCATTTCACTTTTATCTTCAGGATTTCCTCATGATTACATTTTGTTACACCAGTTCTGTGGCCACAAAATTTATCAAAGCTGAAAATAAGCCTTTTAGGGGTAACAATCAAACATTTTCTGCAAAATTTGAAGACACAGATAAAGGATTCAATGTTGTTCATGAGTGATATCTTGTTAGGTTTTGGCTGCCTGTATCCAAAACCTAGGCTTGATTCGAAACCTTTAATGATCAGCAAGACTTCCTTGACTTCAGTGAGAAAGATGAACAATTACTGTGGCCATTAAAAGCTAATTGTAGCAAAGAGAAACATAGCTTTAATGGATTATCAGGCCTTAAAATTTGTCCTGATTCATAAGAACTGGATTTGCTTTTCAGAAACTCCTGCTGCTAGAATGAAATTTCAGTTCTCAAATACTTTTAGAATTTGAGAGAACTGCTAAACACTTGTGAGTGCAACTAGTACATATTCTAGATTACAAAATAATTCTCAGATTTATATATATATATATACTACAGTTGCATCCTTAAGGGCCTAGTTCCAATTTGGGGGAGTTTCTTGTCTTACATGTACATTTTTCAGCATACAGGCTTTTGACAGGCTTGCTGGTAGAAGTTACAGTACCTTGGCAGTGGTTTCTAGTGAAGCCTTTACTGCCTGCATATGCAGCCAAGACTCCACTAGACACTGCTGCTAAATCAAAGTATTACCTCGTTATGAGGGACTAAAAAATAAGAAATCTCCAGGCCTTTAAGGACACATTCAGAATCTATGACCACAATCAAACGAACATTGTTTTCCTTGCAAGAATCATTCGCGAGAATCAATTCCGATTCTCACATGAATTGTAAACCTTGTAAGATTGGACTGTTAACTTCTATATCACAGGGGGGGGGTGGGGGGGGGGGGGTGCACTTTTTAATTTTATTTTTGTAAATATTTCTCTGCCACCAAATAAAAGTTCATGTTTTTGGTTTGTTTTATGTTTTTGGCCTCATAATCTTTAGAAAAGCATGGGTGGTGGTGTATTTCATCCCTTGAGTGCAAGAAGGTTTTGCAGTTAGTGTTGAAACAATTTTCCGACTAATCCGAGTCGACACGATTATTAAATTAGTCGATCCCAAAATCTGCTAGTCGATTAGTCAGGTCATCAGTGCCGTTGAACGTTATCGGGACACACGATTAATTTGTTAAAGCCTCAATGCATTGTTGCGTTGATGATTGCCACTGCCGACAGTCTGTGGGGTGATCTTGGTGACCCGAACTGAACTCAAACTTCAAAGACAAGTGTCTCCGCGTTTTCATTGTTTTATGTTGAATCGTTGATTACATACAGTGCCAACTGCGACCTTGACCTTGTTTATTTTGCTGTGATGCAATTCATCTGAGTGATACAACTAACTTGTCACTGAGCCTGTGGCACGTGCCACATTTGCCTTTGATGTGAGCACAATCAATGAGGGTCAGGGACTACTTGGTAGGGTATGATAGAACCTGGGACAAATGTGATATTGACATCTTGACATGTAGTTCATGTTCTATTCAAAGGTTTCACTATAACAGCACCGGTGTAGAATCTCGGTGAATAGCCTCGTTTTGAGTTTTGTGTATGCATGGTGAACAGCTGATTTTAAAAACCCATGTTATGATATGAGCTAGTAAGCTGCCCGTTTATTGGTTTATAAGTGACCAAACACAACTGCTTAAGCAAAGTAAATATATGACTAACCACTTTCAATTGTGTCGGTTTAGCATTTGAACGTTACGTTCTGACACGCAGAGTTGGTGGATACTCATAACTTATGAAAATATCACTGCCCATTTCATACTGTAGGCACAGAAATGGAAAATTTCGGGAGGGGTCCGACTAATCGACTAGTATTCGATTACCTCTGTCGACTAGTCGACTCCAGAAAATCCTTAACCGTTTCAACACTATTTGCAGTGCTGAAGCATTGCAAAGCCTCGCTGCACTCAAGGGACAAATTTATCAATTTTATTAACTGGGGTAAAATATCGGACATAAACTATTTAATTATTATTTTTTTAAGTTTGCATTTGTTATAAAAAGAGAGTATGCAGCAGCCAAAAGGACAATGCACGAGGGCCTGAGAAACAGATTTTTAACTTTTTTAGGCCTAAAGCATTTTTTGTTTAACCCTTTACCCAGTTAAAGGTCAAAACCATCAATGCTGTTCATAAAAATCACCATACAATTTTCAATATTTTCTCATATTTTGTCTCCAAAACATCGATTATGATGCCTTATTTGAACGAGCTCATTGAACTCATTCCAATGATGTTACTGACACAAAAAATTAAAAAGAGTAGTTATTCAAGAATTTTTTTGTAAGTGTGGTCTACTTTTCGTGATTGGCAAAGGGTTAATCTGACATCTGAACAGCTCCAACTATGTGTGTAAAAGAATATATTTTTTTGACTGTGCAAAAATATGCATACTACACATACCCAAGGTTGTTCTATTTCACCCATATGGCATACAAGCTGAAAAGATGAGAAAAAACATGCTAAGAAAAATAATGTAAGTGCCAATGACACTGTTGCATACCTTGACTCCATGATGCGTTTATGGGATTTATGTCATAATTATCTCACTAATGTTGCATCCAAATAAACTGTAACACGTCCCCCGAAAAAAAGTATTTGAAAAAAACTGAATTTTTCAAAGTTGAAAAAGGGACATAACTCTGGAAAAAAATGTCAGACCAAATCACGATTTGAACTTGATCTGTATTTTATATTGAGACATCTACATACACACCATATTTTATATGATTTGGTCCACAACAACTAAAGATATCATCGGAAAACTGAAAAAAAATTTCGAAGTTGAAAAAGGGGCATAACTCTGACAAAAATTGTCGGATTGCAACCTGATTCGAACTCGACCTGTATTTTATGTTGATACACACACATACCAAATTTCATTTAATTTGGCCAATTATAACTAAAAATATCATCAGGAAACCAAAAAAAAATGTTTGAAGTCAAAAAAGGGGCATAACTCTGACAAAAATTGTCGGATTGCAACCTGATTCGAACTCGACCTGTATTTTATGTTGATACACATACATACCAAATTTCATTTAATTTGGCCAATTATAACTAAAAATATCATCAGGAAACCGAAAAAAAATGTTTGAAGTCAAAAAAGGGGCATAACTCTGGCAAAAACTGTCAGACCAGACCACACCCCGATTTGAACTTGACCTGTATTTTATGTTGATACACCTATATACCAAATTTCATTTGATTTTGCCAACTATAACTAAAGTTGTCATCAGGAAACCAAGAAAAATGAATTTTCGAAGTCGAAAAAAGGGGCATAAATATGGCAAAAATTGTGGAATTTGAAACTAACCTGTATTTTATGTCAATACACCTACATACCAAATTTCATTTGATTTGGCCAACTATAACTAATGTTATCACCAGGAAACTAATGTGGGACGGATGCATGCACGAACGGATGGATAATGGCTATTTTAATAGTCCCCTGAAAAAATTTTTTTTTGGGGGACAATTATTGACATTTTGTTATCTATCAGAAATAAAAAAAAACTTAAAAAAGACCTAAATTGTGATCACTAATATTCCTGTAATGTACAACCAATAACCACGGGGTGACTCAAAACAACTTCCAATGGGTTTCAACTTGATTTTCAAAGATTCCAACACAGAGTCTTGATTTGAACAAACTTGAATATAACCCTCCTCCAGATGCAGTATACCAATATCAAAAGATTCTGATTTGGGGGTACTAATAGAGTTGAGTCCCCTGTGGGGCTCCTTCAGAGCATTGCAACTTTATTTGAACAAACATGAACTGACATGATGAGGAACATGCATATCAAATTTGGCTAACTTAAGGCTAGTAGTTCTTTAGAAGATTTGAATTTACTCCAGACGGACGATAGACGGAAAGTGATCATTAAAGTTTCTCTTAAGTTTCACTCAAGGGAGCTAAAAATGGAAAAATCTGACCAATACTATACATAAAAAACTTCCATTCAAATGTTATGTTCAAAATGTTTGCTTCCATAACATAGCCTATGATCACTCAATGTAACAGCCCAGTGAGTTGTCATAATCTGTGTTTTGGAAGAAAAAAATCCCCCCCCCTCCCCCACAACCAAAAAAAAGGAAGAATGTTGATACACAAATGTAGTAAGTTCGGAGGTCATTGTAAATGGCAACTTTTTCACAGAAATGAATGCTAATCGATAGCTCTTATCTACATGCAGAGGTTTTGCCTAATGAGCACACGAAGTTCAAAAACAATCCTACGATAAATGTGCCCTGTAGGCCATATCAAAAAAGAATGTAGATGTATAAATGCAATAAATTTAAAGATTGTTGCTAACAGCAACAGTTTTTGATAGAGACGAAAAGAAAATTGATAGCTCCTATCTCTCTCACCCTGAATATAATATAATAATTTATTTATATAGTGCTTTTCCCAGCGAAATGCTGCTCAAAAGCGCTAAAAACATAGGTGACGGTAACAATGGTATAATCAGCAGCCGAAGGCTGCTTGAAAGAGATGGGTTTTCAGAACTTTCTTGAAGTTATCTGTATTTAGGGTTTCTCTAAGGTTCTGAGGAAGGGCGTTCCAGAGTGAGGGAGCTGCGAAAATGAACGATCTCTTCCCTGCCATTGATCGAATTTGCGGTATGCCAAGGAGATTCTCAGAAGCTGATCTGAGATTCCTCGACGGTGTGTGTACTTTGATGACTTGCTTAAGGTAGATCGGTGCTTTGTCGCTATGTAAGATGTTGTGTGTCACCGCCAGTACCTTATACTTAACGCGAGACTCAACTGGCAGCCAATGCGGGGATTTCAGGATTGGTGTAATGTGGTCATATTTTTTGGCACCAGTAATGATCTTAGCTGCTATGTTTTGAATACTTTGAAGCAGGTAGATTGATTTCAGAGGAAGGCTGAAATAGAGAGAGTTGCAATAGTCCAAGCGGGACAGGACCAAAGACTGTATAACAGTTTTCAGAGTGTTTTGATCAAGTAGCTTTCTGATTTTGTCGATGTTTCTTATTTGGAGGAAGCAGCTTTTGCTCACTTTTGTTATTTGGTTATATGAATAAGCATATGAAGTTTCAAAACAACCCGATAATGAATGCGCCCTCTGAGGCATGACAAAGGAAGATGTTAATGCACTAAGTTTGAAGATCATTGCTGGTGGCAATGGTCTTTTCTTCTGTTTTATGAAAATTCATAAATATACCCCGTAGAGAGTGCAAAAGGGATAAGTTGGTACACAAATGCACTAAGTTCAAAGGCTGGTGCTAACAACAATAATTTTCTATGGAAATGAAAAAAAATCAACAGCTCACATCTAGCGGTCAACCAAACATACATACCAAGTTTCAAAGGGATCCTATCATAAATGTGCCCTGTAGGGCATGCCAGAGAAATATATTGATACCTGACTAAACTAAGTTCAAAGGTCGTTGCCAAATGCAACTATTTTTGATGGAAATGGAAGAAAATTGATAGTTCCCATGTAGAGGTCACCCTAAACAAGCATACCAAGTTTCAAAGCAATTCAATCATAAATGTGCCCTGTAGGGTGTGCCAAAAGGAAATATCGATGGCTAACTAGATTAAGTTCAAAGATTAGCTAACAACAACCTTTTGTAATGGAAAAGGAAGAAAATCGATAACTCCCATCTGGAGGTAACCTCAAATAAGCATACCAAGTTTCAAAGCAAAAAAGGAATATATTGATGCCTGAAAAAACTAAGGTAATTGCCAGCAGCAACATATTTTGACAGAAATCGAAGAGAATCGTTAGCTCTCATCTAGAGGTCACCCCAAACAAGCATACCAGGTTTCAAAGCAATCTGATAATAAATGTTAACTGTAGGATGTGCCAATAGGAAATATTGATGCCTAACTTAACTAAGTTCAAAGGTTGTTGCTAGCAGCACCATTTTTTGATGGAAATGGAAGAAAATCGATAGCTCCCATCTAGAGGTCACCCCAAACAAGCATATCAGGTTTCAAAACAATCCAGTTATAAATGTTCCTTGTAGGATGTCCCACAGGGAAATACTGAGATCTGACTAAACTAAGTTCAAAGGTTGTTGCCAGCTGTAATATTTTTTGATGGAAAAGGAAGAAAATCGATAACTCCCATCTAGAGGTCACCCCAAACAAGCATACCAGGTTTCAAAGCAATCCGATCATAAATGTGCCCTGTAGGGTGTGCCAAAGGGAAATATTGAGGTCTGACTAAACTAAGTTCAAAGACCATTGCCAGCGGCAACATTTTTTGACTGAAATGGACAAAAATTTAAATTTTATGGTAAATTTCCTTTCTTATTATACCTACCGCAATTGTTTACAACAGGCCTGCACTACAGTGGAAGTCGGAAAAATACTCTCTATTTTCTTCTTTCCTAAGCGATTTGGGAAAGAAAAGTGGAGTAAAAGCACCAAGAAACAAGAGGCCCCAAGGGGCCTGAGGGCGCTCACCTGTCATGGTAGCCTAAATATCAACCCAGAGAATTGATTTCAACAAGCTGCATCTGCTCCTCCTAAGAAAAGCTTATACCAAATTTCCAAAGATTCCCACAGGGAGCCCATATATGAACCCAGGGACTTGGCTTTAACAAACTTGAATCTCATCCCCCTAAGGATGCTGCACACCAAATATCAAAACATTCTGACTGCTGAATCTGAAGAAGAAGATTTTTAAAGAAAATTCCTCATTTTGAACTAAGTTACAATTCGAGCTGCCACAGTGAGTCCAAATATGGACCTAGGGACATGGCTTGAACAAACTTGAATCTCACCCACTAAGGATGCTGCATACCAAATATCAAAACATTCCGACTGATGGATCTGAAGAAGATTTTTAAAGAAAATTCCTCATTTTGAACTAAGTTATCATTCGGGCTCCCACAGTGAGTCCAAATATGGACCTAGGGACATGGCTTGAACAAACTTGAATCTCACCCCCATAAGGATGTTGCATACCAAATATCAAAACATTCCGACTGCTGGATCTGAAGAAGATTTTTAAAGAAAATTCCTCATTTTGAACTAAGTTATAATTCGGGCTACCACATTGAGCCCAAATATGAACCCAGGGACTTGGCTTGAACAAATTTGAATCTCACCCCCCTAAGCATAGTGCATACCCAATATCAAAAGATTCTGCCTGCTGGATCTTGAGAAGAAGATGTTCAAAGAAATTTGCCTGAAATGCACTAAGTTCAAATTTGGGCTCCTATACTGAGTCCAAATATAAACCCAGGGAGCCGATTTGAACAAACTTGAATCAGATCCACCCCACAATGTTGCATACCAAATATGAAAAGATTCTGCCTGCTGGATCTGGAGAAGAAGATTTTTTAAGAAATTTGCCTGAAATGCACTAAGTTCGAATTCGAGCTTCTATAGTGAGCCCAAATATGAATCTAGGAAGCCGATTTGAACAACCTTGAATCAGATCCACCCCACAATGTTGCATACCAAATGTCAAAAGATTCTGCCTGCTGGATCTGGAGAAGAAGATTTTTTAATAAATTTGCCTGAAATGCACTAAGTTCGAATTCGGGCATCTATAGTAAGCCCAAATATGAATCCAGGGGGCCAATTTGAACAAACTTGAATCAGATCCACCCCGCAATGTTGCATACCAAATATCAAAAGATTCTGCCTGCTGGATCTGGAGAAGAAGATTTTTGAAGAAATTTGCCTGAAATGCACCAAGTTCGAATTCGAGCTTCTATAGTGAGCCCAAATATGAATCTAGGGAGCCGATTTGAACAAACTTGAATCAGATCCACCCCACAATGTCGCATACCAAATATGAAAAGATTCTGCCTGCTGGATCTGGAGAAGAAGATTTTTGAAGAAATTTGCCTGAAATGCACTAAGTTCGAATTTGGGCTTCTATAGTGAACCCAAATATGAATCCAGGGGGCCGATTTGAACAAACTTGAATCAGATCCACCCCTCAATGTTGCATACCAAATATCAAAAGATTCTGCCTGTTGGATCTGGAGAAGAAGATTTTTGAAGAAATTTGTCTGAAATGCACTAAGATCGAATTAGAGCTTCTATAGTGAGCCCAAATATGAATCTAGGGAGCCGATTTGAACAAACTTGAATCAGATCCACCACACAATGTTCCATACCAAATATCAAAAGATTCTGCCTGCTGGATCTAGAGAAGAATATTTTTTAAGAAATTTGCCTGAAATGCACTAAGTTCGAAATCGGGCTCCTATACTGAGCCCAAATATGAACCCAGGGGGCCGATTTGAACAAACTTGAATCAGATCCACCCTACAATGTTGCATACCAAATATCAAAAGATTCTGCCTGCTGGATCTGGAGAAGAAGATTTTTTAATGTTTTTCCCATTGCCTACAGTGTTAAAAAGTGCTGATTCAGCACTTTTTCAAAGTCCTGAAAAAAGTACCTTGTGATCAACCCGATAGGGATTTTTTGAACCATTCTATTCTAATGGATAAAAGTAAGCTTTATACAAAATAAGAATTCTCTGTGCCGTGTAGTTTTGGAGATATGGCAGTTTTAAGGTTTTTCCTATTTTTAGCTCCCGAGGTTCCCACGGGGCAATGAGAACAATTTTTTTTTACATCAATCAACTACTTATGACCCATTATCATCTCATATCAAATTTGGTTCAAATTGACCTCACGGTTCAGAAAATAGAAATTTTAGGCGTGGCCAAAATTTTTGCCCCTCCCATAACGAAGGCAAATAATGCCCGACAAACTTCTCTTGAACAAACTTGATTCTACACCTCAAAAGGAAGCTGCATACCAACTATCAAGTCTCTGCTACTACTGGTTCATGAGAAGAAGATTTTCAAAGATTTGGGTGCCCCTTGGGGGCGTGGCCCCACCCAGGAGGAGGGACAACTTCATTTGAACAAATCTGAATTGAAATTAGGTAATAAACATTTACCTAACATTTGAAAAATATTGGGCCAGTGGTTTCTTTAGAGAAGTTGGTGTTGTAAAGTTTACGCCGGATGACGTCGGACGCCGGACAGAAAGCGATTAGTAAAGCTCACCTTGAGCTTTGCTCAGGTGAGCTAAAAATAAGTCAAAACTAGGTCGAGTGCAACCGGCACACACCCAGTAGGGGACACTCTTTTCCATGTACTAATCCACGGATTCCAGAACCAGTGCACAGACGTATAACCAATGTGTCATTCTATTGAATCCGCCAACTTTGGAGTTATGTGATTAGTGAGGAGGAAGGATTCTTACACAAAAAAGAAGACGGGAGGGCCTCCACGTAAACAATTGCGGTAGGTATAATAAGAAAGGAAATTTACTATAAAATTTAAATTTCTTACAATTGTTTACAACAGGCTGAATAGACAACAGGAGGAGGGAATCACTTAACCAACCCCCACATAACCCGAATTCGCTGTAACCATGGGCAGAAGAAGAGTTCCCTAGGCGTATAAAACCATAGCATCACAGCCATTAGTAAATGACAATGGGAGATGAGGCGTATGGGCCTGTGTGACACACAGGCAGAAAGGACAGTACCAAGAACAGGGCTGGAACTGACCTTGCAAGAACCCTAATGGGTAGGGTTTATGACAGCCAGAGCAGAAGAAAAGCAGGCCTAAAGAGAAAAGGTCCTCAGACTGCTCCTGCAACTGATGCAGATAGGTGGAGAAAGTCGAAGCATTTCTCTAGTAGTCTGCCTGCATAACATCATCCGACAACTGATGGAGTTAGCATAAGCCCAGGAGGTAGACAATGCACACACCTTGTGGGCAGAAAAACGATTGGTAATACAATCATCAGTCGCTAGACGAGCAGATGACGCACGAATAGCAAGACAAATCCATCTAGAAATGTGTTGAGGAGAGATCTTCTGTCGACCAGGGATAAGAGACAGAAATATACCTGTTCACGTCTTTCCTCATGAACTGCCTCTGGTTGAAGTAAATGCAAATTGCACGAACCGAACCGAGCAAAGGGTGGTTAACCTCAGCAGAAGGAAGAGCCCTGATACAGTTTGGCAGTTGAGTACTTTCTGGCATCTGATTCTTGGCCAGAAAGGAGCAAACAGTGGTAAAGTAACACTGTTGGCAGAGCTCCTGAAAAGGCCGGATCAACAGAGAGGGCGTAAAGCTCACTAACCCTTCAGGCTGAGGCAAAAGCCATCAAACAAAGCCATCTAGTATGTGAGAAAAAGCATATCCATCTGGGATAAAGGTTCGAATGGCGCCCCCCCCCCCCTCCCCCCAAGCAAAGCAGCACCCAAGAAAGATACCATCTTGGGGTAAGCTGCAAAATCCTAGTAGTTTTCAAAGAAAAGTGCCGTATAAGCTTGGAGAGGGATGGACTAGTGTCGATACGATGCTTTCCCACAAACGAAGTGGTCTCCGAAAGCATGGACATGTACCCTTAGATGGTAACATGGTGCAGACTCCGAGAATCAAACAGATATACCAGAAACTCTGCAATCTGTGTTTTTGAAGAATCGGCATAATCAACAGAGTGATTAGCACGCCATCGACAGAAGACCTTCCATTTAAATGCATAAGCTAAACCAGTAGAGTGCTGCCTTGAAGAAGAAAAGCACTCCACTGCTCATCTCGAAAAACCTCTATGGAGGAGACAGGACTTGACAAAAGATATGAGTGAAGGCACAATGAAGTCATATTGACAAGAAACCTCCTTGGGTGACCTTGCAAAGAATGTAGTGACGTAGAGGGAGACGTTCCGTAACTACTGCCAACAGAGAGCGGAGCTGTATGGATCCACACCGACTGAGGCGACAGGGGAGCGATCATAAGGAATCGACAACTGCAGGTTCGTAATTTGGCTAGAACCTGAGGCAGAATCGGAACCAGCGGGAAGGCGTAGCTGACAAGACTGTTCCAATCGAGTGACAGAGCATCCACAGCGAAAGCCAGAGGATCTAGACACAGGGACACGAAAGTGTACACCTGAGGGTTCCAATGGGTCGAAAAACAATCGATGTGGGGACGACCCCAGATATCGCAAAGCGACTGTGAAGCATCCACTCAGTGGAAATGAACCTGCCCCGTCAGGACAGGGAGTCGGCTAGGACATTCAGACAACCGGGAATGTGACAAACCACCTCCCCAGCATTGACATCCTGAGCGAGCAGTAGAAGATCCCGAGCCAATTCGTACATGAGAACCAAGTGCGTGCCGCCTTGGTTCCAAATATAAGCAACCACTGCCGAATTGTCAGACAACAGAAGGACCTGACGATTCAAAAGGTGGGGGATCCACTGCTGGAAACGCAGAAGAAGAGCAAGAAGCTCTTTCTGGTTGATGTGAAGAGCTTCATGATCCTGGTCCCATACACCGTGAAGGGAAAGACCAGAGGATCCAATGTCACGCACAATCCAAGATCGCTGGCATCAGCCATCAGAACACGATCGACATGGGCAAGTCCAATGGAATGCCCTGCATAATCCACTGAACATCCGTCCAGGGATCCAGAGAATCCAGATTCGGCCTCCAACAACTGAGAAAGTGTTGGAGAGGTCTGACATGCAGCCAACCTAGAGGAATGAGATCCGTCACCGAACTGCAAGGAGACGGAGAATACTCTGAGCTGTCGCGGACGTGGACTGGGTCAGAGTCAGGGCAAAAGCGGAGAGAATCACAGCCCTCGCCTGGGGAACCACCACTGTATTCAGATGAGTACGGAAGTCCATCCCCAGATGACAAAACGACTGAGAAGGGACCCGGTCTGACTTCTCCTCATTGACTCGGAACCCTAGCGACGTGAGCAGGCTCAAGTGTGTCGACATCTGACTCCAGAAGAGCAGCATTGGAATGCCTCTAGAGGATAACGTCCAGATACGCCGAAGTAGTCTCCCTGGACTGAGTGTGATGGAAGGCTATCACATGCGACATCAGTCGGATGAAGGCCCAAGGAGCTAGGTTGAGGCTGAGAAGTATGGCCTTGAACTGGTAAATTCGCCAGAGAAAAGCAAACCTGAGATACTTTTGCGATGTTCGATGAATCAGAATGTGAAAGAAAGTGTCTTGCAGGTCGATGCTGGAAGCGAAATCTTCTCAGTGAATGGAGCAGCGAACCAACCTGAAAGTCTGCAGAATACTCAAATTGATAACAGGTCGGAGACGGCCGTCCCTCTTCGGCACCAAGAACAGGCGGGAATAAAATCCCACTGCATGAATGTTCTTGACGATCTTAATTGCCCCTTTGACAGCTTTGACAGGAGAATATCTATCTGTGGGGTGCCTCAGAAAAGATATCTGCAGACTGGACCGAACATCTATCACCCAAGGATCGGATGTGATTGTGGTCCAATGGTCTGCAAACTCGGATATCCCTCCTCCAACCTTCATTTCGAGCACCGGCGAGGCCCATGAGAGGAGAAAACACCTCCTCTGCTAGATGAAGGATCCTGAGACCTCCCTCAGGACTGCCTATGCTTACCCTGACCATGTGAGTAAGAGGAAGAAGAGGCGGCAGAAGGATCAGCCCTACGTTTCACAGCAGAAGGGCGTTTGTTAGGCTTGGAATGGCCCCGGCCTCCAACAGAAGGCGGATCAAGCTGGCGAAGCAGCAGCTGATCTTTGGAATGATGCAGGACGTCTTCCCAGACTGTCGCCACAGAATCATGGAATAGTCACGGACCCACCAAAGAAGCGGGCCGAAGAGCAGCGCCCTGCCCTGCAGGAAGGGAACAGCTTGTGTCCAATACAGCATCCCGGCGAAATAAATCCAAATTAGCTGTGTTACAGGCATGCGTGTGAGTAAGATGCATTAGCGCCTTAGAGATCACATGCAAAGGAGCCTGTATGTCAGCAAACTTATCTGGAGGTAGATAAGCAGCCAAGGCAGAGACAACGTGATCCAAGAGAGAAAGCATGCCTAGCATCTCTCTGGATAAGCCCAACATGGACTCCAAAGTCGCCATAGGAAAAATGGCCGACTTGGCATGGAGGCCTGATCCAAGATTGTCAAAGTCTTGTAGACCAATGGATTGGCGGAATCACAGGAATGATAACGCACAGGGGAAAAAAGGTATCAGCCTAGTGAAGAACGAAGTCTTCATAGCCTTGGAACTCAGCTTTGAGCCCAATGCTGCAAAAGTTTCAACCTCTTGTACGGTTGAAGGTGCCCAGAAGCAGGGTGCTCCACAGGCTGTAGGCGCACGACCACGACCAATGATCGTGGCCTGGCTGAAACCTCCGGCGGGTCTGATGGGTTGAAGGAATTCAAACACAAAGTCAAGAGCCGCCCCCAAGTCAGAAGTCTGATGACTCTCAACGTCAGGTTTGTCTGAGTCGGAAGACACATAGCCCATGTTGGGCGTACCAGCCGATGCCTCCCATGGTGTAGGAACACCAGGGGGATCAGAAAGCAGCGCCCTGCTTCCAATCCGGGAGGTGGCACCACGGAGGGCAGCTGGAAGCCACTAGAAGCCTCGCTGGAGGCAACTGGAAGGCTCTTGGAAAGAACCTGCGTGAGCAAGGAGGGGGCTACCTAAGCTCACAACCCATATCTGCCGGTACGATGTGGGAATGGCCCGGCAAAGTGGCTTTGCATCTGACCCTCTAATTCGGCGAAGAGGCACGATCTTCTAGAACACCCGAAGCGGGGCGATGGGTGGCAGCCTAAACATCTGAATACAGACACTTATGGGGGTATAAAATACCCCCGAGGATCTGAAGTGCGGGAACTCAGAGAGTCTCCACGGACCTCTGAGGGACAGAAGGTCCAGGCTGCACAAAAATCCACTGATCCCACAAAACTGGCCAAAGGGCCTGAGTGTGTGAACAGAAGCACAACAGAGTCCACGGTGACCCCACCATGGACATCTTAATCCTGCTGGGCTTGATGGCAGAGAGACCACAGCAGAGGGATCGGTTGGTAACCACTTCTGATTTCGCCGAGTTGAAGCCAGGGAAGGTTGAGGCAGATATCCCCATGTCCAAGAAGCAGAAATCCCTGCAGACCAAAGGAATAAGCCGAGGCCAGCTGAAATGGAGACCACTGACATCACCGATGGAGTAGCTGCAGGAGCGGATACATCAGTACTTGTTGACAAAGGTGGAAAAGCGGAGAGAGCAACCGAGCTCGGCTCCAAAAGAGGAGTCACAACCCTAATAACAGCCTCAGATGTTGACTGGAGGGGGACAGTAGTCCCAGAACCAGGCATCTCTTCACCAGAAAGTCAGCAGCTACCGCGGTATCCACGCCATAAAAAGACTGCAAAACCCCCAGGAGGGGGTATAACTCTCTCCAGACAGAGTCGAATTGGGAGGTCCCGAACAACTGTGTTCCCCTTCCCGCGGGTGCCGGAGGAAAACATCACTTGCCCGAACTACACAATAGATGGAAGCCCAAAAGATGGAAGACCACACAGCCCACTGGGTCTTTCAATAGAACACCCAAATAAAGTGGAGCATGCATAATGGGAAAGTTCAACATGCCAAGACAACAAAATGGCCCGCAAGATATCGTCCTAGGCATATCTGGCGAGAGCAAAGCAAGTGGGATGGTGAACCCAAGGACACCCCCAGCTACCAGAGTAAGGTGGCAGGAAACAAAGGCCTGACGGGAACAGAAAAGCACCCCAACAGCCAAAAGGGAACTGTCAGAAATTCTACCCTCAACAGAGGGGAGAAAAACTGCCACAACTGCCCCCAGCTGACACCTAACTCAGTTAAAAGCAGAAACCAAAGGGTTAGCATTAATGAACAAAAGATCAAAATGGCACGGTACGCGAAAATCGCACGCGGAATCGGTATGGAGATTTATCATGAAACATACAGTGAATAATCAAGAGAACAAAAACACAGCACTGTATATCTGGATAGTGAAGAAACAGCTATGAATCCACATATCTGAACAGCAAACATCGTTAACATCGAGTCAAAAGGTATCACTGTTGAAGAGCGAGACGATCCACCATCCTTCTAAGATGGCGGAAAAATATAGAATGACATGTGGGTTATACATCTGCACACTGGTTCCAGAAGCCATGGATTAATACATGGAGAAAAGAGTTCCCAACTGGGTGTGCGCCGGTCGCACACGACCCAGTTTTGGCTTATTTTTTCTTGGTGCTTTTGCACCAATTTTCTTTCCCAAATCGCATCGGAAATAAGAAAATAGTGATTATTTTTCCGAGTTAGGGACTTCCACTGTAGTGCAAGCCTGTTGTAAACAATTGTAAGGTAGGTCGATAAGAAATTGATAGCTTCCATTTAGAGGTTACCATAAATAAGCATACCACATTTCAAAGCAATCTGATTATAAATGTGCCCGTAGGGTGTACCAAAGGGAAATATTGAGGTCTGACTAAACTTAGTTCAAAGGCCGTTGCCAGCTGCAACATTTTTTTTGACGGAAATGGATGAAAATCAATAGCTCCCATCTAGAGTTCAACCCAAACAAGTCTACCAAGTTTCAAAGTGATCCGATTATAAATGTGCCCTGCAGGGTGTGCCAAAGGAAAATATTGATGCATAACTGCACTAAGTTCCTGGAAGGTCATTGCCAGCAGCAACATTTTTTGATGGAAATGGAATAAAGAGGTCACTCCAAACAAGCAAACCAAGTTTCAAAGCGATCTGATCATAAATGCAACCTGTGGGGTGTGTCAAAGGAAATTGTGGACGTATGTATGTATGCACAGACATACGTATGTACGTACGCCGACAGACAGGAAGTGACTGCAATAGCTCAGCTTGATAGCTAATAATTGTTATTTATGTGACATCGCCAAGCCTTTTAAGGAAAATGGTTAAAATGGCAAAACAACGTTGAACAATAAATTTAACAGTAATTTAAGATGACAGAATATTAATGATGTCATTTGACATACTTAGCATCTGTGAGTTACATAACAGCATTTTATTACCAAAAACAAAGCTACACCAAGCTTTGGGTCTGTTCTGGAATAGATCACTTGATAGGTAGAGGTCTTCTTGGGTGTAAAAGGTTTAAAGTTTTGTGACTTTCCATGATTTAATGCTGAAAATGCTGAAAATCATTGACTTAACATGAAAAATAGTTTAAGAATTCAAAAATGTTTTTGTGTTTTAAGGAGCCGATGGAAACCAGTAGTACTCCAGTTTTGCAGACCATATGACTATACATTACCCTAAAACTAATATTGACCTTAAACTATATCCTCTGTTACATTATGAATGAGTCCAGAGAAACATATGTCAGCTGCAACAAAGAAACACTTATTCATATGGAGAAGGGTTTTTATGGGCTGTTGGCCTGCTGAGAACATACTATGGACCTAATCCTTCTTTGAAACCCCACTAGAAGTATTTTACTTTTTGGGGGTTGGCAGCTAGCTAGTTGGATGGAGGAAAGAGAAACAGAGAAGAGCCACAGAGCAGCAGTAAACGGCTGTTAGACATTTCAATAGACAAATCGGTCCTAACCAGGGCTTCAATTCCGTTCAAAGTGATTGATGGCACTCTGTTCCAGTATATCCCCATCTGACCAATTGAAGTAAAGCATCTTGCTCAATGTAGGTGATGCAGATATAGATCAACCTCAACACATGTCAATCACAAGTCTGACAAGTAAAGAGTTGCTGTACACTTGGTCTTTTCTGTATTTTATAGAGGTTTCACTACTTGCATGCTGTAAGTGGGGTAAGTGGTATTTACTGCCCAGTAAAAACATATTTTACTTTTCAAAAAGGATCCTTATAAAATGGATGCATTCTTTTGTCAATGATGTCTAGAGATTTTCCTTGAATTTTTCATTGAAATATTTTAGAAAACAGGTCACATGATAAACATTAACCAAATCATATTCACCAGATAGCAAGATAAAAAATGAAAGTGTCAATGACACTGTAGCTTAACTTGTCGGTGTGTTGTGTTTGATGAAAAGGATAATGTTCAATGTTTATGAAAGGATTATGAAATAAGACAAGAATTGTGATAATTGGGAATATGTTAATTTCTGTTCCCTGTATGATATGTTTTTAACAAAAATAATATGAGGTGTTCACTGTACTAAAGAGCTGAGGGGTGGGTTAATATGACAGTTAATATATACAGTTAATGTATGTGGCCCTCACAGTTAACGTATGTCAACAAAAGTTACCAAGTTACAGTGAAAATATTCCAAAACGAGTCATCTTATCACGTTACATGGAAATCCCTTCATAAATATGGCCCGTAGACTGTGCTAAAGGTTTTTGGGCTTCAGGCCTGTGTAGCCATGATGGTTGACCGATTGCAACTAAAAGGGAACATCCTCATCTCAACATTATACTGAGTCATTCTACTAAGTTACAATGAAATCCCTTCACAAATACGACCTGTAGTCTGGACTAAAGTTTTTCTGGTTTTGGGCTCAGGAAGCCATCAAGGTTGAATGATTGCGACCAAAAGGGGTCACTGTCATCTGGGCTTCATCTGGAGTGATCCTAAGAAGTTACAATGAAATCCCTTCATAAATATGACCTGTGGACTGTGCTCAAGGTTTTCGGGCTTCGGGCCCCTGAAGCCGTCACAGTTGACCAATCATGACCAAAAGGGGACATCATCATCTAGGCATTATATGGAGTCAACTTAGTAAGTTACAATGAAATCCTTCCATAAATACGACCTATAGACTATGCTAAAGGTTTTTGGGTTTTGGGCTCGGGCAGCCATCAAGGCTGAATGATCGTGACCAAAAGGGGTTGTTCTCATCTAGACATTATTTGGAGTCACCCTATCAATATATGACCTGTAGACTGGGCTAAAGGTTTTCGGGCTTCAGGCTCGGGCAGCCATCATGGTTGAATGATCAAAACCAAAAGGGGACATTCTCATCTGGGCATCATCTGGAGTGATCCTACCAAGTTACAATGAAATCCCTTCATAAATGTAGACTGTGCTAAAGGTTTTCGGGCTTCGGGCCCCTGTAGCCGTCACAGTTGCCCAATCACGTCCAAAAGGGGATGTTCTCATCTAGACATTATATGAAGTCAACCTACCATGTTACAATGAAATCCCTCCATAAATATGACCTGTAGACTGTGCTAAAGATTTTCGGTTTTTGGGCTCGGGCAGTCGTCACGGTTGACAGATCGCGACCAAATGGGGAAGTTCTCATCTAGACATCCTACTGAGTCATCCTACCAAGTTACAATGAAATCCCTCCATATTAAATATGATTTGCAGACTGTGCTAAAAGTTTTTGGGTGTTGGGCTTGGGCAGCCATCATGGTTAAAAGATCATAACCAAAAGGGGACGTTCTCATCTTGGGTTTATACAGAGGCATCCTACCAAATTACAATGAAATCCCATCATAAATACGACCTGTAGACTGTGCTAATGGTTTTCGGGTTTTGGGCTCGGGCAGCCATACCGGTTGACTGATCGCGACCAAAAGCAGGGTATTTATTGACTGGATTCGCATAGCAAAATGCTAGTCAAAAATGGCCAAATGCTAACCATTTTTCTTTCATTTTGGCCTTATATTCACTATTTATCATCACTTTTTGAAACCAAGATGGAAACTGCTAATCAAATTTTTAAAAACAAAAAATACCCTGAAAAGGGGACATTCTCATCTAGACATGACCCCAAACCTGCATATGAAATTTCGTGATGATCAGACAAGAACTACGGGGTGTAGACTGTGATAAAGGAAAATGTGAACAGACTCACAGACTAACAGACTTCCGCATGCGTGATGGCAATAGCTTATCTTGACTTTGTCAAGTTAAGCTAAAAACATATATGAAAAAGAATACATCATTTTCCACAACATTTTTTTAGCATCATACAAGCAGTACATGTAAAATTATTACACAGAAATAATTTCTCTTCAATACCTAGAAAAATAATGCAAATGGCTATTTCATAAGTCAACAAGAATGAGCCTGGATGATAATAAACTGTGCAATAACATTTAACCCTTGACCTATTTATTTATTGGTGTTTAAGGTCACATATTTCTGCACAGTTGCTAATTATGACCACGACAGTTTTATGGGTGGAGGAAGCTGGAGTACCTGGAGAGAACCACTGAGCAATGGCGCGCAACTGTCAGCTCCCCAATTTACTAACTTCACGCGAGCAGGGTTAGAACTGAAACCTAAGATCCCAATGAATACTTTTAAATGGTTTACGGTCATTTCCGCACAGGGATGTTTTGACCCACATCTGGATGAAAATAAAAACTTCAATAAACTTTGTGTAAAATGACCGGTCCCCTCTCCTTGAATGTGTATAAAAGAATCTTGGTCGATTTTGTACCACTGCCTAATTTCTGACAAAACTGCTGGAAGGTTTTTCTGTATCTATGCAGAGCCCTGGATAAATAAATTATTATTACACAAGCAGAGTTAGCATTAGTTGAAGACAGGTGCACCACTGATGTGCAGTACGCCTTAGTACACAGTGCCACCATGCCCCCATGTGGGCATTGGGGGTGAAGTGTCTTGCAACCCTTTACCTAACACGAAAAGGCGAACAACACTTGCAAACAAAATTCCTGAATAACTAATTTTTTTCATTTTTTGCATCAAAAACATAGCTTATGGCCCCTCACTGGAACAAGCTTGTTCCAATGAGGGCTCATAAGCTATGTTTTTGAGACAAAAAATGTAAAAATAATGAAAATTGAATGGGGATTTTTGTGAATAATGCTGGCCGTTGTGTTGGTCGGTTATGCCAGGTAAAGGGTTAAAAAATTACAAATTCAAAGTAATTTGTATATATTTTATACTTACCAATGGCCCAGACTAGCTGGGGCTAACTCAAAAAATAATCCAGGCCAAACACAAATTTTGCCCCCCCCCCCAATCCCCAAAATTTGCATGCAAAACCAAAAATTTTATGTCCTATCTGGTCCTCCATACTTTTGCGAACTGCACATGCGCAGTATCCAGGAAGACACCGAAATTGGCGCCAACCATCATTCTTTCTAAAAATTGCCAGCTAAATGTTGTAAACAGCGGGGAGGTATGAGTGCCCACTCATGGGAGGGCCATACCTGTCTGGGCCATTGGTAAGTATAAAAAATATACAAATTACTTTGAATTTATAATATTTTTATACAACAACCAATGGCCTAGACTAGCTGAATCGTAAAAAGGCTGGAAGGCCTAGAACATAGAAGAAAATCCAATTACTCAATCACTTCATAAAGGATATCTCCTACAGGAGAATAGGAGAGAAAGGAATTATATATGTCTTTCTCATTTGTGAGAAACGAGAATGGCATAACACCAACAATGTAATTGAGTATTACATAATATATATTTCTCCATTTAATGCCAGCATAACCCTTTATGCTAATTCGGTGAAGGGAAGCCAAAATATAAAGATAGTCCAGAGAATGAGACTCTTTATACTCATTTAAAAGTGTCCGAGAATTGTATATTAATGCCCGTCTGACACGAGACATATACAAATGCTTCACAGTGAGCTACACTTTAAAAACAATGCATGAATCAGACATGTTATTTGCTTCACACCAAGCTACACATTAAAACCATCCCAGCACCGCCTCAGGACTACTGACACCGGAGTAGGTCTTCCCTTGCTTTTCACTATAAAGCCAAATGATCATAAGGGAAAAAACCATCCCCCCCCCCTCCCTTTCCCTTGTTCTGAGGTACATGACCACAGAACGAAGAGGGCAGCAGAACAGTGTCACTGCTGGAACGGGTTGCCTAAATAACTATAGATGTAGTCATTTAGTGGGCGACATTCTGAGCAACAGACAGAGGACCTAAACGTCTAAGGTTACCAGAGATGGACTCTAAATTTCTAAGGTAAAACTTGGTAAATGTAGAAGGCTGTGTCCAGTATGCAGCTTTCATGAGATCAGTAATGGCTATACTGTTAGAATAAGCCCAAGAAGTGGACAGCGCTCTAACTTCATGCGCTGGTATCTTATTTACAGAACGCTGATCCGAAGATAGACTTTCATAGGCAATGCGTATTGCCAACTGAATCCATCTAGCAATAGAATGAACAGAAATATCTCTTCTGTTAGGAATTAACGAAGGAAAGAAGAGTTTTCTTCCTTTTCTTATAAAATCTGATCGGCGTTTATATATGCGCATAGCCCTGACTGGACACAGCAGAGGTCTACGGTTGTCTGTAGATGGCAGAGCCTTTATGGTAATAGGCTCAGGCCATTTATCTGGAGCCTGGTTCTTAGCCAAAAAACCCACTTCTGTAGTTAAAGTAATGGTATTACCAACACTACGTAGTGAGATTCGTCAACAGATAAAGCATGGAGTTCACTAACTCTTCTAGCAGATGCAAAGGCTATGAGAAATTCTGTTTTATAGGTCAAACATTTGAACTCTACAATGTCCAACGGATCAAACGGAGCTTCCTTAGGCTTCAATAGAACCCAAGCCAAATTCCACTTAGGAATTAATCTGAGGGTTCTAGGTCTATTTATAGAGAAATTTCTAACCAGTTTGGATAATGAAGCATTAGATCCAATTGCCAAGTTATCATGATGAGCGTAAGTATCCGGTAACATTGACCTATAGCCCTTAATAGTGATGGGCTGCAGTTTGAGAACGTCAAACAGGTAGACCAGAAAGTTGGCAATATCCACTATGGACGGATCATAGATGTCTATCGACTGATCCTTACACCAATGGAAGAAAACCTTCCACTTCGCTGCGTAATTCAATGAAGAGGAGGACCTCCTGCAGTTAGAATTGCATCCACTGCTCGTCCTGTAAATTGCTTGCCGTGCAAGAAGGACCACACAATGGAAATATGTGAAGGTTGAGACCTTCCGGGTTGTGATGCAGTGTGCGTGACTTCACCTGATAAAGAAGGTCCTCTCATGGAGGAAGCTTCAGGGGAACGTCCCAAAACAGACACCTGAGAAGCTTGATCCACGGTTTCTGTGACGACAGAGATGCTAATAGCAGAATTTTGCAATGAGACTGTTTGATCTTTAACAGAATCTGCTGAATCAACGGAGTTGGAGGATATGCATATCCTATCATTCCGTCCCATTAGATTGACAGAGCGTCCACTGCATATGCTCGATGGTCTGGACATGGCGACATGTACGTCTGCAACTGATTGTTCAGGTGTGTCGCAAGCAAATCTATCATGGGTCGATCCCACTGGTAGCAAATCTGTCTGAATACCCGCTTGTTGAGTGTCCACTCTGATGGCAACAGGTGACCTTTCCGAAGAGAGCGAGTCTGCTAGTATGTTCAGACGACCCGGTATATGATGGACCAATAGTTGAACATGATGATTCACGACATACAGAAGAATTTTCTCTGTTAGTTCACATAACGGAATCGAATGAGTGCCTCCCTGGTTCCTGATATACGCTACTATTGTCGAGTTGTCCGACAATATCTGAACATGAGCGTCCACTATAATGTGAATCTAATGTTGTAGCGCAAGCTATATTGACATCATCTCTTTGATGTTTATGTGTTTCTCTAGGAACCGAGGATCCCAAAGACCCTGACACTTTGAGTCTGTCGGGCTCAGGGTCGTGCCCCAACCCGTTTGGCTCGCATTCGTCATAATCGTGAAAGCCGGATCCGGCAGCTGCAGCAGAACTCCCGGAGTTAACCACTGAATATCTGCCCAAATCTGGACCCTTTGTTTTACCAGGTCCGTTAAAACAATACTGGTCTCGAGCGAATGCGTCTTCACACTCCAGTTCTGAGTAAAGAATATCTGGAGGGGATGTGTGCGCAAGCGACCCATCGGAATAAGATCTGCACAACCCCATCAGTCGCATGAATTCCCTCGCTGTGAATGCATCTGAGTGTAGACAAAAGCGAGCATAACAACTGACTAATTTTGCTCTGGGTAACGGCAGATGAACCAGATTGTTGTGAGTCTAGAAGCTCATCCCCAAGTGAATGAATGACTTGGACGGAGCTAGATCAGACTTCCTTCTCATTTACGATGAAGCCGAGATGTTGGAGCAAAAGAAGCAGAATTTGAACATCGTTTTGAAGAATAGTTTTGTTGCCATATCTCTGAAGAATGTCGTCCAAGTAAGCTGATGTTACCACAGATGAATGAGCTCGGAAATGAGACATTACCAAGTTCATTATTCGAGTGAAAGCCCAGGGCGCCAGGTTCAGACCGAAGCACATCGCTTGGAACTGATACACTGTCCCTTGCACAGCAAACCGCAGGTACTTTCTGTATGCCAGATGTACCAGGACATGAAAGTATGCATCCTTTAGATCTATGCTTGCTACATGGTTGTTCACTCGAATGCTCACCCTTACCGACCGAATTGTCTCCATATAGAACTTTGGAGCCATGATAAGCTTGTTTATCCACCTGAAGTCTATTACCAGTCGGAACGAGCCGTCTGGCTTTGGTACGAGGAACAGGCAGGTGCCTGTAGAATCGTAGAGAATTTTGATTCTCGACGACCTCTATTGCTTCCTTTGATAAGAGAGCCTGTACCTCCGCTAGAAGAGACTCTCTTTTGCAAGGATTTGGCAGAAGATTTGTCCACCGTGGACACCTTGTTAGAGGTGGTTTTGCTTGAAAAGATAGCCGTAGGCCGTCCGACACTACACTTCTCACCCACTGGTCTTCCATAATTGTTATCCAGTTTGTTGCGAATCTTGATAATCTTGCACCAGCTGGCAAGCAATAGAGGTCCTGACCATCACCTGTAGGGCCTGTGAGGCTTACGGGAGGAGAAACCACGTCCCCCTCACGAAGAGCCTGGACCCATCAGCCTAGGGCCATCCGACCAGTAGTCTCGATCAGACCTATGCCTTTTTCCCCGAGTCCCTGTATTGACGATCTTCAGAGTAATTATAGTAGAGTTTCCTATACCCTCGCGAGGAGTCCCTTTTGACGATTTCTGTCTGGGATATCCTCCTTTACTCTTTTCTGCTGTAGCGGGTCGATTAGACGCCGACTTTAGAAGCAGAGTATTAGATGTTTTCTTTGTGGCTTGGCCATAAACCAATGAAAGCGTGTCGTCAAATATTGTGTGTCTGGAGACAGGAGCGACCCAGAGAGAGTTTTTTTTACCTTGTCATCTATTAAAGATGACGACGCAAGGGCACCATCACGTCTGATTAACTCCAAATTAGCCACTGTTAAGGCGGAGTTATACGTGGTAAACATAATTGCCCTGGAAAGAACTCTTAAAGGAGTACGAACATCCTCAAATTCCTTCCTGTTGGGACATTGCACCACAGCTCTTGAAAGCTGATCTGCGTAAGACATAGCATCCAAATTCGCTCTATTTGAAGAAATTTCCATCTCAATTGTGTCCGAGCGCATTGTGAATGAACCAGGCAAGGATGGCTCTAGATCCTCGGCCTGTTCATCCAAATGCAGAGGAACTCTCTGTACATCTTCCACGACCGTTTTAAATGAACGTGGTCCAAGAAACGGTAAATTTATGGAAGATGATGACAAGAAACCGCCTTTCTTCTTCCCACTGGAGAGTTTGAATATGGCGTCCTTATAAAGTCTGCGTCCAACGGCACCAGCGGTTTCCTTCTAGTAGTCGCAGCATTCTGATTTGCCGGAACAAATTCAGGGTAGTATTGATGGATTAAATCCATCGCAACCATGTGCTGTTCCGAAAGGGAAGGGTAATCTTCTTCCATATCCATTTCACCATCCGATTGAATCAGTTTTGACTCTCAGTCTCCCGCATCTGAACGGGCAGATGACTGGACCGATCCAGCACCGTTCGACAGCTCAGGTTCTGAGACTGCCGTAGGCTGCTCCTGCACTTGCTGGGATGCTGCGATGAGCTGCACAATCTGCGACAGCAAGTCCGTAACAGAGGCCTGAGGAGAAGCAGTCTTCTGTTTCTTGGCTGCCTGCTGCTCTTGGGACAGTGTGTACGAGATGGCTCTTTTCTCCGGACGTCCCGATAAACGAGGCCTCGTCTCCTTAGCTATCCTTAGCTATGGTCCGACTTCGCAGACGATGAGTGGTCCCTTCTCAGCTATGCAGACTGGATATCCGAAGAATGTAGCTAAGGTGCGCTTTGAAGATGATGTTGTAGAAGCCGTAACTGCAGCCGAGGCCAACTGCGAACTATATGGAGCATCCCGGGAGGAAGGTGTGGACATATGCTCCGCCTCACACAAGTTTCTAATCACAACATCTAGCCCCAGATGCTGCTGGGAAAGAGAGGGACCTCTCTCGCTCGCGGTCCTTTCAGACCTCGCCAAGCTTCCCATGGTACTTGACATCTTCTTCCTCTGTTCTGTCGTTGCTGGGTGAGCATGTTTATGTTTTAAGGTGCTCGCGTTACCCAATCCACTCCTATCAACCGCAATGGACACACACTGCGTCATGGTACCCACGGATGGAGTAAGCGCTTCACCAGTTGAGCTAGCTGGTGGCAAGGGACTAAAACTACTGGTTAGTGGCTTTATGCCCTGTCTAATATTCATGAGCACCTTGGCAGCTAGCTCTGTTTGCTCATCTGAGTGCAACGTCGGTAGCACACTATCTCTAGGCGTCATGTAAACATCACCATGTTCTTGTTCCTCTGAAAAAGAAAATGAGAAACTTGATTGACTTTGTGGCGAGAGGACCGGCATTGGCCTCTCGCCACTAACAAAGTACCTTGACACCTGTCTCCAATGTTTGTCATCCCATCCGACACAGGTTGGACAAGAATTAATGGGAATACATCGACTACAAGCAATGCAACAAGCATGTAAATCCGAGGACGACTTCCTTGCCTTGCATTTTGAGCAGTAAGCTTTCATAATGAAGCAAAACAAAGTCGACAGTTCTCCCACCAACTCCACAATAAATATATGAAAAAGATACATAATAAATAACATTCAAAATATAAATCGAAAAATTAATTTCCCCCAAAAGCTACACTACCAGAATACTAAAATGTATCTTACAACAATCCTACCATGAAATAAATAGGAAACTACATATATTTATACAACATTGCCAATGTAAACAACGTTAGAAGAAAAACCGGAAACAAGACCCCAGGCACTGAATATAGAGGCCCGAAGTCAGTAACAGATTTAGAACTATCCGATGTAAAGCAAGATCTTCAGAAGAAGAAACTACAGTGATGTCACGCGTGCAGGCCGACAGTCCCAGCAATGGCAATGCTTAGACACAAAATAGTCTGTGCCGTTTTTTGTTAACCCTTTACCTAACTAATCTGCCATATCTGCACTCGTGATATACAAAATTTGCTATTCAAATTTTATTTTTTCATTTCTCTACTCCAAAACATACCTCATGACCTATTAATGGAACAAGCTTGATGAGCTTAATAAGGACTAATAAGTCATGGTTAGAAGTAAAAAAAAAATGAAAAAATCTGATGTTTCAGAAAAATAATTTGTACTGTTGGCTTCAACTTGTGTTAGGTAAAGGATTAAAGATGCAATACATAAAGCAATGTTGGGCTATAGGAGTCAATTTTCTTTTTTGCATGTAATAACTCCCAATCCTTCAAAATGCATTTTGGGAATAATTGCCTAAGTGACACATGTGTGAGTGTGTATGTGTGTGTGTGTGTGTGTGTGTGTGTGTGTGTGTGTGTGTGTGTGTGTGTGTGTGTGTGTGTGTGGGTTTGTCTTACCAACTTGACGAGGTAACTAGACAAAAGAGTTTGCGTGTTTCACCTTACCGAGGTACAAAAGACAAAAGAAACCCTTTACCTCGGTTGTTTTCCAAGAACTGTACCGGCAAAACGAGGTAGAAACCGTTAGTCCACACAAAGGACAAACAATGGGGTACCTCGGTATGTAGGGTAGACAAGACTGTGTGTGTGTGTGTGTGTGTGTGTGGTGTGTGTGTGGTGTGTGTGTGTGTTGGGGGGGGGGGGGTGGAACCTATATTCAAACCTGGCCTGTATTACTAGCTGGAAGATACACATATCAACTTTGGTTGAAATCAAATAATCCAAACTGGAGTTATTGGTTGGAAACCAATTGTTTACAGACAAATGGATGGACCAATGGATGGACGGATGCGAAAGCCATAGCTATAGCCCTGACTGTAGACAGTCAGGCTAAAAATGCACTTTGTACCAAAGTAAAAATGTTGCTTAAATGGTCTTGGGTGATGAGGAGGTGTGGGTGGGGGTGGGGAAGAGGGGGTGTTAGAGGAGTCTATTTTTTCCGCATGTGGTCAGTCTAAATCCTTCAGAATGCATTTTGAGCAAAGAAAAAAAAAATGCATAACTGGCACCATGGGGGTGGTGGTGGGGATGGGGTGGGGTGGGGGTGCTGGGTGGTGGTGGTGTTTGTCTGGGATTTTAACCACAAACTTTAACCAAAACTGTAAAAACGCATTTTTGAGGAAAAGACAAAAAAAGTGCCTAATTGGGGGGGGGAGGCATTAATTTACGTCATTACATCAACGGATCGCATGGCGAAAATAGAATTTGTCTGAAAATTTTGGACAAAAAGTTCATGGTTTAGGTTGTAAAGAAAAACAAAAGTTGTTCATTTGCGCTTAGGATTGTAGCACCTTCGAAGCGTGATCAATTTTGGAAGTCTCATTTGCCTAATTTCAACAAATTTGAAGTAGGAAGATATTCTAGATTGTAACGACACTGAAAACCGGAAACTCGATTCTCCAACCATCATCGCAAATATTGTTGACTCCAAACGTTCAATCTTAGAGCTGATTCTGCAGTGTCTCATCTACTTCATAACCGCTGTAAATATTCTATTGGCTATCTTCTAACAAATTAACTTGAATATTCAATAAGAAGTTAGCATTATGTCTACTCAACCAATTCATAATCTGACAACACGAAGACGGGAACAAATTATTACTTCTGAAAATGGTGGATTTCAAGTAATATCACGTTCTATTTTGGACTGTGCTAAGGATCTCACTCAGAGGAAAAACTTAACAAATACCAACAATGTTAATATGAGGGCACCTACATCTGATCAGATTGCACAACGCTCACGTATGTACACTCTTGATACCAAAAAAGCTTTGATGAAGAAATTAAAAGCTGCCAACAAATTCAAGTTTGATATTGAGCGTAAACTTGGAATGCAGTACACATTACAGTTAAGCACAGGAGTTTATGAAATATTCAAAGAAGCTACTAAAACAACATTAATGGGACTGGATAATTTCACATTCACATGGGAGAGAATCACAGACAAGTGTTCACATGCATTAGTTGTTGAAGAATTGATCAAAGTGCAGAGAAAAAAAGAGAAGAAACATTCATACACTATGAATCTATATAACAGCTCATCAACTGCATTGATCAACGGGCGAGAAGCTGTAACTACTTTTTATGAAGAACATCTACCTCTGATTGAATATGAAATATTTAGCAATTCTGAAATTAATTCCATTGATGACATTTTTAAGAACATACTTTCTACGTCTGCTGAAAACAAGTTCAACATGCAGAATGAAAAGAATACCCACAGTAAACATTTAATGTTGAAACATGATGCATCTATATCAAATTCAGGTGTAAAGAATGAGAGTCATAATATTTTATCAAATGCTACTAGAATTTGTAAGGCTGAAAAAGGTGATCAACAAAGACAATCTTTTATCGCACCATCTCAAAGTACAAAAACTATGGAGAATACAAAGCAGACATTCTTGGTTGATCCTGACTCCATGAAGAAAATTGAAGGATATAACGAACAAGTTCAACATTCTAGAAGTGATGGAACACAAAATGGCAGTGTTGAAATATTGCCCCAAATTTTCCAAACAGAAGACATGTGTGGTATCTGCCAAAATTTATGTGATGACAAGTTCCTACAATGTGAAAAATGTTGCATTTCATACCATCGCAACTGTCTCCAAATAAATCAGGATACTATCAGTAGGGTTTCTATGGATTAGGATAAAGTGTTCACATGTACGAGCTGCTATGTAAATGATATTGACAAGGATACTGGGATGTCATCTTCACAAATTCAACCAGATATGATTTCTGATGCAAAGATGAATCCCCCAAAACCCAGTAAAACAATAAAGGTTCTGCGTTCTGTTCAGCAACAAACTGATAATGTCTATAAAGCACCTGAAGAATCTAAGATAAAGGATCTGAAGAAATTTGAATCCATTATGAATATGACAGAAACAAGAGGCCCCAGGGGGCCTGAGGGCGCTCACCTGACATGGTAGTCTAAATATCAAACCAGGGAGTTGACTTGAATAAGCTGCATACGCCCCTCCTAAGAAAAGCATATACCAACTAGATGAAGCAATTGTGCCCATACAATACACAGGATTTTCCTTCTATTTTCAGTTACTGCACTTTTACGTCCCAAAACTGAGATAAACGAATAAAAAACAGATTTTTTTTTATTTTTGATCGGAAATTTTCGAAGTCCCAAACAAAATATTTTCAGCCTAAAATTTGTTTTTCTTCTTAAAATTGACCAAAACGCATAAAAAACCAAAAAACTAATTTCCGGATTTTGGTCCAAAATTTTCTAAGTACCACCTGGACCCCAAATTTTCTGCGTAAAAAAAAAAAAAAAAATTTTGGTCTTAAAATTGGTCAAAATGCATAAGAAACCAAAAAAACTAATTTCCGGATATTGTTCCAATATTTTATAAGTCCCACCCGGCCCCCAAATTTTCAGTGTGAAAAAAAATTTTTTTTTGTCTTAAAACTGACCGAAACGCATAAAAAAAATCAAAAAAAAAATTTCCGGATTTTGGTCCAAAATTTCTAAGTCTGCAACAGGACCCCAAATTTTCAGCCTAAATATGAACCCAGGGACTTGGCTTGAATAAACATGAATCTCACCCCCCTAAGGATGCTGCATACCAAATATCAAAAGATTCTTACTGGTAGATCTGAAGAAGATTTTTAAAGAATATTCCTCATACTGCACTAATTTAAACATTTGGGCTCCCATAGAGAGCCCAAATATGGACCCAGGGAATTGATTTCAATAAACGTGTGAAACAATCTTCCAAAGATGTTATATGTGAAATTTGAAAACTTTTGGAGTAGTGGTTTGGGAGAAAAGTAGTCTTACATGTTTTTCCCATTACCCACAGTGTTAAAAAATGCTGACTCAGCACTTTTTCAAAGTCCCCAAAAAGTACTCCATGATAAAACTGATAGCGATTTTTTTTTACCATTCCATTCTGTTGGTCCTTAGGAAGCTTCACACCAAATAAGAATTCTCAGTACCGTGTAGTTTTGGAGATATGGGTGTTTTAATTTTTTCTATTTTTAGCTCCTGCGGTTCCCATGGGGCGACGGGAAAAAATATTTGGGCATAAATTAAGTACTTATGACCCAATAAGCCTTCATATCAAATTTGGTTCAAATCTGCCTCTCGGTTTGGAAAACAGAAATTTTGAGAGTGGCAAAAATTCTTGTCCCTCCCATAGCAACGGCAAATATAGCCCCACAAACTTCTCTTGAACAAAACTGAGTCTACACCTCAAAAGGAAGCTGCTCACCTAATATCAAGTCTCTGCTACTGCTAGTTCATGAGAAGAAGATTTTTTAAGATTTCGGCACACTTTTTGGGCGTGGCCTTACCAAGGGGCGAGGCAACTTGATTTGAACAAAATCAAATTGCGATGTCATAACAAACTATTATCTCAAATAAAAATTAAACTGGTTCAGCGGTTTGGGAGGAGAAGACGCAAACACCATGTTCACGGTCGACGACGGACAGTGAGTGATCACTATAGCTCTCCTGACTGAAAGTCAGGGGAGCTAAATAGACTTGAAATAAAGGAACAAGAAATTCAAGAGCAATGTAAATTAGTATCTCTTCAAAAGACTGAAATCCTGAAATTGGAGAATAAAATAGAGGAGCTGAATAATACTATACTAATTCTGAGAACAAAAGCTACTGCATCATCGGCTAGGCCAGGTGGTAACATCCACTCTTCTATGCAAGACATCCCACCTTTTATCTTCCCACCTCCTGGGTTTCAACAAATTCACCAACAATGTAGTCCTAATAACTTAACTCAGACAACTCTTCAAAATGAGATAATGGCAGTTAAGCAGAAGCAACTCGAGATGGAATTAGATCACATGAAATTGAAGGGAATGTTTCAAGCTCAGAAATTTTAGCAATTGTGTCAAAATCAACAAATGGCATTTAATACTACTCAATGTAACAACAATCACCAGTACATGAACATGTGTGACCCATGTATGATGCCTAATCAGCCAACATCTTATTCTCAACATAACCCCAAAAGTCAACATTACATGAAATCTGATCAACCACATATACCAGTCTACCACCCTCAAATGTATCAAGTTCTGATTGTTTGTTATCCCATATCTTGTGATTCAAAATCCTCCAAGAGAAGGAACAAACCCTGGATGAAAAGTAAAAAGAATAGTTTGAGTAATAACAGTTCAACTCAAGTAACAACACAACATGAAAATTTAAGTACCAGTGCTCTCATTACTGATATTAACATGAATGGAGTCCACATACCTAACCTGCCTCGGGCTGAAGCTACAACTAAGATAATTAGAAACGATGGTAATCACAGTAGTAGTAAAGTATTGGATGAAGAAGAAAGTATAAGAATGTGTAAAATTCTGACAACCTGTGCAGACTTACATGTAACAAGTGAACGGATGAAAAATCACAGTTTTCCTGAAATACCTGTAGCAGTTAGTGATACAAAAACAACATACAGAAGAGGGGTCACATAACAAGACCAATCTATCTGAACATGTCAATAATGTAAGCCTTTCTGATACCAACACAGTCTCTGATATAGAAACTACACAAGTTAAGGGAATGGATACTACTTATTTGAGGAGGGAAATACAATTCGTCGTGGATTAGGTACAAAGCCATTCTGACAACCATTTTTTATGCAGAGGCCGTGCCTCAGAAGTGAGGTGGATATGATATCTGAGAAACCTATACCAAGCTCACCTACTACCATCATCATCACTTCATTCAACATCAAAAATGTCAAAAGTAATTTCATCTTTCTACAATCACTCATGGAGAAGTCTGGCATATTATGCTTACAAGAAATCTGGTTACACAAGTTTGAACTTTCATTCATCGACAAGATCAGCGATAAATTCTACTCCTACAGTAAAACCACAGATGACGAATATGAATTGTTGAAATCAATGAATGTTCCACGAGGACATGGTGGTGTTACTATACTCCTTAAAAATGAGATGTGTCGCAACTCCAAGCTTCTACCAGATGGTTCGAATAATGTAATTGCCATTGAAGTAGGCAATAAACATCCCTTGTGTATTATCAATGTATATATGCCATCAAGAGGTACTAAAGAAAATGAACAACAATACAAGGCAGTTCTCACCGAAATTGATGAGATCATCACAAAATATAGAGAATCCCATCAAGTTATTATTAATATTTAAGGAATCATGTCAGAAGAGATATTTTGCTGGATGAATTTGTTGGAAGAAGGATGCTCAAAACCTTTGAAGTTCCTCAACCAACATTTTTTCATTGTAACGAACGTGACTGCTCTCAAATCGATTACATGTTAGTTACTGAAGAAGACAGATGTCAGCTCATTGATGTAGAAATAATGGATCGGAATTATGACAACACATCTGATCATGTCCCTGTAATTGCCTGGATCAACACCAAACAGCAAGTGACTAAGTATGAAGAATGCCCTGAACAAAGTGTTAGACCTAATTGGAGAAAGTGCAGTTGGTTTATTTATCAACAGTGCATCAGTGAGAATCATCACAACGAATCTTTCTCCAACTCTGAAGATAAACTTTTACATTTAACTGAAATCTTAAAAAGTGCAGCTGATGAGAGTATTCCTAAATCCAAAAAGTTATCAATGAATCACAACAAAAGTGGGAAAAAGACCATCACTTGGACTGAGGACATAAAAAAATGCATCCAAGAAAGCAAAAGTAGCCTTCTGGAAATGGAAAGAAGCTGGTAGACCAACTGGTCAACTTTTGTGGATGAAAAAGTTTACTGCTAAGATATTGAAGAAGACTCAGAGAATACATGCAGCAAAATTGAAGCAGAAACAATTGTCAAAGATCATGGATGCAAAAGAGAATGATGAAAAGCTCTTTTACCAACTCATCAGAGCACAGCGGAAACAAAAATGTATCAACTCCGAGGAACTTAATGTGAATGGTGAATGTCTTAACAATCCTGATGACATTAGAAATGGATGGGCTTTTTTCTTCCAACAACTTGCATTACCACTTGAAGATGAGGACACTTTGATGAGGACCACAGAATGCAAGTAGAGTATGATATACATGAGATTATGGAAAGCTGTTCTCAGCAAAATCAACCATTAAAGAATGTCACATCAAAGAATGTTATTGACATCATTGATTCATTAAAGAATGGAAAAGCTGAAGACATCACAGGATTACAAGCAGAATACCTGAAGATGGGAGGAGAAAAAGTTGTAACTTCCATTGTAAACATCATCAACTTATGCTTTAAAGAACAACGAGTTCCTGATGTACTAAAACTTGGGATCAAAACTCCAGTTTACAAAAAAAGATAGAAAAATTTACCAACAAATTATCAAGGAATCAATGCCACCCCAATCATAATGAAAATTATGGAGAAGGTATAGGCGCAAAGATCTGAGCCAATCCTTAATGAAAGTCAGTCAAGGTTGCAGAAAGGATTCACTGCTGGTACATCTTCTATGAATGCAGCACTTGTTATCAGTGAAGTCATCTCTGAAGCTAGAGAAATTAAAGCACCCCTTCATCTTGCTACTCTGGACGCTCAAAAGGCATTCAATGTGGTGTCACACAGTACGCTTCTAAGAAAATTATACTTAGATGGAATAACTGGAGATGAGTGGATTATGATGCAACATCTATATAATGGAATGAGATCACAAGTTAAATTGTCAGGAAAGTTATCATCTGAAATCGAGATTAACCAAGGGGTCTGTCAAGGAGCTGTATTATTTGTGCAACACTACAAAAGATTCAATGATGGTCTGCTTCAGTGTCTGGAGAAGAGATTTACTGTTGGAAAAATTGGAAGTATTCAGATTCCTCATGTTACTTGTGCAGATGATGTAGACTTATTGACTCACAATCCTGTTGAACTTCAACCAATGATCCATGAAGTTGAAGACTATTCTCACACTCAAAGATATAACATCAATGCAAGTAAAAGTGCTGTCATCAGTTATGAAGGGAAATCAACAAAATGTTGCTCACTAACATTTGAAGGTCATATAATACCAACACCGAACTAGTAACACCAATCTAGATGTAGAAGAGAGAATATCAAAAGGACAAAAAACCCTTTATGGATTGCTGGGTGCTGGCTTATATGGAAACAACAGACTTGGTCCCCATGTATCACTGCATTTATGGAGGACTTTGTATTGCGAAGAATGCTGCATGGATTAGAAGCTACTCATTTCAAACAGATGAAAATGGAAAAATTAGAAATGTTTCATAAAACACTGAAGCAGCTGCAATCTTTGCCGCAGAGAACATCTACAGCTGCAGTATATGCAATATCTGGCCAACCACCACTAGAGGTATTAATTCACAAACAGATGCTGAAATTACTTGGAAGAATAGCCAGACAAGATTCATCAATTGAAAAAGAAATGGCAATGAGGCAACTATCTATTAAGTGTCTTAAAAGCTGGTTCATTAAAATGAGTAGGCTTTTATGGAAATACGGCCTGCCATCCATATTTGATGTCCTGACTTATCCAATGGAAAAATCAGCTTGGAAGAAAAAAGTTGATAAATGCGTCAATGAATTCTGGGAGGGACGAATCAAAGATGATACAAGAAGTAAAAAATCACTCAATTATCTGAATGCTGATATGGTAAAGATCGGCCAACCTCATCATGTATGGAAATCATTGAAAAACAACCAAAATGATATACGAAAAGGTTGCATCAAAGCAAGACTTCTCGCTGGGACCTACATTCTCCAGGAAAGTTAAAAAAATTAATAGTAATTTATATATTTTTTATACTTACCAATGACCCAGACATAGCTGGTGCTAACTCTTTAAATTTCAGGGCCAAACACAAATTTTGTCCCCCCCCCCACCCCAATCCCCAAAATTTGCATCAAAATCCAAAAAATCCATGTCCTATGTGGTCCTCCATACTTTTGTCCACTGCGGATGCACAGTGTCAAGGAAGTACCAAAATTGGCGCCAAATCTTCATTCTTACAACCAGTGCCTGGTAAGTGTTATGTAATCAGCGGGGAGGTATGAGTTCCCAACTCATGGGCGGACCATCCCCGTCTGGGTCATTGGTAAGTATAAAAAATATATAAATTACTATAAATTTTTTAACATTTTTCTACTGTACCAATGACCCAGACTTAGCTGAATAGAAAAAAGGCTGGAGGGCCTAGGACATAAAGGAAAATCCAATAGACTCAATTACATGTAAACAGAATTATCCCCTCAAGGAGAAACAGGATTTAGATGTATCTTTCTTGTTTATGCAAAAAAGAAAGACACAATACCATTCCGTAATTGAGCACAAAAACATCAATGATCTCTATTAACATCCAGTATAACAATTATACTAATTTTTTAAAGGAAAGCCAATAAATAAAGATAGTCCAGAGAATGAGACTCTTTATATTCATTTAAAAGTGTCCGAGGATTGTATATTAACGCTCGTATGACACGTGACATATACAAATGCTTCACACTGAGCAACACTTTAAAAATATTACATAAATGAGAAAAAACATTAGCTTTACACTTTAAAACCATCCCAGCACCGACTCGGAATTACTGACTCCAGAGGAGGTATTCCCTTGCTTTTCACTATAAAGCAGGTGATATAAGGGAACACCATCCCCCCCCCCCCCCTTCCCCTTGCTCTGGGTCAATCACCCCAGAACGAAGAGGGCAACAGGACAGAGTCACTGCTGGAACAGAAAGCCTGCATAACTATAGTTGCAACTGTTTAGTGGATGACATTCTGAGCAACAGATACTGGACCTAAACAACGCAGGTCACCAGAAATAGACTCAATATTTCTAAGGTAAAAATTCGTGAACGTAGAAGGCTGAGACCAGTATGCAGCCTTCATCAAATAGGTAATAGCAACGCTATTAGCATAAGCCCAAGATGTAGACAGTGCCCTCACTTCATGTGCCGAAATCTTAAGCACAGACTGCTGAGTAGAAGACAATTTTCCATAAGCAGTACGAATAGTCAATTGAATCCACCTTGAATCTATTAGGCAGCAGAGACAGAAAGAAACGTTTTCGTCCCTTTCTGATAAACTCAGATCTACGTTCGTAAATACGCATAGCTCTAACTGGACATAACAAAAGCCTTAATAACAAAAGGTTCAGGGTACTTATTAGGAGCCTGATTCTTAGCCAAAAATCCAACATTAGTAGTCAAAGTAATAGTATTACCAACACTACGATAGTGAGAATCATCAACAGATAGTGCATGAAGCTCACTAACTCTTCTAGCAGAAGAGAAGGCTAAGAGAAAAGCTGTCTTATAAGATAAGTATTTGAAGTCTACCGTGTCAAGGGGTTCAAATGGCGCTTCTTTTAGCTTCAGAAGAACCCAAGCTAAATTCCACTTAGGAATTAACCTAAGGGTTCTAGGTCTATTTATCGAAAAGTTTTTAACTAACTTAGATAAAGAGACATTAGATCCAATTTGTAAGCTATCATGATGAGCAAAAGTATCCGATAGCATAGACCTATAACCCTTCATAGTTATTGGCTGCAGTTTGATCTCGTCAAACAGGTAGACCAAAAAATTAGCAATGTCAAGAATGTCTGGAATGGAAGGATCATAAATATCAACAGAATGATCCCTACACCAACAAGAGAAAACCTCCCACTTAGCACCATAATTTAGCGAAGAGGAGGTCCTCCTACCGTTAGAAATTGCGTCCACTGCTCGTCCTGTAAAATGCTTGCCGTGCAAGAAGGACCACACAATGGAAAGACGTGAAGGTTGAGACCTTGCGGGTTATGATGCAGTGTGCGCGATTTCCCCTGAGAAAGAAGGTCCTCCCATGGAGGAAGCTTCCGAGGAATGTCCCACAACAGACACCTGAGTAGATTTATCCATGGTCTCTGGGGTGACAGAAATACTACCAACAGAATCTCTTGCAGTGAGATTGCTTGATTTTTAGCAATATCTGTTGAATCAACAGAGCTGGAGGATACGCGTATCCTATCATTCCGTCCCAAGAGATCGAGAGAGCGTCTACTGCAAACGCTTGAGGATCTGGGCATGGCGACACATACGTCTGCAACTGATCGTTGAGATGCGTCGCAAACAAGTCTATCATAGGACGATCCCATTGGTAGCAAATCTGATTGAAGACACGTTTGTTGAGAGTCCATTCTGATGGCAACATACGACCTTTCCGAGAAAGGGAGTCCGCTAGAACGTTCAGACAAACCGGAATATGACGGACCGACAGAAGAACCTGATGCTCAAGGACAAATAGAAGGATTCTCTCCGTTAAGTTGAACAACGGAATGGAATGAGTGCCTCCCTGGTTCCGAATATACGCTACTACTGTCGAATTGTCGGACAGAATTTGAACATGTGAATTCTGAATAATGTTCATCCAATGACGTAGCGCAAGCCAAACTGACCTCATCTCTTTGATGTTTATGTTCTTTTTTATGAACTGCGGACCCCAAAGATCCTGGCATCACGAATCTGTTGGGCTCAAAGTTGCGACCCAACCTGTTTGACTCGCATCCGTCATAATCGTAAAAATCGGATGTGGCAGTTGCAGTGGCACTCCCTGAGTTAACCACTGAACATCTGCCCAAGTCTGAATCTCTTGTTTTACTTGTTTCGACAAGACGATGTTCGTTTCGAGCGAATGAATCTTCTCACTTCAATCTGAGTAAAAAATATCTGGAGTGGACGAGTGCGTAGTCGACACATCGGAATAAGATCCGTGGCGGCTCTGCACAAACCTATCAAGCGCATGAATTCTCTCGCTGTTACTATATCTGAGTGAAGACAAAAGTGAGCATAACAACTGACTAATTTCACTCTGGGTAACGGCAGACGAACCAGTTTGCTGTACATCTCGAAGCTCATTCCCAAGTGGATGAATGACTTGGACAGAACTAGATCCCACTTCTTTTCATTTACTATGAAACCAAGACGTCGGAGCAGTTGAAGCAGACTCTGAACATCGTTCTGAAGCGTTAATCTGCTGCCGTACCTCTGAAGAATGTCATCCAAGTTACCACAGAAGAATGAGCTCGGAAATGAGTCATTACCGAGTTCATTATTCGAGTGAAGGCCCAGAGCACTAGATTCAGACCGAAGCACATTGCTCGGAACTGATAAACGACCCCTAGGACAGCGAAGCGAAGGTACTTTCCGAACGCCGGATGTACCATGACGTGAAAGTACGCATCCTTGAGATCTATGCTTGCAGCGTAATCGTTCACTCGAATGCTCACTCTTACTGATTGAATGGTCTCCATATAAAATTTTGGAGCCACAATCTGCTTGTTTATCCAGCTTAAATCTATAACTGGACGGAACGAGCCATCTGGTTTTGGAATCAGGAACAGGTGACTGTAGAAACCGGGAGATTCCTGGTTTTCTACGACCTCTATTGCATTCTTCTCCAGAAGAGACTGGACTTCTGATATAAGCGAATCTCTCTTCTGAAGGTTTGACAGAAGCGGAGTCCAACGTGGACTTCGTGTTAACGGAGGTTTTTCCTTGAAGGACAGTTTTAGACCTTCTGAGATAACCCCCTGAACCCATAGGTCGTCCGTAATTGACAACCAATTGGTTAAGAATCTTGACAGCCTTCCGCCCACTGGAGCGCAATAGAGGTTTTGACCATCACCTCCTGGACCTGCGAGGCTTGCGGGAGGAGAAACTACGTCCTCCCCGACCTGCACCTCGATCAGTCGACCTAGGGGCATCTGACCGGTTGCCAGCATTACGCCCCCTACCTGAGTCGCTACTCTGACGGTCTCTAGAGTAAGACATAGAGGCTTTCTTAGATCCTCTAGAGGAACTTTCCTTGGACGTACTCGCCCCAGAAGTTCCTGACTTACTCCTCTCTGCTGAGTCTGGTTTTTTCAGAACGGACTTAAAGAGCAGAGAATCCGAAGCTTTCTTAGTAATCTGATCATGGATTAGCGAAAGCTTACTATCGAAGAGAAGCTCTCCTGAAACCGGAGCGACTCGAAGAGAGTTTTCCACCTTAGTATCCACTCTTGTGGATGAAGCCAGGGCAGCATCACGTCTAACTCCAAATTTGCCATTGAAAGGGCGGAGTTATAAGTGGAAAATGCTATGGCCCTCGAAAGAACTCTCAAGGAAGTTTGAACATCCTGAAATTCTTTTCCATCGAGATGTTGTGATAACGCTCTGGTAAGGTGATCTGCATAAGATAAGGCGTCTAAACTGGCTCTGTTAGACGAGATTGTTGTCTCCAACGTACTGGAGAGAATCGACATAGACGCCGGCAATGACAACTCCAAGTCTTCTGCCTGGTCATCTAAACGCCGAGGAACTCTCTGCACGCCCTGTCCTGCCGTTTCAAATCTATTTTTACTGTTGATGAACGGCAGATGTAGAGCATGAGGCGATAAGAAACTGGATTTGCCAGTCTTAGAGGCTAGCCTGAATATAGCGTCATTCAGAAATTCAAATGTCCGTGTGACATTTCTGGACTGGGTCAGAAACTCAGGCACAATATCCTTATTCTGGCCGAAAAAGTCTGCGTCCAGTGGCGCTATCAGTCTTTTATCTGGTATTGCAGCAATCTGGTCCGGAGGAACTTCTGGAAGGTGTTGCCGGATGAAATCTACGGTCACCTTATGTTGTTCGGAAAGGAAAAATTCCAGCTCCGCTGAATCCTTTTCACCATCCAACTGGACCACATGTGAATCTGTCGTTCCTTTCTGACTCTGCAAGGGAGCGTACCGACCCAGCTTCCTCAGACAGTTCCTGATCTGAAAGAGTTTCTGAAGGTTGCTGGGATGCTGCGATGAGTTGTGCTATCTGTGATAGCAAGTCCGTCACGGAGGCCTGTGGAGCTGCGGTCTTATGTAGTTTAGCCGCTGGAAGCTCCTGGGACGGTAATTCATGCATACTTCTCTTATGCAAATGTCCCGACTGGTAAGGCCTTGTGTCCTTGGCTACCGGATGGCATGACCTGGTCGACGTGGAATCCCTGGTCGGCGAAGCAGGCTGGATATCTGCTGTCACGTAGCCAAGGTGCGGTCGTGTGTGCTGACGTGTGGATGAGGAAGCCAGTAGACTAGCCGCGTCGGACTGTGCATGCGACGGAGTGTCCCGAGCAGGAGGAGTGGACATATGCTCCGACTAACGAACGTTATGCACAACAACATCTGGGCCCAGATGTTGCTGTACGAGAGAGGGACCTCTCTCGCTCGGGGTCCGGGTAGACCTGGACGAGCTAGCTACCAGACTGTCTGGCTTATTTTATGGTTTGTAGTGCTCGCAACACCCGATCTCCTCTCCTGGACCACAACGGACGACCCCGGCATCACAACCATTTCTCGAATGATTGCTTCACCGGGGGAGCTAGGGGGCGACAAGGATGTCGATCCTACTAGGGATCTAGGCACTTGTCGAATTTCGTTGAGCACTTTTGCCATTAGCTCTTCATTTAATTGCGACGATGTAAGCACACTTCTTGAAGACATCACGGAAACATCACCCTGTTCTTGTTCCTCTGAAAAAGAGACTGAAAAACTAGAGAGACACTATGGCAAGAGGACCGGCATGGACCTCTCACCACTAACAATATACCGTGACACATGTCTCCAACGTTTGTCATCCCAATTGGCACACACTGATCAAGAATTAGTGCGAGTACACTGACTACAGCAAATACAATGAACATGAGAATCAGAGGAAGACTTCCTCGATTTACAATTTGAACAATATTCTTACATATTAGAAAAAATATTAAACAATCATCGTACTCGCACTAACCCTTGAAAAACAAAGATACATAATAATAATATAATCCATTACAAAAAATTTTGAAAAATAATTCAAAGAAAAATTTTTTCGAAAAAATTTCAAGATGAGCCTGAGTTCCCAAAGGGAACGATGAGCCCAAATGGATCCCAAAAAAGCCGAAGTATGGACAAAAATTTTAAAACATATCTAAAAATTAATGCTACACTTACAGACAATATTAATGTATCTGGCTATGAACAGAATCTAATGGAAGACAAGGAATCACTGTCAGAAGTAACCGTTGTCAACGTTAACAAAAGTGAATAAAAAGCCAGAAACAAGACTCCAGACACTGAAAATATGGCCCGAAATCAGTAACCAAGTTTAAACACTATCCGATGTAAAACAGAAACTTCCACAGAAGAAACTGCAGTACATCGGATGGTAGATGCATGACCAAAACGCCTAAACACCCCTAGGGTGAGGATGTAACTATGGGGAAAAACAGAATAAACATTGTTACTATGCCAATAACTCCCAAGAAATTTCAGTAAAAAAAATTACAAAAATTATGCCAAAAGCATGGGAGAATAGCAAGGAAACGGAGAGAGGAAACACTGAACAAACAGTGAAAATTTCATAGCAAGAATGAAAACATCAGGCCTATGCCCCGAATTTAGGGAACATGAAATAATTTTGCACAAAAATGATAAGTTACAGCCCTGAACACATCCTTCCACTGTTTCTTCCTCTCATCCTCTTATTTCATCCTTAGCTCCACCATTTCTTTCATGATTTTGTGTCTGGCATCATTTAAACTGAGATTATAAGCACAGATATCAGTGAGATGTTACTGATTGAGAGGCCAAACAAAGAATGAAGATTTGGTGCCAATTTTGGTCCACCATTTCTTTCATGATTTTGTGTCTGGCATCATTTAAACTGAGATTATAAGCACAGATATCAGTGAGATGTTACCGATTGAGAGGCCAAACAAAGAATGAAGATTTGGCGCCAATTTTGGTACTTTCCTTGACACTGCGCATGTGCAGTGGACAAAAGTATGGAGGACCACATAGGACATGGATTTTTTGGATTTTGATGCAAATTTTGGGGATTGGGGAGGCAAAATTTGTGTTTGGCCCTGAAATTTAAAGAGTTAGCCCCAGCTAAGTCTGGGTCATTGGTACAGTATAAAAATATACTGCTTCTTTCCACAAAAACACTTCTTCAACATGCCAACTATGTGAAATGGAGGTCAAGTAATGCCGTAGTGCTAGAAGCAATCAGGGGTGAGCTTGAGTGGATGAGGATCAAGGACAGGATAGACCTGTTGAAACTCGGTTATCTTAATTATTTGGTAAATCTCCCAGACAGCCGATGGTGTAAAGTAATGTTCCTGAGAATTTTCAACTCAAATATCAAGACGGGATGGATGGTCCAAGTGAGGGAGCTAGTAGAGAACTACTCATTGGAGATCTCGGACCTGGACGTTGGGGCAAACCAGGGTAAAAAAATCGTCAGAGAAAGGTCATGGAGGATTGTAACCATAATTGGCGAGAGGGGGTCAAATCAAAGAGGTCTTGGGGTGGTCTGTGTGATAAAGAGAAGCCAGGTTTTGAAGAGTACCTTGATGGCACCTTTGGGGGTCACTGTTATTCAAGGTCGCGATCCCTGGAGCTGAGGGGAAAAATTGGGAAAGACAGTGAAAGGGAGTGCCAGATGTGTAATTTGGGAATGGTGGAGACCCTGGAACACTTTCTTCTAGAATGCCCAAAATACCAGTCTAAAAGAACAAGATTCACTGGGAATATTATGGGGAAGTGGGATGGGAGAATGAAGGACATGTGGTTAGGGGGAGACTCAAAGGAGAGGGTTAATATGCTAATCGGAGAGATTGGGAAGAATGGGGCAAGGGATGTCATGAAGCAGTTCGTCACAGAGTGTTGGGAGGAGAGGAGAAGCATGGGAATAGGGAGGCAGTTGGGAGTACAGGGGTAACCAAGGCCTTCTTGTCCAAGAACCACAACAAATCAGCGGCTGGCCAAAGTGTTATTATTATATTATTAGAAGAGGAAACCAGAGAACATTTAGTATCCTCTTATTCAGCTGATCCCATAGCTGATGTAAGAAAAAAGGCTTTGAAGGAATTGGAAAAAGTCATTCCCACAATGCTATACGAGTCCTGCTGCTCTGATCCTGCCATACTAACAGGGGGGGGGGGGGGGGGGGGGGGGGGGGGGGGGGAAGGTGGTGGTGGTGGTGTTTTTAACCACAAACTTTAACCAAAACTGTAAAAAAGCATTTTTTGATGAAAAAAAAAAATTGCCTAATTGGCCCCAGGAAGGGGGAGGGTACGTGAGTTTAAAAAAAAGGTTCCGCATGTAGTGACTGTAAATAATTCAAAATGTATAGTGGAAAAAAGAAAAAATGCCTAATGGGGGGGGGGGGGGGGGGGGGGGGGGGGGGGGAGCTGGAGGACGGCTGGGCAGGGAAATACCTTCAACAATTTTCATTGAATAATTGTGGTCATCAAACTTGACCTACAGACATGTACTGAAAAGAATTGAAATCCGTTAATTTTTGTTTAAGTTATGGCATAAAGAAAGTTTGGACAGACGGATGAACTGACAGATGGATGGACTGACAGATGGACTGACAGATAGATGGACGGAGCGAGCTCTGTGTTATATCCCTCCCTTGTGGGAGGGGATAAAAAGTAATAATGTATGTGGTAGAAGCCTAATTTGAAATTTAGAGAAAGTAAGTTCGAAAAGCGTTGTGAAAAGGGTTAAATTAATGCCAATATTATTTGAAACCACAGAGTACAGCTTCAGTAGACCTTGCCCGAAATGAAAATAAGAAATGACGTTGTAACAGAGTGTTTGGAGAATGAAAGGTAGACCTTGAAAAGCAAAACTTTAATCCGAAACTTTAAGGTGGGAATACTAAGTAAAATTGATTGGCAAAAATGGATTAACCCTTTACCCAACGAATCATAATCATATTATATGACCCCTCGTTGGAACGAGCTCGTCGAACTCATTCCAACAAGGGGTCACATGATATGGTTTTGTTAAAATTTTTTGAAAAATTTGAAAAAATGGTATTTAAAATAATAAATATTGATATCGCCTGAGTTGGGTAAAGGGTTAAATATTTCCTAAAACCGATAAAAGAAATCATTGATGTAAATGGAATCATTAAGTTGTATTGACCATGCAAGAATTAGAGTAAGAAAGTATGTGGCAAAGTCTAATTTGAAATATACAATGAAAGTAAGTCAGAAAACATGTTTAAAAGGGGTTAAAATCATGCCGATATTAATGAAAATCAATGTAGAAATGTTCAGTAGATAGTGTAGACATTGTCCCAAATTAGAAACAGTGACATACCATTAAACTGTTTGATGAAATAAAAGTGTAATTTTAAAACACCTCCCCCCCCTCCCCCACCACCAAAAAAAAACTTTAAACAAAAACTTTAACCTGGAAGTTGTAAGTTAAATTGCCATACAAAAAAGGGTTAAATATTTCCCAAAATAACATGAAACATATAAAAAATAAAAGCAAAATGAGAATGATACAATCAATAGTAATATCAATTTAAAAGAAACAAAAAACAAAAAACTTTAAGGTTGACTAAAAAACTTTAACCACAAACTTTAACCAAAACTCCAAATGTTAACAGACAGACAGAAGAAAGTCATGACTAAACAGGAAAAAAAAAACAAAAAACACTTGAACCTTCAGTAAAAAACTTTAACCACAAACTTTAACCAAAACTCTAAATGTTAACAGATGGACATGACCATAGCCCTCACTGTAAACAGTTGGGCTAAAAACGATACAATGGATGTAAGATGCATGACTCAAAACGCCTAAACACCCCATAGGGTGAGGACGTAACCATGGGGATATACAGAATAAACATTCTGTGTAACACGTCAAACTCCCAAGAAATTTATAAAAAAAATTTCAATAAAATAAGCCAAAAAGCTTGGGAGTTTAACTGGGGGGGCTTCAAGGAAAGATAGGAAAGGAACAGTAAACAAACAGTGGAAAAATCATTAGCAAGAATGATGACGTCAGGCCCATGTCCCAAAATTGGGAAACATGAAATAATTTAGATAAAAATTATAAAGTTACAGCCCTGAACATTTCCAACCACTGTTGTTCCCTTCCATCATCAAATTATGTCCTTGGATCCACCAATTCTACCATTGATTTGTGTCTGGCATCATTAAAACTGAGATTTAAAAGAGCAGATGTCAGTTTGTTGTTACTGACTGGAGGGCCAAACAAAGAATGATGGTTGGCGCCAATTTTGGTGTCTTCCTGGATACTGTGCATGCACAGTTCTCAAAAGTATGGAGGACCAGATAGGACAAAATTTTTTCGGTTTTGCATGCACATTTGGGGGATTGGGAGGCAAAATTTGTGTTTGGCCATAGATTATTTTTTGAATTAGCACCAGCTAGTCTGGGCCATTGGTTGTTATATAAAAATATAGTAAAACAAATATCTGATATGTACAGATAAAGGGACATAATTGATAGGGTTCTATTCTTGTTTGCAGCAAAGGATTAGCTCCCCTGATGTTCAACAAGAGGTCTCACTTTTTGTGCATAACCACTATAATCCTGCAAATGTTTGTGTGTGTTTAATTGGGTGACATACTGAAATAATGTGGTTTATACATAACAGCATTTTGTTATAATCAACATGGGAAAGTCAATGTTGTCTCACTAAAGGAGTAAGGAAAAAAGATTAATTTTATTTTTGGCCACACAAAGTAGATTTCTCTCTTTCTCAAGAAATCGTTTTTTAAAATGCCTGCAGGCCAGCAGCTTACTTTATGGTTTATGTTTTCAACTATTATTTATTTTCCTTCAGAGGTTCATCTACTTTGGGTGTTTTATGTTTTAGGTCTCATTATCTACAGAACAACAAAAGCTGTGGTGTATTTTATCCATTTTTTTAACTTATGAAATTTAATTGACATAAACCAATTAATTTTTCCTTTTTTAAGTTTGCAGAGGTAAAAGAAAAAAACCGAGCATCCGGCAGCCAAAATGAGCATAACAGATGGATGTGTTTTTTATTTAACCATCACAATTTCATTTCAGTTCTTTACAACCTACTCACAGTATCACAAGCAGTAAAACAAACAAGTGAGGAAACATTCCTGAGAGTTTTAGCCTTCAATTTTTCATTGGACTGCTGCAATATGAATAACCATTTGGACCTAAAAAAGTTAAAAATATGTTTCTCAGGCACTCCCACATGGTCCTTTTGGCTGCTGCATGCTCTCTTTTTATAACCAATGCAAACTTTAAAAAAAAAAATTAAATGGTTTATGTCTGATATTTTACCCAAGTTGATAAAATTGATGAAGTTGTCCCTTGAGTGAAACAAAGCTTTGCAATGCTTTAGCATTGCAATGCCTTCTTGCAATCAAGGGAGGAAATACACCACCACCCATGTAGATTATGAGGCCTAAAACATAAAACAAACCAAGAACCTGAACTTTTTGATGGCAAAGAAATAATTACAAAAATAAAAAATAAAATAAAAAAATGCCCACCCACATGCAATTTTATAAAAAATGGCCTGAGAAACAGAAGATCTACTTTGTGAGGCCTTGTCAGTCAATAATATCAAGAAGCGCTAATAGTCCATTGTCAAGAGCTTTATTTATCATCTTTATTTCAAAGAAAAATGAAGCAATTGTCTAATGAATTAAATAATCCATTCCACAGTCTTCATAACATTGTGGAAACCTGTTAAAATTTATCTTTCTACATGAATTCCTGAAAGATTCACAGGGTCCCTAGAGGCAAGGACTGATAAAATTCAAGGCTATTCCAGGCCATTTCTCAACATTTTTAATGGCCCTACAATAGCCAAATTCAAGGATTTTCAAGTTCCCCTCCCAACCCATCTTCACTAGTCCTAACTAAGCCCATCTGGATGTTACAACATTCTCCCACTTTCCTTCAGGGGAAGTGGGAGGTGAAGTAACCACCAGAGGTTCCTAGTTAGGACTCTGCCCCCCAAACTATTGCATATAAAACTTTATAGTTATGATAACGCACTTCGCTGACATTTTAATTTCATGAATATACAAGGTTTTTCAAGACCTACTGGCCAATTTTCCAGGATTTTAATGCCTTGAATGGCACTTTGTCAAGTCTAAGGCCATTCCTTAAATCCATGGATGAAAATGATTAAATTCAATTTCGGGAGATTTCTTCCATAGTCCATAATGCTGTTTGCCTTGATATGCATCCAAGACTTTGCAAAAAGCCACTACAGACACTATTTGAGTTTTCTCTGGTAGATTTACTTGTTAACCCTTTATCCAATGCACACAACATCAAAATTTGTTATTTTAATTATTCTTTTTCATTTATTTCCAAGAGATTTCAACAAAACCATGTCATGTGACACATCACTGGAATGAGCTCATTGAGCTCATTCCAATTAGGAGTAACATGACATGGTTTTGTTGAAATTGTTTAAAAATCCTTTTTTTCAACTACCCAATTTGTAAATTAAGTGGGCAGATGCAGATGCATTATGAGGTAAAGGGTTAAATAATAAAAATGTTAAAAAATTTATAGTAATTTATATATTTTTTATACTTACCAATGACCCAGACTTAGCTGGTGCTAACTCTAACAAAACCAGGGCCAAACACAAATTTTGCCCCCCAATCCCCAAAATTTGCATCCAAAACCAAAAGAAATCATGTCCTATAGGACCTCCATACTTCGCCCCTACTGCGTATGCGCAGTGTCAAGGACGTTCCGAAATTGGCGCCAATTATCATTCTTACTGGCAGTGCCTGGTCAGCGCTATGTACTCAGCGGGGAGGCAAGAGTTCCCAACTCCTGGGAGGGCCATCCCCGTCTGGGTCATTGGTAAGTATAAAAAATATATAAATTACTATAAATTTTTTAACATTTTTATACTGTACCAATGACCCAGACTTAGCTGAATAGTAAAAAGGCTGGAGGGCCTAGGACACAGAGGAAAATCCAATAAGCTCAACTATATAATATAGAGGCAACCCCTTAAGGAGAAAAGGAGTATTAGGCTTTACATGTATCTTTCTTATTTGATATTAAATTAGAAAGATACAATACCCTTTATAATTGAGCACAATAACATTCATGTTCTCTATTAACATCCAGTATAACCCTTATACTAATTATTTTTAAAGTAAGCCAATAAATAAAGTTAGTCCAGAGAATTGAGACTTTTTATAATCTTTTAAAAGTGTCCGAGTATTGTATATTAAAGCCCGTTTGACACTTGACATATACAAATGCTTCACACCGAGCTACACTTTAAAAATATGACATGAATGAATTTTAACATTAATATTACACTTTAAAACCATCCCGGAAGCGACTCAGAAATACTGACTTTGGAGGAGGCATTCCCTTGCTTTTCACTATAAAGCAGGTGACCTAAGGGAACACCCTCCCCCCCCCCCCCCTTCCCCTTGCCCTGGGTCAAATAGCCCAGAGCGAAGAGGGCAGCCGGACGGAGTCACTGCCGGAACAGAAAGCCTGCATAACTATAGTTGCAACTGTTTAGTGGACGACATTCTGAGCAACAGATAACGGACCTAAACAATGCAGGTCTCCAGAAATGGACTCAATATTTCTGAGATAAAAATTCGTGAATGTGGATGGCTGAGACCAATAAGCAGCCTTCATTAAATCTGTAATAGCAATACTATTAGCATAAGCCCAAGAAGTAGCAAGAGCTCTTACTTCATGAGCGGAAATCTTAAGCACAGACTGCTGAGAAGAAGATAAACTCTCATAAGCAGTACGGATAGTTAATTGAATCCATCTAGCAATAGAATGGACCGAAATGTCCCTTCTATTAGGCATCAAAGACAGAAAGAAACGTTTCCGTCCCTTTCTGATAAACTGAGATCTCTGTTTATAGATACGTAACGCTCTAACAGGACAGAGTAAAGGCCTACGCCCGTCTGAAGACGGAAGAGCCTTAATAACAATAGGTTCCGGATATTTATTAGGAGCCTGATTCTTAGCTAAAAAACCCACATTAGTAGTGAAGGTGATAGTGTTCCCGACACTACGATAGTGAGAATCATCCACCGACAGTGCATGAAGCTCACTGACTCTTCTAGCAGAAGAGAAAGCTAAGAGAAAAGCTGTCTTATAAGATAAGAATTTGAAATCTACTGTCCCAAGAGGTTCAAATGGCTTTTCCTTCAATTTAAGAAGAACCCAAGCTAAATTCCATTTAGGAATTAACCTAAGAGTTCTGGGTCTATTTATCGAGAAGTTTCTAACCAACTTAGATAAAGAGACATTAGATCCAATTTGTAAACTATCATGTGCATAGGTATCAGATAACATAGACCTATAACCCTTAATAGTAACAGGCTGCAGTTTGATTTCGTCAAACAAGTATACTAGAAAGTTTGCAATGTCTGGTATAGAGGGATCGAAAATATCTACAGAATGATCCCTACACAAACGACGAAAAACCTTCCACTTAGCCGCATAGTTTAGCGAAGAGGAGGTCCCCCTACAGTTAGAAATCGCGTCCACTGCTCGTCCTGTAAAGTGCTTGCCATGCAAGAAGGACCGCACAACAGAAAAACGTGAAGGTTGAGACCTTGCGGGTTGTGGTGGAGTTGACGCGATTTCCCCTGCGAAAGAAGATCCTCCCGTGGAGGAAGCTTTCGCGGTAGGTCCCACAACAGACACCTGAGTAGATTTATCCACGGTCTCTGTGGAGACAGAGATGCTACCAACAGAATCTTGCATTGAGATTGTTTTATCTTTAGCAATACTTGCTGAATTAACGGCGCTGGAGGATACGCATATCCTATCATTCCGTCCCAAGGGATCGACAGAGCGTCTACTGCAAATGCTCTTGGATCCGGACACGGAGACACATACGTCTGCAACTGATTGTTGAGATGTGTCGCAAATAAGTCTATCATTGGCCGTTCCCATTGGTAGCAAATCTGATTGAATACTTGTTTGTTGAGAGTCCACTCCGACGGCAACAAGCGACCCTTTCGTGAAAGGGAGTCTGCTAGCACATTCAGATGACCCGGCATGTGACGGACCGAAAGAAGAACCTGATGTTCTAGCACAAACAGAAGGATTCTTTCCGTTAGATTGAACAACGGAACTGAATGAGTGCCTCCCTGATTCCGTATATACGCCACTACTGTCGTATTGTCAGATAGGATTTGGACATGAGCATTGGGAATAATGTCCATCCAATGACGTAACGCAAGCCAAATTGACATCATTTCCTTGATGTTTATGTGCTTGCCCAGGAATTGCGGATCCCAAAGACCCTGGCATCTCGAATCCGTTGGGATCAATGATGCACCCCAACCTGTTTGACTGGCATCCGTCATAATGGTAAAACTCGGATCCGGCAACTGCAGCGGAACTCCCTGAGTTAACCACTGAATGTTTGCCCAAGTCTGAATCTCTTGTTTCACTTGATCTGACAAGAGAACGTCTAAGTCGAGCGAATGAATTTTCACACTCCAATTCTGAGTCAAGAAAATTTGGAGAGGACGCGTGCGTAACCGCCCCATTGGAATGAGATCCGCAGCAGCTCCGCACAGACCTATCAGTCTCATAAATTCTTTCGCTGTGACTTTGTCTGCGTGCAGACAATAGCGAGCGTAACAACTATCTAATTTTGCTCTGGTTAACGGCAGACGAACGAGATTGTTGTGCGTCTCAAAGCTCATTCCCAGATGTGTGAATGACTTGGACGGCACCAGATCCGACTTCTCCTCGTTTACTATAAAACCGAGACGTCGGAGCAATAGAAGTAGATTCTGAACATCGTTCTGAAGCGTTAACTCGTTGCCGTACCTCTGAAGAATGTCGTCCAGGTAGGCCGACATTACCGCAGACGAATGAGCTCGGAAATAGATCATTACCGAGTTCATTACCCGAGTGAAAGCCCAGGGTGCTAGATTCAATCCGAAGCACATCGCCCGGAATTGATACACCACTCCTAGGACTGCGAAGCGTAGATACTTTCTGAATGTCGGATGTACCATGACAGGGAAGTATCTTTGAGATCTATGCTTGTTGCATAATCGTTCACCTGAATACTCGCTCTGACCGACCGAATCGTCTCCATATAAAACTTCGGAGCGACGATCAGCTTGTTTATCCAGCTCAAATCTATGACTGGACAGAACGAGCCGTCTGGTTTCGGAACCAGAAACAGATGGCTGTAGAATCCCGGAGTCTCCTGGTTTTCTACGACCTCTACCACGTTCTTCATTAAAAGAGACTGCCCCTCTGATAATAGAGCGTCTCTTTTCTGCGGATTTGACGGAAGTTGAGTCCACTTTGGACTTCGAGTTAATGGAGGCTTTCGTTTGAAGGATATCTTTAGACCTTCCGAAGTCACTCCTCTCACCCAAGGGTCGTCCGTAATCGACGCCCATTCTTGTGAAAAGCTCGACAACCTTCCGCCAACCGGTACGCAATAGAGGTTTAAGCCATCACCTCCTGGACCTGCGAGGCCTGCGGTAGGAGAAACCACGTCCTCCACGACCCGCACCTCGTCCCGTCGACCTCGGGGCATCCGACCGGTTGTCCCGGCCCGAAGGACGTCCCGAACGTGAGTCGCTACCTTGACGGTCTCTCGAATAAGACCAAGAGGATGCACCGGAACCTCTATAGGAACCTCTCTTGGGTGCATTAGACCCAGAAGTGCCTGTCTTATTCTTGTCTGCCGTATCCGACTTCTTAGAAGCAGATTTGAACAACAGAGAATCCGAAGCTTTCTTTGTAATTTTATCATAAATAGCAGAAAGCTTGCCGTCAAAGAGAAGTTCTCCGGAGACCGAAGCGACTCTGAGAGAGTTCTTCACCTTAGTATCCACGAGTGTGGATGTAGCTAGGGCTGCGTCACGTCTAACCAACTCCAGGTTCGCCACTGAAAGGGCAGAGTTACACGTGGAATAAGCTACTGCGCTTGAAAGAAGTCTTAAAGAGGATTGTATATCCTGAAATTCTTTCCCTTGAAGGCACAGTGATAACGCCTTAGTAAGGTGATCTGCGTAAGATAAGGCATCTAAATTGGCTCTGTTAGACGAAATAGCTGTTTCCAACACCGCGGTTGGAATAGAAGCCGACGACGGTAATGATAGCTCTAAGTCTTCCGCCTCGTCGTCCATACGCAGAGGAACTCTCGGAATACCCTGTCCTGCCGTGTCAAATTTATTCCTTGCATTAATGAAAGGCAGGTTGAGAGTATTGGCGGACAAGAAACCTGCTTTCCCCGTCTTGGAAGCAAGTTTAAATATAGCGTCGTTCAATAATTCAAATGTTCTTGCAACATTATTGGACTGCGACGGAAACTCGGGAGCGATGTCCCTAAACCGCTCAAAAAATTCAGAGTCCAATGACGCTATAATCCTCTTGTCCGGAACCGCAGCAGTCTGGCCCGACGGAACAACTTGAGGGAGAAAGTGCCAGATGAAGTCCACGGCAGCTTTATGTTGTTCCGAAAGGGATAGCTCCAAGTCATCCGTATCCCTTTCACCATCCGGTCGGACCTCATGATGCTCCCGGTCGTCCGCCCCCGATGCTTCGGCGGAGCGTACCGACCCAGCACCGTCGGATAATTCCTGATCCGACACCGTTTCTGTCGGCTGCTGGGATGCTGCGATAAGTTGTGCTATCTGCACAAGTACGTCTGGCATCGAGACCTGCGGAGGCGCAGTCTTTCGCTGCTTCGTCGAGGGAAGCTCCGCATCTGATGGCTCCCGCATACTTTTTCTATGCGAACGTCCGGAGTCCATCGGCCTCGTGTCCCTGGCTGTCGGATGGTATGACCTGGTCGCCGAAGAATCCCTGATCGGCGAAGCTGGTAAGATATCGGCGGTCACGCAGCCAAGGTGCAGTCGTGTGCGCTGACGAGAAGAAGAAGCCTGAGCAGTCTCCGCGGACTGCCTATACAACGGAGCGTCCCGAGCGACGGACGTATGCTCCGCTTGCGACACATTTTGTACCACAACATCTGGTCCCAGATGTTGTTGTACGAGAGAGGGGCCTCTCTCGCTCGCGGCCCGGCTGGACCTGGACGAGCTAGGAACCGGACTCAAAGGCTTCCTCCGATCTCGCCTACTATCCGCCGTCACTGGGTGTGCATGTTGAATGTTTATAGTGCTCGCATCACCCAACATTTCCTCCTGGACCGCATCGGACGAACCCGGCTGCCGAACCATTCGGTGAATGGACGCTACACCGGGCGAGCTAGCGGACGACATTTGTTTAATCTCCATGAGCACTTTTGCCGCTAGCTCTGTATTCATTTGTGACGACGGAAGCGCACTTGCGGAAGATAACATGGAAACATCACCCTGTTCTTGTTCCTCTGAAATAGAAACTGAGAGAGTAGAGTGACCCTGCGGAGAAAGAGCCGACATAGCCCTTTCTCCAGTAACAACATACCGTGACACACGTTTCCAATGTTTGTCATCCCAATATTGACATATAGAACAGGGATTAGTGCGAGAACACTGACTACAATTAATACAATGATCATGAAAGTCAGAGGAAGATTTCTTCCTATTACAATTTGAACAATATCCTTTCATTGTGAAAAGTCAACAAGTCCTAGTTACTCGCACAAACCCCTGAAACAAAGATACAAAATAACATGATCCATTAATAATGAAAAAACAATTGCAAATCAAAAAAATTTTTGAAAAATATTTTTTCAGCGAAGCCCAAGTTTCTGAAAAGTAACGTTGAGCCCCGATGGATCCGATGGCTAAGTGTGGTCAAAAATTTTAAATTTATATTAAATAATTAATGCAACACTTACGGATAATAAAAATGTATCTTATAGTGAGATAAACTACACCAAAGGCAAACAGCCCCCCCTCAAAAGAGACTGTTGCCAATGTAAACAAACAGTGTAAAACACCAGAAAACATGACTCCAGGCACTGAAAAAACTGGCCCGAAATCAGTCATCAAAATTACACTCTACCTGATGCAAGACAGAGACTCCCAGGGGAGAATCTGCAGAACATCAGATGGACGATGCAGAACACAACGTTTATACACCCATGGGTGAAAACGTAACTATGGGGAAAATAACAGAAAACATTCTGTAACCAAGCAACTCTCCCAAGAGAATTTTAGAAATGAACTTTCTCAAAATATGCCAAAAGCATGGGAGAATTGCAAGGGGGGACTTATAAGGCCAGGGGAGAGGAAACACTGAATAAGCAGTGCAACTTTTTAGCAAGAATGACAACAAGAGGCCCATGCCTCGAAAATAGGCAACTTAACATAATTTCATAAAAAATTTTAAGTACAGCCCAGATTATTTTTTGTCACTCCTTTTTCCTCTCCTCCTTCTATATCCTCCTTAGAATCACCATTTCTCCAATAATTACGTGTCTGGCATCCTTTAAACTGAGATTTACAAGCACAAAGATCAGTGAGATGTTGACTGATGAAGGGCCAAACAGAGAATGATAATTGGCGCCAATTTCGGAACGTCCTTGACACTGCGCATGCGCAGGGGCGAAGTATGGAGGTCCTATAGGACATGATTTCTTTTGGTTTTGGATGCAAATTTTGGGGATTGGGGGGCAAAATTTGTGTTTGGCCCTGGTTTTGTTAGAGTTAGCACCAGCTAAGTCTGGGTCATTGGTACAGTATAAAAGTTAAAAAATTTATAGTAATTTATATATTTTTTATACTTACCAATGACCCAGACATAGCTGGTGCTAACTCTTAAAATATAGGGCCAAACACAAATTTTGCCCCCCAATCCCCAAAATTTGCATCTAAAACTAAAGAAAACATGTCCTGAAAGGCCCTCCACACTTCGCCCCTACTGCGCATGCGCAGTGTCAAGGACGTTCCGAAATTGGCGCCATTAATCATTCTAATAACCAGTGCCTGGTAAGCGCTATGTACTCAGCGGGGAGGCAAGAGTTCCCAACTCCTGGGAGGGCCATCCCCGTCTGGGTCATTGGTAAGTATAAAAAATATATAAATTACTATAAATTTTTTAACATTTTTATACTGTACCAATGACCCAGACATAGCTGAATAGTAAAAAGGCTGGAGGGCCAAGGACATAGAGCAAAATGGAATACGCTCAATAAAATAAAATAGAGTCATCCCCTGTAGGGAAAAAGAAGTAATAGGCCTTACATGTATCTTTCTTATTTATGATAAATTAGAAAGATACAACACCTTCCAAAATTGAGCTTCATACATCCATGTACTCTATTAATATCCAATATAATCCTTATACTAATAATTTGTAAAGTAAGCCAATAAATAAAGTAAGTCTAGAGAATAGAGACTCTTATACTCCTAAAAGTGTCTGAGGATTGCATAATCATGTCCGTTGACATATGCAATATTCAAAAGCTATACTTTAAAAACTAAGACTTGAATGAATTTTAAAAACCTAAACTTCTCACTAAACAACCATCCCAATAACAGCTCAGAATTACTAACTCCGGAGGAGGTATCCCCTTGTTTTCATAGTAAAACAGGTGACCCAAGGGAACATTCCCCCCCCCCCCTTTTTCTTGCCCTGGGTCAAATAGCCCAGAGCGAAGAGGGCAGCCGAACGGAGACACTGCCGAAACAGACAGCCTACCTAGCTATAGTAGCAACTGTTAAGTGAATGACATTCTGAGCAGTAGATAATAGACCTAACAATAGAGGCCTCCAGAAATGGACTCGATATTTCTAAGATAAAATTCATGAATGTGGATGGCTGAGCGCAATGAGCGGCCTTCAAAAATCTATAATAGCGACACTATTAATGTAAGCCCAAGAAGTAGAAGAACTCTTACTTCATGAGCCGAAATCTTAAGCACAACTGCTAAGTCAATGATATACCATAAGCAGTACCGATAGTTAATAGAATCCATTAACAATAAAATGGAGCGTAACGTCCTTCTACTAGACATCAAAGACAGAAGAAGCTTACGCCCTTGTAATAAACAGATATCTGTTTATAAATACATAAACTGTACCCGGAAAGAGTAAAGGCCTATGCCCATACGAAGACGGAAGGACCTTAAAATAATAGGTTCCGGATAATAGGAGCCTAACTCTTATGCAACAATCCAACCTAAATAGTAACGGAAGTATTGATTCCGAGACTATGAAAGTGAAAATCGTCCGTCGATAGTGCATGAAACTCACTGACTCTACAGTAAAAGAGAAACCAACAGAATTACTGTCTAAAAGGTCAGAATTTGAAAACTACTGTTTCCAGAGGCTCAAATGATTACTTAGCTAAATAAGAACCGAAGTTAAAATCCGTATAGGAATTTAATCTAAAGGTTCTAAGTCTATTTATCAAAAAGTTACTAACTGACTTAGATAAAGAGACAAAAGACTCAATTGTAAACTATCGTAGAGTGCATAGGTATGAGGTAACATAAACCTATAACCTAAATAATAACAGGCTGCAGTAGATCTTGTGAAACAAGTATACTAAAAAATAGCAATGAGTAGTATGGAGGGATCAACAATATGAACATAATGATCCCTACACCACGACGGAAGAGCCTCCACTTTAGCCGCATAGAATAGCGAAGAAGAGGATCTCCTATAGTAAGAAATCGCGTCCAAAGCTCGTCCAGTACAGTGCTTACAATGCAATACGGACCACACAACGGAATACATGAAGGTTGCGACCTTGCTGGTTGTGATAAAGATGACACGATTTACCCAGTGAAAAAGATCCTCACATAGAGGAAGATTTCACGTTAAGACCCACAGTAGACAAGAGAGTAAATTACTCATGATCTCTGTGAAGATAGAGATGCTATCAACAGAAATGTATTGTGGTTGTTTATCTTAGCAATACCTGCTAAAACAACAGCGCCGGAGGATACGCGTATCCTATCATTCCGTCCTATAGATCAATAGAGCGTTAACAATATTAGCTCAGAGATCTGGACAAGCCAACACATACGTCTGCAATTGATTAGCAAGCTGTGTCATAAATAAATCATCATTGGGCGCCCTAAAAAACATTATTCCGCGGAAGTTAAACTGATTGCTAAAAGACTGCGGAACCCAAAGACCCTGGCACTTTGAATCCGTAGGGATCAGTATTATATCCCAATCTGTTTGACTGGCAACCGTCATAACAGCCACACTCGGGTCCGGCAACTGCGGCGGCACTCTCTGAGTCAACCACCGAATGTTTGCCCCAGTCTGAATCTCTTGTAACACTAGATAGACAAGAGAATGTATAAATCGAGCAATTCATGGATTGCCGAAAAGTTGCCGTCGAAGAGAAGCTCCTCCGAGAACGAAGCGACTCTGAGAGAGTTCTTAACCTTACTATCCACGCGTGTGGATCTAGCTAGGGCTGCGTCACGTCTAACTAACTCCAATCAGCCACTGAAGGGCGGAGTTATACGTGAACAAACTACTGCCCTCAAAAGAAATTACATTGAGAATAATATCCCGTAAATCTTTTCTTGAAGACGTAATGATAACGCCTCAGTAAGGCGGATTACGTATAATAAAGCGTCTAAGTTAAGTCTACTATACATAATGTCGTTCCCAACATTGAAATTGGAAAAGACATAAACGGCGAAAAAGAATATATGCAGTCTTTAATCACACCGTCTAGACGCATATGAACTCTCGGTATGCCCTGCTCTGCCAAAATAAACTATTTGTATAAATGATAAAATGGCAGAAATGAGCAACGCGGACAAGAAACTAAACTATCATGCTTAGTAGCAGGCTTGTATATATATATATATATATATAGCGTCGAAAAATAAAACACATGTTGTAATGACAATATTGGACTGCGTCGGTAAGTCAGGGACAATGTCCCTGAACCGATCGAAAAATCCGAGTCCAATGACGCTATAAGTCTCTTATCCAAGATCGCAGCAATGAAGTCCGAAATAATAATCACTGGAAGATAAAGCCAGAAGATATGAAAGGCATCTTCCGCTACTACTAAAGGGAAAACTCGAAATCTTTCGAATCCCTTTCGCCATCCTGTCGGACCCTATAAAGCGTTCGGTCGTCCGTAGCTGATGCAACCGCGGACCGCACCGACCCAGCGCCGTCGGATAATTCCTGATTCGACCGAGAAACTGTCAATTGCTGGGATGCTGCGAAACAACTGTGCTAACTCGGATAGCACGTCCGTCACTGAGGCCTGAGGAGAAGCGGTCTTACGATGCATTGCCGCTGGAAGCTCCGTGATCGTTACCCCGTGCATACTTCCAATATGCGAGCGAACGGAGTGTATAGGCCTCGTGTCCCTTGGCTACCGGATGGCGCGACCTATTCGCCGTGGAATCACTGAATGCCGAAACTGATCGGATACTCGAGGTCACGTAGCCAATGTGCAGTCGTGTGCCCTGCTGTGAGGATGAGGAAGCATTAAAGACAGTCTCTCGGACTGTCAATATAACGGAGCATCCCGACCAACGGACATATGCTCCGAATGTAAAATATCTGAACCACAACATGCGGTCCCCTATGTTGTTGGGCGAGAGAGGGACCTCTCTCGCTCACAGCCCGGACGGACCTGGACAAGCCAGGAACCAGACTAACAGGCTTCCTCCGATCTGTCCTCAATCTGCCGTCACTGGGTGAGTACTAAAGTAATTAAAGTGCTCGCATCACCCAAATCTCCTTCCTAGACCGCAACGGACGAACCCGGCAGCCGAACCATTCGATGAATGTACGCTACACCGGGTGAGCTAGCGAATGTCACTCCGTAGGCGATAGACATATTCCATGAGCACTTATTGCCGCTAACTCTTCATTAACTATGACGACAGATGCACACTTTTGAAAGACATCTCCATAACTCTTCGAACAAGAAACCAGAAATGCTTGGATAGCAAGCATAAAATAATAATATATATAGCGTCGTTCAATAATTCGAAAGTTTGTGTGACATTATTGGACTATGTCGGAAATGAGGGACGATATCCCTGAACCGAACCAAAAATTCTAAGTCCACCGACGCTATCAGTTTCTTATCCGGCATCGCAGCATTCTGGTCCGACGAAAGAAGCTGTAGAAGACCAAGTCAGATGACATACACAACAGCATATGTTGTTCCGAAAGGGAAAGCTCGAAATCCTCCGAATCCCTTTCGGTATCCCGTCGGACCGGATGAAACTTCGGACGTCCGTACCCGCTTCCGCGGAGCGTCCCGACCCAGCATCGTCGGATAAAATATATGCGACAGATTCAGTTGATGCTGGGATGCTGCGATAAACTGTGCTATTAAGGAAAGCACGTCCGTTCCCGAGGCCTGTGCAGTAGCGGTCTTACGATGCATTGCCGCCGGAAGCTCCGTGTACGTTGACTCCCGCACACTTCCTATGCGAACGTCCGGAGTCTGCAGGCCTCGTGTCCCTGGCTATCGGATGGTGTGACCTGGTCGCCGAAGAATCCTTGATCGGCGAAGCTGGTAATATATCGGCGGTCACGCAGCCAAGGTGCGGTCGTGTGCGCTGACGAGAAGAGGAAGCCTTAGCAGTCTCAGCGGACTGCCTATACAACGGAGCGTCCCGAGCGACGGACGTATGCTCCAGATGTTGTTGGGGCCAGATGTTGTTGAATGAGAGAGGGGCCTCTCTCGCTTGCCGTCCGGATGGACCGGAACGAGCTATGAACCGGACTAAAAGGCTTCCTGCGTTCTCCCTCCGATCCGCCGTCACTGGGTGTGCATTAAGTTAATTTATAGTGCTCGCATCACCCCAAAATTCCTTCTAGACCACAACGGACGAACCCGGCTGCCGAACCATTCGGTGAATGGACGCTACACCGGGCGAGCTAGCGGACGTCAAATGCCGTCGAACCTACTAGGGTCCTCTTAGGCAATTGGCGTATTTACATGAGCACTTTTCCGCTAGCCCTTCATTAATTGTGACGACGGAGGCACACTGTTGGAAGACATCACAGATACATCACCCTAATCTTGATCGTCTGAAATAGAAATTGATAAAGTAGAGTGACCCTGCGGGGAAAGGACCGAAGTGTCCAAATCCCCAAAAACATACCGTGACATACGCTTCCCATATTGTCATCGAAATCATACGATACAGAACAGGAGTTAATGCGAGTACACTGACCACATATAGAATGATAATAAAGTCAGAGGAAGACTTCCTCTTAAAACAATTGATCAATATCCTTTCAATGTGAAAAGAAAACAAGTCCTGGTACTCGCACTAACCCCTGGCAATCAAAATACATAATAATAATATGATCCATTAATATAGAAAAAATAATTGAAATCAAAATATTTTGAAAAAATATTTTTTCAGAACAGCCCAAGTTTCTGAAAAGTAACGTTGAGCCCCAATGGATCCCAAGCCTAAGTGTGGACAAAAATTTTAAAAATATTTTAAACAATTTATTCAACACTTACGAACAATAATAATGTATCTAGTTATGATTAAAATAACATAAAGATATTATTTTTTAGAAATCCCCCCCTCACACAGAGGGCTGTTGTAAATGTAAACAATAAGTGTAAAAACACTAAAATAAGACTCCAGGCACCCAGGCCCGAAATCAGTTACCAAAAATACACTATCTGATGCAAAACAGAGACTTCCAGGGAAGAAACTGCAGAACATCAGATGGTAGATGCAGAACACAACGCCTAACCACCCATAGGTGAAGACGTAAACATGGGGAAAGAACAGAATTCATTCTGTTATTCAGCTAAAACTCCCAAGAAATTTTAGTAATAATAATTACAGAAACTATGCCAAAAGCATGGGAGAATAGCAAGGGGGAACTTAAAGGACAGGGAGAGAGGAAAACACTTAAAAAAAACAGTGTAACTAAATAATCAGAATGACAACAAAATGGCTGCTGCCTTGAAAATAGGTAACTTAACATAATTTCATTAAAAAATTTTAAGTTACAGCCCTGATAATATTCTGTCACACATTCTTTTCCTCTCCTCCTTCTCTATCCTCCTTAGAATCACCATTTCACTAATATTTATGTGTCTGGCATCATTTAAACTGAGATTTAAAAGCACAAAGATCAGTCAGATGTTAACTGATGAAGGGCCAAACTTAGAATGATTAATGGTGCCAATTTCGGAACGTCCTTGACACTGCGCATGCGCAGTAGGGGCGAAGTGTGGAGGGCCTTTCAGGACATGTTTTCTTTAGTTTTAGATGCAAATTTTGGGGATTGGGGGGCAAAATTTGTGTTTGGCCCTATATTTTAAGAGTTAGCACCAGCTATGTCTGGGTCATTGGTACAGTATAAAAATATATACAAAAGTCAGAAGCAGGCCATTACATGTTAATAATGTAAAGTGAAATATTCTCATTGCAATTACTCACTTTTCTCATTTCTTGTTTATTCAACGCAGTACCTATCATAATGGATTTCCTACAGGCTCTGGAAGCAAACATCTGCCGAATTCTGGATGGCCTACATGCAACACCCTGCAAGTGAAGAGACAATATAATCTCTTTTTGCTGTCAAAATTTACCCAGGGAAAAGAACACCACAAACAGTACTTTATCTTACAGTAGGAACGAATTTCTCCCAATACAAGTAAAAACATCTAGACAAAATACAAACCTGTTTTGATGGTAGCAACCACAAGTGCAATCATTCAATTCAGAAAGAGAACATTTTTTACTCAATTGGCAATGACTTTTTACATATGTCGAGGCCACCATTATGGAAAAACAGTAATTAAATGATAAATAAATCACCAGCTCAACGAAATAAATTAGTCTTGATCATTCTTCCCTGTGATGATATTTTATATAGGCTTATATGCATTAAACATCAAAAATAAATATACAGAACTGCATGCATATTTGAATGGGTTAAGAATTATTGCACGTGATTGCTTTGGCCCAAGATATCATGAGAGCCGAAGGCTCGAGTGGTATCCTGGGCCAGAGCAATCGAGTGTGATACTTCTTAACCCATTCAAACGTATGTGCAGTGAGGTATTCATCACACACCTCCAATGTAACAACCAGTCTACATGAAAATTGAACTAAAAACACCTTTCAACTGGATAATTTCCATGTTTCCATTGTTGTCAACAAGACATCACTGTTAGGTGGTGGGGTACCAACCCTAATTTGCTTTTTAATTTTTACGGCATGCAATTGGTTGAAACCGATTGACACCGATCAGTGTCACGGTCATGATAATCAAACTTCAAATATTGACTAAACTGCGGGAATATCACAAGAAAACATTTTTAAAATAGCTAATAAGTTTAGCACACTCCATAATTATATTACCAGTTGTGGAAAGTATTTGTCAAGGAACAAGAAGTCAGAATGTTATTTTTATTTTGTAAATTTTTCACTCAAATCTGATTGTTAAATATCCCAAGTAAACAAATCTAAATGAGGAACTTGGAATTTCCAAGTGATCTCAACTACGGTGCTTCTCGATCAATGATGACGTGATTTATTTAGACGGGTTCCTTCTCGGTTTACGTTGGAAAAGAAATCGAATGGGTTTTGTATCACCACATGTGCGATACAACTTTATTTTTATCATATGGGCAGAACGGTGGAAATCTCATGTTTTACATTAATAGGTGTGTGATAAAAGAAACACATAGTTGAAACTTCAGCGCTAATAGTACAAGAAGAACAATGAATGGGGATTAAGTCACACACAGCACAAGATTGCAATACCATTACATCATGATCTTCATTCACAAAAAATCAATTCATAGATGCTGAATGATTGCCAAAACAGACGCTGTAAAAAACTGTACTCAATCCCTTCATTATGCAAACAAGTCAAGAAAGGATGGAATATTGCAAGTTAAATTTGTTATTACCACCATGTGAGTTTCTGAGATGGTGCATTGAAGTCGAGACCTTGCCTCTGGGTCATATTTCGACTCATCCTAACAGACTCGCTGATATATGCCCAGAGACAAGATCTTGATTTCAATACACCATCTCGGAAATCCACATTGTGGTAGTAATCATGTATTACAAAAGTGGTCTCTTTTTGGGATGAGATTGCGATCACCTACTTCTACCAGTGGGTTGAGACTTCATAAATAAAATACTGCGAAATCAACACTATCAAGAAAAACACATGAAAATATCATCTCAGCATCAACGTTCTCACATTTCTTTTTTAACAGGTGAGATTCTCTAGTGTTGTGGGGAGGCAGGTGGACAGATCATTTTTACCAAATCGTGACCCAGTCACCATCAGGTTGAAATTCTCTGTCCGTTTTTGTGATCACAGTACTGTAACATGTAGATTTCAAATCTATTCACACCAGAGGGAGCTTCCATTATCCATCAACTGGTAGAGTGGTAAATTATTTTTGGTAATCAAAGTTTGTTCACTGTCATTGCCTTGTTGCATCTTATGGGAGAGTGCCCACAGGCACTCTCCCATAAATTGCAACAAGGCAAATCCTTACAGACTAAACAATTTCACTTCAAAGATAATAAGGAACACATCCCCTGAGTATGAGGCCTTAAGTTTATGGTACCTATACTTAGAATAAAGCCCAAATACGGGCTTCCAGCATCATACCAGTTAACAGCATGGACAAGCTCTGACAATCAAAATATAATTAACTGGTTGAGTGCTAGAAACCACCATCTTGGCTCTATTGAAAAGTGCTATTGTATGCATTAGCTTGATGTTTGTTCAGCAGTAGAACAAAACAAGTTTATAAAATTGTTTTGATACAATTTACTGGAGAGTGCCAATAGGCACTCTCTAATAAATTGTAACAAATCAATTATTCATGAACGATTTTTTTTTTAAACCAAGGCTCCCCACAGTGGTGGCAATAGAATCTTTAAAACAGATGGTCACATTACAAATCACATTTGAAAAATAATTCAGCACTCTATCAGTTAATTACTAATTTATTTCAAAAGTAAAGAGTAATGGCTGATGAATGAATAAATCTGTGAGAATGGGGAAGAGGATTGATCCACTGGACAAATTCCATTACCCAGTGGGGTGACACAATTTGCCAACATGGGTATTTCTGGACTGGGGGGCAAAACAATTTGCCTCCCCCCCTACTCATTTACCAACGTAGGTATATCGTTGTGTTTATATGAATACAGGGATGTGGTAGGCAAAGTGCATTATTCAAAACACCATTTGCAAAAGTATCAAGAAATAAGGGATGTGGTAGGCATTTTGTCATATAGGTTCTTGTCTTTGCCCACTGGATTCTCTATATTAAGTTGTATCTGGCATTCATTCCAAATGTCCAGTAAAACTGCTGTCTCTGGAAACAACCAACCTGCATCTCTCTGAGTTTCTTGTGCCTCTTTTTTTTGTTTTTTTTTAGTTAGATTTTGGATCCATTTTTCGAGGGAAAAAATTATTTCTTGACAATGTGCAACATCTACAATATGCAACTCATATAGCCTTGTAATATTCTTCCGATGCAGCATGTGACGTACATTATCACTTGCAAATCACGCTTCTAAGAAATATACCCATGTGGGCAAATTAAGAATTGAATTTACATGGCGAAAAATACCACTTAAACTGGGTTGCCCACGGTGGTAAATAAATTTGCCTGTGGTCTTGAGGTGAGTCATTTACCCACGTTGGTAATTTTTTGCCCATATTGGTATTTGCGTTTGTATGACAAGATATGCCACCATGGCAAATTTGCCAGTGTGGGTAAATTTGCCCGTGTTGGTATTTCTTGTCATATAAACAGGGTACAAGATTAAAACTGATTAAAATGGAGTATATTTTTTGTGTCTTCTGAGATTATACAATACTTTCAACAATCAAGGCCACACTGTGTCAAAAGTTTAATTAGAGAGGAAGGATATTGCATCAGGAGAAAGCCACAAAGTGGCAAATAACTGTTGGACATTTAAGCTGCACTACCATGTATGAGACTGTTTCAGTTTGAAAGAAAAAAATGAGTTTTATCTTACTAAGTTGAGGAAAAAGAAAAACACTGGTGCTGATGTAAGCAACTTGTATGAGGAAAAAGGATAAAGTTTATAAAAATTCAACTTACAGGTGAATCACTCAGCATAAATATCAACTCTTCGATGTCTGAAATAACAAAAAGTTGGAATAAAGGTGCATTAAATATTAGTGGTGGCAACAAAAGGGATAATATAAAAAGTCTAAGCTGAAAAAATATGAACAAATTCAGTCTGTTTGTCAGTTGGGGTTTAATGACACTTTCAACACTTAGGGTTAAATCTAATCGAAAACAAAATCAGTGAAGCTGCAGATCAAATGGGTTTGTTCTTAAAAACATTGAAAGGTAAATTTAAAATCAATTCTAATCAATTCTAGGTTATATACCTAATAATACTGTGAATTCAACATTACTGGATATACTGACAAGGGCTGTTGTGATATTAGGGATTTTGCTGTGTACTGTGACACATTGTCTAAGTCGCAACCCATCTGGAATTTCATCAACGTAGTGTGCCAAATTGCCTATTAGTGTTTACAGCTAGACTAGTCTTTGTAAGACTTAGATCATGTATGCCTGAGGCAAGTGTAGAAGAGTCTTCCAGAGACTACAGTCAGTCCTGAATAATATGATCTTGTTGAATTACCAGATGCACAGAATTTATATTTGGCATCACTAAATCTAAGCTTGGGGTAATGTGAATTTGCAGCTTATAATTGAGAAACTTAACTGGTTGAGTGCTGGAAGTCACAATCATTGCTCTATTGAAAAGTGCTGAAAGACTATATGCATTAGTTTATTCTTTGCACTGCAGTTAGAAAAAAATATTTACAAACCTTTGTTTTATCACAATTTACTAGAGAGTGCATGTTGGCACTCTCCAATAAATTTTGCTAAAAGAATTTTCTATGAATAGAATATTGCAAACAGGCCTGAAAATATAGCAGTCTGACCTTTGCAGAATGAGGACTCCAGAGGGTTAGTTTCATGAAGCTATCCTATACAGTGGGCCAATTTATCCTGTGGGCACCTCTTTCTGTTTAGTTTTCAGACCCTGATTCAAATTGAGGTTCACAGATGGTAAATTTAGTGATGCTACCCTACTGTGCAGGGTAGCATCACTAAATTCACCGCCTGGGTACTTCATTTTGCAGATGACAGTCTGCTTATTTTCTGGCTTGAGTGCAAATATGCGACTCTTTTTGCTGGTAGAATGGTATCCTAATGAAAGTGTCAATGACACAGTAGCTCAACTTGACAAACTTGAACTTGGTAAGTTATAAATGAAATGGCAAAACTGAAGATCATTGGTACCAATGTTATTTGATGAAATTTCAACATAACAGCATTGTGTGTGCACAACGTCAGAGTAATCCATGCATTTTTAAATGTAAACTGTAAGACTGGCTAAAGGAAGAATGTTGATACACAAATGCAGTATGTTCAGAGGTTATTGTAAATGGCAACTTTTTTCACAGAAATGAATGCTAATCAAGAGCTCTTATCTAGAGTTCTTGACTAATGAGCACACCAAGTTCAAAAACAATCCTATGATAAATGTGGCCTGTAGGCTATGTCAAAGAATGTTGATGCACAAATGCAATAAATTCAAAGATTGTTGCTAACAGCAACAGTTTTTGATGGAAATGAAAAGAAAATCAATAGCTCCTATCTTTTGTCACCCTGCATAAGCAAACAAAGTTTCAAAACAACCTGATAAAGAATGTGCCCTCTGAGGCATGCCAAAGGAAGATGTTAATGCACAAATGCACTAAGTAGAAGGTCATTGCTTTGTGGCAATGTTTTTTTTTTTTGGGGGGGGGGGTTATGGAAATTCATGAATATACCCTACAGAGAGTGCAAAAGGGATAAGTTGATGCACAAATGTAGTAAGTTCAAAGGCTGGTGATAATGACAATAACTTTTTATGGAAATAAAAAATAGCTCACATCTAGAGGTCACCCCAAACACACATACCAAGTTTCAAAATAATCCGATCATAAATGTGCCCTGAAGGGTGTGTTAAAGGAAAATATTGAGGTCTGACTGAACTAAGTTCAAAGGTCAGCGGCAACATTTTTTGACAGAAATGGAAGAAAATCGACAGCTCCCATATAGATGTCACTCCACACAAGCACACCAAGTTTGCAAGCGATCCAATCTTAAATGTGCCCTGCAGTGTGTGCCAAATGGAAATATTGATGCTTAACTGCACTATGTTTTTAATAAGTTCATCGAAGGTCATTGCCAGTGGCAACATTTTTGACGGAAATTGAAGAAAATCAATAGCTCCCATCTAGAGGTAACCCCGAACAAGCATACAAAGTTTCAGACCTAAATGTGCCCTGTAGGGCATGCCAAAGGAATATATTGATGCCTGACTAAACTTAGTTCAAAAATCGTAGCCAGTGGCAACATTTTTTGACGGACAGAATTGGAAAAAAATCGATAACTCCAATCTAGAGGTCACCCCAAACAAGCATGCCAGGTTTCAAAGCAATCTGAACATAAATGTGCCATGTAGGGTGTGCCAAAGGGAAGTATTGAGGTCTGACTAAACTAAGTTCTAAGAATGTTGGCCGCGTCAACATTTTTCAATGGAAATGGAAGAAAATCAATAGCTCCCATCTAGAGGTCTCCCCAAACAAGCATACCAGGTTTCAAAGCAATCTGATCATAAATGTGCCCTGTAGGGTGTGCCAAAGGGAAATATTGAGGTCCGACTAAACTAAGTTCTAAGAACATTGGCTGCGGCAACATTTTTTGACAGAAATTGAAGAAAATCGATTGCTCCCATCTAGAGGTCACCCTGAACAAGCATACCAAGTTTCAAAGAGATCTGATCATAAATGCGACCTGTGAGGTGTGCCAAAGGAAATTGTGGACAAACGTACTAACATATGTACGTATGTACGTACGTCGTATGCCAACGGACGAGAAGTGATGGCAATGGCTCAGCTGTACGTACGTACGCCGACGGACGAGAAGTGATGGCAATACCTCAGCTTGACTTTGTCAAGTTGAGCTAAAAATAAAATACTCATGTTACAAACCACTTTCAAAAAATAATTTTGTTAAAGACTAAATAGGTTTTGGAATAAGTCCTAATAAATCAACCCTGTAGACTGCTAGAAAATCACTGGATATGATTGGCTTATGATTCAAGACATATGACAATGTCCGCTTTATGATTCAAAATTATTGCAATACAAGTTTTCAGAAAGATTTCCAGAAAAGCCGACCATTCATACTTGGAGGATCCTCGTATTCATCTTTTGCAGATATAAAATTTATATACATCCAGGTGAAAACAAATTACTGACCACTGCTGTGCAGTTTAAGCTCTTTACCTGCTGCAGGGAGATTTTCAGCCAGTACAAATACACTCAGGTTGTCCAATTAAGGCATAATTCAGCCCTCCATCAACAAAATATACCTCTTCAAATACAGTGAAATATCTCTTAATGTCATACTGTAGTGATTTTTTCCTTAAATCAAGTCACGGCTGCTGTAAAGCAGCCATGACTTGATTTTATGAGAAATTATGCAAATACTTAGCAGGTTATTTTATGAGAAATTATGCAAATACTTAGCAGGTTATGTGTTAAAGCTAGCTGTTAGATAGAGTCACTGTAATTAATTGGAACTTGAGAAATAAAATATTAAATAGCACAATGCAACATTTTGCCTTGCACTTTTGGAAAAGAAAGTTTTTTATTTCAAAATTATTTACAAACATATCACATATTTTTAGATTTTATGGATATTTTAATGGATTGTTAGCGATGTCTAAAATATACCTATCAACATGCATCTGTTTGAATCATAAATCACAGTGAGAACAGCAAAATCTTGATGTACTTTTTGCCTCAAAAAATGTTTTCATCTCTAATATTGACATCTTGAATATTATTTATACTTGCATTAATTTACATATAACATACCATTCTCCATAAATTTTTTAACTTAATGTGATAGACAATATTAAAATTTGCATTTAATATCTTAACCATTCGAAAAGTGGTAGTATCTTCCACTGTCAGTTCAACAGCAGCAATTGGAAGAGTCCATATTCATTATTTGGGGGTAGACCCATTAATATTTTCATTTGATTGATTGATCTACCCCTACACAATCACTTAGCTGCCATCCTACTAAATAAAATTATGACGTATACTGTCCCTGGAAAGGAAAAGTGGCCTCTTCGGTTCAAAGGGTTAATATCTTCTTATGTTCCAATAAGAGTAAAATTCTCGCCCTCTGATTGGATGAGAGCTGGCATAATTTATTTTATGATTATGGCTCCAGTAGCAAATGTTGCCGTCTGACGTCACCACGTGAAATATTTGAAATGACGTGGCCCGTTTCGTAATTGCTTCATCAATGGAGTGACAAGCAAGCTGCTTCATTTTTCTGAATTTTTCACACATGCAGCAGACGGTGTTCTGGATGAAGTGGTGTTTAAATGACAAACTGATTTACGATTTGAACTGAGATGGAATGAGTTTATCTGGTTTATTGATTATTTATCCAGTGGTGGGGCACACGAGAGGTTTATTTACTAAACCTGTGATCGTTAAAAGTTGCCTTGAACAAGGCAACTTTTAACGGTCACAAGTTTATCAAATAAGCCTCTCGTGTTTCACGATGTAGGTTTTGGGCTATGGGTAGCATTTTATTGGAACATATACGTTATTGTGATGAGTTGACAGTAACAAAGTCTGAGGTTTGCAGCTCGGAGCAAGCGTTCAACCTCGACACTTCGCGTCTCGTTTGAACATAAGCTCCGAGCCACAAACCTCAAGCCATGTTACCGTCAACTCATCACAATAATTTATAATGTTGGTGGACAAACATTTGTTTCTTTATTTGGGTTTAATGACACTTTAAACAGCCAGGGTTACATCTTGTCGGACAGTTTTAGGATGGAGGAAGCCGGAGTACACATAGAGTTAGTAGTAGTTGAGCACAAGCAGAGTTAGCAGCAGTTGAAGGAAAGTACACCATTATCGTGCAGTATGCCTTAATACGTAGCACTACTGTGCGTCCACAGGACAAACGATTAACAAATGTTTTATTATTGCGCTCTAAGTAAATGAGTGTACAGTGACTAAGTGTTTACCTAAACATTACTTTAACTGACTTCATATTCATAAAATATAATTTATTGGATACAGTCAAAAGGTTGTTTCTGCTTTAGTGAGTATGCAAACAGAGAATGGAACCCACACATCTACAGTGTGAATTTTTTATTAATATATTTATGTCACATACCTTCTTTTCCAAAGTTCCAATTCTTACTTACAGGTGTAGAAATCAGTTTCACTCGTTGAGTTGGATTGGCTGAAAAAATAACACCGAATAAAAAGACTCTGTCACCTTGAAAATTTTTCAAATGCCACATTGCCACAGTCATATTCAGTTGGGGGCATTTCTTTTACTATATCTTCTTAATTCTTTCAACTGGGTGATTTCAAGAAACTCATGTTTGGACTATTGTGAAAGAGAACAGGTTCGGTGATAAAGACCTCATATTCAGTAGATATTCTTTAACATTCAGTGAGTCAGAATTTTCTACCATTATTGGGAAAGGGTCTGGTGGCCCTTTCCATTGGTACAAGATAGTCTAATTAATAATTTGCCAAGCATTCTACAAAACAAAAGCTCATGGCTTATGAATAATCCTTAACATAAATTATTTTGTGAGGAATTTTCAATATGTGACAAATGTGACATAGGAATACTCACAAATTTATTTAAAAAATACTGATAAGAGGTTAGGCCTCACAACGTAGATCTTCTGTTTCTCGGGACATTTTTTGTAAAATTGCATGTGAGGGGTTGTTTTTTATTTCATTTTTTATTTTTGTAATTATTTCTTTGCCATTAAAAGTTCATATTCTTGGTTTGTTTTATGTTTTAGGCTTCATACTCTACGTAATAGAATGGGAGGTGATGTATTCCGTACCTGGAGTGCTAAAGCATTCCAAAGCCTTGTTGCACTCCAGGGACAAGTTTATAAATTTTATTAACTTGGATAAAATATCACATAAACCATTCAATTTTAATTTTTTTCAAGTTTGGTTATAAAAAGAGAGCATGAGGTAGTCAAAGCAAACACCCGGGAGGGCCTGAGAAACAGATTCTTGACTTTCTTAGGCCTTAACCCTCTGCATACCAAGGTTATAATATTGAAATTTAATGCTGCAAATTTTTTCTAGGATGCAACTTGGAATTTAACAAATTTAATTTTGACAGACAGACCCCAGTGGGCTCTGCCAAACACAACTGAATTGGTTAAATTCCTAGTTGCATTATGGGAAAAAATTTCAGCTTGAAATTTTGATATTCCGATATCAGTGAGAAGCGGGTTAAAAACAACTCATCAGTGTTCAAGCCCTCAGGCTATCAGTCTAATTCTGGATACTGTTAAGGCCTGGAACCAGTCTAGCCCTCAGATAGTCCATCACCTTTGTTTGGATTCACTCACCTGAAATACTTTCTGACCTTTTGATGTATTCAAGGTGACTGAATCTAAAATATACCAAATACATTCATTTTCTTTGAATCAACGGAAGAAATGTTGCCCAATCTAGGCTTGATTTGACAGAATTTTTTGTGACATTACCATTAGGAACAAGTGTTTGACCACCGAGGTGGTATTAGTCCCCTACGCGCTTTTGTGACATAAGGTATTTTTGTCACAGAAGACACTAGAATAAGCATCTTGGATTTTGAAAAAAAAATATTGAGCGTGCATAATCACCTTACAACACTTTATCCATGTACCATATATGAAAGGCATACCTTGAACCATGTTGGAGGGAGGGGTGGTAACATAAAATAGAGAAAAAAGTTTAAAAAAATACAACAAAAATGGCCGCCATTCTGCCATCTTGGATTTTGAAAAATAAATATTGACTGTGCATCATCCCCTCAGAACCATTTATCAATGTACCAAATATGAAAGGTTTAGCTTGAAGCATATTAGAGGGAGAGGTGGTAACATAAAACATAAAAACAGACAGACAGACAGACGGACAGACAGACAGACGGACAGACAGACAGATCTTAGATTTTGAAGAAAAAAAATATTGAGCATGCATAATCCCCTCACAACCCCTTTATCCATGTACCATATATGAAAAGTGCAGCTTGAACCATGTTGAAAGGAGCAGTGGTAACATAAAATAGAGAAAAAAGCTTAAAAAACACAACAGAAATGGTTGCCATGGCGCCATCTTGAATTTTGGAAAAAAAATATTGAACATGCAACATCCCATTACAACCCTCTATCCATGTGCCAGATATAAAAAGTATAGCTTGAACCATGTTGGAGTGAGGGGTGGTAACATGAAATAGAGAAAAAAGCTTAAAAAACACAACAAAAATGGCCGCCATGCCGCCATCTTGGATTTTGAAGAAAAAATATTGAACGTGCATCATCCCCTCCCAACCCTCTATCCATGTGCCAAATATGCATTCCGCCATCTTTGATTTTGAGAAAAAAAATTTTGAGCGTGCATCATCCCCTCAGAACCATTTATCGATGTACCAAATATGAAAGGTGTAGCTTGAACCATGTTGGTGGGAGCGGTGGTAACATGAAAATAGAGAAAAAAAAGCTTAAAAAACACAACAAAATGGCCGCCATTCCGCCATCTTGGACTTTGAAAAAAAATGTTTGAGCATGCATCATCCCCTTAGAACCATTTATCCATGTACCAAATATGATAGATGTAGCTTAAAGCATGTTGGAGGGAAAGGTGGTAACATAAACAAGAGGCCCCAAGGGGCCTGAGGGCACTCACCTGACATGGTAGCCTAAATATCAACCCAGAGAATTGCTTTCAACAAGTTGCATCTGCTCCTCCTAAGAAAGCTTCTACCAAATATCCAAAGATTCTGACCAGTGGATCTAAAAAAAAAAAGAAGATTTTTAAAGAATATTCCTCATATTGAACTAAGTTATAATTCGGGCTCCCACAGGGAGCCCATATATAAACCCAGGGACTTGGCTTTAACAATCTTGAATCTCACCCTGCTAAGGATGCTGCATACCAAATATCAAAACATTCCGACTGCTAGATCTGAAGAAGAAGATTTTTAAAGAAAATTCCTCATTTTGAACTAAGTTAGAATTCAAGCTCCCACAGTGAGTCCAAATATGGACCTAGGGACATGATTTGAACAAACTTGAATCTCCCACCCCCCCCCCCCCCCCCCCACCCCCCACCCAAGGATGCTGCATATCAAATATCAAAACATTCCAACTGCTGGATCTGAAGAAGATTTTTAAAGAAAATTCCTCATTTTGAACTAAGTTATAATTCGGGCTTCCACAGTGAGCCCAAATATGAACCCAGGGACTTGGCTTGAACAAACTTGAATCTCACCCCCCAAGGATGCTGCATATCAAATATCAGAAACATTCTAACTGCTGGATCTGAAGAAGATTTTTAAAGAAAATTCCTCATTTTGAACTAAGTTATAATTCGGGCTACCACAGTGAGCCCAAATATGAACCCAGGGACTTGGCTTGAACAAACTTGAATCTCACCCCCTTAAGCATGGTGCATACCCAATATCAAAAGATTCTGCCTGCTGGATCTGGAGAAGAAGATTTTCAAAGAAATGTGCCTGAAAAGCACTAAGTTCGAATTTGAGCTTCTATAGTGAGCCCAAAAATAAATCCAGGGGGCCGAATTGAACAAACTTGAATCAGATCCACACCTCAATGTTGCATACCAAATATCAAAAGATTCTGCCTGCTGGATCTGGAGAAGAAGATTTTTGAAGAAATTTGCCTGAAATGCACTAAGTTCAAATTCGGGCTTCTATAGTGAGCCCGAATATGAATCCAGGGGGCCGATTTGAACAAGCTTGAATCAGATCCACCCCACAATGTTGCATACCAAATATCAAAAGATTCTGCCTGCTGGATCTGGAGAAGAAGATTTTTTAAGAAATTTGCCTGAAATGCACTAAGTTCGAAATCGAGCTCCTATACCGAGCCCAAATATGAACGCAGGGGGCCGATTTGAACAAACTTGAATCAGATCCACCCTAAAATGTTGCATACCAAATATCAAAAGATTCTGCCTGCTGGATCTGGAGAAGAAGATTTTTTAAGAAATTTGCCTGAAATGCACTAAGTTCGAATTCGAGCTTCTATACTGAGCCCAAATATAAACCCAGGGGGCCGATTTGAACAAACTTTAATCAGATCCACCCCACAATGTTGCATACCAAATATCAAAAGATTCTGCCTGCTGGATCTTGAGAAGAAGATTTTTTAAGAAATTTGCCTGAAATGCACTAAGTTCAAATTCGGGCTTCTATAGTGAGCCCGAATATGAATCCAGGGAGCCGATTTGAACAAGCTTGAATCAGATCCACCCCACAATGTTGCATACCAAATATCAAAAGATTCTGCCTGCTGGATCTGGAGAAGAAGATTTTTTAAGAAATTTGCCTGAAATTCACTAAGTTCGAAATCGAGCTCCTATACTGAGCCCAAATATGAACGCAGGGGGCCGAATTGAACAAACTTGAATCAGATCCACACCTCAATGTTGCATACCAAATATCAAAAGATTCTGCCTGCTGGATCTGGAGAAGAAGATTTTTGAAGAAATTTGCCTGAAATGCACTAAGTTCGAATTCAAGCTTCTATACTCAGCCCAAATATAAACCCAGGGGACCGATTTGAACAAACTTTAATCAGATCCACCCCACAATGTTGCATACCAAATATCAAAAGATTCTGCCTGCTGGATCTGGAGAAGAAGATTTTTTAAGAAATTTGCCTGAAATGCACTAAGTTCAAATTCGGGCTTCTATAGTGAGCCCAAATATGAATCCAGGGAGCCGATTTGAACAAGCTTGAATCAGATCCACACCACAATGTTGCATACCAAATATCAAAAGATTCTGCCTGCTGGATCTGGAGAAGATTTTTTAAGAAATTTGCCTGAAATGCACTAAGTTCGAAATCGAGCTCCTATACTGAGCCCAAATATGAACGCAGGGGGCCGATTTGAACAAACTTGAATCAGATCCACCCTACAATGTTGCATACCAAATATCAAAAGATTCTGCCTGCTGGATCTGGAGAAGAAGATTTTTTAAGAAATTTGCCTGAAATGCACTGAGTTCAAATTCGGGCTTCTATAGTGAGCCCGAATATGAATCCAGGGAGCCGATTTGAACAAGCTTGAATCAGATCCACCCCACAATGTTGCATACCGAATATCAAAAGATTCTGCCTGCTGGATCTGGAGAAGAAGATTTTTTAAGAAATTTGCCTGAAATGCACTAAGTTTGAAATCGAGCTCCTATACTGAGCCCAAATATGAACGCAGGGGGCCGAATTGAACAAACTTGAATCAGATCCACACCTCAATGTTGCATACCAAATATCAAAAGATTCTGCCTGCTGGATCTGGAGAAGAAGATTTTTGAAGAAATTTGCCTGAAATGCACTAAGTTCGAATTCGAGCTTCTATACTGAGCCCAAATATAAACCCAGGGGGCCAATTTGAACAAACTTGAATCAGATCCACCCCACAATGTTGCATGCCAAATATCAAAAGATTCTGCCTGCTGGATCTGGAGAAGAAGATTTTTTAAGAAATTTGCCTGAAATGCACTAAGTTCGAAATCGGGCTCCTATACTGAGCCCAAATATGAACCCAGGGGGCCGATTTGAACAAACTTGAATCAGATCCACTCTACAATGTTGCATACCAAATATCAAAAGATTCTGCCTGCTGGATCTGGAGAAGAAGATTTTTTAATCTTTTTCCCATTGCGTAGTTTTAAAAAGTGCTGACTCAGCACTTTTTCAAAGTCCTGAAAAAAGTACCTTGTGATCAAACTGATAGGGATTTTTTTTAACCATTCTATTCTACTGGATAAAAGTAAGCCTTACACAAAACAAGAATTCCTGTGCCGTGTAGTTTTGGAGATATGGGAGTTTTATGGTTTTTCCTATTTTTAGCTCTCGCGGTTCCCACGGGGCAATGAGAAAAATTTTTTTTGCATCAATCAACTACTTATGACCCATTATCATCTCATATCAAATTTGGTTCAAATATACCTGACGGTTCTGAAAATAGAAATTTTAGGCGTGGCCAAAATTTTTGCCCCTCCCATAACGAAGGCAAATAATGCCCGACAAACTTCTCTTGAACAAACTTGATTCTAAACCTCAAAAGGACTCTGTATACCACATATCAAGTCTCTGCTACTGGTGGTTCACTAGAAGAAGATTTTCAAAAAATTTGGCCATTTTTTCTGCTCAATATGAGCCAAAACCTATTTTGGATAAAAATCAAAATGCCCCTATATAACCACTACTTGAAATTTAATTAAAATGTGGCCAGTGGTTTAGGAGAAAGAGGCTCAAACACCACCTTCACGCAGGACGACGGACGACAGCCGACGGACGACGAGTGATAAGAAAACCTCACCCTGACTTTCAGTCAGGTGAGCTAAAAACAGACAGACAGACAGACAGACAGACAGACAGACAGACAGACAGACGGACGGACGGACGGACGGACGGATGGACGGACAGACAGACAGACAGACAGACGGACGGGCGGGCGGACGGACGGACGGACGGACGGACGGACGGACGGACGGAGTGCAATCCTATAGTCCTCTTACGGTTCCCGTAGGGTACTAATAAAGATTCACCCATAGCTGTGGAGTTTTGATTATGCGGTGTAGTTCTATTAATTTGTTAACATCTTGATGGTTTCAAAGTGAATTAAACATTTACTGATTGGAAAATCTACAACAGGTGAACAAAACAATATCTGTATATATCTGTGAGTGAAGGCACATCATATTATGGTAGTCTGTGCGAAACCTCCATTAAAAGTGGGTAAACAAACAGCCCATAACCATGTCAAACAGAATTAGATTGGTGGTCTGAGACCTTGATCAGTGTCCAAGCCTGAAAATAAGCAGACTGTCATCTGCAAAATGAGGTCCCCAGAGGGGGAATTTAGTGATGCTGCCCTGTACAGCAGGGTAGCATCACTAAATTTACCCTCTGTGAACCTCAGTCTGAATCAAGGTCTCAAGCCAAAACAGAAAGATGTACCTAGAGGATAAATTGGCACACTGCATGGGATAGCATCAGCAAATTCACCCTCTGGGGACCCCATTTTGCAAATGACAGGTTGCTTATATTCAGGCTTGTCAGTGTCATGACTGATTGAGGTCAAAGCAACAATTTTTAATAAGTGGATGGGTTATTCTATTCAACAAGAGCTGGGACACGGCCCAGTGTAGATCCCTACCATTGCATTCTGCTTCGCTGTATACTCAATTTCGTTGAAATCCATCCACTCACTGCTGAGATATGGATCCAGATGGATGGATGGATGGACGGACGGATGGACGGACGGACGGACGGACAGACGGACGGACGGATGGACGGATTGACGGACGGACAGACAGACAGACAGACAGACAGACAGACAGACAGACAGACAGGCAGACAGACAGATGCAGTCCTGGAAATGAGACGGGTGCAAGTGCAATTGCTCCCGTCAGCACCCATGTTCTCCATTTTACGGGAGCTCAAAAAAATGCACTTGTTGAAAAATATTGTGGAGCACTAATATACTGTGAGGGCATATAAATGTGTGCTGTTTTGAGAAAACAGCACTCTGTGGCCAGTGGCAAGTTACTGTTATAGTTCAGCAGGTCTTTATACATTTAAAGTTTCTGGTGTTTGGTGACAGTATTCCCTCAAAATTCAGTGACTTACATTTTACGTGTGTAATTTACTCTAATCTCTGATTTCACAGGAGCTTGAAACTGCACCCGTCAATTTTTTCCATTTCCAGCACTGGTCAGATGCATGTAATCCAGTATACCCAGTAAACTCTTTGGGAGTGGGGGTATAATAAAACAGGGCTGTAATGTCTTATATTCAATGTAAACATCAGTACATCAAATGTCCAAATTTTTTTTTTTCATATTTGGACACTTCAATTAATTACTTTTCTTTTCAAGGTTTGAAAACTTATCGTGTAAGCTTAGTGTGGTGAAAACTTAGATGTAAAATGATATCATTTGCAATACGTTACAGCATGAATAAACACCATAATTTTAAGTGCTACTCCTCTGTAAGACTATAGTGTCTTGTAATGTCCCAGAAAGTTTCCAAATATATTCACCAGTTTAGTTTGTTCCCTTGTTATCCCTTAAGTCCTCAGATTAATTTTATCTTAATAACTACCGTATATACACTTACAAGCTGCAGATGACTTAACAGTGCTTCTACATTATTGATGGCTGCCTCTAAGACAGCCAGCAATGATGTAAAAACACCAGGGCTTATATTTTGATGAGAAACTGAGAATCGATCCATGCAACAAAACCTGCGAGAATGCATGTAGATTCTCACTGCACCTCTGCTAGGATTTGCTGAAAAGAATTGAGTGAATCTAACTCTTTACCTAACATAGCAGCAGCACATCAACCAATACAAGGCTAACATGACCTGAAATATGCTGACACATTGTCAATAAAATTGTACAAATAAGGCTGTCATTGGAACCGGCTCAAAGAGCCGGTTCCAATGACATCCATATTTGTAAGGTTTTATTGGTAAATATTGTTTATGTTTTTAAAAATTCTCAAATTCAGTTTATGTTTTAAAAATTGAAAAGCTGAGTTGGGTAAAGGGTTAACATGTGTTATCAGTATACAACAAAGGTTCAACCATGGTGGTCTCATAGGATCCTGGGGCACTCATAGCACGTATGGATTCTCACAAGCATTTGCGCGAGAATCCAAATGGACTCTCCCGAATTTAGATGAAATTATAAGCCCTGAACACTGTCAAGATAAATGCATCGTGCTGGTAAGGTTCTCGGGGAAGAATACACTTGGAACAATTTCTTCAGAGCAATATTAAAAGGGTAGTTTGCGGCTGTATGGGGACTAAGGGTTAATTTGATTAGTTAAAACGATTAGGATATTGGGGGGAGGGGGGAAGGGGGGTGAGAATTAGGAAAAAACATTCCTAGATCTGCATGGGAAATGGATCAATATTCAGGCTCTTTGTCACCCAGAAATGCCTGGTGAGAATAAACATTTTTCATACGGATTTGCCTTGTTAAAAGTTTTCAGGAGAGTATGAAGAAGTTGTTGCTACTAAATGAATCCAGCAATATACTAGTTAAGAGAGAACACTTATGGATACTAATTACTCCAACTTTGACATGCAAAAAAAAAAATATTTTGTACCTGTCATCCTAAAACCCTACTTGAATGCTATAACTGTGTATTAATGATTGTTCATTTGTATACCATTCACCTGTAACACACATCATAGAGGCAAAGGGTGCTTCGATGTTGCATGTTAATGGTATGTTCTTTTGTGCAATGTATAGTTCTAATTTTTATACAAAAAATTTGTGGATGTCGAATATTTTATCACACAGTGGAAACATTACCTGAATACCCACCATGCCAGTGAAAATATGCAATTTGCAGGAGTATAAAAGTAACAGAAATTGGGTTCTTTTCCTGTCTTCTAGTGATACACTGAGTATTTATTCTACTATATCTTTTTACAGAACTCACTGAGCTCAGTCAAACAAGATAAAATAGATTAAATACCTATATTGGATATATTGATGGCAAAAATGTCTATAATTCACTGTATGTTCAGAGAAATTCTTCAACAGAGTACAACATTTCTCTTATTCAATTAATAGCTTTACTCTATAACCTATATGCAAAACCGACAGGTCAAAATTGTATTGAAGATATGGTAAATGGTTTGGTATTTGAAAGTCATCTGAATTTGACAGGGATATTCAATTAAGAGATTTCAAAGTAAGTCGGCTAAAAAATACAAGGTATTTGCAAGACAGTAATTAAAATAGGCATATACAAAAATTTCTTGTTTCTCGGGCAATTATTCATCAATTTTATGCTGACGGAAGGAGACTTTTTTTTTTTTGTTTATTCACAAAACAGTTCTGAAAATAGTTAGAATCAGAAATTCTACTACTTACACTATTATGTGGAAAACCAGTGTTTTCAAAAGTGAAAACTTTGCATAATGTAGATGAACTTTAACCAACTCTATCTTGTTTGAGGTAAAGTTGGTTAAATATCTGTCCTACAAGTACAAAATAGCATCATAGAAGAGAGGTCCAGATGAAAAAAATGTAATGAGGCAGATTTTCTATGACAAGGGAGGTGCTTGATAGACTTAGTTCGACCTTTTTAAAACACCTATTCGTAATCGAGCAATTACTTGGCATTCCCACTCCAAGTGATCGTTTATCTCACGATTCTCCACTTCGTGCTTGACTTATTTGGTTATTTAGTTAAAGGGTTCTCCAGTAATTAATAAGTTTCACACATTACCTTCTTCATCAATTACAAAATCAAAGCCATTTTTCTTGAATATTTCTAAATTGTCCATCAATATAATTTCATTACTGGCTGTCAGCTCCAATGACTGTGGACTGAAAAGGCAAGATATAAACAGTACAGGTAGAGAGAGTTGCCTGCTACTATGCTACTAAAAAATTATGGAGGGAGTTTTTCAACTAAATGGGTATTACCAGTTGCCCCTTGTTTGTCAGTGCTTCATTACTGAGTAGCAGGGATAAACAAGGCTCAGTGGTTAGAGCACTGAACTTCAAACTGAAAGGTCCACTGTTCGGTCCTGGCCAGCAGTAACTGCATTGTGCCCTTCAGCAAGATGCTGAATCCCAACTGCAAGTGTGCAGGCATGGTGGCACTGTGTGCAAAGGTACTGCACATCAATGGTGCACTTGCCTTCAATCACTGCTAACCCTGATTGTGCAGAGTTAGTACGTTGAAGAGTTTGACAGTTGCTCGGACAACAGGGAAACAGTTTTGGTTTTTTTTTTTTTTTTTTTGTGGTTTAATGACACTACCAACAGAGAGGGTCACCTCATGTTGGACAATTTTACGAGTGGAGTTACCAGAGAGAACCACTGAGCAGTGAGCAGGGGTGAGAAACTATCACACTACAAAATGTACTAAAACCACACAAACAGGTGTACTGACAGTCAGTGATATCCCATGAGATATTGGCCTCGTGAAAAATAACCGACCAACTAGGGGAACGAAGAAGGGTGGCAATGTTATCCGTTTGCCCATAGTATCATTCAAACTGAAATAATATGTACTCACATAAACTGTCATTGTTAACTCTTTACCCAATGTAACGGCCAAAACCGGCCAGTGCAATGCACAAAAATCGCATTAATTTTCATTATTTTTTTCATTTTCTGTCTCAAAAACATAGGTTATGACCCCTCTTTGGAACGAGCTCGTCGAGCTCGTTCCAACGAGGGGTCATAGCCTATGTTTTTGAGACAAAAAATGAAAATAATTAGTTATTCAAGAATTGTATTTGTGTCATCTGCTTTCATGTTAGGTAAAGGGTTAATGGAAAAAGAAGGAACTATAGGAAAGAAGAAAACTATAATGCTAAACAAAAAATATTTTGATTCTCAGGAAATCCCTCAATGAAATTGTATCCCTTCATTGGATGTTTTTATTGCCTAGCAATGTCTTCCAATATCAATACAAAACCGTACTCACTACACAAAAGTGAAAAATAAAAATTAAAAAATAAAACCTCTCCATCCGTGGATTTGAAAAAAATTTGTCTGAGGATTAATTAATTTATTTTGTGTGGGCTTATAATTATTTATTTATAGACTCTTTTCAAGTCAAATTAGGTAAAAGGATTTGGTCAATTGTATCTTGTTTGACAGTGCCTAGCGAGCAGACTGTATCCTCAGCTTAACATGAGAAATAAGTGTCCACATTAATGCTAAAGTATTACCAACAAGCTTAAAGTTATTTATTTATTCATTTTATTAAGGTTTAACAACACTTTAATAGCCAAGGTCATATCATGTCAGTGACAGTTTTATGGGTGGAGGAAGCCGGAGTACCCAGAGAGAACCACCGAGCAGCTGCCTGCTCCCCGACACCATAACTCTGCACTGCAGCACAGTCAGGGTTAGATAGCTTAGAGTTAAAACACTAGGAACAGAAATTTAAACAATCTCATCAATCCATGCATAATTTAAGGGCAAGTGTTTATCTCAACATTTTATTTGAAGCAATTCCTTTACAATATCATTTTAAAAATATATTAAACTATTAATATATTGTAGAGTGGGTGGGCTTTTAAAATAAAGTTAAGGCTCCACAAAGTAGATCTTTTGTTTCTCGGGACATTTTTTTGTAAAATTGTATGTGGGTGGGCATTTTTTTATTTTATTTTTTTGTAATCATTTCTTTGCAATCAAAAATTCTTTTTTTTGGTTTGTTTTATGTTTTAGGCCTCATAATCTACATAATAGTATGGGAGGTGGTGTATTTCGTCCAATGAGTGTAAAAAGACTTTGCACTGCTAAAGCACTGTAAAGCCTTGTCGCACTCAAGGGGACCAATTTATCAATTTTATTAACTTGCATAAAATATCAGTCATAAGGCCCCCCAAAGTAGATCTTCTGTTTCTCAGCCCATTATTTGCAAAATTGCATGCGGGCGAGCGTTTTTTTATTTTATTTTTTATTTCTGTAATTATTTCTTTGCCATCAAAAGTTCATGTTCTTGGTTTATGTTTTAGGCCTCATAATCTACAAAATAGAATGGGTGGTGGTGTATTTCGTCCCTTGAGAGCAAGAGGGCTTTGCATTGCTAAAGCATTGCAAAGCCATCTTGCACTCAAGGGACAAATTTATCAATTTTTTTTAACTTTGGTAAAATATCACACATAAACTATTTAATTTTCATTTTTTTAAGTTTACATTGGTTATAAAAAGAGAGCATGCGGCAGCCAAAAGGACCATGTGGGAGGGCCTGAGAAACATATTTTTATTTTTTTTCGGCCTACACCATTCAATTTTTATTTCTTGAAATTTGCATTTGTTTTAAAAAGAGAGCATGCGGCAGCCAAAAGGACCATGTGGGAGAGCCTGAGAAACAGATTTTCAACTTTTTTTGGCCTAAGCATTTTTTAAAAAATAAATTTTTGGCAATATCCTGTGAGATAATATATTTTGTTTCTTCAAACATGATCTGTCCAATAAAGTATTTATTTTTTGCATAATTTTAGAGCAGGTGGTTTATCTAAATATTTTATTTGAAGCAATTCACTAACAATATCATTTTAAAAATATATTAAACTATTAATATATTGTAGAGTGGGTGAGTTTTTAAAAAAATGTGGAGCATTTTTTTCTCTACACTTTTGGCAATATCCTTTGAAACAATATAGGTTATCTTGGGCAAAATCCAGGATACATGCAGATTTAATACCTGGATGTAGATTTTCAACCCTGAGGCGGATGTTGCCAGAGATAATGATTTTGTCCTACCTCTTACCATGAAAGTTAAAAAATTTATAGTAATTTATATATTTTTTATACTTATCAGTGACCCAGACTTAACTGGTGCTAACTCTTAAATTCTAGGGCCAAACACAAATTTTGCCCAACCCCCCCCCCCCCCCCCCCCCCCCCCAATCCCCAAAATTTGCATCAAAATCCAAAAAATAGATGTCCTATGTGGACCTCCATACTTTTGTCCACTGCGCATGTGCAGTGACCAGGAAGTAACGAAATTGGAGCCAAATTCTCATTCTTACAACCAGTGCCTGGTAAGCGTTATGTGATCAGTGGGGAGGTATGAGTTCCCAACTCGTGGGAGGGCCATTCCCACCTGGGTCATTGGTAAGTATACAAAATATATAAATTACTATAATTTTTTTAACATTTTTATACTGTACCAATGACCCAGACTTAGCTGAATAGAAAAAAGGCTGGAGGGCCTAGGACATAAAGGAAAATCCAATAGACTCAATTATATGTAAACCGAATTATCCCCTCCAGGGGAAGAGGAGAACAGGCTTTACATGTATCTTTCTTGTTTATACCAAGAAAGAAAGACACAATACCATTCCGTAATTGAGCACAATAACATCAATGATCTCTACTAACATCCAGTATAACCCATTATACTGATCTTTTTAAAGGAAAGCCAATAAATAACGATAGTCCAGAGAATGAGACTCTTTATACTCTTTTAAAAGTGTCCGAGAATTGTATATTAGCGCTTGTATGACACGTGACATAAACATATACAAATGCTTCACATCAAGCTACACTTTAAAATTAATACATAATGAGATAGACATTAGCTTTACACTTTAAAACCATCCCGGCACCGACTCAGAATTACTGACTCCAGAGGAGGTATTCCCTTGCTTTTCACTATAAAGCAGGTGATATAAGATATAGATATATAGATATAAGGGAACACCATCCGCCCCCCCCCCCCCCTCCCAACCCTTGCTCTGGGTCAAATACCCCAGAACGAAGAGGACAGCAGGACAGAGTCACTACCAGAACAGAAAGCCTGCATAACTATAGTTGCAACTGTTTAGTGGACGACATTCTGAGCAACAGATAACAGAACAACACAGGTCACCAGAAATGGACTCAATATTTCTGAGATAAAAATTTGTGAACGTGGAAGGCTGAGACCAATATGCAGCCTTCATCGAATCCGTAATAGCAACACTATTAGTATAAGCCCAAGATGTAGACAGCTCTATTACTTCATACGCCTAAATCTTAATCACAGACTGCTGAGATGAAGATAATTTATCATAATCAGTACGGATTGCAATAGAATGGACCGTAATGTCCTTTCAATTGGGTAGCAAAGACAGAAAGAAACGCTTACGTTCCTTTCTGATAAACTCAGATCTTTGTTGTAAATACGCATAGCTCTGACTGGACAAAGCAAAAACCTATGACCGTCTGTAGATGGAAGAGCCTAAACAATAGATTCAGGGTACTTATTAGGAGCCTGATTGTTAGCCAAAAATCCAACTTTAGTAATCAATGTAATAGTATACTAAAACTACGATAGTGAGAATCATCAACAGATAGTGCATGAAGCTCACTAACTCTTCTAGCAGAAGAGAAGGCTAAGAGAAAAGCTGTCTTATAAAATAAGTATTTGAAATCCCCTGTATCAAGAGGTTCAAATGGCGCTTCTATTAGCTTCAGAAGAACCCAAGCTAAATTCCACTTAGGAATTAACCTAAGGGTTCTAGGTCTATTTATCGAAAAGTTTTACACTAACTTAGATAAAGAGACATTAGATCCAATCTGTACGCTATCATGATGAGGATAGGTATCCGATAGCATAGACTTATAACCCTTAATAGTATTTGGCTGCAGTTTGATCTCGTCAAACAAGTAGACCAAACAAGAGGCCCCAAGGGGCCTGAGGGCGCGCACCTGACATGGTAGCTTAAATATCAACCCAGAGAATTGATTTCAACAAGTTGCATCTGCTCCTCCTAAGAAAAGCTAAAACCAAATATCCAAAGATTCTGACCAGTGGATCTAAAAAAAAAAGAAGATTTTAAAAGAATATTCCTCATATTGAACTAAGTTATAATTCGGGCTCCCACAGGGAGCCCATATATGAACCCAGGGACTTGGCTTAAACAAACTTGAATCTCGCCCCACTAAGGATGCTGCACACCAAATATCAAAACATTCCGACTGCTGGATCTGAAGAAGATTTTTAAAGAAAATTCCTCATTTTGAACTACGTTACAATTCAAGCTCCCACAGTGAGTCCAAATATGGACCTAGGGATATGGCTTGAACAAACTTGAATCTCACCCTCCTAAGGATGCTGCATATCAAAAATCAAAACATTCCAACTGCTGGATCTGAAGAAGATTTTTAAAGAAAACTCCTCATTTTGAACTAAGTTATACTTCGGGCTACCACAGTGAGCCCAAATATGAACCCAGGGACTTGACTTGAACAAACTTGAATCTCACCCCCCTAAGCATGGTGCATGCCCAATATCAAAAGATTCTGCCGGCTGGATCTTGAGAAAAAGATTTTCAAAGAAATTTGCCTGAAATGCACTAAGTTCAAATTCGGGCTTCTATAGTGAGCCCAAATATGAATCTAGGGAGCCGATTTGAACAAACTTGAATCAGATCCACCCCACAATGTTGCATACCAAATATCAAAAGATTCTGCCTGCTGAATCTGGAGAAGAAGATTTTTTTTAAAATTTGCCTGAAATGCACTAAGTTCGAATTCGGGCTTCTATAGTGAGCCCAAATATGAATCCAGGGGGCCGATTTGAACAAACTTGAATCAGATCCACCCCACAATGTTGCATACCAAATATCAAAAGATTCTGCCTGCTGGATCTGGAGAAGAAGATTTTTTAAGAAATTTGCCTGAAATGCACTAAGTTCGAATTCGAGCTTCTATAGTGAGCCCAAATATGAATCCAGGGGGCCGATTTGAACAAACTTGAATCAGATCCACCCCTCAATGTTGCAAACCAAATATCAAAAGATTCTGCCTGCTGGATCTGGAGAAGAAGATTTTTTAAGAAATTTGCCTGAAATGCACTAAGTTCGAATTCGAGCTGCTATACTGAGCCCAAATATGAAGCCAGGAAGCCGATTTGAACAAACTTGAATCAGATCCACCCCACAATGTTGCATACCAAATATCAAAAGATTCTGCCTGCTGGATCTGGAGATGAAGATTTTTTAAGAAATTTGCCTGAAATGCACTAAGTTCGAATTCGGGCTTCTATAGTAAGCCCAAATATGAATCCAGGGGGCCGATTTGAACAAGCTTGAATCAGATCAACTCCACAATGTTGCATACCAAATATCAAAAGATTCTGCCTGCTGGATCTGGAGAAGAAGATTTTTTAAGAAATTTGCCTGAAATGCACTAAGTTCGAATTCGAGCTTCTATAGTGTGCACAAATGTGAATCTAGGAAGCCAATTTGAACAAACCTGAATCAGATCCACCCCACAATGTTGCATACCAAATATCAAAAGATTCTGCCTGCTGGAACTGGAGAAGAAGATTTTTTAAGAAATTTGCCTGAAATGCACTAAGTTCGAATTTGAGCTTCTATAGTGAGCCCAAATATGAATCCAGGGAGCCGATTTGAACAAATTTGCATCAGATCCATCCCACAATGTTGCATACAAAATATCAAAAGATTCTGCCTGCTGGATCTAGAGAAGAAGATTTTTGAAGAAATTTGCCTGAAATGCACTAAGTTCGAATTCGAGCTTCTATAGTGAGCCCAAATATGAATCCAGGGGGCCGATTTGAACAAACTTGAATCAGATCCACCCCGCAATGTTGCATACCAAATATCAAAAGATTCTGCTTGCTGGATCTGGAGAAGAAGATTTTTAAAGAAATTTGCCCGAAATGCACTAAGTTCGAATTCGAGCTTCTATAGTGAGCCCAAATATGAATCTAGGGAGCCGATTTGAATAAACTTGAATCAGATCCACCCCACAATGTTGCATACCAAATATCAAAAGAATATTTTTTAAGAAATTTGCCTGAAATGCACTAAGTTCGAAATGGGACTCCTATACTGAGCCCAAATATGAACCCAGGGGGCCGATTTGAACAAACTTGAATCAGATCCACCCTACAATGTTGCATACCAAATATCAAAAGATTCTGCCTGCTGGATCTGGAGAAGAAGATTTTTTAATGTTTTCCTATTGCCTACAGTGTTAAAAAGTGCTGACTCAGCACTTTTTCTAAGTCCTGAAAAAAGTACCTTGTGATCAAACTGATAGGGATTTTTTTTAACCATTCTATTCTACTGGATAAAAGTAAGCTTTATACAAAATAAGAATTCTCTGTGCCGTGTAGTTTTGGAGATATGGCAGCTTTAAGGTTTTTCCTATTTTTACATTTGATTTTTTTTGCATCAATCAACTACTTATGACCCATTATCATCTCATATCAAATTTGGTTCAAATCGACCTCACGGTTCAGAAAATAGAAATTTTAGGCGTGGCCAAAATTTTTGCCCCTCCCATACCGAAGGCAAATAATGCCTCACAAACTTCTCTTGAACAAACTTGATTCTAAACCTCAAAAGGACTCTGTATACCATATATCAAGTCTCTGCTACTGGTGGTTCATTAGAGGAAGATTTTCAAAAAATTTGGCCATTTTTTCCCCACACCTCTGCTCAATATGAGCCGAAACCTAATTTGGATAAAAATCAAAATGCCCCTATATAACCACCACTTACAGGAAATTTAATTAAAATGTGGCCAGTGGTTTAGGAGAAAGGGGCTCAAACACCACCTTCACGCAGGATGACGGACGGACGACGGATGAGGAGTGATAAGAAAAGCTCACCCTGACTTTCAGTCAGGTGAGCTAAAAAATTAGCAATGTCTGGAATGGAGGGATCATAAAATCAACAGAATGATCCCTACACCATCAAAAGAAAACCTTCCACTTAGCAGCATTATTTAGCTAAGAGGAGGTCCTCTTACAGTTAGAAATTGCGTCCACTGCTCATCCTGTAAAATGCTTGCCGTGCAAGAAGGACCGCACAACGGAAATACGTGAAGATTGAGACCTAGCGGGGTGTGATGCAGTGTGCATGATTTCCCCTGCGAAAGAAGGTCCTCCCGTGGAGGAAGCTTCCGCGGAATGTCCCACAACCGACACCTGAGTAGATTTATCCATGGTCTCTGGGGTGACAGAGATGCTACCAATAGGATCTTGCAGTGAGATTGCTTGATTTTAGCAATATCAGCAGAATCAACGGAGCTGGAGGATACGCGTATCCTATCATTCCGTCCCAAGAGATCGAGAGGGCGTCTACTGCAAATGCTCAAGGATCTGGGCATGACGACACATACGTCTGCAACTGATTGTTGGGATGTGTCGCAAATAAGTCTATCATAGAACGATCCCATAGGTAGCAAATCTGATTGAATACTCGTTTGTTGAGAGTCCATTCTGACAGCAACATACGGCCTTTCCGAGAAAGGGAGTCCGCTAGAATGTTCAGACGACCTGGAATATGATGGACTGATAGAAGAACTTGATGCTCTAGGACAAACAGAAGGAATCTTTCTGTTAGATTGAACAACGGAATGGAATGAGTGCCTCCATGGTTCCGAACATACGCTACTACTGTCGAATTGTTGGACAGAAATTCAACAAGCGAATTCTGAATGATGTTCATCCACTGACGTAGCGCAAGCCAATTGACATCATCTTTTGATGTTTATGTGCTTGTTTAGGAACTGCGGATCCCAAAGACCCTGGCACCTTGAATCTGATGGGCTCAAAGTTAAGCCCCAACCTGTTTGACTCACATCCGTCAATATCATAAAAATTGGATCTGGCAGTTGCAGTGGTACTCCCTGAGTTAACCACTGAATATCTGCCCAAGTCTGAATCTCATGTTTCACATGATTCGACAAGACGATGTTCGTTTCGAGTGAATGAGTCTTCACACTCCAATTCTGAGTAAAAATATCTGGAGTGGATAAGTGCGTAGCCGCCCCATCGGAATAAGATCCACAGCGGCTCCGCACAAACCTGTCAGTCTCATGAATTCTCTCGCTGTTACTACATCTGAGTGAAGACGAAAGCGAGCGTAACAACTGATTAATATCGCTCTGGTTAACGGCAGACAAATGAGATTGTTGTGCGTCTCTGAGCTCATTCCCACGTGGGTGAATGATTTGGACGGCACTAGATCTGACTTCTTTTCGTTTACTTTGAAACCGAGACGTCAGAGTAATTGAAGCAGACTCTGAACATCGTTCTGAAGCGTTAACTTGCTGCCGTAACTCTGAAGAATGTCGTCCAAGTAGGCCGACGCTACCACAGACGAATGAGCTCGGAAATGAGTCATTACCGAGATCATTATTCGAGTGAAGGCCCAGGACGCTGGATTCAGACCAGAGCATCATTGCTTGGAACTGAAAACAACTCCTGGGACAGCGAAACGAAGGTACTTTCTAAATGCCGGATGTACCATGACGTGAAAGTACACATCCTTGAGATCTATGCTCGCAGCATAATCGTTTACTCGAATGCTCGCTCTGACCGATCAGATGGTCTCCATATAAAATTTTGGAGCCACGATCAGCTTGTTTATCCAGCTCAGATCTATAACTGGACGAAACGAGCCGTCTAGTCTTGGAACCAGGAACAGGTGACTGTAGAAAACTGGAGATTCCTGGTTTTCTACGACGTCTATAGCGTTCTTGTCTAGAAGAGAATGAAACTCTGATAGAAGCAAATATCTCTTCTGAACGTTTAATGGAAGCTGAGACCAGCATGGACTTCGAGTTAACAGAGATTTCTCCTTGAAGGACAGTTTTAGACCTTTGGAAATAACCCTTTGCAACCAATTGGTTAAGAATCTTGACAGCCTTCTGCCCACTGGAATGCAATAGAGGTTTAGACCATCACCTCCAGGCCCTGCGAGGGTTGCGGGAGGAGAAACCACGTCCTCCACAACCCGCACCTCGCCCAGTCAACCTAGGGGCATCTGACCGGTTATCTATGACCCCTACCTGAGTCGCTACTCTGACGGTCTCCGGAGTAAGACGTAGAGGCTTTCTTAGATCCTCTATAGGAACTTCCCTTGGACGTATTCGCCCCCGAAGTGCCTGCCGTTTACTCCTCCCTGCTGAGTCCAACTTTTTCAAAGCGGATTTAAAAGCAGAGAATCCGAAGCTTTCTTAGTAATCTGATTATAGATTGTAGAAAGCTTACCGCCGAAGAGAAGCTCTCCTGAGACCGGAGTGACTCGAAGAGAGTTTTTCACCTTACTATCCACTCTAGTGGATGCAGCCAGGGCAGCATCACGTCTGACCAACTCCAGATTTGCCACTGAAAGGGCGGAGTAATACGTAGAATATGCTACATCCCTTGAAAGAACTCTTAAGGAAGTTTGAACATCCTGGAATTCTTTCCCTTTGAGATGTAATGATAACGCTCTGGTAAGGTGATCTGCGTAAGATAATGCATCTAAAATAATTCTATTAGACGAGATTGTCGTCTCCAGTTTACTGGAGTTAATAGACATGGATGCCGGCAATGACAATTCCAGGTCTTCAGCCTGGTCGTCCAAACGCAGAGGAACTCTCGGCACGCCTTGTCCTGCCATTTCAAATCTATGTATAGGATTGATGAAACCCAGCTGTGTAGCGCTAGGCAATAAGAAACTGGATTTGCCAGTCTTAGAGGCTAGCTTGAATATAGCGTCATTCAAAAGTTCAAATGTCCATGTGACATTTCTGGACTGGGTCGGAAACTCAGGGACAGTGTCCCTACTCCAGCCGAAAAAGTCTGTGTCCAGTGACGCTTTCAGTTTCTTATCAGGTAACGCAGCATCTTGGTCCGGAGAAACAACTTCTAAAAGGTGATGCCGGATGAAATCTACAGCCACCTAAAGTTGTTCGGAAAGGGAAAATTTCAGCTGCGCTGATTCACTTTTACCATCTGCCTGGACCACATAAGAATCTCGGTCGTCCCTTTCTTACTCTGCAGGGGAGCGAACCAACCCAGCTTGCTCAGACAGTTTCTTTACTGAAAAAGTTTCTGATAGCTGCTGGGATGCTGCGATGAACTGAGCTATCTGTGATAGCAAGTCCGTCACGGAGGCCTGTGGAGCCGTGGTCTTACGTAATTTAGCCGCTGGAAGCTCCTGGGACGTTAATTCCTGCATACTTCTCATATGCGAACATCTCGACTGGAAAAGCCTTGTGTCCTTGGTTAGCGGATGGCATGACCTGGTCGACATGGACTCCCTGGTCGGCGAAGCAGGCTGGATATCTGTGGTCACATAGCCAAGGTGCGGTCGTGTGTGCTGATGTGAGGATGAGGAAGCCAATAGACAGGCGCGTCGGACTGTCTATGCGATGGAGCGTCCCGAGCAGGAGGAGTGGACGTATGCTCCGACTAACGAACGAACTGGGCCCAGATGTTGTTGTAAGAGAGAGGGGGCCTCTCTCGCTCGCGGTCCAGGTAGACCTGGACGAGCTAGCTACCGGACTGACTGGCTTCCTCCTTTCCATCCTCCGATCTGTCGTCGCCGGGTGTGCGTGATCCGAGATTATAGTGCTCGCAACACCCCTTCTCTTCTCCTGGACCGCAACGGGCTAACCTGGCGTCACAACAATTTCGTGAATGATTGCTTCACCAGGGGAGCTAGCAGGCGACAAGTGACCGTCGATCCTACGTGGGACCTCTTAGGCACTTGCTGCATTCCTTGAGCACTTTGCCGCAAGCTCATTATTGTGACGACGGAAGCACACTTTTGAAGACATCACAGAAACATCACCCTGTTCTTGTTCCTCTGAAAAAGAGACTGAAAAAACTAGAGTGACCCTGTGGAGAGAGGACCAGCATGGACCTCTCACCACTAACAATATACTGTGACATACGTCTCCAACGTTTGTCATCTGAATTGGCACACACTGATCAAGCATTAGTGCGAGTACACAGACTACAACAAATACAATGAACATGAGAAGCAGAGGAAGACTTCCTCGATTTACAATTGAACAATATTCTTTCATTTGAAAAAATATTAAACAGTCATCGTACTCGCACCAACCCTTGAAAACAAAGACACATAATAGTAATAATCCATTACAAACATTTTGAAAATTAATTCAAAAGAAAACAATTTTTTCGAAAAATTTTCAAGATGAGCCCAAGTTCCCAAAGGGAACGATGAGCCCAAATGGATCCCAAAAAAGCCTAAGTGTGGTCAAAAATTTTTAAAACATGTTTAAAAATTAATGTTACACTTACGGACAATATTAATGTATCTGGCTATCAGTAGAACTAATAGAAGACAAGGAATCACTGTCAGAAGCAACCGTTGTCAACATAAACAAAAGTGAATAAAAATTGGAAACAAGATGGCAGGCACTGAAATATGGCCCAAAATCAGTAACCAATTTTAACACTATCCGATGTAAAACAGAGGCTTCCTGAGAAGAAACTGCAGTACATCGGATGGTAGATGCATGACCGAAACGCCTAACCACCCTAGGGTGAGGATGTAACCATGGGGAAAAACAGAACAAACATTCTGTTACCAAGCCAAAACTCCCAAGAAATTTCAGTAAAAAAAAAATTACAAAAATTATGCCAAAAGCATGGGAGAATAGCAAGGGGGCTATAAAGGAAAGCGAGAGAGGAAACACTGAACAAACTGTGGAAATTTCATAACAAGAATGTAAACATCAGGCCAATGCCCCGAAATTAGGGAACATGCAATAATTTTGCATAAAAATTATAAGTTACAGCCCTGAACACATCCTTCCACTGTTTCTTCCTCTCATCCTCTTATTTCATCCTTGGATCCACCATTTCTTTCATGATTTTGTGTCTGGAATCATTTTAACTGAGATTATAAGCACAGATATCAGTGAGATGTTACTGGTTGAAGGGCCAAACAAAGAATGAGGATTTGGCTCCAATTTCGTTTCTTCCTGAACACTGCGCGTGCGCAGTGGATAAAAGTATGGAGGACCACATAGGACATCTATTTTTGGGGAATTTTCATGCAAATTTTGGGGATTGGAGGGGGCAAAATTTGTGTTTGGCCCTAGAATTGAAGAGTTAGCACCAGCTAAGTCTGGGTCATTGGTACAGTATAAAAATATCATTACGTGCACACTGCATACAAAACCGCACTTGTTAATACCCCGTTGTTTGTGTAGAAACGACCGGGTATGAAAGTTAAAAAATTTATAGTAATTTATATATTTTTTATACTTACCAATGACCCAGACATAGCTGGTGCTAACTCTTAAAATATAGGGCCAAACACAAATTTTGCCCCCCAATCCCCAAAATTTGCATCTAAAACTAAAGAAAACATGTCCTGAAAGGCCCTCCACACTTCGCCCCTACTGCGCATGCGCAGTGTCAAGGACGTTCCGAAATTGGCGCCATTAATGATTCTAATAACCAGTGCCTGGTAAGCGCTATGTACTCAGCGGGGAGGCAAGAGTTCCCAACTCCTGGGAGGGCCATCCCCGTCTGGGTCATTGGTAAGTATAAAAAATATATAAATTACTATAAATTTTTTAACATTTTTATACTGTACCAATGACCCAGACATAGCTGAATAGTAAAAAGGCTGGAGGGCCAAGGACATAGAGCAAAATGGAATACGCTCAATAAAATAAAATAGAGTCATCCCCTGTAGGGAAAAAGAAGTAATAGGCCTTACATGTATCTTTCTTATTTATGATAAATTAGAAAGATACAACACCTACCAAAATTGAGCTTCATACATCCATGTACTCTATTAATATCCAATATAATCCTTATACTAATAATTTTTAAAGTAAGCCAATAAATAAAGTAAGTCTAGAGAATAGAGACTCTTATACTCCTAAAAGTGTCTGAGGATTGCATAATCATGTCCGTTGACATATGCAATATTCAAAAGCTATACTTTAAAAACTAAGACTTGAATGAATTTTAAAAACCTAAACTTCTCACTAAACAACCATCCCAATAACAGCTCAGAATTACTAACTCCGGAGGAGGTATCCCCTTGTTTTCATAGTAAAACAGGTGACCCAAGGGAACACCCTCCCCCCCCCCCCCCCCTTTTTCTTGCCCTGGGTCAAATAGCCCAGAGCGAAGAGGGCAGCCGAACGGAGACACTGCCGAAACAGACAGCCTACCTAGCTATAGTAGCAACTGTTAAGTGAATGACATTCTGAGCAGTAGATAATAGACCTAACAATAGAGGCCTCCAGAAATGGACTCGATATTTCTAAGATAAAATTCATGAATGTGGATGGCTGAGCGCAATGAGCGGCCTTCAAAAATCTATAATAGCGACACTATTAATGTAAGCCCAAGAAGTAGAAGAACTCTTACTTCATGAGCCGAAATCTTAAGCACAACTGCTAAGTCAATGATATACCATAAGCAGTACCGATAGTTAATAGAATCCATTAACAATAAAATGGAGCGTAACGTCCTTCTACTAGACATCAAAGACAGAAGAAGCTTACGCCCTTTGTAATAAACAGATATCTGTTTATAAATACATAAACTGTACCCGGAAAGAGTAAAGGCCTATGCCCATACGAAGACGGAAGGACCTTAAAATAATAGGTTCCGGATAATAGGAGCCTAACTCTTATGCAAGAATCCAACCTAAATAGTAACGGAAGAATTGATTCCGAAACTATGAAAGTGAAAATCATCCATCGATAGTGCATGAAACTCACTGACTCTACAGTAAAAGAGAAACCAACAGAATTACTGTCTAAAAGGTCAGAATTTGAAAACTACTGTTTCCAGAGGCTCAAATGATTACTTAGCTAAATAAGAACCGAAGTTAAAATCCGTATAGGAATTTAATCTAAAGATTCTAAGTCTATTTATCAAAAAGTTACTAACTGACTTAGATAAAGAGACAAAAGACTCAATTGTAAACTATCGTAGAGTGCATAGGTATGAGGTAACATAAACCTATAACCTAAATAATAACAGGCTGCAGTAGATCTTGTGAAACAAGTATACTAAAAAATAGCAATGAGTAGTATGGAGGGATCAACAATATGAACATAATGATCCCTACACCACGACGGAAGAGCCTCCACTTTAGCCGCATAGAATAGTGAAGAAGAGGATCTCCTATAGTAAGAAATCGCGTCCAAAGCTCGTCCAGTACAGTGCTTACAATGCAATACGGACCACACAACGGAATACATGAAGGTGCGACCTTGCTGGTTGTGATAAAGATGACACGATTTACCCAGTGAAAAAGATCCTCACATAGAGGAAGATTTCACGTTAAGACCCACAGTAGACAAGAGAGTAAATTACTCATGATCTCTGTGAAGATAGAGATGCTATCAACAGAAATGTATTGTGGTTGTTTATCTTAGCAATACCTGCTAAAACAACAGCGCCGGAGGATACGCGTATCCTATCATTCCGTCCTATAGATCAATAGAGCGTTAACAATATTAGCTCAGAAATCTGGACAAGCCAACACCTACGTCTGCAACTGATTAGCAAGCTGTGTCATAAATAAATCATCATTGGGCGCTCCCATAGATAGCAAATCTGATTGAATACTTGTTTGTTGAGAGTCCATTCTGACAGCAACAAGCGACCCGTAAGAGAACGGGAGTCCGATAAAACAATCAGACGACCCGGAATATGACGGACCAAAACTGAACTTGGTGTACTATAACCAACAGACGGATTCTTTCCATTAAATTGAATAATGGAAACGAAAGAGTGCCTCCCTGGTTCCGGAGATACGCCACTACTGTCGAATTAAAGGACAGGAATTTGGGCATGCGTTTCTGAATAATGTTCATGCAATGACATAAAGCAAGCCTAAAAAACATTATTCCGCGGAAGTTAAACTGATTGCTAAAAGACTGCGGAACCCAAAGACCCTGGCACTTCGAATCCGTAGGGATCAGTATTATATCCCAATCTGTTTGACTGGCAACCGTCATAACAGCCACACTCGGGTCCGGCAACTGCGGCGGCACTCTCTGAGTCAACCACCGAATGTTTGCCCCAGTCTGAATCTCTTGTAACACTAGATAGACAAGAGAACGTATAAATCGAGCAATTCATGGATTGCCGAAAAGTTGCCATCGAAGAGAAGCTCCTCCGAGAACGAAGCGACTCTGAGAGAGTTCTTAACCTTACTATCCACGCGTGTGGATGTAGCTAGGGCTGCGTCGCGTCTAACTAACTCCAATCAGCCACTGAAGGGCGGAGTTATACATGAACAAACTACTGCCCTCAAAAGAAATTACATTGAGAATAATATCCCGTAAATCTTTTCTTGAAGACGTAATGATAACGCCTCAGTAAGGCGGATTACGTATAATAAAGCGTCTAAGTTAAGTCTACTATACATAATGTCGTTCCCAACATTGAAATTGGAAAAGACATAAACGGCGAAAAAGAATAAATGCAGTCTTTAATCACACCGTCTAGACGCATATGAACTCTCGGTATGCCCTGCTCTGCCAAAATAAACTATTTGTATAAATGATAAAATGGCAGAAATGAGCAACGCGGACAAGAAACTAAACTATCATGCTTAGTAGCAGGCTTGTATATATATATATATATATATAGCGTCGAAAAATAAAACACATGTTGTAATGACAATATTGGACTGCGTCGGTAAGTCAGGGACAATGTCCCTGAACCGATCAAAAAATCCGAGTCCAATGACGCTATAAGTCTCTTATCCAAGATCGCAGCAATGAAGTCCGAAATAATAATCACTGGAAGATAATGCAACAAGATATGAAAGGCATCTTCCGATACTACTAAAGGGAAAACTCGAAATCTTTCAAATCCCTTTCGCCATCCTGTCGGACCCTATAAAGCATTCGGTCGTCCGTAGCTGATGCAACCGCGGACCGCACCGACCCAGCGCCGTCGGATAATTCCTGATTCGACCGAGAAACTGTCAATTGCTGGGATGCTGCGAAACAACTGTGCTAACTCGGATAGCACGTCCGTCACTGAGGCCTGAGGAGAAGCGGTCTTACGATGCATTGCCGCTGGAAGCTCCGTGATCGTTACCCCGTGCATACTACCAATATGCGAGCGAACGGAGTGTATAGGCCTCGTGTCCCTTGGCTACCGGATGGCGCGACCTATTCGCCGTGGAATCACTGAATGCCGAAACTGATCGGATACTCGAGGTCACGTAGCCAATGTGCGGTCGTGTGCCCTGCTGTGAGGATGAGGAAGCATTAAAGACAGTCTCTCGGACTGTCAATATAACGGAGCGTCCCGACCAACGGACATATGCTCCGAATGTAAAATATCTGAACCACAACATGCGGTCCCCTATGTTGTTGGGCGAGAGAGGGACCTCTCTCGCTCACAGCCCGGACGGACCTGGACAAGCCAGGAACCGTACTAACAGATTTCCTCCGATCTGTCCTCAATCTGCCGTCACTGGGTGAGTACTAAAGTAATTAAAGTGCTCGCATCACCCAAATCTCCTTCCTAGACCGCAACGGACGAACCCGGCAGCCGAACCATTCGATGAATGTACGCTACACCGGGTGAGCTAGCGAATGTCACTCCGTAGGCGATAGACATATTCCATGAGCACTTATTGCCGCTAACTCTTCATTAATTATGACGGCAGAGGCACACTTTTGAAAGACATCTCCATAACTCTTCGAACAAGAAACCAGAAATGCTTGGATAGCAAGCATAAAATAATAATATATATATAGCGTCGTTCAATAATTCGAAAGTTTGTGTGACATTATTGGACTATGTCGGAACTGAGGGACGATGTCCCTGAACCGAACCAAAAATTTCTAAGTCCACCGACGCTATCAGTTTCTTATCCGGCATCGCAGCATTCTGGTCCGACGAAAGAAGCTGTAGAAGACCAAGTCAGATGACATACACAACAGCATATGTTGTTCCGAAAGGGAAAGCTCGAAATCCTCCGAATCCCTTTCGGTATCCCGTCGGACCGGATGAAACTTTCGGACGTCCGTACCCGCTTCCGCGGAGCGTCCCGACCCAGCATCGTCGGATAAAATATATGCAACAGATTCAGTTGATGCTGGGATGCTGCGATAAACTGTGCTATTAAGGAAAGCATGTCCGTTCCCGAGGCCTGTGCAGTAGCGGTCTTACGATGCATTGCCGCCGGAAGCTCTGTGTACGTTGACTCCTGCACACTTCCTATGCGAACGTCCGGAGTCTGCAGGCCTCGTGTCCCTGGCTACCGGATGGTGTGACCTGGTCGCCGAAGAATCCTTGATCGGCAAAGCTGGTAATATATCGGCGGTCACGCAGCCAAGGTGCGGTCGTGTGCGCTGACGAGAAGAGAAAGCCTTAGCAGTCTCAGCGGACTGCCTATACAACGGAGCGTCCCGAGCGACGGACGTATGCTCCGCTTGCGACATATTTTGTACCACAACATCTGGGGCCAGATGTTGTTGAACGAGAGAGGGGCCTCTCTCGCTTGCCGTCCGGATGGACCGGAACGAGCTATGAACCGGACTAAAAGGCTTCCTGCGTTCTCCCTCCGATCCGCCGTCACTGGGTGTGCATTAAGTTAATTTATAGTGCTCGCATCACCCCAAAATTCCTTCTAGACCGCAACGGACGAACCCGGCTGCCGAACCATTCGGTGAATGGACGCTACACCGGGCGAGCTAGCGGACGTCAAAGGCCGTCGAACCTACTAGGGTCCTCTTAGGCAATTGGCGTATTTACATGAGCACTTTTCCGCTAGCCCTTCATTAATTGTGACGACGGAGGCACACTGTTGGAAGACATCACAGATACATCACCCTAATCTTGATCGTCTGAAATAGAAATTGATAAAGTACAGTGACCCTGCGGGGAAAGGACCGGAGTGTCCAAATCCCTAACAACATACCGTGACATATGCTTCCCATATTGTCATCGAAATCATACGATACAGAACAGGAGTTAATGCGAGTACACTGACCACATATAGAATGATAATAAAGTCAGAGGAAGACTTCCTCTTAAAACAATTGATCAATATCCTTTCAATGTGAAAAGAAAACAAGTCCTGGTACACGCACTAACCCCTGGCAATCAAAATACATAATAATAATATGATCCATTAATATAGAAAAAATAATTGAAATCAAAATATTTTGAAAAAATATTTTTTCAGAACAGCCCAAGTTTCTGAAAAGTAACGTTGAGCCCCAATGGATCCCAAGCCTAAGTGTGGACAAAAATTTTAAAAATATTTTAAACAATTTATTCAACACTTACGAACAATAATAATGTATCTAGTTATGATTAAAATAACATAAAGATATTATTCTTTAGAAATCCCCCCCTCACACAGAGGGCTGTTGTAAATGTAAACAATGAGTGTAAAAACACTAAAATAAGACTCCAGGCACCCAGGCCCGAAATCAGTTACCAAAAATACACTATCTGATGCAAAACAGAGACTTCCAGGGAAGAAACTGCAGAACATCAGATGGTAGATGCAGAACACAACGCCTAACCACCCGTAGGTGAAGACGTAAACATGGGGAAAGAACAGAATTCATTCTGTTATTCAGCTAAAACTCCCAAGAAATTTTAGTAATAATAATTACAGAAACTATGCCAAAAGCATGGGAGAATAGCAAGGGGGAACTTAAAGGACAGGGAGAGAGGAAAACACTTAAAAAACAGTGTAACTAAATAATCAGAATGACAACAAAATGGCTGCTGCCTTGAAAATAGGTAACTTAACATAATTTCATTAAAAAATTTTAAGTTACAGCCCTGATAATATTCTGTCACACATTCTTTTCCTCTCCTCCTTCTCTATCCTCCTTAGAATCACCATTTCACTAATATTTATGTGTCTGGCATCATTTAAACTGAGATTTATAAGCACAAAGATCAGTCAGATGTTAACTGATGAAGGGCCAAACTTAGAATGATTAATGGCGCCAATTTCGGAACGTCCTTGACACTGCGCATGCGCAGTAGGGGCGAAGTGTGGAGGGCCTTTCAGGACATGTTTTCTTTAGTTTTAGATGCAAATTTTGGGGATTGGGGGGCAAAATTTGTGTTTGGCCCTATATTTTAAGAGTTAGCACCAGCTATGTCTGGGTCATTGGTACAGTATAAAAATAGCTGTTTTAGTGCGGTCACGTGAGAAGGATTACATAACCAATTAATGTTTCGCAAGAAAAATCTTTCAGAGACTGTCCCTGATTAGCAATTATATTGTTCAGTCAGAAATTTCTAAAACCTACATTTAATAAAATATTCAGATATAAATGCCATATCTTTCATTTCCTGAACACTGTACTGCGGTTTAATTTTGGAATTGAAAAAATCTGTTCGTTAATTCGTGAGATTTTCGATTTGTTTTCATATTAAAATAAAATTTTCGCTGATATATGATTTGGATTCCCCCCCTGTATAATTGAAGGTCTGACTGTCTCCGTCGAAATGATCTTGTCTTCATTCATTCTTGTAACGGTTCATCTGTATTTTTTAAATGAAATTATTGAATAGAATGAATATTTCAGTGAATAAAATGTGTTCTGGGTGTACGGTGTTTCTGAAACAACAATGTGACAGTATTGGCGATACATCCTGACATTTCGCTGCGGCAATAGCTTTTCCGTCACAGGATTATGGATTCTGTACTGTGTCCAGTGCCCGAATATTTCAAAGTTAAACCCAGTGATTTAATTTTTATTGTAGCAAATGAATACCAGTTCCACTTCTTATTCCTGTTACTTAAACCAGCAGTAATATATTCAGGTTTTCCCAAATTCTCTGACGTCATAGTTTAGGCACGTTATAGCTGCACATCCTCCAAAGTATGGAGGTAATGAATTACTGCAAGTGACATCTGCAGGTGGATTTCCCACTCGTCAAAACAACTTTCAATAACTGACTAAATTCAGGTCATAAGCGATGTTTTGAGACAAAAGTTTGAAATTTTTAAATGTTATCCAAGAATTTATTTTGCAAACATCGCCTGCTATCTGCATTGGGTAAAGGGTTAAGAGACAACCGAGAAGATGGGTGGCTCCCTGAAGTGGTGGTTCAAGAATTTCATGAGGAAGGGGAGGGGGGGCATTAATTATCCTCATAGTATCAGTATGATGCATGGCATCATCTGAGTTGGGTTGAGAGTTACGAGTTTGGTCGATTTTTTTCCCTTCCCCACCCCCACAAAAAATGGCAAGACTGGTGTTCTCGGTGATTTCGAGGTTGCTATGACCATCTGCCCCAGGTACCATTAGATGTTGCGGTGTTGTTCTCGCAACCATAAATTCAAGTATTGTATTCCTGGTATGGCGTCATTTCGTTTTCGTGGGGACATGCTTTATCAATCGGAAGGGTCTCGAGTTGAATTTGGATGCCGTGTTTTAAAATAGCTCCGGAAAAAGGCACATGTGGATAGATTTGATCTGTTTCGACAACAATCCACTTCACAAAATTTCCGAGGCTGTAAATAGCTGCCAGATATGTCACAAAAATCGTCTTATAATTTGACATTTGGGTGGATTATAATGTTATTCCCCTGACAAAAGCAGGTAAATTCCCTTGATGTTCAAAAATAAAAATGTATAAGCAATCTATATCTTTCAGTGTCTGCTGAAAAACAGACTGAATACTGAGTTTGTTCGCCGGTCTCCAATGACTTCAGAATATTTCATGCAATGTAGATCCAATTGACGGAAAAGCCACTCTGTTGCACGCGATCGGCGAAATTCTCATTTTTTGGGTCAAATTTATCACACAAAATAACGGGATTTACCAAACCGATTTTCATCTTTAAAGATTTCATTTGATATACAAAATTCCCAAACAAAATGTATCAGGTGCAAAAAAAAGATTTAGTGAACAGAAATTAATATGTTAATTGGCAAATCTTTTCCCAATACAGTCCAATCAACACTGATTAGTGAGTGGACATCTGACATTATGCAATTACACATAACACACTCAGTCAATTTTTGGATATTTTTTTCGTATGGAGTGTACACGTAATGTAATGCATGTTTCAATAAATATGATAGACTATCTCAATGTAGCCTCAAATGATAAAGCTGAAGTCCTGCATTGATCCTCAAATTCAGAAGTAATTTGCAATCACAAATTGTGCTGCCATGGCAATCAAAATGGGGCAAATAATCATTAAGTTTAAATTATACCTAAATTCAATGGCTGATTGACATTTATACAAGTCTAATGACCTTTAGAATGGCAAAACTCTCAAAATGAAGTTCTAGTCCCTAAAACCCCACTTTTTCAAACAGTGGCAAGCACCATGAAATTCCTCGAAAAGTACCCTGGAAACCACTCGCAGTATGAAGTGAACACCATTTCCCTAATAAGCCCAATTCTGAGACCGACTATTATTTCAGCTGGAGTCATAAAACATTTTTCACATTACCTAGCCTGGTAATATTGGTGCTGAATCTTATGAGGGTGTGACCCTGCCACTACTAAGCCAGGAGAGTGTGCTTTACATATATATCATAACATGTTAGTTTAGTAATGACAAGGCACTTACCATATCATTTTCTGACTTTGTATGACAGTTGTTTTTTGCAATGTCTCAAAATTATACTTTTCATCTGTTGCATGTTGATCAATTATGAAAAGGTCTTCTTTGAGTTTTGCAATTATAAAACCAAGATTGAACTAAAATGTAGAAAAAGAGTATCAATTTCATAACTTGAAGATAACCTTGACTGGGTATATTAACACATTCTGAAGACTGTCCTTGGTCCTGGCATGGGCAGAGTATCTGGATTCCTTCCCCTTTCCCAATGAACAAATCACTTGATTTTTCTCAATTTCACACAGAAAATTCCCATTTATTCCTCAGTAACAATAGTATGAAAGAATGAAAGAGAGAGACTGATGTAATCAGTCTTTGTAGGCTTTTAACTGTAAACAAACATGACTTTTTGAACAACATTAGGTGCACTCGACCTGTGCAACAAGAAAAAAGACAAACTGAATCATCTGAAAACTACAATTCCAATTATTTATTCATTGGTGTTTAAGGTCACATACTTATGCACAATGGCTAATCATGACCATGACAGTTTTATAGGTGGAGGAAGCCGGAGTACCTGGAGAGAACCACCGAGCAGCTGCCAGCTCCCCAACATCGTAACTTCCCACTGCAGCATAGGCAGGGTTAGATTGATTGAAGACATGCGCACCATCGATGTGCAGTACACCTTAGTACACAGCATCATCGTGCCCCATGTGGACAATCGGGGTTAAGTGCCTTGCCCAAGGAGACAATGCAGGAGTCCGAATCGATCGCTCATCCGAGGACTAACCGGGCTCGATGTTGCTTAACTTCAGTGATCTGACGAGAACCGGTTACCGCAACGCCACCGCGCCCCCACAATTCCAATATTGTACCACATGTAAGTATTCACAATAGTGAAGTTAATACAGTAAATACTCAAAAGTAGGTACACCTGATAGTAGAGGAAGATAAAAGAAATTGTTCTTAAGAAACAAATTGAACCATACTATAGGATACATTTTTACATCATTGAACTATCCATCAAGGTATAACGTGTATTACTAAGGGCCCCACAAGGTAGATCTGTTTCTCATGCCATTTTTTGTAAAACTGCACGTGGGCGGGCATTTTTTTATTTTATTTTTTATTTTTGTAATTATTTCTTTGCCATCACAAGTTCATGTTCTTGGTTTATTTAATGTTTTAGCAATAATAATCTACAAAATAGCATTGGTGGTGGTGTATTTCATCCAGCATTGCAAAGCCTTCTTGCACTCAAAGGACAAACTTATCAATTTTATTAACATGAGTAAAATATCAGACATAAACAATTTAATTTTTATTTTTTAAAGATTGCACTGAATATAAAAGAAGAGCATGCGGCAGCCAAAAGGACCATGTGGGAGGGCCTGAGAAACAGATTTTTAACTTTTTAGGCTTAAAGTAAGCAGAATATCTTCTAAAAGACCTGCTATATAATTTCTGGATTTCTTCCTCAGAAGAAAAAAAAAATGAAATTACAAGACTGACTGATTGTGTTATGGTTCTCTTTAAATTTATTAGAAGTAATTAGACTCCCACGCTGTGTCCTTGGGCAAGGCACTTAACTCCGTTTGTCCACATGGGGGCACGATGACGCCATTGTACTAAGGCATACTGCACGTCGATAGTGCGCATGTCTTCACCCAATCTAACCCTATCTGTGCTGCAGTACGGAGTTACGATGTTGGGGAGCTGGCAGCTGCTCGTCATTGCTTGGTGGTTCTCTCTGGGTACTCCAGCTTCCTCCAACCATAAAACTGTCACTGACACGATATGACCTTGGCTGTTAAAGTGTTTTAAACCCTCATAAATAAATTGTTAAGTGCAAATTTAAAGTTTAGAAGCAATGTCAATGGTAAACTAGAATCCTGACAAGGTAATATTACAACTACATCATCGAGGCATGCCTTCTATGAAGGCAGGTTTCCTGCACCTGACCTGACATGAAATTCCAGGCTTTTCTAGGCCATATACACACCAAATTCAAGGAGTTTCAAGGCTAATAGAAAATTAAATTCAAGATTTTTCCAGGCTTATCATAGCTGAACCACTCGAACCGTCTCGGACGTATTTCATTCATCTCAACTCGGCGTGCAATGATTTATTTTTCAAGGCTTTTCCAGGCCCTGGGAGCCAAATCAAGGCTTTTCAAGGCCCTGAATTTCATTTTTGAAATTCCAGGCTTTTCCAAGCTTTTCAAGGCCCACAGGAACCCTGGAAGGCATACCTTGATGATGTAGTTGGATTATTTTATCAGTCAGGACTTGAGCCATCAGCCAGAACAGATCAAATTTATAGCACCCTCAATCCTCATCGGTCATATTCAAGATGCCTCTGATTCAATTTGAGGTTCGATTGGATTTCAAATAACAGATGTGATTCAATCGGAGATCCGATTCAAATTGAAAATGTTTGATTCGCAGGGCCCTAAATCACTTACATCAGTTCCAAAAAATTCGACATCATCCAGAACAAGTGTTTTCCAAGGTGCCAACCCAGCAGGATTGATTAGTTTTTCTATTTTTATTTAAACAAACAATGAATTGGTTAAATTCTTAGTTGCATTATGAGAAAAATTTGCAGCTTGAAATTTAGAGATTTCGACATCAGTGTGTAGTGGGTTAAAAACAAAAACATCTCATCCATGTCTCCACTTGTAACAATCAAAGTGCAAGTTTATCAGAAATTCTATAGACGTTATCTGACAGATACCTGGCCCAAGATTTCCATTTCTTCAAACATATCTTGCCTGTAAAAAACAAAAAAAGAAATAAAAATTAGGAGAAAAAAAAAGAAATAAAAATTAGGAGTAAAAGTTTACCAATGACAAAGTTAAAAAATTTATAGTAATTTATATATTTTTTATACTTACCAATGACCCAGACATAGCTGGTGCTAACTCTTAAAATATAGGGCCAAACACAAATTTTGCCCCCCAATCCCCAAAATTTGCATCCAAAACTAAAGAAAACATGTCCTGAAAGGCCCTCCACACTTTGCCCCCACTGCGCATGCGCAGTGTCAAGGACGTTCCGAAATTGGCGCCATTTATCATTCTAATAACCAGTGCCTGGTAAGCGCTATGTACTCAGCGGGGAGGCAAGAGTTCCCAACTCCTGGGAGGGCCATCCCCGTCTGGGTCATTGGTAAGTATAAAAAATATATAAATTACTATAAATTTTTTAACATTTTTATACTGTACCAATGACCCAGACATAGCTGAATAGTAAAAAGGCTGGAGGGCCAAGGACATAGAGCAAAATGGAATACGCTCAATAAAATAAAATAGAGTCATCCCCTGTAGGGAAAAGAAGTAATAGGCCTTACATGTATCTTTCTTATTTATGATAAATTAGAAAGATACAACACCTTCCAAAATTGAGCTTCATACATCCATGTACTCTATTAATATCCAATATAATCCTTATACTAATAATTTTTAAAGTAAGCCAATAATAAAGTAAGTCTAGAGAATAGAGACTCTTATACTCCTAAAAGTGTCTGAGAATTGCATAATCATGTCCGTTGACATATGCAATATTCAAAAGCTATACTTTAAAAACTAAGACTTGAATGAATTTTATAAACTTAAACTTCTCACTAAACAACCATCCCAATAACAGCTCAGAATTACTAACTCCGGAGGAGGTATCCCCTTGTTTTCATAGTAAAACAGGTGACCCAAGGGAACACCCTCCCCCCCCCCCCCTTTCCTTGCCCTGGGTCAATAGCCCAGAGCGAAGAGGGCAGCCGAACGGAGACACTGCCGAAACAGACAGCCTACCTAGCTATAGTAGCAACTGTTAAGTGAATGACATTCTAAGCAGTATATAATAGACCTAACAAAAGAGGCCTCAAGAAATTGACTCGATATTTCTAAGATAAAATTCATGAATGTGGATGGCTGAGCGCAATGAGCGGCCTTCAAAAATCTATAATAGCGACACTATTAATGTAAGCCCAAGAAGTAGAAGAACTCTTACTTCATGAGCCGAAATCTTAAGCACAACTGCTAAGTCAATGATATACCATAAGCAGTACCGATAGTTAATAGAATCCATTAACAATAAAATGGAGCGTAACGTCCTTCTACTAGACATCAAAGACAGAAGAAGCTTACGCCCTTGTAATAAACAGATATCTGTTTATAAATACATAAACTGTACCCGGAAAGAGTAAAGGCCTATGCCCATACGAAGACGGAAGGACCTTAAAATAATAGGTTCCGGATAATAGGAGCCTAACTCTTATGCAACAATCCAACCTAAATAGTAACGGAAGTATTGATTCCGAAACTATGAAAGTGAAAATCATCCATCGATAGTGCATGAAACTCACTGACTCTACAGTAAAAGAGAAACCAACAGAATTACTGTCTAAAAGGTCAGAATTTGAAAACTACTGTTTCCAGAGGCTCAAATGATTACTTAGCTAAATAAGAACCGAAGTTAAAATCCGTATAGGAATTTAATCTAAAGATTCTAAGTCTATTTATCCAAAAGTTACTAACTGACTTAGATAAAGAGACAAAAGACTCAATTGTAAACTATCGTAGAGTGCATAGGTATGAGGTAACATAAACCTATAACCTAAATAATAACAGGCTGCAGTAGATCTTGTGAAACAAGTATACTAAAAAATAGCAATGAGTAGTATGGAGGGATCAACAATATGAACATAATGATCCCTACACCACGACGGAAGAGCCTCCACTTTAGTCGCATAGAATAGCGAAGAAGAGGATCTCCTATAGTAAGAAATCGCGTCCAAAGCTCGTCCAGTACAGTGCTTACAATGTAATACGGACCACACAACGGAATACATGAAGGTTGCGACCTTGCTGGTTGTGATAAAGATGACACGATTTACCCAGTGAAAAAAGATCCTCACATAGAGGAAGATTTCACGTTAAGACCCACAGTAGGCAAGAGAGTAAATTACTCATGATCTCTGTGAAGATAGAGATGCTATCAACAGAAATGTATTGTGGTTGTTTATCTTAGCAATACCTGCTAAAACAACAGCGCCGGAGGATACGCGTATCCTATCATTCCGTCCTATAGATCAATAGAGCGTTAACACTATTAGCTCAGAGATCTGGACAAGCCAACACATACGTCTGCAATTGATTAGCAAGCTGTGTCATAAATAAATCATCATTGGGCGCTCCCATAGATAGCAAATCTGATTGAATACTTGTTTGTTGAGAGTCCATTCTGACAGCAACAAGCGACCCGTAAGAGAACGGGAGTCCGATAAAACAATCAGACGACCCGGAATATGACGGACCAAAACTGAACTTGGTGTACTATAACCAACAGACGGATTCTTTCCATTAAATTGAATAACGGAAACGAAAGAGTGCCTCCCTGGTTCCGGAGATACGCCACTACTGTCGAATTAAAGGACAGGAATTTGGGCATGCGTTTCTGAATAATGTTCATGCAATGACATAAAGCAAGCCTAAAAAACATTATTCCGCGGAAGTTAAACTGATAGCTAAAAGACTGCGGAACCCAAAGACCCTGGCACTTCGAATCCGTAGGGATCAGTATATATCCCAATCTGTTTGACTGGCAACCGTCATAACAGCCACACTCGGGTCCGGCAACTGCGGCGGCACTCTCTGAGTCAACCACCGAATGTTTGCCCCAGTCTGAATCTCTTGTAACACTAGATAGACAAGAGAACGTATAAATCGAGCAATTCATGGATTGCCGGAAAGTTGCCGTCGAAGAGAAGCTCCTCCGAGAACGAAGCGACTCTGAGAGAGTTCTTAACCTTACTATCCACGCGTGTGGATGTAGCTAGGGCTGCGTCACGTCTAACCAACTCCAATCAGCCACTGAAGGGCGGAGTTATACGTGAACAAACTACTGCCCTCAAAAGAAATTACATTGAGAATAATATCCCGTAAATCTTTTCTTGAAGACGTAATGATAACGCCTCAGTAAGGCGGATTACGTATAATAAAGCGTCTAAGTTAAGTCTACTATACATAATGTCGTTCCCAACATTGAAATTGGAAAAGACATAAACGGCGAAATAGAATATATGCAGTCTTTAATCACACCGTCTAGACGCATATGAACTCTCGGTATGCCCTGCTCTGCCAAAATAAACTATTTGTAAAAATGATAAAATGGCAGAAATGAGCAACGCGGACAAGAAACTAAACTATCATGCTTAGTAGCAGGCTTGTATATATAAATATATATATAGCGTCGAAAAATAAAACACATGTTGTAATGACAATATTGGACTGCGTCGGTAAGTCAGGGACAATGTCCCTGTACCGATCGAAAAATCCGAGTCCAATGACGCTATAAGTCTCTTATCCAAGATCGCAGCAATGAAGTCCGAAATAATAATCACTGGAAGAAATGCCAGAAGATATGAAAGGCATCTTCCGATACTACTAAAGGGAAAACTCGAAATCTTTCGAATCCCTTTCGCCATCCTGTCGGACCCTATAAAGCGTTCGGTCGTCCGTAGCTGATGCAACCGCGGACCGCACCGACCCAGCGCCGTCGGATAATTCCTGATTCGACCGAGAAACTGTCAATTGCTGGGATGCTGCGAAACAACTGTGCTAACTCGGATAGCACGTCCGTCACTGAGGCCTGAGGAGAAGCGGTCTTATGATGCATTGCCGCTGGAAGCTCCGTGATCGTTACCCCGTGCATACTTCCAATATGCGAGCGAACGGAGTGTATAGGCCTCGTGTCCCTTGGCTACCGGATGGCGCGACCTATTCGCCGTGGAATCACTGAATGCCGAAACTGATCGGATACTCGAGGTCACGTAGCCAATGTGCGGTCGTGTGCCCTGCTGTGAGGATGAGGAAGCATTAAAGACAGTCTCTCGGACTGTCAATATAACGGAGCGTCCCGACCAACGGACATATGCTCCGAATGTAAAATATCTGAACCACAACATGCGGTCCCCTATGTTGTTGGGCGAGAGAGGAACCTCTCTCGCTCACAGCCCAGACGGGCCTGGACAAGCCAGGAACCGGACTAACAGGCTTCCTCCGATCTGTCCTCAATCTGCCGTCACTGGGTGAGTACTAAAGTAATTAAAGTGCTCGCATCACCCAAATCTCCTTCCTAGACCGCAACGGACGAACCCGGCAGCCGAACCATTCGATGAATGTACGCTACACCGGGAGAGCTAGCGAATGTCACTCCGTAAGCGATAGACATATTCCATGAGCACTTATTGCCGCTAACTCTTCATTAACTATGACGACAGAGGCACACTTTTGAAAGACATCTCCATAACTCTTCGAACAAGAAACCAGAAATGCTTGGATAGCAAGCATAAAATAATAGTATATATAGCGTCGTTCAATAATTCGAAAGTTTGTGTGACATTATTGGACTATGTCGGAACTGAGGGACGATGTCCCTGAACCGAACCAAAAATTTCTAAGTCCACCGACGCTATCAGTTTCTTATCCGGCATCGCAGCATATGTTGTTCCGAAAGGGAAAGCTTGAAATCCTCCGAATCCCTTTCGGTATCCCGTCGGACCGGATGAAACTTTCGGACATCCGTACCCGCTTCCGCGGAGCGTCCCGACCCAGCATCGTCGGATAAAATATATGCGACAGATTCAGTTGATGCTGGGATGCTGCGATAAACTGTGCTATTAAAGAAAGCATGTCCGTTCCCGAGGCCTGTGCAGTAGCGGACTTACGATGCATTGCCGCCGGAAGCTCCGTGTACGTTGACTCCCGCACACTTCCTATGCGAACGTCCGGGGTCTGCAGGCCTCGAGTCCCCGGCTACCGACCCAGCGCTGTCGGATAATTCTCGATCCGACACCGTTTCTGTCGGCTGCTGGGATGCTGCGATAAGCTGTGCTATGTGCACAAGAATGTCCGGCGCCGAGACCTGCGGAGGCGCAGTCTATCGCTGCTTCGCCGAGGGCAGCTCTGCATCAGATGGCTCCCGCATACTTTTCCTATGCGAACGTCCGGAGTCCATCGGTCTCGAATCCCTGGCTGCCGGATGGTGTGACCTGGTCGCCGAAGAATCCTTGATCGGCAAAGCTGGTAATATATCGGCGGTCACGCAGCCAAGGTGCGGTCGTGTGCGCTGACGAGAAGAGGAAGCCTTAGCAGTCTCAGCGGACTGCCTATACAACGGAGCGTCCCGAGCGATGGACGTATGCTCCGCTAGCGACACATTTTGTACCACAACATCTGGGGCCAGATGTTGTTGAACGAGAGAGGGGCCTCTCTCGCTTGCCGTCCGGATGGACCGGAACGAGCTATGAACCGGACTAAAAGGCTTCCTCCGTTCTCCCTCCTATCCGCCGTCACTGGGTGTGCATTAAGTTAATTTTATAGTGCTCGCATCACCCCAAAATTCCTTCTAGACCGCAACGGACGAACCCGGCTGCCGAACCATTCGGTGAATGGACGCTACACCGGGCGAGCTAGCGGACGTCAAAGGCCGTCGAACCTACTAGGGTCCTCTTAGGCAATTGGCGTATTACATGAGCACTTTTCCGCTAGCCCTTCATTAATTGTGACGACGGAGGCACACTGTTGGAAGACATCACAGAAACATCACCCTAATCTTGATCGTCTGAAATAGAAATTGATAAAGTAGAGTGACCCTGCGGGGAAAGGACCGGAGTGTCCAAATCCCCAACAACATACCGTGACATACGCTTCCCATATTGTCATCGAAATCATACGATACAGAACAGGAGTTAATGCGAGTACACTGACCACATATAGAATGATAATAAAGTCAGAGGAAGACTTCCTCTTAAAACAATTGATCAATATCCTTTCAATGTGAAAAGAAAACAAGTCCTGGTACTTGCACTAACCCCTGGCAATCAAAATACATAATAATAATATGATCCATTAATATAGAAAAAATAATTGAAATCAAAATATTTTGAAAAAATATTTTTTCAGAACAGCCCAAGTTTCTGAAAAGTAACGTTGAGCCCCAATGGATCCCAAGCCTAAGTGTGGACAAAAATTTTAAAAATATTTTAAACAATTTATTCAACACTTACGAACAATAATAATGTATCTAGTTATGATTAAAATAACATAAAGATATTATTTTTTAGAAATCCCCCCCTCACACAGAGGGCTGTTGTAAATGTAAACAATGAGTGTAAAAACACTAAAATAAGACTCCAGGCACCCAGGCCCGAAATCAGTTACCAAAAATACACTATCTGATGCAAAACAGAGACTTCCAGGGAAGAAACTGCAGAACATCAGATGGTAGATGCAGAACACAACGCCTAACCACCCGTAGGTGAAGACGTAAACATGGGGAAAGAACAGAATTCATTCTGTTATTCAGCTAAAACTCCCAAGAAATTTTAGTAATAATAATTACAGAAACTATGCCAAAAGCATGGGAGAATAGCAAGGGGGAACTTAAAGGACAGGGAGAGAGGAAAACACTTGAAAAAACAGTGTAACTAAATAATCAGAATGACAACAAAATGGCTGCTGCCTTGAAAATAGGTAACTTAACATAATTTCATTAAAAAATTTTAAGTTACAGCCCTGATAATATTCTGTCACACTCTTTTCCTCTCCTCCTTCTCTATCCTCCTTAGAATCACCATTTCACTAATATTTATGTGTCTGGCATCATTTAAACTGAGATTTAAAAGCACAAAGATCAGTCAGATGTTAACTGATGAAGGGCCAAACTTAGAATGATAAATGGCGCCAATTTCGGAACGTCCTTGACACTGTGCATGCGCAGTGGGGGCGAAGTGTGGAGGGCCTTTCAGGACATGTTTTCTTTAGTTTTGGATGCAAATTTTGGGGATTGGGGGGCAAAATTTGTGTTTGGCCCTATATTTTAAGAGTTAGCACCAGCTATGTCTGGGTCATTGGTACAGTATAAAAATATAGAATTCCAGAATAAATCATGCAGTGAACCTCCTTGCTGGTTTAGACAAATGGCTCAAATAGGACCCTAGATAGTAGCTGCACCTATGCCAAGCCTCACTCATCAATTTAAACTCCATGCACATACTTGAGAGACATACAGAGTGAAGCTGACTTTAATAATGGTATATTTTTTAATTGAATAACCACCCTGTTAGTTGCATAAAACTTCCCAAAAAGGCTTAACGGCAAACCACTTTACTTACATTAAATACAATTTGTTACTGATATATAGGATATAGAGTAAACTCCTGTTAAATGGTAGAGTGCTGGAAGCCCATATTTGGACATTAATCTGAACCACGGGGACCCCAGATAAAAGGCTTTGTATTCAATTTATCTTTGAAGTGAAATTATTTAGTCTGCAAGGATTTCCCTTGTTACAATTTATGGGAGAGCGCCCGCAGGCGCTCTCCCATAAATTGTAACAAGGCAAAGACCTGTGAACAAATTCTGATCCTGCGAACAAATTCTGATGACCAAAAATTATAAATTTAAAGTAATTTGTATATTTTTTATACTTACCAATGGCCCAGACTTAGCTGGTGCAAACTCAAAGTTATCAAGGGCCAAACACAAGTTTTGAACCCTCCAATCCCCAAATTTTGTTTGCAAAACCGAAAATTAAAAGTCCTATCTGGTTCTCCATACTTTTACTCTCCGTGCATGTACAGTCGCCAGGAAGTGAGCGAAATTAGCGCCAACATCATTCTTTGTAGAAACGAGTACTACATAATAACTCAGCGGGGAGGTATGAGTGCCTACTCATGAGAGGGCCATACCCGTCTGGGCCATTGTTAAGTTTAAAAAATATACAAATTACTTTAAATTTATAATATTTTTATACTATAACCCAATGGCCCAGACTTAGCTGAATCGTAAAAAGGTGGGGGGGGGGGGGGGGGGGGGGGGGGGGGGGGGGGGGGGGCTAGAGTTCAGAATTAGTAGACCAACATAGTTCCAAGCCTGTAATCCAAGGTGAAAGGATATTAAATTTAAAAGGAATTACATGTATGTCTCTCTATACAGTAATAGAGAAGACGCATCATCAATAATAATATCATTCAAGTAATTTCGTATTCTTAGCATGAAGACTATGCTAATTGGATGTAACGAGTTCCCAATTTTAAGGCTAGTCTGGACTAAGCCCCAGAAATTGGGATGGCGTATTTGAGAATGAGAGGATATCCCCCACAAACATACGCCATATATAATAAAACACAAGCTGTATCCAGGATATAATCTACAGACAAAACAGCTTCACTCATAGTTACATACTTATCAAGCTGGAGGAGAGGTAAAAAAATCCCCCTGCCCCCCCCCCTTTTTGAAAGAATCTTCAAAAAGAAGAGGGGAGCGCTCTGGAATCTGTAAAAGCGGTACCAAATAACAATATAAATATTCGTCGAATAGACACCCAGATATTAATAGACACCCAGGTATTAATTATTATTAATAAATTGGTGCTTAATGCCACTTCAGAAGGTAAGGCTATAGCGGCGATCCCAGTAATTAATATCGCCCGCTTGTAACATATACCGGAGTCGGCATACAGATAGGTCGAAAACCGGTGATATATATAACATACACATGTCCAATAAAATCACAATGGACGATCTCTGGAGAGTAAACAAACTTCCAAGGTAACCCACAGGCGACCCCATTCAGGTGTACAATAAATTCCAGTAAATAACACTCCCAGACGTGTTCTAACCGATATCTATGTTCCTGAAAACGTGCAAATATACGTGAGTGTAAGACAAGATGTATTCGGTTGGGTACCGCCATTAATAGAAACCTGGATCTTGAAATGGACCGAGCTATGATTAACAGACTCAAGGTCACATATTTATGCACAATGGCTAATCATGATCGTGGCAGTTTTACGGGTGGAGGAAGCCAGAGTACCCGGAGAGAACCACCGAGCAACGACGAGCAGCTGCCAACTCCCCAACATCGTAACTCCACACTGCAGCACAGGCAGGGTGAGATTGGTTGAAGACATAGGCACCATCAACGTGCAGTATGCCTTAGTACATGGCGTCATCGTGCCCCCATGTGGACAATCGGGGTTAAGTGCCTTGCCCAAGGACACAATGTGGGAGTCTGAATCGATCATTCAGATGGTCACCCATCCGAGGACTAACCAGACTCGACATTGCTTAACTTCGGAGATCTGACGAGAACCGGTTACCACAATGCCACCGCGCCCCCACCCAAAGGATAGCAATTTATTGACGATGCATCATATGCTCGTATATGACATATAGACAAGCAACCACAGGAAACCAAACTAGAAAGTGGATGTGCCCAAGAGGTCGCCATAGAATATGACTCAACCGCCACTTGAGAAGTCATGAAATGCATGTATGTACTTAAATGCGTACGAGGATTACGGGAAGAGAACTATGTCTTGCCCGGTAATCGCCTCTTAACACATTGGCAGGGGGGATTCGAAATCATATTGAACCCCCTTCACCTACATTACTTGAATCGTTCTTGTGTTAGTTATCAAATAGTACAGGAACCGCAAGGCTCCCTCACGTCTGACCGACTCCATAATGCCACTAAGGGGCGGAGAAGGATGTGAAGAACAAATACTTCCCCAGATAAAGAAGAACCTCTAATGAAGGAATCTTCCGGGGAACGTCCCATAACAGACACCTGTGAAGATTGATTCAAGGTTTCTGTGACGACGGAGGTGCTACTATCAGGATTTCGCAATGAGACTGTCTGAACTAAACAGAATCTGCTAAATCAACGGAGTTGGAGGATACGCCTATCCTATTATTCCGTCCCATGAGATCAACAGTGCGTCTACTGCGTATGCTCGATCTGGGCATGGCGACACGAACGTCGGTAACTGATCGTTCCAGTGTGTCGAAAAACAGATCTATCATGGGACGATCCCACTGGTAGCAAATCTGCCTGAATATTCACTTGTTGAGAGTCCGGTCTGATGGCAACAGGCGACCTTTCTGTGAGAGCGAGTCTGCTAGTACATTCAGATGACCAGGTATCTGACGGACAGAAAGATGAACATGATGATTCATGATGTATAGGAGAATCTTCTCCGTTAACTCGCATAATGGCATCGAATGAGTGTCACCCTGGTTCCTGACGTAAGCTACTACTGTCGAATTGTCCAACAAAATTTGAACATGGATGTCCGCTATTATGTGAATCCAATGTTGTAGCACAAGCCATATTGACATCACCTCTTTGATGTTTATGTGCTTCTCTAGGAACAGAGGGTACCAAAGACCCCGCACCTCAAGTCTGCGTGACTTAGGGTCGAGCCCCAACCCATCTGGCTCGCATCCGTCATAATCGTGAAAGACGGATCCGGCAGTTGCAGGGGACATCTCTGAGTTAATCACTGAATATCTGCCCAAATCTGAACCCTTGTTCTACTAGGTCTGTTAAAACAATACTGGTTTCGAGCAAATGCGTCTTCACACTACAGTTCTGAGTAAAGAATAACAGGAGGTGACGCGTGTGCAGTTGGCTCATCGGAATAAGATCCACACAGCCCCATCAGTTGCATGAATTCCTTCACTGTTAATGCGTCTGAGCGTAGACAAAAGCGAGCATAACAACTAATTTCGCTCTGGGTAACGCCTGATGAACCAGATTGTTGTGAGTCTCGAAGCTCATTCCCAAGTGAGTGAATGACTTGGACGGAGCTATATCCGACTTTTTCTTGTTTACGATGAAACTGAGACGTCGGAACAAAAGAAGCAGACTCTGAGCATCATTCTGAAGAAAAATTCTGTTGCCGTATCTCTGTAGAATGTTGTCCAAGTAAGCCGTCATTACTGCAGATGAATGAGCTCGGAAGTATGACATTACCGAGTTCATTATACGAGTGAATGCCCAGGGAGCCAGGTTCAGACCAAAGCAAATTGCTCTGAACTGATACACCTTCCCTTGTACGGTGAACCACAGATACTTTCTGAATGCCGGATGTACCAGGACATAAAAGTACTCATCCTTTAGATCTATGCTTGCCACATAGTCATTCACTCGGACTCACGCTCTTACTGACTGAATGGTCTCCATATAGAATTTTGGAGCCACGATAAGCTTGTTTATCCAGCTCAAGTCTATTACTAGTTGGAACAAGCCGCCTGGCTTCGATACGAGGAACAGGTGACTGTGAAAACCCTGAGAATCCTGATTCTCAACAACCTTTATTGCTTCCTTTAATAATAGAGCCTGTACCTCCGCTAGGAGAGACTCTCTTTTGAAAGGATCCGACGGAAGATCTGTCCAATGCAGACATCTTGTAAGTGGGGGTGCTGCTCGGAATGATAGCCGTAGGCCGTCCGAGATTACATTTCTCACCCACTGATCTTCCGTGATTGCTGTCCAGTTTCTCGTGAAGATGATATCCTGCCACCAACTGGAAAGCAATAGAGGTCTTGAACATCATCTGTATGACCTGCAAGGCTTACGGGAGGAGAAACTACATTCTCCCCGCGAAGAACCTCGTCCCGCCGCCTTAGGGGCATCTGACAGATAGTCCCAATCAGACCTACGCCCCTTTCCCGAGTCGCTATATTGACAACCTCCAGAGTAATGTAAGAGGGCTTCTTGTACCCTTGTGAGGAGTTTCCTTTTGACGTTTAGATCTGGAACGTCCTCCTTGACTCTTGTCTGCTAAGTGGGTTGATGAGACGCTGACTTCAATAGCAGATCACTTGACGCTTTCTTAATAGCCTGATCATAGACTGACGAAAGCTTGCCATCCAAAATAGTATATCCGGTGACCGGAGCGACCCGGAGAGAGCTTTTCACCTTTTCATCTATAAGTGATGATGACGCAAGGGCAGCATCAGGTCTGATTAACTTCAGATTAGCCACTGTAAGGGCGGAGTTATACGTGGTATACAAACTGCCCCCCTGGAATGAACTCTAACTCAAATTCCTTCCCGTTGAGACATTGCACCAAAGCTCTGGTAAGGTGATCTGCGTAAGACATTACTTCCAAATTCGCTCTACTTGATGAAATTGCCATTGTAATTGTGTCTGAGTGAATAGTGAATGATGCAGGCAAGGATACATCTAGATCCTCGGGCTGCTCATTCAAACGCAGAGGAGCTCTCTGAACATCTTCTCCAACCGTTTTTAAATGAACGTAGACATGAAACGGGATGTTTATGGAAGATGTAGTTAAGAAACTGCCCTTTCCTCGCACTCAAGAAGTGAATATGGCATTGTCTACATGGCCGAAGGCCTGAGACAGAAACCTAGGCTGAACCGGAAAAGAAAGAACTTCTTCCTTTGTCCGTATAAAATCTGCGTCCAATGACGCCAGCGGTTTCTCACTTATCGTTGCAGCATTCTAATTCGTCGGAACAAATTCAGGGTAGTATTGATGGATGAAATCCATCACAACCCTGTGCTGTTCCAAAAGGGAAGGGTAATCCTCTTCCTTATCCCTTTCACCATCTGAGAGAATCAGTTGCGAATCTCGATCCATTGCATCTGCATGAACAGATGACTGGACCGAGCCAGCACCGTCCAACAGCTCAGGTTCTGAGTCTGAGGGAGGCTGCATCTGCACTTACTGGGATGCTGCAATCAGCTGCACAATCTGCGACAGCAAGTCCTTCTCCGAATGTCCCAATGATCGAGGCCTCATCTCCCTAGCTACCAGATGGTCCGACTTCACAGGTGAAGAGTGGTCCCTTCTTCGCGCAGCAGGCTGAATATCCGAAGTTGGGTAGCTAGGATGCGACCGTGTGTGCTTTAATAACATAGCAGAGGAAGCCGTGACTGAAGCCGACCCCGGCTGCAGACTAGACGAAGCGTCCCAAGTGATGGGTGGACGTATGCTCCGTCTCGTGCAAGTTTCCAACCAGAAAACTTCATTTCGGCTTGTGAAACATAGCGGAGGAAGCCGTGACTGAAGCCGACCCCAGTTGCAGACTAAACAGAGGGTTCCGAGTGGAGAGCGGACATCTCTCCGGCTCGTGCAAGTTTCTCATAACAAAATTTGGCCCCAAATGTCTGTTAGGTTAGAGAGGGGCCTCTCCCGCTCGTGGTCTATTAGACCTCGCTGAGTACAAGAAACTTGCTGACTTCCTGCCTATTTCCTTCTATTTCCGTCGTCGCTGGGTGAGCTTATTTATATTAAAGTGCTCGCTCTACCCACATCTACACTTCCTTCGACTGCAACAGACTTACCAGGCACCCACGTACGGAGTACCGCTTCACCGGTCGAGCTAGCTGCTTGCAAGAGATTAAAACCCTTAACAAAAGGCCCTAACTCTTGCAATCATGAGCACTGCAGCTAGCTCAATGGAGCGGGACGACAGTAGCACACTTGGATGGGTGTCAGAATATCATCACCATGTTCATGTTCCTCTGAAATAGAAACTGACAAAATGAATTATAACGCGGAGAGAGGCCTGGCCTCAGAACCTCACCGCCAACAACGTACCACAACACCCGTCTCCAACATTTGTCATTCCACTGAACACAAGAATGACAAGAGTCCGCAGGAGCGCATCGACTAAGTCGATATCATATATTTATTTATTTATTTATTGGGGTTTAAGGTCACATATTTCTGCACAATGGCTAATCATGACCATAAAGTCGATATCAGACCTCCAAACTATACAACAAAATATATATAATTAAGATACATGAATAATAGCAATCAAAATTAAATTCAAAATATTTTTGGGAAATCTTTTTTTGGAAAAAACGCCTAAGTTCCCAAAGGGAACATTAAGAGCCCAAAGGCATCCTGATAGAGCCTAAGTGTGGACAAAATCCAAATTTTTTGAGCTACACTACCGGAATAATAATCCATGTATCCTACAGTAATTCTGCAGTAATAGAATATAAAAAACTACCTATATTTGAGGACGTTGTCAATGTAAACAACGTCAATGTAAACAAGACATCAGGCACACAAAAAGGACCAAAGTCAGAAACCAATTTAAATGCTACCAGATGCAAAGCTAGATCTTCATATGAAGAAGAAACGATACATCAGATAGAAGATGCAAGACTAAACGACCTAACACCCCTAGGGTGAGGACGTAACCATGGGGAAAAACAGAATAATATTTTGTTATAAATGTTAAACTCCCAAGAAATTCAATAAAAAAAGAGCCAAAAAGCTTAAGAGTTTAACAGGAAGGGTTCATGGAAGGATAGGGAAGGAATACTTAACAAACAGTGGAATAATCATTAACAAAAATGATGATGTCAGGCATATGTCAAGAAATTGGGAAACATAAAATAATTTCTAATTATTATAAAGTTACAGCCCTGAACGTCTAAACCCACCGTTGAACACTTCCATCATCCAATAACAGCCTTGGATCCACAAATTCTTGCATTGATTTGTGTCTGGCGTCCTCAAAAAAGGAGATTTTAAAGCACAGATGTCAGTTCATTGTTGCTGGCTTTACGGCCAAACAAAGAATGATGCTGGCACTAATTTCGGTCACTTCCTGGCGACTGCGCATGCGCAGAGAGTAAAAGTATGGAGGACCAGATAGGACTTTTAATTTTCAGTTTTGCAAGCAAATTTGGGGGATTAGGGGGTTCAAAATTGGCCCTTGATAACTTTGAGTTTGCACCAGCTGAGTCTGGGCCATTGGGTTATAGTATAAACATATAATTTAGTGCTCTACCAGTTAACTGAATAAAAAAAAATCTTTTGATCTATCAAAGAATTTTTTGGACAATCCCCACTGTTTATAGAGTTATTCAGCCTCAATTCATTCAATATCAGCATTTCATCCATTATATTTTGTTTGACAGAGTTCCAAGAGCTCTGTCAGGCAAGATATAGTAGAGTAAACACTTCAAGAGTGCTGACAGACAAAATATAATAGAATAAATACTTGGTCTATCACTAGAAAACAGGACAATGACTCCTAAAAAATAAGATTTTTTCACTGCCAAAATGGTTATTCATTTAACAAGGTTCCTGGATACTATGACTTACAAAGAAGGGGTTATCATGTGCCCTGCTTGTCCCAATCTTTTTGATAATTGCTCAGTGATGAAATATCGTATGGCACAAATTAGAAAAGGGCTACCTAAGTCTTTTTCAGCAGTGTGTAACACTGCTGCAATTTAGGCAAGAAACTCTGTGAAAAAGCTGTGTTATACAGAGACACTTAATAAGACCTTGCATTAACCGGTTAAATTACTAAATGTAACAGCTATATCTGACCAGCACTATTCACAATGAAAGTGTCAATGACACGGTAGCTTACCTTGACTTTATGGAGCATTTATGGGATTTATGTCGTAATTATCTCACTTATGTTGGATTCAATTAAATTGTAACATAATTATTGACATTTTGTTATCTATCAGAAATAAAAATTTAAAAAGGGTCTAAAATGTGATTACCAATATCCCTACAATATGCAATCAATAACCACAGGATGACTCAAAAGACTTTAGCGCATATTTTGAGCCTCCAATTAGTTGCAAAGGTTCCAAGTTGATAATGCCATACTTTGAGATATTAGCATGACCATCTTTCAACATTTATGGCTCTATTATTTAAGCCTTCGGTTATACCATTCTCTAAAAGTAGACAAGAGCCCAACATTTTGAAAGTGAGTTACTCTACCCACTTTTCTGAGTGATGGAATGCATGTGTGAACTTGGGGAATCCATTAGCAATTATGAAAATGCACTCAATGACCCCTGGGTGGCCCCTGTGATAGTACTTGACCCATATTTTGACCCTCCTATATATTTTGACTCATTTGGTGTTGGTCACAGGCCCACAGGTCATACCATGCTTGAGATATGAGGGTGACTACGTTCAAAATTATAGGCTCCGCCCACTTTTTTAAGTGTAGAAATTCATATATAACAAGCTATTAACTGAAAATAGAAAATGTTTTCATTTTTAGAATTCACTTTTCATAACCCAGTACAAGTATTTCCAATAGATCCTTCATCTCTGCACCCTATGTAACAACATGTATCCAACTAACCTTCTGCAATTTTACAGCCATTGTCAGTGTATATTTTCATGCAGTGTGTGATGTAGCAGTTACCATTTTTTATAACTTGAAAGTGTGACTAACCCTGTGCTTTGCACAGGGTTAGTCACACTTTCTGGTTATAAAAAATATTCATTTTTAAGTGAGTTAACTAACCCTGTGCACTGTACAGCCTTAGTGTAAATCTAATCTAAATCAACTCTTTACCCAACATAATTACCAAAACCAGTCAGTATTATTCAAACTCAGCTTAAGAACCCCCATTGGTTTTTTTAGTGAATTCCAATGAAAGTGTCAATGACACTGTAGCTTAACTTGTCTGTGTGTTGTGTTTGATGAAAAGGATAATGTTCAATGTTTATGAAAGGATTATGAAATAAGACAAGAATTGTGACAATTGGGAATATGTTAATTTCTGTTCCCTGTAGGCTATGTTTTTAATAAAAATAATATGAGGTGTACACGGTACTAAAGAGCTGAGGGGTGGGTTAATATGACCTCACAGTTAATGTATGTGACGCTCACAGTTAACGTATGTCAATGAAAGTTACCAAGTTACAGTGAAATTATTCCAAAATGAGTCATCCAATCAAGTTACATTGAAATCCCTTCATAAATATGGCCTGTAGACTGTGCTAAAGGTTTTCGGGCTTCAGGCCTGTGTAGTCATGATGGTAGACCGATTGCAACTAAAAGGGAACATCCTCATCTCGACATTATACTGAGTCATTCTACTATGTTACAATGAAATCCCTTCACAAATACGACCTGTAGTCTGTACTCAAGTTTTTGGGGTTTTGTGGCATTGTCGACTGGGCATAATCTGGCGTGATCCTACGAAGTTACAATGAAACCTCTTCATATATATGACCTGTAAACTGTGCTCAAGGTTTTCAGGTTTCGGACCCCTGAAGCCATCACAGTTGACCAAACACGACCAAAAGGGGATGTCATCAGCTAGGCATTATATGGAGCCAATCTAACAAGTTACAATGAAATCGTTCCATAAATACGACCTATAGACTCTGCTAAAGACTTTTGAGTTTTGGGCCTGGGCAGCCATCAAGGCTGAATGATCGCGACCAAAAGGGGATGTTCTCATCTAGACATTATTTGGAGTCATCCTACCAAGTTACAATGAAATCCCTTCATAAATATGACCTCTAGACCATGGTAAAGGTTTTCGGGCTTCGGCCCCTGTAGCCATCACAGTTGCTCAATTGCATCCAACAGGAAACGTTTTCATCTAGACATTATATGAAGTCAACCTACCAAGTTACAATGAAATCCCTTCATAAATATGACCTGTAGACTGTGCTATAGGTTTTCAGGCTTTGAGCTCAGGCAGCCATCATGGTTGAATGAGCACAACCAAAAGGGGACACTCTCATCTGGGCATCATCTGGAGTGATCCTATGAAGTTACAATGAAATAACTTCATAAATATGACCTGCAGACTGTGCTCAAGGTTTATGGGCATCGGGCCCCTGTAGCGGTCACAGTTTACCAATCATGACCAAAAGGGGATGTCATCATCTAGGCATAATATGGAGTCAACCTAACAAGTTACAATGAAATCCTTCCATAAATACCACCGATAGACTATGCTAAAGTTTTTTGGGCTTGGGCAGCCATCAAGGCTGAATGATCGCGAGCAAAAGGGGATGTTCTCATCTAGACATTATTTGGAGTCATCCTACCAAGGTACAATAAAATCCCTTCATAAATATGACCTGTAGACTGTGCTAAAGGTTTTCAGGCTTCGGGGCCCTGTAGCCGTCACAGTTACCCAATCACGTCCAAAAGGGGCTGTTCTCATCTAGACATTATATGAAGTCAACCTACCAAGTTACAATTAAATTCCTTCATAAATATGACCATGAAGACTATGCTAAGGGTTTTTCAGGCTTCGGGCTCGGGCAGCCATCATGGTTGAATGATCGCAACCAAAATGGGACATTCTCATCTGGGCATCATCTGGAGTGATCCTACGAAGTTACAATGAAATCCCTTCATAAATATGACCTGTAGACGGTGCTCAAGATTTTTGGGCGTCGGGCACCTGTAGCCATCACAGATGACCAATCACGACCAAAAGGGAATGTCATCATCTAGGCATTATATGGAGTCAGCCTAACAAGTTACAATGAAATCCTTCCATAAATATGACCGATAGACTATGCTAAAGGTTTTTGGGCTCGGGCAGCCATCAAGGCTGAATGATGGCAACCAAAAGGGGATGTTCTCATCTAGACATTATTTGGAGTCATCCTACCAAGCTACAATGAAATCCCTTCATAATTATGACCTGTAGACTGTTCTAAAGGTTTTCTGGCTTCGGGCCTCTGTAGCCATCACAGTTGCCCAATCGTGTTCAAAAGGGGACATTCTCATCTAGACATTATATGAAGTCAACCAACCAAGTTACAATGAAATCCCTTCATAAATATGACCTGTAGACTATGCTAAAGGTTTTCGGGCTCGGGTAGCCATCATGGTTGAATGATCGCAACCAAAAGGGGATACTCTCATCTGGGCATCATCTGGAGTGATCCTACGAAGTTACAATGAAATCCCTTCATAAATATGACCTGTAGACTGTGCTCAAGGTTTTCGGGCTTCGGTCACCTGTAGCCATCACAGCTGACCAATCACGACCAAAAGGGGATGATAATTGGGAATATGATAATTTCTGTTCTGTGTATGCTATGTTTATGATAAAAATAATATGAGGTGTACACTGTACTAAAGAGCTGAGGGGTGGGTTAATATGACCTCACAATTAATGTATGTGGCGCTCACAGTTAACGTATGTCAATGAAAGTTACCAAGTTACAGTGAAATTAATCCAAAATGAGTCATCCTATGAAGTTACATTAAAATCCCTTCATAAATATGGCCTGTAGACTGTGCTAAAGGTTTTCGGGCTCCGGGCCCCTGTAGCCGTCAGTTTCCCAACTGCGTCCAAAGGGGATGTTCTCATCTAGGCATTATATGGAGTCAACCTAACAAGTTACAATGAAATCCTTCCATAAATATGACCTTTTGACTATGCTAAATGTTTTTGGGCTCGGGCAGCCATCAAGGCTGAATGATCGCAATCAAAACGGGACGTTCTCATCTAGACATTATTTGGAGTCATCTTACCAAGTTACAATGAAATCCCTTCATAATGGTTGACAGATCATGCCCAAAAGAGGACGTTCTCATCTAGGCATTATACAGAGGCATCCTACCAAGTTACAATGAAATCCCTTCATAAATATGTCCTGTAGACTGTGCTAATGGTTTTCGGGTTTTGGGCTCTGGCAGCCATACCGGTTGACCGATCGCGGCCAATAGGGGATGTTCTCATCTAGACATGACCCCAAACCTGCATATGAAATTTTGTGACGATCAGACAAGAACTGCGGAGTGCAGCCCGTGCTAAAGGAAAATGTGAACAGACTCACAGACTAACAGACTTCCACGCGCGTGATGGCAATAGCTTATCTTGACTTTGTCAAGTTAAGCTAAAAATGCCGATAGGATCACCGATCCAATGTCGAGTTGTGACAGCACAAAAGTGGGTTTAATCATTATCAACTTATCGTCCAGAAACCAATTGTTTACAATTTACTATGTGAAGGGTCACTGTAACCTTGACTTTTGACCTAGTGATTCCGAAATAAATAGGGTTCTTTCTTGCACCAATGCCAACCTACCTATGAAGTTTCATGAGGTGGAACCATTGTCAAATTATCATCTGGAAACCAATTGTTTATGATTTATTATGTTCAGTGTCACTGTGACCTTGGCCTTTGACTTAGCAAGTCCAAAATAAATAGGGGTCTTCTACTCACCTAGGCCAACCTACCTATGAAGTTTCATGAATGTGGGTCAAACCATTATCAAGTTATCATCCTAAAACCAATTGTTTACGATTTACTATGTTGAAGGTCACTGTGACCTTGACCTTTCACCTAGCAAGTCCAAAATAAATATAGGGTTCTTCCTCTCACTGATGCCAACCTACTTATGAAGTTTCATGAACGTGGGTAGAAACATTATCAAGTTATCATCCGGAAACCAATTGTTTACGATTTATTATGTTGAAGGTCACTGTGACCTTGACCTTTCACCTAGCGAGTCCAAAATAAATAGGGTTCTTCCTCTCACTGATGCCAACCTAACTATGAAGTTTCATGAACATGGGTCGAACCATTATCAAGTTATCATCCTGAAACCAATTGTTTTGATGTACTATGTTCAGGGTCACTGTGACCTTGACCTTTGACCTAGTGAGTCCAAAATAAATAGGGTTCTTCCCCTCACAAAGGCCAACCTACATATGAAGTTTCATGAATGTGGGTTGAACCGTATTCAAGTTATCATCCGGAAACCAATTGTTTACAATTTACTATGTTCAAGGTCACTGTAACCTTTGACCAAGCAAGTCCAAAATTAATAGGGTTCTTCCTCTCACCGATACCAACCTACCTATGAAGTTTCATGAACATGGGCTGAACCATTATCAAGTTATCATCCGGAAACCAATTGTTTATGCCTGCCAGCCATTCATAAAACTAAGTTGAGTTTGACTTCGTCACAATACATTTAGGAACTTCAGGAAAGCATTGGGGGCTATGAAATGTGATTTCCAGCAATTCTGAAAATTACACTCAATGACCTCTAGGTGACCTCAGTGACCTTGGCCTACATTCTGAACCTCCTTCAAGTTTCAACTCATTTGGTGTTGGTCCCAGGTCTTTTGGGCATACCTTGCTTGAGAAATCAACGTAACCCACTTTCAAAATATTTTGCCCCATCCACATTTTTGAGTGTAAAAGTACATTTATGAACTTCAGGAATGCATCGAGAGGGAGGGGGGGGAGGGGGGGGGGGCATAAAATACAATTTCCAGCAATTCTGAAAAAAATGCACTCAATGACCTCTGGGTAACCTCAGTGACCTTGGCCTACATTCTGAACCTCCACTGAGTTTAGACTCATTTGGTGTTGGGTCATACCATGCTTTAGATATGAGCATGACTTACTTTCAAAACACCAAGGAACACAACCATTGCCCTAAAAGTCTGAAAAATATAGATGGCAAAGTATGAGTGACTGTCTACCAGTATGGCAGTGGGAAGACAGAAGACCAGCACCGAAGTAAAACAAGATGGCAGCTGTGGTGGCCATTGCAGGTGGGAGCCATTGTGTGCAGTTGACCATGCTCAACACTGAACATTCTCGTTTACTCATCAAACTATGTCATCCTATTGAATTTTAAAAAAACTGATGCATAAATGCAACCAAGAAATCCATGATGGCTGCCATGGTGGCCATTGTGGGCTGCCATCTTTGACCAGAATAAGTTGTTCTCATGTACTCATCATGTTAACTCACCCTGCGAAGTTTAAAAACAAGAGCTCCAGGGGGCCTGAGGGCGCTCACCTGACATGGTAGTCTAAATATCAAACCAGGGACTTGACTTGAATAAGCTACGTATGCCCCTCCTAAGAAAAGCGTACACCAACTAGATGAAGCGATTGTGCCCATACAATATACAGGATTTTCCTTCTATTTTCAGTTCCTGCACTTTTACGTCCCAAAATTGAGATAAACGCAAAAAAAACAGATGTTTTTTTATTTTTGTTAGGAAATTTTCGAAGTCCCAAACAAAATATTTTCAGACTAAAACTCGACTTATAGTTTGATGAAGTGGGGGCGGGCGGCGGGCGTAAACAATTGGTTTCCGGGCAATAACTTTAGTTCTATTTGATGCACCTTTACCAAAATTATACCAGAGGTTACCCTGTAGGAAAGGAAGACACCTATCGATTTCAGAGTCTCGCGCCCCAAGGTCAAGGTCACTGTTACTATAAATAGAATATTCTGAGACAAATTGGTTTCCGGGCAATAACTTTAGTTCTATTTGATGCACCTTTACCAAACTTATACCACAGGTTACCCTATAGGAAGGGAAGACACCTATTGATTTCGAAGTCTGGGACTCCAAGGTCAAGGTCACAGTTACTATAAATAGAATATTTTGTGACAAATTGGTTTCCGGGCAATAACTTTAGTTCTATTCCGTGTATCTTCACCAAACTTATACCACAGGTTACCCTATAGGAAGGGAAAACACCAATCGATTTTGGAGTCTGGGGCCCCAAGGTCAAGGTCACTGTTACTATCAATAGAATATTTTGTGACAAATTGGTTTCCGGGCAATAACTTTAGTTCTATTTGACACACCTTTACCAAACTTATACCAGACGTTAACTTATAGGAAGGGAAGACACCTATTGATTTCAGAGTCTGTCTACTATAAATAACTTATTTCTTCAGAATTTAATGTCAAAACTCGACTTCTGGATCTGTGATCCTCTTGCTGGATTTTTTGTCTTAAAATTGACCAAAATGCATAAAAACCAAAAAACTCATTTCCGGATTTTGGTCCAAAATTTTCCAAGCCCCACCCGGATCCCAAATTTTCAGTGTAAAAAAACTAATAATTTTTTTATCTTAAAATTGACCAACACGAATAAAAAAACAAAAAACTAATTTCTGGATTTTGATCCAAAATTTCTAAGTCCCACCTGGACCCCAAATTTTCTGTGTGAAAAAAAAAAATTTTTGATTGACCGAAACGCATAAAAAAAAAAAAAACCTCATTTCCAGATTTTGGTCCAAAATTTCTAAGTCCGGAGACCCCAAATTTTCAGCCTAAATATGAACCCAGGGACTCGGCTTGAACAAACTTGAATCTAACCCCTCCTGAGGATGCTGCATACCAAATATCAAAAGATTCTTATTGGTAGATCTGAAGAAGATTTTTAAAGAATATTCCTCATACTGCACTAATTTAAACATCTGGGCTCCCATAGAGAGCCCAAATATGGACCCAGGGAATTGATTTCAATAAACATGTGAAACAATCTTCCAAAGATATTATATGTGAAACTTCAAAGCTTTTGGAGCAGTGGTTTGGGAGAAAAAAAGTCTTAAATGTTTTTCCCATTACCCACAGTGTTAAAAAATGCTGACCCCCATGTACCCCATGATAAAACCGATAGCAATTTTTTTTACCATTCCATTCTGTTGGTCCTAAGGAAACTTCACACCAAAATAAGAATTCTCAGTGCAGTGTAGTTTCGGAGATATGGGCGTTTTAATTTTGTTCTACTTTTAGCTCCTGCAGTTCCCATGGGGCGACAGGAACATTTTGTTTTGGCATAAATTAACTACTTATGTCCCAATAAAACCTCATGTCAAATTTGGTTCAAATCAGCCTCTCGGTTTGGAAAATAGAAATTTTGGGCGGGGCAAAAATGCTTGCCCCTCCAATAATGATGGCAAATATAGCCCCTAGAACTTCCCTTTCCCTTGAACAAATCTAAGTCTACACCTCAAAAGGAAGCTGCACACCCAATATCAAGTCTCTGCTACTGCTGGTTCATAAGAAGAAGATTTTTTAAGATTTAGGCTCACTTTTGGTTGTGGCCCTACCAAGGGGCGGGTCAACTTTATTTGAACAAACATGAATTGACATATGATAGGGAACATGCACACCAGATTTGGTTCAATTTGGTTGAGCAGTTTGTGAGAAGAAGACGATAATGTAAAGTTAAGGACGGGCGACGGACGATGGGCAACGGATGGACGACGGACAGAAAGTGATCAGTAAAGCTCCCCTTGAGCTTCGCTCAGGTGAGCTAAAAAAGTTCACGATGCCAGATGGACAATGGACGACAAGTGATAAGTTTAGCTCCCTTCAGTGAGCAAAAAATTCCTCATTTTGAACTAAGTTACAATTCGAGCTCCCAGAAGTGAGCCTAAATATGGACCTAGGGACATGGCTTGAACAAACTTGAATCTTACCCCAGTAAGGATGCTGCATACCAAATAACAAAAGCATTCTGAGTGCTGGATTGAAAGAAGAAGATTTTTAAAGAAAATTCCTCATTTTGAACTAAGTTATCAATCGGGCTTCCACAGTGAGCCCAAATATGGACCTTGGGACATGGCTTGAATAAACTTGAATCTCACCCCCCTAAGGATGCCGCATACCAAATATCAAAACATTCCGACTGCTGGATCTGAAGAAGGAAGATTTTTAAAGAAAATTCCTCATTTTGAACTAAGTTACAATTCGAGCTCCCACAGTGAGCCCAAATATGAACCCAGGGACTTGGCTTGAACAAACCTGAATCACAGCCCCCTAAGCATGCTGCATACCCAATGTCAAAAGATTCCACCTGCTCGATCTTGAGAAGAAGATTTTTAAAGAAATTTGCCTTAAATGCACTAAGTTCAAATTAGGCTCCTATACTGAGCCCAAATATGAACCCAGTGGGCCAATTTGAACAAACTTGAATCAGATCCACCCCACAATGTTGCATACCAAATATCAAAAGATTCTGCCTGCTGGATCTGGAGAAGAAGATTTTTTAAGAAATTTGCCTGAAATGCACTAAGTTCGAATTCGGGCTTCTATAGTGAGCCCAAATATGAACCCAGGGGTCCGATTTGAACAAACTTGAATCAGATCCACCCCACAATGTTGCATACCAAATATCAAAAGATTCTGCCTGCTGGATCTGGAGAAGAAGATTTTTTAAGAAATTTGTCTGAAATGCACTAAGTTTGAATTCAGGCTTCTATAGTGAGCCCAAATATGAATCCAGGGGGCTGATTTGAACAAATTTGAATCAAATCTACCCCATAATGCTGTATACCAAATATCAAATGATTCTGCCCACTTGTGCTGGAGAAGATTTTTTAGTAATTTCTCTAATATACATAGGGTGCTATCGGAGTTATGCCCACTATGGAGCCCCAAGTGGGCATGTCCATTTCATTTGAACAAACTTCAATTGACATATGGTAATGAACACCCATACCAAGTTTCGAGCAAATCAACCTAGCGGTTTCAGAGGAGAAGTCATTTGAAAAATGTTCATGACGCCGGATGGACGACAGGCGACGACGGACGATGGCGACGGACGGCAAGTGATAAGTTTAGCTCCCTTCGGTGAGCTAAAAACTAATGCATAAATATAACCTGTAGCCTGTGCTGAAGAAATCCAGCAGCCAACCATGATAAAGATAGGACATTCTCATCCACACATCATATTGAATCACCTTTGTGAGTTTCAAGAAAATTGATGCAAAAATGCGACCTGCAGCCTGAAGAAATCTCAGATGGCTGCTGTGGCTGCCATTGTGTGAAGCTGACTCTGACAATAATGGTATGTTCTCATGTAGACATGCATCTGAGCAAGCATAAGAAATTTAGAGATGATGAGAAGAAAACTGAGGGCTGTAGTCTGTGCTGAATGAATTGTGGTTGGGAGGTCAGAGAAATCCAAGATGTCTGCCATAGCAGCCATTGTATGTGGCTGGCCATGACCAACATAGAATGTTCTCATCTACTCATCATACTAACTCATTCTGCTGAGTTTCAAGAAAATTGCATAAATGTTACCTGCAGGCTTTCTGAAGAAATCAAAGATGATCACCGTGGCATCTATTGTGGGTAGCCAGCTGTGATGAAAACAGGACGTTCTTATCTACTCATCGTACTACCTGCTGAGTTTCAAGAATATTGATGCAAGAATGCAAACTGTAGTCTGCGCTGAAGAAATCCAAGATGGCTACTGTGGTGGTCATTGTTGGCAGCCAACTGTGACCATAATGGGATGTTCTCATCAGACATGAAGCTGATCAAGCATATGAAGTTTGGTGATGATCAGAAAAGAACTGCAGGCTGTAGCCTGTGCTGAACAAATTGCGAACAAACATAGAGTAACAGACATCTATGTGCACTATGACAATAGCTTAGCTTGACTTTGTCATGTTAAGCTAAAAATCACTATTCAATATTTTGGGAATTTTTTGCCTCAAAAAGAAAGCTTAAGAGCTTTGTTCCAATGACAGATCATAAACTATGTTTTTGAGGCAGAGAATGAAATTTTTTATTTATTCAGAAATTATTTTGCATTTGTCATCTTCTAGTCATGTCAGATAGAGGGTTAAACCAGTTAATTGGTAGCGTGCTAAATTATTTTTGGTCAGCAAAATATGTTAAAATGTCTTTACCTTGTTACAATTTATGGGAGAGTGCCTATAGGCACTCTCCCATAAATTGCAACAATGCAAATCCTTACAGACCAAATTATTTCACATCAAATATGATAGGATGAACATCCACAGAATATAAAGCCTTCAACTTGAAGTACCCACACTTCAGAGTAAAGAACAAATTTGGACTTCCAGCACTCAAGTAAAGTTGTCAAAGATGGCATGAATTTCATAAAAACAAGGAAACCAAATGAAAGCCATTATGAAAATACAACATCGCAAACTTGAAAAAAATTTAATGAGAAACTTTCCATTAGAATGTTATGACGGACATTGTCCTTTGGTCATCATTTAGAAATCTACTGTGCTGAGGGCAATCTGTGATGTATGATAAATTTCATTAAATTTCAATGATTTTAAATTGCCAATGATTCACTGTGGGGTATATTTTAAACCTCCAAATTAGACAAAGTGTCTGAGAAAAAAAACAAGCATTAGCACACTTTCAACTAATAACCTCTCACTTAATGTGATGGCCATATTCAACCAGTGCTATTCACAAAAAATCGCTATTCAAATTTCAATATTTCTATCAATGTTTGCCTCCAAAAGAGAGCATATGATTCCTCATTTCAACAAGCTCATTCTAATGACAGATCCTAAGTTAAATATTTTAGACAGACAATGAACATTTTTAGGTATTCAAGAAAAATGTTTTGGTATGATTCATTTTCTAGTTGTGCTAGGTAAAGAGTTGTAGAACTGAAGCAATCAGGTGGAAAATCTACTTCACAGTGTTTTAGTCATAATCCATTATACAGGAGCTGTGCTGATATTCCCATTTCACAGCTGATAATAAGTTGACTGTGAGAAGATCATATTTTTTCAGATCATAAGAGAAATATTAATAAAAACTATAATAATTATTTTTATATCCTAAAATTGACACACGGTGCTCAAGGGATTTACAAAATTGTAAAATGCCTTATGGAAAAGTTTATAAAAAAAATTATACATCTTCAATAATTTTCCATGTTCAGAAAACACAATTCACCCTTTGTTCACTTTCAAAACAGTGTAAGAAATCTGGATTACATGCTTTACATCAAGCTACTAGTCTAACAGAATAAATTATTTTCATCCAGCTGCAAACAACCTGGAATATCAAGTAGTGGCAGCACCAGGTGGGGAGGGACTAAGCTGTCCAAAGGCTGCAGGCCTGAGCTGAGGAGGGTATGGGTGAGGGTGTCCCCTTTCCATTGGTGGGGGTCTGGGAGATCTCTCCCAAGAAAAATGTTCATATTTGGATGCCCTGGAAGCGATATCTGAGCGTTTCTACAATACCTGACATGGTCTTCAAAGGCCCCAGATTGTATCTATAGTAATTTGAAGTTTGATTTTTTTTGGGGGGAGAGGGGTGGGGACGCCCTGATCCACAAGAGAATAGGATCTGTCATAATACTGTTTAACATTTTTCATGCGGTAGGACAGCACTCTATTCAAATTTCAAAACTGGGTGAGGAGGAAGATGAACTGTTTTTAAAATTCATTCAAAATATTTCTCTCCCTAACTTATTCCACATTTTGTTATGTGCTCCTGAGTAATTTTATATAAGGATTTAGTTGTTTAATATCAAATGTAATCAAATATTGTGAAATAATAGTAAAAGAAACAAAATAAGATGAATACATTAAAAAACTTGGGTGATGGGCAAAATATCCAGGATGGGGGAAGATATCTGTGGATATCTTACCCCCGGGGATGAAAATGTTCAGGAGGGAAGATGTCCTGTGACACCGGTATCGGTATTGAAAAAAATATCACGATATACTGATATATAAAGGACTAGTTTAGAATTTGAATGTAGTTATCAGTACCTGAAACTGATAGTCACAGATACTTGCGTTCAGATTGCTGAACTAATTAACAAATAAATTTAATGCATGTGTTCAAAAGTTGAACAAATTCAGTTGGAAAAATTAACTGAACAACTTTTTTTCGTGTTTTCATACAAGATCTTTTAACACAGTTCTCATGAGTACCATATTTAAATATCTTGCATGAAAATACAAAATAAATGTGTTCATACACGATGCTCAGTGAGAAGAAATAACAAGTTCCTTTGTATCATCAGAGGCTTTGTTAAATGGTATGAAGGTGTTTGAAGAAAAAACAAATGCAAATTCTCATCAATCAACTATCATTTATTCAAGTTATAGTTTTGTTCAAACTGTGTTTCCATTGGTAACTCTAATGAGTGATTGAAAGCAATTCACAAGAGTAATTGTAAATTTGGGCAGCGTTTGGGCTACGATGAATCATTCTGCTCAGTGATTGACTGGCACTTCACAACAGCAATTACAAGATGGGGAGGAGTTTGAATTAGGAAGGATTTCTTTCTATGTTTGACAGACACCCATGTGACATTAAAAAAAATCATGTGACATGTATAGGTAACTGATCTATATCAAAGTATTATTTCAAATTTTCAACACACTCCCGAAAATTGAAATATTACTGATGATAAATATTGAGGGGTGTGATGGGAGTGAAATTGAACATTTCTTAAATTATTATATTTCGATTTTGGCATCAATAATTTGCAACAAAACTGTAATTCACGGTATACTGGTACTTTCAAAATGATACTTGTTATGACTCAGTATCATTTTAAAAACTGGTAAATATATTAAAATATTCCTGCCCAATACGTCAAATATTTTTTGTTACTTGGTATCATTTGGGAACATTTGCTCATATTTTCTCGGTAAAAAGAATCAACCTTTGGTCAATGGTTTCTAGAGTTAAATTTGCACAAATTTTCATCAAGTCCGGTCACAGTTGCCATGCAACAGCCATGATTAGTTTTGATGAAAAATATTAAACAAGACAATATCAGTAGAACTGGTAGATGCTCCCCAAATATGAGTCCAAAAATTAAAGTATGACGGCGATAGTATTTTTGTCATACAATGGAGAAAAAGCTCAATCAGGTATAGCAGTGAAAAATCATGAAAGTTAAAAAATTTATAGTAATTTATATATTTTTTATACTTACCAATGACCCAGACTTAGCTGTTGCTAACTCTAACAAAACCAGGGCCAAACACAAATTTTGCCCCCCAATCCCCAAAATTTGCATCCAAAACAAAAAGAAATCATGTCCTAAAGGAACTCCATACTACGCCCCCACTGCGCATGCGCAGTGTCACGGACGTCCCGAAATTGGCGCCAATTATCATTCTTACTGGCAGTGCCTGGTCAGCGCTATGTACTCAGCGGGGAGGCAAGAGTTCCCAACTCCTGGGAGGGCCATCCCCGTCTGGGTCATTGGTAAGTATAAAAAATATATAAATTACTATAAATTTTTTAACATTTTTATACTGTACCAATGACCCAGACTTAGCTGAATAGTAAACAGGCTGGAGGGCCTAGGACATAGAGGAAAATCCAATAAACTCAACTATATAATAAAGAGGTAACCCCTTAAGGAGAAAAGGAGTATTAGGCTTTACATGTATCTTTCTTATTTAATATTAAATTAGAAAGATACAATACCCTTAATAATTGAGCACAATAATATTCATGTTCCCTATTAACATCCAGTATATCCCTTATACTAATTATTTTTAAAGTAAGCCAATAAATAAAGTAGTCCAGAGAATTGAGACTCTTTATAGTCATTTAAAAGTGTCCGAGTATTGTATATTAAAGCCCGTTTGACACTTGACATATACAAATGCTTCACACCGAGCTACACTTTAAAAATAAGACATGAATGAATTTTAACATTAATATTACACTTTAAAACCATCCCGGAAGCGACTTAGAAATACTGACTTGGAGGAGGCATTCCCTTGCTTTTCACTATAAAGCAGGTGACCTAAGGGAACACCCGCCCCCCCCCCCCCCCCCCCCCCCCCCCCCCCTTCCCCTTGCCCTGGGTCAAATAGCCCAGAGCGAAGAGGGCAGCCGGACGGAGTCACTGCCGGAACAGAAAGCCTGCATAACTATAGTTGCAACTGTTTAGTGAACGACATTCTAAGCAACAGATAACGGACCTAAACAATGCAGGTCTCCAGAAATGGACTCAATATTTCTGAGATAAAAATTCGTGAATGTGGATGGCTGAGACCAATAAGCAGCCTTCATTAAATCTGTAATAGCAACACTATTAGCATAAGCCCAAGAAGTAGCAAGAGCTCTTACTTCATGAGCGGAAATCTTAAGCACAGACTGCTGAGAAGAAGATAAACTCTCATAAGCAGTATGGATAGTTAATTGAATCCATCTAGCAATAGAATGGACCGAAATGTCCTTTCTATTAGGCATCAAAGACAGAAAGAAACGTTTCCGTCCCTTTCTGATAAACTGAGATCTCTGTTTATAGATATGTAACGCTCTAACAGGACAGAGTAAAGGCCTACGCCCGTCTGAAGACGGAAGAGCCTTAATAACAATAGGTTCCGGATATTTATTAGGAGCCTGATTCTTAGCTAAAAAACCCACATTAGTAGTGAAGGTGATAGTGTTCCCGACACTACGATAGTGAGAATCATCCACCGACAGTGCATGAAGCTCACTGACTCTTCTAGCAGAAGAGAAAGCTAAGAGAAAAGCTGTCTTATAAGATAAGAATTTGAAATCTACTGTCCCAAGAGGTTCAAATGGCTTTTCCTTCAATTTAAGAAGAACCCAAGCTAAATTCCATTTAGGAATTAATCTAAGAGTTCTGGGTCTATTTATCGAGAAGTTTCTAACCAACTTAGATAAAGAGACATTAGATCCAATTTGTAAACTATCATGATGTGCATAGGTATCAGATAACATAGACCTATAACCCTTAATAGTAACAGGCTGCAGTTTGATTTTGTCAAACAAGTATACTAGAAAGTTTGCAATATCTGGTATAGAGGGATCGAATATATCTACAGAATGATCCCTACACCAACGACGAAAAACCTTCCACTTAGCCGCATTGTTTAGCGAAGAGGAGGTCCTCCTACAGTTAGAAATCGCGTCCACTGCTCGTCCTGTAAAGTGCTTGCCATGCAAGAAGGACCGCACAACGGAAAAACGTGAAGGTTGAGACCTTGCGGGTTGTGATGGAGTTGGCGCGATTTCCCCTGCGAAAGAAGATCCTCCCGTGGAGGAAGCTTTCGCGGTAGGTCCCACAACAGACACCTGAGTAGATTTATCCACGGTCCCTGTGGCGACAGAGATGCTACCAACAGAATCTTGCATTGAGATTGTTTTATCTTTAGCAATACTTGTTGAATTAACGGCGCTGGAGGATACGCATATCCTATCATTCCGTCCCAAGGGATCGACAGAGCGTCTACTGCAAATGCTCTTGGATCCAGACACGGAGACACATACGTCTGCAACTGATTGTTGAGATGTGTCGCAAATAAGTCTATAATTGGCCGTTCCCATTGGTAGCAAATCTGAATGAATACTTGTTTGTTGAGAGTCCACTCCGACGGCAACAAGCGACCCTTTCGTGAAAGGGAGTCTGCTAGCACATTCAGACGACCCGGTATGTGACGGACCGAAAGAAGAACGTGATGTTCTAGCGCAAACAGAAGGATTCTTTCCGTTAGATTGAACAACGGAACTGAATGAGTGCCTCCCTGATTCCGTATATACGCCACTACTGTCGTATTGTCGGATAGGATTTGGACATGAGCATTGTGAATAATGTCCATCCAATGACGTAACGCAAGCCAAATTGACATCATTTCCTTGATGTTTATGTGCTTGCACAGGAATTGCGGATCCCAAAGACCCTGGCATCTCGAATCCGTTGGGATTAATGATGCACTCCAACCTGTTTGACTGGCATCCGTCATAATGGTAAAACTCGGATCCGGCAACTGCAGCGGAACTCCCTGAGTTAACCACTGAATGTTTGCCCAAGTCTGAATCTCTTGTTTCACTTGATCTGACAAGAGAACGTCTACGTCAAGCGAATGAATTTTCACACTCCAATTCTGAGTCAAGAAAATTTGGAGAGGAAGCGTGCGTAACCGCCCCATCGGAATGAGATCCGCAGCGGCTCCGCACAGACCTATCAGTCTCATAAATTCTCTCGCTGTGACTTTGTCTGCGTGCAGACAATAGCGAGCGTAACAACTGACTAATTTCGCTCTGGTTAACGGCAGCCGAACGAGATTGTTGTGCGTCTCGAAGCTCATTCCCAGATGAGTGAATGACTTGGACGGCACCAGATCCGACTTCTCCTCGTTTACTATAAAACCGAGACGTCGGAGCAATAGAAGTAAATTCTGAACATCGTTAACTCGTTGCCGTACCTCTGAAGAATGTCGTCCAGGTAGGCCGACGTTACCGCAGACGAATGAGCTCGGAAATAGATCATTACCGAGTTCATTACCCGAGTGAAAGCCCAGGGTGCTAGATTCAATCCGAAGCACATCGCCCGGAATTGATACACCACTCCTAGGACTGCGAAGCATAGATACTTTCGGAATGTCGGATGTACCATGACGTGAAAGTACGCATCTTTGAGATCTATGCTTGTTGCATAATCGTTCACCCGAATACTCGCTCTGACCGATCGAATCGTCTCCATATAAAATTTCGGAGCGACGATCAGCTTGTTTATCCAGCTCAAATCTATGACTGGACGGAACGAGCCGTCTGGTTTCGGAACCAGAAACAGATGGCTGTAGAATCCCGGAGTCTCCTGGTTTTCTACGACCTCTACCGCGTTCTTCATTAAAAGAGACTGCACCTCTGATAACAGAGCGTCTCTTTTCTGCGGATTTGACGGAAGTTGAGTCCACTTTGGACTTCGAGTTAATGGAGGCTTTCGTTTGAAGGATATCTTTAGACCTTCCGAAGTCACTCCTCTCACCCAAGGGTCGTCCGTAATCGACGCCCATTCTTGTGAAAAGCTCGACAACCTTCCGCCAACCGGTATGCGATAGAGGTTTAAGCTCCACGACCCGCACCTCGCCCCGTCGACCTCGGGGCGTCCGACCGGTTGTCCCGGCCCGAAGGACGTCCCGAACGAGAGTCGCTACCCTGACGGTCTCTCGAATAAGACCAAGAGGACGCACCGGAACCTCTATAGGAACCTCTCTTGGGCGCATTAGACCCAGAAGTGCCTGTCTTATTCTTGTCTGCTGTATCCGACTTCTTAGAAGCAGATTTGAACAACAGAGAATCCGAAGCTTTCTTTGTAATTTATCATAAATAGCAGAAAGCTTGCCGTCAAAGAGAAGATCTCCGGAGACCGAAGCGACTCTAAGAGAGTTCTTCACCTTAGTATCCACGAGTGTGGATGTAGCTAGGGCTGCGTCACGTCTAACCAACTCCAGATTTGCCACTGAAAGGGCGGAGTTACACGTGGAATAAGCTACTGCCCTTGAAAGAAGTCTTAAAGAGGATTGAATATCCTGAAACTCTTTCCCTTGAGGCGCAGTGATAACGCCTTAGTAAGGTGATCTGCATAAGATAAGGCATCTAAATTGGCTCTGTTAGACGCAATAGCTGTTTCCAACACCGCGGTTGGAATAGAAGCCGACGACGGTAATGATAGCTCTAAGTCTTCCGCCTCGTCGTCCATATGCAGAGGAACTCTCGGGATACCCTGTCCTGCCGTGTCGAATTTATTCCTTGCATTAATGAAAGGCAGGTTGAGAGTATTAGCGGACAAGAAACCTGCTTTCCCCGTCTTGGAAGCAAGTTTAAATATAGCGTCGTTCAATAATTCAAATGTTCTTGCAACATTATTGGACTGCGATGGAAACTCGGGAGCGATGTCCCTGAACCGCTCAAAAAATTCAGAGTCCAATGACGCTATAATCCTCTTGTCCGGAACCGCAGCAGTCTGGCCCGACGGAACAACTTGAGGGAGAAAGTGCCGGATGAAGTCCACGGCAGCTTTATGTTGTTCCGAAAGGGATAGCTCCAAATCATCCGTATACCTTTCACCATCCGGTCGGACCTCATGATGCTCCCGGTCGTCCGCCCCCGATGCTTCGGCGGAGCGTACCGACCCAGCGCCGTCGGATAATTCTCGATCCGACACCGTTTCTGTCGGCTGCTGGGATGCTGCGATAAGCTGTGCTATCTGCACAAGAATGTCCGGCGTCGAGACCTGCGGAGGCGCAGTCTTTCGCTGCTTCGCCGAGGGCAGCTCCGCAGCAGATGGCTCCCGCATACTTTTTCTATGCGAACGTCCGGAGTCCATCGGTCTCGAATCCCTGGCTGCCGGATGGTGTGACCTGGTCGCCGAAAAATCCTTGATCGGCGAAGCTGGTAAGATATCGGCGGTCACGCAGCCAAGGTGCGGTCGTGTGCGCTGATGAGAAGAAGAAGCCTTAGCAGTCTCCGCGGACTGCCTATACAACGGAGCGTCCCGAGCGACGGACGTATGCTCCGCTTGCGACACATTTTGTACCACAACATCTGGTCCCAGATGTTGTACGAGAGAGGGGCCTCTCTCGCTCGCGGCCCGGCTGGACCTGGACGAGCTAGGAACCGGACTCAAAGGCTTCCTCCGTTCTCGCTTACTATCCGCCGTCACTGGGTGTGCACCTTGTATGTTTATAGTGCTCGCATCACCCAAAATTTCCTCCTGGACCGCATCGGACGAACCCGGCTGCCGAACCATTCGGTGAATGGATGCTACACCGGGCGAGCTAGCAGACGACATTTGTCTAATCTCCATGAGCACTTTTGCCGCTAGCTCTGAATTTATTTGTGACGACGGACGCACACTTGTAGAAGATAACATGGAAACATCACCCTGTTCTTGTTCCTCTGAAATAGAAACTGAGAGAGTAGAGTGACCTTGCAGAGAAAGAGCCGGCATAGCCCTTTCTCCAGAAACAACATACCGTGACACACGTTTCCAATGTTTGTCATCCCAATATTGATATATAGGACAGGGATTAGTGCGAGAACACTGACTACAATTAATACAATGATCATGAAAGTCAGAGGAAGATTTCTTCCCATTACAATTTGAACAATATCCTTTCATTGTGAAAAGTCAACAACAAGTCCTAGTTACTCGCACAAACCCCTGACACAAAGATACATAATAACATGATCCATTAATAAATGAAAAAACAATTGCAAATCAAAATAATTTTGAAAAAATATTTTTTCAGCGAAGCCCAAGTTGCTGAAAAGTAACGTTGAGCCCCGGTGGATCCGATGGCAAAGTGTGGTCAAAAATTTTAAATTTATATTAAATAATTAATGAGATAATATAAATGTATCTTATAGTGAGATAAACTACACCAAAGGCAAAAAGCCCCCCTCAAAAAAGGCTGTTGCCAATGTAAACAAACAGTGTAAAACACTAGAAAACATGACACCAGGCACTGAAAAAACTGGCCCGAAATCAGTCATCAAAATTACACTCTATCTGATGCAAGACAGAGACTCCCAGGGGAGAATCTGCAGAACATCAGATGGAAGATGCAGAACACAACGTTTATACACCCATGGGTGAAAACGTAACTATGGGGAAAATAACAGAAAACATTCTGTATCCAAGCAACTCTCCCAGGAAAATTTTAGAAATGAACTTTCTCAAAAATATGCCAAAAGCATGGGAGAATTGCAAGGGGGGACTTTAGAAGGCTAGGGGAGAGGAAACACTGAATAAGCAGTGCAACATTTAGCAAGAATGACAACAAGAGGCCCATGCCTCGAAAATAGGCAACTTAACATAATTTCATCAAAAAATTTTAAGTACAGCCCTGATTATTTTTTGTCACTTCTTTTTCCTCTCCTCCTTCTATATCCTCCTTAGAATCACCATTTCTCCAAAAATTACATGTCTGGCATCCTTTAAACTGAGATTTACAAGCACAAAGATCAGTGAGATGATGACTGATGAAGGGCCATACAGAGAATGATAATTGGCGCCAATTTCGGGACGTCCGTGACACTGCGCATGCGCAGTGGGGGCGTAGTATGGAGGTCCTTTAGGACATGATTTCTTTTTGTTTTGGATGCAAATTTTGGGGATTGGGGGGCAAAATTTGTGTTTGGCCCTGGTTTTGTTAGAGTTAGCACCAGCTAAGTCTGGGTCATTGGTACAGTATAAAAATATAGATTGTGTACAAGCCTGAAAACACCTTTTTCTTTTGGAGCATGTCATGACAGTTTACTAGTCTGTTATAACCATGGGTCAAGGTCATGACACACTTATGTCACATGCAAGCACTATGAGAAGTATGAACAAGATCTGTCAATTAAAACATTTTTTAAGGGTCGGAAAAGTTAGAACAATGCATGGCCAGTACCCTTGACTTTGGCATTATGACCTTGGGTCTAGTTCATGACACACGCTTAAGTCTTAAGCATTCACTATGTAAAGAATTAACAAGATCAGTCCATTCAATAATTTCCTTTGGACTGGACAAAGTTAGAAGGAACAAATGAACACATGCACAGTCTGTGACCTAGACCTTGGGTCAAGGTCATGACACAACATTGAGTCATAGGCAGTAATTGTGTGAAGTACAAGCATCACTTGTACATTGAATGTTTTTTGGACCTTAGAAAGTTATAAGGGATAAATGGACACAGATGAGCTGGTACGTAAAATTGACTCTGAAGCTATGACCACAGGTCAAGATCAGGACACACCTTTGAGTTTTTAGCAATCATTGTGTGGCGTATGAACTAGACTGGTTCATTGACTAATTTTTTATGAACTGGACAAAGTAGAATGGAAGAACAAACCCATATAATGTCAAGTGACTTTGACCTTGGAGCTATGACCTTGGGTCAAGGTCATGATAGACCCTTGAGGTATTAGCAAGCATTGGGTGATGTATGAACAAGACTGACCCATTGAATAATTTTTATGGACCAGACAAGAGTAGAAAGCATGAATAAACACATAAATGAAGATATGACCTTGAGTCAATGTCATGACACGCTCTTGAGACATAAGCAATCACTGCATGAAGTATGAACAACATTGGGCCATTGAATAATTAATTATTAACAGGACAAAGTTAGAATGGAGAAAAAAACAAATGTGGAGCTTGGACCTTGGGACAAGCTCGGGATACACCCTTGAGTCATCAGAAATCTTTGTTTTAAGGTTGAACAAAATAGGTCATTGAATAATTTTCTAAGGACCAGAAAAAGTTAGTATAGAAGAACAAACAAACGAAAAGTTTGTTATCTTGACCTTGGAGCTATGACCTTATGGCAAGGTCATGACATACCCTGGAGTCATAAGCAATCACTGTCTAAAGTTTGAACAAGATCAGAGCACTGAATAATATTTTATGGTCCAGACAGTTTAAAACAAACGGCCGAAAGTGAAATTTTGGCATTTGTACATCAGAATGCATGGGGTTAGTTTTCAGAAAGGGGTTAACCAGAATATTTAGTTTTCAATGCTATGGCTGTTTGGAGTTGGGGAGGGTGGACGGGAGGGTGGGGTAAAAATATTCCCCCTCAATCTTTGAGTTTCTTACAGAAAACCCACAAGATTCTGATATACGACAGCCTTCAGGTGTGAACTCTAAGACAAAGCGCTAAGACTATTATAAAAATAAAATAATTTACTTTATTTCTCTTTGCAGCTCTTCTTCAGCTGATGCATTTTCTGAAGGATTAATTGTAGCACGAAAACTTCTACAAAAATCAGCTTGGTCTAACTGATCTGCAAAAAAAAAAATTAGGAATATGCTAGTGTCAATTCAGTGAAAAAAGGCCATTGATCCAGCTAATGCAGACTTTAAGTAAGTTGCTAAGCACAAATTTTGTAGTTTAGCTCTTTTTTAAGGTCCACTACTGTGGGATAAAACATACCCACATAGAATCTGAATAAAACATACATCAAAAGTGACATATCATTAGAATCTGGTTGCGAGCCAATTTCAGTTATGTCAAAATCCCTTCACTTTAACTCAAGTCTCCATGCAGCTATAATCTGCAATTATTATATTGCTTTGAAAAAGTTGTCCCAAGTGTATTCTTCCTTGAAAACTGTACTGGTAGGATGCTTTTGTCTTGACAGTGTTTTTACTTCATTGTTGGCTGCCTGTACAGAGAGGCAGCAATAATGCAGAAACAATGTTAAGTCTTCCGCATCTGTGTAGATGAATATACAGTCGTTATTAACATAACGTTTATCTTCTAAGGACTTTAGGACTAAAATTCATGGGGGCACTGTGGCGCCTTGCACTAAGGCATACTGCACATTGATGATGGACTCGTCTTCAAGCAATGCTAACCCTGCTTGTGCTGAGTTGGTACATTGGGGAGTTCAACAGTTGATCGCTGCTACTTGGTGGTTCTCTCCAAGTCTCTCTAGCTTCCTCCATCCATAAAACTGCCTGATAGGAGGTGACCCTGCCTGTTGAAAGTATCATTAAACCCCAATAAAACAAGAGGCCCAGGGGGCCTGAGGGCACTCACCTGACATGGTAGCCTAAATATAAAACCCAGGGAATTGATTTCAACAAGTTGCATCTGCCCCTCCTTAGAAAAGCTTATACCAAATATTCAAAGATTCAGACCAGTGGATCTAAAATAAAAATATTTTTAAAGAATATTCGTCATATTGAACTAAGTTATAATTTGGGCTCCCATAGGAAGCCCAAATATGAACCCAGGGACTTGGCTTGAACAAACTTGAATCTCGCCTCCAGTGGGATGCCGTTTTCCAAATATCAAAAGATTCTGATTGGTGGATGTGAAGAAGAAGATATTTGAAGAATATTCCTCATATTGAACGAAGTTATAATTCAGGCTCTCACAGGGAGCCCAAATATCAACCCAGGGACTTGGCTTGAACAAACTTGAATCTCACCCCCCCCCAAGGATGCTGCATGCCAAATATCAAAACATTCCGACAGCTGAATCTAAGATTTTTAAAGAAAAATTCCTCATATTGAACTAAGTTATAATTCAGGCTCCCACAGTTAGCCCAAATAAGAACCCCGGCCAGGGACTTGGCTTCAACAAACTTGAATCTCCCCCCCCCCCCCCCCCCCCCCCCACCCTAAGGATGCTGCATACCAAATATCAAAATATTCTAACTGCTGGATCTGAAGAAGATTTTTAAAGAAAATTCCGCATTTTGAACTAAGTTACAATTTGACATCCCACAGAGTGAGCCCAAATATGGACCTAGGGACATGGCTTGAACAAACTTGAATCTCACCCCACTAAGTATGCTGCATGCCAAATATCAAAACATTCAGACTGCTGAATCTGAAGAAGATTTTTAAAAAAAACAATGAAAAAATTTATAGTAATTTATATATTTTTTATACTTACCAATGACCCAGACTTAGCTGGTACTAACCCAAAAATATCTAGGGCCAAACACAAATTTTGTCCCCCAATCCCCAAAATTTGCATGCACCGAAAATTAGAAGTCCTAACTGGCCCTCCATACATTTCACCCTCCGCGCATGCGCAGACGCCAGGAAGTCATCGAATCAGGTGTCAATAAAATCATTCTTTGTAGGAAAAAGATTATAATAATTCAGCGGGGAGGTATGAGTGCCCAGTACTGCCCACTCATGGGAGGGCCATTCCCATCTGGGTCATTGGTAAGTATAAAAAATATATAAATTACTATAAATTTTTTCATATTTTTATACTGTAACCAATGACCCAAACTTAGCTGAATCGTAAAAAGGCGGAGGGCCTAGAACTTCTGAAATAGTAGATTAACATAGATCAAATCCTTCAATCCAAGATGAAGAAATTAGAATTTACATGAATGTCTCTTAATACCATAATAGAAGAGACATAACCTAATATGGATCCCAATTATGTAAATCCTAAATCTAAGCATAAAATCATGTTAATTAGGATGTAACAAATAAACAATTTTAGAGACTAGTCTGGACTAGGCCCTAAAAATTATTATGGCATACTGAGAATGAGAGAAAATTTCCTATAAACCTACGCCACACAATAATACTAAAGCTGATCACCGAACATAGTATGGACAAGACAGCTTCCTCAATAATTACATACCCCATAAGGCAGAGAAGTGGACAAAATGACCCCCCCCCCTCCCTTTTTTTTTAACATAACTTCAAAAGAAAGAGGGGAGAGCTCTGGATTCAATAAGCAGAACACGGAAACGATATAAATAAATATCGATCAGGCACTCAAAAAATTAATTCATGAATAATAAATGGTGCATAACGCCACTTCACAAGCCAAGGCTATAGCGATGATTTTGGTAAATTATATTATCCGCTATAAAATATGCACTGCAGACGCCGTATACAGGCACGACGAAATCAGTGAGAAATCAATTATAACATATACATACAAAAGCGGGATAAGATGAACAATCTCTGCAGAGATTCAAGATCATTCACAGGAGGCCTCTGTAATATTAAATCCGGTAAGAAACACTCTCCAACGTGTACTATTTGGTATCTACAACTATAAACACATGAGAATATACAATTTGAGAACCAACAAAATAGAGACCAGGATCTAGAAATGGAGGTAGGTATGATAAACTGACTCCAAAATCAGAAAATAAATACTGGAAACAAATGCAACAGAACTGCATATATGCGTATGATGGTGCCATCCAACACGACCAAACGCAAAGTATGTATGTATTAAAAAATATATATACGCGACAGCACAGGGACCAGCCATGGGGGCGACTAGGGCGATTATGTCGCCCTTCTAAGCCCAAAGTCGCCTAGAAAAATAGTTGGGGCGATTACAAGTCACCCTCTAAAAATTGGCCAAAATGAGGAAAGGCTGAACTGAGTGATGCGAGGTTTACATAAAAACGATTATTTTAAAGGATCGAATGTGCTCGAGTGTGATAAATGGGCATTTTAATTCATCGAATAAACGACCATTTATTTGAAATCACACGACAATCAATTGTCCATTGTCACTTTTGCTGGATTTCTATTTCTATTTTGTTGCGTTGCAGTCAGAGCTTCAAGTGTTGAAACGAAAATAGGTGACTTACGCGACTCAACAAAATAACACAGTTTGAAAGTAGGTTACCTCGCTTAGGATGCTGAAAATGTATACACAACGGACGTATTTTATAACACTGTATTTTTATTTCGTTTTGCTGACGACTGTTAACTGTTGGCCGTCTATTCCTAGAAAAACACGAATGGAATTGAAACGTGAAAAAAAGCTTTAGTGATGACAAGAAAAGCTTTGTACAGGGCACAAGTGTGCATGTGGATGATCTTGAAAAAGGGTCCTCCTAAACACCAGAATGACACGAAATGAAAGGAATGACACCGGAATGCCATAAAAATGATGCGGAATGATATTTCTTTTACAAAATACTCGACCCCAGAATGTATTTTGTTTTTTAACTAACAAAGTACCTCCCAAGCAACCTTCTTACATCTGGTCCTGTTCACACTTTCAGACTTAGGAAATTATTAGCTTAGTCGACTTTGGTGAAAGGCAACCACAGGAGGGTGCTGGGGGATTGGCATGAAGAAGAGGGGAGGGATCATGAAGGAGAGGGTAGCAGTGGGGGATTTTCAGTCAATAATTACATTGTGATTTTTTAACCTGGCATAGATGCATCATAGACAACTGGACCTGAATTAATCAGATGTTAATGGAAGACCACAAATTGAAAATATGAAGGGGCGGCAGGGGGGTGGTACATGAATATTCTTAATTTTCCCCACTTGCATATGAAGTCTCCCTACATAACTCTGCAGTCCCCCTATTTTTCCTGGAGGGAGACATGAAGTCTCCCTAAAATTCCCCCTTAGGCTGGTCCCTGCGACAGCGCGAGTGTGTGGGGGGAAATTCAAATATATGTCGAAACCTCCTCACCCACATTACTTAATCATTGCTGGTGCAGACAGCAATAATATAGTGATCATAAAGCTCTTTCATGTCTGAATACTCCGTAATGCCAATGAGAGCGGAGAATGACGTGAAGAATAAAACTTCCCTTAAAGAAAACCCTCTAATGGGGAAGCTTCTGGCGAATGCTCAATAGCAGACCCCATAACCTCAATGAAATCAATAGAAACAAATGAATTGAAGGATACACATGTCCTATCATTCATTCCCACGAAAAAGGCTGAGCGTCAATGTATGCGCTCAAAAGCCTTATACTAGCAAAACAAATAATGGAAACTATGATTCCCATGTGCCGAAAACTTAACTATCCTGAAGACATCTCACATAAGATCATATAATAGTCAAACAGTTAGAATAAGCGCAATATAGCCAGCGCTTACTTATGCGCTGAAATCTTAAGCATTGACTGCTAATTGGAAGATAAATAACCCAAGCAGTACGAATAGCTAACTGACTTATTTAACAATAGAATGAACATAAACGTCCCTTCTATTGAAAAATAATGACAACAAAAGCGTAACTTCTCTTCTGATAAACTCTATGTGCATAGAGAGACCCTTGGACTCAGGATTGTAATGCAATATATGAACTCACATCCAAAATAATTGAGAAAACCGTAATATATGCCCAAACTTGACCTTATGTTAAGAGATTCTCTAAAACAAAACAGGTCAAGAGGGAAAAACGTCCGCCACTCCAGTTAATAACTGGAGTAGGCATGTGTGTAAGCAACCCATCGAAATAACATTCCAAGCCGCTCCACACAACTCCATCCGGCGCATAAAACTATCGCTGTTAATGCATCAGATAATCGAAAAAAGCGAGCCAAACAGCTGGTTAATTCACTCTGTGAAACAGATGAACCAGCCAAATGAATAGTGGGATACATGAATCCTATCCTAAATCCCATGAGACATTATCTAGTTCACAAAACAAGTGATCTAAAGAACTAGACTCGCTACAATTGCCGAACGTTCGCTTATCGACTGAAAGATAATAATAAATAACCTAATTATGCACTTCCAGTCAAAATCGGCCGGACCAAGTTCTATTAGAGCCTCGAACCACCGGCTCAGGGGAGTCTGATCAGTAACTTAGTCTGAAGAGAAACCCCTATCCAAGTGGATGTGTAGACAAACCTAAGAATTATATATAGGAGAGATACCTATACCTTCGCTATGAGCCTTATAAGCAAATTGAGTCCAGGACAAACTCTCCTACTCTTCTGTTGGCTGTGGTCAATTAGACCCCAACTTAAAAAGTCAAGAATAAATGCTTTCTTGTAGTTTTATCCTACAATAATGAAAGCTTGCCATCAAAGACTTAGGTATACTTATACCTTGCTATGAGTCCTTATAGACGATTTGAGTCTAGGTCAACCTCTAGTACTCTTTCTGCTGGTGATGGTAGATTAGACCCCAGCTTAAAGAGACGAGAATTGATTCTTATCATAAAAATTAGAGTTGGAAGACTAAATTCCTTCCATATAGACAATGCATCACATTACTTAAAATTAAAGCACATAAGACCATGAGACTAAATTCGCTCTAAGAAATTATCTTCTCAATTGTGTCCGAGCGAACAGCTAAATGATGAAGGTAAGGCTAAAACTAGGATCTTAGCCTGCTCAATCAATGCTGAGGAACTCTCCACATCTTCCCCTGTTGTTTTTAAAAGTATGTGAACCATCACAAACGATTAAAAACACAGAGGAAGAAGATAAGAAACCGAATTACTTTTTCCGAAAGTTAAATATGGTGTCATCTACAGAATCGAATACCTGTGACACCCGTGTAGACTTAACGGGAAAGAGATCTTATTACCCTGCTCTTTACCTGGATGAAGTCAGCGTCGAACTATGCTAGCGGTTTCTCATAATTGCAAGCAGCATTTTGAAGCACTGGAACAAGTTCAAGGAAATGATAATGTATGGTATCTATATCATCCAAGAGTTGTTCCGGAAGGAAAAGTTATCCTTTCCATCATACGTTCAAATCAGTTAGAATCACAGTCACCAGCATCTAAACAGGCAGGCGACTGGACCAAATAAGCAATATGCAACAGCTCAAGATTTGAGACTGACGTTGAGTGCTTCTGCCTTAACAGGAATACTGCGATTAGCTGCGCAACTGCGACAGCAAGTCCGTTATAGAGGCCCGAGGAGCAGCGGTCATGAATAGCCTCTTCGCCGGCTGCTCCTAGGACAGGGAGTCCAATATAGTTATTACTGCGCATGACCCGATGAATGAAGCCTCATCTCCTTGGCTACTAGATGGTGCGACTTTCTTCACTAAAGATGGACCTTTTGACGATGCAGACCGGAAATCCTGAATCTCTTAGCCAAGGTGCGGTCGGGAGTGCCTGGTAGACGCTAAAAAAGCAAAACTGTAGCCGCCCCGGCTACGAATTGAACTAAGCGTACCGGACAATAGCTATGCACGTAAGCTCTGACTGATGCAAGTTCCTACCAACAACACCCAGCCCCAGATGTTGTTGAAAGAAAGAGAGGGGCTCCCTCTTACTCGCGGTCCGGAGAGACCTGGACGAGCATACCTCAGAACTTGCCGTCTTCTTCCTTCCATCAACACTAGGTGAGCATAGATTCGATTAACAGTGCTCGCTACACGCTTATTCTCTCTCGACCGTTACGGACATACCCGGCATCACATCACCCACATACGAGTGAGATCTGCTGGTTGAGCTAGCTATTTTTTAGACAAGGGACGTAAGCCTCTTTGAAACCTAGCCCTTGTCTTTTTTAAAATCATTGAGCACTTTTCCACTAGCTCTAAATACAATGCGACACATCCGGAGTCACGGTCCAAGTATCCATCCAATCTTAACCGTTTCACCGGCGACAGGGATCTGACACCATTCATCGGGTTTTATAGCCCTGTGCAATATAAAGATCACTTTGTCCGTTATGTAGAGGAAACCATAAGACTAGCCGGCCCCGGCTGCCTATTAGACGGGACGTCCCGGACAGGAGGCATGAACTTATACTCCGACTGATGCAAGTTCCTACCAACAACATCTGTCCCCAGATGATGCTGTAAGAGAGAGCGGCCTCTCTCTTGCTCGCGGTCCTGGATGACCTGGACGAGCGTACCTCAGACCTTGCCGGTTTCCTCCTTCCGTCGTCGCAGGGTGAGCATAACTGCATATCATATTGTTCGCTCCACCCTATATGATCTCTCTTTTTCTAGCCTGGATCGTATACACCCGGCGTCACAGTTCTCAGGGACCTGAGTAACTACTTCACCGTTCGAGCTGACTGGCGACGGACCTGCGCGGTCGTGTGTGCTTTTCGAAAATAGAGGAAGCTATAAGACTAGCCGGCCACAGCAGTCTATGGAAGGAGCATACCGTGGACGTAAGTTCCAACTGACACAAGTTCCTACCAACAACCTCTGACCTCAGATGTTGTTATAAGAGGGAGGGACCTCTCTCTTGCTCGCAATCACGGAAGACCTGGACGAGCATACGTCAGAACTTGTCTGACTGACACAAGTTCCTACCAACAACCTCTGACCCCAGATGCTGTCATAAGAGAGAGAGAGAGGCCTCTCTCTTGCTCGCGATCAGGGAAGACCTGGACGAGCATACCTCAGAACTTGTCTGACCGACACAAGTTCCTACCAACAACCTCTGACCGTACATGTTGTAATAAGAGAGAGGGGCCTCTCTCTAGCTCGCGATCACGGAAGACCTGGACGAGCATACCTCAGAACTTGTCTGACCGACACAAGTTCCTACCAACAACCTCTGACCGTAGATGTTGTAATAAGAGAGAGGGTCCTCTCTCTAGTTCGCGATCACGGAAGACCTGGACAAGCATACCTCAGAACTTGTCTGACTGACACAAGTTCCTACCTACAACCTCTGACCCCAGATGCTGTCATAAGAGAGAGAGGCCTCTCTCTTGCTCGCGATCACGAAAGACCTGGATGAGCATACCTCAGAACTTGTCTACTTCCTCCTTCCCATGCTTCCTCCTTCCCATCGCCGCAGGGTGAGCATGTTCGTATGTTTATAGTGCTCGCTACACCCTTATTCCTCTTCTCGACCGCTACGGACATACCCAGCATCACACACCACTAGTCGACGTGATAGATCTGCTGGTTGAGCTAGCTGGCGACAAGGTCATCAATCCTACTAAGGATCTAGGCACTTGTCTAATACCTGAGCACTTTTGCCGCTAGCTCTTCATTGATTTACGACGACGACAGCACACTCCTTGATGGCGTCATGAAGCTACATCATGTTCTTGTTCCTCTGTAAATAGAAACTAAAAATCTGTAGTGACCTTTTGACGAGAGGACCACCGAGACCCCTAGACACGATAGGACCGATAGTGTCCACTCGCCTGACACAAACCATGACGCCCGTCATTCAGATTATCAAATCTGATACATGGAGTATTATTAGTGGTAGTACATCAAGTAAACTCATTACAACGACCAAGTAAATAAAGGAAAGGTTTCCTCTATTTGCCATACTATTAGATAACAAGCCAAGACCAATACCGGGTCTGGATGTGCATCGCTGCATGCAAGTGAATCGGCAAACAGGAAGTGGCTGCACGGCAGATCTGAAAATTGCATACATGATACAACTGATCATTATCAGGCTCCAGATAAAATATAAAATCAATCCCTTGCATAGAAGCCGAGAAAAGTTTGACGAAAAATTTCAATGTTCAGTGGGTACAGTAAAATTTCAAAGTATCGGCAAACAGGAAGTGGCTGCACGGCAGATCTGAAAATGGCTTACACGATACAACTCATCATTATGAAGCAGCAGACCAAATATAAAATCATTCCCTTTCATAGAAGCCAAGAAAACCTTGAAGGAAAAAGTGTTTCGGATGGACGGACTGACGGACGGACTGACTGACGGATGGAGTCGAGCGGTTACTAGACCTGCTCTGCTGCTGGCGACACAGGTAAAAATAATTACCTAAAACTAATATATGTCATTGTACCACCACCAAATCTGCATATAATATAAGATAACATTAAATATAATCAATGAAATAAATATATCCAAAAGAGAAACTCTTTCAAAAATAAAATAAAAATTTTTGAAAACATTTTCCTAATATAAGAGCCCAAGTTCCCAAAGGGAACGATGAGCCCAAAAAAGCCTGAGTGTGGACAAAATTATGAAAACAGTGTAAAATTAACTACCACACTATCAGAATATTTAATGTTACTTACAACTGTTGTCCCTAAATAAAAATAGGAAACTACCTAGAGTAATGTAATGTAAACAAAACACCAGAATCAAGACCCCAGGCAACACAGCCCGAAGTCAGCAACAGAAACAAGACTATCTGATGTAAAGCAAGATCTTCCTCAGAAGAAAAAACGATACATTGGATGTAAGATGCATGACCAAAACACCTGAACACCCTAAGGATGAGGATGTAGCCCTGGGGATGTACAGAATAAATAATCTTCTGCATAAAACGTTAAACTCCCAATACATTTTATAAATTTTTTTTATTAAAACAAGCCAAAAAGCTTGGGAGCTTAACTGGGGGGATCAAGGGAAGGCAGGGAAGGAATACTAAATAAACAGTGGATAGATCATAATCAATCAGTGATAACGTCAGGCTCATGTCCCGAAATTAGGGAACATGAACTAATTTTAATAAATATTATAAAATTACAGCCCTGAACGTTTCAAACCACCATTTCTTCCTTCCTTCATCCAGTTCTGTCCTTGGATCCACCAATTTAACCATTGATTTGTGTCTGGCATCATTATTAACTGAGATTTAAAAGCACAAATATCAATTTGTTGTTATCTGACAAGGGCCAAACAAAGAAAGATTTTATTGGTGCCAGATTCGGTGACTTCCTGGCGTCTGCGCATGCGCGGAGGGTAAAATGTATGGAGGGCCAGTTAGGACTTCTAATTTTCGGTTTTGCATGCAAATTTTGGGGATTGGGGGGGCAAATTTGTGTTTGGCCATAGATATTTTTGGGTTAGCACCAGCTAAGTCTTGGCCATTGGTTACAGTATAAAAATATTCCTCATATTGAATGAGGTTATAATTCGGGCTCCCGCAGGGAGCCCAAATATGAACCCAGGGACTTTGATTAAACAAACTTGAATCACATCCCCCTAAGGATGCTGCACACCAAATATCAAAACATTCTAATTGCTGATTCTGAAGAAGAAGATTTTTTAAGAAAATTCCTCATTTTGGACTAAGTTTCAATTTGAGCTCCCACAGTGAGCCCAAATATGGACCTAGGCACATGGCTTGAACAAACTTGAATCTCACCCACCTAAGGATGCTGCATGTCAAATATCAAAACATTCTGACTTCTGGATCTGAAGAAGAAGATTTTTAAAGAAAATTCCTCATTTTGAACTAAGTTATAATTCAGGCTCCCACAGTGAGCCCAAATATGAACCCAGGGACTTGGCTTGAACAAACTTGAATCTCACCCTCCTAAGCATGCTGTATACCAAATATCAAAAGATTCTGATTGGTAGATCTGAAGAAGAAGATTTTCGAAGAATTAACCCCACATTGCACAGAGTTGAAATTCAGGCTCCCATAGGAAGCCCAAATATCACCCAATGCACTTGGTTTGAACAAAGTTGAATCCAGGGCTTGATTTAATCTGAAAATTTTGAATAGCAATTTACTATTCACCCTGGAAAATTGATTAGCAGTTGATCCAAAAGCACTTGAAACGAATAAATCTTGAATAGCAAAATTCAGAAATTGGAGAGCAAAGTGCTATGCTAATCCAGTTAAATCGAGCCCTGGTTGAATCTGCACCTCATATAGTTTATTGATACTAAATATAAAATGATTCTGACCAGGGGATCTTAAGAAGAAGAATTTTAAAGATAAAATCTAAGATTTCATTAATTTTGAAATTCGAGCTTCAATACAGAGCCCAAATATGGACCTAGGGACTTGGTTTGAACAAACTTGAATGTCACCCTTCCAAGGATGCTTTATACCAAATATTAAAAGATTCTGATAAATAGTTCTGAAGAAGATTTTTTTAAGAAAATTGAGGGTAGTGTTAAAGTTATGCCCCTTGTAGAGCTCCTGGTGGGCATGGCAACATCTTATGAACAAACTTGGGTGGACACATGTTGGGGAAGATTCACATCATGTTTCATCTAAATTGGCCCGACTTGAGAAGTCGAAAACGTGAAGTTAATGGATGGACAGACGGATGACGGACGGCAAGTGATCAGTAAAGCTCACCTCGAGCTTCGCTCAGGTGAGCTAAAAAATAAAAATTCAATGGTTTATGGTTTATTTCTTTCCCCAAGTTAATAAAATTGATAAATTATCCCTTAACCCTTTACCCAACGCAGACGATATCAAAATTTATTATTTTAAATATCATTTTTTCAAAAATTTCAACAAAACCATATCATGTGACCCCTCGTTGGAATGAGCTCAACGAGCTCGTTCCAACGAGGGGTCACATGATATGGTTTTGTTGAAATTTTTCTAAAAATTATATTTTTTCAACTGCTGAATTTGCATATTATGCGGGCGGATGCGGCCGATTCGTTGGGTAAAGGGTTAAGTACAACAAGGCTTTACAATGCTTCAGCACTGAACAAATCCAAGTTCATCTAATTTGCATAATTTCTGCACGAGAAAAAAACCCGTATTAAATGTGATGCATTCCATGTTATTAAACACCCTATAAACACTATTTACTAATTTTATCTCAGTTTAGACAAATATACAAATATTTACTGTCTTATTTTTCAATATGCCTGATATAATACACAATAGATCCTACAGTTGCGGAACCTGTGATAGAACGGTCAATTGGTCAGCCCGCGGAATTATTTGTGACACCTGCGATCAGTGGTACCATGCCACATGCCAAAGCGTAACTTCCAGTTCTTACAATCTTCTAAGCGACACAAAACTTGCTGTACGCTGGCATTGCAAAGTATGCCAAAATCCAAATTATAGTTCTGTAATTTTCGACCCACTGAGCATAAAAGAGCAATGCTACCTGCCTGAAAACTCAAAATCAACATCATTGTCAGACACACTAAATACATGAAAAAGCCCTGAAATTAAAGACATCAAACCATTGCATAGCTCAACTCCTGAGAGAAAAAATCTAGATAAAAATAAACCCTTATTAAGAATAATAAATGTGAACTTCCAATCAGTGAAAATGAAGGAAGACAGGATCCTAAATATGCTTGCCAGCTGCAACCCTGACATAGTCATTGGTACAGAAACATGGCTAACAAACGACATCAGGTCATCAGAAATATTCCCTCCAGACTACAAAGTCTTTAGAAAAGACAGAACTGGAAAACACGGTGGTGGGGTACTGCTCGCTATCAAGGCAAGCCTTGAAAGCGAAGAAATACCAGAACTTGACACTGATTGCGAAATAATCTGGGCAAAAATAAAACTGAAAGAATCTAGAAATATCCAAATTTGTTCTTATTACAGAAATAAAGTTTCTGACGAAACAAGCCTAAAACATTTAAAAATGTCCTTGGAGAGAGGTATAAACACAAACAACTCAATAAACATAATTGGTGGGGACTTCAACTTCCCAGGTTGGGACTGGCAAGACACCACCCTAAAAGCTAATACCCCACACTCAAATCTACATCTTGACTTTCTTGATTTGATACAAGACCTCAGCCTAAACCAACTTGTTACGGAACCAACAAGGAAACAAAACACCCTAGACCTCCTACTCACAAATGAACCAAATATAGTAACAAAACTTAATGTGATCCCTGGCCTGTCTGACCATGACATTGTCTTTGCAGAATGCAACATCATTCCAGCCAGTTTGGATCAACCACCTCGCAAAATACCACAGTACAAAAAGCAGACTGGGGTTCATTTCGAGATGATTTGCTATCTCTACACACCGACCTAATCGATCAAGAAAGAGACCCGAATAAAATGTGGGAAGCATTCCATCACACCATTACCGATGGCATTTCCAAGTACATCCCGCACAAAACCCTCAATAAAAAGACTAAATTACCATGGGTCAACTTCGAACTCAAACACCTATTAAAAAAACAGGAACGCCTGTATAAAATAAAGAAGAAAAATGCAGACGAAAAATCACAACTAGATTATAAAAACATAAAAAGGCTAGTCCATGAGACAAGCATACTGGAACTATGTTGAAAACTTATTTAATGATTCAGAAAGTCAGAACACAGATAACACTCGGAGCAAACAAGAAAATGACAACATATGTGAAAAGCCCCAGAAGAACAAACGCTTCTGGACCTTAATTAAACATAAGAAAAAAGATTACACAGGAGTCTCGTCTCTTAAAGTAAATGGAATCCTACATGAAAATCCACAAGATAAACCAAACAGCCTAAACGACCAATTCCACTCTGCATTCTCTGCAAATATTACAATATCACAGGAGCAGTTCGAAACATCAGACTATATGTCACAACCTGCAAACTATTCAACCATGCCATCACTAAACATAACTACTCCCGGGATCCAAAAGCTACTTAACCAACAAAAAGCACACAAAGCCCCAGGGCCAGACAATATTCCACCAATCATCCTAAAAACACTTTCTCTTGAAATAGCCCCCATCCTCAACATGATCTTCCAGAAAAGCCTTGAAATGGGCAATTTACAATCAGACTGGAAAAGGGCTCTAGTTACGCCTGTCTTTAAAAAAGGCTCACGCTCATCACCAGGAAACTATAGACCAATATCATTGACATGTATCTGTTGTAAAATCTTTGAACATATAAATTGCGTAAATTGCAGCCCTTCGTCACTAAAAGCCTAATAGATACACATATGTAGACATGGAAGTTGTAAAAAGTCGCAAAACATTTCTTTTATTTAAAAACAGTATAATTGGAGCAGTCAGTGGAGCATTATCTCCGCTATACTGCCCCACTAAACATAACTAAAAAGTATATAGATATAACCGACAAATGATAAAACAATCTAACAATTACCACCATACTATAAACACTAACCCCCTACAGTCTCAGCAATTGCAAACCACCCTCACTATTGACTGCCATTTGAAAATAACTATGAAACAAAATCTATAAACCCTCCACGAGGGCATATCCGTGCGCACCCCGGGAAACCAAACCAGCAGAATCATCAACCAGTTGATGGAGGCTGGTCCTAAAAAGAAGAAGAAGAAGAAGACATTCCTACAAAAATTTATTCAAATCAGAACTTTCATACAGAAGTTCTGTACAAAAAACTGATTGCACTAATTTTGGTACAAAAAGGCTGCTGGCGGCCATTTTGAATTTTGGGCTGCACCCAAAAACACTCGTTCTCGTCTCACAGTGATAACAAAGGCACCCAAGAAGTTTCGTAAAGATCGGTTCATAAATACAGCTTCTAGCCAGCTGAGCCATATAGAAGTTGTGTACAAAAACTGATTGGACCTAATTTCGGTACAAAATGGCCACTGGCAGCCATCTTGAATTTTGGACCACACCCAGAAACATTCGTTCTCATCCCAAGGTGATAACAAATGTACTCAAGAAGAGTGAAGATCGGTCCATAAATACAGCCTCTAGCGCAAGCCGTATTGACACATGCACTTACTGTGTATAAGTCGCACTGAATAAATCAAAGTTCATCTAATTTGCATAATTTCTGCTCGAGAAAAAAGTTAAAAAATTTATAGTAATTTATATATTTTTTATACTTACCAATGACCCAGACTTAGCTGGTGCTAACTCCAACAAAACCAGGGCCAAACACAAATTTTGCCCCCCAATCCCCAAAATTTGCATCCAAAACAAAAAGAAATCATGTCCTAAAGGACCTCCATAGTACGCCTCTACTGCGCATGCGCAGTGACGCAGTCGTCCCGAAATTGGCGCCAATTATCATTCTTACTGGCAGTGCCTGGTCAGTGCTATGTACTCAGCGGGGAGGCAAGAGTTCCCAACTCCAGGGAGGGCCATCCCCGTCTGGGTCATTGGTAAGTATAAAAAATATATAAATTACTATAAATTTTTTAACATTTTTATACTGTACCAATGACCCAGACTTAGCTGAATAGTAAACAGGCTGGAGGGCCTAGGACATAGAGGAAAATCCAATAAGCTCAACTATACAGTAAAGAGGTAACCCCTTAAGGAGAAAAGGAGTATTAGGCTTTACATGTATCTTTCTTATTTAATATTAAATTAGAAAGATACACTACCCTTAATAATTGAGCACAATAACATTCATGTTCTCTATTAACATCCGGTATAACCCTTATACTAATTATTTTTAAAGCAAGCCAATAAATAAAGTAGTCCAGAGAATTGAGACTCTTTATAATCATTTAAAAGTGTCCGAGTATTGTATATTAAAGCCCGTTTGACACTTGACATATACAAATGCTTCACACCGAGCTACACTTTAAAAATAAGACATGAATGAATTTAAACATTAATATTACACTTTAAAACCATCCCGGAAGCGACTCAGAAATACTGACTTGGAGGAGGCATTCCCTTGTTTTTCACTATAAAGCAGGTGACCTAAGGGAACACCCGCCCCCCCCCCCCCCCCCCCCCCCTTCCCCTTGCCCTGGGTCAAATAGCCCAGAGCGAAGAGGGCAGCCGGACGGAGTCACTGCCGGAACAGAAAGCCTGCATAACTATAGTTGCAACTGTTTAGTGGACGACATTCTGAGCAACAGTTAACGGACCTAAACAATGCAGGTCTCCAGAAATGGACTCAATATTTCTGAGATAAAAATTCGTAAATGTGGATGGCTGAGACCAATAAGCAGCCTTCATTAAATCTGTAATAGCAACACTATTAGCATAAGCCCAGGAAGTAGAAAGAGCTCTTACTTCATGAGCAGAAATCTTAAGCACAGACTGCTGAGAAGAAGATAAATCTTCATAAGCAGTACGGATAGTTAACTGAATCCATCTAGCAATAGAATGGACTGAAATGTCCTTTCTATTAGGCATCAAAGACAGAAAGAAACGTTTTCGTGCCTTTCTGATAAACTGAGATCTCTGTTTATAGATACGTAGTGCTCTAACAGGACAGAGTAAAGGCCTACGCCCGTCTGAAGACGGAAGAGCCTTAATAACAATAGGTTCCGGATATTTATTAGGAGCCTGATTCTTAGCTAAAAAACCCACATTAGTAGTGAAGGTGATAGTGTTCCCAACACTACGATAATGAGAATCATCCACCGATAGTGCATGAAGCTCACTGACTCTTCTGGCAGAAGAGAAAGCTAAGAGAAAAGCTGTCTTATAAGATAAGAATTTGAAATCTACTGTCCCAAGAGGTTCAAATGGCTTTTCCTTCAATTTAAGGAGAACCCAAGCTAAATTCCACTTAGGAATTAATCTAAGAGTTCTGGGTCTATTTATCGAAAAGTTTCTAACCAACTTCGATAAAGAGACATTAGATCCAATTTGTAAACTATCATGATGTGCATAGGTATCAGATAACATAGATCTATAACCCTTTATAGTAACAGGCTGCAGTTTGATTTCGTCAAACAAGTATACTAGAAAGTTTGCAATGTCTGGTATAGAGGGATCAAATATATCTACAGAATGATCCCTACACCAACGATGAAAAACCTTCCACTTAGCCACATAGTTTAGCGAAGAGGAGGTCCTCCTACAGTTAGAAATCGCGTCCACTGCTCGTCCTGTAAAGTGCTTGCCATGCAAGAAGGACCGCACAACGGAAAAACGTGAAGGTTGAGACCTTGCGGGTTGTGATGGAGTTGGCGCGATTTCCCCTGCGAAAGAAGATCCTCTCGTGGAGGAAGCTTCCGCGGTAGGTCCCACAACAGACACCTGAGTAGATTTATCCACGGTCTCTGTGGCGACAGAGATGCTACCAACAGAATCTTGCATTGAGATTGTTTTATCTTTAGCAATACTTGTTGAATTAACGGCGCTGGAGGATACGCATATCCTATCATTCCGTCCCAAGGGATCGACAGAGCGTCTACTGCAAATGCTCTTGGATCCGGACACGGAGACACATACGTCTGCAACTGATTGTTGAGATGTGTCGCAAATAAGTCTATCATTGGCCGTTCCCATTGGTAGCAAATCTGATTGAATACTTGTTTGTTGAGAGTCCACTCCGACGGCAACAAGCGACCCTTTCGTGAAAGGGAGTCTGCTAGCACATTCAGACGACCCGGTATGTGACGGACCGAAAGAAGAACGTGATGTTCTAACGCAAACAGAAGGATTCTTTCCGTTAGATTGAACAACGGAACTGAATGAGTGCCTCCCTGATTCCGTATATACGCCACTACTGTCGTATTGTCGGATAGGATTTGGACATGAGCATCGTGAATAATGTCCATCCAGTGACGTAACGCAAGCCAAATTGACATCATTTCCTTGATGTTTATGTGCTTGCACAAAAATTGCGGATCCCAAAGACCCTGGCATCTCGAATCCGTTGGGATTAATGATGCACCCCAACCTGTTTGACTGGCATCCGTCATAACGGTAAAACTCGGATCCGGCAACTGCAGCGGAACTCCTTGAGTTAACCACTGAATGTTTGCCCAAGTCTGAATCTCTTGTTTCACTTGATCTGACAAGAGAACGTCTACATCGAGCGAATGAATTTTCACACTCCAATTCTGAGTCAGGAAAATTTGAAGAGGACGTGTGCGTAGCCGCCCCATCGGAATGAGATCCGCGGCGGCTCCGCACAGACCTATCAGTCTCATAAATTCTCTCGCCGTCACTTTGTCTGCGTGCAGACAATAGCGAGCATAACAACTGACTAATTTCGCTCTGGTTAACGGCAGACGAACGAGATTGTTGTGCGTCTCGAAGCTCATTCCCAGATGAGTGAATGACTTGGACGGCACCAGATCCGACTTCTCCTCGTTTACTATAAAACCGAGACGTCGGAGCAATAGAAGAAGATTCTGAACATCGTTCTGAAGCATTAACTCGTTGCCGTACCTCTGAAGAATGTCGTCCTGGTAGGCCGACGTTACCGCAGACGAATGAGCTCGGAAGTAGATCATTACCGAGTTCATTACCCGAGTGAAAGCCCAGGGTGCTAGATTCAATCCGAAGCACATGGCCCGGAACTGATACACCACTCCTAGGACTGCGAAGCGTAGATACTTTCGGAATGTCGGATGTACCATGACGTGAAAGTACGCATCTTTGAGATCTATGCTCGTTGCATAATCGTTCACCCGAATACTCGCTCTGACCGATCAAATCGTCTCCATATAAAACTTCGGAGCGACGATCAGCTTGTTTATCCAGCTCAAATCTATGACTGGACGGAACGAGCCGTCTGGTTTCGGAACCAGAAACAGATGGCTGTAGAATCCCAGAGATTCCTGGTTTTCTACGACCTCTACCGCGTTCTTCATTAAAAGAGACTGCACCTCTGATAACAGAGCGTCTCTTTTCTGTGGGTTTGACGGAAGATGAGTCCACTTTGGACTTCGAGTTAATGGAGGCTTTCGTTTGAAGGATATCTTTAGACCTTCCGAAGTCACTCCTCTCACCCAAGGGTCGTCCGTAATCGATGCCCACTCTTGTGAAAAACTCGACAACCTTCCGCCAACCAGAACGCGATAGAGGTTTAAGCCATCACCTCCTGGACCTGTGAGGCCTGCGGTAGGAGAAACCACGTCTTCCACGACCCGCACCTCGCCTCGTCGACCTCGGGGCGTCCGACCAATTGTCCCGGCCTGAAGGACGTCCCGAACGAGAGTCGCTATCCTGACGGTCTCTCGAATAAGACCAAGAGGACGCACCGGAACCTCTATAGGAACCTCTCTTGGGCGCATTAGACCCAGAAGTGCCTGTCTTATTCGTGTCTGCTGTATCCGACTTTTTAGGAGCCGATCTGAACAACAGAGAATCATTAGCTTTCTTTTTAATTTTATCATAAATAGCGGAAAGCTTGCCGTCAAAGAGAAGTTCTCCTGAGACCGAAGCGACTCTAAGAGAGTTCTTCACCTTAGAATCCACTAGTGTGGATGTAGCTAGGGCTGCGTCACGTCTAACCAACTCCAGATTTGCCACTGAAAGGGGGGAGTTACACGTGGAATAAGCTACTGCCCTTGAAAGAAGTCTTAAAGAGGATTGTATATCCTGAAACTCTTCCCCTTGAAGGCGCAGTGATAACGCCTTAGTAAGGTGATCTGCGTAAGATAAGGCATCTAAATTGGCTCTGTTAGACGCAATAGCTGTTTCCAACACCGCGGTTGGAATAGAAGCTGACGACGGTAACGATAGCTCTAAGTCTTCCGCCTCGTCGTCCATACGCAGAGGAACTCTCGGTATACCCTGTTCTGCCGTATCGAATTTATTCCTTGCATTAATGAAAGGCAGGTTAAGAGTATTAGCGGACAAGAAACCTGCTTTCCCCGTCCTGGAAGCAAGTTTAAATATAGCGTCGTTCAATAATTCAAATGTTCTTGCAATATTATTGGACTGCGACGGAAACTCGGGAGCGATGTCCCTGAACCGCTCAAAAAATTCAGAGTCCAATGACGCTATAATTCTCTTGTCCGGAAGCGCAGCAGTCTGGCCCGACGGAACAACTTGAGGGAGAAAGTGCCGGATGAAGTCCACGGCAGCTTTATGTTGTTCCGAAAGGGATAGCTCCAATTCATCCGTATCCCTTTCACCATCCGGTCGGACCTCCCGATGTTCCCGGTCGTCCGCCCCCGATGCTTCGGCGGAGCGTACCGACCCAGCGCCGTCGGATAATTCTCGATCCGACACCGTTTCTGTCGGCTGCTGGGATGCTGCGATAAGCTGTGCTATCTGCACAAGAATGTCCGACGTCGAGACCTGCGGAGGCGCAGTCTTTCGCTGCTTCGCCGAGGGCAGCTCCGCATCAGATGGCTCCCCCATACTTTTCCTATGCGAACGTCCGGAGTCCATCGGTCTCGAATCCCTGGCTGCCGGATGGTGTGACCTGGTCGCCGAAGAATCCTTGATCGGCGAAGCTGGTAAAATATCGGCGGTCACGCAGCCAAGGTGCGGTCGTGTGCGCTGACGAGAAGAGGAAGCCTTAACAGTCTCTGCGGACTGCTTATACAACGGAGCGTCCCGAGCGACGGACGTATGCTCCGCTAAAGACACATTTTGTACCACAACATCTGGTCCCAGATGTTGTTGTACGAGAGAGGGACCTCTCTCGCTCGCGGCCCGGCTGGACCTGGACGAGCTAGGAACCGGACTAAAAGGCTTCCTCCGTTCTCGCTTACTATCCGCCGTCACTGGGTGTGCATCTATTATGTTTATAGTGCTCGCATCACCCAAAATTTCCTCTTGGACCGCATCGGACGAACCCGGCTGCCGAACCATTCGGTGAATGGACGCTACACCGGGCGAGCTAGCGGACAACATTTGTCTAATCTCCATGAGCACTTTTGCCGCTAGCTCTGAATTCATTTGTGACGACGGACGCACACTTGAAGAAGATAACATGGAAACATCACCCTGTTCTGGTTCCTCTGAAATAGAAACTGAGAGAGTAGAGTGACCTTGTGGAGAAAGAGCCGGCATCGCTCTTTCTCCAGAAACAACATATCGTGACACACGTTTCCAATGTTTCTCATCCCAATGTTCACATATAGGACAGGGATTAATGCGAGAACACTGACTACAATTAATACAATGATCATGAAAGTCAGAGGAAGATTTCTTCCTATTACAATTTGAACAATGTCCCTTCATTGTGAAAGAACAACAATAAGTCCTAGTTACTCGCAAAAACCCCTGACACAAAGATACATAATAACATGATCCATTAATAAATGAAAAAACAATTGCAAAACAAAATAATTTTGAAAAAATATTTTTTCAGAGAAGCCCAAGTTGCTGAAAAGTAACGTTGAGCCCCGATGGATCCGATGGCAAAGTGTGGTCAAAAATTTTAAATTTATATAAAATAATTAATGAGACACTTTCGGATAATATAAATGTATCTTATAATGAGATAAACTACCACAAAGGCAAACAGCCCCCCTCAAAAAAGGCTGTTGCCAATGAAAACAAACAGTGTAAACACACTAGAAAACATGACTCCAGGCACTGAAAAAACTGGCCCGGAATCAGTCATCAATTACACTCTATCTGATGCAAAACAGAGACTCCCAGGGGAGAATCTGTAGAACATCAGATGGAAGATGCAGAACACAAACGTTATACACCCATGGGTGAAAACGTAACTATGGGGAAAATAACAGAAAACATTCTGTAACCAAGCAACTCTCCCAGGAAATTTTAGAAATGAAACTTCTCAAAAATATGCCAAAAGCATGGGAGAATTGCCAGGGGGGACTTTAGAAGGCTAGGGGAGAGGAAACACTGAATAAGCAGTGCAACAATTAGCAAGAATGACAACAAGAGGCCCATGCCTCGAAAATAGGCAACTTAACATAATTTCATCAAAAAATTTTAAGTACAGCCCTGATTATTTTTTGCCACTTCTTTTTCCTCTCCTCCTTCTATCCTCCTTAGAATCACATTTTCTCCAAAAATTACGTGTCTGGCATCCTTTAAACTGAGATTTACAAGCACAAAGATCAGTGAGATGTTGACTGATGAAGGGCGAAACAGAGAATGATAATTGGTGCCAATTTCGGGACGACTGCGTCACTGCGCATGCGCAGTAGAGGCGTACTATGGAGGTCCTTTAGGACATGATTTCTTTTTGTTTTGGATGCAAATTTTGGGGATTGGGGGGCAAAATTTGTGTTTGGCCCTGGTTTTGTTGGAGTTAGCACCAGCTAAGTCTGGGTCATTGGTACAGTATAAAAATAACTGTATTATATGTGATATATTCTATGTTACTAAACATTCATACAGAAATTTATTCAAATCAGAACTTTCATACAGAAGTTCTGTACAAAAAACTGATTGCACTAATTTTCGGTACAAAATGACCACCGGCAGCCATCTTGAATTTTGGACCGCATCCCAAAACACGTGTTCTCGTCCCATGGTGATAACAAAGGTACCCAAGAAGTTTCGTAAAGATCGGTTCATAAATATGGCCTCTAGCCCGAGCCGTATTGGCATTTGCAGTTACAGTGCTGAAAGTAACATTAAATAGATCAAAGTTAGTCTAATTGGCATAATTTATGCACGAGAAAAAAAAACGTATTATATGTGATGTATCCCTTGGTACTAAACATTCACACACAAAATTATTCAAATCAGAACTTTCATAGTTCTGTACAAAAAACTGATTGCACTAATTTTGGTACAAAAAGGCTGCTGGCAGCCATCTTGAATTTTGGACCGCACTCAAAAACACTCGGTCTCGTCCCACAGTGATACCAAAGGTACCCAAGAAGTTTCATAAAGATCGGTTCATAAATACGGCCTCTAGCCTGAGCCGTATAGAAGATGTGTACAAAAACTGATTGGACCTAATTTCAGTACAAAATGGCCACAGGCAGCCATCTTGAATTTTGGACCGCACCCAGAAACACTCGTTCTCATCCCACGGTGACAACAAATGTACCCAAGAAGTTTTGTGAAGATCGGTTGATAAATACAGCCTCTAGCCCAAGCCGTATTGACACATGCAATTACTGTGTATAAGTAGCACGGAAAAAATCAAAGTTCATCTAATTTGCATAATTTCTGCTCGAGAAAAAACCCTGTATTATATGTGATGTATTCCATGTTACTAAACATTCATACAGAAATTTATTCAAATCAGAACTTTCATATGGAAGTACTGTGCAAAAATTGGATTGTACCTACCGGTAATTTTGTACAAAATGGCTGCCAGCGGCCGTCTTGAATTTCAGACCGGACCCAAAAACACTCATTCTCGTCTCACAATGATAACAAAGGTACCCAAGAAGTTTCGTAAAGATCGGTTCCTCTAGCCCGAGCTGTGTGTACAGCATGATGGACGGACAGATGGACAATGGGCCATGACAATACCTCAAATTTGGCTTCGTCAAAGTTGAGCTAATTACAAAAATGGAAAATAAAATAAAAAACTGCCCATCCACATGCAATTTTACAAAACATGGCCTGAGAAACAGAAGATCTACTTTGTGGGGCCTAATCCACCTCTATATTATCCAAAGAATTCCCAGATCATTTCATCTGCATAATCTGACATTTATTAAATACTAAAATATACAGACTACACTGTGATGGATTCTCTTAATTCACAATATTTCTCAATTACTTCTCATAAACTGGAAATGTACCTCTGGATATGTAGCAAGAATTAAAGATGGTAAATGACATACATCCCTAACAACAGATGTACAGTACGTGGAGAGTGGATTCTAACTAAATCACCCGCAGAGTGGAGTTATCACCCAAGCTATAACTTTCAAATTTTGTACATATCGACAAAAAACACAAGCAATGTTTCAGCCAATGGACCTCCGGGTTTAACCCGGAGGTCCATTGGCTGAAACTTTGCTGGTGCTGGTGATGCTTTGCAACAAATTTGCAATTATTGCTCGGGTGGAATCTCCACTCTGCGGGTGATTTAATGATAATACACTCTCCACGTACTGTATACTGCTCAAGCTGGTGGAATGCTAAATTATAAATTATTCGTTGACAACTATTCAACTGCTCTGTTGCAATTTATTGTAGAGTGCCTATTCATTCTCTCCAATAAACTGTAACAAAACAAATCAATTCCTTTAAGCTGAATATATACATATGCTAAGAATAAGTACTTTATCATGGCACTTACACTCAGTAACTTTTTACCCAATGCAATATCCATGTACAACCAACACTATTCACAAAGTATTTTATTCAAATTTTATTACATTTTCAACTTTCACCTTTCCAAAATAGTTTAGGATGCTTATGACATAGTCATTCCAATGAGGCGTCCTAAGCCATGTATTTGAGGCCAAAAATGAAATTTTTTTTGATATTCAAGAAAAATTTTCACAAGTCTCATCTACTAGTTCTGTTAGGTAAACGGTTAATAAAACCTAAATAAGAGCTTCTAGCACTGTTTGAGTTATTTAAAACATGCTTATTAAGAACAGAAACCATTCTATGAGGTTCATACAAAAATGAGACAACACAACAAGTGTTTGTGTACCACACTTTGCATGTCTTGCAAGAGGTGGGAAAAAATAGATAGCGGAATGCACTACCAACTGTCTTTGTAGGAAAAGTAAGTTGTAAGAATGGCACAGTCATGTTAAAGAACACAGCTCACTGAACTCATTCCAATGATGAGTCATAAGCCGTTTTCGAAGCAAAAATTGAACTAGATGTGTCAGTACAATATGTATGCCCTCCTGAGCAAAAAAAGTCTGGAAAAACTGATTTTCTGAGTTTTCAGATCATAAAATAAATTCAAGGTCAATAACTTTGTGAAAAATCATCTGACCATGGCTATACTCAAACTTAATTTGTAAGTACCCATGACAAAGCCACACACAAGAAATCAGCCAATTATTCCAATGTATGGTGAAATGAAAGTGTCAATGGCACTATAGCTTAACTTGTCTGTGTGTTATATTTGATGAAAAGGATAATGTTCAATGTTTATGAAAGGATTATGAAATAAGACAAGAATTGTGATAATTGGGAATATGTTAATTTCTGTTCCCTGTATGCTATGTTTTCAATAATGAAAGTGTCAATGACACTGTAGCTCAACTTGTCAAAACAAAGACATGTACATGTATAGGATGTGACACAGCAATGACAAACATCTAGGTAATGACCTGATAACGAAGGTACATATAAAGTATTGTAACGGTCTGTACATAAATACTGACCGTTACCTGTAACAAATGTATAGGTAAAGTATTGTAAAGGTGGGTGACAGTCAGATGCTAAACTAGAAAAAATCTTTGAGTCCCAGAGTGGGTCTGACTGAACCCCAAAATATTTGTTCTCATAGCACAGTGATAACAAAGGCACCCCAAAACACACTCATTCCTATCCCAAGGTGAAAACAAAGGTACCCAAGAAGTTTCGTGAAGATCAGTTCACAAATATGAGCTGTGTAGAAGTTGTGACAAAAAACTGATTGGACCTAATTTCGGTACAAAATGGCCACTGGCAGCCATCTTGAATTTTGGACAACACCCAGAAACACTCGTTCTCGTCCCAAGGTGATAACAAAGGTACCCAAGAAGTTTTGTGAAGATCGGTTCATAAATACAGCCTGTAGCCCGAGCCGTATTGACATGTGCACTTAAGTAGCACTGAATAAATCAAAGTTCATCTAATTTGCATAATTTCTGCACGAGAAAAAAACCCGTACTATATGTGATGTATTCCATGGTACTAAACATTCACACACAAAATTATGTGATGTATGTGAAAAAAATTGTGAAAAAAACCTGTACTATATGTGATGTATTCCAGGTTACTAAACATTCATACAAAAATTTATTCAAATCAGAACTTTCATACAGAAGTTCTGTACAAAAGACTGATTGCACTAATTTTGGTACAAAATGGCTGCTGGTGGCCATCTTGAATTTTGGACCACACCCCAAAACACTCGTTCTCATCCCAAGGTGAAAACAAAGGTACCCAAGAAGTTTCGTGAAGATCAGTTCACAAATATGAGCTGTGTAGAAGTTGTGACAAAAAACTGATTGGACCTAATTTCGGTACAAAATGGCCACTGGCAGCCATCTTGAATTTTGGACCGCACCCAGAAACACTCGTTCTCGTCCCAAGGTGATAACAAAGGTACCCAAGACGTTTCGTGAAGATCGGTTCATAAATACAGACTCTAGCTCGAGCCGTATTGACATGTGTACTTACTGTGTGTAAGTAGCACTGAAAAAATCAAATTTCATCTAATTTGCATAATTTCTGCATAAGAAAAAAACCCGTATTATATGTGATGTATCCCATGGTACTAAACATTCACACACAAAATTATTCAAATCAGCGCTTTCACATAGAAGTTCTGTGCAAAAATCTGATTGCACCAAATTTCGTACAAAATGGCTGCCATCGGCCATCTTGAATTTCGGACCGGACCTGAAAACACTCGTTCTCGTCCCAGGGTGATAACAAAGGTACCCAAGGAGTTTCGTAAAGATCGGTTCATAAATACGGTCTCTAGCCCAGGCCGTATTGGCATTTGCACTTACAGTGCTGAAAGTAACACAAAAAAACATCAAAGTTAGTCTAATTTGCATAATTTACGCACAAGAAAAAAACCCGTATTATATGTGATGTATCCCATGGTACTAAACATTCATACAAAAAATTATTCAAATCAGAGCTTTCATACGGAAGTTCTGTACAAAAACCAGATTTCTGCATCGTCGGTACAAAATGGCGGCTGGCAGCCATCTTGAATTTCGGACCGCACCCAAAAACACTCGTTCTCGTTCCACAGTCATAACAAAGGTACCCAAGAAGTTTTGTAAAGATCGGTTCATAAATACGGCCTCTAGCCCGAGCCATATCCAATTGTTGACGGACAGACGGCCAGACGGACGACGGGCCATGGCATAAGCTCAAATTTGGCTTCGCCAAAGTTGAGCTAAACATTATATGAGGTGTAGACTGTACTAAAGAATTGAGGGGTGTGTTAATGTGGCCCTCACAGTTAATGTATGTGGCCCTCACAGTTAATGTATATCAACGAAAGTTACCAATTTAGAGTGAAATTATTCCAAAACGAGTCATCCTATCAAGTTACAATGAAATCCCTTCATAAATATGGCCTGCAGACTGTGCTAATGGTTTTGGGGCTTTGGGCCTGTGTAGCCATCACAGCTGATCGATCGCAACCAAAAGGGGACGTCCTCATCTAGACATACTGAGTCATCCTACCAAGTTACAATTAAATCCCTTCATAAATATGATCTGTAGTCTGTGCTAAAGCTTCTCAGGTTTTGGGGTTGGGCAGCCGTCATGGCTGAATGATCATGACCAAAAGGGGAGGTTCTTATCTAGGCATTATCTGAAGTCATCATACCAAGTTACAATGAAATCCCTTCATAAATAAGACCTGTAGACTGTTCTAAAGGTTTTCGGGCTTCGGGCCCCTGTAGCCATCACAGTTGGCCAATTATGACCAAAAGGGGACGTTATCATTTAGACATTATATGGAATCAACCTACCAAGTTACAATGAAATCCCTCCATACACACGATCTGTAGAATGTGCTAAAAGTTTTCGGGTTTTGGGCTTGGGCAACTATCAAGGCTGAATGATCGTGACCATAAGGGGACGTTCTCATCTAGACATTATCTGGAGTCATCCTACCAAGTTAGAACGAAATCCCTTCATAAATATGACCTATAGACTGTGCTAAAGGTTTTGGAGCTTCAGGCCCCTGTTACCGTCACAGTTGACCAATCGTGACCATAAGGGGACATTCTCATCTAGCCATTATATGGAGTCAACCTACCAAGTTACAATGAAATCCCTCTATAAATATGACCTGAAGACTGTGCTAAAGGTTTTTGGGTTTGGGGATCGGGCAGTCATCATGGTTGATAGATCGCGACCAAATGGGGAAGTTCTCATCTAGATATTATACAGAGACATACGATTAAGTTACAATGAAATCCCTTCATAAATATGACCTGTAGACTGTGCTAAAGGTTTTCAGCTCGGGCAGCCATCAAGGTTGACCGATCGTGACCAAAAGGGGGCGTTCTCATCTAGACATCATACAGAGTCATCCAACCAAGTTACAATGAAATCCCTCCATATTAAATATGACCTGCAGACTGTGCTAAAAGCTTTTGGGTTTCGGGCTTGGGCAGCCATCACGGTTGACAGATCATGAATAAAAGGGGACGTTCTCATCTAGACATGACCCCAAACCTGCATATGAAATTTTGTGACGATCGGATAAGAACTACGGGGTGTAGCCTGTGCTAAATGAAAATGTGAACAGACTTACAGACTCACAGTCTAATAGACTTCCGCACGCATGATGGCAATAGCTTATCTTGACTTTGTCAAGTTAAGCTAAAAAGTTGAAAACCAATTATATCGAAAGATGGAATGTAGTACTGAAATGGTTAACTGGATAACCGATTTGAAACCGGTTACCTACCTAACCGATTTGAAAAAACATCAACTGGTTACCCAAAATATCGATAGTGATCGCCATTCCATGGTTCAAACGTAGTAAATCTGCCACTTCTCCTTTGGGATAGATATACTTTGGAGCCACGTTGTATATATTGAGAAATAATCGACTTTGGCTTCAAGACTTCATTAATGATTGGCAATTTCCATGAGTACTGAGTAACCGCAGAAACTATTCTGTAGTATACATACAAATGAATGTTGTCGAGTACTAGACAACGTTCATTTGTACACACACTATGGAATAGGTTCTGAGAATACTGCTTTCCAATTCCTATAGTTTTGATCCCAAATTCGATGAAATAATGGCTACAGATAACGAGATATTAACCAGTTATAGCTCTCGGTCAGTCGGTTGTGAAAATGAGCCAACTGTTTCAGCCCTAATGGAATAACAGATGGACAAGGGTAGCACTATATGCTCCTGGCCATTTTATGACAGGGGCATAAAAAATAATAAAATTTGAATAGACAGTTTTGTGGAATAGCCTTGGGAGGCAATGGCTGTTATTCTAGAAAAATGGTTAAATCCTAAAATTGAATTGCTTGTAAATAACTGTATATGTATTGTTGTTACCTCTGTTCCTTTTCTTCTCTCTTTTTTCTTCCAATCTACCCAATGAAAATTTCACTTGAGATTCTCTTTTCTGTGACTCTTGATTTTTTTCATCCTACATGAAATGTAAACCAAATTACTTTTAAGGTTATACATTCAATGAATGAGAGCAGTATTTAATGCATTAAATAGAAAAAAAAGGGAGTTTTGGTGGCTAGGTGGATTTCAAACCAAAAGGTTCACAGTTCGATCCCCACCAGGGGTAAATGCATTGCGTCCTTGGGCAAGGCACTTAATCCTGATTGCCCACGCAGAGGTATGGTGGCACTGTGTACTTAGGCGTATGGCATGTTAATGGTGCACGTCTTCAACCAATGCTAACCCTGCTTGTGTGCAATTAGTACAAAGGGGAGCCTGGCAGTTGCTCGCCATTGCTTGGTTGTACTCTCTGGGTAGCTGGCTTCCTCCACCCATACATGAGGTGACCCTGACTGTCAAAAGTGTTGTTAAATCCCAATAAATAAATAAATAAATAAAACACAACAAATTTTATTAATAAAATTTTAGAATCAGTGTTCAATATAATGAATCTGTGGTATTAGTATGCATCTGATTTTTGCGCAGACTGTAACCTATTCCAATTATTAGCAAATTAAACCACTCATTCCATCATTATATAGTTCTGAAAATAATCTCTCCTTATGAAGTAATATGAATGCAACAACTCTAGTTTTGTTTTTTGGCAAGATTTTTGAGTCATGATTGATCAGTTTGAGAAGGAACCGATCTCCCACTAGATCCAACTTTTTTCAAATCAGTCTTTTTTTTTACTTTCTTCGAAATTTATTTATTTATTGTAATTAAGGTCAATTTCAGCATCTGCAGCTATCTCAAGACTGCAGTACAGGTATACAGTCAAGTTTAGCCATGTTTATATCTATGCTGCATCATTTTGAGGACTTCTGCCCAAGGTTACTGGTTACTGGGTCCTATTTTAGCAGGAATATAGAACTTGTTCACCAGAGTAAACAAGCACTGCTCCACTCTTTTTGTTCCCACAAGTATTATTTTTTTTTCGGGCCATCTTAAATTGATACAACTCATTGCCTTTGGTGAAAGTCATCAAACTTATAACAGCTTATCGAATGTATCACCACAGTTAAAATATAGCCTGACTTAGTAACATTCCAGCTAATTTATTAAAGCATGCCTTACTTTGTTGGCTCAAGTCCTGACTGATAAAACATTCTAACAACATCAAGGCATACCTTCAACGAAGGCATGCTTTGATGACATAGTTGGAACATTTTATCTAACAATCAACTTAATTAGCACCCAAAACTCAAGAAAAATGGCTGTATCAGCCCCCTGTTCCAATTCCATATCAGACAGATTCAATTTCTGGTAAACACTGCACTATCACATTATATGCATTGCTATTATGCATTAAAATACAGTTCCTGAAATTAAAAATGTTGACCAATTTCAAACCAATTTAAACTGCAAAATGGGGGAAACAGGCTTTATGCAACGGGATTGTTAGATAAATGTATTATCATGACCATGTGCATGTCCTGTAATTTGTACCAGATTCGAGGTCGTGTTTACTAATGGATTGCAAAGAGGCCATCATGGTGAGTTGCGATCTGATAGTAAGCACAACCTTGAATCTGATACAAATTACAGGACATGCACACGGTCATGATAATGTATGTTTATCAGTTGGGACTTGAGCCATTAGTCGGGACAAAACAGGTTTACAATATGATTGGTTATCTTTCTGATGCCCCTGGCAACATGTGTGATTGAGAAATATTTCAACTTACATATTCAAGTAAAGTAATTTTATAGTCCTTCTGATCTTCTTCATTTTCATCTTCATCTTTCCCACTTACAACCTCATTTATAATACTGAAACTGTGTCTTTCTGAATTTTCATTCATTATACCATGACTATCATCAACCCTTGAAGCAATTGAATGAAATGATTTTTGTGATGAACTGTGATGACTGTGCACTACATCTTCAACAGATGGTTTGTAGCTAATTGCCGACAAATTATTGTTATTTACTTCACCCACATCTCTAATATTTATGTTTGATGAATCAGGAATTTCATCAGAAAAGGTTTGCTCAAGAGATGATGAAGTAGAAAGTGACTGGCTATGAGTTTCTTTTCTGTGATAGTCATTTTGTAAGTCTGATGAACACAGTATCACGGTTTCTTGCGAGCTTGACAACTCACTGTTATACAGTCCTGAATCATCCTCTAAGTTATCTGTTTGTGGTGAGTTGTTTGAAGTACTTTTTCCACTGGGCATCTCAAAACCATCTAGGTTTGTCTTGTATATGAACGTATCAAGCCTCCTCTCTACAAAATTGTAAAGAAAAGAAAATATAGTTTCATCATATTGAAAACTAAAATCAGAAAAATGCAATCTCCTGTAAGACCCCAAAAAAGAAGATCATCTGTTTCTCATGCCATTTTTTGTAAAACTGCATATAGGTGGATGGCTTTTTATTTTATTTTTTATTTTTGCAATTATTTCATTGCCATCAAGAGTTCATGTTCTTGGTTTGTTTTATATTTTAGGCCTCATAATCTATAGAATAGGGTGGTGGTGTATTTCATCCCTTGAGTGCAAGAAGGCTGTGCAATGCTAAAGCAATTTCAAGGTCACTATGACCTTTGGCACAACAACTTCAAAATAAATAGGGTTCTTCCTCCTATCATACCCAACCCGCATGTCAAATTTGGTTCTTTTGACCAAGCACAACTATAATCAAAGAGCTGACATCAAGTCATTCTACAGATGGTGGACAGACAGTGCCATGGCCACATGAAAAAATTTTTGCTGGCGATAAAAAGGATGAAGAAGATAATTTTGAGAAATATGTCAAGTCCTCTGCCTCTGACAATGGCAATTTGGATAATACATGTAGCAAAAAATTTACGTTTAATCTGTCTGAATAGAAATAACTAATTGCCAGGCCACAAGTCTTGATAATTTTTATTTTATGTTTAATGAATTCATTATTATTTTCCATGTCTGTTCTAAACTTGATGAGTCCCAGAAAAAAAGTTTTGTATAAAAATATGTATAAGAAAGAAGGAAAAGGTAACAAATAGACTTACGTTTTGCAGAAAGTTGTTTTGGACTCTTCTCAAATACTGGTTTGTCATCTTCTTTTGCAAATGCACTTGAAAAAGATCTCTTTAGTTTGGAAAGGGAACTTTCCAGATTTCCCTAAAAGTAAACAAATAATTCATATCAGTGTACCCCTTTATGCAACCCTTTTATTAGCATTGGAGGTCGGCAGTGGCAAGGCAAAAGTCGCAGAATAATAATTTCTCCGGCAATAAAGCAGCGAACAGAAAAAATTAAAAAAAACATCACCACAGCTGTTAAGTGAACATTCAGGCTTGGTTTCGGTATTAAAATATTACCTTAGTCTAAGGCACATTTTCGTTATGGCATTTCTGTGTCAAGACAAAGAGCAGTGGCCATTTAGTGAATTAATAAACTTCACTCCATTGTCTGGGTGCTGCCCATAATTTTTTCAATTACTGAACATTAACAGACAAGGGTCACCCTCTGTGATTGGCAAGGTGAAGAATTAGTGATGGTCAAAACCAGGGACCAGCCGTGAGGGCGACTAGGGCGATTATGTCGCCCTTCTAAGCCCAAAGTCGCCGAGAAAAATGGTTGGGGCAATTACAAGTCGCCCTCTAAAAATTGGCCAAAATGAGGAAAGGATGAACTGAGTGATGCGAGGTTTACATGAAAACGATTATTTTCAAAAATCAAATGTGCTCGAATGTGATAAATGGGCATTTTAATTCGACAAATAAACATCCATTTATTTGAAATCACATGACAATCAATTGTCCATTGTCGCTTTTGGCAGATTTTTTTTATTTCTATTTTGTTGCGTTTTAGTCGGAGCTTCAAGTGTCGAAACAAAAATAGGTGACTCATGCGACTCAACAAAATAACCCAGTTTGAAAGTAGGTTACGTCGCTTAGGATGCCGAAAATGTATACACAACGGACGTATTTTATAACACAGTATTTTCATTTCGTTTTGCTGACAACTATTAATTGTTGGGCTGTCTATTCCCAGAAAAACACAAATGGAATTGAAACACATGAAAAAAGGCTTTAGTGATGACAAGAAAAGCTTTGTACAGGACACAAGTGTGCATGTGGACGATCTTGAAAAAGGGTCCTCCTAAACACCGGAATGACACGAAATGATGCGGAATGACACCGGAATGCCATAAAAATGATGCGGAATGACATTTCTTTTACAAAATTCTCGACCCCAGAATGTATTTTGTTTATTAACTAACAAAGTACCTCCCAAGCAACCTTCTTACATCTGGTCCTGTTCACACTTTCAGACTCAGGAAATTATTAGCTTAGTAGACTTTGGTGAAAGGCAACCACAGGAGGGTGCTGGGGGATTGGCAGGAAGAAGAGGGGAGGGGTCATGAAGGAGAGGGTAGCAGTGAGGAGATTTTCAGTCAATAATTACTTAGTGATTTTTTAACCTGGCACAGATGCATCATAGACAACTGGACCTGGATTATTTGGATGTTAATGGAGGACCACAAATTGAAAATATGAAGGGGTGGCAGGAGTGGTACATGAATATTCTTAATTTTCCTCACTTGCCTATGAAGTCTCCCTACATGACTCTGCAGTCTCCCTATTTTTTCTGGAGGGAGACTTGAAGTCTCCCTAAAATTCCCCTCTAGGCTGGTCTCTGGTCAAAACGGCATTTTTCTACCAAAGTAGTGATCAGAAAAAAAGCATTGGATTCACCCAACAAGCACTGGTTGACTAGTGAGCTTACTCCTAGTTCATCTCCATTTAGTGATCTCCAGGTATTCCTTTTGTTATTGTGTTGCAGATGCTTTGTTAGAACCAATCACAAAATGAATACCTGAATCTAAAATGCTGATTCAAAACTGCCAAAGTAAAAGGTGTTTTTGCCAAGGCACAGTCATTTTACCGTGCAACTGTTTTACCAATGAAAATTTGTTCAGTTGGTAGGCCAATTTATGAAATTCTTTATGACTTACTTTTATAACATATTCATTCTCCTTAACTCTTAGAAGCCGAGGAGTCAGAATGAATTTATTGAACATGACATACCGCGAAAAACTTACCGTAAAGCAGGTGCTTCTAGTCAAGTGTTGTCTGCCTATTCAGGCAGACGACACTTGACTAGAAGCACCTGCTCAGTGTTTAATTCTCTCCCAGCCCAAAGATAGCCAAACCGTCACAGCCAGAATACCTGCCATACTACATCACAGGCAAGAAAACTTGACTCCTGGCTTCTGAGAGTCAAAAGGAATGCAACAACATTTTAGAACATTCAGGTAATCTTACACACATAAAGATAAAATGTTTAAAATTAAGTTTTTGTCTGTCAATAAAAACTTATCAAAACCAGTGCACAACACAATTCAGGTAATGTTAAAGAAAAAAATGTTGAATGCATCAACTGTCTGAGTTTGAGGTAATACACCATTGGTAAAGGATCAGACAACACAGTATTCCAGCACAAACAGTCAAAGAACCCAACATTTTGTAGTCATTAAAAAATGGATTATGAGTCTGATAATTTAAAGATGACTATCAATGGCTGTTCGTATGAAGTCTAGTTATGCACTAAAACAAAATCAATAGCTATATTTCTTTGAGGCAAATGATACTTGGGCAAAATAACTGTTTTCCAACAATACTGTGGTTCAAAAGCAGGCACAGTTTTAAACAGATCATGACCGTGCCGTTACCTGGTCACTTTCCACCCCACAACACTGTAAAATCTCAGCCATTGAAAAAAAATGTGACAGCAATGAATCTCTCAAGCTATTCTCATTTCCTTCTCTTCATTTAGGCAAGATTTCACAAATATTTTATGTTTAAAATCTCAACCTAGTGGTATAAGTGTGTTGTGGCAATAACACAATCTCGATAGATAAAGAGACTGCTTTGTGATCCTCAAGAATATTGTTAACTTGTACAGGTATGAAATCCCATTAGCAAAGGCAAAGATAACTCAAGTTACTATCAACATTCTAGAATAGACTGCCGCAATATGAAACAGTAATATTTCAGTATTTGCAGATTAATTTGCATTGGTCGTCCTATAAACACTATCATGTCAACAGCTTCTTTTTCCATAAATATATTCCAATGGATCTGTCTGTCTGACTGTCTAACTGTCTGGTATTTATTTATTTATTTATTGGTGTTTTACGGTCACATACTTATGCACAATGGCTAATCGTGACAGTGACAGTTTTACGGGTGGAGGAAGCCGGAGTGCCCGGAGAGAACCACTGAGCATCAAGGAGCAACTGTCAGCTCCTCAACATTCTAACTCTGTACAAGCTCTGCTCAGGCAGGGTTACAGTTGAAGACATGTGCACCATCGACGTGCAGTACGTCTTAGTACACGGCGTCATCGTACCCCCATGTAGGCAACCGGGATAAAGAGTCTTGCCCAAGGACACAACACGGGTCTTCCCTGACGGGGATCGAACTCGGGACCTCTAGCATAGAAGTCCAACAGACTACCACTGAGCCACCACGTTCCCCTATCTATCTGTCTGTCTGTCTGTCTACCTTTCTTATTTATTAAGGGATAATGAAACTTTCAACAGACAGGGACATATGATGGGCAGATTATGGGATGGAAGAAGCCAGAGTGTGGAGAGAATTGGCAAATAGTGGCGAGCAACCAGGGTTTGCAATCGGTACTGGAACCGATACAGGCAGTACTCGGCCTTTTAATCGTTACCGATTCCCATCCTTCAGAACCGACTGTTCTGGTACTCGTGGTTATTATATGTGAATGTGATACATGAGTAACACGATGTAATGTACACAGGCAATAAAGAGTTAATTGAACGTTTTGATAACGCTGGAACTTCAAAGACTAGACTGTCGTTGATATAGTTTGTCTGGAAACACGTGGGTGTATGAACTGTATGATTGGGTATACAACATAATTATTTTTAATATTATTATTTAATAATTCTACATGTGCAAAAAGATGGGAGGGGTGAATTGAACATTTTCACTAAAATTTTAAGGTTTTCCAGGCGGCTAAGCCACACATGAACTTTTGAACTTGAAGTGAATACATAAATATGCGTTATTCTGTCTTCAAAATTAGGCTGTTGACGCAATTCCATCTCAAAATTGGTTATAAAAATTTGCCAGTTCAAAAAATAGTAAATACTACCAGAATCAGACACAGCATGTGACTTTGACTTTGGCAACTTGGAAATCACACTCAGTAGACATACTGTTCACAGCTTTGTAGTTTGTGTGTGTAAACCCCCCTTCCCTTTCCTCCCCCCCCCCCCCCCCCCCATCCCAGTGGGCAATCGGGATTAAGTGTCTGGTTGCCACAGGTGAGATTCGAACCGCGGACCTCTCGACTTGTATAATGTCAGCAAAAATATACAGTCGCTATGACTATTCAGATAACCATAATCTATAATTTGTTTCCATTCAGAAGACAACTTTTTTTATTACATAGCTTATTTGACACAGCACTCTAGACTCTGTCAAACAAAATATAAATATATATATAATAAATGCTTATATCAGAAATACTACGGCTAAACAGATTTTTAATGCTTGGAAATCTTAGAGTTGTCAGTAAAAGCTCAATCCAATGACAGGTCATTACGTATGTTTCAAGGCAAAAAATGAAAATGTCTAGTTATTCGGGAATTTTTTTTTATGTAAATGTTGTCTATTTGTATTATATGAACAGTTAATATGAGAAGATCAATTCAATTCTACTTCCAAAACAAACTTGCTCACAAGGTTATGATGTCAACATCAAGCCAGAAAATAAGCAGACTGTCCTCTGCAAAATGGGGGCCCAAGAGGGTGAATTTAGTGATGCTACCCTGCATAGCTGGGTAGCATCACTAAATTTACCCTCTGTGAATCTCAATCTGAATCAGGGTCTCAAAACTAAACAGAAAGAAGAGGTACCCAGAGGATAAATTGGGCAATTTAGCACCATCAAATTCACCCTCTGGGACCTCATTCTGCAAATGTCATATTGCTTATTTTCAGGCCTGTTCAACATTGACTTCTGACGTCACAAATCTATTGGATGTGTTTTGAATGATAATTGTATAATGAACTATTTATGTCGATTATGTGAAAAAATATATTACCAATCAGAAACAAGGGACTGACAGTAATAAAAGGATATCTGTTTTGTTTGTTTGTAGAATATGGTTATTGAAGACATACAAAACCTTTTCGAGTTTGCTTCCAGAAGTTTTATCAACACTGTGATTGGTCAGTAATGGGCTGAAAAAAAAGAAAAATTCAAATAAATCAATAGGTTTCATAAATGTTTTAACAAACTATATTATACTACTCAAAGTTTGCTAAGCACCAAGCATATCCAACTACCTGTTTTACATTTTAGTTGAAATATTGTAATGAAAAGTGTATATACATTTTATTTAATTATATCTTTAATGATTTAAGTACAGAAATTAAGATTTTATGTGTGTTTAACATTATTTTTTAGATTCTGAATACGATAACCATGGAAAGTTAAAAAATTTATAGTAATTTATATATTTTTTATACTTACCAATGACCCAGACTTAGCTGGTGCTAACTCTAAAAAATCCAGGGCCAAACACAAATTTTGCCCCCCAATCCCCAAAATTTGCATCCAAAACCAAAAAAATCATGTCCTATAGGACCTCCATACTTCGCCCCTACTGCGCATGCGCAGTGTCAAGGACGTTCCGAAATTGGCGCCAATGATCATTCTTACTGGCAGTGCCTGGTCAGCGCTATGTACTCAGCGGGGAGGTAAGAGTTCCCAACTCCTGGGAGGGCCATCCCCGTCTGGGTCATTGGTAAGTATAAAAATATATAAATTACTATAAATTTTTTAACATTTTTATACTGTACCAATGACCCAGACTTAGCTGAATAGTAAAAAGGCTGGAGGGCCTAGGACATAGAGGAAAATCCAATAAGCTCAACTATATAATATAGAGGCAACCCCTCAAGGAGAAAAGGAGTATTAGGCTTTACATGTATCTTTCTTATTTTATGTTAAATTAGAAAGATACAATACCCTTCATAATTGAGCACAATAACATTCATGTTCTCTATTAACATCCAGTATAACCCTTATACTAATTATTTTTAAAGTAAGCCAATAAATAAAGTTAGTCCAGAGAATTGAGACTCTTTATATTCTTTTAAAAGTGTCCGAGGATTGTATATTAACGCCCGTTTGACACTTGACATATACAAATGCTTCACACCGAGCTACACTTTAAAAATATGACATGAATGAATTTTTAACATTAATATTACCCTTTAAAACCATCCCGGAAATGACTCAGAAATACTGACTTTGGAGGAGGCATTCCCTTGCTTTTCACTATAAAGCAGGTGACCTAAGGGAACACCCTCCCCCCCCCTTCCCCTTGCCCTGGGTCAAATAGCCCAGAGCGAAGAGGGCAGCCGGACGGAGTCACTGCCGGAACAGAAAGCCTGCATAACTATAGTTGCAACTGTTTAGTGGACGACATTCTGAGCAACAGATAACGGACCTAAACAATGCAGGTCTCCAGAAATGGACTCAATATTTCTGAGATAAAAATTTGTGAATGTGGATGGCTGAGACCAATAAGCAGCCTTCATTAAATCTGTAATAGCAATACTATTAGCGTAAGCCCAAGAAGTAGCAAGAGCTCTTACTTCATGAGCCGAAATCTTAAGCACAGACTGCTGAGAAGAAGATAAACTCTCATAAGCAGTACAGATAGTTAATTGAATCCATCTAGCAATAGAATGGACCGAAATGTCCCTTCTATTAGGCATCAGAGACAGAAAGAAACGTTTTCGTCCCTTTCTGATAAACTGAGATCTCTGTTTATAGATACGTAACACTCTAACAGGACAGAGTAAAGGCCTACGCCCGTCTGAAGACGGAAGAGCCTTAATAACAATAGGTTCCGGATGTTTATTAGGAGCCTGATTCTTAGCTAAAAAACCCACATTAGTAGTGAAGGTGATAGTGTTCCCGACACTACGATAGTGAGAATCATCCACCGACAGTGCATGAAGCTCACTGACTCTTCTAGCAGAAGAGAAAGCTAAGAGAAAAGCTGTCTTATAAGATAAGAATTTGAAATCTACTGTCCCAAGAGGTTCAAATGGCTTTTCCTTCAGTTTAAGAAGAACCCAAGCTAAATTCCATTTAGGAATTAACCTAAGAGTTCTGGGTCTATTTATCGAGAAGTTTCTAACCAACTTAGATAAAGAGACATTAGATCCAATTTGTAAACTTTCATGATGTGCATAGGTATCAGATAACATAGACCTATAACCCTTAATAGTAACAGGCTGCAGTTTGATTTCGTCAAACAAGTATACTAGAAAGTTTGCAATGTCTGGTATAGAGGGATCAAAAATATCCACAGAATGATCCCTACACCAACGACGAAAAACCTTCCACTTAGCCGCATAGTTTAGCGAAGAGGAGGTCCTCCTACAGTTAGAAATCGCGTCCACTGCTCGTCCTGTAAAGTGCTTGCCATGCAAGAAGGACCGCACAACGGAAAAACGTGAAGGTTGAGACCTTGCGGGTTGTGATGGAGTTGACGCGATTTCCCCTGCGAAAGAAGATCCTCTCGTGGAGGAAGCTTTCGCGGTAGGTCCCACAACAGACACCTGAGTAGATTTATCCACGGTCTCTGTGGAGACAGAGATGCTACCAACAGAATCTTGCATTGAGATTGTTTTATCTTTAGCAATACTTGCTGAATTAACGGCGCTGGAGGATACGCATATCCTATCATTCCGTCCCAAGGGATCGACAGAGCGTCTACTGCAAATGCTCTTGGATCCGGACACGGAGACACATAGGTCTGCAACTGATTGTTGAGATGTGTCGCAAATAAGTCTATCATTGGCCGTTCCCATTGGTAGCAAATCTGATTGAATACTTGTTTGTTGAGAGTCCACTCCGACGGCAACAAGCGACCCTTTCGTGAAAGGGAGTCTGCTAGTACATTCAGACGACCCGGTATGTGATGGACCGAAAGAAGAACCTGATGTTCTAGAGCAAACAGAAGGATTCTTTCCGTTAGATTGAACAACGGAACTGAATGAGTGCCTCCCTGATTCCGTATATACGCCACTACTGTTGTATTGTCGGATAGGATTTGGACATGAGCATTGTGAATAATGTCCATCCAATGACGAAACGCAAGCCAAATTGACATCATTTCCTTGATGTTTATGTGCTTGCCCAGGAATTGCGGATCCCAAAGACCCTGGCATCTCGAATCCGTTGGGATCAATGATGCACCCCAACCTGTTTGACTGGCATCCGTCATAATGGTAAAACTCGGATCCGGCAACTGCAGCGGAACTCCCTGAGTTAACCACTGAATGTTTGCCCAAGTCTGAATCTCTCGTTTCACTTGATCTGACAAGAGAACGTCTATGTCGAGCGAATGAATTTTCACAGTCCAATTCTGAGTCAAGAAAATTTGGAGAGGACGCGTGCGTAACCGCCCCATCGGAATGAGGTCCGCAGCGGCTCCGCACAGACCTATCAGTCTCATAAATTCTCTCGCCGTGACTTTGTCTGCGTGCAGACAATAGCGAGCGTAACAACTGACTAATTTCGCTCTGGTTAACGGCAGACGAACGAGATTGTTGTGCGTCTCGAAGCTCATTCCCAGATGTGTGAATGACTTGGACGGCACCAGATCCGACTTCTCCTCGTTTACTATAAAACCGAGATGTCGGAGCAATAGAAGTAGATTCTGAACATCGTTCTGAAGCGTTAACTCGTTGCCGTACCTCTGAAGAATGTCGTCCAGGTAGGCCGACGTTACCGCAGACGAATGAGCTCGGAAATAGATCATTACCGAGTTCATTACCCGAGTGAAAGCCCAGGGTGCTAGATTCAATCCGAAGCACATCGCCCGGAATTGATACACCACTCCTAGGACTGCAAAGCATAGATACTTTCTGAATGTCGGATGTACCATGACGTGAAAGTACGCATCTTTGAGATCTATGCTCGTTGCATAATCGTTCACCCGAATACTCGCTCTGACCGACCGAATTGTCTCCATATAAAACTTCGGAGCGACGATCAGCTTGTTTATCCAGCTCAAATCTATGACTGGACGGAACGAGCCGTCTGGTTTCGGAACCAGAAACAGATGGCTGTAGAATCCCGGAGTCTCCTGGTTTTCTACGACCTCTACCGCATTCTTCATTAAAAGAGACTGCACCTCTGATAATAGAGCGTCTCTTTTCTGTGGATTTGACGGAAGTTGAGTCCATTTTGTACTTCGAGTTAATGGAGGCTTTCGTTTGAAGGATACCTTTAGACCTTCCGAAGTCACCCCTCTCACCCAAGGGTCGTCCATAATCGACGGCCACTCTTGTGAAAAACTCGACAACCTTCCGCCAACCGGTACGCGATAGAGGTTTAAGCCATCACCTCCTGGACCTGCGAGGCCTGCGGTAGGAGAAACCACGTCCTCCACGACCCGCACCTCGTCCCGTCGACCTCGGGACGTCCGACCGGTTGTCCCGGCCCGAAGGACGTCCCGAATGTGAGTCGCTACCTTGACGGTCTCTTGAATAAGACCAAGAGGACGCACCGGAACCTCTATAGGAACCTCTCTTGGGCGCATTAGACCCAGAAGTGCCTGTCTTACTCTTATCTGCCGTGTCCGACTTCTTAGAAGCAGATTTGAACAGCAGAGAATCCGAAGCTTTCTTTGTAATTTTATCATAAATTGCAGAAAGCTTGCCGTCAAAGAGAAGTTCTCCGGAGACCGAAGCGACTCTGAGAGAGTTCTTCACCTTAGTATCCACGAGTGTGGATGTAGCTAGGGCTGCGTCACGTCTAACCAACTCCAGGTTTGCCACTGAAAGGGCGGAGTTACACGTGGAATAAGCTACTGCCCTTGAAAGAAGTCTTAAAGAGGATTGTATATCCTGAAATTCTTTCCCTTGAAGGCGCAGTGATAACGCCTTAGTAAGGTGATCTGCGTAAGATAAGGCATCTAAACTGGCTCTGTTAGACGAAATAGTTGTTTCCAACACCGCGGTTGGAATAGACGCCGACGACGGTAATGATAACTCTAAGTCTTCCACCTCGTCGTCCATACGCAGAGGAACTCTCGGAATACCCTGTCCTGCCGTGTCGAATTTATTCCTTGCATTAATGAAAGGTAGGTTGAGAGTATTGGCGGACAAGAAACTTGCTTTCCCCGTTTTGGAAGCAAGTTTGAATATAGCGTCGTTCAATAATTCAAATGTTCTTGCAACATTATTGGACTGAGACGGAAACTCGGGAGCGATGTCCCTGAACCGCTCAAAGAAATCAGAGTCCAATGACGCTATAATTCTCTTGTCCGGAATCGCAGCAGTCTGGCCCGACGGAACAACTTGAGGGAGAAAGTGCCGGATGAAGTCCACGGCAGCTTTATGTTGTTCCGAAAGGGATAGCTCCAAGTCATCCGTATCCCTTTCACCATCCGGTCGGACCTCATGATGCTCCCAGTCGTCCACCCCCGATGCTTCGGCGGAGCGTACCGACCCAGCGCCGTCGGATAATTCCCGATCCGACACCGTTTCTGTCGGCTGCTGGGATGCTGCGATAAGTTGTGCTATCTGCACAAGTACGTCCGACATCGAGGCCTGCGGAGGCGCAGTCTTTCGCTGCTTCGCCGAGGGCAGCTCCGCATCTGATGACTCCCGCATACTTTTCCTATGCGAACGTCCGGAGTCCATCGGCCTCGTGTCCCTGGCTACCGGATGGTGTGACCTGGTCGCCGAAGAATCCCTGATCGGCGAAGCTGGTAAAATATCGGCGGTCACGTAGCCAAGGTGCGGTCGTGTGCGCTGACAAGAGGAAGAAGCCTGAGCAGTCTCCGCGGACTGCCTATACAATGGAGCGTCCCGAGCGACGGACGTATGCTCCGCTTGCGACACATTTTGTACCACATCTGGTCCCAGATGTTGTTGTACGAGAGAGGGGCCTCTCTCGCTCGCGGCCCGGCTGGACCTGGACGAGCTAGGAACCGAACTCAAAGGGTTCCTCCGATCTCGCCTACTATCCGCCGTCACTGGGTGTGCACGTTGAATGTTTATAGTGCTCGCATCACCCAACATTTCCTCCTGGACCGCATTGGGTGAACCCAGCTGCCGAACCATTCGGTGAATGGACGCTACACCGGGCGAGCTAGCGGACAACATTTGTTTAATCTCCATGAGCACTTTTGCCGCTAGCTCTGTATTCATTTGTGACGACGGAAGCGCACTTGCGGAAGATAACATGGAAACATCACCCTGTTCTTGTTCCTCTGAAATAGAAACTGAGAGAGTAGAGTGATCTTGCGGAGAAAGAGCCGGCATAGCCCTTTCTCCACTAACAACATATCGTGACACACGTTTCCAATGTTTGTCATCCCAATATTGACATATAGAACAGGGATTAGTGCGAGAACACTGACTACAATTAATGCAATGATCATGAAAGTCAGAGGAAGATTTCTTCCTATTACAATTTGAACAATATCCTTTCATTGTGAAAAGTCAACAACAAGTCCTAGTTACTCGCACAAACCCCTGACACAAAGATACATAATAACATGATCCATTAATAATGAAAAAACAATTGCAAATCAAAATAATTTTTGAAAAATATTTTTTCAGCGAAGCCCAAGTTTCTGAAAAGTAATGTTGAGCCCCGATGGATCTGATGGCTAAGTGTGGTCAAAATTTTTAAATTTATATTAAATAATTAATGCAACACTTAGGATAATAAAAATGTATCTTATAGTGAGATAAACTACACCAAAGGCAAACAGCCCCCCTCAAAAGAGACTGTTGCCAATGTAAACAAACAGTGTAAAACACCAGAAAACATGACTCCAGGCACTGAAAAAACTGGCCCGAAATCAGTCATCAAATTACACTCTATCTGATGCAAGACAGAGACTCCCAGGGGAGAATCTGCAGAACATCAGATGGAAGATACAGAACACAATGTTTATACACCCATGGGTGAAAACGTAACTATGGAGAAAATAACAGAAAACATTCTGTAAGTGTAACCAAGCAACTCTCCCAAGAGAATTTAGAAATGATCTTTCCCAAAAATATGCCAAAAGCATGGGAGAATTGCAAGGGGGGACTTAGAAGACCAGGGGAGAGGAAACACTGAATAAGCAGTGCAACTTTTTAGCAAGAATGACAACAAGAGGCCCATGCCTCGAAAATAGGCAACTTAACATAATTTCATAAAAAATTTTAAGTACAGCCCTGATTATTTTTTGTCACTCCTTTTTCCTCTCCTCCTTCTATATCCTCCTTAGAATCACCATTTCTCCAATAATTACGTGTCTGGCATCCTTTAAACTGAGATTTACAAGCACAAAGATCAGTGAGATGTTGACTGATGAAGGGCCAAACAGAGAATGATAATTGGCGCCAATTTCGGAACGTCCTTGACACTGCGCATGCGCAGTAGGGGCGAAGTATGGAGGTCCTATAGGACATGATTTCTTTTGGTTTTGGATGCAAATTTTGGGGATTGGGGGGCAAAATTTGTGTTTGGCCCTGGATTTTTTAGAGTTAGCACCAGCTAAGTCTGGGTCATTGGTACAGTATAAAAATGTGGATATTATTGGTAAAAGAAGAAATTTTTCAATTTGCTAAAAAGTTGACGGAGCGAACTGGTATGGGTTCAATATCGAGTATGAGACCCATTACCGTTAATTACAGCTTGACAACTCCTTCTCATGCTCCCAATCAGGTCCCTGGTGGTCCTTTGTGGGATGTTGTTCCATTCTTGGACCAGCATGGCACCAAGCTCCTGGACACTTCTTGGCTGGACTGGACGGGCTGAAATTGCAAGCTGCAACTCATTCCAGACATGTTCGATTGGATGGAGGTCAGGGTATCTTGCTGGCTCAATCCCCTCCCTCTGTCGGTACTCCCCGACAGCATGGGCAACATGAGGATGTGCATTATCATCGATCAGAATGAAACTATCACCCACTGCACCTGCATACAATCTGACGTGGACATCCAGGATCTCATCAATATACCGCTGTGCAGTCAATGTACCATGTTCAAGGACACAGAGCTCTGTACGTCCGTCTCTGCTGATGCTGCCCCAGACCATGATTGACCCTCCAACATAGCGGTCATGCTCAGCAATGTTGGCTGCCTGGAATCGCCCTCCTGGTCTTCTCCATACCCTAGAACGCGTATCTGTGTGGTCTAGGCAGTACCTTGAGCCATCTGTAAAATGGACAGGATGCCAGTCTTCTCGTGTCCATCCAACGTGGTCCATGGCCCATTCATATTGTGCCTGGCGGTGGTCCTGGGACAGCGGAATGTGAATACGTGGTCTTCTCGATCGGAGACCACCTTCGTGCAACCTTGCCCAGATAGTCTGCGTCGAAATGCATTCTGAAGATCACTGCGAAGCTGGGTTGCTGTGGCAAAGCGGTTTCTATGGGCCTGAATGATCAAAAAACGGTCTTCAGCTGCAGATGTTGCCCTGTCTCTGCCACCACCATGCCATCTTACTGGTGTGCCATATTGCTGAAATCTTGCCCAGGCTCTGGTTATCACTGTATGGTACACACCAAGGGCTTCACCAACCTGACGATGGGTAGACCCTTGCTCCACCATCCCTACAGCCCACCACATTTCTGCTTCAGACAAATGTCTTCTTACATTTGCATTTGCCATATTCAATCATTAAATCACAAGGGTCTGTGTTGAAATGAAGATTGAATACCCTACATATGTAATGTACATGTAGACAGAACACAAAAACATCATGAAAATGAAGGAGTACATGCTTTCCATGACTGTCACGAAAAGTCTGCCTGTCAAGAGAGCTAATGTAAACACTGGGGACCATCTCAATACATTCCTCAATCATATCTACCAAAAATATCACAAATATGTCACAAGCAAATTTCACAATGATGTTTCAAATATTTGGTGCTTTACAAACTTTGAGTAGTATATTTATTCAATTTCCTTTTCTTTTTCCTGATTTGTTTATCTCTTTTTTATTTTGTAATCAACATTATGTACTTCTTGCTAACACTAGTATAAACTGGCAAAATTAATTTTCCAGAAAAATCATAACTGACTCTCTCCAGCACACATGGCATGAGGCCATTGAGCCTGTAAAGCTCAGAGCCATCAGGCTCCGTTATAAAAATGACTGGGATTTTAGGTTTTACTGTGACCTTGAAAATATGGATTCTGGTGTAATGTTCCACATGTGGTCTGGCTTCAATTGAAACACAAATTTTCAGTCATAAGAGGGTTATGGCCAGTACAGTGATTTGAACATCAGCTTCACATTAAACTTACATTTGGTAGAGGGCACACCATTTCCTCATTATACACAACAAACTATTAATTGAAAATAGAATAGGTTTTCATTTTTGAAATTCTCTAAAAAAAAAATCAACTTTGTACAATGCATTCCAGTGAGGGACTATAAGTAGAGTTGGTTGTTTAACCCCTTTGCTGCTGTGCAAGTTTTTAATTTCCTGTGCTGAGCCATATATGGGGGAAAATGGAAAAATATGATAAAAAATGAAAAAAATCAGAAACGTAAAATAATTTGTAATTTTCATCTGCTAGAACATATTTGAACATGTTTGGAGTCCAATGTTTAGTTCCAATACTTAATTGTGGTGTGGTATAACCTGAAACATGGGTTATTAATAGCATAGTCCAGGCCCCTATAAAGCAGCTGGCTGTGTTTTATTTTCTTCGAAGTAAAGGAAATTCTCAGAATTGAGTGAATACTCTCTGATAATAACTCAAATCAAACTGAAAGGCAGAATGGACATGGAAATCAGGTCAGGTGACCGTCTTGTCGATAATTTGCATAATCTCTACAGTGATACGTTGTAAATCAATGATTCTGGGATTTGGAGTTAGCTCTCTTCCAGTACAAATGTCAACTTGTCAAGTCAGCTTATGAATTGGGTATCTGTCTTTCTGAAAGTAAAAGGCATGTTATCAAGTTCTCAACTTCTCCTTGATTCTGGGCAGCAGCTTTCTTAAATTCTGATTTTCTTCACTTATTTTCATGTTAGGCAATATGTCAATGGCATGAATGGAAATGAAAAATGAATTTGACATGACGGACGAACTATAAATTATCCATCTCAAACAGCATCTTTGTGACTAAATGTTTGATTCCTCCCCATCCGGATCCATGCACCTGATGCCTGTATCTAAGCCCTTGGGGTTGAATGACTTTTTATGAAAGCATATGCAGATTCCAGATGTCCTATTTTGTTCATCGAATTTACAGGAAACAATCGTAATAAAGTTTTTTTTCATTTTTAGTTCACTTACTCGTTATTTAAAATGTTTCAGTACTATCCTGTCCCAGTTTAATTATAAGATATGGAAAATATGTATTGTGTTACAAAAACCGAAAGCGATAATCAACTTTTTTGGTCCAAAAGAGAACTGAGGAAAAATTTCAGAACCGACAAGCTGTAGCTATAAGCCAAGTTTAACCCTTTACCTAACACGAAAAGCAAGATCACACTTGCAAATAAAATTCTTGAAGCACTATTTTTTTTATTTTTTGTGTCAAAAACATAGCTTATGACCCCTCTTTGAAACTGAACGAGCTCATTCCAATGAGGTGTCATAAGCTATGTTTTTGTGACAAAAAATAATAATGAAAGTATCAATGACACTGTAGCTCAACTTGTCAAGACAAAGACATGTACATGTATAGGATGTGACACAGCAATGACAAACATCTAGGTAATGACCTGATAACAAAGGTACATATAAAGTATTGTAATGGTCTGTACATAAATACTGACCGTTGCCTGTAACAAATGTATAGGTAAAGTATTGTAAAGGTGGGTGACAGTCAGATGCTAAACTAGAAAAAAATCTTTTGAGTCCCAGAGTGGGTCTGACTGAACCCCAAAATATTTGTTCTCATAGCACAGTGATAACAAAGGCACCCCAAAACACACTCATTCCTGTCCCAAGGTGAAAACAAAGGTACCCAAGAAGTTTCGTGAAGATCAGTTCACAAATATGAGCTGTGTAGAAGTTGTGACAAAAAACTGATTGGACCTAATTTCGATACAAAATGGCCACTGGCAGCCATCTTGAATTTTGGACCGCACCCATAAACACTCGTTCTCTTCCCAAGGTGATAACAAAGGTACCCAAGAAGTTTTGTGAAGATCGGTTCATAAATACAGCCTCTAGCCCGAGCCGTATTGACATGTGCACTTACAGTGTATAAGTAGCACTGAATTAATCAAAGTTCATCTAATTTGCATAATTTCTGCACGAGAAAAAAACCCGTACTATATGTGATGTATTCCATGTTACTAAATATTCATACAAAAATTTATTCAAATCAGAACTTTCATACAGAAGTTCTGTACAAAAGACTGATTGCACTAATTTTGGTACAAAATGGCTGCTGGTGGCCATCTTGACTTTCGGACCACACCCAAAAACACTCGTTCTCATCCCACGGTGATAACAAAGGTACCCAAGAAGTTTCGTAAAGATCGGTTCATAAATACGACCTCTAGCCTGAGCCATATAGAAGTTGTGGAAAAAAACTGATCAGACCTAATTTCGGTACAAAATGGCCACTGGCAGCCATCTCGAATTTTGGACCGCACCCAGAAACACTCGTTCTCGTCCCAAGGTGATAACAAAGGTACCCAAGACGTTTCGTGAAGATCTGTTCATAAATACAGACTCTAGCCCGAGCCGTATTGACATGTGTACTTACTGTGTGTAAATAGCACTGAAAAATCAAAGTCCATCTAATTTGCATAATTTTCTGCACGAGAAAAAAAAATCCGTATTATATGTGATGTATCCCATGGTACTAAACATTCACACAAAAAATTATTCAAATCAGCGCTTTCATATGGAAGTTCTGTGCAAAAATCTGATTGCACCAAATTTTGTACAAAATGGCTGCCATCGGCCATCTTGAATTACGGACCGGACCCAAAAACACTCGTTCTCGTCCCACGGTGATAACAAAGGTACCCAAGGAGTTTCGTAAAGATCGGTTTATAAATACGGCCTCTAGCCCAAGCCGTATTGGCATTTGCACTTACAGTGCTGAAAGTAACACCAAAAAACATCAAAGTTAGTCTAATTTGCATAATTTACGCACGAGAAAAAAACCCGTATTATATGTGATGTATCCCATGGTACTAAACATTCATACAAAAAATTATTCAAATCAGAGCTTTCATATGTAAGTTCTGTACAAAAACCAGATTTCTGCATCGTCGGTACAAAATGGCGGCTGGCAGCCATCTTGAATTTCGGACCACACCCAAAAACACTCGTTCTCGTCCCACGGTCATAACAAAGGTACCCAAGAAGTTTCATAAAGATCGGTTCATAAATACGGCCTCTAGCCCAAGCCGCATCCAATTGTTGACGGACAGACGGACAGACGGGCCATGGCATAAGCTCAAATTTGGCTTCGCCAAAGTTGAGCTAAAAACTGAATGGAGAATTTTGTGAATAGTGCTGGCCGATTTTGGCCGTTACGTTGGGTAAAGGGTTAAATGCTTCCTGAGAATATTACTAGCTGGTTTCGGCCATTATGTTGGGTAAAGAGTTGCTATACATGAGATTTAAACTAAGGCTGTACAGTGCACAGGGTTAGTTACTTAGATAATAATAATTTTTATAAACGGAAAGGATGAGTAACTCTATGCAATGCACAAGATTAGTCTCACTTTCTGTTTATAAAAAATTGGTAACTGGCATATGACACACTACATCAAAATGTACTCTCATTAACACTGTGCATGCACAGGGTTAGTCACCTCAGGGTTTAAAACTGACATCCAGGTATTAAATCTCCATGTACCCTGGATGTTGCTCGAGATAACTTATAATAGTGGCTCAGTAGTCAGTGCATTGGTTTTCAAACTGAAAGGTCCACAGTGCGATCCCTGCCAAGGGTAACTGTATCGTGTCCTTTGGCAAGGCACTTCATCCTGACTGCCCAAATGAGGGCACAGTGACGCTGTATACTAGGGCATATTGCACATCGATGGTGTACTTGTCTTCAACCAATGCTAACCCTGCTTGTGTGGAGTTAGTTTGTTGGAGAGTCAACATTGCTTGCTTGGTGGCTCTCCAGATACTCAGGCTTCCTCCATCTGTAAAACAGTCATACATGAGGTGACCCTGGTTGTTGAAAGTGTCATTAAATCCCTATAGTTAAATAACTTATAATAAATTTTGTCAGAAAATATTCTTGAGTTGGGAAATTATGGAACCAGACAAGCAAAATGCTCATGATGAATGGATAGATGAAGATAGATTTAAATTTTATAGTAAATTTCCTTTCTTATACCTACCACAATTGTTTACAACAGGCTTGCACTACAGTGGAAATCCCTAACTCGGAAAAAATACTCTCTATTTTCTTCTTTCCAAAGCGATTTGGGAAAGAAAAGGTGGTGCAAAAGCACCAAGAAAAAATAAGCCAAAACTGGGTTGAGTGCGACTGGCGCACACCCAGTAGGGGACACTCTTCTCCTTGTACTAATCCGCGGCTTCCAGAACCAGTAAGCAGACGTACAACCAACGTGTCATTCTACTGAATCGGCCAACATTGGAGTTATGTGATTAGCAGGGAGGAAGGATTCTTACCCGCAAAAAGAAGACGGGAGGGCCTCCACGTAAATAATTGCGGTAAGTATAATAAGAAAGAAAAATTTACTTTGCAAGAACCCTAATGGCTAGGGTTGATGACAACCAGAGCAGAAGACAAGAGGGCCTAAAGAAAAAAGGTCCTCAGACTGCTCCTGCAACTGACGCAGATAGATGGAGAAAGTAGAAGCATTTCTCCAGTAGGCTAACTGTATAACATCCGACAACTGACGGAGTTAGCATAAGCCCAGGAGGTAGACAATGCATGCACCTCGTGGGCAGAAAAACGATTGGCAATACAATCGTCAGTCGCTAGAAAAGCTTATGACGCGTGAATAGCAAGACAAATCCATCTAGAAATGGGTTGAGGAGAGATCTTCTGTTGACCATGGATAAATGACAGAAATATATATCTTTTCCTGTCTTTCCTAATGAACTGCGTCCGGTTGAGGTAAATGCAAATTGCATGAACCGAACAGAGCAAAGGGCGATTACCCTAAGCAGAAGGAAGAGCCCTAAAACAGATTGGAGGTTGAGTAGTTTCTGGCATTTGATTCTTGGCCAGAAAGGAGCAATCAGTGGTAAAGTAACACTGTTGGCAGAGCTCCTGAAAAAGGCCGGATAAACAGAGAGGGCGTGAAGCTCACTAACCCTTTTGGCTAAGGCAAAAGCCATCTGAAAATCTGTCTTGTATGCGAGAAAATGCATATCCACCTGGGATAAAGGTTTGAATGGCAGTGCGCTGCTGCCCCCCCCCCCCCCCCCCCCCCCCACTCCCCCAAGCAAAGCAGCACCCAAGAAAGATACCATCTTGGGGTAAGCTGCAAAATCCTAGGACTTTTCAAAGAAAAGTGCCGAATAAGCTTGGAGGGGTATGGATTAGTGCTGGTACAAGGCTTTCCCACATACGAAGAGATCTCCGAAAGCATGGACCTGAACCCTTAGATGGTAACAGGCTGGAGAACGCAAGAATCAAACAGATATACCAGACCTCCGCAATCTGTGTTATCGAAGGATTGGCATAATCAACAGAGTGATCAGCACACCATCGACAGAAGACCTTCCATTTAGCCACATTGGCTAAACCAGTGAAGTGCCGCCTTGAAGAAGAAATGCACTCCACTGCTCGTCTTGGAAAACCTCTACGGAGGAGATAGGACCTGACAAAATTTATGCGTGAAGGCACAATAAAGTCAGGTCGTCGTGAAAACTCCTCGGGTGACCTTGGCAAAGATGGCTGTGACGTAGAGGGAGACGTGCCAGAACTGCCGCCAACAGAGAGTGGAGCTGATTGATCCACACCCGCTGAGGCGACAGAAGAGTGATGAAAATGATTTGACAACTGCAGGTTCATATCTTGGCTAGAACCTGAGGCAGAATCGGAACCGGCGGGAAGGCGTAGCTGACTAGATCGTTCCAATCGAGTGAAAGAGCATCCATGGCGAAAGCCAGAGGATACAGACACAGGGACACGAAAGTGTACACCTGAGGGTTCCAACGGGTCGCAAAAAGATTCATGTGGGGACAACCCCAGAGATCGCAAAGCGACTGGAAGACTGCCCTGTGAAGCATCCACTCAGTGAAAATGAACCTGCCCCGTCGGGACAGGGAGTCGGATAGGACGTTCAGGCGACCAGGAATGTGACGAACCACCACCCCAGCATTGACATCCTGAGCGAGCAGTAGAAGATCCCGAGCCAATTCGTACATGGGAACCGATTGTGTGCCACCTGGGTTCCAATTGTAAGCGACCACTGTCGAATTGTCAGACAAAAGAAGGACCTGACAATTCGAAAGGTAGGGGATCCACTGCCGGAAACTCTGAAGAATAGCAAGAAGCTCCTTCTGGTTGATGTGAAGAGCTGCTTGATCCTGTTCCCATACATTGTGAAAGGAAAGACCAGAGGATCCAAAGTCGCTCACCATCCGAGATCACTGGCATCAGCCATCAGAACATGATTGGATATGGGTAAGTCCAATGGAACTCCCTGCATAATCCACTGAACATCCATCCAGGTCAGAAGGTGACCATGAAGAGATGCCAGTAACTGAAGCACCAGATCCAGAGGATCGACATTTGGCCTAAACGACTGAGAAAGTGTTGGAGAGGTCTGACATGCAGCCGACCTAAAGGAATGAGATCCGTCACTGAACCGCAGAGACTGAACAGCCGGAGAATACTCCGAGCTGTCGCAGACATGGACTGGGTCAGAGTCAGGGTTAAAGCCGAGAGAATCACAGCCCTCACCCGGGGAACTGCAACCGTATTCAGCTGAGTATGGAAGTCCATCCCCAGATGACAAAACGACTGAGAAGGGACGAGGCCTGAGTTCTCTTCGTTGACTCTGAACCCTAGCGACATGAGCAGTAGTGTTGAAACGATTAGCCGACTAATCGATGTCGACGCGATTATTAAATTAGTCGATCCCTAAATCTGCTAGTCGATTAGTCGGAACATCTGCCCCAACCATACACCATCCCCTTAAATTCACCCAACATTGTTGCGAACGTCACAAGTAAACTCCCGAAATAAAAAAACAACCCACGGAAATAACGTGTTTGATGTTTCCGACTGCATGAATAACAACCCTAGTTGGCCAACTGACCAGAGATTGAATAAGACCAGGGGTGCGTGAAGTAAACAGGGAAAAATATATGAGTGAGCTTATTCTCGAGCCTGCAGGAAAATTAGGACCCAAAGTTGACATGAAATTAGGCCACCTACGGACATCAATTTGTTCACCAGGTACTGGTAAGTTCGAAATGTCTTACAGAAACATCAAAGAGAAATTATGGAAGAACACATACCAGTTCGTATTTGGAACAATTTGTTATCACTAAAGAACCAATTACAAAATCCATGTGCTTTTTATTTTCATTTTGTAAATACATGCGGACAAATTCCTGGAAATCTGCGAGTTTCCGGGAAATTGAAAGTGAAACTAGCTTTTCCTCGAACTGCAACTGAGTTAAGAGGAAACCCAATCAGGTCAGGTGATGATTTTCAAAGCAGACAATATGGAAATTAGTAGGCGTGTTCGATGTATGCATAATTATGGACAGATAAGAGGTTAAGTCATAATACAAGAAGTTGTGTGGGAGTGTTCGGTGTACAATTATTGACAGGCTGATGACTGCTGTGGGCGTTAACTGTGCTTAATTTTCGACAGGGGATGTACATCACGCATGCGTAAAGAGCACTTCCTTTTGTTGACATTCAATGGGATGGAACGAATAATATAAAAAAAAACCTGAAAAATGATTTATTTTATTAAAATATCAGTGACTATATTGAGAAAAAAAGATTTTAAACAGAAGCTACCAACATTAATTCTCTCTCGAAATTGAAAGAGGTTTTGAGGACTTTGAAAGCTTCACTTGTCATTGTTTCATTGCAAGTATTACTGTTAGTTTTAACCAGGAAAGAACGGCGTTACACGTGTTTGATAACAATAACATGGGGGCTTCGACTAGTCGATTAGTAATCGATTACTGCTGGCGACTAGTCGATTCCTGAAAATCACTAATCGTTTCAACACTAATGAGCAGGCTCAAGTGTGTCGACATCTGACTCCAGAAGAGCAGCATTGGAGTGCCTCTGGAGGATATTGTCCAGATACGTCGAAGTAGTTACCCTGGACTGAGTGCGATGGAAGGCTGTCAGATGCAACAACAGTCAGATGAAGGCCCAAGGTGCCAGGTTGAGGCCGAAAGGCATGGCCTTGAACTGGTAAATTCGCCCCAGAAAAGTGAACCTGAGATACTTTTGCGATGTCCGAAGAATCGGAACATGAAAGTAAGCGTCTCGCAGGTCGATGCTGGAAGCGAAATCTCCCTGGTGAATGGAGCGGCGAATCGACCTGAAAGTCTCCATGCTGAACTTGGAGCAATAATAGACTGGTGCAGAATACTCAGATTGATAACTGGGCGGAGTCGGCCGTAGTTCTTCGGCACCAAGAACAGGAGGGAATAAAATCCCACTGAATGAATGTTCTTGATGACCTCGATTGCCCCCTTTGACAGGAGTTTGTCTATCTCCGTGATCAAAAGTTCTCGACGTGCAACGTCTAAAGGAACTTGGGTTGGAAGAGGCAATCTCGACAGAAAGGATATCCGCAGACTGGACCGAACATCTAACATCCAAGGATCGGATGTGATCGTGGCCCAATGGTCTGCAAACTCGGATATCCCTCCTCCAACCTGGGACGAATCGAGGTGAGGACCTTCGAGCCCAAGCGAGGTCCGTGAGAGGAGAAACCACTTCCTCTGCTACATGAAGGATCCTGAGACCTCCCTCTGGACTGCCGATGCTTACCCTTACCATGTGAGTAAGAAGAAGAAGCAGGAGGAGGATCAGCCTTTGGCTTCACAGAGGAAGCAGAAGGGCATTTGTTAGGCTTAAAACGACCCCGGCCTCCAACAGAAGGTGGATCAAGCTGGCGAAGCAGCAGATGATCTTTGGAATGACGCAGAACGTCATTCCGGACCATCGCCACGGATTCATGGAATGGTCGCAGACCCACCAAAGAAGCGGATCCAAGAGCAGCGCCCTGTCCTTCAGGAAGGGAACGGTTTCTGACCAACACATCGTCCCGGTGAACTAATTCCAAATTAGCCATGTTACAGGCATGCGTGTAAGATGCATGAGCGTCTTAGAGATCACACGCAGAGGAGCCTGTATGTCGTCAAACTTATCTGGAGGCAGATAAGCAGCCAAGGCAGAGACGAAGTGATCCGAGAGAGAAAGCATGCCTAGCATCTTTCTGGATAAGCTCATCATGGACTCCAAAGTCACCATAGGAATAACGGCCGACTTGGGCCGATCGTCAAAGTCTTGCAGACCAATGAATTGGCGGAATCATAAGAATGATAATGCACAGGGTGCAAAAAAAGGTATCAGCCTAGTGAAGAACGAAGTCTTCATAGCCTTGAAACTCAGCTTTGAGTCCAATGCTGCAAAAGCTTCGATCACTTGTACCGACTGGTACGGTCGAAGGTGCTCAGAAGCAGGTTGCTCCACAGGCTGTAGGCACGTGACCGATATCGCGGCCTGGTTGAAACCTCGGGCTGGTCTGACGATTTGAAGGAACTCAAACACAAAGTCAAGAGTCGCCCCCAAGTTAGAAGACTGATGGCTCTCAATGTCAGGTGTGTCTGACCCATTGCCTGAGTCGGAAGACACATTGCCCATGTCGGGCATACCAGCTGATGCCTCCCATGGGGTAGGAACACCAGGAGGATCAGAAAGCAGTAGCCTGCTTCCAATCCTGGGAGGCGGCACTGTGGAGGGCACCTGGAACCCACTAGAAGCCTCGCTGGAGGCAACGGGAAGGTTCCTGGAAAGAAACTGTGTGAGCAAGGAGGGGCCTCCCTAAGCTCACAACCTGTATCTGCCAGTTCGTTGTGGGAATGGCCCAGCAAAGTGGCTTTGCATCTTTCCCTCTAAACCAGCGAAGGGCCGCGATCCTCTAGAACCCTCTGACGCGGGGCGACAGGTGGCAGCCGAAACATCTGAATACAGATGTTTATAGGGGTATGAAATACCCCGAGGATCTGAAGTGCGGGTACTCAGGAGAGTCGCCACAGACCTCTGAGGGACAGAAGGTCCAGGCTGCACAATAATGCACCAGTCCCGCAAAACTGGCCGAAGGACCAGAGTGCGTGCACGGAAATGCAACAGAGTCCATGGTGACCCCACCATGGACATCTGAAACCAAATCAAAACCTGCTGGGCTCGACGACTGAGAGACTTCAGCAGAGGGATCAGCCGGCAACCACTTCCGACTTCGCCGAGTTGAAGCCAGGGAAGGGTGAGGCCGATATCCCACGTCCAAGAAGCAGAAATCCCTGTAGACCCCTGCAGGGATAAGTTGAGTTCGGCTGAAATGGAGACCGATGACGTCACCAACTGAGTAGCAGCAGGAGCGGATATATCAGTAGCTGTTGACAAAGGCAGAAAAGCGGAGAGAGAAACCGAGCTCGGCTCCAAGAAAAGACTCCCAACCCTAGTGACAGCCTCAGATGTCGACTGGAGGGGGACAGTAGTCCCAGTGTAACAGGATATCTTCCTCCCCCCCCCCCCCCCCGGGCGGGGGGAAGATATCCTAGTATATCTTCCCCCCCACCCACCCTGGATATCTTCCCCCCCACCCATAAAAAACATTTTTTGGATTAATTTGACATTATTTGATGTTGAAATGGTGAGAACAGATCCTGGCCTGGATATCTTCCCCCCACCATGACACAAAAATGTTTGTCAAACATTTGACACTAATTGATATTGAAATGGTGAGAGAAATAGATTTGGGACTTTAAAAATGGTTTCGGATAAACACAGAGTTAGGGTTGGTTGGAATGGGAGGTGGGGGGAAGATATCCAGGCCTGGATATCACCCCCCGTCCCACCCCCCCCCCCCCTCCCACCATGACAAAAAAAATTTTGTCAAACATTTGACACTAATTGATAATGAAATGGTGAGAGAAATAGATTTGGGACTTTAAAAATGGTTTTGAATAAACACTGAGTTAGGGTTGGTTGGAATGGGAGGTGAAAACACTGAGTTAGGGTTGGTTGGAATGGGAGGTGAGGGGGAAGATATCCAGGCCTGGATATCTTCCCCCACACAATGACAAAAAAATTTTTGTCAAACATTTGACACAAATTGATAATGAAATGGTGAAAGAAATAGATTTGGGACTTTAAAAATGGTTTCGGATAAACACTGAGTTAGGGTTGGTTGGAATGGGAGGTGGGGGCATTCCAACCAACCCTAACTCAGTGTTTATTCCAAACCATTCTTAAAGTCCCAAATCTATTTCTCTCACCATTTCATTATCAATTAGTGTCAAATGTTTGACAAAAATTTTTTTGTCATGGTGGGGGGAAGATATCCAGGCATGGATATCTTCCCCCCACCTCCCATTCCAACCAACCCTAACTCAGTGTTTATCTGAAACCATTTTTAAAGTCCCAAATCTATTTCTTTCACCATTTCATTATCAATTAGTGTCAAAAAAATTTTTGTCATGGTGTGGGGGAAGATATCCAGGCCTGGATATCTCCCCCCCCCCCCCCCCCCCCACCTCCCATTCCAACCAACCCTACCCCAGTGTTTATTCCAAATCATTCTTAAAGTCCCAAATCTATTTCTCTCACCATTTCATTATCAATTAGAGTCAAATGTTTGACAATTTTTTTTTTTGTCATGGTGGGGGGGGGGGGGGGGGGGGGGGAAGATATCCAGGCCTGGATATCTTCCCCCCACCTCCCATTCCAACCAACCCTAACTCAGTGTTTATTCAAAACCATTTTTAAAGTCCCAAATCTATTTCTCTCACCATTTCAATATCAATTAGTGTCAAATGTTTGACAAAAAAATTTTGTCATGGTGGGGGGGTGGGGGGGGGAGATATCCAGGCCTGGATATCTTCCCCCCCCCCCCCACACCTCCCATTCCAACCAAAGGGTTACCCATGTACCTTGGAAATTGACCATGGCAGTGTCAAAGATGGAAAATTATGGGAAGTAGCTTCAAGCTGCATCATTCCTGTTGTTTGTATACAATGTTTCATGTGCTATAACAACTTTTATTGTTTAAGTGCTATAACAAATGGCATTGCTTTGTTAGGTTGTTGTTGTTGATATAGTCTGGAGTGAATAAAAATATCCAATCTTTTGTGGGTAGTTAATTTTCTCATTGTTTATATCCAGGCCTGGATATCTTTCATTATCAATTAATGTCAAATGTTTGACAAAACATTTACTGTCATGGTGGAAGGAAGATATCCAGGCCTGGATATCTTCCCCCCACCCATCTCCCATTCCAACCAACCCTAACTCAGTGTTTGTATCCGAAACCAATTTCTCTACCCACAACAGTTACACTTCATGTCACATGACAACATGAACCAGGATAGTTGAGAAAATATTGAAATGATTTTTTGTCACAGGTTTTCAACTGGATGAGAGCAAGATATCCAGGTTGAACCTGAAAAAAAACAACATTCTGCCAAAAAAAACCCATTTTTCTCGCCATTTCATCATCAAATAATGTTAAATGGAGGGGGAAAGATATTCAGGGTGGGGGAAGATATACTAGGATATCTCACCTCCCCCCCCCCCCCCCCCGGAGGGGAAGATATCCTAGGATATCTTCCCCTGCAGGGGAAGATATCCGGGGGGGGGGCGGGGGGGGGGAGATGACGTGTGACACCGGAACCAGGCATCTCATCGCAAGAAAGTCAGCAGCTACTGCAGTATCCACACCATAAAAAGACTGCAAAACCCCCAGGAGGGGGTATCATTCTCTCCAGACAAAGTCAAATCGGAAGGCCCTGAATGACTGCGTTCCCCTTCCTGCATGTGCGGGAGGAAAGTGTCACGTGCCCAAACTATATACTAGATGGAAGCCCAAAAGATGGAAGACCACCCAGCCCACAGGGTCTTTCAATAGAACATCGAAATAAAGTGGAGCATCAACAATTGGAAACTTCATCATGCTAAGACAACAAAAATGTCCCGCAAGATATCGTCCTAGGCATATCTGGTGAGAGCAATGTAGATGGGAAGGTGAACCCAAAGAAAAAATAAATCAGGACACCCCCAGCTACCAGAGTAAGGTAGCAGGAAACAAAGGCCCGATGGGAACAGAAAAGTACCCCAACAGCCAAAAGGGAACTGGCAGAAATTCTACCCTCAACAGAGGGGAGAGAAGCTGCCACAACGGCCCCCAGCTGACAACTAACTCAGTTAAAAGCAGAACCCAAACGGTTAGCATTAATGAACAAAAGACCGAAACAGCACAATACGTAAAAATCACATGAGGAATCGGTATAGAGATTTATCACGAAAAGTATAGTGAATAATCGATAGAATATATAAAAACAAAGCCCTGTATGTCTGGATAGTTAAGAAACAGCTATGAATCCACAACTCAGAACAGGAAACATCGTTAACGTTGAATCAAAAGGTATCACTGTTGAAGAGCAAAATGATCCGCATCCTGTAAGATGGCGGAAAAAAATAGAATGACACGTTGGTTGTACGTCTGCGCACTGGTTCCGGAAGCCGTGGATTAGTACAAGGAAAAGAGTGTCCCCTACTGGGTGTGCGCCAGTCGCACTCGACCCAGTTTTGGCTTATTTTTTCTTGGTGGTTTTGCACCACTTTTCTTTCCCAAATCGCTTGCGAAAGAAGAAAATAGAGAGTATTTTTTCCGAGTTAGGGACTTCACTGTAGTGCATGCCTGTTGTAAACAATTGTAAGGAAGGTTGATAAGAAATTACATACATACTTTGCTGGAAATTATTCTGTGGTTCCAAAGTTATGACAAAGACAATGAAATCTGCTTTACAGCTGCCATAACTTTCAGTTTATGTAGAATTTTTGTTTTAAATATGATGCAGGTCATGAGCTAGTTATCAAGGATGATAAACATAAACTCACCTTGGAAATTCCTCAGATTCAAAGTCAGAGCTTTCTTGAGATAATGATCTTGTTAAACTACCTGCAAAATATAAAAATGAAACCATACATCATTGAAATCAAATGATCACTCATTTCCGACTGTGATATCATGCAAAAAAAAAAAATACAATTGACATTTCAAACCTTCTTCCAAGTATAGAAAGAAAAAATACCAACTTCTATTCTGAAAACAGTTATAACCTATAAATTGGAAGAATATTGAACAATACCATTTCAACGCTAAATTAAAAGAATGACATGGACTGGTGGAGACATGATTAAAATTTGATGATAGATCAATCAAACTTTTCAAACTGCAATCTTATTTCTGCAGGATGAAACTACAGTTCTGGGAACACAAAAGCAGTTTCACTCACTATCAAATAGCGATCTGATGTGATCGTGACTCAATTATACCAGTGGATTGCGATTTTTAAAATACTGTGAAATCAAGAAAAACAAACAAAAATAGTATCTCAAATTTAATGTGTATACATTTCTTTTTAGACTGGTGATAAGCTACAGTGCTCCAGGGAGGTTACAGACATGAGATTGGAACCCAGTCTGGGCCCAGGCAAAATTCTCTATTCACTTTGTTATCCCAGAACTGCATGAATTGTTTTGCCCGACATATTCCATTGGTTATGAGTTTTTTAGGTAACATGCTGAAACCATTGATCAATAATTTTTTGACAAAATAAGAGCCCATATTAGAGGAAAACAATGACACTTTTCTCTGTACTCTGCTGACAAAACAATCTTGAATGACCTTTTCTGAAAATTTTGTTACTATTTCTCAGATCAATTTTTGTAAAATTGCATATGGGCGGGCAGTTTTTTATTTTAATTTTTATTTTTGTAATTATATCTTTGCAATCAAAAGTTCATGTTCCTGGTTTGTTTTATGTTTTAGGCCTCATAATCTACAGAATAGCATGGGTGGTGGTGTATTTCGTCCCTTGAGTGCACAAAGGTTCTGCAATGCTAAAGCATTGCAAAGCCTTGTTGCACTCAAGGGATAAATTTAGCAATTTTATTAACTTGGATAAAATATCAGACATAAACTATTTAAAGTTTAGTTTTTAAGTTTGCATTGGTTATAAAAAGAGAGCATGCAGTAGCCAAAAGTACCATGTGGAAAGGCTTGAGAAACAGATTTTTAACTTTTTTAGGCGTTACCCCAGTATGTATCTATTTACCTAACATGACCAGAGGATAGCAAAATTTTATTCAATAACTAAATACTTTTTTTTGCTTCAACAACATAGCTTATAACCCTTCACTGGAACAAGCTCAATGACCTCATTACACTGAGTCTTCATAAGTTATGTTCTGGAAACAAAAACTTAAAAGATATTAAAATTCTAATTCTAAAATATTTTCCTCACCACAACTTGTGGCTCTCAATGGAATGATCTCACATCACCATTGGGAGAATAAGCTATTTTCAAAGAGAAAAAAAATCCCGCTCAGGATCACAGATCCAATGTCGAGTTGTGACCTTGACCTTTGACCTGGCGAGTCCAAGGTCAATAGGGTTCTTCCTAGCACCAAGGCCAACACACCTATGAAGTTTCATGACTCTAGGTTGAACCACTATCAAGTTCTCATCCGGAAACCAATTGTTGCGATATACTATGTTCAAGGTCACTGTGACCTTGACCTTTGACCTGGTGAGTCCAACATCAATAGGGTTCTTCCTCGCACCAAGGCCAACACGCCTGTAAAGTTTCATGGCTCTAGGTTGAACCACTATCAAGTTATCATCCGGAAACCAATTGTTGCGATATACTATGTTCAAGGTCACTGTGACCTTGACCTTTGACCTGGTGAGTCCAAGATCAATAGGGTTCTTCCTCGCACCAAGGCCAACATACCTATGAAGTTTCATGACTCTAGGTTGAACCACTATCAAGTTATCATCCGGAAACCAATTGTTGCGATATACTATGTTCAAGGTCACTGTGACCTTGACCTTTGACCTGGTGAGTCCAAGATCAATAGGGTTCTTCCTCACACCAAGGCCAACACACCTATAAAGTTTCATGACTCTAGGTTGAACCACTATCAAGTTATCATCTGGAAACCAATTGTTGCGATATACTATGTTCAAGGTCACTGTGACCTTGACCTTTGACCTGGTGAGTCCAAGATCAATAGGGTTCTTCCTCGCACCAAGGCCAACACACCTATGAAGTTTCATGACTCTAGGTTGAACCACTATCAAGTTATCATCCGGAAACCAATTGTTGCGATATACTATGTTAAAGGTCACTGTGACCTTGACCTTTGACGTAGCGAGTCCAAAATCAATAGGGTTCTTCCCCTCACCAAGGCCAATCTACCTATGAAGTTTCATGAATGTGAGTTGAACCATTATCAAGTTATCATCCGGAAACCAATTGTTTAAGATTTACTATGTTCAAGGTCACTGTGACCTTGACCTTCGACGTAGCATGTCCAAAATCAATAGGGTTCTTCCTCCCACCAAGACCAACCTACGTATGAAGTTTAATGAATGTGAGTTGAACCACTACCAAGTTATCATCCGGAAACCAATTGTTTACAATAGCCCGCCTGCCCGCCCGCCCGCCCCGCCCGAGACCCACCCGTCCGCCCACCCGCCCACCCGCCATTCACCAAACTATAAGTCGAGTTTGACTTCGTCACAACTCGACTAATAATTTTATTTTTTCAGTGCAGTGGATCCAAATTAATTGTACACTGTTCAGCAGAATATCTTTTTTAATTGCATATAACTTTCAAACAGTAACCATTTACCACAAATTTGACCTATTAATTGAATATGGGTTATTTGATCCATGTTACTTCAAGAAAAGTAAAATCTACTGAAATTTCACACAGATGACCAACAAATTCTGCATAATATATATTTTTGTTACTATTTATTTATTTATTGGTATTTAATGTCACTTTCAGCATTTATGGCTATATCATGACTACATCATAAGTAAAAAATAAAATTTAGCCAGTCGTTTATACCTACATTTCCCACTTTCAAGGACATCCACGCCAGGTGTTAGTTATGATATGCGTAGTTTACCAGTGGACCAGGACTTGTTTACAGCAAAAAAAAACTTTCACTTCTCAGGCTTATGACATGGAGTCATAATACATCAATATAATGTTTTCATTTCTGGAATTCCCTTTAAAAAAAATTTCACAATCCAGTGTAAATATTTCCATTGGTTCCCTGAAGCCTGCACCCTGTGTAACATGTAACCAACTAACCCTGTACCTTTTTTACAGCCTTGGTCAGCATATACTTTCATGTAGTGTGCGATATGGCAGCCTATCAATGGATCCTGTGTAATGCCTATGGTTAGTTAGTGTATGTTAGCTAACCAACTAAATCTGTGCAATGCACTGGGTTAGTGACTCTTTTTCTTTCAGGTCATGAGATGAAGTCTATTATGCGACTAACCCCATGTATTGTACAGCCTTATTGAGCGTACATTTTCATGAAGTGTGTGATATGGCAGTTACCGTGACGAAAATTCTTTATAACCAGAAAGTGTGACTAATCCTGTGCAATGTACAGGGTTAGTCACACTTTGTGGTTATAAAGAATTTTCTTTATCCACTGAGTAACTAACTCTGTGCACTGAGTATAGCCTAAGTGTAAATCTCATCCATATTAACTCTCTACCCAATGTTATGTACTAAAACAGCCAGTGCTATTCTCAACAAGAGCAACGTGAAGCGTGGTATATGTGCCGCCCTGCAATGTCATGGATAGAATTACAAAAAAAAAAACAAGATCAGTCTTGCAGAACTTTAGTTATAGAGCGGAAACCAATTTCAAGTGTATTTAACATTGGAGGTCATTGTAACCTTGACCTTTGGCACATCACGGTCAAAATAAATAGGCTTCTTCCACTCATCATACCTAACCCACATATGAAGTTTGGTAAAGATCCGGTTGGTAGAACTTTATAGATCGGAAACCAATTTCAATTGTATTTAACATTGGAGGTCACTATAACCTTGACCTTTGGCACACCATGGTCAAAATAAATAGGCTTCTTCCACTCATTATACCTAACCCACATATGAAGTTTGGTAAAGATCCTGTTGGTAGAACTTTAGTTATAGAGCGGAAACCAATCTCAAGTGTATTTAACATTGGAGGTCACTGTGACCTTGACCTTTGGCACATCATGGTCAAAATAAATAGGCTTCTTCTACTCATCATACCTAACCCACATATGAAGTTTGGTAAAGATCCGGTTGGTAGAACTTTATAGAGTGGAAACCAATTTCAAGTGTATTTCACATTGGAGGTCACTGTAACCTTGACCTTTGGCACACCATGGTCAAAATAAATAAGCTTCTTTCACACTCATCATACCTAACCCACATATGAAGTTTGGTAACGATCCGGTTGGTAGAACTTTATAGAGAGGAAACCAATTTCAATTGTATTTTACATTGGAGGTCACTATAACCTTGACCTTTGGCACACCATGGTCAAAATAAATAGGCTTCTTCCACTCATCATACCTAACCCACATATGAAGTTTGGTAAATATCCTGTTGGTAGAACTTTATAGAGCAGAAACCAATTTCAAGTATATTTAACATTGAAGGTCACTGTGACCTTGACCTTTGGCACATCATGTTCAAAATAAACAGGCTTCTTCCACTCATCATACCTAACCCACATATGAAGTTTGGTAAACATCCTGTTCGTAGAACTTTAGTTATAGAGCGGAAACCAATTTCAAGTGTATTTAACATTGGAGGTCACTGTGACCTTGACCTTTGGCACATCACGGTCAAAATAAATAGGCTTCTTCCACTCATCATACCTAATCCACATATAAAGTTTGGTAAAGATCCGGTTGGTAGAACTTTAGAGAGCAGAAACCAATTTCAAGTGTATTTAACATTGGAGGTCACTGTAACCTTGACCATCGGCACAGCATGGTCAAAATAAATAAGCTTCTTCCACTCATCATACCTAACCCACATATGAAGTTTGGTAAAGATCCAGTTGGTAGAACTTTAGTTATAGAGCGGAAACCAATTTCAAGTGTATTTAACAATGGAGGTCACTGTGACCTTGACCTTTGGCACATCATGGTCAAAATAAATAGGCTTCTTCCACTCATCATACCTAACCCACATATGAAGTTTGGTAAAGATCCGATTGGAAGAACTTTAGTTGACGGAATGCGAAAAGTTAATGGACGGATGACGGACATGGTGATAAGATAATGCACCCTCCTCAAAGAGGCCGGGGGCATAAAAAGTGTTCAAACTCAGCTTATGACTGAACAATGGTATGCATTATGCAATGGTTTTTGTTAGTGAATTCCCAAAATAAAAACATATTCTATTTTCAATTAAAAGCTTGTTTTTATCTTATTTGACAGAGCTTGTAGAGATACAAAGAATTAAATACCTGGGTGCTCAATGTATCACAAGAGTATCGAGAAGTGACCAAATTGTTGTAAATGAGATATGCATGTTAACTGTACATGTTTCACACACAAAGTTGGTAGTCAATTATATTATCAGGATTCTATATTATTTCATGGAAATAGCAACAGAAAGATTCAGCTAATTTGTAGGTAAAGGGTTGAGTCTCTCATTCCAGTATCTACCTACTTAAACGAATGCACATAAAGCAGGTGAACAATTAATTGGGAGAGTTCAAAATAATTTTTCCTAGCTGGTTTGTAGCATTAATACTTATTGGGGCCTGAGAATTGGTATTTTTCCCATTCTAATTGAATGCAAATTGAATTGCATTTTTAAGGTTCGATTTTGAACCAAATTTGAATTAAATCAATCAGTCGGTGTATGTGGTTAAGAGTATTTCATGTGCAGCTTTAATGATCCGATATAATCATACATATGGGAAAACTAGTCGTTTTTTGACACAGATAACACAATAAGTTCCTATGGATCGAGACAGAAGAGGAAGTGATTGATAGTTGTATAATAATATGAATGTATCACCAAAACAATACTGTGGTCAATACTGTCCATGTTAATGCAAACAAAGTTTGCTTGAGCCACTGACTGACCAGTTAATCCTAATATTCTTGATATTAATGTAATGCAAGAAATAATGACCACATATAAAGATATACACAAAAAGAAAGGGCATAAGTTTCCATGACTATCATCGGGATATTCGATTCCAGTATTTGGCGGTCAGGTATTCGAATATCAAATCAAATTGAATTGGACAAATGATTTGATATCTGAATTGAATATCGAGATTCACAGGGCACTGGTTAATACTGTGGAAACCAGTTAGGTAAATAGCCACTTTGCCAGAGAAATATATTCAGTTGATAGGAGTATACAATTAACAGGATTTGGGTCAATTTCCTATCTTCTAGTTATGAAATGAGCATTTATTCTACTATATGTTGTTTGACAGAGCTCATTGAGCCCTATTGTCTATTAATTTATTTATTGGTGTTCAAGGTCACATATTTCTGCACAATGGTTAACCACAACTTCAACATGGAAATAAAGTCAAGTCCAGCTATTTTAGTTTATACTCATGTTGCCCACTGCAGAGGACTAGAGGTTACCAGGTCCTATTTTACAAGTAAAACAGAGATTGTTTACCACAGTGAACAAGCACTGCTTCACTTTCTGGGGTTCCCATGGGGAAAACAAAATGTAATAGATTAAATGCCTGTATTGGATGTATGATTGCCAAAAATGTCTATAAATGTGGGGAATTCAGTGCATGTTGGAGTAATTCCTCAATATATTACAAAGGGTTTTTTTTATTAAATTAACAGAAATTTATTCTGTAATCTATGTGCAATTAACCCTTTGAACCCTAGCGGCCGCTTTTCCGGCCAGGAACATGATACGTCATAACGTCAATTAAGTGGGCTCCACTGTGTGTGTATCCTGTTTTACCAAAGATTTACACTATCAGCAAAGTGACTCTTAGTATAGCAAGATTTTGTTCATAAGTAATCATTTTGTTACAATTTATTGAAGGATGCATGTTGGCACTCTACAATAAATTGTTACAAAATAATTTTATATAAACATTTTTTCCTGTTGCCAAGAAAACAACAAGCTAATCTTTGAAGTAAACCACTAAATTCAGGCTTGGATATAACCCGATAATGATCTTTTGGGTTACATGGGGGCTCAATTTAGGGTTGGGCGGTATTGGGAAAAATAAATACTGCAGAAATCGCAAAATATTACCGTGGTATACCGAAATACCGATTAAAATCAAAGGGGGTCTTCTCCATAACAAAAAACGCAACTTCAATGTGTCGAAACTGTAAAATTTGAGCCTGAAGCTTTGCACAAGACGGCCGTCAAAAATCAAAACTTTTTCAAATATTTACTCACAAATGGTTTTAGTTAAGCACAAAGTTCATTTGGGCCAACTTGGGGTATATAACAAGACACATTTGATGTTTATCGAAGAAAATTCAAATAAAATCAAACCCAGAGATAATAATTCTTCGAATCAGAATCGTCCCGTGACATGAGATTGAGAAGTGAAGTGTGCAACAAGTAACAACAGAAGGGCATGCGATTGCCACAGTTCATCACAATAATTTTCATGTTTGATTAAAATTAATAACCGTATTACACATCACCATTCAAATAAAAAGGTCATATGGGGCAAATGCTGCTTGGTAGAAAATGTAAGTGAGTTGGGCTTTTTTTATTTATTTGAAACAATGACAAGACTTTCATCCTTTTTGTGTTGAATAATCCTGCAAGCACATTTCTGAAGTCACGAGGCAGTAATGACGTAATGCGTGTCCTAGCAGCCAATCACTGCGAGTTTCATTTGGAATCCTGATATTTCCCCAAAGAAAATGTCCTATTTTTATTTAACTTCAGCAGATGGCAGTGCCATTGGCTGAAAGTGTCCACGTGACTAACTACGCATGCTTAGTGCGTGCCTTCCACCTCAACTTGTTTCAAATTCGAGGTAAACAGAATTGCTTCAGTTCCAGCAGTCAGCTATTCATTAAATGCCTCCAGAGAATATAAATGACCTGGCAGAAACCTGCAAACACACATATCATGAACTTTACTATGATTCACACAGCAAGAAAGTAAATAGAATACAATAATTACCCAAATTTAAGCCAAGTGTATCGAGCCTGATTGACGTGAAACTATTCACAGCCAACAGCGATGGGCAATTTCAGAATTGCATATCGCGGTAAAACCGAGTTTTCAGTATTCCGATTAAACAATTGTTTGCCGGTATCGGTAACGGTATTGAAAATATTACCGAATATAATCGGTATACCAAAATACCGCCCAACCCTAGCTCAATTGCAAAATACCCTACCGAACTACAGATTGTGACAATATAATACAACATGAGTTGAATTCCTAATCCCACATATTTACCAGTCAGATCTGACAAGCTCTCGGGACTAACAGGACTCAAAGGTTGAGCACTGTATGCACAGAGTGGCATGCCGTTTACATGTTAACAAATTCCTGCCAAATTAATAGCAACAACTAATGCAAGATCTCGCCAAAGCGAGATCATGCATTAGCTGCTGGTATTTATTTGGGCAGAAATCTGTTAAGAAAATTCTGTTAATGCAAAAACGGCATGTCGGCATAGTAAAAACAGAGATGACGCAAAAGCATTACATTTGTTTCTTTGGGTAACTACCATGTTATATAGCATAACCTGCTCACAGGTTACAATGTAAAAGCTTTATTTCAAGGCCTGTAAATTGGCTTTCAGCACGTTTCAATATTGACATGAACATTACATTTGGTCACGAACAAATGGACGAGTGAATGGACAAATGGACAAATGAACAGACACACAAACACTAGAACTTCTTGAGTTGCTAACCTTTCAGTCTGAGCTTAAAAGAATGCAATCATGAATGTTTGATCACCTTTCAGTTGCAACTAAAAATACTTAAGCCAGAGTTGGTAAGTTCAGTAAGCATATATACAAAATGATTTTATAAAGGACAGATGTTCATATTCTTTCCAGCTAATGATTTTATAGCTTCAGGCAAGATATAATTTTAATTTATCATCAGATGTTTCTATTCCAGTACAGCTATTAATCAATAGACAAAAATAGATCTTATGAGCTACAAGTATGATGCAATTACATGTATCGTACTGACCTGGGTATCAGTCAATAATTGAAAATAAGTCCACCTGTCAACTTTTCAGTTTCAGAGTCCACGCCTTGTAAATAAGCTCAGTCCCTGACCTTGTAATCAAAACATCCATGAGGGCCATGCCAGTACATGTAAGTTGTCACAATGAAAAAGAACCCTTTACCCAACAAACATTATTTCCAAATTTGTTATTTTAATTATTTTTTTACAAATGTTTCAAAAATTTTTAACAAAACCATTTTATGCGACCCCTCACTGAAATGCGCTTGTCGGGCTCGTTCCAGTGAGGGTTTCACATGATATGGTTTTGTTGAAACTGTTTTATTTTTTTTTAACTATTCAATTTGTTATTTATGCCTGTGCATGCAGCCACTTCATTAGGTAAGAGTTAATGCATCTTTGTTATGGGATTGATCAAGTCACCTAAATTCTCTAAATTCTTCTTCTTGAAAATAAGCCCAACCATATACTTTTGTCCTTTTTACTTCTTATTGCCAGATCAGAACAGTAGCATGATTAAGTCCTCTATACAACTGTCATCTGAAAACTTCACTCTTTCAAAAACTAATGTATCAAAAACAAGAGCACCGCTAAGGCGTGGCAAAATATATGTTTTTTTTTTGGGGTTGTCAAGTACAATTTAGACATGTTAATAGCATTTAGGTAATAGAGTAGAGTGATCCTGTTAATTGAATGAAAATTTTGTAATATGTCGAAAAATGTCCTTGATAATCAGTGATGATCACCAAATTCCCTATGTTTATAGACATATTTGGCCTCAGTACATCCAATACAGACAACTAATCTATTATATGTTTTTGTCTGAGATCTATGAGCTCTGTCAAACAAGATATAATAGAATAAATGCACAGTTTATCTCTAGAATACAGGAAAGTGACCAAAATCTGTTAACTGAATACTCATATTAATTGAATAATTTTCATTGGCAAAGTGGCTATTCAATTAGCAGGGTTCCATTGCACTGTTGACAGTGCCAAGTGCTGTATCTCATGTAATGGGGGATACACAAAATAAAAATACAGCTTGACATGTATTTTGAGGGTAATGTCCCTCAGTTTGTACAGCAAGGAGACTAGGTGGTGAACCATACCAAATATTATTGAAATGTAAGAACTTTTGACTGAGCTCTGCCCACGAGATTGAGAACATATGTAAATGAAAATGGGCCGCTAAATAGGAAAATCAAACCCAACCTGTATTTTGTTGTACTAAATCCATACGCCAAATTTAACTCATCTCAAACGATTACAACTAAAGTTATCGTCCGGAAACAAGAACTTGGGCAAAATTCTCATAAACAAAAGGTCATAACTCTACTAATGAAAGTGTCAATGACACTGTAGCTCAACTTGTTAAGACATGTACATGTATAGTATGTGACACAGCATGACAAACATCTAGGTAATGACCTGATAACAAAGGTACATATAAAGTACTGTAATGGTCTGTACATAAATACTGACTGTAGCCTGTAACAAATGTATAGTAGATAAAGTATTGTAAAGGTGGGTGACAGTCTAAACTAGAAAAGAAATCTTTGAGTTCCAGAGTGGGTCTGACTGAACCCCAAAATATTTGTTCTCATAGCACAGTGATAAGAAAGGCACCCCAAAACATACTCGTTCCTGTCCCAAGGTGATAATAAAGGTATCCAAGAAGTTTTGTGAAGATCAGTCCATAAATACGAGCTGAAAAGAAGTTGTGATAAAAAACTGATTGGACCTAATTTTGGTACAAAATGGCCACTGGCAGCCATCTTGAATTTTGGACCGCACCCAGAAACACTCATTCTCGTCCCACGGTCATAACAAAGGTACCCAAGAAGTTTCGTGAAGATTGGTTCATAAATACAGCCTCTAACCCGAGCCGTATTGACATGTGCACTTACTGTGTACAAGTAGCACTGAATAAATCAAAGTTCATCTAATTTGCATAATTTCTGCACGAGAAAAAAACCCGTACTATATGTGATGTATTCCATGTTACTAAACATTCATACAAAAATTTATTCAAATCAGAACTTTCATACAGAAGTTCTGTACAAAAAACTGATTGCACTAATTTTGGTACAAAATGGCTGCTGGTGGCCATCTTGAATTTCGGACCACACCCAAAAACACTCGTTCTCATCCCACGGTGATAACAAAGGTACCCAAGAAGTTTCGTAAAGATTGGTTCATAAATACGGCCTCTGGCCTGAGCCGTATAGAAGTTGTATACAAAAAACTGATTAAACCTAATTTCGGTACAAAATGGCCACTGGCAGCCATCTTGAATTTTGGACTGCAACCAGAAACACTCGTTCTCTTCCCAAGGTGATAACAAAGGTACCCAAGATGTTTCGTGAAGATCGGTTCATAAATACAGACTCTAGCCCGAGCCATATTGACATGTGTACTTACTGTGTGTAAGTAGCACTGAAAAAATCAAAGTTCAACTAATTTGCATAATTTCTGCACGAGAAAAAAACCCGTATTATATGTGATGTATCCCATGGTACTAAACATTCACACAAAAAATTATTCAAATCAGCGCTTTCATATGGAAGTTCTGCGCAAAAATCTGACTGCACTTAATTTTGAGCAAAATGGCGGCCACCAGCCATCTTGAATTTCGGACCATACCCAAAAACATTCTTTCTTATCACACGGTGATAAAAAAGGTACCCAAGAAGTTTCGTAAAGATCGGTTCATAAATATGGCCTCTAGCCCAAGCTGTACTGGCATTTGCACTTACAGTGCTGAAAGTAACACAAAATACATCAAACTTAGTCTAATTAGCATAATTTATGCACGAGAAAAAAACCCGTATTATATGTGATGTATCCCATGGTACTAAACATTCATACCAAAAATGATTCAAATCAGAGCTTTCACATGGAAGTTCTGTGCAAAAATATGATTGCACCTAATTTTGTATAAAATGGCTGTCAACAGCCAACTTGAATTTCGGATCGGACCCCAAAACACTCGTTCTCGTCCCACGGTCATAACAAAGGTACACAAGAAGTTCGTAAAGATCAGTTCATAAATACAGCCCTAGCCAGCCCGAGCCATATTGAATTGTTGACGGACAGGATGGGCAGAAGGCCAGATGGACAGATGGCCAGACAGACGGACGACAGACGACTGGCCATGGCATAAGCTCAAATTTGACCTATGTCAAAGTTGAGCTAAAAATGGGCCGCTAAAGACGGAAATCGAACCCAACCTGTATTTTGTTGTACTAAATCCATAAGCCAAATTTAACTGAGCTCAAACCATTACAACTAAAGTTATCATCCGGAAACGAAATGTGTCCACGGACGGACAGACAGACGGATGGACAGATGGACGGCAAGACCATTTACATAATACGTCCTGTTTTTCAAATGGGCTTAGAAAAATAAAAACAAGACACAGAAGGAGTATTTGCTTCAAGAGGTGTGTTATCAACACAGACTATAACCAATGAAATATCTTCCAATACTTTGGCACTGAGACAATTTTAACCATTTGACCCCAGACAATTTCATAGTATTTCCACTACACCAGTGCCTGAAAGTCAGGTGGCATTGCAGGGATTTCACGTCAAGTCATGGCAGCCTGTAGAGACAGCAAAAGTTTGATTATAAACCACTACCATGGCAATATCTTCAGTATTTTCTTTGGCTTGCATTTTGGGACACCTGCTCTGAGTTCTTGAAACTTCTGAAAAGCAGAAATTGGCTTTTAATAGTTAAACTTCAGTGTCCAAGTTTCTCTAAACCACAATAAGTGAACAAAAATAAGACATGAGGCTCCAGAGGGCCTGAGGCACTCACCTGACAAAGTTGTTTCAAGGGGAATTTAATTAGCATGTATGGTTAGTTAACACCACAGAGGAATGTAGACATGTAATTAATCATAACTAAATTCTTGACTATATCAGATGATTTTTTCATGATTTTTTTTTTACAAGAGGCCTGCATCGCCAAGTGCTGCTAATACCCCCGCACCCCTCAATTGGGGAGGGGGAGCATAGGTGGGTTTCTTCCCCTACATAAAATCACTCTAAATCCTGAGAAATCCATCTGGGAGAAAAAAAAATTGTTTATGGCCTAACTTACCGGACAGGGAGAGGGAGTGGAAGGGGTTTGGGGGGGGGTGGGGGGGGGGGGGGGTGGGGGGTATGGTCATAGAAATCAAATTTTTTCTGCATGTAATCACTCTGTACTGTTCAAAATGCATTTTCAAGCAAAAGAAAAAAATTGTCTGATTTGGCACTTGGCACAGGGGGGAAGGGGGGGGGGGGGTGTCAGAGGAGAAAACAAATTTTTCTACTTGAACACACTCTAAATCCTTCAAAAAAGCATTTTGGAACAAAGAAAAAAAACTGCCTAATTGGCACCGGGGGAGGGGGAGGGGCGGGGCAACTCCAACATTTTTCACTGGATAATGGTGGTCATCAAACTTGAGGTAGACATTGTTCCCAAAGAGTTATATACCAAATGAATAGCAGACCAGCACTATCCTCCAATGAAAGTGTCAATGACACTGCAGCTTAACTTGTCTGTGTCTTGTGTTTGATGAAAAGGATAATATTCAATATTTATGAATGGATTATGAAATAAGACAAGAATTGTGATATTTGGGAATATGTTAATTTCTGTTCCCTGTATGCTATGTTTTCAATAAAAATACTATGAGGTGTAGACTGTACTAAAGAATTGAGGGGTGGGTTAATGTGGCCCTCACAGTTAATGTATGTGGCCCTCACAGTTAATGTAGGTCAACCAAAGTTACCAAGTTACAGTGACATTATTCCAAAATGAGTCATCCTATCAAGTTACAATGAAATCCCTTCATAAATATGGCCTGTAGACTGTGCTCAAGGTTTTTGGGCTTCGGGCCTGTGTAGCCATCACGGTTGACTAATCGCAACCAAAAGGGGATGTCCTCATCTAGACATTATACTGAGTCATCCTGCCAAGTTACAATGAAATCCCTTCTTAAATACGACCTGCAGTCTGTGCTAAAGTTTTTTGGGCTCGGGCAGCCATCATGGTTGAATGATCGCGACCATAAGGGGACGTTCTCATCTGGGTATTATCTGGAGCCATCCTACCACGTTACAATGAAATCCCTTCATAAATACGACCTGTAGACTGTGCTAAAGGTTTTCAGGCTTCAGGCCCCTGTAGCCCTTACAGTAGACCAATCATGACCAAAAGGGGCTGTTATCATCACGACATTATATGGAGTCAACCCACCAAGTTACAATGAAATCCCTTCATAAATACGACCTATAGACTGTGCTAAAGGTTTTCAGTTTTTGGGCTTGGGCAGCCATCACGGCTGAATGATCGCAACCAAAAGGGGACGTTCTCATCTAGACATTATATGAAGTCAACCTACCAAGTTACAATGCAATCCCTTCATAAATATGACCTGTAGACTGTGCTAAAGGTTTTGGGGTTTTGGGCTCGGGCAGTCATCACGCTTGACAGATCGAGACCAAACTGGGAAATTATCATCTAGACATCATACATAGTCATCTTACCAAGTTACAATGAAATCCCTCCATCTTAAATATGACCTGTAGACTGTGCTAAAAGTTTTGGGGTTTTGGGCTTGGGCAGCCGTCACAGTTGACAGATCATGACTAAAAGGGGACATTCTTATCTAGATTTTATACAGAGGCATTCTACCAAGTTACAATGAAATCCCTTCATAAATACGACCTGTAGACTGTGCTAAAGGTTTTCGGGTTTTGGGCTCGGGCAGCCATCACGGTTGACTGATTGCGACCAAAAGCAGACGTTCTCATCTGGACATGATCTCAAACCTGCTTATGAAATTTTGTGATGATCAGACAAGAACTTCAGGGTGTAGCCTGTGCTAAAGGAAAATGTGAACAGACTCACAGACTAAAAGACTTCTGCATGCGTGATGGCAATAGCTTATCTTGACTTTGTCAAGTTAAGCTAAAAAATGATATTTTTTAACAAAGGGCAATAAGTCTCATAATTTTCATCGAATAAATCTGGACATCGAACTTGATATAGACATTGTTGCTATAGAGACAAACGTCGAAAAGAAAGGAAATCCGTTTTTTATTGTTAAAGTTATGCCATAAACAAGCATTACACTATATTTTTTGTTAAACAAAGGGCAATAACTCTAATATTTTTTGTCAGATATCGCTGGTCATCGAACTTGACTAGACATTGTTGCTATAGAGGCATTTACCAAAAAGAATTTAAATTTGTTAACTATTGTTCAAGTTATAACTCCAATAATTTTCACCGGATATCACTGGTCATCGAACTTTACTAGACACTGTTGCTATAGAGGCATTTACCGAAAAGAATTGAAATTTGTTAACTATTGTTTAATTATAAGTTATGCTGAAAAAAGATTTACAGAATATTTTTATAACAAAGGGCAATAACTCCCATAATTTTCAAGAGATATTGGTGGTCATCGAACTTTACGCAGATATTGTTGCTTTAGAGACATATACCAAAAAGAATTGAAATCTGTTAACTATTGTTCAAGAAATACCATAAAAAAAGTTTGGATGAACGGACGGATGGAGGGACAGATGGACAAACGGACAAACAGACAGATGGACAAACAGAGCTCTAAGCTATATCCCTCCCTTGCAGGGGGATAATAACCAGAATTCCAGTAATGCAAAAGTAGGGAGACGAAATATCAAACTTGGAACTTGAACAAACTTGAATCTGACCCCTGCCCACAAGATGCTGTATACCAAATATCAAAAGATCCCAAGATTCTAAATGGTTGACCAAATGAGACCTTTAAAAATTATTTGTCATATTACACTACGTTAAAATGTGGGCTACCAAATATGAATCCATGGATTTGGTTAGAACACAACGAGCACAACTTCACCTTGCTAGCTCACAGCACAGCATGTTGGATATTCATCAAGATCAAGTAATTCCAGGTCTTGAAAAAAGCAGAGGAACAACATGCTCCTTCAAAAACAATGTAGAGGAAAGCAGCACTGGCTTGTGGCATCATTATAACCCAACATTGCAGTGGTGGGGGGGGGGGGGGGGGGGTAGACTGTCTTTTCAACTCACAGCATTAACCCATTAAGGAGGCATATTCAATAACTGTTTAATCGCAACTGAAAGATCAGCAAAAGTACTAACTTCGTGTTTTGTTCATAACCAATCATTCTTTGAACAAAGGTGTCAATGGATTTGTTTGTTCATTGTCAAACATTCCAAAGTTGGAGTTCTTTCCCACAGACAAGTGACAAACTATTAACCTCTATCAAAATGACCCCCAAAATAAATAGGGTACTTCCTCTCATCATCCCCATCCCATATGTAAAGTTGGATTTCAATTGGCCATGCAGAACTTTAACTAGAAAGTGTTTTAGCACAGTAAAACATATGTCTCCCCTTCCTTTTGAGGTCAGAGGTCAAGGTCACATGCAGTTCATCAAGGTAGCGGACATGCGGTTTCATGGTGACACATCCACATGTAAAAAAAAAAAATATTGCTCCCTATTTAAAGTACATAAATTTGACCTTGAGGTCAAGGTCACATGAAGGTCATGATAACATGTGGTCTCATTGTGATACATCCACATGCCAATCATCTAAGTCCTAGGTCAAAAAACAAAAAAGTTCTGATCTGGACAATAATTTTCCCTATTTGAAGTACATAAATTTGACCTTGAGGTCAGAGGTCAAGGTCACATGCAGTTCATCAAGGTAGCGGACATGCGGTTTCATGGTGCCACATCCACATGTCCAAAAAAAAAAAATCTGGTCTGGACAATTACTCTCTAATTAAAGTACATAAATTTGACCTTGAGGTCAAAGACACATGAAGGTCATGATTACATGTGACATGCGGTCTAATTGCGATACATCCACATGTCAAATATATAAGTCCTAGGTCAAAAAACAAAAAAGTTCTGATCTGGATAATTATTCCCTACTTGATGTACATAAATTTGACCTTGAGGTCAAGGTCACATGAAGGTCACGACATGTGGTCTCATGGTGACACATCCACATGTCAAATAACCAAGTCCTAGGTCAAAAAACAAAAAAATTCTGGTCTGGACAATTACTCCCTCTTTGAAGTACATAAATTTGACCTTGAGGTCAAGGTAACATTAAGGTCACAATGGTATGCGACACACCGGCTCATGGTGATACATCCACATGCCAAATATCTAAGGCCTGGCTCAAATGACAAACAAGTTTTGGTCCGGACAAATTTTCCTTGAAAAAAAGCACAAATCTGACCTTCAGATGAAAGGTCAAGGTCACATGAAGGTCACAATGGTACGCTACACACCGGCTCATGGTGATACATCCACACGCCAAATATCTAAAGCCTGACTCGAAATACATAAAAGTTCTGGTCCAGAGTTTTTTAAACGCATAAATCTGACCTTCAGGTCAAAGGTCAAGGTCACATGAAGGTCCCTATGGTACACTGCACACCAGTTTATGGTGATACATCCACATGCCAAGTATCTAAGGTGTAGGTCAAAAGACAAAAAAGTTATGGCCCAGACAAAGTTTGTGTGATGTTTCCCTTTAAAAAACACATAACTCTCACCTTCAGGCCAAAGGTCAAGGTCACATGAAGGTCACTATGGTACACTGCACACCGGCTCATGGTGATACATCCACATGCCAAGTATCTAAGGTATAGGTCAAAAGACAAAAAAGTTATGGCCCGGACAAAGTTTGTATGAGAAGAAGAAGAAGAAGAAAAAGAAGAAGAAGAATATGCACTAAAACAATATGTCTCCCTTCTGGGAAGGGGAGACATAATTAGAGTGTGGAAACCAAAAGTGTCTACAAATGGACAGATGGTCACACCATGGCCATATCCCCGGATAAAGAAACTACAGGTCACCACTACTCAGGCAGATATGTCTTTTCTTCCTCTCAAAACAGGTGCTTTAGCAAACGTACTATTCAGGTAAACATGTACTCAAAGAACTCTAAGAACAGCAGTGCTTTCTATACATGTCTTCACTGCCTGTACAGCTGTGGCCAAAATTCTTCTTAAAACCACAATAAAACCAAAAGAAGTAAGTTGCCAATTTGTGCCAAATATCGATCATAATCATCCAAACCTTTAACTCTTTGTATGCTGCTGGTGGATATTTATGCCCAGAACACAAAATATCTTGCCACTGAAGTAAGTACTGTGAATTTGGGAACATTTAACCAAATTTCTCTCCTGAAAATTGAAAGGACTTATTGACAAATTATTTCTTTAGTTAAAGTCAGATGAATTGAACACAACCATATCATATGACCGCCTCACTGGATCAAGCTAGTTGAGCTTGTTCCAATAAGGAGTCACATGATATGATTTTGTTAAAACTCTTTGTGAAAACACTAATTAAAATAATAAATTTTGATATCCTGTGCATTGGGTAAAGGTTAGACCTTTACTTATCATAACAATGATAGCAGACCAGCACTATCCTCCAACAAAAGTGTCAATGACACTGTAGCTTAATTTGTCTGTGTGTTGCATTTGATGAAAAGGATAAAAGGATAATGTTCAATGTTTATGAAAGGATTATGAAATAAGACAAGAATTGTGATAATTGGGAATATGTTAATTTCTGTTCCCTGTATGCTATGTTTTAATAAAAATAATATGAGGTGTACACTGTACTAAAGGGCGGAGGGGTGGGTTAATATGACCTCACAGTTAATGTATGTGGCCCTCACAGTTAACGTATGTCAACGAAAGTTACCAAGTTGCAGTGAAATTATTCCAAAACGAGTCATCCTATCAAGTTACATTGAAATCCCTTCATAAATATGGCCTATAGACTGTGCTAAAGGTTTTCGGGCTTCAGGCCTGTGTAGCTATGACAGTTTACTACTAGTAAAAGGGGACGTCCTCATCTCAACATTATACTGAGTCATTCTACTAAGTTACAATGAAATCCCTTCACAAATTTGACCTGTAGTCTGTACTAAAGTTTTTCGAGTTTTGGGCTTGGGAAGCCATCATGGTTGAATGATTGCGACCAAAAGGAGAACGTTGTCATCTGGGCATCATCTGGAGTGATCCTATGAAGTTACAATGAAATCCCTTCATAAATATGACCTGTAGACTGTGCTCAAGGTTTTCGGGGTTTGGGCCCCTGAAGCTGTCACAGTTGACCAATCATGACCAAAAGGGGATGTCATCATCTAGGCATTATATGGAGTCAACCTAACAAGTTACAATGAAACCCTTACATAAATACGACCTATAGACTATGCTAAAGGTTTTTGGGCCTCGGGCAGCCATAAAGGCTGAATGATCGCGACCAAAAGGGGACGTTCTCATCTAGACATTATTTGGAGTCATCCTACCAAGCTACAATGAAATCCCTTCATAAATATGACCTGCAGACTGTGCTAAAGGTTTTCAGGCTTCGGGCCCCTGTAGCCGTCACAGTTGCCCAATCGTGTCCAAAAGGGGACGTTCTCATCTAGACATTAAATGAAGTCAACCTACCAAGTTAAATGAAATCCCTTCATAAATATGATCTGTAGGCTGTGCCAAAGGTTTTCAGGCTTTGGGCTCAGGCAGCTATCATGGTTGAATGATCGCAACCAAAAGGAGAATTCTCATCTGGGCATCATCTGGACTGATTCTACGAAGTTACAATGAAATCCCTTCATAAATATGATCTGTAGACTGTGCTCAAGGTTTTCGGGCTTCGGGCACCTGCAGCCGTCACAGTTGACCAATGACAACCAAAATGGGATGTCATCATCTAGGCATTACATGTAGTCAACCTAACAAGTTATAATGAAATCCTTACATAAATACGATCTATAGGCTATGCTAAAGGTTTTTGGGCTTGGGCAGCCATCAAGGCTGAATGATCGCGACCAAAAGGGGACGTTCTCATCTAGACATTATTTGGAGTCATCCTACCAAGTTACAATGAAATCCCTTCATAAATATGACCTGTAGACTGTGCTAAAGGTTTTCGGGCTTCAGGCCCTTCTAGCCGTCACAGTTGCCCAATCACGTCCAAAAGGGGACGTTCTCATCAAGACATTATATGAAGTCAACCTACCAAGTTACAATGAAATCACTCCATAAATATGACCTGTAGATTGTGCTAAAGGTTTTTGGGTCTTGGGCTCGGGCAGTCGTCACGGCTGACAGATCGTGGCCAAATGGGAAGTTCTCATCTAGACATCATCCAGAGTCATCCTACCAAGTTACAATGAAATCCGTTCATAAATATGACCTGTAGACTGCTAAAGGTTTTGGGCTTTGGGCCCCTGTGGCCGTCACAGTTGACCAATCATGACCAAAAGGGGCCTTTACCATCTAGACATTATCTGGAGTCAAACCTACCAAGTTACAATTAAATCCCTCCATAAATACAACCTATAGACTGTGCTAAAGGTTTTCTGGTTTTGGGCTTGGGCAGCCATCACAACTGAATGATCATCACCAAAAGGAGATGTTCTCATATAGACATTATCTGGAGTCATCCTACCAAGTTACAATGAAATTCCTTCATAAAAATGACCTGTTGACTGTGCTAAAGGTTTTCGGGCTGCTGTAGCCATCACAGGTGACCAATTGCGACCAAAAGGGGACATTCTCATCTAAACATTATATGAAGTTAACCTATCTAGTTACAATGAAATCACTCCATAAATACGACCTGTAGACTGTGCTAAAGGTTTTTGGTTTTGGGCTTGGGCAGTCCTCACGGTTGACAGATCATGACCAAATGCGGAAGTTCTCATCTAGACATCATATGGAGTCATCCTACCAAGTTACAATGAAATCCCTCCATATTAAATATGACCTGCAGACTGTGCTAAAAGTTTTTGAGTTTTGGGCTTGGGCAGCCATCACAGTTGACAGATCATGACCAAAAGGGGACGTTCTCATCTAGGCATTATACAGAGGCATCCTACCAAGTTACAATGAAATCCCTTCATAAATACGACCTGTAGACTGTGCTAATGGTTTTCGGGGTTTGGGCTCAGCCAGACATACCGGTTGACCGATCGCAACCAAAAGGGGGCTTTCTCATCTAGACATGACCCCAAAGCTTCATATGAAATTTTGTGACAATCAGACAAGAAGTTTATTGAGCTCATTCCAATGAGAAGTAATACCTTATGTTTTAGTTATTCAAGAAATTGTTTTTGGACATGTTGTTTGACAGTCATGTTATGTAAAAAGGCAAGGGTCATGATGTGCAGGTTGGAAGGAGAGTGAACAAAATTTAATGATTTTCACCAACTGCTATCTATTGAATAAGGAGGAGATTAGTGTGCAAGGAGTCAAAATGTCACCTTCATTCATCTTTACTTATGTAATATCATTGATCACACAAGCTTGGAAAGCTTGTACTTAGTTTTTCACTTGAAATTCATCAACCTGAAGTGATGGATGTTTGGATATTTACTGTGGATTTTTGCTGATAGTAGTGCACTTATCTCAAGGTCTTAATCAAATTGTTTTCTCATTTGCCAATTAGGACAATGATTTCATTATGAATATTTACATGAGATTTATGAAATCTATCCTTTACAATACTCAAATGTGAAGGTAAGTAGTAACATAAAAATTTGCAAAGTACTATTTTGTCAGTATCTGCAAATATATTACACCAGTGCTGAAACAGTCAGCTAGATAACCAGTTCACAACCTGTTATTGACCAAACTGCTGAAAAGCTTCCAACCAATTAATATCTGCAATACTAGTGACAATTGATCTTTTGTTGGTAAATACTGGTATGTTAAAGTTATGTGAACCATGATTTCTAAGCCATCAATCCTGCACCACCCAAAACTGCATGAAAATTCTGTCAGATTACGGTATGTGCTCAAAGATATATGAAATGTGCATGCGCAAGAAAACCCGGAGCATCTTGATTTTGTTTCACCACTCTTTCAATTACATAAAAGTATGTGTTTACATGTGTGCTTATTGTTTGAGTCTTAGAAGTAAAACTTTGTATTATGGTTTTGACTGACCAACCTTGACCTTTCTTGTAGACAAGTCTATATAAGTAGACATGAAGTAGAAAGGCTAACATCAGAGAATACAGAATTTAATTTTGGTATACAATCAAAGAAAATTTATAAAATTAGAAACTGTTAACTTCTTGCATGCTGCTGGCAGATATTCCTGTCCAGAACATGATTTAAACTTGCCTCTGAAATAAGTATAATTTGCACAAAATTAATCAAATTTCCTCTGTGTAAATTGAGTGGACTGTTTAACTAACGATTTCTAAAGTCAAATACGGGCAAATTTTGAAAATACTCAACGGGTTAAGAGTTAAAACATGTCCTATATTCAAGGCATTTGAGGTTAACTTTGGGTATTTCTGTGTTGCTCAATTTCATTTCAGAACAATGATATAGATGCTTGGTGTCTCCATAAATTTATTCATATTATTCTCTGACATTAATCTGAATTCAATTTTTCAATGGTTGACTATGTTGATAGTCAGATTAGGAATTGTCAATACCCACCATTCACACCCTTATCCTTTATCGTAATGGCCCGGAAATCCGTTTTCCTGTTTTTACGTTCATATTATCTTTAACTGTTATTTTAGCTGATCTGTTTATCATTTCTTTTGGCATATTGTTCACCACCTTTTCAAAACTGTTTTAGCTATATATGGATCATTATGATATACATGTATTATGTCCCATACAAATAGTTCAATAAATCTATATATGGCCCAGTTCAACATCAATTTTTGTTCAATTGTTTATGTTCGTGAAGAGATTCGGCCATGTCCTGTGTCTTTCATTTTGCATGGTTGGAACCTGGGAACACAAAAACTAATCTGTAGGTATATACAAACAAATATTGTTGAATACTACTGTATACACACTGTATATATGGAATAATTTCTGTGAATACTGTATGCCTGATATGATACTCTTCAGTGCTACAGCACAAGGGGGACGTCTCAAGATAGTTTCATCTGGGTTACGACTGGGCAACATTGCTTACCCCTGCCCAACTTTCATAGAGATATGGAGTAATAAACAGCTGCGCCATGAGTGCATGATACGCCCGTTATTAATTACAAGAGGGAACCACACAATATGAGTATACATGTGTACTTATCAGGTTACATATACTTGCCACCAAAAAATCATAAAAATTGCTCAAAGTCCAACATGTGGAAAATTGCCTATATTTTGATTAATAAAGTCCCATAACTCTGGAATGACAAATCAGACAGCGACACAAATTGAAAGGGAGATTCCTTCTAGAAACATATACTTGCAACCAAAAAATCATGAAAATTGCTCTGAGCATTTTCAAGTTATTGTTCGACATGTGAAAAATAAAGTCCCATAACTCTGGAATGACTAATCGAATGGCGACACCAACTGAAAGGGAGCTTCCTTCCATCAACATAAACCACCTACCAAAAAATCGTGAAAATCTCTTGAAGCGTTCTCGAGTTATAGTACGATGTGTAAAAAATCAACAATTTTCTAAGTAATAAAGTCCCATAACTTTGGAATGACTAATCGAACGGCAACACTAAACGAAAGGGAGCTTCCCTCCATCAACATAAACCACCTACCAAAAAATCGTGAAAATCTCTTGAAGCGTTCTCGAGTTATCGTACGACGTGTAAAAAATGAACAATTTTCTAAGTAATAAAGTCCCATAACTCTGGAATGACTAATCGAACGGCGACACTAAACGAAAGGGAGCTTCCCTCCGTCGATATACACCACCTACCCCAAAATCACGAAAATCTCTCATAGCGTTCTCGAGTTATCGTACGACGTGTAAAAAATCAACAATTTTCTAAGTAATAAAGTCCCATAACTCTGGAATGACTAAGCGAACGGCGACGCTAAACGAAAGGGAGCTTTCCTCCATCGATATACACCACCTACCTAAAAATCATGAAAATCTCTCAAAGCGTTCTTGAGTTATCGTACGACATGTGACCAGACGGACAGACAGACAGATGGACAGGGGTATACCATAATACAACCGTTTTTTCAAAACGGGCGTATAAAAAGAAGAGCAATTAACAAGCTATTAATTGAAAATGGAATGTTTTCAGTTTTGGAATTCCTATGAAAAAAGTTCAATAATACAGTATAAGTATTTCCATTAATTCCTTGAATCCTGCACCCTCTGTACAATGTAACCAAATACCCATGTATTTTTGCAGCCTTAGTCAGTGTATATTTTCATATACTTGTGGTGTGTGATATAGCAGGCTATCACCTAATCCTATGCAATGTCCATGGTCAGCCAGTGTAATTTAGCTTATCAGCTAACTCTGTACAATGTACAGGGTTCATCAATCTTTTCTTTTTTGTTATAGGATCATTTCTATTATGGGCCTACCTCTGTGCATGCACAGCCTTAGTGGGGGTACATTTTCATGGTGTGTGTGATATGTCTTTTACCAATTTTTTATAATTAGAAAGTGTGACTAACCCTGTGCACTGTACAGCCTTAGTGTAAATCTCATCTATAGCAACTCTTTACCCAACCTGATGGCCAAAACCAGCCAGTGATATTCACAAGAAACATTTAAACTCGGCATATGGCCCCTCATTAGAATGGATTGTGGAAAGGTTTTTTCTGAGTGAATTCAAAAAAATGTTAATTCATTCTATTTTCAATTAAGAGCTTGTTAATTATGTTAAATCGGACAAGCAAAGGTAAGTACAGTATACAAATTGTGTATGATCAATAATTTAACACTTTACCTAGCGGATCAGCTTCATTCTTTACAATTTGAGAGTTGAAAAGAAAAATATTTTTCAACAAGAGCAATGTGAAGCGTAGCATGTGCCCCCTCCTACAATATCATGGATGGAATTACAGAAAAAAAACAAGATCAGTCTTGCAGAACTTTAGTTATAGAGCGGAAACCAATTTCAATTGTATTTAACATTAGAGGTCAATGTGACCTTGACCTTAGGCACATCATGGTCAAAATAAATAGGCCGCTTCCACTCATCATACCTAACCCACATATGAAGTTTGGTAAAAATCTGTTTGGTAGAACTTCCATTATAGAGCGGAAACTATTTTCAAGTGTATTTAACATTGGAGGTCACTGTGACCTTGACCTTTGGCACTTCAGGGTAAAAATAAACAGGCTTCTGACACTCAACATACTTGACCCACATATGAAGTTTGGTAAAGATCTGGTTGGTAGAACTTTAATTAATTGACAGAAAGCGAAAAGTTAATGGACGGACACCGGACATGGTGATAACATAATGCCCCATCTCAAAGAGGCCGGGGGCATAACAAAACCATATAATGTGACCCATCATTGGAATGAGCTCAAGGAGGGATCACATAATTATTTATTCATTGGGGTTTAATGACATTTTCAACAGCCAGGGTCACGTCATGTCAGACAGTTTTATGCATGGAGGAACCTGCAGAACCCAGTGAGAACAACCAAGCAATGGCGAGCAACTGCCAAACTCCCCAACGTACTAACTCCACACAAGTAGGGTTAGCATTGGTTGAGGACAAGGGCACCATCGATGTGCCGCCACGTGGGCAATCAGGATGAATTAGTGTGTCCTAGGACTCAATGCAGAGATAGAACCGTAGACCTTTCAGTTTGAAGTCCAATACTATAACCAATGAGCTCCCACGCTCCCTGGATCACATGATATGGCTTCTCTGAAATTCTGTGAAAAGATTTGTAAAACAATAATTAAAATATCAAATTTAGATATTGCGTACAGTGCGTTAAGGGTTAAGGCAAGATTTTGGGGTCAAGTAACAAGAGGCCAGCATTGCAAAGCGCTGCTAATGCCCCCGAACGCAAAAGATCTTCTAAGTCGAAAGAGTGAAAAAGTGCAATAACTCAGGAAAAAATGGGTGGAAGAAACTCATGCTACACGGGTATCGTTCCCCCACGATGCTCTATCACAGCACCAAATATCATCAAATCGGAGTAGCAGTGGCTGAGATACAAGGAAAAATGTTGGTATGGACGAACAAACAGATGGAGGTCTCCACTAGATGCCCCTTCGACTCTTCAAGTCGGGGGCATAATAAGGTTCTGTGATAAGGTAACTTTTTTCTCTATCTGCTGGGCTGATTTAAAAAAGCTGGGAGATGCAAATTATTTCCAAACATTTTCAGCAATGAAAGAGTTAAACTAGACATGACTCAGGTTTTATCAGTACTATTTCAAACCTTGTAAACAAACAGCTGATAACAACTCTGTGAGAAGTAACCTTCATTTAGCCAAATATTTACTTTGAGCGTTTCCACACTTTCCACTGTTCTGAGAGGGAACAAGATTCTCTTTACTATTAACAATCTGTGAGGAAGTTCTGCTAAATTGATTTTAACACCATTACCATGCAGAGCTCCAGTCATGGCTATGTCAATGGGAACAAAAGTTATGCCAAAGTTTTGTTCAAAAGATTTCTTCCCTCTGAAATCCACCTTCAGTCAGGATTGCAACAAAACCTCTTCTGTCTTCCATTTGTTAACCCTTGAGCCTGAATATTTTTATACACATTTTTGCTATACTCTGACAGTCCATGTCTTGTAGCTGTGCAGTTGTTCCTAGGCAAGTCTTGGCTGCCTATATAGGCAGCCAAGACTTGCTTAGAAACAACTACCATGGTTCTAAGAGTGCAACTGGAGAGCTTACCCAAAGGCTTTCATTGGGGGCACCTCTTCTATTACAGAAAATGTGCTCTTAGTCGGAATTAGGTTTTGAGGTGTTAAATCCTGAAAGCTAACCTCTTTAACATTATACCCAACATTACTAAAAGACAACATTTGCAAAAACAGCTCGTGAATAATTCAAATATATTTTTTTTAAACTTTTTGTCTCAAAAACATAGCTTCGGACAAAAAAGACAGCTTAGAAAGGGGGGGGGGGGGGGCACAAGGGGGAAGGGGGCAGGGGGGGGGGGGGGGGTAATAAGATGTTTTCAAGGTAAAAACTGAAAAAAATGAAAAGTGAATGGTGATTTTGTGAATAGTGCTAGTTGGCTATCTGCTGCTATGTTCGGTAAAGAGTAATAGTAACAAAGTACAGTTGTGACACGAGGTGACCCTGGCTGTTGAAAGTGCTGTTAAACTCCAGTAAATAAGAAAGTACAGTAAAACCAGTTTACTGAATTGCAAATTTGCCAGGGAAAAATATTCAATGAGCTCTGTCAAGCAAGACTGATCAGGTTAATTTCCAAGAAGTATTTGTGCAATAAATTTGGAGCTTAAAATTTTAATATTTTGACAAAGTGTGCAGAGGGCTAAAAAAAAGCATGGATACATTTCCCAAGGTTTCCACGGGAGTGTTATACAATAAGTCACATGTTCAAGTTTGATACCCAACTTCTCAGTGTCAATTAGGTACTTAATAGAGAAGTGTAATATCATAATTAATAGCAGAATAGGCCAAAGTTTCAGCTGAAAGACAAGCACCACTCATTTTTCTGCAAAAAAGTTCTGAAAAAATTATTCTCAATAAAATTTAAATTTTTTTTTAACTGCAATTAATATATTTAGATAAAAATTCTACAAATCCTTCTGAAATAGGATTGAAAAAACATGAAATTATGAAACAGCTATTATATGGTTCAGAAATGCTGTTGGTCAGATTTGCTGTTGTGTTGGCAGAGAGTTGATGGACTTCATAATGCCTCAAATTCTCTTGTCAGATTTGCTGTTATGTTGGCACAGGGTCAATTAACCCTCTACACACAGATGCTGAATCTCAAAATTTAAAGTTGCAAATTTTTCCCATAATGCAACTAGGAATATTACCAATTCAGTCTTGTTTGACAGAGCTCAGTGGGCTCTGTCAAACAAGACTGAAATTGGATAAACTCCTAGTTGTATTATGGGAAAAATTTGTTGCTTGAAATTTTGGTATTTTGGCATCAGTGTGTAGAGGGTTCACTTCATAATACACTCTACCTCTATAAATTTTCAAAGATTATAAAACTAGTTCAATATTGAAAGACTCTAGTTTCAATTTTTAAGAAAATCTTAAACACTTCTTTAATAACCATTTTTCTGTTTTTGACTGTTTTTTACACCAAATGTCTTCAGATTCTGCTTATAGTCAAACAGACAAGTTTCGATCATGGTCTTCCATGTCAGAAATAATCAGCAGAATGAGTCTGCAGCCTAGCTGTATTCAAAAAGTCACATCATTTTCTGAGGCTGTTAACCCTTTACCCAACATAATGGCAAAAACGAACACCACTACTCACAAAAATCACACTATTAGTTTCATTATTTTTTGTCTCAAAAACATACCTTACAATGCACAAATCGAAAAAAATTACTTATTCAAACATTTTGTTTGCAAATGTCATCTGCCTTTCATATTATGGTAAAGTGTTAAAGAGTTTGCAATACTACCACCACCTGCTCTTTAATTTGACTGTTTGTACAAACCCTGCATAAAGACAATTCAATCAGTGGCCAGAACATTTTCAGGACAGATAAACATATACAGTGGAACACATTTATTTCTTTATTGGGGTTTAACAAAACTTTTGACCTCCAGGGTCACCTCCTGTCAGACAGTTTTATGGGTGGAGGAAGTAGGAGTACATGGAGAGAACCACAAAACAGCAGCGAGCAACATACAATGTACTAACTCCACACAAGCATGATTAGCAGTAGTTGATGGCAAGTGCACGATCAACATGCAGTATGCCTTAGTACACAGCACCACTATGCTCTCACATGGGCAATCAGGATTAAGTGCCTTGCCCTAGGACACAATGCAGTTAGTGCTGGTCGGGATCAAATCATGAACCTTTCAGTTTGAAGTCCAATGTCCTAACCACTGAGCATCAATGCTCCCAAGGAGCCCATTTAACTGTATATTTCTTAACAGAATAACCCTATTAACTAAATATAACTTCGAAACACCACAGCATTTATCATACCTTCAGTATAAATTTGACCCGTTAACTGCATACAGGTTACAGAGTAAGCTCTTGATAATTGAATAAAAATCTAGCTTCATAGACCTATTTGGCCTCAGAACAACCAATACAGGCATTTGAGCTTTTTATATCTAGTTTGACAGAACTCCATGAGCTCTGCGGAACAAGATATAATAGAATAAATGCTCAGTTTATCAGCAGAATACAAGAAAATGACCAAAGCCCTGTTAATTGGATACACCTGTTAACTGAATATTTTTCACTGGCAAAATGGCTATACAATTAACTGGTAGAGTGCTAAATTATTTTTGGCCATCAAATCATGTACACATGAGTTTGCCTTGTTACAATTTATGGGAGAGTGCCTCAGGCACTCTCCCATAAATTGTAAAAAAGCAAACCCATACAGACTAAATAATATCACTTCAAAGATAATACAAAGCACATGCATTCAATATGAGCCTTCAAGCTGTGGTACCCACACTTCAGAATAAAGCCCAAATATGGGCTTCCAGCACTCTACCAGTTAACAATCTACTGTACTGATAAATTTATCAAATTTCGGTTGATGATCTCATCGAAAAATACTTGTGTTCAGTCAATCACCTCATTTTGTTATCCTCCAGCATTCGTAATAGTGTCGGACAATATCTATCTCTGGTGTCAAGTGATGAGATGTGCAGCCAAAACCCTTTACTGCTAACCTTTATTAAAGACTCAGTGGAGAATACAATAACTTGAATTGAGAAATTGGCCTTAGATAAAAATAACTGCAATGAAAATGTCAGTAACAAAAATTAGTGATGAAAAGGGTAAAAAAATGGAAGAATATGATAAAATGGCAGCATTCATAAATGAAAAAATAATGAAAGAAAAAAATACTTATGAAATGTAAAATGACAGCTGGGCACATCAGTTATTTTTGTTAAACTTCTGCACACTGATGTCAATATACCAAAATTTCAACTGGAATATTTATCCCATAATGCATCTAGGTATTCAACTAATTGAATCTTGCTTGACAGAGCTCAATGAGCTCTGTCAAACAAGATTGAATTGGTTAAATTCCTAGTTGGATAATGGGAAAACTCTTCAGCTTAAAATTCTGACATTTTGACATCAGTATGCAGAGGGTTAATGGAAAGTTACCTGTTAGATTACAGTTTGTGAGATTGATATATAAAATGTTTCTTTTTTTCTTATTTTTTGTTTCTTCTACCAGATCAAGCCATTAAAACTTAGTATAAGTTTTTAAATAGTATTCAAATCAATGGGTTTGAATAGTTTTTACCAGCTTTAATATTTCTGTGTCAGGTTTAACCCTTGAAATATAGGACAGTTTTTGTTTAATTTTCTTACCATCAATTTGGGGTTCAACACTGATTCACAATCAAGTACAGACAGCAATTAATCAGCAAAAATTTAATGAGGAATTACACCCAAAATGATTTGCCACTAATATAATGCCTTTAAAGAGTACAAAAAACTACCTCTGGATTTGGCAGTTTCAACCTAACTGAAAGTTGCAAGCAATAGAGTAAAGAACAGGCATGAGTTCCAGTAGACAGGGTCTCCGCCATGAGAATAATGTTGTTGCTGTGCCAGTGGGAAAAGGTAAGAACAATTTTGAAATGTAGGAAGTCAAAATATATATATGCCTGTAAAGTGACAAAGCACATGCCGAATATTCTCACTTTTATACAAACTCTAAAAATTTTTGCAAACCTTGAATGTATATCAACTTACAAATATCCTCAAAATAAAGCAAATAAAATAAAAAACAGATGGAACACTTGAGCAATGCCCAAATTTTAGCTGTAATGCAGACTGACATGACAGGTTTTTTTTCACATGTATTCTTTGATGCACCAAACAAGTCATAATTCTCTACTCCATTTATATCATTACAAGTATACAATTACTCTGCGATGCTCAAAGGTTATGTTTATTGTAAATACATTATTGTAATTTCTTTTCCACCTTCTCTGAGCACATTGTATATATTATATATTTTTGTGATGATGTTTTGTTATCTGAATAAAAATATGAAAAAAAAAAAATTCTTAAATTTGTCACTCTGAAACTCAATCAGTTTCTAAGCATCTAGGAGAGTTACGTACATATTTACAAATGAAGAGAACTTCTCCCTGAGCTTGTTCTGATGAGAAATCATAAGCTGTGTTTTTGAGGAAAAAAAATAGAAAGTTTTACTTATTCCTGCTTATTCAGGAAATTTTTTACAAGTGTTGTCTGATATTCGTGTTTGGTAATGTGTTATGACTGTATTCCATATTTTATCATCAAGTTAATCCCATACATAGAACAGGCACAAAAGTAAAATGTATCAACAAACTTTGTTATAGGTGTTTAACCCTTTACCTAACGAATCGCCCGCACCCGCCCGCATAATATGCAAATTCAGCAGTTAAAAAAATATTATTTTTCAAAAAATTTCAATAAAACCATATCATAAGACCCCTCGTTGGAACGAGCTCATCACATGATATGGTTTTGTTGAAATTTTTTGAAAAATTTAAAAAATTTATTTTTCAAATAATTAATTTTGATATCGTCTGCATTGGGTAAAGGGTTAAGATCACTTTCTGCATCTATGGCTATATGATGACTGCAACACAAGTATGAAGTCAAGTTCAGCCAATTGTTTATAATGCCTGTACTACCGCTCTGGAGGACCTACACCACAGGCATGATGATCGAGTCTTATTTAAGCACTGCTCAACTTCCATATAACTATACAGTGCAGCCCATTTAATTGGATACCACTTTACTAACTGGCTGAGGGCTAAATTCTTTTTGGTGGTCTGAATTTATTATTCAGAATTTATTTTGTTACAAATTGTTTGAGAGTGCCCACAGGCACTCTCCAATAATGTATCCTAAAACAAATATATAAATATGAAACATGAGCAAGGAAAATATTGTCTTTTGCTCAGGTACTCACATTTCTCTGAAAGCCCTGAGGGGGGCTTGTAGCACTCAACCAGCTAAATAACCCTGTTAATTGAATATAACTCTTAAATACCAAACCATTTGCAATATCTTTAGTACAAATTAGTGTTGTTAATTAACTGCATGTTGGCTATAGAGTAAATCCTGTTAATAAATAAACAAGAGGCAACAAGGGGCCTTAATCGCTCACCGGCCAAAGTGATTCAAAGAAGTGTTTGGGGTCACATTCAGTTAGACATGGTTCATCAACACTACAAAGGAATGAAGCCATGCAAAGGCAAATTTTATGGAAATGGATCTGAACAAACCTGAACCTAACATGCTCCCCCTGAAATTTCCTCAAATTGCACGAAGAGCCCAAAAAAAATTATCAACCCAGGGACTCGATTTGACCGAACTTGAACCTGACCCCAACAGAGATGTTATATACCAAATATCAAAAGATTCTAAATGATGGTTCTGGAGAAGATTTTTTTAATTTAAAAAAAAAAATTATGGGTGCTATCAGAGTAATGCCTCTTGTAAGGCCCCCTGTGGACGCGGAAAGTTTATTTGTACAAGCTTGAATTGACATATGATAAGGAACGTGCACACCAAATTTGGTTCAATTTGGTCCAGTAGTTTGGGAGGAGAAGTCGATAATGTAAAGTTCACGACAGACGACGACGACGGACAACAGATGGCAAGTGATAAGTTAAGCTCCCTTCGGTGAGCTAATAAATCTTGTAATATATGAAAGAATTATTTTGCCAACAACTAAATTTTCTATGTTTTTGACCCATTGATCCTTATAACACCCAATATTGGCATTTAATCTATTTTATCTTGTTTGACAGAGCTCCATAAGCTCTGTCAAATAAGATGTAATAGAGAGAAAGTTCAGTTCATCACTAAAGTACAGAAAAAGAAACAAATTCTTGTTAACTAAATGCTTCTGTTAATTGAATATGTTTCATCAGCAAAGTGGCTATTCAATGAACAGGGTTCCATTGCAGTGTTATATAATAATTGTGAGTTAGGGTGTTACAGCCATTCATCAACTTCAGGCTTGGTGCTTCACTTATGCTACCAGAGATCGAACGGATATTCAGTCTCAGTGTGAGTGGCATGACACTCATTTAAACTAGAGATGGTCTGTCACCTGGTATATCCCCACCGTGGCATAAGGAAAACAAAATCCAATATCGCTGCCAATCAGCCATCTTGAAACCGAGCGGGAAAAAATTATGTCATGCACTTCCCCTCATCATTTTGATCATTTTTGTGAAGTTTCATGAAAATGCGGCTAAAACTGTGGAAGTAGTTCACTCCACAAGTCTACATGTGCAGCGGACTGATGACAGACTGACTGACCAATGGACAAGCTGACTCCTATATACCCTCCCCCTCCCCATAACTTTGTTTTGTGGGGGTATAAATCACATACCTGATTGAGAATTAGACATGAGTAAGCAACCACTCACCTCTTATGAAGAGGTCTGGTGTTCATACTTGCACTATAACTGAGAATATTGATAAGGGTTTCATTTTGACATTTAACCCTTAAGGACCTGGATTGTTTTCCAGAATTCTCAATACACCTCTAATTTTTTTAATCATGTGGCACTGCTGTGGTTTCAATGCAAGTCTTGGCTGTGGACTTGCCTTGAAGACTTGCCTAGAAACCACAGCCATGATAAGATTACTTTTGTCCAAGGACTTCCTCAGCACTACATGTTGGGCACCAGTTCTGTTTCTGGAAACTTTTCATAAAAGTTGGAAATAGGCCCTATGTATTAAATTGCATGACAGTTCCCTGCAAATATATTTTCTTCCTACAGTATGTTTACTTATGATATCAGACATAGCACTGGTAGACAGCTAAATTATTTTTGGTCATTTAAATTTGTCCATATGTGTTTGTCTTGTTAGAATGTATGGGACAGTGCCTTAATGCACTCTTCCTACATTGTAACAGGGCAAATCCTCACAGACTATACATAATTTCACTTAAAGAATAGTGTCAAGCACATCCACTGAGTATGAAGTCTTTAGGTTGTGGTATCTGTATTTCAGAATAAAGCCCAAACATGGGCTTCCTGCAATCTACCAGTAACTTAATTTCAAGTGCTGCTCTTGAAGTGAACAAAAGTTTAAAATCACCACAGAGACCACAGAGGCACTGCAGTCATGATTAGCCATTCTGCAGAAATATGTGACCTTAAACACCAGTAAATAAATAAATACGACAATGATTAACACTTGCCTTTGACTGATGCTCTGTTCGTGCTGATCTAGAAAGTTGGAGACACTGAAAGTTACTTGCCATTGCTTGGTGGTTCTCTCTCTGGAAACATGACATGACTCTGGTCATTGAAAGTGCCATTAAACAAAACCAAAACCAAACAAAATCACCTCTGATCAAACATTGGGGGAATGACTCTTATGCCTGAATGAACTCACATGGACTAGACACCCATGCATAAGAAAATTAGGGCTCTCTTACATAAAATGAAAGTGTCAATGACACTGTAGCTCAACTTGTCAAGACAAAGACATGTACATGTATAGGATGTGACACAGCAATGACAAACATCTAGGTAATGACCTGATAACAAAGGTACATATAAAGTATTGTAACGGTCTGTACATAAATACTGACCGTTGCCTGTAACAAATGTATAGGTAAAGTATTGTAAAGGTGGGTGACAGTCAGATGCTGAACTAGAAAAAATCTTTGAGTCCCAGAGTGGGTCTGACTGAACCCCAAAATATTTGTTCTCATAGCACAGTGATAACAAAGGCACCCCAAAACACACTCGTTCCTGTCCCAAGGTGAAAACAAAAGTACTCAAGAAGTTTTGTGAAGATCAGTTCATAAATACGAGCTGTATAGGACTTGTGACAAAAAACTGATTGGACCTAATTTCGGTACAAAATGGCCACTGGCAGCCATCTTGAATTTTGGACCGTACCCAGAAACACTCATTCTCATCCCAAGGAGATAACAAAGATACCCAAGAAGTTTTGTGAAGATCGGTTCATAAATACAGCCTCTACCCTGAGCCGTATTGACATGTGTGCTTACATTGTGTAAGTAGCACTGAATAAATCAAAGTTCATCTAATTTGCATAATTTCTGCACGAAAAAACCCCCCTTACAATATGTGATGTATTCCATGTTACTAAACATTCATACAAAAATTTATTAAAATCAGAACTTTCATACAGAAGTTCTATACAAAAGACTGATTGCACTAATTTTGGAACAAAATGGCTGCTGGTGGCCATCTTGAATTTCGGACCACACCCAAAAACACTCGCTCTCATCCCACGGTGATAACAAAGGTACCCAAGAAGTTTCGTAAAGATTGGTTCATAAATATGGCCTCTAGTCTGAGCTGTATAGAAGTTGTGTACAAAAAACTGATTAGACCTAATTTCGGTACAAAATGGCCACTAGCAGCCATCTTGAATTTTAGACCGCACCCAGAAACACTCGTTCTCGTCCCAAGGTGATAACAAAGGTACCCAAGACATTTCGTGAAGATCAGTTCATAAATACAGACTCTAGTCTGAGCCATATTGACATGTGTACTTACTGTGTGTAAGTCGCACTGAAAAAATCAAAGTTCATCTAATTTGCATAATTTCTGCACGAGAAAAAAACCCGTATTATATGTGATGCATCCCATGGTACTAAACATTCACACAAAAAAATTATTCAAATCAGGGCTTTCATATGGACGTTCTGTGCAAAAATCTGATTGCACCTAATTTTGTACAAAATGGCTGCCATCGGCCATCTTGAATTTTGGACCGGACCCCAAAACACTCGTTCTCGTCCCACGGTGATACCAAAGGTACCCAAGAAGTTTCGTAAAGATCGGTTCATAAATACGGCCTCTAGCCCGAGCCGTATTGGCATTTGCACTTACAGTGCTGAAAGTAACCCCAAAAAACATCAAAATTAGTCTAATTTGCACAATTTACGTACGAGAAAAAAACCCGTATTATATGTGATGTATCCCATGGTACTAAACATTCATACAAAAAATTATTCAAATCAGAGCTTTCATATGGAAGTTCTGTACAAAAAACAGATTTCTGCATTGTCGGTACAAAATGGCAGCCATCTTGAATTTCGGACCGCACCCAAAAACACTCGTTCTCGTCCCACGGTCATAACAAAGGTACCCAAGAAGTTTCGTAAAGATCGGTTCATAAATACGGCCTCTAGCCCGAGCCATAGCAGCTTGGCACTTACAGCTCTGAAAGTAACACTAAATAAATCAAAGTCAGTCTAATTTGCATAATTTACGCACGAGAAAAAAACCCGTATTATATGTGATGTATCCCATGGTACTAAACATTTATACAAAACTTTATTCAAATCAGAACTTTCATACAGAAGTTCTGTACAAAAAACTGATTTTTGCATCATTGGTACAAAATGGCCACTGGCAGCCATCTTGAATTTCGAACCACACCTAAAAACACTTGTTCCCATCCCAGGGTCATAACAAAGGTACACAAGAAGTTTCGTAAAGATCGGTTCATAAATACGACCTCTAGCCCGAGCCATAGCCAATTGTTGACGTACGGACAGACGGACAGACGGCCAGACGGACAGACGGACGGACGGACAGACGGACGACGGGCCATGACAATAGCTCAAATTTGACTTCGTCAAAGTTGAGCTAAAAATGGATTTCCATACCTTTTTCAGACCTATATGATAACTTTATGAAAATTAGCAAACACCAGATATTTCAACAAGATCTGCATTTTCATTGCCACAGACGATAGTAGAGGTTGCCTTAAAAATTCATTACTTTTTCCATACCATAAGAGAAATCTGTTTCACTTTCCATACTTTTCCAAGTGTTGAAAACATGTTCAGAAAGTCTCATAAAGTCTCATACTTTTTCATTAGATTCAGAATTGCAGAAGATATGTGGAAATGATTAAATTTGCAAAGCCAAAAAAAGATTCACAAAAAGAAAAACTGTGTAAATTTTTCATTTGTGCAACCCTTTTTTATCTGTGTTTTTTATGTTTACTTGGAAAGATGTTTGTGGCAATCCAACTAGATCATCAAAGTCTGATTTTGCAACAAGTAAAGTTGAAAAAAAGAAAACTGCAACATCAATTTAACTACAGCTATGCACAGGGGAGATAACTGGTACTTTATTACTTGACAGGTGGATCTCTGCCAAGACAATTGCAAGTACAGAGAAAACTTGAGAACCTAATCAAAATATTTTATGACCACATGTAGACTGCCCTTTGGTCCATCAACAGAAATCAACATCATTACAACCTTAAATTTCTATTTGACTAGATCCAGTTCCTACCTTCAGGGTGACTTAGTATCAAATTCCCCCTGGGTTTTTGGTGGTTAGGATATGCCAAAGAATTTGCTCAAGTGAAAAATAGGTAATGCTGACATGTATTTTTGTAACCTCTGTATATGGTGAATGAGCATTTACAGTGGTCTTGTACATTTAATTGGGTATCTCTTAATTGAATAACCCTGTTAATTGTATATAAATTCAAAGTGCCAAACCATTTACTACAGCTTCAGTACAAATTTGATTTACTAAATGCAAATGGGTTACAGTGTAAACTCCTGTTAGTTGAATAAAAAATCTTGGGATTTAACATAGAATTCTCTTGACATCCACTGAATTGGCCCCTTGTTAATAGCCCTACCTCACATTCGCTGAATTCTGCATGTTGAAAGACCTATTTGACATCAGTATCTCTAATGCAAGCTCTTAATCTATAACATCTTGTTTGACAGAGCTCTCTGAGATCTGCCAAATAAGATATAAAAGAATAAATGCTAAGTTTATCAATCAAATACAGAAAAATGACCAAATTTCCACTAATTGAATACTGTTGTTAATTGGAATATTTTTCATTGGTAAAACAGCTACTCAATTAAGAGTGTTACACTGTATCCCATTTTGGAAATATGTTAACAACAGGGTTACGTTGAATGTTGAAATTTGTCCCTGCATTAAAAAAATAACAAACAAATACAATTTTGCACAGATGTAAGAACCTGGAAGTAATCGAGTTGATAATAATTGTCACATGCAAATATTGATTTATACCTTAGTTAGCAAATTGATTTACATGCATCAGTAATATAAAGTTCACTGACAAAATCTGAGAGACAACATATACTTGCATATCATGTTGAACATATCATTCTGAATATTCTGAAAATGGGAGTTTACTTCTGATACATAAGTAAAAACAGATATCAGGTGATTTATTCATATCTGAGGAATAAATATTTGACTACTTAAAAACTGGTTAGTAACTCAAAAATTTCATTATCTCTTCCAATGTCAAGGCTGGCTTGAATCACTGATCTCTCTACAACTGGATTGCTAGAATGTTCATTGGTAAATGATGTGCTAATTTTTCACGGCAATGCAAACTGAATATTTACAATATATATTTATGTTATTATTGATAAAAAAAGAAATAAATGCCGATATTTGGAAAGTTGATAACCATGTTACTAGTTTTTCATGCATTGCTTTTGTTTGACATTTGATGACGTGAAAGCAGCTAGACTGTGACTGTAGTCACAGAGTAACAGATTTCACATCATCAAACGCTATCGATGGAAAGAGTCACTGCACTGACTTGATATCATTTTGGAGGGCAGGGTTGGTGATTTTTAAAATTTTTTTCAGAACTTTTTTTTTTAGGATTTTTTTTATTTAAATCAGATTTTTTTTATTTAAATGGATTTATTTTATTTTTATTTTCATACCATAAATTATTCACCAGAAGATAGTTTTTTCCATATGATTCCTTTAGATAAGAGAAACCGAGTGTATTGGTAGCAGGCTGTATCAAAAGCTACCCAAAGAATGGACACAAATAACCGATACTAAAACATTTACCTGTGTTACCCATTTCCGTTTTTGTGGTGGCTTGAGGGGAAGAATTTCAGATTACATCTGGCACAGAATAGACAGTATAAATGGAAGTAGAGAGGAATCATTGGAACTTGAGTTTTCTCATTGTCACAGCATTGCTTGAAGGAAGATGACTTCTTGAAAATCATTTTTGCTCCATGCAACATTCTTAAATCACTGATCCTTGTTCTCAGAGTTGATTTTGTAGTTTTGATGGGTTCATTGAAAGATTATCATATATATGGTTTAAAATCTATGTTCACTTTAATATGATTCTATTCATATGAGCTGAAAATTATAAAAGCTTATTAAAACTTATTCAGGAACATTTAACTAACCTATGGTATATATGCCAGTAGGAAAGACACAGTTTGATGCATATTCCCACTCTACAAATTAGTTTCAACTGTCATAAACCCTGTCAAATTACTGTATTTCAACAGTAAATGTACATTTCATGTTGTTTGAAGATATGTTAAGTCTCACTACTTTAGAGGGAGACACACTATTTTCCAGAATTAATTATTGTAAATGAGCCTCAAATTGGGATTTTTTTTACAGAATCTCACTATGAAAATCAATGAATGTTACTCCTTGAGCCATTTGAAAATTAAAATCTCATTATTTTTGCTCAGAAATCTCACTATTTTACAATTCTGCAGCTTAACATGTCGGGTTGTTTGAGCTCATTTCCAAGTTGTTTGAAAATACTCCTGACAATTTGTGAGTTAAAATTCAGGGTCCCACGGGGAGCCCAAATATTAACCCAGGGTCTCAATTTGATAAGGAAGATGCACACCAGATTTGATTCAATTTGGTCCAGTAGTTTCTGTGAAGTTGATAATGTAAAGTTAACGCCAGATGATGGATGGATGGACAGATGGATGAATGGATGGACAGACAAAATGTTATCAGTAAAGCTCCCCTTGAGCTTTGCTCAGGTGAGCTAAAAAATTGGATGTGTCATTATTAGATGAGTTTGGTAAAGGTTTATCTTGTTTGACAGAGTTTCCTGAGCTTTGTCAAACAACAGTGCATGATTAACCCTCTGTACACTGAAGTCGGAATGATGAAATTTCAACCACCAAATCTTTTCCTAATCCAAGTAGGAATTTAACCAATTCAGTCCAGTTTAACAGAGCTCATTGAGCTCTGTCAAACAGGATTGAATTGGATAAATTCCCTGTTGCATTAACCCTTTCATCAATGCAATGGCCAAAACTGGCCAGTGCTATTCATAAAAATTGCCATTCCATTTTCATTATTTTCTCATTTGAATTTTGTGTGATTTTTGACATCAGTGTGCAGGAGGGTTAAATTTTTAATTTATCATTAGAAATTAAGTTAACAAAACTCTGTGTTCTAAATATTTGCTGACAAATCAGCAAATTGTCTACAATATTCTACAGCAAAGCCAAATATGGTCTTCAGATTATGCATGAAGTATCAAAATACAAAAGGTTAACAAGAACTTTCCTTTATCAGTTTGTAATAAATTTAGGTTATGTTTATATCTATCACCCAAGACAACAGTCACTTTTGGTGAGGCGGGGTTCATGCAATAATAAAAATATTCCTGATCTAATCCAAAATGTCAACAAAATTAAGATAACCGCTTTTGACTAAATCGATTCTGTTGATTTATAGGTATAATATGAGCATGTGCATGATACACTTAGCAAGGAGAGCTTTCAAACTCAAACTAAAATTTGGAGGATGAATACAACACTGAACAACTGTACACAGGTGTAAAAATTCACAGGTTAGTACTAGAAGAAAATTAAGAATAATTTTTTTTTAGGCAATCTTCATCCAAGCCTATAAATGTATCAAGAGTTTTGTGGCTGTCATCTTGAACTTGATATGTGACATGAGTATTATTAACTAATAATACTATGGTGTACTATTATTAACCCTTTGAGACTTAATTATCCGAAGTTCAAATGTCTCTGGGAATTCAGTTTCTTCAATATTTGTCAAAATGCGACATCAAAAGTCGGAAAGTACACATAACAAGATATTTTTCACATTAGTGATTATCTGGTTGAGGGCTAGATTGTTTTTGGTGGTCTGAATTTGTTGTTCAAAACTTGTTGTATTACAAATTATTGGAGAGTGCCCACAGGCACTCTCCAATAATTTGTAATAAAACATATTGATATAAACAAAATATTATTTGTGTTTGACTGAACATGAAATATAAACAAGGAATGTGTTGGCTTTTGCTCTGGTATCCTCATTTTTTGAAAACCCTGATAGTGGCTTCTAGCACTCAACCAGTTAAGAAGTCTTGACAGCAGGATTATATTAGTATTTTAAGCTGTGATAACATTTGTCTCAACGGTTGTCACTGAGCACTATTCGGGAGAAAATAGGAACTGAGGTTAAAACTTTAAAAAACGAAAAATAATAACAAAACAAACAACCACAAAGTATCAACGTGCTGTTTGATTTTGTTCGTCATAAGACGTACAAAAGTATCAAAGGGTTAACAGAAACTATATATTTGTGTATGGGTGTAGAAACAGCATAGTGGATCATGCATGAGGTAGGTTTTGTCTGATTTATTCAAGGCTAGAAATTTTTTACCCTTAAGTTCTCATACAGTCACAAGCTTTCCACTTTTATAGATTGTAGAGATGGATGCTGGTCACACATACCCAGACCGAAATGTTCCCAGACCGAAAGGTACCCACTGAGTCAAAATGTACCTAGGCCGAAACGTACCCAGATCGAAATGTATCCAAACCATGAGCCAAAATATACCCAACTATAAAATAATTCACAGCTGGCTGATGTTTGGATAATGAAAAATACCCCTGCAATCCAATATACGCGACCATTATCATTATGATGTTCGGTGGTGTTTTTCATTATCCAAGAGTCGGCCACTGGTGAAAAATGAAAGTGTCAATGACACTGTAGCTTAACTTGTCTGTGTGTTGTGTTTGATGAAAAGGATAATGTTCAATGTTTATGAACGGATTATGAAATAAGACAAGAATTGTGATAATTGGGAATATGTTAATCTCTGTTCCCTGTATGCTATGTTTTCAATAAAAATAATATGTAGTGTAGACTGTACTAAAGAATTGAGTGGTGGGTTAATGTGGCCGTCACAGTTATGTATGTGACCCTCACAGTTAATGTATGTCAACGAAAGTTACCAAGTTACAGCGAAATTATTCCAAAATGAGTCATCCTATCAAGTTACAATGAAATCCCATCATAAATTCGGCCTCTAGACTGTGCTAAAGGTTTTCGGGCTTCGGGCCTTTGTAGCCATCACGGTTGACTGATCGCAACCAAAAGGGGGCGTCCTCATCTAGACATTATACTGAGTCATCCTACCAAGTTACAATGAAATCCTTTCATAAATACGACCTGTAGTCTGTGCTAAAGTTTTTTGGGTTTTGGGCTCAGGCAGCCATCATGGTTGAATGATCGCGACCAAAAGGGGACGTTCTCATCTAGACATTATCTGGAGTAATCCTACCAAGTTACAATGAAATCCCTTCATAAATATGACCTGAAGACTGTGCTAAACATTTTCGGGCAACGGGCCCCTGTGGCCATCACAGTTGACCAATCATGACCAAAAGGGGCCGTTATCATCTAGACATTATCTGGAGTCAAACCTACCAAGTTACAATTAAATCCCTCCATAAATACGACCTATAGACTATGCTAAAGGTTTTCAGGTTTTGGGCTTGGGCAGCCATCACGACTGAATGATCATGACCAAAAGGGGACGTTCTCATCTAGACATTATCTGGAGTCATCCTACCAAGTTACAATGAAATTCCTTCATAAATATGACCTGTAGACTGTGCTAAAGGTTTTCCGGCCCCTGTAGCCATCACTGGTGACCAATCGCGACCAAAAGGGGACATTCTCATCTAGACATTATATGAAGTTAACCTATCTAGTTACAATGAAATCACTCCATAAATACAACCTGTAGACTGTGCTAAAGGTTTTTGGGTTTTGAGCATGGGCAGTCGTCATGGTTGACAGATCACAACCAAATGAGGAAGTTCTCATCTAGACATCATATGGAGTCATCCTATCAAGTTACAATGAAATCCTTCCATATTAAATATGACCTGCAGACTGTGCTAAAAGTTTTTGGGTTTCTGGCTTGGGCAGCCATCACGGTTGACAGATCATGGCCAAAAGGGGATGTTCTCATCTAGATATTATACAGAGACATCCTACCAAGTTACAATGAAATCTCTTCATAAATACGACCTGTAGACTGTGCTAAAGGTTTTTGGGTCTTGGGCTCGGGCAGCCATCTCGGTTCACCGATCGTGACCAAAAGAGGACGTTCTTATCTAGACATGCCCCCAAACCTACATATGAAATTTCGTGACGATCGGACAAGAACTACAGGGTGTCGCCTGTGCTAAAGGAAAATGTGAACAGACTCACAGACTAACAGACTTCCGCACGCGTGATGGCAATAGCTTATCTTGACTTTGTCAAGTTAAGCTAATGATAACCCGTATGATTTGTGAACAGATGCATCTGGAGATGGCATCAAACACTCAGCACTGTGCCACTGAAAATCAATAAGTTCATCACAGACAATTTGCCAGTACTCTGTCCCGTTGATTCCTGTTTGACATGTCCGATGCTATATATCGCAACACAAAGTCTCCTGTCTTGACCTTACATTTCTTGGCCAGTCAACTCTGACAATTAGGAATTCAAAAATGAAACTCATCACAATCAACAAAAATTGATAATTGTTGTTAGGACAAAAAACACTAACTTACGTTCACACTGATTCATTAGTAATAGCACAACCATCACATAGACCCTACTGTGGACTGAGTCATTGTTTTTACTGAAATAGCAGACTAATAATCTGATGTTTACATAACGGAGACTTATAATCGGATGTTTCAAGTAATATTAAAAACAAATAATTAATCCAAGACTGGGGAACAAGAAAATGTGAAAAAATATAATAAAACTGAATAGTTCGAACATTTCTAGTAAAATGCTAAGTTTAGTGATGAGAAAGCTTTTCTATTCTACCATAGCATGTTTTACAGTTGTGTACGTTTTGACTCATGGTTTGGGTATGTTTTGATCTGGGTATGTTACGGTCGCGGTATGTTTTGACTCATTGGGTATGTTTATCATACAGATGGGCAATATACCGAAAAACCGAACCGATACCAACATCATGGGGATACCAAAAAAATGATCCAAATCATCACTAAATACCAAAACTGTATTTTCAAATTTTCCTAAATTCACTATTTATAAGGCCTTGTTGAGTCTTGATAGCAGTTGAAGCATTCATTGTCATGAAAGAAGTGATTGATTTTCATTTCAGTTAGAGTAATTGGTAAGGGCCAGTTGCTCAGCAGTGATATCTAGTCAAGTCTAGGCTGCCTTAACAGGCAGTCAAGACTTGACTAAAAATCACTGCTCAGGTGATTCATCTATTGTCAGCAGGACCTCCTAATGATGGCATGTTCATGATACATGTTCTGAGATCACAAAATCCTGAAATAGGCCTCTGATATGATATGGTCCTGTAACATGGTTTACATGTACATAGCGGTTTACAGGACAGGCAACATTTCCTACTTGAGTGGATTCTATTAGGGGAGCATAATTAGATATTTTGGCTTTCAAAACATAGTGACTCCCTCATAATGGCACTGGAATAGGCTCTGTCAATATTTGGGTAATAGGACATTTCTTTTTTGTTTTGCAAGTAAAAATGTCTTAGAAATAACAGCATTTGATCAGCAATTTTTTGCTATGAAGCAGCCAAAACTAGATTTAATGAAAACTTCAAACAAATGAACCCAATGAATCATTCATGATATGATCGATCTAATTTACATGGACATATTTTGTTAGCCACAAGTAGTATTAACCCTATTCTGGTGACAAGAAGATTACTGTCCTGGTAGGAATATCTGCCACCAGCAATTAAAGAGTTAATTCCATCAAGCTCACTTTCTAAGGAGAAAGAGTTTAATGCTTTACACAACGAATCAGGACTCATCTGCCCACGTAATTTTGAAAGTGAGCTGCTGAGTAGAAAAAATTTTTTTTTTAAAAATGTCAACAAAACCATATCATGTAAACCCTCACTGGAACGAGCTCATTGAGCTCGTTCCAATGAGGGGGTCACATTATATGATTTTGTTGACATTTTTTAGCAATGTTAACAAACAATAATTAAAATAATAAATTTTGATATCCTGCATGTTGGGTTAAAGGGTTAATCTTGAATTGAAAAATTAACTTGATTTCCGAACGAAGGCTGAAAATAAAATCATTAAAAAAAATTAGCAGTAAATTATTTATTTGCACTAAATACTCAGATGTCACATTCAAATTCTCCTTGGTGCACCTTATTATTGGATTTTTCACTTGGAAAGAATAAACTATCGAAGAAATGAAAAATGTAGTTGCAAGATCAATAACATACTGTGAAACGCCCTGCCTCCAAATAAGATAAGTAAGAATCCCATAAAACTGTTACATGATAGCAGTATATGGAACTCCCTGTACTTCTTAACTCTTTAATCATCCATAGGGAAGGACTCCTTGAAAAAATTATATTCCTTTCATGAGGCCCCACAAAGTTGATCTTCTTTTTCTCAGGCCATTTTTTGTAAAATTGCATGTGGGCAGGCATTTTTTTATTCTATTTTCTATTTTGTAATTATTTCTTTGCCAACAAAAGTTTATGTCCTTGGTTTGTTTTATCTTTTATGCCTCATAATCTACAGAATAGCATTGCCTCATAATCTAAGGCATTGCAAAGCCTTGTTGCACTCCAGGGACAAACTTATCAATTTTATTAACTTGGGTAAAATATCAGACACAAACCATTTAATTTTAATTTTTTAAAGTTTGTACTGGTGATAAAAAGAGAGCATGCAGCAGCAAAAAGGACCATGCAAAAGGGCCTGAGAAATGGATTTTTAACTTTTTAGGCTTGATTCGAATATTTTATTCAGTTTTTTAACATACAGCTGAAGATCCAGCATTATAAATGTTTCTGAAGAAAAGGGAATTTTGCTTCTTGTGTCATGTATCCTTGTGTCACTAGGAATATATTTTTTCCTTTTTACTTATTTGAGGATGATCCGACAATTTGGTTCAGACTTAATTTTCTGTCTTTTTATAGAATAGTCCCTCAAAGTCTGCTTTCTTTGGAGGACTTTGTTGAGGGTATTTCCAAAAAGGAATGAAGGGAAATGTAAGTAGAAGTTGTTTTTAGCATGGTAGGTTGGAAAGAAATTCACAAATCATTATCTGAGATAAATTTCTTCTTTCCAACAATCACAAACCATGTTTGAGACACTAATATTTGGGAGAGAAAAAAATTTGAATCAAGCCATTTTTTTTCACTGATATTCAGGTTTTTCCCTGAAAGGGTCAAGGTGGAATAATTATTAAGTAAAACTGACTTTGAAGTTTGTGACCTTGCTTCCTGTATTAACCCCTTACCCCCAACACACAGGATATCAAAATTTATTATTTTAATTACTGTTTTTTAAATTTTCTCAAAATATTTCTATACTGATGGAAAAAAGAAATGCAACTTCAGTTTTGGTAATATAATCTTTTTATCTGTACACCACATCTAGTACAATTTGACACATAGCTACCTCAGTGTACTTTCTAAAGAGTGTTCGGTTAAAATTCAGTAGCCATGACTACATGCGAAGCTGCATGCTTTCAACAGATTTTTTGGCACTCCCACAAGCCATGGGCTTCAAAACCATACCATATCGACGTTTTGAACAGTACACATCGACTGCACATTTTATTCCAACTCGATTGAAAAGTAAAATGCGGCGAAAGTTAATAAGGCTAGGGCTATTGCTCTAATTATGCAGGGCCAATTGCAACATCTTGTTGCCCAGCATTTTGGGGTTCACGAGTCAATGATAGCTCATTTAGTTGGGCATCTCAGAGCCACAGGAAGATAGCTGACTGTCCCAGGAGCAGATGTCTGCATGTTACGTCACCAAGTGAAGATGGAGGCATATGTCTCTCACACCTCTGTAACCGATTTCGGATGGCGACGGAGACGGCAAGTCAGGTTGTTGGCACTCATGGTCACCGAGGGTGTCCAAGAACAGTTAGGAATCGGTTGCGGAAGTTCAATTTACAGACTCGACGTCCCTACATTGGTCCGCAGTTTACACCTGGGCAACGACAAAATCGATTGCAATAGCTGTGGACACATGCATTAAATCACTTTCACTTGGCCCACTGGAGACGTGTGTTATTCACCGACGAGTCACGGTTCATGCTTTACAGGTCAGATGGACAACAATGTTGCTAACGATGTCGAGGTGAGCAATATTCTGATGGGTACGGTTTTGGGTGTGGGCATTTCTTATGGCGTGAAAACACCTCTTGTGGTCATCCAGGGCAATCTTACAGCCGTATGATATCGGGATCAGGTCCTCATGCCTCGTGTCCTTCCACTTATCCATGCACGTAACCTTCCGTTGCAGCAGGATAATGTGATGCCACACATTGCTGGGGTTTGTCATGACTTCCTCAACCAAAACAAAGTCCCAGTTCTCGACTGGCCATCCTGCAGTCCAGATTTGTCCCCGATCGAGCATTTGTGGGACATGCTGGACAGGAGGGTCAGGAAGCACATCAATGTCCCAAACAACGTTGCTCAGCTCATGCAGGCCCTTCTTCAGGAGTGGAATAATATCCCACAAAGGACCATAAACAACTTGATGGGGTCAATGGTAAGGAGAGTTAGAGCAGCGACTGAAGCCCAGGGTATGCACACCCGCTATTGAGTCTGATCAGGAAATGACATGGGGTACCCACGTCAACCATGCAAATGCCATCTCTGTTAAGACAACAAAACACATCAAAATTTAATCAGTAATGAAGAAGTAACATCAAAATCCAAACAATGAAATAATCATCCATAACACATTTGAAATATTTACCACAGAAAAAAAAACTAGTATACAAAATCATATCATGTGACCACTCACTGGAATGAACTTGAAACATTTTCCTAGATAGCAGTCATTTCTGTACGCTTCTATTTCGTCACTATTTAACAGGACTACAGACTTAAAAACATTTTCAACAAGCCCACAAATTTTTTGACAAAACTTTTAGAGGAGGCTGTTTCATTTATTCCCTATCCCTCATATCAACACCCGTTGATGACTCTTGGAAAAAAAATTCTTAAATTCTTAAAAAAAATTTCTTTCTTTTTTTTTACTTTAAATACATAGCATATGACCCTCATTGAAAGGATTACAATGAGTTCATTCCAACATAGGTCATATAAGCTATGTTTTGGAAACAAAAATTGAAAAAAATAATAAAATTCTAATCGCTGTTCTGTGGATAGGACATTAGCATGGTGCATGGTGGCTCAATGGTCAGAGCATTGGATTTCAAATCAATAGGTCCTTGGTATGATCCTAATCCACATCATTTGCATTGTGTCCTTGGGAAAGACACTTGATCCCAACAGCCCAGGTGGGTGGATGGTGGTGTTGTGTGCTAAGGTGTACTGCATGTCGATGATACAGATTACTTCAACTGATGCAAATCCTACTTGTCCTTGATTAGTAAATTGGAGAGAAGGACATTTCCTCAACACTGCTCTCTCCAGGTACACTGGCTTCCTCCACCCATAAAACTGTCCAACATGATATGTATGCCCTGGTTGTTCAAAGGGTCACTAAACCCCAATAAATAACAATATTAATGAAAATATTACATTAGATAAAAGGTTAATAATACTACACACAAACAAAATATTGAGGGAAATCCGTGTTAGAAAATCTGGTCAAGTTTTATTTTGAGTCGACTCAAATTAGTCTTTGTAATTGCATGTAAAATATTCCCATTTCTTCTGAAAATAATAAGATAGATTGTGACCTGCTGAACAAGCCATTCAAAAAACAACAATCCACAAAAATTATCTGAAAGACTTTTCAACATTTTAAATGGTAGAGTGCTAAATTATTTTTGGTTGTCTCAATTTGTTCACATGTCTTTGTCTTGTTACAATTTATGGGAAAGTGCCCAGAAGTACTCTCCCATAAATTGTAACCAAGCATATTCATACTATTTATTGGTGTTTAAGGTCACATATTTCTGCACAATGGCTTATCATGACCACACCATGGATATAAAATTAAGTACAGCCAATCGTTATACCCATGTTGCCTATTTCAGAGGGCTTCCACCCCAGGCATCGGTTGCCAGGTCCTGTTTTACTGGTAAAATAGAGCTTGGTTATCACAGTAAACAAGCACTGTTTCACTTCCCAGGGTCCCCATGGGGAAGCATATTCATACAGACTAAATTATTTCACTTCAAAGACAATACGAAGTACTCTCATCAAATTTGAAACATTCAAGCTGCATAACCTGCTCTTCAGAATGGAGCCCAAATATGGGCCTCTGTAGCACTCTCCCAGCTAATGATTGAATGTATGCTGAATTGAAAATTCAAAGGATATTGCAGCCATATAATATATAGTATGATACCCAAATTTGTATAACAGTTTTCTAAACATTCAGAACTACAGGAGCCTGGTTGATTCACTCACAGCACAGCACCTTTTTGTGCTGTCACAGCAAATTTCCCATTCAATCATTACAGAACATGTACCATCACTGTGACGGTACTCTGAATTTTGCAAAGGTGGTGTGATAAGAACATTGATGGCATTTCAACATGGCTTCAACTAGCCAAAAAGTTGTTTCAGTGCAAGTACTGATTAAAAACACTAATTTGGAGAGCAAATGTTTAGTGTGAGCTAAACGTTTCAGAATAAATTAAAAAAAATGTGTCTGGGCATTCTTCAAAACATGTTACCAAGTTAAATTAATGATTAAAAAAGGTAATTTTACCCAATAAAAACTTTGGTCAGTAACATATAGAAAAAAAAAATGAACAACTCTTGAGTTGTTTTCTTTCAGCATTTATGGGGCAAATGTTATGTTTGAGCTTCATGCTTGATAACACATCCAAAATATCTATGGGCATTATTCAAAAGGTGTTATGAACTTAGAATAATGATTAAAAACAGTCTCTTTACCCAACGAAACTCCCAAATCGATCAGCAAAACCCAGAAAAACCACAAAATGCAACAACTCTTTAGATTTTTCATTTTGACATTCAAAGAACATCATGTGGCATCTTTCAGAATGAACGGTTGTCATGTGAATGGCATTTTTAAAATCTGTCAACTGCAGAGCAGTGTTCACATGGGAACTCGGTAATTGAAACTGAACTGTGTATTTTGGTTGATTCGCGGCACAGTTCAGAAGTGTGCTTCACTGAAAATTTATGTCTCAGACATGAAAAAGTTGATGTGCATGCCGATTCCACACATGAACGTCTATTTGGTACCTTGATCTTGACGGGCTGTCACAACTTCCATATGGGCTGTGATCTGAGAAAAGGGGCCTTAGGGGTAAAAAAAAAATCAAATTTGAGTTAATTTCACATCTCTAATCTTTTCAAAACAACCTTTTCAACAAAGTTTATTTCAGGATCATCTGACAATAAACAAGAAGAATATTACTAAGGTAACACATGCCAGCCCCCTTGTGATCTCCCCTTGTGACCTTCACCTTGTAGATGCGGCAGAAACTATTATACGGGACACACCTTCTGACTGACTTTAACATTTGTAGAAAGTTTAACAATTGTACTATGATTCGTTTCTGAGTTATGGCTGAGACACGAATATTGACCGATTTTTAGTGTGACCTTGAAATGTGACCTTGACCTTGAAGGTACGAACCCGGCTATGGTGTGTGACACATCCTCCCATGGTCCTTTATAATTGTGTGAAGTTTGATGACTGTGGCCCTCACAGTTTTTGAGTCATTGGCTCGGACACACACACGGACACACGCACACTTCAATCACTACATGCCACCAGACTCAAGTCGAAAAGGGTCAAAATAGGGTGCAAAGAGAGGTGTCCAAGAACTCAATAAGTTAAATTGGCCGTTTGATGTTTCAACGTAATACCCATGAAATGCGTATGTGTGACGTTATCGATCTTGATAATGAAAACAAGAACCAATACCCAATACTGACAAACAATTGACGATTACAGACAGTAACAAGTAGTTCCTATAAAAAAAGTAAAGTATAGGGAACACAGATCACCATACAAGCTTTCACTGCAGATATATTTTCATGGTGTGACTGGCTGAAGAGTAATTTCGAATAAAATAGGATAAGAATTTTTCTTTAATTTTCATCAGTAGAGAAATAGTTTACTACTCCACTTACACCCATGCCATAAACTGTACTGAGAAGGAAATAATATAATTAATAAATTAGAAAAAACAAATAGATCAGTGGTTTAAGAAAGGGGCACCACATTTTGTTTGTGGATCATGTTGCGAAGCATCATCCAACCTGAGATAGTGAATTGGGGATGGGGTTGACAGGTCCCAGGAGGACCCTGTGGAAAACAGAATGTGAGTTTTACCCTCCAGTGGCCTTTTTGCACATGACCACAATGCTTTCCAGCCAAAATATCCCATAAGTTGAATGAAATCATTTAAATTATGAAGAGGGAAAGTCATATTGTGCCATATTATCATCTGCGATGACACATGGGGATCCACTACCTGTTGAAATGGATTACCATGTATTATGAGAGATAAAGCCATGTCTCTGTGCATCTCTGCTGTTTGAGTAAGAAAACAAAAATTAGTTGTAAAACATGGCGGTGGGGGGAGGGGGGGGGGGGACACCAATGCTTGTCACTAGATATCAAAAGTTCTCTTGGCCTACTTCAGTTTTCTCGATGATAGAATTCCCATGGGTAACATGATTATACAAATTGGGCGAATGGTCATCTCTTTTGCCTACTGTTCTCTTCAAAAGAAATTTAAGGTCACTGATTTTTCATTCACAAGCCTTACTAGAGCTTCGCAGTTTCTGTTCAATAACATTTGCTAATTCTTCCAGAACTAGGATCTACTCATAAAGGAATAAAAATGGCTTTCTTTGATTTTGGCAAATAGCAGCTGTATATGATGTAATACATTTATATATTGCAAAGAGCTGTCCAAGAGCTTTCCAACAATGCATTATACATCAAACGAATTTCATGAATATGGAGTCTTAAAGGTTAATCATCTTGGTATTTTGCATTAACACAGCTGAACACATCAGTCTACTTTTGCCTTTCTATTCAGTAAAATTCCAAAATGGAATTGCTGGTAAAGAGTTACAGGGAAAAAGTTTAGGTTACTCCTTCAGGTAATAGTAATTCCTATTTGTTTAGGCCTGTGAACAAATACCAATACCTAATTTGACTAATCAGTTGTAAACTTTTTAAATGATGCTTGTTGTCTTGTTTGGCATTATTCGACCGCTTGTGGTGTTTTGGAGAAAAAAAGCCGGTGGAATTAGTGTGGGTGTGGGGTGGGGATAGAAGCAAACCGATCAATTTCATTCTCTCTTGAAACCAAATATTTGTAGGTTCATCCCATGGCCCACGGGGGTCTTTCTGGAAAGGAACCTCACTTTCAGAAGTTTCAATAATTGATTATGGTATATTAAATTGGTGAAAATACGTGTTTTAGCAAAATGTTTAGATCCACCTAAGGCCTATCTGGTGTACCTCAAATCTTCAAGGACCAGAACTTGGGACACCAGAATTGAAAACTGAAATGACCAGAATACATTACAAATATTAAATTCATATTTGCTCTAACCTATTATGTATCTGCAACAGGACCTAGAACAATGGCGTAGCTGGGGGGCCCTACATTAGACCTACTGTCAAAGAAAAAGATAATGGGAGGTTTGAGTGGTTATCGTACATTATGTATTTTATCAGTACTGAAGTAATGTTAAAACTATTGTGCGCCTATTCTATATTATTAAAAGAAATCAATTGCTCAACTTTAGCCAACATACAAGAAAGCAGACCCCCAAACAAACTGTACATTCAGCTTCAAACTTTTATTTCTTCTATTTTCCTTCAAACCTATAGGACATAACCTATTATCACACTAGCTTGATTAGAAATAAATAAATTCCTACAAAATGTTGAATTCTACACAATGTGCATAACCAGTTATCTATATTATACATGTCCACTGGGATATTTTTAACTTGGGGGGGGGGGGGGGGGGAGTATTTTTAGCTATGCAGGTGGTGTTTCTTCTTGTGTGAATGTGGAGGGGGTATTTAAAAAAAAATCTCTGGGGGTGGTCTGGGTTTCTTCCGGGGAGATTTTTAAAAATAAGCCCCAAATGGTGGTATTAGAAGACATTTTTAGGCTCAAAGAACGTAAATTTTCACCACGCTTGGTGTGTCATTTATAATTTTCTTAGCTGGCATATCATGCTGATCATAGAATTCAGGTTTTTCGGGTAATACAAATTTTATTCTAACCAAAATAAAACCTGCAAATATCAAAGCACTTGCTTTTCAATACCAAAAGTGAGTGGACTTGAACTTTGAGGCTTTTTAGTATTAAATGATCATTTTTAAGTAATTCACCACTGTATTAATGAAATAATTTTAGTCTTGGGAATGATGTGATCAGCACAAAATATTCCAGATCATTTTTAAATTGTGCTTATTTATTGTCACCTTCAGCATGTAGCACCATATCATGATTACAACAAAAGCATAAAATCAAATTTAGAACTCACAAAATAGATCTTCTGTTTCTCAGGCCATTTTTTTGTAAAATCGCTTGTGGGCAGGCAGTTTTTTATTTTATTTTTTATTTTTGAAATTATTTCTTTGCCATCAAAAGTTCATGTTCTTGGTTTGTTTTATGTTTTAGGCCTCATAATCTACAGAATAGCATGGATGTATTTGATCTCTTGAGTGCAAGAAGGCTTTGCAATGCTAAAGCATTGCAAAGTCTTGTTGTACTCAAGGTTACAAATTTATCAATTTTATTAACTTGGGTAAAATATCAGACATAAACCATTTAATCTTTATTTTTTTAAGTTTGCATTGGTTATAAAAAGAGAGCATGTGGCTGCCAAAAGAACCACGCAAAAAGACCTGAGAAAAACGTATTAGGCTTTAGTAAATTGTTTAAACGTATGCTGCCCACTGAGAACTCACATCCTACAGTTAGTGAGTTCTATTATACCAGCACATGTTAAGACCAAACACAACAAGGGTGGAGTACAGGGGATTGGAATTAATGTCCCAAATTGGGAGTTTTCACTGTATTTAATGTGTGCCAAAAGCACATGTGAAATACAGGAAAAACTCCAATAAGGGTCACCGATTCCTGTCCTACTTACTCGATCCAAGTTGTGTAATGTAATTATACCACGATTCAATGTGAATTAAGTGAATGGCATTGATATTTTTAAAAGAAAAGTATCATCTAGATGATCTGTTTACATTTTTGCTTCACACTCTTTTGTATCGAAGAATTTCATTCACTTCATAACATCACGTGACTAATCAAATATGTTCTTACACGATGTTCTCACATGTAGGCCTGGATTCCACACATGATTTTCCAAGAACATTTCTCAATGTCTGTATATCAGGTTACATTGACTACACACTGGAATTGTGGTATAAAAAAACAGAACTTGTCTTTCACAGTAATCATGCACTGCTTCTCCTTTTGGATTTCTCACAATTAGGGAATGAAACAATTATTTAACCCTTTACCTAACCTGAAAAGCAGACGACACTTGAAAAAATAATTCTTGAATAACTAATTTTTTTCATTTTTTGTCTCAAAAACATAGGTTATGACCCCTCGTTGGAACGAGCTCAACGAGCTCGTTCCAACTAGGGGTCATAACCTATGTTTTTGAGACAAAAAATGAAAAAAATAATGAAAATTAATTGGCGATTTTTGAGAATAGCGCTGGCTGGTTTTGGCCGTTACGTTAGGTAAAGGGTTAAAACTGTATGTTGCTTATAAAAATTAATTTCCTATAATTTTATTTCAGTGCCAATCAATATTCTCAACTATCTTTCAAGAAAATGATATTTATAAACATTCATTTACTTATTGGTCTTTAAGGTGACTTTCAGCTTATATGGCTATCTCACAACCACAACATAGATATGAAGTAAAGTTTTAGCCAATCATTTATACCTAAACTGTCCATCTTCAAGGACTTCTTCAGCAGGTATTCGTTACCAGTCCAATTTTACCAGTAAAGCAGAATTTATTTACCATAGAAAACAGGTACTGCTCCAATTGCTGGGGTTTGGATGAGTAAATACCAAGCAGAAATGCTTCTTTATCTCCCTGCATGCTACTAGTGGTTATTCCTGAGCAGGCTAGAAAATCTCTTGCCATTAGAATAAGTGCAATTTAGGCACTTTTAACCAAATTTTCTTGTGAAAATGTAATTACCTTTTTGACAAGAGATTTATTTGTTAGTTTCTTTGATCTTTTCATCAAATCTGGTCAATTCCATTTCACAGCAACCATGACTTGGTCTGATAAAATATATTTTTTCATAATACTCACCAGGTTAAGAGTTAAAGCCCAAATATAGTATTCCTCCAGCCCTAAACATGGGCTTCTATTATATGAAGCAGATGATGTTAACAAAAATAATTTGATTTTACTATTTTTGTTAAATATGATAAATTTAAGTAATTTGTATATTTTTTATACTTACCAATGGCCCATATTAGCTGGTGCTAACTCAATTTAATTCAGGGCCAAACACAAATTTTGCCCCCCAATCCCCAAAATTTCCATACAAAACCAAAAAAAATAAGTCCTATCTGGTCCTCCATACTTTTGTGATCTGAGCATGCGCAGTATCCAGGAAAGTACCAAAATTGGCGTCAACCACCATTCTTTCTACAGTGCCTGCTAAATGTTATAATCAGCGGGGAGGTATGAGTGCCCAATCATGGGAGGGCCATTGGTAAGTATAAAAAATATACAAATTACTTAAAATTTATCATATTTTTATACTACAACCAATGGCCCAGACTAGCTGAATCGTAAAAAGGCTGGAGGGACTAGGACTTGAAGGAAAATCCAATCTCTCAATTACTTCAATAAAGGATAGCTCCTACAGGAGAATAGGAGAAGACATAGGAATTACATATGTCCTTCTCTTATACAAGAAAAGTGAATGGCATAACACCAACAATGTAATTCAGAATTACATAATATCTCCATTTAATGCCAGCATAACCCACTATGCTAATTCGGAGAAGAAAACCGCTATATAAATAGTCCAGAGAATGAGACGCTTTATACTCATTTAAAAGTGTCCGAGGATTGTATATTAATGCTCGTATGACACGTAACATATACAAATGCTTCACAGTGAGCTACACTTTAAAAACAGTACATAAATGAGACATAGTTATTGCTTCACACCGAGCTACACATTAAAACTACCCAGCACTGATGCTGGACTACTGTCCCTGGAGGAGGTATTCCTTTTTACTATAAAGCCAGATAACATGAGGGAAAAACCGTCCACCCCCTCCCCTTCCCCTTGTTCTGAGGTAAAATTCCTCAGAACGAAGAGGGCAGCGGAACAGCATCAGTGCTCGAGCAGACTGCCGAAAGACCGTATAGATGTAAAATTAATGGACGACATTCTGAGCAACAGAAAGAGGACCCAAAGATCTAAGGTCACCGGAGATGGACTCTAAATTTCTAAAGTGAAACTTAGTAAATGAAGAGGGCTGTGTCCAGTAAGCAGCCTTCACAAGATCAGTAATGGCTATACTGTTAGAATAAGCCCAAGAAGCGGACAGTGCTCTAACCTTGTGCGCTGAAATCTTGTTGACAGAACATTCATCCGAAGATAGACTTTCGTAGGAAATACGTATTGCCAACTGAATCCATCTAGCGATAAAATGAACAGAAATATCTTTTCTGTTAGGAATCAGAGAAAGGAAGAATCGTTTTTTTCCCTTTCTAATAAAATCCAATCACCGTTTATAAATGCGCTTTGCTCTAACTGGACACCGTAAGGGTCTACGGTTATCTGAGGATGGTAAAGCCTTAATGACAATAGGCTCTGGCCGCTTATCCTGAATCTGATTCTTAGCCAAAAATCCCACTTCCGTTGTGAGGGTAATAGTATTACCCACACTACGGTAATGGGAATCATCAACAGATAATGCATGAAGTTCACTAACTCTTCTGGCAGATGCAAAGGCTAAGAGAAATCTAAATTTTATAGTAAATTTCCTTTCTTATTATACCTACCACAATTGTTTACTACAGGCTTGCACTACAGTGGAAGTCCCTAACTCGGATAAAATACTCTCTATTTTTGTCTTTCCCAAGCAAGTTGGGAAAGAAAAGTGGTGCAAAAGCACCAATAAAAATAAGCCAAAACTGGGTCGAGTGCAACCGGCGCAGACCCAGTACGGGACGCTCTCTCCCAAGTACAACTCCACGACTTCCGTTGCCAGTGCGCATATACCGTCTCTAAAGACTCATTCTTTTTGAATCCGTAAACGTTAGAGTTATGTGATCAGCGGGGAGGAAAGATTCTTTACCCGTAAAGAAGACGGGAGGGCCTCCATGTAAACAATTGTGGTAGGTATAATAAGAAAGGAAATTTACTATAAAATTTAGATTTCTTATCAACCTACTCACAATTGTTTACTACAGGCTGAATAGACAAAAGGCTGGAGGGAATCGCATAACCAACCCCCACATAACCCTAGAGCACTGGAACCGTGAAGTAGAAGGAAGAGGTCCCGAGGCTTATCAACCATAATGTCGCAATCATTGGTAAAGGACAATGAAAAGAGACATATGAGCCTGTGTGACACACAGACAGAAAAAGGGCAGTAACAGCACAAGGCTGAAACTGACCTTCAAGAAGCCTAATGGCTATGGCAGACAACAGCCTGAGCAGAAGAATGAGGACCCAGGGCAAAAAGGTCCTCTGACTGCTCCTGCAACTGACGTAAATAAAAGGTGGAGAAAGTAGAAGCATTTCTCCAGTAGGCTGCCTGCATAACATCCGACAACTTGACGGAGTTAGAATAAGCCCAAGAGGCAGACAGTGCCCGCACCTCGTGGGCAGAAATACGATTGATTGGTAATACAATCGCCAGCTGCTAAACGACTATAAGCCGTACGGATAGCAAGACAAATCCATCGAGAAATGGATTGAGGAGAGATCTTCTGTCGACCCGGAATGAGAGACAGAAAAAAACGTTTTCTGCCCTTCCGTATGAAGCGTGTCCGATCAAGATAAATGTGAATAGCACGGACCGGACAGAGCAAAGGGCGAGTACCCTCAACAGAGGGAAGAGCCCTGATACAGATAGGAGGAGGAGTAGTATCTGGTAACTGATTCTTAGCCAAAAAGGAGCAATCAGTGGTAAAAGTAACACTGTTGGGAGAGCTCCTAAAAAAGGCCGGGTCAACCGAGAGGGCGTGAAGCTCACTAACCCGTCTGGCCGAAGCAAATGCCATCAGAAAAGCCGTCTTATATGTGAGAAAAGGCATATCCACTTGGGATAAAGGTTCGAACGGCGCCCCCCCCCCCCCCCCCCCCCCCCCCCAAGCAAAGCAGCACCCACGAAAGATTCCATCGTGGAGTGAGCTGCAAAGTCCGAGGCCTTTTCAACAAGCTTGGAGAGGTAAGTGCCGAACAAGCTTGGAGAGGTAAGGATTAGTGCCGATACGACGCTTCCCCACATAAGAAAAAGTCTCTGAAAGCACAGACCTGTAACCCTTGATGGTAACAGGCTGGAGACCCCGAGAATCAAACAGATATACCAGAAACTCCGCAATCTGTGAAATCGAAGGATTGGCATAATCAACAGAGTGATCAGCACACCATCAACAGAAGACCTTCCATTTAGCTGCATAAGCTAAACCAGTGGAGTGCCTCCTTGAAGAAGAAATGCACTCCACTGCTCGTCTCGAAAAACCTCTACGGAGGAGACAGGACCTGACAAAAGATATGCGTGAAGGCACAATGAAGTCGGGTCGACGTGAAACCTCCTTGGGCGACCTTGACAAAGAAGGTCGCGACATAGCGGGAGACGTGCCGGAACCGCCGCCATCAGCGAGCGGAGCTGATTGATCCACACCCGCTGAGGCGACAGGGGAGCGATCAGAATGATTCAACAACTGCAGGTTCGAATTTTGGCGAGAACCTGAGGAAGAATCGGAACCGGCGGGAAGGCGTAGCCGACTAGACCGTTCCAATCGAGTGACAGAGCGTCCACGGCAAAAGCCAGAGGATCTGGACACGGGGACACGAAAGTGTCCACCTGATGGTTCCAACGAGTCGCAAAGAGGTCGATGTGGGGACGTCCACAGAGATCGCAAAGTGACTGGAACACTGCCCTGTGAAGCATCCACTCGGTGGAAATAACCCTGCCCTGTCGGGACAGGGAGTCGGCTAGGACGTTCAGACGACCGGGAATGTGACGAACAACCACTCCGGCGTGAACATCCTGAGCGAGCAGTAAAAGATCCCGAGCTAACTCGTACATCGGAAGCGAGTGCGTGCCGCCCTGGTTCCGAATGTAAGCAACCACTGTCGAACTGTCGGATAGTAGAAGGACCTGGCGATTCGACAGGTGAGGGATCCACTGCCTGAAACTCAGAAGAAGAGCAAGAAGCTCCTTCTGGTTGATGTGTAGAGCTGCTTGATCCTGGTCCCACATCCCGTGTAGGGAAAGACCGAGAGGATCCAACGTCGCACCCCATCCGAGATCGCTGGCATCTGCCGTCAGAACGCGATCGGACGTGGGTAAGTCCAGCGGAACACCCTGCGTAATCCACTGAACATCTGTCCAGGGAAGAAGGTGAGGATACAGAGAGTCCGGAAACGGAAGCACCTGATCCAGAGAATCTACATTCGGTCTCCAACGACTGAGCAGAAAGTGTTGGAGAGGTCTGACATGCAGCCGATCTAGAGGAATGAGATCCGTCACCGAACCGCAGAGACCGATCAGCCGGAGAAAACTCCGAGCGGTCACGGACCTGGACTGGGACAGAGTCAGAGCAAAAGCTGAGAGAATCACAGCCTTGGCCTGGGGAACAGCCACCATATTGAATTTGGTGTGGAAAGACATCCCCAGATGACAAAACGACTGAGAAGGGACCAGGTCCGACTTCTCCTCGTTGACTCTGAATCCTAGCGACGTGAGCAAGCTCAACAGAGTGGCGACATCCGATTCCAGTAAGGCAGCATTGGAATGCCTCTGGAGGATATCATCCAGATATGCCGAAGTAGTCACCCTGGACTGTGTGCGATGGAACGCTATCACATGCGACATCAGTCTGGTGAACGCCCAAGGAGCCAGGTTGAGGCCGAAAGGCATGGCCTTGAACTGGTAAACTCGCCCCAGAAAAGCGAACCTGAGATACTTCCATGACGCCCGATGCATCGGAACGTGGAAGTAAGCGTCTCGCAGGTCGATGCTGGCTGCGAAATCTCCCTGGTGAATTGATTGGCGGACCGACCTGAAAGTCTCCATGCTGAACTTGGGAGCAATGATAGACTGGTTCAGGATACTCAGATCGATAACCGGTCGGAGTCGGCCGTCCTTCTTTGGCACCAAGAACAGGCGGGAATAGAAACCCACTGACTGAACGTTCTTGACGACCTCGATCGCCCCCTTTGCCAGGAGATTGGCAATCTCCGTGGACAAAAGTTCCCGACGTAAAACGTCTGAAGGAACTGTGGTTGGAAGAGGCACCATTGACAGAGTGGGGTGCCGTCGGAAGGATATGCGCAGCCCGGACCGAACAACATCTAACACCCATGGATCGGATGTGATGGTGGTCCAATGGTCTGCGAACTCTGCTATCCTTCCTCCAACCTGGGACGAGTCGAGGTGAGGACCTTCATTTCGAGCCCCGACGAGGCCCGCGAGAGGAGAAACCACCTCCTCTGCTAAATGAAGAATCCTGAGACTTCCCTCGATTCTGCCGACCCCTACCTTTACCCCGTGAGTAAGAAGTAGAGGCGGAGGCAGAAGGACCAGCCTTTTGCTTCACAGAGGAAGCAGAAGGGCACTTGTTAGGCTTGGAACGGCCCTTGCCTCCCCGAGAAGGCTGATCAAGCTGACGAAACAGCAACTGATCTTTGGAATGACGTAGGACGTCATCCCGGACCGTTGACACGGAACCAGGGAAAAGTTGCGGACCTGCCAAAGAAGCAGATCGAAGAGTAGCACGCTGCTCCTCGGGAAGGGATCGTCCTGTGTCCAGCACAGCGTCCTTTCGAACTAATTCCAAATTGGCCGTGTTACAGGCATGCGTGTGAGTAAGGTGCATAAGCGCCTTGGACAGCACACGCAAAGGAGCCTGTACCTCGTCAAACTTATCTGGAGGCAGATAAGCAGCCAAAGCTGAGACGACGTGATCTGAGAGAGAAAGCATGCCAAGCATCTCTCTAGATAAGCCCAACGTGGACTCCAGAGTCGTCATTGGAATGACGGCAGACTTGGGCTTGGAAAGCCCGAGGGAAGTGGAGTCCTGATCCAGAACCGTCAAAGCCTGGCAGACTGACGGATTGGCGGAATCGTAGGAACGATAACGCACAGGAGGCAAAAAGGTGTCAACCCTGGTGAAGAACGAAGTCTTCAAAGCCTTGGAATTCAGCTTGGCATCCAATGCTGAAAAAGCCTCAACCACCTGTACCGACTGGCACGGTCGAAGGCGCCCAGAAGCAGGTTGCTCCATAGGCTGTTGGCGCGCGACCGATGATCGCGGCCAGGCTGACACTGTCGGCTGGTTAGCAGGTTTGAGCTCAGGCAGAAACCCAAACACAAAGTCAAGAGCCGCCCCCAAGTCCGAAGACTGCTGGCCCTCGATCTCAAGCATGTCGGACTCCTCCCCAGAGTCGGAAGACACATAGCCCATCGTGGGCAAACCAGCCGACGCCTCCCATGGTGTCGGGACACCAGAGGAATCGGAAACCGGCCTGTTTCCAATCCCGGGAGGCGGCGCCATAGGAGGCGCCTGGAAACCACCCATAGCCTCGCTGGAAGCAACAGGAAGGCTCTTAGAAAGAACCTGAGTGAGTAAGGAGAGGGCCTCCCTAAGCTCACTGCCTGTACCGACCGGTTCGACAGGGGAGCGAACCGGCAAAGTGGCTTCACCTCTGACCCTCTTAACCAGCGAAGGGTCACGATCCTCCAAAACACCCGATGCGGGACGACGGGCGGCAGCTGAAACATCTGAAGGCAGACGTGTATAGGGGTACGATGCACCCCGAGGATCAATATTGCGAGAACTCATGAGAGTCACCGCGGACCTCTGCGGGGCAGAAGGTCCAGGCTGCACAAAAAGCGTTGGTCCCCCAAAACTGGTCGTGTGACCAGAGTGAGTAGACGGAAACGCCACGGAGTTCATAGTGTTTCCACTACGAACATCCGAATCCAAAGACACAACTGTGGTGCTCGACAGCGAAGAGACCACAGCGATGGGCTCGGCCGGCAGCAACTTCCGATTTCGCCGAGTTGAAGTCAGGGAAGGCTGAGGCCGATATCCCACGTCTACAGTATCGGACAGTCCTGCAGTCCCCTGCAGCGAAAAGCCGAGGCCGGCTGAAACAGATAAGAAGCAGACGGGCCAGCAGCAGTAGTAGATACGTCGAGAGTCGTTGAGGCTGGTGAAATAGTGGAGAGAGCACAGCGGCTCGGCTCCGAAGGAGGAGTCACAACCCTAGTGACAGCCTCAGATGTCGACTGGAGGGGGACCGTAGTCCCGGAACCAGGCATCTCTACACCAGAACACTCAACGGCTCCCGCAGTATCCACCACAGGAAAAGACTGCACATCCCCCACGGAGGAGGAATAACTCTCACCAGACAAAGTCGGCTCGGGAGGCCCCGAACGACCACGTTCTCCTTTCCCGCGGGAGCGGGAGGCACGGCCACGAGAACGAACGACACGGTTTACTGACGCCCAGAAGGTGGAAGACCATGTTCCACAGACACCACACAGCCGCTCAGGCCGAACACCCATTACAGGAGGAACAAGACGAATGTACATCGTCCACATGCTTTGGCAGCAGACATTGCCCACAGGGAATTGTCCTGGGAATGATAGAGGTGAGAGGAGCAGAGAAGTGGAGATGAGAAAACAGAACACCCCCAAAGAAGAGAGAAAGGTGACAGAAACAAAGACCCCAGAAGGTCGACCGGGAACCACCCAACAGGAAGACTACTCTCAAAAGAAAGAAGAAACACTGCAGGAGTGGTCCCCCGCTGACACCTAACTCTAACACAATTAGAAAATTTGCAAAAAAAAGCATTAACAATAATTGTGAAAAAAATCTAAGTCCGAACCGCGTGGCACGCGAAATTCGCGTGCGACTCGAGAGAGAGCAAATAAAAATACATTATGGACATATAATAGAAAAGAGAATATATAAAACACTGTTCCTGAGAATACAAAGGATACACTGTGGTATAATGAATCAGGAATCATCAAACATTGAGCTGGTGGAACACTGATAAGCGTGCAAAAACATCTCGACACGAAGTGGATTTTAAAAATAATGAGTCTTTAGAGACGGTATATGCGCACTGGCAACGGAAGTCGTGGAGTTGTACTTGGGAGAGAGCGTCCCGTACTGGGTCTGCGCCGGTTGCACTCGACCCAGTTTTGGCTTATTTTTATTGGTGCTTTTGCACCACTTTTCTTTCCCAACTTGCTTGGGAAAGACAAAAATAGAGAGTATTTTATCCGAGTTAGGGACTTCCACTGTAGTGCAAGCCTGTAGTAAACAATTGTGAGTAGGTTGATAAGAAATGCCGTTTTATAGGTCAAGAATTTGAACTCTACATCGTTTAACGGTCAAAAGGAGCTTCTTGAAGCTTCAACAGAACCCAAGCCAAATTCCACTTAGGAATTAATCTGAGGGTTCTAGGTCTATTAATAGAGAAATTTCTAACTAGCTTGGATAAAGAAGTATCTGATCCAATAGCCAAGTTATCATGATGAGCGTACGTGTCTGATAACATAGACCTATAGCCCTTAATAGTGACAGGCTGCAGTTTGAGTTTGTCAAATAGGTAGACCAGGAAATTGAAAATTTGTGGAATGGATGGATCATAAATGTCTATCGACTGATCCATACACCAGCGGAAGAAAACCCTCCACTTCTCTGCATAATTCAACGAAGAAGAGGCACTCCTACAGTTAGAAATTGCATCCACTGCTCATCCTGTAAAATGCTTTCCGTGCAAGAAGGACCGTACAACGGAAATACGTGAAGGTTGAGACCTTCCGGGTTGTGATGTAGTATATACTAGCAGGATTTTGCAGTGAGACTGTTTGATCTTTAACAGAATCTGCTGAATCAACCAAGCAGGAGGATATGCATATCCTATCATTCTGTCCCATGAGATCGATAGAACGTCTACTGCTCGATGATCTGGACATGGTGATATGAACGTCGGTAACTGATTGTTTAGGTGTGTCGCGAAAAGATCTGTAAAGGGGCGATACCACTGGTAGCAGATCTGAATGAATATTCGCTTGTTGAGAGTCCACTCCGATGGCAACAGGTGACCTTTCCAAGAGAGCTAGTCTGCTATTACGTTCAGATGACCTGGTATATGACAGCCTGAGAGATGAACGTGATGATTCAGAAGGAATAGGAGAATCTTCTCCGTTAATTCACATAATGAAATCGAGTGAGTGCCACCTTGGTTCCTGAGGGAAGCAACTGTTGTCCGACAGGATTTGAACATGGACGTTCGCTATTTGACAAATCCAATGTTGTAGTGCTAGCCAGATTGTCATCATCTCCAAAAGACCCTGACACTTCAAGTCTGCGGGATTTAGAGAAGCGCCCCACCCCATCTGACTCGCATCCGTCATAATCGTGAAAGCCGGATCCGGCAGTTGAACCGGAACTCCCGGAGTTAACCACTGAAGATCTGCCCAAATCTGAACCCTATGTTTTACTAGGTCTTTTAAAACAATACTGGTTTCGAGCGAATGTGTCTTCACACTCCAGTTCTGAGTGAAGAATATCTGGAGGGGACGCGTGTGCAGGCGGCCCATTGGAATAAGATTCGCAGCCGCTCTGCACAGCACCATCAGTCGCATAAACTTCCTCGCTGTTACAGCGGGAAAGTTTAAACAAAAGCGAGCATAACAACTGACTAATTTCGCTCTGGGTAATGGCAGACGAACCAGATTGTTGTGAGTCTCGAAGCACATTCCAAAGTGAATTAACGACTTGAACAGAGCTAGATCCAACTTTTTCTCATTTACTTTGAAACTGAGACATCGAAACAATTGAAGCAGACTCTGAACATCGTTTTGAAGAATAATTCTGTTGCCGTATCGCTGAAGAATGTCATCCAAGTAAGCGGATGTTAACACAGACGAATGAGCTCGGAAGTATGACATTACCGAGTTCATTATTTGAGTGAAAGCCCAAGGAGCCAGGTTCAGACCGAAGTACATTGCTCTGAACTGATAAACCTCTCCTTGCACAGCAAAACGCAGGTACTTTCTGAATGCTGGATATACCAGGACATGAAAGTAGGCGTCCTTTAGATCTATGCTTGCCGCATATAGTCGTCCACTCGAATGCTCACTCTTACCAACCGAATGGTTTCCATATAGAATTTGGATTTATGATCAACTTGTTTATCCAGCTCAAGTCTATTACCGGTCGGAACGAGGAATGGGTGACTGTAAAAACCTTGAGAATTTTTATTCTTGACGACCTCCATTGCTTCCTTTAATAAGAGAGCCTGTACCTCCGCCAGGAGACTCTCTTTTGAAAGGATCCGCCGGAAGATTTGTCCAAAGCGGACATCTTCTGAGTGGGGGTTTTGCTCGAAATGATAGCTGTAAGCCTTCCGAGACTACACTTCTCACCCACTGATCTTCCGTGACTTCTATCCAGTTTCTCGCAAAGTTTGATAACCTTCCGCCAACTGGCAAGCGATAGAGGTCTTGTCCATCACCTGTACGACTTACGAGGCTTACTGGAGGAGAAACTATGTCCTCCCCGCGAAGAACCTCGTCCCGTCGGCTTAGGGGCATCTGACCTATAGTCTTGATCAGACCTACACCCCTTTCCCGAGTCGCTATACTGACGACACCCAGAGTAAGAACAAGAGGGTTTCTTGAACCCTCGCGAGGAGTTCCCTTCAGATGACTTTGAAGTGGAACGGCCTCGCCTACCCCGGTCTCCTGAAGCATGTTGTTGAGACACAGACTTCAATAGCAGTGCACTGGAAGCTTTTTTTGTAGCCTGCTCATAGACTAATGAAAGCTTGTCATCAAACAGAGCATGTCTGGAGACCAGAGCGACTAGGAGAGAGTTTTTCACCTTGTCATCTATAAGTGATGATAACACAAGGGCAACATCACGTCTGATCAACTCCAAATTTGCCACTGTCAGGGAAGAGTTGTACATCACACACATGACTGCCCTGGAAAGAACTCTAAGCACGGAACAAACATCCTCAAATTCCTTCCCATTAAGATGCTGCGTCATAGCTCTGGTAAGGTGTTCTGCATAGGACAGTGTCCAGATTCGCTCTATTGGATTGCACATTCCATCACTTCCGAGAGTATATTGAATGAAGCAGGTAGGGACATATCTAAATCCAGGGCCTGTTCATCTAAATGCAGAGGAGCTCTCTGGACATCTTCTCCAACCATTTTAAATAAGAAACCGCCTTTCCTCCTAGCACCATAGAGGTTGAATATGGCATCGTCAACATGGCCAAGGGCCTGCGAAACTTGTCTAGACTGTATCAGGAAGGAAAGAACATCCTCTTTCCTCCGCACGAAGTCTGCGTCCAGAGATGACAGAGGTTTCTCTCTAGTAGTCGCAGCTTGCTGATCAGGTGGAACAAATTCAGAATAGTATTGATGAATAAAATTCATCGCTACCAAGGGAAGGGCAATCTTCTTCCTTGTCCCTTTCACCATCCGACCGATTCAGCTGTGACGTTCGCTCCATCGCATCTGCGTGTGCAGATGACTGGACCGACCCAGCACCATCGGACAGCTCACCACTGAAGTCTGCAGAAGGCTGCTCTTGCACTTGCTGGCATGCTGCGATCATCAGCACAATCTGCAACAGCAAGTCCATTACCGAGGCTTGAGGAGCAGTGGTCTTCTGTTTTTTCGCCACTTGCTGCTCTTGGGACGAAGATCCGAAGATAAATCTCTTCTCCGAACGTCCCGATGAACAAAGCCTCGGATCGCTAGCTACTGGATGGTCCGACTTCACGGGCGAAGACTGGCTCTGTCTTCGTGCAGCTGGCTGGATATCCGAAATCCAAAGTCAGGTAGCTAGCATGTGGTAGTGTGTACGTGTGGACGTATGCTCCGGCTTGTGCAAGTTTAACAACATTTGGCCCCAAATGTTGTTGGGTTAGAGAGGGGCCTCTCCCATCTGTGTCTTGTCAGACCTCGCCGAGCCTCCCAAAAAGAAACTTGCCGACTTCCTCCCTATTTCTGTCGTCACTGGGTGAGCTTTTGATTTTGAGGTGCTCACTCTACCCAAATCTACACTTTCTTCGACCACAATGGACTTACCCGGTGTCACGGCTCCCATGGATGGAGTAAACACCGCTTCACCGGTCGAGCTTCCTGCTTGCAAGGGATTAAGAACACTAACTAAAGGCCTTACCCCTTGCTTAATATTCATGAGCACCTTTGCAGCTAGCTCTGTTTGCTCATCAGAGCATGACGACGGTAGCACACTTTGGATGGGTGTCACAATACCATCACCATGTTCTTGTTCCTCTGAAAAAGAAACTGAAAAACTTGAATTGTCTTGCAGTGAGAGCTCTGGCATAGGAACCTCACCACCAACAATGTCCCGTGACACCCATCTCCAACATTTGTCATCCCAATGTACACATGTAGGACAAGAATCCATAGGAGTGCATTGACTACAGGCAAGGCAACAAGCATGTAAATCTAAGGTCGACTTCCTCGCCTTACATTTAGAGCAGTCAGCTTTCATAATTACAATCAAAATACAAAGTGGATAGCACTCCTACAAACTCCACAATAAAATATATGATAAAGATACATGAATAATAGCAATCAAAATTAAATTCGAAAAATTAAACCAAAAAATTTTGAAAAATGCCTAAGTTCCCCAAGGGAACATGATGAGCCTAAGGGCATCCCGATAGAGCCTAAGTGGAGATAAAATCCAAATTTTTGAACTACACTACCAGAATATGATAAATGTATCCTACAGTAATCATATGGTAATATAATACTAAATACTACATATATTTGAGGACGTTGCCAATGTAAAGAATGTCAAAGGAAAAAAAATGGAAACATCAGGAACACGAAAAGACCCAAAGTCTGTAACTGATTTAAATTCTACCAGATGCACAGTTAGATCTTCATACGAAGAAAAAACAATACATTGGATAGAAGATGCAAGACCAAAACGACCTAACATCCCTAGGGTGAGGACGTAACCATGGGGATAAACAGAATAAACATTCTGTAATCCACTTTAAACTCCCAAGAAATTCAATAAAAAATTTCAATAAAAAATAGCCCAAAAAGCTTAGGAGTTTAACAGGAGGCCTTCAAGGAAGGATAGGAAAAGAAAACTTAACAAACAGTGGATGAATCATTAGCAAGAATGATGATGTCAGGCATATGTCCCAAAATTGGGAAGCATGAAATAATTTTTATAATTATTATAAAGTTACAGCCCTGAACGTTGAAACCACCGTTGTTCACTTCCATCATCCATTTACAGCCTTGGATCCACCAATTCTTTCATTGATTTGTGTTTGGCATCCTCAAAAAAGGAGATTTTAAAGCACAGATGTCAGATCATTGTTACTGACTTTAGGGCCAAACAAAGAATGATGGTTGGCGCAAATTTCGGTACCTTTCTGGATACTGCGCATGCACAGATCACAAAAGTATGGAGGACCAGATAGGACTTATTTTTTTCGGTTTTGTATGGAAATTTTGGTGATTGGGGGGCAAAATTTGTGTTTGGTCCTGAATTAAACTGAGTTAGCACCAGGTAGTCTGGGCCATTGGCTGTAGTATAAAAATATCAAAAGCATGTACCTCTTCCGTGATAAACTTAGAAATCTTTTGGATAGAGGAATGAGCTCCACAAAAAAACAATATTTTTGCCTTCTTCATGAAATATTTATTAAAACTGGTAGGGTGCATGGTTATTTTTCAATGGTCATTTGTAACATGAATATTAGGCCCCACAAAGTAGATCTTCTGTTTCTCAGGGCATTTTTTGGTAAAATTACATGCGAGTGGGTTTATTCTTGGTTTCGTTTATGTTTTAGGCCTCATAATCTACAGAATAGCATTGGTGGTGGTTATTTCGTCCCTTGAATGCAAGAAGGCTTTGCAATGCTGAAGCATTGCAAAGCCTTGTTGCTGTTAAGTGACAAATTTATCAATTTTATTAACTTGGGTAAAATATCAGACATAAACCATTTAATTATTATTTTTTTTTAAGTTTGCATTGGTTATAAAATAGAGCATGCGGCAGCCAAAAGGCCCATAGGAGGGCCTGAGAAACAGATTTTCAACTTTTTAGGCCTTATTATTTAAAGATCCCACACTACCAGAAGAGAAGCCTTAGTTTTAGTAGGATACAGTTCATAAATGATTATTTTGTTGCAATATTTTGGAGAGTGCCAAAGTTGGCACTCTCCAAAAAATTGTAACTAATCAGATTTTATATTCCTTTTTTTCTATTCTAATTTCTTGAGCTAACAACAAACTAGTGAAAATAGTATAAAGCCACTCAAGTGCCTTTCAGCACTTTTCAGTAAAGCCAGGAAAGTGGCTTCTAGCACTCAATTTGTGAATGGAAAACTCTGAATATTAGGTTGCCTCTGTTTAAGTTTATTCAAAATGGTATAAAATTGTGAACGAATATATTTGTCTATTTACCTCATTATTTTGTTCATTCCAGAAAGCTGGTACCAGTTTCTAACTGATTCTCTACACAAAAGGGTTATTCAATATCACAAGATCCAGGAAACACCGGAAAAGATCTAATGTATATTGATAACCACTGATATTCTCTCAAACTTGATATTCCAACCTTTCTATTTTAATGGCAGAGATGAAGACTTCACCTGTAGTGGACTTTGATATCAAAGATGGAATTGAAAATTGTGATAAATCACATCATGGCTGCGCTAAATTTCGACACAGCAGGGTATGTGAGACACTAGTATTTTTGGTGTTGTTGATATTAGACACAGCTGACCTTACTAGCGACTGGTTATTATACCAAAGTGTGAATGACACCAAACCTGGATTGGTATATGGACCACCAGAACAGGGGTTGATTATAGGGCTGCTATTTTTTTCCATAATAGGAACATTCACTTTCATTTTTGAAGTTGCAAATCTTGGCAAAGAAATTTATACAGAAAAACCATGGATAAACGTAGACTTAGCCCAGGTTATTACTATATGGATAGAAGATGTTCCACAGGTACTACTAAATGTACTTATAGCAGCTTGTCGAGAGGAAGCCATAAGTGTATTCCAGTTAACCAAAGCTTCTATTATTTTAGTAGGCATTGTAGTAAGAATAATTATCTCCCTTGTGAGATATTGCAACAAGAAAAGCTTTGCTGAGCTGCACACACACACAAAAGAATCTTGTAGACATGTAACATATCGGGCATTTATAATGATAGGACTCTTGTGTCTAGCAGCAGGATCTATTGCGATTTTTATCTTCACACAGACAACACGAGATGCTGATGGCAACATCAAATTCAGTGTACCAAATAATTTATTTGAGGGTGAATACAATGAAGACAGATATTTCAATAATGTCAGCATATTTTTTCATCATCCAAGTTTGGACGATTCCACAGCCCAACAGGCCAACTGGATACGAATGGTGTCACTTAATGATGTGAGACTTGATGAAAATAAAGGTGATCTTTTCAAATATGCTTTCAATGAAAATATGACAAAAATCATATTTTCTCAATCAAACAGAGCAGGACTTGTGAGAGTAGAAGAATGTTACCATGTTGATTCATTAAAAATGCTGACATTAGAAGCAGCATGCACATCTTCATTTATACCAGAATCAGAAAACCCCAAAGCTTTCCTCATCAAATTCTTCTACATAGAAGAGAGTACCAGTCTTCTATTTGGTGATATATCATTTGATATGAAGGTGAAAATTAACGATACCTGTCACGATGTAGATTCGTACCTTGCCTCGTCAATTGAAGATGAGCAAATGCATGCTGGAAGTATTGGAGCCATTCACTACTACAGGACAAAAGCCAATATCTCGGATACCTTCCATACCTTGCAAGTTTCAGCTACTGAACATGAATTTTATCATATTCAAAATCATTTAATCGATGTGACACAAGTATGGAAAACAGGATTCTCTCACTGTGAAAGTACAGGGAGTATTGCCCCTCACCGTGATGAAAACCTTGATGTGCCTTGTGTATGAAAATTTAACCACCTACATATCTTCATTTATACCAGAATCGGAAAACCCCAAAGCTTTCCTCATCAAATTCTTCTACATAGAAGAGAGTACCAGTCTTCTATTTGGTGATATATCATTTGATATGAAGGTGAAAATTAACGATACCTGTCACGATGTAGATTCGTACCTTGCCTCGTCTATAGAAGATGAGCAAATGAATGCTGGAAGTATTGGAGCTATTCACTACTACAGGACAAAAGCCAATATCTCGGATACCTTCCATACCTTGCAAGTTTCAGCAACTGAACATGAATTTTATCATATTCAAAATCATTTAATCAATGTGACACAAGTATGGAAAACAGGATTTGCTCATTGTGAAAGTACAAGGAGTATTGCCCCTCACCTTGATGCAAATATTGATGTGCCTTGTGTATGAAAATTTAACCACCTAGGTATGAACAAGTTTGAAAATATAAGGTGACTGAACTAAAGATTGCCTTAACTCTTTACATAACCTGACTAGAAGATGACCCTTACAAGAAAAGTTTTTGAAGAACGAAAAATTTTCATTTTTTGCCTCCAAAACATAACTGATGATCATTCACTGGAATGAGATCAACACTCTCATTCTAATGAGGGCTCTAAAAGCTCTGTATTGAAAGAAAACTTAAAAAAAACAAAATCTGAATGCCAATTTTTGTAAATAGTACTGGACGATTATAGTCGTTATATTAAGTTGAGAGTTAACTTTTTCACACATCCTTTTTACATGTAACCCTTTTCAGACGTTTTTAGGCCAGAGAAAGGCAAGGTAATACAGATCAGTTCAAGACTTTTAGCCTTTCATAAAGACAATAATATGGTGTGATGTAAAACACTGCTACAAAGGGTTCAGAGAGCATGTTTCAACAGTGCATTACATCACAGAATTTTATCACCAAAGTTAACCCTTTACCTAGTGAATTGGCCACAACAACCGCATAATTTATAAATAGAGAAGTTGAAAAAAAAATTTCATAAAATTTTAAAAAACCCATATCATGTGACCCCCTCACTGGAACAGGCTTGTTCAGCTCATCCAATGAGGGTGGGGGAGAGTCACATTACATGGTCTTGTTGAAAAGTTTTGGTAAATTTGAAGAAAAAAATAACTGAAATAACAAATTTTGATATTTTATGCACTGGGTAAAGGGTTAATGAATCATCAATTTTATCCTCTTTTATAGAATAGATATTAACTCTGGAAAAGATAGCAACTGAACACAAGGTCAATTCAGGTTATACTTTTTAGCTATCTCTACATGGTCTAATATTGTAAGTGAATTGAAAATTGGTCATTGTTTTTCTTTTGAGGTGAACAATCTTTGAACCAAATTGTCATTCACAGTTTGGAAAGACCATACCTTTAAGTTCCACCAACAAAAAGATGTGCAAGAGTTAGAGGAATGTGCACTAATTAGAGATACTACAGATAATTTGGCTGGGTTTAGCATGGTTCCTAATCCAGTTTCATACAGTTTTAATCCAGTTTCATCAGAAGGAAGTTTAATGGCCACTCGATATTTTTGGGGGGCATTAATCATCCGTTAAGTGCAACAAGGTGCCATCTGCAATGCTAAAGCATTGCAGCTGGCACCTTGTTGCACTCAAGGGACATAACAGATCTCCAAAAAGCATGAAAATGTCATTTCTTAAGAGTTAAACTTTAATTTTCCTGCAAGTGCATTGAACCATGGCCATACCAGTGACTTTAAGCTGAGCACAAATTAAACCAGTCTAAAGCAATTGGTTCCAAGGTTCGAACACCAAGCAGATGCTAAAGTCAAAAGGTAGACACAACTGCCAAAGCAGAAAAGTGATTTACCTTTTAACCTGCAAAAAATGCAATATGCTGGGGAAACGAAATGCACATTCCACGCTCGCATATTGGAACATTTAAAGGATATCAGAAACAAACTTGATAAACCTGTCAGTAAACACTACAATGAACCGGACCACTCGTCCGGCAACATGGAATTCTGTATTATTGGGGTACTGCCAAGTGATCCTGACTTTGACCAAAACACACAAATCAGGTGTGATAAAGAACTACATTGCAACTTTATCCTGAAAACCACATATCCTTATAGTTTGAACAGCCTTGACTTTTAGTCTTTATATTGTAAGTCAACCAGTCTTAAGACCAGCAGACTTGCTGACTTGATGTTTAACAAGACAAGTACAGTACCTGTAAATTTAAAGAAAAAAACATTAGAATTCCCAGTGAATATGTATATTTATCATGTGACATGTCTGCTTTCCACATTGTTTTGACATTCCAGATGTGATTTATTATTAAATACTATTTAATAAGACTTTCCATTGATCTGATTGTTTTTTTAAATCTGTAACTGGCAATTGTCATTTTAACTCAAACAGAACTATAGAAGGTTTGCAAGTCACCATAAATATGATATTGCCTGTGAAATCATTGTTCATAGTAAACAATTTAAACTCTAAAATCAGTAGTTAAATCAAACAGTGAGACAACATTATTCGATGAGACCACTTGAAGCACCTAAGTGGAGACCTTTGGTACTGGAATTCTCTCTCATTTTCTAACAGCACAAATCTATTATTTTTCACAAAATGGTTGTCACATGACAAGAGAAAATATGGAATTTGTGTTTCTCTCATATGATATTTATCAAATTTGTCCAAATTTTTATTTTGCCTTGCCAGAGCTTGATAAAATGGAAAATTCTAAGATGCATTTCCAAAATATTATGAGAAGAGCACTCATTTCATATTCTCTATTTATCACATAAACACCACCAAATAGCTCATAACCAAAATATCATTCACAACACATTGAATAAATGCATGTCATCAGAAGTCACAATCGACATCATAACATTGTGAGTTGGTTTCAGAAGGAGAAATTAATTCAAGTTTCTCTTATATTTTATTAACCGTTTATTTAATATGAATAGCAAACAGCATTTTAAATAAGATGTGCACATCTGACATGCAGGCATTGAGTTGTGGTTGCAATCAGAGAGTGTTGTATGTCCATAACTCAGTTATCAATCATATGCCTTTACAACCTTAAGTTATAATGCTAACAAGTTCAGAATTCATAAAAATTATTTAATTAAGGCCCATAACTGTGTAACGATAAATCGGGCCAAAGCTGTGAACAGTAGCTCTACTGTGCGTTATTTCCAAGTTGCCAAAGTCAGTCACATGCTGTGTCTGATGCTGTGTACTTACTATTTTTTGAACTGGCAAGTTAGTTTTTATTACCAATTTAAATTTAAAACTTGGAATCAATGGGCACCCTAATAGTAAGACACAGCAATAATTTGAAGTAGCATATATAGACTTCATCTATCTGACATCCTATAGTCCGTTTCAAACGGGTGGCAGGAGTCAGGACTCAGAACAAAACAATCCGTGCCCATGGCCGAAAGGGCCCAGACTGGTTTAGGTCAGAATGGTGCAGATTTTGAGATGGGACAGCGTCGACAGCCCAATTTTCAAGACAGAATGACCCACATTTATGTATTCACTTCAAGTTCAATAGTTCATGTGTGGCTTAGCAGCTTGGAAAACATTAAAATTTTAGTGAAAATGTTTAATTCACCCTTCCCATCCTTTTGCACATGTGGCATTATTAAATAATAATATCAAAAATAATTATATTGTACACCCGATCACGAACTAGTTCAATACCTTTTTATAAACCCTTCTTTCTCAGGTCATTGACATTATCCATAAACACACCAAATTACAGTATCAGCTCAAATCAGTTGTGGGATGACTACAAGAAAACGTTAATCACTTAACTTCTAATTTCTAAGAGACATGAGGCAGCGTGTCATTAGACAGTTCATACACCCACACGTTTCCAGACAGACTGTATCAAAGACTGTCTAGTCTTTAAAGTTCCAACGTTATGGAAATATTCAATTAACTCTTTTGGGTCTGTCTAGATTCTGTCGTGTTACTCGTGTATCACATTCACATATAATAACTACGAATATTGGAACCGTCGGTTCTGAAGGATGGGAATCAGTACCGATTAAAAGGCTGAGTACGGCTGGAATTAGTATCGGTTTCAGTACCAATTGCAAACCCTGGTTTTCAAACTCGCTTGAGATATTATTGCAGAAGACCTGTATGGCAAATATTAGTCAAACTGGAGAACCTTTGTTCAAGTTACTGCACTAACAGTGTGAGGGGTGCACACAATGACCACCAAAAAACCATAGGTCTCGGTTGTTAGCACAACTCGACCAAAAATAAACATTTCCTGAACAGCAAACAATTATCATTTTTTGCCTCAAAAACATAGCTATATTTATTTATTGGTGTTTAAAGTCATATACTTATGCACAATGGCTAATCTTGATCGAAAAACATAGCTTATCACCCTTCATTGGAACAAGTTTGTTCCAATGAGGGTACCATAAGATGTGGTTTGGAGGCAAAAGTTGGAAAAATAATAAAATTTGGTTGAATGGCGATTCCTGTAAACAGTGCCAGCCAGTTTTAGTCACTATGTTACATCAAAGGTTAAGTTACACCTAATGTGATAAAAGAATTTCAAATTCATCACGATTTGTAATGAAATTTCTTAACCTCATTCACTAATATCAATCTGAGTCTTGGTATATCTTGACTTAGGTCAATTTTAGTTCACTCAGTTCAGAAATTTCATATCAAGTGATTTATTAGAGATCCTATATTTATGGAACTTATTTATACCTTTTTCAGTTCACAATCATGGAGAAAATGTGAAAACTTACCACATTTAAGTGCCGTTAGTGGATATTAGCCTTCAGGCTTTTTACATTAATGACAGATAATGGAAGTCAGTACAAGGGGATTTATTGAAGAGTGGAATCTCACAAAATAACATGTAATGTATCTTCTGATTGGATAAAGTGGCTGAAACAATTATAAATGATGTGAGCTATTTTAAAACATGCAGGTGATAACAGCCACCTCCCCTCCCCCTCCCCCCCCCCCCCCCCCCCCCATTGGAATTAATTTTTCTTGAATGTTCAATTTGTAAATTACATTGGTGACATGGCCGATTCATTAGGCAAAGGGTTAAATGAGGTTACTGAAACAAACATAAAACTTGACAAAATTTCTATGGACAGAAAATAATCGTTACCTAACATTAAGGGTACATCAAGATTTAATCCTGCGGGTCAGTTTTCAAACATGTACCCTGGATGTTGAGTACAGTATAGTAGACAGTAAGAGACCAATATTGATGATGAGACTCTAGGGAATAGGTGTGCTAGAAACCAGATTGTGCAAGGACAACCCAAATCGTTACTGTTGTTTAATCCTTTACCCAACGTAACTGCCAAAACCGGCCAGTGCGATTCTCTAAAATCGCCAACTAATTTTCATTATTTTTTTCATTTTTTGTCTCAAAAACACAGGTTATAACCCCTCGTTGGAACGAGCTCATCTAAGATATACTGTTACATATCTCAAGTGTTATTTATTTATTTATTTATTTACTATTTACTGGGGTTTAATGAGACACTTTCAACAGCCAGGGTTGTGTCAGAAGTTTTATGGGTGGAGAAAAGCCAAAGTACCCAGAGGGAACCACCAGGCAGCAGCAAGCAACTGTCAGACTCCCCAACGTACTACCTCCACATAAGCAGGGTTAGCATTGGTGAAATACAGGTGCACCATCGACGTGCAATACACCTCAGTACACAGCACCGCCGTGCCCTCACATGGGCAATCAGGATTAAGTGCCTTACTCAAGAACACAATGCAGTTACACCTGGTTGGAATCGTACAGTGGACCTTTTGGTTTGAAGTCCAATGCCATAAGCACTGAGCCACCACACTCCCATCTAAAGTTAAAGGGTATAGTCTTGAAAATTTGAATAATCAACACATAAAATGTCCACTGGAACTCACTTCTTTGGAAATTTCCCAACTAAACAACCCTGTGAGTTGCAGAAAACTTCAAAACACCACCCATTTCCTATACCTTCAGAAGAGATTTGACCTGTTAATTGCATAATGGTTACAGAGTAATCACCTGTTAACTGAATTGAAAATCTTGTGATGTATCAAAGATTACTCTGATAACCAATGAATTCCTGATGCGTCTAGATCCTTTCAATCTAAGCATTTAATCTATAATATCTTATTTGACAGAGCTCCATGAGCTCAGTCAAACAAGATATAATAGATTAAATGCTTGGATTATTACCACAATGGACTTGCAAAGAGGCTATCCACTGTACCATTATCAATCTTGATAACATGCATATGGATCATACGAGATACAGCTAGTGCTGCTGTGGTTATCCGGATAACCGGTTAACCTGTGGTTAAAACTTTGACCGGTCAAGAAAATGTTTTAACCGGTTAACCTTACATTCACTATACTCGCCGTATATGTCTGTGTATAAGTCGCCCCCGTGTATAAGTCCGATTAAGTCGCACCCCAAACTCACACTTGGAATTCCTCCCTTTTGCCTAAAGCCCATGTATAAGTCGCACCCCCATTTTTAAATATAAGCAGTCAAAAAGAATTAGTTGCAAGTTACGTTTTGCCAATTTGGGATGCAACGGAAATAGGTAAGTTTTCACGAGTTACCATGTGGTGAATAAGATAAAAGAATAAAGGAAAATTATTATTAAAGATTTAAAAAATACTCGCATTTATTTCTTTTTCGTTGTTTGTTTATCACCCCAATGTCTTTCTTCATCCCTGTCAAGAAAATCCAACGCTTGTTTGTGACTGAAACTTCTTAGTTTCAGAATCTGAGCACCATTTGCACCGTAGCCTGCGCAGTTGTTGTGATTAAGTTGGTTTTTCCGGAACGTGAGAATGTTCCGGAAAAACCAATAAAAATACAACAAATGCGCAGGTTACAGCGCAAATTATTTTCAAATTGTTGTCCCACTTAAGCATTGTTGGTGCTATTGAAACTAACTTTACCTGGTGCATGTGTGCGTAATTTATAACCGGACATTACACATCAGTGAATGGGAGTTCATGGAATAAATAAATACGTCTCTCCAGGTATTGCTGACAAACATTTAATGTGTTATTATTTATTTTTTCGTTGTTATTTTGATGATTTTTTTTGTTTTTTATGGTTTCATCCATATTGGCCCCACAAACCTGTTGATTTCTGGTACAAGCACTGATGTAAACACATGGGCGATTGAACAACAACGACTAAATAAAATACTTCTTTATTATTATTTATGGTCAATGTAAATAACATTGGCCGGCCCGATATAATAGTTACAGTTGAAGCAAGAACACACTACAAATATAGGTACCTTAAATGCGGTTAACCACGGTCAAACACGCTGGTTAACCGGTCAGAAAAAAGTCTTAACCGCGGCAGCACTAGATACAGCTCAAACTCGAGAGCATGAAGTTGAACTTAACTTCTTCATAAGTGAGACTTTCTATCAAGAAAATAAATATCAGTTATGTAGGGTTTTAGCTGGGCACAGAAGACTATCCAGACTTCTGTATTTCCTGAGGATGAAGGGATGGCAGTACAGTACCATACAGCCTGCTAAAACTCTGTACACTGAATTTATTACTCAACAATATCAGCAATGCACTGGCACACTGTAAAAACATTGAAGCAAATTTCCCCAGGTTAAACAATCTAATCTGTTAAAACTGTGATGAATATATTTATCTTCACAATTCGAGAAATGGCGAATTCAAAATGCCATTTTTTTTATTTTGGGGGAAAATGGGAGTAAAGGTTAACCCTTTACCCATATGTAATGGTCAAAACCAACCAGTGCTATTTGTAAAAATCACCATTCATTTTTCATTATCTTTTGCCTCAAAAACATAGCTTATGACCCCTCATTGGAATGAGCTCAATGAGTTCATTCCAATGAGGGGGGCAAAAGCTATGTTTTTGACGCAACAACTGAAAAATTTAGTTATCCAAGAATTTTGTTTTCAAGTGTTGTCTCCCTTTCATGTTAGATAAAGGGGAAACGTCCTTTGCAAAGAATACATACAGTTCCCTTGTCATACACAGTCAAAATCAGGTTCAATCTGCAATATCTTGGAAATCAGTTCATATTTCATACAAAGAACACAACCCTGGACTTTTGAGATACAGTGGATCCCTCTCAATCAGATATACCTTAATTGAATAATCCTGTTAATTGAATATAACTTCCAAACAATCGTTTTGTTCGCATGATGGTTACGTAAATCTATAACCACATTAACAATGTTTCGTTCATGCAAAAATTCCTATGTGAACGAAAATTTTTGTTGATGAGTGATTCCCTGATTGGAAGATAAATTACTACTAATTATCTAGAAGTGGTAATTTGTCTTGTTTACTGGACTTACACAGTGTACATGTATTTTACATGTGCATCTCTAAACAACACGTTTCAACATGTGACTGACAGTGCAAAGGTAGTAATGATTTAATAAAAGCCCAAACAAATGAACTGCAACAGGATGACTGTAACTTTAAATAACTGTTTTTGGCTTTCTGTGGTTGTGTTTTTTTTAATTATTGGAATAGATTTGGTGTCTTATCTCACTAGTTATTGAATCACACACATTTTTCCCCAGATTTTTTCATGTCAAAGAATGGGCTGCAGAAGTTGAGACAAAGATACCAATTTTAGAATTTCAACTTGAATAATAGTATTGTTGTGACATTTATATCACAATGCAAAACATATTCAAGGAAAAAATTAATCTACCTTAAAACATTTATGTGGGTCAAAATGGCATGGGTCTGGAACACTTATATGTATTTCACTAAGAGACTTGAATTTTGTGGTATGCATGATGCACTGGTGTTTGTTGTATTTTTTATGCATGCTGCGATGATCTGTCAGTATTTTGAAATAATATTATGTCATCTAAAGAAGAGCTAACCACGTCCTTAAAAACTTTCAAAAAGTGGGATTTTAAAGACAATTTTGTCATACTTGCGACTGTTGATAATTACATTGTTAAACTGAAATGTGTTAATAGTTCAGAGCACCTGGGCGATCTAACAAAAGAAGCACAGAGACAGGGACTCAAAGGCTCGGTCTTTCATAGAATCTCTAATTGTGTTGATTGGGTGGAATATATACAAGATAAATATATTAATAAGGCACAACAAATTGGAAGAACTTCACAATTGGGCCAAAAATAGTTTTGATCATACCGAAACAAGCCAAGACCAATACCGGGTCTGGACCTGCGTCGCTGCATACAATTGATTACAGAGATGAACAGACTTCAAAGTATCGGCAAACAGGAAGTGGCTGCACGGTAGATCTGAAAATTAGATACACGATACAACTCATCATTATGAAGCAGCAGACCAAATATAAAATCATTCCCTTTCATAGAAGCCAAGAAAACTTTGACGGAAGAAGTGTTTTGGACAGACTGATGGGCGGACTGACGGACGGAGTCGAGCGGTTACTAGACCTGCTCTGCCGCTGGCAACGCAGGTAAAAATCATAAACCCCCAGAAAACTGGGCATCCAGTGTACAAATTGATAAACTTATACCATTGAATGCCTGTCAGTCTTACACAAACTTAACACAGCTCTTTTCGTGGCATTCAATGAAAAGCCCTTTACAGACTTTTACAGTCTGATGGAAATACCAGGTGGAAAATGGTGTCAAACTTGTGCATGGGAAACAGAATGCCAAATCTTGTAGGGAATTTTTAGGCTATTTAGCAACAGTTATGCATTCAGATTTAGTACAGATTTTGAAATGGGCAAAGTCATCTGTCTTGTTTTTATCATGTGAGGCCAAAGTAACTCTAAGCATAATTGTAAGAGATGTAAATGATTAGTAAAGTATGGACATAGATGTGGAATCAACATTTTCAACTCTGTTGTGATTCTTGACACACGCAACTTAACCCTTTACCTATTGCATTACGATATCAAAAATTGCTATTTTAATTATCTTATTTCAAATCTTTCAAAACTTTTCAACAAAACCATATCATGTAAAAAGCTTGTTCCATTAAGGGGGTCACATGATATGGTTTAGTTGAAATTTTCTGAAAAATAATTATTTTTCAACTTCTCAATTTGTAAATTTCTCAGACGAATGCAACATATTCATTGGGTAAAGGGCTAACCCTCTGAACACTGATGTCAAATTATCAGAATTTCAAGCTGAAGATTTTTCCCATAATCCAACATGAAATATAACCAATTTAATCTTGTTTGACAGAGCTCAATGAGCTCTGTCAAGCATAATTCAATTAGTTGAATTCCTAGTTGCATTATGGGATAAATTCTCCATTCAAAATTTCGGATTGTTGACGTCAGTGAGCAGAACTTTAATAAAAATAATTGATGTGCACAGCTGGCATTTTACATCTCATTTCCCTTTTCTCTTGAGCTCTGTCTAACAGGATTGAATTGGTTAAATTCCAAGTTGCATTATGGGAACAATTTTCAGCTTGAAATTTCGGTATAAGGATGTTAGTGTGGAAAAGGGGTAAATTCATAATTTGGCAAAATTAAATCTATTAAATCTATGGCCATTATTTCTAGGCTAATGTGCCAGACTGCTATTTCATTATTCACTATTATATGACAGAAGAAATCTGGTAATCGGTAATCTTACTGGCTAAAACACTTGTCAGAAGTGTTGATATACCCAAGTATTGCCGATCTTGAAATGGTATTTCCAACTTGCTCCTTCCTTTAATTTCCATGTTCCAATGTTTATGAACTGTTCTAATATAACAATTAACTACAATATGAACAAATAAGTTAATGCACATTGCTTTTTATAGATCGTATATGTTGAAATTAAATTTATTTTGTTCCATATGAATATGCTGTTTTTCTTCGAAAAATTGTAATAAACCAAGGAATTTGCAAACAATATTTTTTGTCACAATAATAAAACAATAATCGACTTTCCTTGATGTTCAAACAGGGAATTATCAACTCGAAAAAAATAATATTCACTGAAGTCGTAGGCCAAGATGAAAATTATTTTTCTTGGGTTGATAATTCCTTGTATCAACCTCAAGGAAAGTCAATAATTGTATATTTTTATTCATCAACTGATTATATCCCTCTACTGATCATTCACTCCGCACATGCATGCACATGCGCAGTAGCTACTACCTATAAGAAATGTTTTGGATTTTCCAGAACATGTAACACTGAGTGGTTTAGTTTACATAGAAAATGGGCCAATTATTTTATTTGATTCAGAGAAATTTCCATAAATTTGGATTAAACAATGCTGCAATCTTTGAGTGGGGCTGAATAAATTAAAATGTTTTCAAATTTTGATAATAATAATAAATAAATAATTTATAAGCCTAAAATCCACAAAAGTGCTCTTTGGCTTTACAAAAACTAATGGAATGCCTGTTGGAAGAAATATGTTTTCATGCTTTTCTTGAATGAATTTAAGGTGCTGATAGTTTTTATATGTTTTGGGAGTGAGTTCCACACAGTGGGGGCAGCCACAGAGAATGCTCTGTCACCTGCGGTCTTCAGTCTTGCCCTTGGCTGTGAGAGCAAAGTTTCATTGCCGGACCTTAAAGCTTGGGCTGGTTCATACCGATTTACAAGCTCAGTGAGGTAGGTCTCAGTGGGGCCGTGAAGGCTCTTAAAAACCAGCAGACAGAGTTTATATTCGATTCTCCGGCATACTGGCAGCCAATGCAGTTCCTTAAGGATAGGTGTTATGTGGCAAGTTTTTCTATTTCTAGTGACTACTCAAGCTGCACAGTTCTGTATATGCTGCAGTTTTATAATGTGGGCATTTGTTGATCCAGAGAGCAGGGAGTTGCAGTAGTCGAGCCGAGCTGTCACAAAGGCATGTACGAGTTGTTCAGCTGTTTTGTTGTCTATTAAGTTCCTAATTTTGCTGATGTTTCTCAGATGAAAATATGCCACCTGGCAGATGTGTCTGACATGTCTGTCAAGTGATAGGTTTTCATCAAAGAAAAAGCCGAGGTTACAAACAGACTTGGTTGAGGAAATGCACACATCCTGGATGTGTAAATCAAGTTTGGGCAATTTAGACAATTGCTGTTGAGTTCCAAAAAAGATAATTTCAGTTTTGTCGAGGTTTAATTTCAAGAAATTAGCAGTCATCCAAGATTTTATTTCCAGAATGCACTGTTCTAATTCCTGCACGGAACAGGCAGCGCTATCTTTATAGAAATGAATGTATAGCTGTGTGTCATCAGCATAACAATGAAACTTAAGCCCATGCTTTCTTATAATGTCACCCAGTGGAAGGACATATATGGTATACAGAATCGGTCCGAGAACCGATCCCTGAGGAACACCGCATGAGAGTGGGAGTTTTTCGGAGCGCTCGCCCTCAATTACAACACATTGTGTGCGATCTTGTAAATAGGAGCGAAACCACTGAAGTACAGTGCATTTAACACCAATCCTATTTTCTAGATGCATCATAAGGGTCATATGGTCGATCGTGTCAAACGCAGCGCTGAGATCCAGAAGCACGAGACACGATAGCAACTGTTCATCCACTGCCAACAGTAAATCATTTTGGACTCTCACAAGCGCAGTTTCAGTGCTACAACATGGTTTGTAAGCTGACTGAAATGCTTTGGACAGACTGTTAGATTCTAAGTGAGATCGAAGCTGAACAGCTACAACCCTCTCCACAGCCTTTGACAAGAAAGAAAGATTGGAGACAGGGCGGTAGTTCTTCAGACTGTCAGGGTCGAGTGACGGATTTTTGATTAGTGGTGTTACTAGCGCTTGTTTCATTCCATCTGGAAAAGTGCCTGTTGAGAGTGAGGCATTAACAATTTGTACAAGGGCTTGGATGAGATTTGGAAGACAAGCTCTGAATAACCATGTGGGTAATGTGTCAAGTGCGCATTGTTTGGGGGGAGATTGTTTGATCGAGTATGATAATGACTCGGCATCTACTGGTGTGAAGGAATGAAACGATACGTCTTCACAGCAGGTGTCTGGTGCATTAACCTTGTTTTGCTCAGAACCTAGACTAGACTGTATTTTTTCGATTTTGTTAACAAAAAATTCGGAGAAGTTGTTAGCGAGTATTGTCTTAGATGTATGGTTTGGCAAAACCGTCTTTTTCTTACGATGGAGCAGACTTTCAATTATTTTTGTTAACATGTGTGGTTGCTGGGAATTATCAGCGACCAGATCAGCAATGTATTGCTGTTTGGCCATGTGAATAAGCTCATTGACATGATTTCGCTGATGTATGAACATTTCTCTGTGTACAACAAGTTTTGATTTACACCCCTGTATTTCCAGTTTGCGGCACAGCTTTTTTGCATTTCTAATATCATCATTAAACCATGGTGTATTTGGTCTCAAAACAACAGTTTTTGTTTGAATTGGTGCAAAGTCATTCACCAGTGCTTGTAAAGTAGCGTTGAAGTGTTCGAGATTTTCGTTCACACAGACGGACTCAGCTGGAAACAGTCTTGAAGTTGATATGGCTTTAGAAAACTCTTTGATATTTATGCTACGGAATTTACGATAGGAGATTGTCTTTCTGATTGGTTTTGGGTGCACAAGGTTCATTTGACACAGTACTGGAAAGTGATCGGAAATAGCAAAATCCGTTACTTCTGTGATGCGATTACATTGTCACTGGTATGAAATGTGTACATCACAAACTTCCAACCATGCCAGTGCTCCAATAACGCTAGAATAATATATCAGACAAGCATGAAAGAACTTTAATCGAGGTTTGGGTTACATCTTAACAATTTGGGGGTAGCAGGTTAAAGAGTTGGTAAGTGAATAAAAGTTAACATTTATTACTAGTGCTTCTTAAAAAAAACAAAGAGTGTAGTTGGGCACATATTTTAGTGCTTCTCTTTTTCTTTTAACCCTTTACCCAACATTACGGCCAAAACCAGCCAACACTATTCTCAAAACTCGCCAATTAATTTACATTATTTTTTTCATTTTTTGTCTTAAAAACATAGGTTATGACCTCTCGTTGGAATGAGCTCATTGAGCTCATTCCAATGAGGGGTCATAACCTATGTTTTTGAGACAAAAAATGCAAAAAAATTAGTTATTCAAGAATTGTTTTTTGCAAGTGTTGTCTGCTTTTCATGTTAGGTAAGGGGTTAAGAAGCACCAAGAAGCATAATTACAATCACACCACTTTCCCATGAAACCCTGTCTTTATTCAATGTAAACTTTTACCAATTTCACAAATGTTTGACATATCAAAATAAAACATCGATGTTTACACATTTAAACATTGAAACCATAATAATCTAATGTTAATATTTCTACTAATTTACTTATGATGTTTCCAAGCCTCAGGTTTCTGGTAATTCTATAAGAGCTTATCTTGTACTTGAGAAAAGCATTATCTCACTGCCTAAAGCATGGAAAGAGATATGTAAATACAATTAAACAGTATTTAGAACTTAATCCATGAAGGCCTTATTCCAAATGACAAACATAATTCTCTCAGTACAGGTGCCCTCAACATGCAGTCATGAAGAAGTCTTACTGGCAAGAGTGGAATTTTCAATGCAGGGGTTTCTATTCAAGTCTTAGCTGCCTCTATAGACACTAGGCTTTCAGGCTGTGATCATTGCTCCATAAGGGTTATTAAATTTCAGTGGTTGAAGTAACAATATTTTATTTCACTCACATTTATAACAGACATGTAGCAAAACAATAAATTATTGACTCACTCAGTGTTGTCTGTACTTGAAGCACGGAAGTTGTTGGCTCATACATTTTGATCAGAGAATACTGTAAATATACAACACTATGAATTGAAACAAACAATTTTAAGGAAAAAATACATGTACCTGTTTCTTACAAAACGTTATTAATTGAGACCAGATCAGACTTTCTGACCACCCTATTTCATTTCACTGTGGTATCAAAAGTGCTGTTTTGGAAGAAAACTGAGAAAACTGAAGAGACATTTTTTTAATATTTTTATTTGTTATAGAATGTATATTTATTTGTTTTACAGGATGAACAGTTTTTCGTTTTAACCCTTTACCCAACGAATCGCCCGCATCGGCCCACGTAATATGCAAATTCAGCAGCTGAAGAAATATTATTTTTCGAAAAATTTCAACAAAACCATATCATGTGACCCCTCTTTGGAACGAGCTCGTCGAGATCGTTCCAAAGAGGGGTCTCATGATATGGTTTTGTTGAAATTTTTTGAAAAAATTTAAAAAATGATATTCAAAATAATAAATTTTGAAATCGTCTGTGTTGTGTAAAGGGTTAAAACCTTTTAACACAAGTGTGCATACATTTTGTATAAAAGTTTGATTGTGTTACCAAAGGAAAACGATCTTTAACTGGCAGAGTGCGAAATTATTTTTCAAATGTAATTTGTAACATGGGTATTTTTTATCAAAGATACACAGCAAACAGCAAGGGGAGCCGTAATTTAGCAAGATTTTGTTCAATATTGTTTTGTTACTATTTATTGGAGAGTGCCTGTTGGCACTCTCCAATAAATGGTAACAAAACAATTTTATATGAACATTTCTTTACTACTGCACAAACAAAAAGGTTAAGCATACAGTGTAAAGCCACTTTACTGGCTTTTAGCACTTTTCATTTGAGTCCTGATAGTAGCTTCTAGCACTTAACCAGTGCACTCAAGGGACAAATTTATCAATTTTATTAACTTTGGTAAAATATCAGACAAAAACCATTTAATTTTTATTTTTCAAGGTTGCATTGGTTATAAAAAGAGAGCATGCATCAGCTAAAAGGATGTGGGAGGGCCTGAGAAACAGATTTTAAATTTTTGAGGCCTTATATAAATTTAACAGGAAATGAAAGTGTCAATGACACTGTAGCTCAACTTCTGTAAGACATGTGCATGTATAATATGTGACACAGCAATGACACACATCTAGGCAATAACCTGATAACAAAGGTACATGTAAAGTATTGTAAAGGTCTGTACACAAATATGGACCGTAGCCTGTAACAAATGCACAGGTAAAGTACTGTAAATGTTAGATGACTCCAGCCAGAGCCGTATTGAAATGTATACTTACTGTGTGTAAGTAGCACTGCATAAATCAAAGTTTGTCTAATTGGCTGCTGGCAGCCATCTGGAAGTTTCGGACCGCACCCAAAAACACTCGTTCTCACCCCAAGGTGATAGCAAAGGTACCTAAGAAGTTTCGTGAAAATCGGTTCATAAATACAGCCCCTAGCCTGAGGTGTATTGACATGTGTACTTACTGAGTATAAGTAGCACTGAATAAATCAAAGTTCTTCTAATTTGCATAATTTCTGCACGACAAAAAAACCTGTATTATATGTGGTGTATTCTATGTTACTAAACATTCATACAAAAATTTATTCAAATTAGTACCTACATGTAGAAGTTCTGTACAAAAAACTGATTGCACCTAATTTTGATACAAAATGGCCTCCGGCAGCCATTTTGAATTACGGACCACACCCAAAAACACTTGTTCTCATTCCAAGGTGATAACAAAGGTTCCCAAAAAGTTTCGTGAAGATCGGTTCATAAATACAGCCCCTAGCCCGAGGCGTATTGACATGTGTACTTACTGTGCATATGTGGCACTGAATAAATCAAAGTTCATCTAATTTGCATAATTTCTGCACGAGGGAAAAACCTGTATTATATGTGATGTATTCCATGTTACTAAACATTCATACAAAAATTTATTCAAATCAGAACTTTCATACAGAAGTTCTGTAAAATGAAAGTGTCAATGACACTGTAGCTCAACTTGTCAAGACAAAGACATGTACATGTATAGTATGTGACACAGCAATGACAAACATCTAGGTAATGACCTGATAACAAAGGTACATATAAAGTATTGTAATGGTCTGTACATAAATACTGACCGTTGTCTGTAACAAATGTATAGGTAAAGTATTGTAAAGGTGGGTGACAGTCAGATGCTAAACTAGAAAAAAATCTTTGAGTCCCAGAGTGGGTCTGACTGAACCCCAAAATATTTGTTCTCATAGCACAGTGATAACAAAGGCACCCCAAAACACACTCATTCCTGTCCCAATTTGAAAACAAAGGTACCCAAGAAGTTTCATGAAGATCAGTTCACAAATATGAGCTGTGTAGAAGTTGTGACAAAAAACTGATTGGACCTAATTTTGGTACAAAATGGCCACTGGCAGCCATCTTGAATTTTGGACCGCACCCAGAAACACTCGTTCTCGTCCCAAGGTGATAACAAAGGTACCCAAGAAGTTTTGTGAAGATCGGTTCATAAATACAGCCTCTAGCCCGAGCCGTATTGACATGTGCACTTACAGTGTATAAGTAGCACTGAATAAATCAAAGTTCATCTAATTTGCATAATTTCTGCACAAGAAAAAACCCTGTACTATATGTGATGTATTCCATGTTACTAAACATTCATACACAAATTTATTCAAATCAGAACTTTCATACAGAAGTTCTGTACAAAAGACTGATTGCACTAATTTTGGTACAAAATGGTTGCTGGTGGCCATCCTGAATTTCGAATCACACCCAAAAACACTCGTTCTCATCCCACGGTGATAACAAAGGTACCCAAGAAGTTTCGTAAAGATCGGTTCATAAATACAGCCTCTAGCCTGAGCTGTATAGAAGTTGTGTACAAAAAACTGATTAGACCTAATTTCGGTACAAAATGGCCACTGGCAGCCATCTTGAATTTTAGACCACACCTAGAAACACTCGTTCTCATCCCAAGGTGATAACAAAGGTACCCAAGACGTTTCGTGAAGATCAGTTCATAAATACAGACTCTAGCCCGAGCCGTATTGACATGTGTACTTACTGTGTGTAAGTAGCACTGAAAAAATCAAAGTTCATCTAATTTGCATAATTTCTGCACGAGAAAAAAACCCGTATTATATGTGATGTATCCCATGGTACTAAACATTCACACAAAAAATTATTCAAATCAGCGCTTTCATATGGAAGTTCTGTGCAAAAATCTGATTGCACCAAATTTTGTACAAAATGGCTGCCATCGGCCATCTTGATTTCAGACCGGACCCAAAAACATTTGTTCTCATCCCACGGTGATAACAAAGGTACCCAAGGAGTTTTGTAAAGATCAGTTCATAAATACAGCCTCTAGCCCGAGCCGTATTGGCATTTGCACTTACAGTGCTGAAAGTAACACCAAAAAACATCTAAGTTAGTCTAATTTGCATAATTTACGCACAAGAAAAAAACCCGCATTATATGTGATGTATCCCATGGTACTAAACATTCATACAAAAAATTATTCAAATCAGAGCTTTCATATGGAAGTTCTGTACAAAAAACAGATTTCTGCATCATCGGTACAAAATGGTGGCTGGCAGCCATCTTGAATTTCGGACCACACCCAAAAACACTTGTTCTCGTCCCACGGTCATAACAAAGGTACCCAAGAAGTTTCATAAAGATCGGTTCATAAATACGACGGACAGATGGAAGACGGACAGACGGACGACGGGCCATGGCATAAGCTCAAATTTGGCTTCGCCAAAGTTGAGCTAAAAAAGTGATTGCACTAATTTTGTTACAAAATTGCTGCCGGTGGCCATCTTGAATTTCGAGGCCGCACCCAAAAACACTCGTTCTTGTCCGACGGTGATAACAAAGGTACCCAAGAAGTTTTGTAAAGATTGGTTCATAAATACGGCCTCTATGAACAGCTATATATTCAAACATTTATCATAAATAAATACGGCCTCTAGCCCGAGACATATTGAATTGTTGACAGACGGACGACAGGCCATGGCATAACCTCAAATTTGACGATGGACAGATGGACGATGGGCCATGGAATAACCTCAAATTTGACCACGTCAAGGTTGAGCTAAAAATGGATGCAAAGCAAATCCCCTAATGCCCCTAATGAACAATGATATACGGAAATGTGTAATGGACTGAACATTATTGAAATGTCATAATTACTGTTCAAGTTATGTTTGCCAAATGCACAATGAGTTATGCCACAAAACTTGGCTTCCATATACCATGAGTACCAATCAGCTCAAGCATGAAATAATGTAAGGAAAAAAAAAGATGGAGAAACGTAGTTCTTCAGTAAAACTTTTCCTTGTGGGAGATAATAAAGACTGAGCTCCAAATACGATGTGTTAAGTATAAATATATATATTGATTTTTATCAGAAATACACTGGAACCAAGTTGGAACCAAACAAATAGAATTTTGAATTTTACAAAAAAAAATGTATTTACACATGTATGAAAAGTGTTGTTGCCCAAAAGAATGCACCCATTACTGTAATAACAGATGCTCAACATAATCTGAAAATTTATCAATTTTTTTAACTTGGGTAAAATATCAGACATAAACCATTTAATTTTTATTTTTTTGAAGTTTACATTGGTTATAAAAAGAAAGCATGCGGCAGCCAAAAAGACTATGCAGGAGGGTCTGAGAAACAGATTTATAATTTTTTTTAGGCCTTAGATATTCAAACATTTTTATGTGCTCTTCATATTAGGCAAAGGGTTCAAACAATCTAGTTTTTATATAGCTGTTTATAGAGGGATTACCAGGCGATCAAAAACTGTTATTGAATATCTCATCTTTTTAAATTATCAACTAGTGTCCTGTCTTGAAAAAATATGATCTGATATCAGGTGACTACTATGCATGAGGTACTCTTTGACAATTTTAAAATCTATGTTAAAAAGTTTCCAAGGGGTAAAACCCACTTTGTTAAAAAATTGAAACATAACAAATAAGATTCATTAACATCTGACCACTATCAGCGGAGTTACGGACTTGCAAAGGCAAAAAATGTGTTTTTCTCAACAGAAAAGGGGCATAACACCTGAGTGGAATGGATGGACAACAAAACTAAGTTTTTGTCTGAAATGGCATCCCATGCTGAATATCAATGTAAGATTTCACTAAGGCCATAAAAAAAGAACCTCTGTTTCTCAGGCCCGTGCACATGGTCATTTTTGGTGCGCATGCAACCTTTTTATGACACCAAAAAATCTTCAAAAAAAATTGAGATATTGTGCTCATTTCGGTAAATCGATATCAATGCGTTCGCAAATTTTAAATTAACACACTTCAAGCTTTTTCTACATCACACTTTAATAAAGTGGGTGGGTTTTAGCAATATTCATGACAGAAAGTGTTTTATTCTGTAAAAGGTAAGTCATAATGTAATGTCATTGTAAATGGCCGTCATTGGGAATTTGTGTACTGTTATTTGAAACCGTTACAAGTTTCCCAGTTAATTTAAATAAATGCATTTGAGATGCAGGATAATTGGATAACTAATAGTAACCATTGCTTGATATAAAAGTAACAGTCATAGTTGAAAATAAATCGCATATAGGCAGGTATGTGTGGTCGAATTGGTTAATAAAAACACGCAAACATTCGTTTTGTATTTCATTTTCAGATTTCCGAAAAATATGATTTATGGGTGAACTGCCCGTTCAAATGGGTTGTGATAATTTTGAATATAATGAGGAAAAATTGCGATTCACGATTTTATTAGGCAGGTTGTGAAAGGATTTTTGGGGGGGGGGGGGAGGGGGGGGGGGGGGAGGTGGTAAAATAAATCTCTGAAAGTTGGCACTTCGACATTTGATTTGTCCCAGAGACGTTTCAACCCGAGACGTTTCACCCACGAGGCATTTCGTCCTGTGTTATAATTTTCACGTTTCACTGAAAAAACAAACATTCAAACCTCACTTCATTTATGACCCAACACCCCTATGGTGAATAACCAATATATTTGCGAAATTTTGCGTGGTCCACCAGGCGTTTGGGTGGGTGTCAAATTACCACAAGCAACCTCTCGGGAGAAAATAAAAAGAAAAAAAAAACCCGCACGCCTGCATGCTTTTTTGGAAAAAATGGCCTGAGAAACAGACAATCAACTTTGCATGGCCTAAGATTTGGCTACTATCAGCCGATAGACTTGAATGGACAAAAAATGTCAATTTCTCAATGGAAAAACGGCCATAACTCACAAGTAGAATGTGCAGACTGCATAACTTGATATGTAACTGATAGGAAATGTCATGCTGGACATCCATGTAAGATTTAATTACCATTTGACTACTATAAGCTGACTTAAGAACTAAAGAAGACAAAAAAATGTTTAATTCTCAACAGAAAAAGGAACATAACTCATGAGTGGAATGCGCAGACAGTATAAATAGATATGAGACTGATAGGGAATGTCATGTTGGACATCAATATAAGAAATAATTACCATTTGACTACTACCATTACCCCCCCCTGGCAGTGTATCTGTGAAGTTTCATGATCATTTACCGAAGTATTATTAAGTTAGAGTCTGGACACCATTTTCGGGTTTAAGCACCCTATAATTTTGACTTTCTGATCCCCAAATCGATATATTTCATTCTGTTCCCCAAAGCAGTGTACCAATTTTATGATCCTAGGTCAAAGTGCTGTCAAGTAAGACTCCGAAAAACATTTCCAGTTTACAATGACATTGTGTCCTTTTGTCCCCCAACCTCCAAATTGATAAGGTTCACTCCTTTCCCCAACACAGTGTTGGTATGATTTGATAAAAATAAATGATTTGGTAACAGAATCTGACATCCAAAAAAATCAACTCTACCTAACTTTTCCCTGTCAATAATTAGAAGGAAAAATAGTACAAAATCTTTTACAATCTGTGATTTACAAATTAATTAAAGAAATGAAAATAGAAATACTTATCAGTCAGTCCTTAACATAGTTCAATAGAATCCAGTACGATATTGAAAAGAAGAACCTTCTCAGCTGCTAGAGCATGTTCAGTCAGAAAAGATCAGTCAAACATTTCGCAGTGTTCAATAAACTCCAATATAACACTCAGAAAAAATTAAGTTCAAAATAATGTCCAATAAGTATCGGCTTCATAAAGGCATTATTAAAATAATCAATTATCCTGGTTTTCACAAGAATAATCCTCTTCAAAATTTGGAAACATTGTTTCAATACCCAAACTGAATCACAATGTATCAAAATTCTTCACAATATTCACCTCAGCTGCTATACAAAACTGTTCAAATATTCACAAAATGCACTAACCAATAATAATCTTCAATGTTCAATGCAGAATGGATTCTATCTCAATTCTCAGTGTTGTGTCTGTCTGTTAACAGTAAGAAGTTTATATACGTACATAATAGACAGACAGAAGCTTCTACAAAATGAACATTCTCCACCATTCTTGGCATAGAATGTTCCTCTGTTCCATCAACACCTGACTGGCAGAGATAGAAGTCAGTTAAAAGCTTAGATTATTCTATCTTATCAGAAGTAAACAACTGCGACCTAATTAATGAGAATCTGTGCTCTAAAAATATATCCCATGCTGTAGAATTTCTGTCATTACTTTTAAACAACTTATGTTTATCTTGGCAACATCAATTTATTATAGACATGTTTACTTCACTGAAACCTGGTGTACATTCTGGAAAATTTCCACTGAATTAACTAAAACAATAAGAGCTGGACTTTCGACCGGTACATACCCCACATGGTGTACCGCCTAGTGTGGACATACCTATGACCAACAAATATTATTTATGAATATTCTTGTACGGATTGACTGACAGATGCACAGATGGACGGACGCAATCCAGTATACCCTCCCTTCCATTTTCTTCAATTTCTAAGTCAAAAGGTATAGTAAATTGTTTGGTATTTGGAAGTTTTTGGCAGTGAGGCAGAAGCCTTTGTCATAGGCAAACTGCATGCCATATTTCACTGAAATCCGATAACCCCAATCCAGTATGCCTCTCTCCCATTTTTCTTCGAAAGTTTTCAACAATTTCCAACAATTTTTAAGTCCAAAGGTGTGGTAAATTGTTTGGTGTTTGAAAGTTTTATGCAATGAGGCAGAAGCCTTTGTCATAGGCAAACTGCATGCCATATTTCACTGAAATCCGATAACCCATACCTGAGATACAGGCTGAACAGACAAATAATGTCTATTTCCTACAATTTCTAAGTCAAAAAAGGGGGATAATTCTAAAAAGGAGAATGTGAGAAATATCGTTGAATCCTTTTTTTAAAGCCTATACCATAAGCAGTGTTCATGGCAAATTTCATTCATACCCGAGATACAGGCTGAACAGACAAAATTTGGCTCGGACGGACACAATTTCTAAGTGAACAAGTAATAAAAAAAAAAATAATAATAAAAAAAATAACTAGTGTGAACATACCTATGACCAACAAATATTATAAATAAAAAATAATAATTTACTTAAGTTATGAATATTCTTGGACAGACTCACACATGGACGCACAGACGGATGGACAGATGGATGGACAGATGCATGTAATCCAGTATACCCCCATTTTCTTCGAAAGTGGAGGTATAATTATTTGATCCCAGTCAGAGCCTGTGTTATTTCATGAAATATAGCAGTTAAAAAGATAATTTTATTGCAATATTAGTTTACTACAAGCCAATGCTATTGATTTTGATATATTATAATAACATGGGAACAAAGGTACCAGTGAAGTTTCATGATCCTAAGCCAAAGTATTGTCAAGTAAAAGAGTCCAAATCAGAAGGATCATGTAACTTTGCCCTTTTGACCCTAAAACCCTTTCTCCCAGGCACTGTATGTGTGATGTTTTCATGATCCTAGGCCAAAGCGTTGTCAAGTTAAGAGTCAGGAAACCAAATCAGATGACAAATACACAAATGTACAGGAACATTGATGCATCGACACACAGACACATGGATGAACAGACAGAGCGATCACTACAGGTTTCCCACAAAATGGTGGGGCCTTAATTAGACTCTTTACTAAATTACAGATAGTTTAAAAGGTTGTAATATAATAAGTGTTATTTTGAAAGTTTACATATATAAAAAACATATAAACAAAGTTATAACATCAGGCCTGGTATTCTGGCGCGAGCGGTAAAATCGCTCGCATATCGCTCGCGTAAAGTCGACTTCACGCAAGCGAAAAAATCGCTCGCGCAAATGGCCGATTCCCGATCCTGGTAAGTATCCATAATTGAGTTGAAGGGAACACAGCATCAGTCATATGGCACTGAACAGGGTCAGTATAATATTCTTTGTCTGGAACACTGTCTGTACACTTGGATAACAATTGAATTCCAGTGTCAAACTAGAACTATCACTGAAGGTGATTAATACCCCCGCTTTGGGTTTTTAGAGGAATGCACTTCTGATCATGTAGGCGAAGGCCATAAGGAAATGTATACATAAAGATCATTTTTTGTTGTTGAAATTTGTATTTGCATGTGGCCTTCCACAGAACAGCACTGAATACTTAAAGAGCCCACACATATATGGTTTACATTTGGAAAAACACATTTACAATGTGCAACATGTATTCAAAATCGGTTCATTAATGTAGGAGGAGTTGCACACACAAGAATCCCATTTGAAAACCCATAATAAATCCAAGTTAAAGGGAGATAACCTGGTTAAAATTGTCGCAGATCAAAAATTTGGGAATATGCGTATGTTCACTTAGTTGTGATAATGTTTGAAAGGTTTCGTCAAAATTGATTGATAAATGTAGGAGGAGTTGCACGCACAAGAATTTCATGTAGAAACCCATAATAAATCTAAGTTAAAGGGAGATAACCTAGTTAAAATTGCCACAGCTAAAAAATTTTGGAATATGCGCATGTTTACTTAGTAGTGATGATGTCTGTAAACTTTCGTCCAAATTGATTGATAAATGTAGGAGGAGTTGCGCACACAAGCATTTCATGCAGAAACCCATATTAAATCAAAGTTCAAGAGAGATAACCTGGTTAAAATTGTCGCAGATCAAAAAGTTTGGAATATGCACATGTTCACTTAGTAGAGATGATGTTTGAAAGGTTTCATCAAAATCGGTTCATTAATGTAGGAGTTGCGCACACAAGAATTTGTTCGAACGGAAAGACATAATAAATCTAAGTCAAAGGGAGATAACCTGGTTAAAATTGTCGAAGATCAAAAATCTTGGAATATGCGCATGTTCACTTAGTAGTGATGATGTCTGAAAAGTTTTGTCCAAATTGATTGATAAATGTAGGAGGAGTTGCACGCACAAGAATTTCATGTAGAAACCCATAATAAATCTAAGTTAAAGGGAGATAACCTAGTTAAAATTGCCACAGCTCAAAAATTTTGGAATATGCGCATGTTCACTTAGTAGTGATGATGTCTGTAAACTTTCGTCCAAATTGATTGATAAATGTAGGAGGAGTTGCGCACACAAGAATTTCATGCAGAAACCCATATTAAATCAAAGTTCAAGAGAGATAACCTGGTTAAAATTGTCGCATATCAAAAAGTTTGGAATATGCACATGTTCACTTAGTAGAGATGATGTTTGAAAGGTTTCATCAAAATCGGTTCATTAATGTAGGAGGAGTTGCGCACACAAGAATTTGTTCGAACGGAAAGACATAATAAATCTAAGTCAAAGGGAGATAACCTGGTTAAAATTGTCGCAGATCAAAAATCTTGGAATATGCGCATGTTCACTTAGTAGTGATGATGTCTGAAAAGTTTTGTCCAAATTGATTGATAAATGTAGGAGGAGTTGCACGCACAAGAATTTCATGTAGAAACCCATAATAAATCTAAGTTAAAGGGAGATAACCTAGTTAAAATTACCACAGCTCAAAAATTTTGGAATATGCGCATCTTCACCTAGTAGTGATGATGTCTGTAAACTTTCATCCAAATTGATTGATAAATGTAGGATGAGTTGCGCACACAAGAATTTCATGCAGAAACCCATATTAAATCAAAGTTCAAGAGAGATAACCTGGTTAAAATTGTCGCAGATCAAAAAGTTTGGAATATGCACATGTTCACTTAGTAGAGATGATGTTTGAAAGGTTTCATCAAAATCGGTTCATTAATGTAGGAGGAGTTGCGCACACAAGAATTTGTTCGAACGGAAAGACATAATAAATCTAAGTCAAAGGGAGATAACCTGGTTAAAATTGTTGCAGATCAAAAATCTTAGAATATGCGCATGTTCACTTAGTAGTGATGATGTCTGAAAAGTTTTGTCCAAATTGATTGATAAATGTAGGAGGAGTTGCGCACACAAGAATTTCATGTAGAAACCCATATTAAATCAAAGTTCAAGAGAGATAACCTGGTTAAAATTGTCGCAGATTAAAAAGTTTGGAATATGCACATGTTCACTTAGTAGAGATGATGTTTGAAAGGTTTCATCAAAATCGGTTCATTAATGTAGGAGGAGTTGCGCACACAAGAATTTGTTCGGATGGAAAGACACAATAAATCTAAGTCAAAGGGAGAAAACCTGGTTAAAATTGTCGCAGATCAAAAATCTTGGAATATGCGCATGTTCACTTAGTAGTGATGATGTCTGAAAAGTTTTGTCCAAATTGATTGATAAATGTAGGAGGAGTTGCGCACACAAGAATTTCATGTCCGGAAAGACGTACGGACGGACATACGGACGGACGGACAGACGTACAGGGCGATTCATATATAGCCCCCACTTCTTCGAAGCGGGGGTATAATAATGACGCACATCAAAGGATTCCTGACTGTCGGAGTCGAAAATGTCTGCAATTGACAAGTTTATCGTCTGACGTCAAGTGCGTGGATTATTTCAGAATTCTCCTTTGCGTCTCTGAACAGTTTTAAGCACGTGCTTATTCAAATCGCTGTAGCCTGTTGGTACTGTGTTAACACTGTAATCACTGTTCCGTCCGTTCCACAGAATAAATGAACCAAATTTTTTATTCATAAATGATAAAATCTCATAATTTCTACTACGCTAATGTGATTGGTTGTAGTAAAACAATTCTACTAATCAATCGGCTTCTTTCAAACGGGGGCCGAATAATTTAAATCTGTTGTCTAATTGGACAGTAACTTGATTTAGTAATCATGTGATAGTGTCAAGACCCACAATGCCACATTAATTTTCAACACAAATGTGACAGTTGTCTCACGTGGATAAATAAATACATGTTGATATTGCAAATGTTACGATGGAAGCCTTCTATTTGAATGCGGATTATTAATTATACAGCACAAACAACTTCATACAACACGGATTCAAGGTATGTCAGCGTTTTGTTAATTGGAATTCTGGCCATGAATGATGATATTGGAAGCAACTTCCTGTTTTTTCTGTTTCTGTATCGTGCACCGGCCTGTGTTAGAAGTTCAACTTCAGTACCGGTAACTGTAAACACCAAACACAAACCCACCCATGAACGGATGGCCTTTACCGTTCAGAATTATGTAGCGGGAGCGATTCGCTCGCATAGGTATATGCCACAAGAGCGATTTTTTGGCTCGCGCAAATTTTTCAAACGACCAGGCCTGTAACATATAAACATATACTGTGTTTTAAGAAATTGTACTTTCAGTATGTCAGGCACAAATGAACTGGTGCCTGTCAAACATGCAATTTGTGCTTGTCATTAAAATGATTGGCAATATTAATATAAAACTTTTAAATTTCACCTTTTTTTCTGTTTTGCTGGATCTGGCTGCCAGACGGATGGACATGGTGAAAACATAATGCAGAGGGCAGATATTTGTCTTGTGTTATTAATATTTTATTAATATGTTCTACCTTTAATGAAGCAAGAAGAATTTTCTCATCTTGAATAAATATCTGCCTCTTGTCAGGAGTTACATTAACATCAACTGTCTCTGAAGAAAACAATCATTTGATCAATTTAACAATTTAAATGATGCCATTTTAACCAATGCATTTACAGTATTTTGTAACAAGCATTTGGTTTACATGCACAGATGGTGAATTTAGTAGTGAGGAAATCACCTAATAGATATTTACTCACAAAAATTAATAACAGATTATGATTAATTTGAAAATGAAATTGAGATTACAGATATTCATTAACTTGAGAATGACGTTTTAACAAGATAAAAACTGATATGTGCAATGAGCAGTTGTTTTTCAAACTGCCAAACAGTTGCATACCCAAACATTTATATTTGGGGATGGGGCAGAATCTTTGGGAGCCCAGTTTGATTTGCCACCAGCATATAACAAACATCAAGGGTCTAAAAGAGTTGGGGTAGCGAGAGGGTGTAAGGGTATTATCTCTTAAATACACTACAATGGCACAACTTGGGACATTTTGAGGCTTGATAAAATGTTAAATTATACTATATGTGGTGCACAGTCCGTACTTACATTATATAATGATCGATACGGATCAAACTTTGGAGGGAGAGCTGTGGTATTGATGGACCAGCCCCCCTCCCACCACCCCCTCCAGCTACTGTTACTGCTGCAAGGTCAAATTTAAACATGATTTGTTTCCAATTGCTTTTGGAATAAGCACTATAAATGGTAGATAATAACAAGAAAATCTAAACAGTCTGTGAATATCAAAGCTTATTTCATTTGTAATGACAAAAATGTGGAATGTGGGAGTATCATACAACTAGGGCCCTGCAAGTCGGATATTTTAGTTTGAGTCGATTCTCGATTCGATTCTAGTTTAAAACTCGCGAGTCGAATCATTTTTTGAGTCGATTCTTATAAAAACGACACCCCAATTTTTTCTCAACTGAGAGGGATTTAACATTCTTTCATCGCATAAATCACGTGAGAAACAACCGTTTAGAATCCCGTTACGACTTATGTATAATGCCGACTTTACTAAGGCCACGATGAGGCATCAGTAAATCGTATTGGTATCATTTAACAGAGATATGAATAAGGTTTTGAAACATATTTTCCTCTTTCTTTCATGGCCAAACTGGATTATTGCGTCGTTTAAAGAAAGAACTAACAATGAAAACTCTGCCGTTTATCGGGACTGAATCGACTTGAGAAAAAGGACATCTGCAAATCGGAGACAAGTCGAGTCGGTTTTGCATTCCGACTCTAAATTTGAGTAATTGCAGGGTCCTACATACAACTTAAAACATCCGCTGCATGCAGCACACCTTTTTCTAATTATGTCTGTAAAAGCCAATCATGTTTGTGCAGTTTTTAATTTAAAGTTAGTCACCTCCCTATCATAATGAATACTGACACTGTTCCAAATATAATAACTGTGTACCAGCTTCCAACACATAGCTTGTGACTTCACGTGCAATGTAAAATAAAATTTAAACAAGAGCAATGTAAAGCATGGTATATGCTCCCGACGGGGTCATAAAAGGGAAGGTAAGTCTCTCGAGTGCATAACTATGGAAGCCATAATGAATTGACCACTGGCAACCAGCTTCGTTCAGCTGACTGGTCCAAAATCGAAAGGAAGCTTCCTCTAGACTCCAACAATGCAGAATTAAAAAATATAAATGATTCGAGCCACCATTCATAAGTTATTGGATGGAAACCAAATTCAATATGGGTGCATGCCGACCATAATGAATTGGCTAGCTCGACCAAAATGGAAAGGAAGCTTCCTCTAGACACCAATAATGCATAACCAAAAACTGAAACTGATTGGAGTCAGTATTCATTAGTTATTGGACAGAAACCAAATTCAAGATGGCCACCATGAAGCCATGAATTGGCCACTGGTGGCCATCTTGATTCAGCTGACTGGTCCAAAATCGAAAGGAAGCTTCCTCTAGACACCAACAATGCATAATTAAAAAATAAAAATGATTTGAGTCAGCATTCATTAGTTACTGGGCGGAAACCAAATTCAATACAGCAACGATGGTGGCCATATTGAATTGGCTAGTTGGACAAAAATCGAAAGGAAGCTTCCTCTAGACACCAAAAATACATAACCAAAAACTGGAGTTGATTCGAGTCAGTATTCATTAGTTTTTGGATGGAAACCAAATTCAAGATGGCCGGACAAAATTTAATGATAACATAAACCTCTCGTGTTCCCAACGATGTCACTGGAAAAATAATCAGTAAACAATAAAGGTTGAGGTGACTCCATCGTACTTCAAATCATGAAGCGATTTGTAATTTAAACACTTCATTTGGAATATCGTCTGCTGCATGTGTGAAAATGTAGAATAAAGATCTGATATGAAAATCACTTCATTGATAAAATAATTATGACACAGGCAATGTCATTTCAAATATTTTCAAATATTTTGCATGGTTACGTTCAGCGGCAACATATGCTACTGGAGCCGTTAACATAGAAGAAAGCATAGAAGAAACTACGTGAGCTCTTATCCAATCGAAGGGCAATGATTTTAGACTTATTGGAACATTACTATATTTTGGGGAATTATATAATTATTAGAACCTCATTTGTGGTCAATATAGTTAAAAAAAATTAATTAAAACTTGTGGCAGTCAATGCTGCCTCAGCTTTTAATCAATCTTTAAACATCTGGTTACTATGTGAATTCAGAAGTTGATAAGACTCTTCTGAACAATATAATGTGCTATACTGTACAAAAGACTTCTTTGAGCACTTTTCAATGGCATGTTATATACTAGCACAGTAACCACTAAACTGAACCAGCACAAAATTAATTTTTGAATGAACAACTAAAATATGAATATTTTCAATCCATCACATGCCCCATAGCAATGGCTACATCTATTTCTAAATATACTTTGTGAATAAACAGTATTATTTTTTAGAATTTTCTTAGAATACCTGTTTTAACACTGCAATAAAACAAAGAGGAAATATTTTATTTAACAGAGAGCACCAGGTTATAAAGTAAATATAAATAAATGACAAAGAATTATCCCTTTACTTAATGTGAATCTGCAGACAACATCAACAACAAAAGTTTTTTCCTTAATAACTAAAATATTTCATTTTTTGCTTCTACAACATAGATAATAACCCCAAATTGTAATAAAATCAATAAGCTCATTCCATGAAAGATCATAAGCTCCATTTTGGAAGTAAAAATTGAGGAATAAAATTTGCATTGTGAATGTATATTGTGGATAGAGTATTTCATTTTGTTGGGTAAAGTGTTAGCTGCAATACATGCTCCAGTACTTTTAACCCTTTAAACCCGAGCAGCTGTTTTTCTGGCAAGGAACATGATATGTCATAATGTCACTAAATGGGAGGGCAGTAAATGTGTGGGGTAGACCAATCAGTATATTTAATGTTCAGCTGCGAGGCTACACATTGAAAATACTGATTGGTCTACCTCAAATAATGAATATGGACTCTTCTAATTGCTGCCATTAAACTTGCATGGAAGATAGTACTGGAGTTCAAAGAGTTAAGAGGCTAATGTACAGTGTGATTAGGGTCATAAATTGATATTGTATTACCAGATTTCACAAAAAGTGAAACAGAAATTAATTTACAAATGAGAACAAATTGTTTGTGTTCTCAATCTACCTTCAAATAAGATATTTTCCCACAGTTTTGAACCACTAGATACTTTATCAAAATTTATTTTTCTTCCAAATTAATGACTTTGAGAGAGGATTTTCTTGACTATTCTACTGACAAAACACAAAATATAAAGCATACATGCAATGGACTGTATGCCATCCATGCACGCAGAAAAAAATATAACATAAAAAATAAAAACAAAGTGAGCGGGGGCTCATGAGAAATACCAACCTTTGCCGTTCAGCCATCAGAAGGTGATGTATTTCCTCCTCAGTAAGATGTATATCAAATTTGGATGCACTCAATTCACCCAAACTCAAGTTAAAATTCGGACAATACAAAAAACATGTTTCCTAAGTCAAAAAAGGACCAAAACTCTGGTGAAATTAAACAGGCCATGTCCATTTTCAAACTTAATCTGCATTACCTCCCAAGTAATTTGGTTACGATCAATTCACCCAAACTCAAGTTAAAATTTGGATGCCAAAGTGCTTTGGACGGACGGATCTCTCGGCACATGGATGGGACATCTCGGATGGATGGACATCACTCATTACTATAGTCTCCCCGAATTTTTTTTTCAGGAGACAATGAAGTTATAGCTTCCTACACAAAAGAAAACTAAAGTTACTGCATGGAAACCAAAAATCTATTTATAGTAACAGGGAATTTGACCTTTGAGCCCCAAATGCAATCCCAACGATCGACATCTCAAATGCAACCATAGTATGAAGTTATAGCTTCGTACACAAAAGAAAACTAAAGTTATTGCAAGGAAACCAAAAATCCATTTATAGTAATGGTGAGCTTGACCGTTGACCTACTGACCCCAAACGCAATCCCAACGATCGACATCTCATATACAACCACAATTTGAAGTTATAGCTTCGTACAGAAAAAACAACTAAAGTTATTGCACAGAAACCAAAAAATCTATTTATAGAAACAGTGACCTTGACCTTTGACCTATTGACCCCAAATGCAATCCCAATGATCAACATCTCAAATGCAACCACAGTATGAAGTTATAGCTTTGTACACAAAAGAAAACTAAAGTTATTGCACGGAAACCAAAAATCTATTTATAATAACTGTGACCTTCACCTTTGACCAATTGACCCCAAACGCAATTCCAACAATCGACATCGCAAATGCAACCACAATATGAGGTTACAGCTTCGTACATGAAAGAAAACTAAAGTTATTGCACAGAGACCAAAAAATCTATTTATAGTAACAGTGACCTTGATCTTTGAACTGTTGACCCCAAACACAAACCTAATGATCGACATCTCAAATGCAACCACAATATGAAGTTATAGCTTCATACACAAAAGAAAACTAAAGTTATTGCACGGAAACCAAAAATCTATTTATAGTATTGGTGACCTTGACCTTTGACCCCAAATGCAATCCCAACGATCGACATCTCAAATGCAACCACAATTTGAAGTTATAGCTTCGTACAGAAAAGACAACTAAAGTTAATGCACAGAAACCAAAAAATCTGTTTATAGTAACAGTGACCTTCACCTGTGACCTATTGACCCCAAATGCAATCCCAATGATCGACATCTCAAATGGAACCACAGATGAAGTTATAGCTTCAAACACAAAAGAAAACTAAAGTTATTGCACAGAAACCAAAAATTCTATTTATAGTAAGTGACCTTCACCTTTGACCTACAGATCAAAGAACAATCCCATTACAAGCAGCCTATCTGTCAAGTATGAGTACTGTGCGACCAATGGTACAAAAATCATTGCCCAGAAACGAGTGTGACAGACGAACAAATGGATGGACAAACAGATGGAAGGATGAACGAACAAAGTGCTTACTATATACTCCCTCCCCCCCCTTTTTTAAAGGGGGGGGGGTATAATAAGTTTCAGGTTGTGCCCCACAATTAACAATAATTTGTTCTTGGAATGGTTTCTTTCTCGGAGTCAACGCATATTTCACAAGATGCTGGGGCATGTTTACACATTTTTTTAATCCATGAAGCATAGTGATTAAACCCAAACAGTTTTTCCTTCATTTTAAACAAAAATGACAAAAGTGGATATAGATATGGTTCATAGTTCACAAAATCAATCAATTTTTGTCCTGGAGAAATAAAATATAAGTGTAATTTTGTCTGACTTTTCCCTGTTTCCTCTTCCCATTACCCTAAAAGCAATGTAGCCAGAAGGGACTTCTTCCAGAACTTTACATCTACAGTACAGCCACGTGGACTGGTCGTAATCCATGCACAGGCAGTGATGTCCACACATGCATTTACAAGATAATAAACATCATAATCACCAAAATGTTAATTAAGGAAGCACAGATTAATTAAATTTTTGATGATTATTCTTATAATTAGTGTTTGGAATCTAATCTTATTGTGTCCATGGAAATATTGTCCACCCATGGAAAGTGGCCAGACTGTAGGCCAATACATTAGCTATTACCACTCCACAAGTTATAGGAAGAAACACAAAGGAAGAAGTATGTGATCCATCTAAATTATTTTTTCAACTATTATAGTTGTTATTTCATTACCTCTATCTCTTGTTACATGAGCTGCCAGGAAGGGATACTGATGTCTGTTGTAAGAGTGGTAAACTTCATTGGCTACTTTACTTATCTGAAAAAAGATACAGAGATCTATATATATGGTTCTTAACTTGTAGAGTGCTGAATTATTTTTGAAAGGTTATTTGGGATTTTTTTAAAGAGTCTTGATTTATCAATATTTTGTTCAGAAATAATTGATATCTTACAATTTATTGGAGAGTGCCTACAGACAGTAACAAAATAACTTTACATGAATATTTTTTGTTTTACTAGTGAGCAAACATCAAGCTAATGCACCCATTGTAAAGCCACTACAGTGGCTCACAACATTTTTCAATAGAGCCATGACAGTGGCAATTTAACTCAACCAGTTAACATACAGAAACAACTTCATGTACATCTTAGCTTGTTCAGGCAACATGGTTCCTGCACTTTTCTGAAGGGTAAATTCAAGGACATTTTCAATATTCTTGTAATGTTTGCAAAAGTAAATGTGCAACATGTAACAACCACGAGAAATACTCTAAATTCTGCAGCCACTATTCTTTAAACTTACACCACCCATTGTAGATTAATATACCAAGAAAAATCTGAAGTAAAACCATACAAATTCCATCAGTAAATTACAGTCAGACCACTAGTCAGGCATCACAGACAAAATCTACCTGCACAAAATCCCACCCAGCAAAGGTCGTTTCGACAATTGCCCCTTTAACTCTGGACCAATGCTCCCCATCCCCACTAGAGATAATACAGATCCATCAAAGGTTGCAAGATAATTTATTACAAGACAAACAACTAAAAATATTTTTCAGCATTCAAAGCAATCACAAAAAAAAATATTGTTGTGAAACTGTGTCACTGACAGAGTAAAACAAACCAACTATGAGATGGTGAAACCACAGCCAGTCAAAAAAAGTTGGAAAGCTCTGAATTTTCAGGTAGTGATAAAATCTCTTACACAAGGAAAACTTAAAAATGATCTACATGTAAATTGCTGATAAAGAATAAAAACAAGAAATTTTTATTCTTATTTTTTCTTCTATGATAAAACCAAAAAAAAATAAATTTGTAATAAACAAATAATGGAGAAAATTGAGGAAGATGATTAAAATTAATAGATCAAAACTTCAGCATGGGAAGGCACCCTTCCTTTTATTGAGAGATGGAAGTCGAGGCTTTTGTCTGAGCAGCTTTGGTTTGGATAGGTCAAGAGTCATGAACTTAGTAGCACTTTTGTCTAGATGACTGTTGCTAGGGTGAGTTTTGTTGTGGAAGTTATTGCCCATATCATTAAAAAACAAACATTGTAAACTACCAGGTAACATCATGGAACTGGTATGCTCTTTAAGGCCAACAATGGGCTAAATGGGTATGTGAAAAGACAATAAAACAATTCTTGAATTTGGTGATTTGTATTTCTTTGAAACTGACAAAAAAAGAAAACAGAAAAAATAAATAATCAGAGGTATCCCTAATTCAAATATACATGTACTATTAAAAAAAGTATGGGATATTTGATAAAAGTAAGATATATGAAGAAATATATTTATATTTTTATCAAAAATACAGTTAGGCATTGCACTGTGACATCTGATGAATGATTTCAGTGAGAGATGGGTGTCTGACAAGCACACATTCCACGCACTGAGCTGTAGAGGACATGGACGGTCAGTCAGAGAATTTACCACATTCAGTCCAAGACATCAATACCTTGTAAATCCTACTTGGTTCGCGAGACGAGTGTGGATCCGATGAGACATACTCCTCACCAAACGTCCAATATCAGCTTGACGATTGTCCCAGCGCTGTCGTGCTCCACACCAATTATGCCTTGCTGCAATGTGACGTTCAGTCGAACGTGGAATTATTTGAGGTCGTCGAGCGTGCAAATTCCAGCTGTGTAGGCGATTTCAGATAGTCTGACCACTGATTAGCACATCTGTCATTCGGTGCAGCTGCTGTTCAATATCTGAGGCACTTTAATGGCAGTTACGTAATGCTGTGGATGAAACAATCCTGGTTAGCGGTTGTCACCCTTGGATGATCTGACGTCTGTCATAAACTTTGCCTGTCTGATGGCATGTAAACATTCGTCACATGTCAGTCTTTGCATACCTCAAAAGTTATGTTTCGAGTAGAAACTATTGATGAATGAGTTTATACCAAGGAAAGAACAATGAGACCTCTGAAAAAGCCTGTCCAGTACAAATGAAAATTTCAAAACGTACCCAACAGACATTAAAGCGGTGCTCATGCGAAAAACCTGCATGAAGTTTTCGTGGGCCGGTGACATTCATGATCCACACTAAACTTGGTAACATATTGACGTGTCCAATCATGCGTATCCAATACCATTTTCCGAAAATATCAACATCAGTTGGGTTATCCCCTACTTTTTTTGAATAGTATATCATGTGGTGCTAAAATGAGGGCTGAGCTAGCCAAACTAGTTTCAAACTTAGTTGTTCTTCCTCAGTGGCACAAAGCCAAAGGTCACTGATGCTCATTCCCTTTTATACTCTAACCTGTGACTTAAAAATTGACTGGTTCATTACCTAATTGAAGTAGTGGCTCCCTTAGGAGGGGGGTGGTCCCCCCCCCACCCACCTCCTCCACCACCAAGAATATTTAATAGAGAATTTGACCTGAATTTGACCTGGTCACATTTGCCCCAGAGATGACCTCAGAGAGTTGCCTCGCTTGTTAGCTGTTGAACTTTATTTGTACAGGGTGATACTAAGTGTATATTTGCAAATAAAGATTTAGATAGACAATTAATTGATTCGTTTTGTATTTTGTCTATGTTAAAGGGTGGTGAGGTACCCTCCAATCATAACTGAAATGTGCATTCATAAGGATGTGAAGAAAACTTTGATTCTTGCACTAATCACCTGCAGTATGTCACATTGGCATTACGGGAACAGACTGAGAGTTATCAAGCTAATAAAAGAAAAAAAACAACTTAAATGTTCGCACACGAGTAAATGTTGCCTCCTCCTTAGAAAATGAAGAAGAGAAACAGGAAGGGCAAACCCGACCGGAACTCTGGAATCGGAAACAGAATCAAGGCAATCAATAGAAAGGCACTGGAAGGCTCTAATGCCTTTTGTGGCTAGTGCTGTACGATATTAAAATTTGAGGTTCAATATCAGTATTTTTCAGGTAAATACCTTGGTTTCGGTGTGGTATTCTGTACTCTTGTGTTGCTAATAAACATACATGTGTGCACTTTATTTGGGCCTGTATGCTTAATAAAATTGCCCTTCCAACAGGGAAGAGATCTTCAAATTAGTAAATCTTCACTAGATTCTGTGATACTCTTTTGTTTAGCACAGTGTATTCATTGTTTTAATCATGATGCCTGAATGCCTATTAGTTTTCTTTAATAAAACTAACTGCAATACTGGAAAATAATTTGGCTTTTAGATAAAATTGTCTGGTATTACTCCCCTACTCCCTCAATGGATTTCCACTTTGCACTATTATTTGGGTCTGTACTTTTATTTAATTTTGATAAATGTTTCACCCATACTTTTATTTCCAGCTGTACTTTTGTTTGGAGCACAAGAGTACCGGGTATGTGCACAGAACACTGAAAGTTGTCTCAAACTGATTTCACAACAATCAACCATATAGTAACTTAACAGGTTTAGTGCTGACAACTGATGGACTTGACAAGTTAATTCAACAGTGATAACTAGTCTAGCAAATCAGTTATGTTCTTCAACTTCAAGGCTTTTCAGGAAGTTTTCACTGGTAGTAACACTTGGTCTGTCTCCCCCCCCCCCCCCCCCTCCTATCTTTCAAAGCAACAAGATTAATGTCCACTGTCCAGTGAATCCAGTGTCCAATATCCACACAAATATGCAAGTAAACTGAAGTAAAGCAGGCCTCGAAATAAGCAGCGAACACTCGTACCGTTCACCTATCGGTTATGCAGATTTGTTTTCAGGCGAACGCTCGATCGGTTAACCAAAAATCGTGCCGATGGCCGACAACTCTAGTTGTTACGGGGTGAGAAAAGTTTTCAACATTTTTCCTTCCACTGATTTAATAGAAGCACTGCAGTGAACAAAACGAGAACAAAATGTTCATGTGGTTATCATAAGGCGTGTTTCAATCATTACTGTACTTGTGGGGGTATAAATCTATAGTATTAGCGGTATTGAAGATCTGCAGTACCAACTCGCGGCACCCTCTGGCTCTCGAAACAATTAATTTGCTTCGATTCTGAGAAAGACGATTGTCTGTTAACTTACAGCTAAAGGGAGCTAACTGCTTTGTTAATACATTTACCGCACATGAGGTATTAACTCTCGCACTGCACGAAGCTGAGAATAAGTCTTCGATACAATAAAAAGGAGACATATTGAAAATCAAATGAACTGTTGTTAATTATTTGCATTCCGCCCCTTTTTACCCTACCAATCCATGAGAAAAATTTTCGAACACATTATGGAAACATCTTTTATTCACCAATGCTGACTTCTTATTTACATGCTTATTCCATTTGAATAAACAGCCAGCATGGTTGTGAACATGGGTTTTTCCAAATGATTTCGAACATTGTGCCACAAATAAAGTTTTAGTTTGGAACTTTGGATTGCATTCTCCGGATTCCGAAATGTAGGGGAAAGTTGATACTATTTACAATTGTTTCTTTTCCGATGTTAATCAGAGACTGCAAATGCAACTCCCATGCCCTAAAGTTCAATGTATTTGTAATACAGACGTCCATCGATGGTATTTGACCCCATCCCCACACAATTGCCCAATTCCCACTCCCAGTTCGAGACAAATGTGTTTGGGTTTCTGAAATAATAAGCCACACAGCAAAATAAACAATTAAAATTCTTTAATTTTTATTAGACACAAAAATCATATAAAGCAAAGAACAAAAAATGTTAATGCGTGCATACGTGAATGTGCGTGTGTATGTGGAGAGGGGGGCGTGCGTATGTACCTGTTTTGTACTGTGCCTGCCTTGGGTCCCTTGTGTCTAAACGCCAAACTAATTTGGGATGAACTGTAGTTGGGTATGTCAGAAGCTTTGTCAGTATTAATAATTTTAATGCAATGGTTAACCAATAGATTTATGAAAAAAATCTTGGTAACCGATCAACAAGTTAACCATTGTCAAAGGAGGCAACCTGCTGGAAGGTTTATCAAAATCTTGTTATTTCGAGGCCTGGTAATGCAACTGTAATTAATCTCTCTATGATAATCCAAGTTGTGAAAACATTATGCAATCATTGCCAATCATGCAATGCATCAATCACATGGTGTCACTCACTTTTCATTGTTTGGGCAATACAAAGTTGATTGTCTGCTTCTCAGGCCATTTTTACCCCAAAAGGATGCGGGTGGGCGGCTTTTTTTTTATTTTTTATTTCTCACGAGAGATTGTTTGTGGTAATTCTCCCCCACCCAACATCCTGGTGATCCATGCAGCCACATTGGTTATTCACTGGAGAGGTGTTGGGTAATAAATGAAGGGTGTTTGGAATGTTTTTTTCCTCAGTGAAACGTGAAAATTATTCCACGGCACAGGGCGAAATGTTAGAGGGACAGAACATCTCTGGGAAAAATGTCGAAGTAAGTGCTGTAAATTACAAACTTTCAAAGATTTATTTGATCAAAATAAGAAATTCCCTCACAACTTGCCTAAGAAAATCGTGAATCAGAATTTTTTCCCAATATATTCGTAATTATATCAACCTATTTGAATGAGCAGTTCATCCACAAATCATATTTTTCTGAAAAATTAAATACCAAACAAATAAATGTTTGCGTGTTTTTTTTCTCAATTCGACTGCACACAGCTGATAATATACGATTTATTTTCAAGTGCAAATGTTACTTTTATATCAATCAAAGGTTATTGTTTGATATTTCATTGATTCAAACAATTATCCTGTTCCCAAAATTCACTTAATTTCATAACTGGTCAACTCGCTACACAGATTCAAATAACACAATGACGACCATTTACAAAAAAAAAAAAAAACAATGTCTGGAAAACGTGTTCCATTCAACACTGCGCCTGACTCTGCAGAGTTTCTCAGGGTTGGTGCGAATCAACCTTGTTGCGAATCAACCTTGGTGCGAATCAACCATTCCCCTTTCTAATTGTTGTCAGTCTGAAAGACACTGCCGCTCTCTCTGTCGTTATACTTACTTTTTACGGTATAAAACATTTTCTGACTTGAGTATTGCTAAAACCCACCCACTTTATCAAAGTATGCTGTCGAATAAGTGCAGAGTGTGTGGTATTTAAAATTCGCTAACGCAAGCGTTGGTACTATCGATTTACCGAAATGAGCATAATAACTTGAATTTTAAAAGATTTTTGGAGGTGATAAAAATGTTGCATGCACAGCAAAAATGACCATGCGCGCGGGCCTGAGAAACAGAGGTTCTTTTTTTATGGCCTTGGGTTCATCCTTGATAAACAAGTAAAATAACATGTTTTATGACATTCATCTAGTTGATATGATACAGTATTTTGAGTGGAATCACTCCATCAGTGTTTACTTATGGTCCTTGGCTTCATATACGTTTCTGAAAATTAAAGAGCATCCACGATTTTCCATGATAAATTAGGGGACATTTTCATTTTCCATGAAAAAAATATGTACAAATACATGTAGATGATTTACTAATAGCAGCAAATCATTTTCAAAGCATCTGCTGTGCCTCGATCGATCGATCAACTGAACTGCGATAATGTTAAATCTGATATCCCCTGTTGTCTTCCACACATTGTTTTTTAATGTGCCTTAAAATTTAGGTCAATCACATCTTCCCAGTGTGCACTGATGTGCGATATAAATTATTTATTCGAAAGAATATAAAGCAGATGATCGGGTATTAAAGTTTGGGGGCTTCTATTTTAATGAAATGGTCAGTTGTTAAAAATATATCTGCAACTTAAAATAGCAATGCTGAATTGGAAGGAATGCTATAAAAACAAGAGCACCGCCTAGTGGGGCAACATACGCGCGTGGTGATCACCATGTGTGCAAAGTCTGAACAATATAGCATGTAAAATGTTGAAGGAGTAGGCGACACAATACTGTAATGTTTTAAGTACTAAAAGGGGGCATAACTCTGGAAATACAAAACAGAGGTACCTGCTCGTCACATGCACAATGGCAATTGGTGATCAACATGTGTGAAAAGTTTGAACAATATAGCATGTAAAATGTTGAAGGAGAAGGTGACAACAATACTGTAATGTTTCAAGTACTGAAAGGGGCATAACTCTGGAAATACAAAATGGAGTTACCTGCTCTTGTCACGTGCCCAACGGCAACTGGTGATCACCATGTATGCAAAGTTTGAACAATATTGCATGTAAAATGTTGAAGGAGTAGGCGACACAATACTGCAATGTTTTAAGAACTAAAAGGGGGCATAACTCTGGAAGTACAAAATAGAGTTACCTGCTCTTGTCACATGCACAACGGCAATTACTGGTCAACATGTGTGCAAAGTTTGAACAATGTAGCATGTAAAATGTTGAAGGAGTAGGCGACACAATAATGTAATGTTTCAAGTATTAAAAGGGGGCATAACTCTGGAAATACAAAACAGAGTTACCTGCTCTTGTCACATGCACAACTGCAATTGGTGATCAACAGGTGTGCAAAGTTTGAACAATATAGCATGCAAAATGTTGAAGGAGTAGGCGACACAAAACTGTAATGTTTTAAGTACTAAAAGGGGGCATAACTCTGGAAATACAAAAGAGAGTTACTTGCTCTTGTCACATGCACAACGGCAATTGGTGGTGAACATGTGTGCAAAGTTTGAACAATATAGCATTAAAATGTTGAAGGAGAAGGCAACACAATACTGTAATGTTTAAGTACAAAAAGGGGCATAACTCTGGAAATACAAAATGGAGGTACCTGCTCTTGTCACATGCACAATGGCAATTGGTGATCAACATGTGTGCAAAGTTTGAACAATATAGCATGTAAAATGTTGATGGAGTAGGCAACACAATACTGTGTAGTGATTTTCCTACATGATAATGTCACTTACACTGAAGATTCAGGTCTCTGCAAAGCAGGTTAGTCAAAAGTATCGAATTACGAAGTGAACAGTTCGAATTCCTCAGTATAAGTGCGCCAAATAAACAAAGAGATTTAAGTCATTTCCCCAAGGCGTCTGAAGAATATTTCAGTTGCCTACTGGAGACCGTCTGGTACCACATTCCTCCCCGTTTTGTAGAATGAAAAGTAGGGTTTTAAAAGAAATTAAGTGTAATCTAAAACCAGACTTTGTGGCCAGCATATATCAGAATAAAATTCACAATGTTCTAAAATCATCTTTGGCAAAAGAAAACCCTGTGTGTTGATCCAATCATCACTTGCATTTAATAAGATGCATTTTTATTCATATATTGCGAAACGGTATAAGATCAGTGGTGATCTAAAGCTATAACCTCCAATCTCCACTGATGGAAATATGTACAAATGTACTTGCAGTAATTCTAAAATCAGTCATTACAAATTCTGTTTATATTACTAACTCTGAAAAAATGCGGAAGCTGGACACAATGGTGTTAATTTTTCAACTTGTAAATGTTGAGTTTTGAGACAAGTGTGTAGAAGGTTTTGGCCGAATAATTAAAATCGTTAAGAGACTTAAAAGTCTAATTACAGTTTTACATTTTGATAATTACAATTAAAATGTATGTACTCGTTGTTGCAAATTGAGTTACTAGCATGTTAAAATCTGTACAATATGGCTTTCAAAGATTATCTCTTTGATCCCCATTCTTCCAACGGTAACGTTCAATTTGCAAAAGTACACGGATTTTGAGACTTCCTAAGACAGCCACCAAAATCATTAATGCATTAATAGCAGTGTGCTCGTACAAAAATGCTACTCGTAAGCATACCTATGCAACTAATCAAAGTCGAGTTGCACAGATACTCTTATGAGCAACAAGATTAGCGGTGATAAAATATTTGCAGTATTGCATGTACATGTACAAACAAACAAAATGTGCATTGTGAGGTTTAGGAACATATACCGATAAAAGAAGAGACTTTTTGTGTCCTAGTGCTGGAATACTTCTGTAGATATTCATACATATCTGAATGGTCAACTGACTAGGTGCTGCTGTACATCACACAATGTAGTTTTTCTTTAAGAAACCAGAAAATCTCCTTCATATGAAAGCAGTGAAAATCTCCTTCATATGAAAGCAGTGAAAATCTAAAGCTGTAACCTCCAATTTTCACTGATGAAAAATCAATTTGAATGATTTTTTTAAAAGAAACCACCGTCAACCTAAAACTCTCACCTCCAGTTAATGATGATTTAAGTATGTACAAATTACAATTAATGATGATTGTAGCAATTCACTTTTTCGGCAGATTGTTCAGGCTATGTACATTCTGATTCACTACACTGTATAATGAGGAGCATCTGTCAAGTTTTCAGCAGATGCATAATGGAAATGGTTATTTAAAATGTAGGAGCTTTTATCAGATAGAACAACGGAGATGGACTGGGTGTCATGTGAAGCTGTGGTCTAATTATAGACGTCGGCACTAAGGCAGGTATCAAATGCAATGAGCCATTCATAAACTTGTTTCCATTGGAAAACATATACGTGGGTGGATTCGGTTGGCTGAAGCGATATAAATTTCCAAAAGCTTTAGAGGGTCTTGTATGTGGGTGTACAAAGTTTGAATGTAGTAACTGCTTGATTGGCTGGGTCGGAGCATCTGGAATCCGTTGTGCATCACCACTGCGCATACTGACTGGAGTTTGTGAAGCTGGTGGCGGATAGAATATATTTCGTACAGCTGGATTATATATCCCCACAACTGGTTGTGTATTGGGTTTTCCATACATGGGAACATACTGATGTTGCATTTTGCCATGATTTGACGAGTTATTCCTGTTCGGATGCCCACTGGATAATTTCTTTGATCCGTGTTTCAATCTCTCTACCATAAATGAAGTTTTGTTTGTTTTGGTGCGTTTTCGTTTTCTTGGTCTTCTGTATTTTTTCCTCATATGAGATTCAGGGATTGATTGATATCGTCATTATTACAGTGTACACTAGAAGCATTACCGACAAATTCTTTTTTGGTGATTAATTTAGACGCTCCAAAATTGTTATTCAATGGAGCAGCATGTTGCTCCGAAGATTCTTTCGTTCACTGGGAGATGGGTGTTTCCGAAGCTCTGTCTAATTTTCGGAACGAGAACAGCTCATTGTCAGAAGAATGATAACCACCATTCCTTGTGTTGTCAGGAGTGTACGATGTGATATCTGGGTAAATACGTGGAATGCAAGGAGCATAATTTCCAGGGCTCCGCTGACAAGTTTCTGACAAGTTTCTGATTCGAGTGACGACTCTCCTCTTGTGTCAGACCTGTAAAGTTCATATTGTGATACCGATGATTCAGCAGCTTCAACGAGACCACACATTCTTTCAAATTCCCCTTTGATCATCTCATTTTCATCCAAGGTGAGATTTCCAATCATACTGCTTCCTTTAACTACCCTTGTATAAACTTCCAACATACACTCGGGTAACTCATTGCCGTCTGTATTTTGGTTTGGAAAATCTGTTGTTGGAGTTTGTTCGACAGTGAGCTCTTCAGATGCAGACGATTGATGTATGTGTGGCTTCAGATTTCTATTCTCATGTGTAGTTGCTAGTCTCTCACTCAGTTTAGTTTGCTCCTGAAGAAATGTCCTGTATAACCGAAATTCTTTTTCTAGTTTTTCAAACTTCTGTTCACACTGTTTCTGTATGTTTTGAGTTTCGTCCAGATACTGATCTTTTGAAATATAATGTGAGCTCAGAAACATGTCTCATTTTTCGTTTGTATCTTCAACTCCCATCCAATAATTTTTTTCACAAAGTCTTTCATTTTCGTAAAGCTTTGCTTCCAAGTCTTTCACTTCCTCCCGAAGAAGTACTACTGATTGATACCATTGATTATTTTAAATGCTGATTGTTTTTTCCACCTGATTCCTAGTTTGAGTCCCCCTTTCCGTGTACGACACTGATTGTTTGTCTGACGTCCGATGACTTGGTATTTCCATGGTGATTTTACCCTCAATCAACAAATCAGACCAATCCTCAAGAGTTAAATTAGTTTTCTCTAGTAAATCATCAAGTTCAAGAAATCCCTTTCGTTTCAGATTTTTAATAATTTGTGTGCAGTTCCTTCTTTAATACATCTCAGTTTCTGGAATTCCTCTGATTCTGCTGTCTGATTATTTATTCGACCCATATTTAAAAAGTTTGTAAAGAGAAAATAAAAGGAAGTGTATTTTTCAGCAAGTGCACAATTGTGATTCGGCAGAAGCTGTATTTTAAGATACAATGTCAATCAAAGCGATTTTTGTACAAGGTAACTGCCAGCCAAACAACAGTGAATAAGTGAGTTGATCTCACGCTACACTGATCGCCTGAATAGACAATAGCAAGTTAAACAATGACCTGCTGTGCATGAATTAATTTTAAGTTTGTGCATGTAATACTGTACAGAAAAAAATGTTTGTAACAAGTGCAGTTTTGGAAATACTGAGAATGATGTGTGAATTTATAATATTTTGAAACTTTCAAAAGTTGCAAAATTTTGCCAGAAATATATACAATGGCATAGTCATATTAAAGAAAAATACTCAGTATACCCGTTGTGATTGGAAAATAGTTAATGCAGGCATTATTATTTCATGGTGCAATATCGGTGTGTATTTAAATCATGGTGAGCAAACTGAAGTGAAGTCCAGTTTGCTAATCCTCACCTACCGGCTACACTGAGCGTTGCCGATATAAACAGAGAAAAACATTTGTACAACAAAATTAAAATTTACAATAATCCAAAAACATTTCATCGACTGTCATCACTTTCCAAGAAAATAGCATTAAAACATCGCTTCTCCAGCTATAACCGGTGAAACAATTAAGAAAATTATAAACATTTGAAACAAAAGTGATGAATGAAGTCTGATGATTTGTCACAAAATTTCGTGATTTCAATTTCAATATAAATTTGAGAAAAATCTAGGGTATCCCAGAAATTTTTTCATCAGCGACGCCAAATGTAGTGATTTTCCTACATGATAATGTCACTTACACTGAAGATTCAGATCTCTGCAAAGCAGGTTAATCGAAAGTATCGAATTACGAAGTGAACAGTTCGAATTCCTCAGTATAAGTGCGCCAAATAAACAAAGAGATTTAAGTCATTTCCCCAAGGCACCTGAAGAATATTTCGGTTGCCTACTGGAGACTGTCTGGTACCACAACTGTAATGTTTTAAGTACTAAAAGGGGGCATAACTCTGGAAATACAAAATGGAGTTACCTGCACTTGTCACATGTACAACGGCAATTACTGATCAACATGTGTGCAAAGTTTGAACAATGTAGCATGTAAACTTTTGGAGGAGTAGGCGACACAAAAATTGTTTATGGATGGACGGACGTTCTTAGAAATGGCTACTTATGTGGCTATTTTATGGACATGTTAGGTGGCTAACCTAAAACACATGTCGAACATTGGGGGAAAATTTTGAGGGGTCAGCTAACCCTAACCCTACCCTTTACTGACCCTAACCCTACCCACCCCTAACCCTAAGCTAACCCTAACCCTAACCCTAAACTAACCCTAACACTATCCACATAACTCTAACACCTTTTCAATGAACCCCCACCCCACCCCACCCCAGAATGTCCTAACCCTACTCTACATTTATCCAAACCCCCACCCCCCACAATAAGAGATTCTGTTACGTGGCTAGCCACGTAACAGACTTTAACCACATAAGTATCCTGTTTTACTAACTCGTAGCCACATAAGTAGTCATTTGTGTGTGCAGACAGATGGATGGACAGATGAACGGTACAACGGACAGATGGATGGACGGAGGGACAAACAGACAGACAGACAACACCATAACATAATACTCCCGTTTTTTCAAAACGGGCGTATAAAAATCGCAGAGAAGCAATAACCACAAGCAGTATTACTGTCTGTATGTCAAGTTGTCAACGTATTGAATTGTCAGTGCCGGTGGATTATTTCCAACCAATTGTCAACCACCCACCTGACCCCTGAATAAATCACACAGTAATTTCCAGAAAATATATTGAATCAGTTTGCATGTTAGGAACATTGGAACTGGGTTATATATCTTTAGAAAGGGAAGGACCAAGTTAACAACTTGTCATTTTTCTTTTTTCTGCCGTCATTTTTTAATTTTTTTTCTCTGATGTATTTGCAGCGTCTGCTGCTACCTGTCACTTACAAAGTTTACATTTGCATGTTTTCTTATCAATTCGATCAAAATATGCCGCCCACGGGCTTTTAGATTTATGATCCACCTTGATGAGTTGACTGTCAATTTTACAGAAAAATATAAATACCAAAATAAATATTTTGATTTGGCTTTGTACGGTTTTTGGTATCGCCATAATACCGAAACCATACTGAAAAATCAGTATACCGCATAGCACTACTTGTGGCATTCTGTACACATTCCTACTTACAAAAATGGGATTTACAATTTCTTGGAAAAATACCTGTCTGCCTTTTTCCTGGTGATGCAGGCAAAATTAACTGTAATATTCATTTAACTAAAAAAATCAGCCATTTGCATAGATTTCTGTTAATTCAGAATGTACTTCAGGCCGACATTTATTCACATGCGAACATAAGCACGAGATGTGCATTTGCTCAAAGGGACAGTGTACCCACATGCTTGCCTGTGGTAAAGAACTACATTATATCTTTATGCCCAAACCATACATCCATATGGTTTGAGCAGGCTCGACTTTTAGTTGTTTTTTCTTTCTATTAGCTAAAAAAGAAAACAAACCTTGCTAGAGTCAAAAGGTCTCTCATTCATAAACAGGAACTGTCTGTCTGTACTACTTCTTCCCAAGCCATGATCACATTTTGACACAAACCCTTCTATTCTGATATAAAAAAGACAAATCAATACTATATGGCTATAAACTCTCAAGCATTTGAACTTTTCGAAATATACAAAAATACAAATTTTCCAATATCTTAATAAACTTTACTTGATGTTTGGAAACCAGAGTGCAATGGCAATGTACAAAAATTGAAGCTATGAGGTGACAATGAAATATTAACTCTTTATCCAACACAGATTGTTATTTTAATTATTTTTTTTTTAAACTTGTCACAAAATGTCAACAAAACCACATCATGTACCCCCTCAGTAGATGAGCTCGTTCCCAAGAGGAGGTCACATGATATGGTTTTGTGGAAATTTTTTTTAAAACAATTTTTTTTTACTGCTCAATCTGCAAATTATGTGTGTGTATGCAGCAGACTCATTTGGTAAAGGGTTAAGAGAATGAGGAAGTGAAGGAAGAAATACACTATTCTATTTATATTGAAATTACTTCATGAATATATATAACAGAAATAGTTTGAAAGATTTACTTTCACAGTAGAGCCCACTTAATTTGATTTTGCTTAATAAAAAAACTGTATTAATTAAATGTACTTTCAAAACACAAAACCATTTACTATACCATCAGCACCAATGTGACCTTTTAATTACATATAGATTATAGATCAAACTCCTGTTGAATATAAAATCCTGTAATATGTCAAGAAATTACCCTGTTAAGGAAATGGTCAGATTATCTGTGTAATGGTTCTATAACCTGCTAAAGCATTCGGAAGAGGTTGACAGATCCCTGGTAGGTAGGTGACAATTCACTTCAAGATAATCAAAATGTTGAATATCAATAAAATAAACTGAAAGTTACATTAAATTTCTGTTCAATTATTAAGGAATAATAAGCCTAGTCAACAAGAGTAAGTTCACAAATCCATTAAAAGGATTATGCTGGCTATGCTCTCAAAGCTAAACACAAAAAGGGTTTCTATTCGGTTTATGTTAAAATATTAAGTGTAGTTCAAGTAACAAGTAAAAACTTGGAAAGTTAAACTAGAACAGTAATTTTGAAACGTTTTAGAGGTATCATATTTTCTACTCAAAAATATTCCAAATCTATTTTGAATTTTTAATAACAAGACAGAAACAATAAGCACTGTTTCTTTTTTCCAACAGTTATTTAGTCCAAGGAAAAGAAAATTTCTCTGCAAAACTCTTTACCTAACATGATTAGTTGATGACATCCAACTATGTTTTGGAGGCAAAAATGGCAACAGTAATAAAATTTGAATGGCCATCACATTACATAAAGGGTTAACCCTTTACCCAATGTAACGGCCAAAACTGGCCAGCGCTATTCTCAAAAATCGCCTATTAATTTTAATTATTTTTTCATTTTTTGTCTCAAAAACATAGGTTATGGCCCCCTCATTGGAACGAGCTCGTCGAGCTCGTTCCAATGAGGAGTCATAACCTATGTTTTGGAGACAAAAAATGAAAAAAAATAGTTATTCAAGAATTTTTTTTGCAAGTGTCGTCTGCTTTTCATGTTAGGTAAAGGGTTAAGGGCAAAGGTTAATCATCCATTTCAATCATTTGTGGGGCATATTTTTAAAAGCTAATGATAACCTGTCATAATTTAATTCTCTTCAACCATTCAGCGATATGTGATCTCATTTCATTTCATTGGTCAAAGGAAGTTTTTTTATAACTTGAAGAATTTTCCTTCCATATGTATGTTTTTTTTTTCCTTTTCTCTGCCCTCCTGTCAAAACAAATGTAAGGGTCTAATAGTGCATTTTCATCTGCAATTGTACCCGGTGGGAAGAGAAGTCAATGAATTTCAAATACCTGCAGTCAAAACAATCACTTGATTTTTCTATGAAAGTCAGTAACTGGTAAAAAGCATCCAAGGTAATATTTCTTAAAATACACCCATACACACATAGCTACCTAAAATTGTTCTCCTGCCACCACACTCAATGCAAAATAGCAGCCCCCATGGTCAGTTCTTATGAATAAAGAAAATTTGTTCCGACCCATCAGACTATGAAAGACATGGCATCTTAATGAAAGAGCACTTCGGGAGAGAGGCTATCCAGACAAGATCATTGAGACAGCATAAGGAAAACCCACCATCAAAACAGGACCCAATTATTAGGAAATACAAAAACAGACAAAAGAACTAGACTTTATGATTCTGGAGAATCATGGCTTTTCCCGATGAGATTCCATGATTTGTCATGACCCCACAGTGTCTGGTGAATTGTGTTTAACTGTCTCACTGAAGTTCCTTCATTGATGTTATGAGAAAGGTGAAGATAGTAGTCTCAAATGACACAGTTTGATAAAAAATTGTTTAGGTAAAAACCATCATTAACGGTGGAATGGGTTAATGTCAATATCGTCGTCCAACAAGTCAATGACCGACAAAAGGAGTTATGTTTGTTTGACACATACTCACTGAGTGCTGTGTCATTTTAAAAATGGTCCATTTTATCTCAAATGTAACCAAAATATTGATGTCTGGCAGCTTGTAGAGGGTTAACAAGTGCCAACAGGAATATTTATTCATGCAACTTGTAATGTCACACCAAGAACTGTAAATGGCCATTTTTTCTTTAAAATCTACAAGATGTTTTCAGAGAAATCCAGGGAGAACAGGATTTTTAAGCTTTTGGTGGGTATCATTGTTTTTCCAGCCCAAAACGGGTTAAGTGTTGTTTTTGGAATACTCTTATTACTTCCAAAAATAATTCTCAGTGAATTCTACTTCCACTTATTTTGATCTCTCCTCCCAACTTCGGCTGCTGTGGGTACGCACAGACTATTTTACCAACATTTTGATGTTTGAGAACCTGCATAGGGTTAACAAATGCTTACAAGAATATTTTGTACATGCAACTTGTAATGTCACACTAAGATATGAGAATGGCCATTTTTTCCTGAAAATCTACGGGATGTTTTTAAAGAAATCCTCAGATAACATGAATTTTTAACCTTTTGAGGGGTATCTCTCTTTAACCAGCTCTAAAGGGTTAATGCTTGGTTGTGTGAATATCTTCATTACTTACAAAAATGATCGACGGTGATTTCCACTTCCAATGAAGGAGGTTACGTTTATCTTGGAGGTGCACATTTGGTGTTATGGTTGCCCAAGAACAGCCCATTTTCTCCAAATGTCAATGCTTGGCAGCCTCTGGGGGTTAACAAATGCTTACCGAAACATTTTGTTCATGCAGCTTGTAATGTCACTCGAAGACCTGCGAATGGTCAATTGCTCTTGAAATTTTTTTTTTGAGAAATCCACAGAAAACTGGAATTTTAAGCTTTTAAGGGGTATATCTCTGTAACCAGTCAAAAATGGGTTAAGACCTTGATTTTTGAATACATTTACTACTTACAAAAATGTTTCCCTGTCAGATTTGCGTCCGGTAAAAGTGTTACGTTTCTCTGTTGTATTCCCATTTGATGTTGTTGTTGTTCAAAAACAGACTATTTTTTTCAAAATTTTGACATTTAGCAGGCCATGGAGGGTTAACAAATGCTTACCGGAATAATTTATCCAATCAACTGGTAATGTGACACCATGACCTATCAATGGCCATTTCCTCTTGAAAACCCTACCAGATGTTTGTAAAGAAATCCAGGGAAAACATAAATTTTTAAGCCTTTGATGGGTATCACTATTAAAAACCACAAAATGGGTTAACGCTTGGTGTTTTGAATACCCTTATTACTTACAAAAATGGTCTTCGGTGAATTCCACTTCCAACAAAGGAGATTATGTTTATTTCTCAGGTACACGTTGGGTGATGTGCGTGCCTGAAAACAGCCCATTTCAACAAAATTACGATGCTTGGCAGCCTCTAGAGGGTTAATAAACGCTCACCGGAATATTTTGTCCATGCAACTTGTAATATCACACAAAGACCTGTGAGTAGTCAATTTTTCTTGAAAACCTACAGGATGTTTTTAGAGAAATCCACAGAAAATGGGAATTTTAAGATTTTAAGGGATCTCTCTCTTTAGCCTGTCCAAAATGGGTTAAGACATTGACTTCTGAATACCCTTACTACTTACAAAAATATTTGAGTATAGATTGTGCGCTCGATAAAAGAAGGCACGTTTCTTTGTGGCGTACCCATTGGGTGCTGTTGGCGTCCAAAAACAGCCCATTTTATCACAATTTTGACTTTTAGCAGCCCGTGGAGGGTTAACAAATGCTCACCGCAGTATTTTGTCCATGCAACTTCTATTGTCACACCAAGGCCTGGGAGTGACAAATTTTTCTTGAAAATCTACAAGACTCGTTTAGAGAAATCCACGGAAAACACAAATTTTTGAGCTTTATGGGGGTATTGCTGTTTAACCAGCCCAAAGTGGGTTAACGCTTGGTTTTTTGAACACCCTTATTACTGACAAAAATGATCCTCGGTGAATTCCACTCCCAATAAAGGAAGTTATGTTTATCTCTCATGTATTGTTTGGGTGCAGTGGGGGCCTGAAACCGGCCTATTTCATCAAAATTTTGATGTTTGGCAGCCTGTGGAGGGTTACCATATGCATCGCCTGATATGTCGTGTGTATCAAAGGGCATGTCACAGACAGGTCTAGCAATTACGAATGCATAAAAAAAAATCTACAAGACGTGTTTCGAGAAAGTGCCGATAAACCCCAATTTTGGCAGTTTTTTGCCAATTCTGACGGAATAAGGGTCAAATCGAAAATTCCGCTTCGGTACATTTTTAGATTTTGTGCCCCTCTATGCGTGTGCAAAATTTCGTGAAAATCAATTCGAAAATGGCTTCTGAATCGTACGGACAAAATGTGTGGAAAAAAAAAAACCCAAAAAATAGACTTTATGATTCTAGAGAATCATAGCTTTTCCCGATTAGATTCCATGATTTTTCTTGACCCCACAGTGTCTGATGAATTGTTTTTAACTGTCTCACTAAAGTTCCTTCATTGATGTATGAGAAAGGTGAGTATAGTAGTCTCAAATGACTCTGTTTGGGTTTGATAAAAAAATGTTTAGGTAAAACCCATCATTAATGGTAGAATGGGTTAATATCAATATCAATGTTTCCCTATAAGTTTTGCGTCCGGTAAAAGAAGTTACGTTTCTCTGTGGCATTTCCATTTGATGTTGTTGGTGTCCAAAAACAGACTATTTTCTCATTTTGTTTTACATTTAGCAGCCCATGAAGGGTTAACAAATGCCTACCAGAATAATTGATCCATGCAACTGGTCATATGACACCAAGACCTATCAACGGCCATTTTCTCTTGAAAACCCCACAAAATGTTTGTAGAAATCCAGGGAAAACGATTTTTTAAGCTTTTGATGGGTATCCCTGTTAAACTCCCCAACAGGGGTTAACGCTTGGCTTTTTGAATACCTTTATTACTTACAAAAATGGTCCTCTGTGAATTCCACTTCAAACAAAGGAGATTATGTTTATCTCTCATGTATACATTAGGTGCTGTGCGTGTCTGAAAACAGTCCCATGTTAACAACATTACGATGCTTGGCAGCTTGTAGATGGTTAAAAAATGCTCACCGGAGTATTTTGTCCATGCAACTTGTAATGTCACATAAAGACCTACGAATAGTCAATTTGTCTTGAAACCCTACAAGTTACCGTTAGGGAAATTCACAGAAAATGGGAATTTAAAGCTTTCAAGGGATATCTCTCTTTAGCCTGCCCAAAATGGGTTAAGACGTCGACTTTTGAATACCCTTACTACTTACAAAAATGTTTCCGTATAAATTGTACGCGCGATAAAAGAAGGCACTTTTCTTTGTGGTGTACCCTTTGGGTGCTGTTGGTGTGCAAAAACAGCCCATTTTATCGTAATTTTGACCTTCAGCAGCCCGGGGAGGGTTAACTAATGCTGACCGGAATATTTTGTTCATGCGACTTGTAATGTCACACCAAGACCTGCAAATAGCCGATTTTTCTTGAAAACCTACAAGATGTTGTTAGAGAAATCCACAGAAAACGGGTATTTTAAGATTTTAATGGGTATCTCTCTTTAACCAGCCCAAAATGGGTTAAGACGTCAAATTTTGAATACCCTTACCACTTTCAAAAATATTTTCCGATCAATTTTGTGTCCGATAAATGAAGGCCCCTTTCTCTGTGGTATATCGTTTGGGTGCTGTTGGTGTCTAAAAACAGCCCATTTTATCACAATTTTTACGTTTAGCACCTCGGGGAGGGTTAACTAATGCTGACCGGAATATTTTATCCATGCAACTTGTAATGTCACACCAAGTCCTGAGAGTGACCAATTTTTCTTGAAAATCTACAAGACTCGTTTAGAGAAATCCACGGAAAACATGAAATTTTGAGCTTTTTTGGGGTATTGCTGTTTAACCAGCCCAAAATGGGTTAACACTTGGTTTTCTGAACACCCTTATTACTTACAAAAATGATCCTCGGTGAATTCCACTTCCAATAAAGGAAGTTATGTTTACCTCTCGGGTATCGTTTGGGTGCTGTGGGGGTCTGAAACCGGCCCATTTCATCAAAATTTCGATGTTTGGCAGCCTGTGGAGGGTTACCATATGCATCGCCTAATATGTCGTGTGTATCAAAGGTTGAGTCATAGGCAGGTCTAGTAATTATGAATATTTAAAAAAAATCTTAAAGACGTGTTTCGAGAAAGTGCCGATAAACCCCAATTTTGGCAGTTTTTTGCCAATTCTGGCGAAATAAGGGTTAAATCGAAAATTCCGCTTCGGTACATTTTTAGATTTTTTGCCACTCTATGCGTGTGCCAAATTGTGTGAACATCGGTTCGAAAATGGCTTCTGAATCGTACAGACAAAAATGTGTGGAAAAAAAAAAAAAAAAAAAAAAAACCCCAAAAAAAAAAAAGAAAAAAAATAATAATCCGTAGAAAAACAATAGTCTTTTCCAGAGGGAAAAGCCTAATAAACAACTGCATTCCTTTTGTCACTAATTACCACACCATAGGAATAAACCTATTTAAAAAGACAATCAACAGATATTGATTTTTACTCCATGAAAGTTCAGAATGCCAAAATTTTGCACAAAACAAATCACTATTTGCTTTCCAATGAAACAAAAATCTAAAGGATTTACTAGTAAGGGCAAAAACAATTTAACCCCAACCACTCCTGGATTTTCAGGCAAAACTATATTTGAGTCTGACCTGTTCACAGATTACAATTGTGTTCTTTGTAACATAATGGACACATAGAAATATTTTAAAAGTACACAAACAAAATGTTGCTACATCCTTAGAGGTAAAACTACTTGCAGGCAAAAAACGTCATATACATGATCAAATGCACAGTGCCTCATTCAATATATAGGAGAAACTAATAGGGAGCTTTGCATCAGAATTAAAGAACATCTTTATGATAATAAGAAAATACTAGATAAATTGATAGGTAACCACTACAGTTCTACCAACCATACAGCTATGGAGCTTTCAGTTCGCAACATCATAAATGCTAAAAGGGAACCTGGAAACTGAAATCAGAACAGGCATCAGAAAACACAGGGAAAAACACTGGATATACGCTTTACGCATACTGCAACTGCTCACTCTCAACAGCATGGACTAGGATGCCTTATTTTCCTCTACTCAGAAAATAATTCTGAAAAAAATCTCTTGAAAAGGCAAGCTGTGTTCACCAAGTCAAATGTTCTAGAATATTTCAAGGCTATGTACAGAAATTGTATAGTGCACAATTATTTTTAGAATCCTTGATAGGTAAAACTATTGGAAATAGTATAGTACCTCTCAGTCATCAGATGAAGGGAAAGTCATGTGAGATACATGTTGATAAAACCTTTTCGCTCTTTTTGTAAATTTTGTGGTATAACTGAATCACAAATCACACACAATGATTTGGTACTTGGTCATTCAATGATTTCTTGTCCGCCAAATAAATGAGGATCCAATAGGTGAATTTCAAGTTCATTGACAACTGGGTAGACTGGGAATGTGCTCAGTTGGTTGTCAAGTTTCTACTGTACTATCAACTAAGTAGGTAGTGGTCTACATACCTGGTAAGAGAGTAATTATTTATTATTTGGTATATTTAAGGTCACTTTCAGCATCTATGGCAATATCATGGTAGAACCACAACTATGAAGACAGGTTTAGCCAATTGTTTATATCTATGTTACCAACTTTAGAGGCCCTACAGCCCATAACTTGAAGTTAATGGGTCTTAACTGTAAAGCAGAACTTATTTACCAAAGTAAACAAACACTGTTTTACTTCCCGGATCTCTGTGTGAGAAGAGAGTATTAAATTACCCTCTTCAAACTGTAGCTTCTGCTCGAATGATGACAAGCTTCCTTTGAAGTCTAACTGTATATGCTCCAAAAGCATACTTTGATTAACACCTTGTACAATGATGTCAAAATACTGAAATTTCAAGCAGCCAATTTTTTGCTAAAGCAACTAGGAATTTAACCAATTCAGTCTTGTTTGACAGAGCTCAATGAGCTCTGTCAGACAGGATTGAATTGGTTAAATTCCTTGTTACATAACAGAAAAACTTTGCAGGTTGAAATCTTGATATTTCGCCATCAGTGTGCAAGGTGTTAAGTTTAGTTGCATCAACTATCCTTTCAAACACAACAGTACCCCATTAATTGATTACCAACATTACCAGTATAAAAGTAACATGAGTATTCAATTGACAAGAATTTCCCTTCAGTCTGGTGATAAATTGTGTATTTATTCTATGATAATTTGAATTAGAAATATCATATTTTATCTTACAAGAATATATTTCCACCAAAACAAGTGACAAAGTCCAGACAAAATACAAATCTGTACTGAAGGTAGCAACCTCACGTGCGATCATTCGATTCAGAAAGAGAATGTTTTTAATCAAAAACTGATTTCACATGTTGAGGCCACCATTTTTGATAACTGTAATTAAATAAACAAGAGGCCCCAGGGGACCTGAGGGTGCTCACCTGACATGGTGGTCTAAATATCAAACCAGGGACTTGACTTGAATAAGTTGCATACGCCCCCTCCCAAGAAAAGCATATACCAACTGGATGAAGCGATTGTGCTCACACAATACACAGGATTTTCCTTCTATTTTCAGTTCCTGCACTTTTACGTCTCAAAATAGAGATAAACGCATAAAAAACAGATTTTTTTCCCAAACAAAATACATTCAGCCTAAATTTTTTTCTTCTTCTTAAAACGCATAAAAAACGATAAAACTAAATTTCCGGATTTTGGTCCAAAAGTCCCACCCGGCCCCCAAATTTTCGGTGTAAAAAAAAAATTTTTTTTTGTTTTAAAATTGACAGAAATGCATAAAAAACAAAAAAAAAAAAATTACGGATTTTGGTCCAAAATTTTCGAAGTCCCCCCGGACCCTAAATTTTGGGTGTAAAAAAAAAAAGATTTTTTGTCTTAAAATTGACAGAAATGCATAAAAATCAAAAAAAAAAAAAAAATTACCGATTTTGGTCCAAAATTTTCGAAGTCCCACCCAGACTCCAAATTTTGGGTGTAAAAAAAAAAAAAATTTTTTGTCTTAAAATTGACCGAACCGCAGAAAAAAAAACCCAAAAAATTTTTTTCGGATTTTGGTCCAAAATTTCCCACAAAAAGTCCCACTCGGACCCCAAATTTTCAGGGGAAAATTTTTTTTTTTTTTTGTCTTAAAATTGACCGAAAAGCAGAAAAAACAAAAAAAAAATTTCAGAGTTCGGTCCAAAATTTTCTAAGTCCCACCCGGACCCCAAATTTTCAGGGGAAAAAAAAAATTTTTTTTTTGTCTTAAAATTGACCGAAACGCAGAAAAAACAAAAAAAATTTTTTAGGGGATCTTGGTCCAAAATTTTCTAAGTCCCACCCGAACCCCAAATTTTCAGGGGAAAATTTTTTTTTTGTCTTAAAATTGACCGAAATGCAGAAAAAACAACAAAAAAAAATTTTGGATTTTGGTCCAAAATTTTCTAAGTCCCACCCAGACCCCAAATTTTCAGGGGAAAAAAAACAATTTTTTTTGTCTTAAAATTGACTGAAACGCAGAAAAAACAAAAAAAATTTTTTCGGATTTTGGTCCAAAATTTCGAAGTCCGCAACGGGACCCCAAATTTTCAGCCTAAATATGAACCCAGGGATTTGGCTTCAACAAACTTGAATCTCATCCCCCTAAGGATGCAGCATACCAAATATCAAAAGATTCTTATTGGGAGATCTGAAGAAGAAGATTTTTCAAAAATACTCCTCATACTGCACTAATTTGAACATTTGGGCTCCCATAGAGAGCCCAAATATCGACCCAGGCAATTGATTTCAATAAACATGTGAAACAATCTTCCAAAGATGTTATATGTGAAATTTCAAAGCTTTTGGAGAAGTGGTTTCGGAGAAAAGTAGTCTTATGTTTTTCCCATTACCCACAGTGTTAAAAAATGCTGACACGGCACTTTTTCCCCAATAAGTACCCCATGATAAAACCGATGGCAATTTTTTTTTACCATTCCATTCTGTTCGTCCTAAGGAAGCTTCACAACAAATAAGAATTCTCAATGCCGTGTAGTTTTGGAGATATGGGCATTTTCATTTTTTTCTATTTTTAGCTCCTGTGGTTCCCACGGGGCTATGGGGGAAAAAATTTCTGCATAAATTAGGTACTTATGACCCAATAAGCACTCACGTAAAATTTGGTTCAAATCGGCCTCGCAGTTTGGAAAATAGAAATTTGGGGCAGGGCCAAAATTTTTGCCCCTCCTTTAACATCGTCAAATATAGCCTCTCCAACTTCTCTTGAACAAACTTGAGTCTACACCTCAAAAGGAAGCTGCATACCAAATATCAAGTCTCTGCTATTGCTGGTTCTTGAGAAGAAGATTTTTTAAGAATTGGAGCATTTTTGCCCCATCCCTCTGCTCAATGTGAGCCGAAACCTAATTTGACAAAAAATCAAAATGCCCTTATATAACCCCTACTCACATGAAATTTCATTAATATGCGGCCAGTGGTTTGGGAGAAAAAGGCCCAAACACCACCTTCACGACGGACGCCGGACGACGGACGACAGACGACGGACGAAAAGTGATCAGAATAGCTCACGCTGACTTTCAGTCAGGTGAGCTAAAAATAAATAACCAACTCAACGAAATAAATTAGACTAGATCATTTTTGGCCATGATGATAGATAGATACTTTGTTTTTGCAGTATATAAGCATTTTGGTTGTTCACATATCATATATACATTAATTAGATTAATACATAGCAAATATACCATAGGGAGACGACATAGCCAGATTGGCTGTCTATCTGTTGCCACCCAGAAGTATGAGACATATAAATTGTATAATATAACGGTGGAAACATGCTGTATAACATTCACTAAGATATCAGCGAGTTGGTGGATCGGCAAAATATTCTAGGTCTATGTCAAATTTAGTTGCTACGTATCCGAGAGCGGGCATGAATAGTCAAAATTGCGAGATTGTCCAGACCTTATCTTGTTTAAGCAATTGTAGGACACTACTTACGTGCTGCGGAAGGCGAATATCACCTATCACCTACGACAGCATGGAGCTCGTGTCGCGATTTGAACACACTCCAAGTATATATAGCAGAAAGGCTCTAGATCAAGATAATATTAATAATAATAAAAAGAAGAATAAAAAATAGAGTTTGGTTTTTCACAAAAGTAATAGCCAGATAGGCTGAGGGTTCTATTCCTCATATAACACAGTCAGGGCAGTGAGGATTGTCGCAGTAGACATTTCCTGTGTATGAGGAGAGTAATTTTAACTTGAGTTGTTTTTTGAAAACATTTCTGTTCATTACGGAATGCAATTCAATGTCGAGATCATTCCATATTCTCGGGTGAGTGTTGATTGGTAAGCTGTCAAGAATTTAGTCCTTGTCCTGTTATCATTGAGAAGGAGGTCTGTTTGTCTACTGGCTCGTTCAGTTCGATCAACGAAGGGGTTGAAGAAGTCACCAAACGATGCAGGCAGCATATCGTGGTACCAATCAAAAACAAACAGACTTGATTGCAGTTTGAAAAGATCATTCACTTTTAAAATTCTATTGTTTAGAAATAAGGGATCGCTTCTGTAAAAGGAACAATTTATTAATAGTTTTGGCGTCACCCCAAATATTTATTCCATACATAACATGGGAATGCACTAGCACATAGTAAAGGGTTCTCATAGCGTCTCGGGGAAGTATGGATTTGGCTCTGTTCAAGGCAAAATTCGGTGGGGCAATTTTGGAAAAAGTTAAAAAATTTATAGTAATTTATATATTTTTTATACTTACCAATGACCCAGACTTAGCTGGTGCTAACTCCAACAAAACCAGGGCCAAACACAAATTTTGCCCCCCAATCCCCAAAATTTGCATCCAAAACAAAAAGAAATCATGTCCTAAAGGACCTCCATAGTACGCCTCTACTGCGCATGCGCAGTGACGCAGTCGTCCCGAAATTGGCGCCAATTATCATTCTTACTGGCAGTGCTTGGTCAGCGCTATGTACTCAGCGGGGAGGCAAGAGTTCCCAACTCCAGGGAGGGCCATCCCCGTCTGGGTCATTGGTAAGTATAAAAAATATATAAATTACTATAAATTTTTTAACATTTTTATACTGTACCAATGACCCAGACTTAGCTGAATAGTAAACAGGCTGGAGGGCCTAGGACATAGAGGAAAATCCAATAAGCTCAACTATATAGTAAAGAGGTAACCCCTTAAGGAGAAAAGGAGTATTAGGCTTTACATGTATCTTTCTTATTTAATATTAAATTAGAAAGATACACTACCCTTAATAATTGAGCACAATAACATTCATGTTCTCTATTAACATCCAGTATAACCCTTATACTAATTATTTTTAAAGCAAGCCAATAAATAAAGTAGTCCAGAGAATTGAGACTCTTTATAATCATTTAAAAGTGTCCGAGTATTGTATATTAAAGCCCGTTTGACACTTGACATATACAAATGCTTCACACCGAGCTACACTTTAAAAATAAGACATGAATGAAATTAAACATTAATATTACACTTTAAAATCATCCCGGAAGCGACTCAGAAATACTGACTTGGAGGAGGCATTCCCTTGCTTTTCACTATAAAGCAGGTGACCTAAGGGAACACCCGCCCCCCCCCCCCCCCCCCCCCATTCCCCTTGCCCTGGGTCAAATAGCCCAGAGCGAAGAGGGCAGCCGGACGGAGTCACTGCCGGAACAGAAAGCCTGCATAACTATAGTTGCAACTGTTTAGTGGACGACATTCTGAGCAACAGATAACGGACCTAAACAAAGCAGGTCTTCAGAAATGGACTCAATATTTCTGAGATAAAAATTCGTAAATGTGGATGGCTGAGACCAATAAGCAGCCTTCATTAAATCTGTAATAGCAACACTATTAGCATAAGCCCAGGAAGTAGAAAGAGCTCTTACTTCATGAGCAGAAATCTTAAGCACAGACTGCTGAGAAGAAGATAAATCTTCATAAGCAGTACGGATAGTTAACTGAATCCATCTAGCAATAGAATGGACTGAAATGTCCTTTCTATTAGGCATCAAAGACAGAAAGAAACGTTTCCGTCCCTTTCTGATAAACTGAGATCTCTGTTTATAGATACGTAGTGCTCTAACAGGACAGAGTAAAGGCCTACGCCCGTCTGAAGACGGAAGAGCCTTAATAACAATAGGTTCCGGATATTTATTAGGAGCCTGATTCTTAGCTAAAAAACCCACATTAGTAGTGAAGGTGATAGTGTTCCCAACACTACGATAATGAGAATCATCCACCGATAGTGCATGAAGCTCACTGACTCTTCTGGCAGAAGAGAAAGCTAAGAGAAAAGCTGTCTTATAAGATAAGAATTTGAAATCTACTGTCCCAAGAGGTTCAAATGGCTTTTCCTTCAATTTAAGGAGAACCCAAGCTAAATTCCACTTAGGAATTAATCTAAGAGTTCTGGGTCTATTTATCGAAAAGTTTCTAACCAATTTCGATAAAGAGACATTAGATCCAATTTGTAAACTATCATGATGTGCATAGGTATCAGATAACATAGATCTATAACCCTTTATAGGAACAGGCTGCAGTTTGATTTCGTCAAACAAGTATACTAGAAAGTTTGCAATGTCTGGTATAGAGGGATCAAATATATCTACAGAATGATCCCTACACCAATGACGAAAAACCTTCCACTTATCCGCATAGTTTAGCGAAAAGGAGGTCCTCCTACAGTTAGAAATCGCGTCCACTGCTCGTCCTGTAAAGTGCTTGCCATGCAAGAAGGACCGCACAACGGAAAAACGTGAAGGTTGAGACCTTGCGGGTTGTGATGGAGTTGGCGCGATTTCCCCTGCGAAAGAAGATCCTCTCGTGGAGGAAGCTTCCGCGGTAGGTCCCACAACAGACACCTGAGTAGATTTATCCACGGTCTCTGTGGCGACAGAGATGCTACCAACAGAATCTTGCATTGAGATTGTTTTATCTTTAGCAATACTTGTTGAATTAACGGCGCTGGAGGATACGCATATCCTATCATTCCGTCCCAAGGGATCGACAGAGCGTCTACTGCAAATGCTCTTGGATCCGGACACGGGGACACATACGTCTGCAACTGATTGTTGAGATGTGTCGCAAATAAGTCTATCATTGGCCGTTCCCATTGGTAGCAAATCTGATTGAATACTTGTTTGTTGAGAGTCCACTCCGACGGCAACAAGCGACCCTTTCGTGAAAGGGAGTCTGCTAGCACATTCAGACGACCCGGTATGTGACGGACCGAAAGAAGAACGTGATGTTCTAACGCAAACAGAAGGATTCTTTCCGTTAGATTGAACAACGGAACTGAATGAGTGCCTCCTTGATTCCGTATATACGCCACTACTGTCGTATTGTCGGATAGGATTTGGACATGAGCATCGTGAATAATGTCCCTCCAGTGACATAACGCAAGCCAAATTGACATCATTTCCTTGATGTTTATGTGCTTGCACAGGAATTGCGGATCCCAAAGACCCTGGCATCTCGAATCCGTTGGGATTAATGATGCACCCCAACCTGTTTGACTGGCATCCGTCATAACGGTAAAACTCGGATCCGGCAACTGCAGCGGAACTCCTTGAGTTAACCACTGAATGTTTGCCCAAGTCTGAATCTCTTGTTTCACTTGATCTGACAAGAGAACGTCTACATCGAGCGAATGAATTTTCACACTCCAATTCTGAGTCAGGAAAATTTGAAGAGGACGTGTGCGTAGCCACCCCATCGGAATGAGATCCGCGGCGGCTCCGCACAGACCTATCAGTCTCATAAATTCTCTCGCCGTGACTTTGTCTGCGTGCAGACAATAGCGAGCGTAACAACTGACTAATTTCGCTCTGGTTAACGGCAGACGAACGAGATTGTTGTGCGTCTCGAAGCTCATTCCCAGATGAGTGAATGACTTGGACGGCACCAGATCCGACTTCTCCTCGTTTACTATGAAACCGAGACGTCGGAGCAATAGAAGAAGATTCTGAACATCGTTCTGAAGCGTTAACTCGTTGCCGTACCTCTGAAGAATGTCGTCCAGGTAGGCCGACATTACCGCAGACGAATGAGCTCGGAAGTAGATCATTACCGAGTTCATTACCCGAGTGAAAGCCCAGGGTGCTAGATTCAATCCGAAGCACATGGCCCGGAACTGATACACCACTCCTAGGACTGCGAAGCGTAGATACTTTCGGAATGTCGGATGTACCATGACGTGAAAGTACGCATCTTTGAGATCTATGCTCGTTGCATAATCGTTCACCCGAATACTCGCTCTGACCGATCGAATCGTCTCCATATAAAACTTCGGAGCGACGATCAGCTTGTTTATCCAGCTCAAATCTATGACTGGACGGAACGAGCCGTCTGGTTTCGGAACCAGAAACAGATGGCTGTAGAATCCCAGAGATTCCTGGTTTTCTACGACCTCTACCGCGTTCTTCATTAAAAGAGACTGCACCTCTGATAACAGAGCGTCTCTTTTCTGTGGATTTGACGGAAGATGAGTCCACTTTGGACTTCGAGTTAATGGAGGCTTTCGTTTGAAGGATATCTTTAGACCTTCCGAAGTCACTCCTCTCACCCAAGGGTCGTCCGTAATCGACGCCCACTCTTGTGAAAAACTTGACAACCTTCCGCCAACCGGAACGCGATAGAGGTTTAAGCCATCACCTCCTGGACCTGCGAGGCCTGCGGTAGGAGAAACCACGTCTTCCACGACCCGCACCTCGCCTCATCGACCTCGGGGCGTCCGACCGATTGTCCCGGCCTGAAGGACGTCCCGAACGAGAGTCGCTATCCTGACGGTCTCTCGAATAAGACCAAGAGGACGCACCGGAACCTCTATAGGAACCTCTCTTGGGCGCATTAGACCCAGAAGTGCCTGTCTTATTCGTGTCTGCTGTATCCGACTTTTTAGGAGCGGATCTGAACAACAGAGAATCATTAGCTTTCTTTTTAATTTTATCATAAATAGCGGAAAGCTTGCCGTCAAAGAGAAGTTCTCCTGAGACCGAAGCGACTCTAAGAGAGTTCTTCACCTTAGAATCCACTAGTGTGGATGTAGCTAGGGCTGCGTCACGTCTAACCAACTCCAGATTTGCCACTGAAAGGGCGGAGTTACACGTGGAATAAGCTACTGCCCTTGAAAGAAGTCTTAAAGAGGATTGTATATCCTGAAACTCTTCCCCTTGAAGGCGCAGTGATAACGCATTAGTAAGGTGATCTGCGTAAGATAAGGCATCTAAATTGGCTCTGTTAGACGCAATAGCTGTTTCCAACACCGCGGTTGGAATAGAAGCTGACGACGGTAATGATAGCTCTAAGTCTTCCGCCTCGTCGTCCATACGCAGAGGAACTCTCGGTATACCCTGTCCTGCCGTGTCGAATTTATTCCTTGCATTAATGAAAGGCAGGTTAAGAGTATTAGCGGACAAGAAACCTGCTTTCCCCGTCCTGGAAGCAAGTTTAAATATAGCGTCGTTCAATAATTCAAATGTTCTTGCAACATTATTGGACTGCGACGGAAACTCGGGAGCGATGTCCCTGAACCGCTCAAAAAAATCAGAGTCCAATGACGCTATAATTCTCTTGTCCGGAAGCGCAGCAGTCTGGCCCGACGGAACAACTTGAGGGAGAAAGTGCCGGATGAAGTCCACGGCAGCTTTATGTTGTTCCGAAAGGGATAGCTCCAATTCATCCGTATCCCTTTCACCATCCGGTCGGACCTCCCGATGTTCCCGGTCGTCCGCCCCCGATGCTTCGGCGGAGCGTACCGACCCAGCGCCGTCGGATAATTCTCGATCCGACACCGTTTCTGTCGGCTGCTGGGATGCTGCGATAAGCTGTGCTATCTGCACAAGAATGTCCGACGTCGAGACCTGCGGAGGCGCAGTCTTTCGCTGCTTCGCCGAGGGCAGCTCCGCATCAGATGGCTCCCGCATACTTTTCCTATGCGAACGTCCGGAGTCCATCGGTCTCGAATCCCTGGCTGCCGAATGGTGTGACCTGGTCGCCGAAGAATCCTTCATCGGCGAAGCTGGTAAAATATCGGAGGTCACGCAGCCAAGGTGCGGTCGTGTGCGCTGACGAGAAGAGGAAGCCTTAACAGTCTCTGCGGACTGCTTATACAACGGAGCGTCCCGAGCGACGGACGTATGCTCCGCTAAAGACACATTTTGTACCACAACATCTGGTCCCAGATGTTGTTGTACGAGAGAGGGACCTCTCTCGCTCGCGGCCCGGCTGGACCTGGACGAGCTAGGAACCGGACTAAAAGGCTTCCTCCGTTCTCGTTTACTATCCGCCGTCACTGGGTGTGCATCTATTATGTTTATAGTGCTCGCATCACCCAAAATTTCCTCTTGGACCGCATCGGACGAACCCGGCTGCCGAACCATTCGGTGAATGGACGCTACACCGGGCGAGTTAGCGGACGACATTTGTCTAATCTCCATGAGCACTTTTGCCACTAGCTCTGAATTCATTTGTGACGACGGACGCACACTTGAAGAAGATAACATGGAAACATCACCCTGTTCTGGTTCCTCTGAAATAGAAACTGAGAGAGTAGAGTGACCTTGTGGAGAAAGAGCCGGCATCGCTCTTTCTCCAGAAACAACATATCGTGACACACGTTTCCAATGTTTCTCATCCCAATGTTCACATATAGGACAGGGATTAATGCGAGAACACTGACTACAATTAATACAATGATCATGAAAGTCAGAGGAAGATTTCTTCCTATTACAATTTGAACAATGTCCCTTCATTGTGAAAGAACAACAATAAGTCCTAGTTACTTGCAAAAACCCCTGACACAAAGATACATAATAACATGATCCATTAATAAATGAAAAAACAATTGCAAAACAAAATAATTTTGAAAAAATATTTTTTCAGAGAAGCCCAAGTTGCTGAAAAGTAACGTTGAGCCCCGATGGATCCGATGGCAAAGTGTGGTCAAAAATTTTAAATTTATATAAAATAATTAATGAGACACTTTCGGATAATATAAATGTATCTTATAATGAGATAAACTACCACAAAGGCAAACAGCCCCCCTCAAAAAAGGCTGTTGCCAATGGAAACAAACAGTGTAAACACACTAGAAAACATGACTCCAGGCACTGAAAAAACTGGCCCGGAATCAGTCATCAATTACACTCTATCTGATGCAAAACAGAGACTCCCAGGGGAGAATCTGTAGAACATCAGATGGAAGATGCAGAACACAAACGTTATACACCCATGGATGAAAACGTAACTATGGGGAAAATAACAGAAAACATTCTGTAACCAAGCAACTCTCCCAGGAAATTTTAGAAATGAAACTTCTCAAAAATAAGCCAAAAGCATGGGAGAATTGCCAGGGGGGACTTTAGAAGGCTAGGGGAGAGGAAACACTGAATAAGCAGTGCAACAATTAGCAAGAATGACAACAAGAGGCCCATGCCTCGAAAATAGGCAACTTAACATAATTTCATCAAAAAATTTTAAGTACAGCCCTGATTATTTTTTGCCACTTCTTTTTCCTCTCCTCCTTCTATCCTCCTTAGAATCACATTTTCTCCAAAAATTACGTGTCTGGCATCCTTTAAACTGAGATTTACAAGCACAAAGATCAGTGAGATGTTGACTGATGAAGGGCCAAACAGAGAATGATAATTGGCGCCAATTTCGGGATGACTGCGTCACTGCGCATGCGCAGTAGAGGCGTACTATGGAGGTCCTTTAGGACATGATTTCTTTTTGTTTTGGATGCAAATTTTGGGGATTGGGGGGCAAAATTTGTGTTTGGCCCTGGTTTTGTTGGAGTTAGCACCAGCTAAGTCTGGGTCATTGGTACAGTATAAAAATATATGGTGTTTGTAAGATAGACTATCATCAATATGTACACCTAAAAATTTGAGGGACTTCTCGGCGTCATTTGTACTTACTCTGTCAATGACATGACCATTGATTGCTATGTTATGCTGGATTATTACCGTCTTCTTAGAAGATGGGTTGATTAACATATATTTAGTTTTTGTGGTGTTATTTTTATAGAGGCCTATCAAGAGTTAAACCTGAAAAATAAAAGAAAGAAACACCCAGCTGAAACACTGCTATAAACTTTAATGGCTGTAGTACAAGCAGAATAATGAATGGGGATTATGTCATGCATAGTACAAGAACACAATACCATGACGTCATGATTTTCATTCATAAAAAATCAACTTACTGACGTTGAATGGTTGTCAAAATATGTGTGAACAAGTCAAGAAAGGAAGGAACATTGTAAGATATACTAGTTATTACCATAAAGTGGGTTTCTGAGATGGTGTATTGAAGTCGAGACCTCGTCTCTGGGCATATATCAATGAGCCCATTAGGACGAATCAATATATGACCCAGAGGTATGACCGAGACTTCAATATACCACCTTGTTAACCTGCATGGTGGTAATAACCTATATTATTCAGAAATATAAACAAGATGCAAACTTTCAATTTTCAGAGGAATCCACCACCATTATTACAAAATGCATGTACCTGAACAGTTCTTTGGTATCTTTTAAGCACTTGATGCCATAATCACTGCATACTTCCTCCGATGGATCAAGCTGTTTGAATTCAAGTAAAGTTTGTAACTGAAAAATGAAACAGGTATACAATAATATACACTAGTATATATACTGTATAGCTGCTGATGTGGAGTTAAGCATCAATAAATAAATATATACAGTGACGCCCACTAAAAAGGATATAGCCTAATATATAACAGAATAACCCGGTTAACTGTATATGACTTACGGACACCAAACCCTTTGCTTAGGCTCGTGATAATAATTCAATATGACCAAATTGAATACTGCACACTACTTGTGAATGGAATCAAATATCTAATTAAATACATAATAATTAATTGCATACAGTCAAGTTCTGATGTACTTGTTGGAAACGACATACCATTAAGTTGTCTTTTTCAGGTCGACAGAACACAATTTGATAATGCGAATTCTCCGATAGACCGATTCACACAAACATTCTGCAGTTGGTGTCATATTTATTACACATATAACCAAACTCTTTTTGCATCTTTCTCAGTAAGTTTGGGTTCATTTAAAATATGGAACATCTCAATCCCATAGCTTAAGGATGTCAGAAACAAAACTTGGAAATTTATTATCTACATATATGCATAAACACCGGTGAAGTACCAACATATTACACATGGCATCATTGATAATTGATTCAATAATGGGAACTGAATGATGACCCCAATGCATGTTGGTATGAACCCAGTTTCTTCACAGACACTAGACAGAAAACAGCTCTGTAAGGTTGTAGACTGTGTAGCAAGAATTAACAGTTACCATGCACTGAGAATCGGAAACAAATTGAGTGCTAGAAGCCACCATCAGGGCTCTAATGAAAAGAGCTGAAAGCCACTTTAGTGGCTTTACAATGAATTGATTATCTCGTTTACTCAGCAGTTGAAACACAAAAAATATCTAAACAAAATTGTTTTATTACAATTTATTGGAGAGTGCCAATTGTAACAAAACAATTGTTTATGCAAATCTTATTAAACTGGGATTCCTTTTGCTTGTAGCATGGTACCCTTGAAAAAAATACTCACAATTCAAATCACCATTGAAAAATAATTTAGAACTCTACCAGTTAAACATCAGATTTATGACATTATCTGTTGCATTTCGATGACAAAAACATTGAAGAAAATATTAAAGATATTGATTAGATATTTGGCACTTATTGTAGTCAAATCAAATATGATGGCAAATTCAAAATAGTCGCAGGGGCCTACCTTTAGTATAGTTTCAGAACAAAACTACCTGCTAATTACATATGGGTTCTACAAAAACCTCTCGTTAAATGAATAATAAAAAATTGCCATCTTTTGAAGAATTTCATTAGCATTAGTTTTTGCATGAAGAAAATATTAGTATTTAATTACAAGATGACACAACACACAACAAATCAGTGGAGAGAATCAGAAATAATTTAGTCCTACTGCCCAATAGGTCTGAAAAATCAAATTATTACTGGACCTCCATATGAATCAAAAACATTTTTGCCCACTTTTCTGCATATTATATTCTTTACAACAATACCATTCAGGACTTCAGTGTTGAAAGGGGTAATGAACGTGACCATCAAACAATGGTCAAGATCAATATTGAATCTTCTTAAAGAATTTCATCAGATACTTTCTTGCTTCCATAAGGCATTTTAAAATTTTGTACAGCCACAGAGCACCATGTATGAATTTAATGCTTTTAGATTATTATTAATATTATGAGAATCAGACTGCAAAAATATAGAACCTTAGTGAGCACGCTCACATACCCCACGCACCCCGATATTTCAAGCTCGGAAAAGTGTAATTTTTAGGAAAATGACCCGGAAATCTGTTACTTGTATTTTTCAGAGTCCAGGGCCCGTAATTTCTGCAAAAATCAGCCGAGCAGAACGAAACGCAAACTTGATCTGTAAGTCATTGTGGTAGACTCACATACTAAAATGGCTGTAATTTCGATAATATCTGAAAGCGTGTAGAAAAAAAGTCCGGAAAACTGTAATTTTGATGAACTTTTCAAAGTCTATGGAGCCGTAATTTTGGTAAAAATCATTGGAGCGGAACAAAACCCAAACTTGTTCTGTAGGCCACCATGTTAGACTAACATACCAAAAATCAGCTCAATATCTGGAAGCGTGTAGGAAAAAAGTCCGCAAAACTGTAATTTTGATGAACTTTTCAAAGTTCAAGGGCCATAATTTGTAATGAAAGTGTCAATGACACTGTAGCTCAACTTGTCAAGACAAAGACATGTACATGTATAGTATGTGACACAGCAATGACAAACATCTAGGTAATGACCTGATAACAAAGGTACATATAAAGTATTGTAACGGTCTGTACATGAATACTGACCGTTGCCTGTAACAAATGTATAGGTAAAGTATTGTAAAGGTGGGTGACAGTCAGATGCTGAACTAGAAAAAATCTTTGAGTCCCAGAGTGGGTCTGACTGAATCACAAAATATTTGTTCTCATAGCACAGTGATAACAAAGGCACCCCAAAACACACTCGTTCCTGTCCCAAGGTGAAAACAAAAGTACTCAAGAAGTTTTGTGAAGATCAGTTCATAAATACGAGCTGTATAGAACTTGTGACAAAAAACTGATTGGACCTAATTTCGGTACAAAATGGCCACTGGCAGCCATCTTGAATTTTGGACCGTACCCAGAAACACTCATTCTCATCCCAAGGAGATAACAAAGGTACCCAAGAAGTTTTGTGAAGATCGGTTCATAAATACAGCCTCTACCCTGAGCCGTATTGACATGTGTGCTTACATTGTGTAAGTAGCACTGAATAAATCAAAGTTCATCTAATTTGCATAATTTCGGCACGAAAAAAAAACCCTTACAATATGTGATGTATTCCATGTTACTAAACATTCATACAAAAATTTATTCAAATCAGAACTTTCATACAGAAGTTCTATACAAAAGACTGATTGCACTAATTTTGGTACAAAATGGCTGCTGGTGGCCATCTTGAATTTTGGACCACACCCAAAAACACTCGCTCTCATCCCACGGTGATAACAAAGGTACCCAAGAAGTTTCGTAAAAATTGGTTCATAAATATGGCCTCTAGTCTGAGCTGTATAGAAGATGTGTACAAAAAACTGATTAGACCTAATTTCGGTACAAAATGGCCACTGGCAGCCATCTTGAATTTTAGACCGCACCCAGAAACACTCGTTCTCGTCCCAAGGTGATAACAAAGGTACCCAAGACATTTCGTGAAGATCAGTTCATAAATACAGACTCTAGTCTGAGCCGTATTGACATGTGTACTTACTGTGTGTAAGTCGCACTGAAAAAATCAAAGTTTGTCTAATTTGCATAATTTCTGCACGAGAAAAAAACCTGTATTATATGTGATGCATCCCATGGTACTAAACATTCACACAAAATAATTATTCAAATCAGGGCTTTCATATGGAAGTTCTGTGCAAAAATCTGATTGCACCTAATTTTGTACAAAATGGCTGCCATCGGCCATCTTGAATTTCGGACCGGACCCCAAAACACTCGTTCTCGTCCCACGGTGATACCAAAGGTACCCAAGAAGTTTCGTAAAGATCGGTTCATAAATACAGCCTCTAGCCCGAGCCGTATTGGCATTTGCACTTACAGTGCTGAAAGTAACCCCAAAAAACATCAAAATTAGTCTAATTTGCACAATTTACGTACGAGAAAAAAGCCTGTATTATATGTGATGTATCCCATGGTACTAAACATTCATACAAAAAATTATTCAAATCAGAGCTTTCATATGGAAGTTCTGTACAAAAAACAGATTTCTGCATCATCGGTACAAAATGGCGGCTGGCAGCCATCTTGAATTTCGGACCGCACCCAAAAACACTCGTTCTCGTCCCACGGTCATAACAAAGGTACCCAAGAAGTTTCGTAAAGATCGGTTCATAAATACGACCTCTAGCCCGAGCCATAGCCAATTGTTGACGTACGGACAGACGGACAGATGGACGGACGGACAGACGGACGACGGGCCATGACAATAGCTCAAATTTGACTTCGTCAAAGTTGAGGTAAAAATCAGTGGAGCAGAACAAAATGCAAACTTGATCTGTAGGCCACCATGTCAGACTAACATACCAAAAATCAGCTCAATATCTGGAAGCGTGTAGAAAAAAAGTCCGCAAAACTGTAATTTTGATGCATTTTTCAGAGTCCAAGGGACGTAATTTTGGTAAAAATCAGTGGAGCAGAACAAAACACAAACTTGTTCTGTAGGCCACCATGTTAGACTAACATACCAAAAAACAGCTCAATATCTGGAAGCGTGTAGGAAAAAAGTCTGCAAAACTGTAATTTTGATGAACTTTTCAAAGTTCAAGGGCAGTAATTTCAGTAAAAATCAGTGGAGCGGAACAAAATGCAAACTTGATCTGTAGGGCACCATGTCAGACCAACATACCAAAAATCAGCTCAATATCTGGAAGCGTGTAGAAAAAAAGGCCGGAAAACTGTAATTTTGATGAATTTTTCAGAGTGCAAGGGCCGAAATTTTGGTACAAGCAGTGGAGCAGAACAAAATGCAAACTTGATCTGTAGGCCACCATGTTAGACTCACATACCAAAAATCAGCTCAATATCTGGAAGCGTGTAGAAAAAAAGTCCGGAAAACAAGTAGGACTGACTGACAGACTGACGGACTGAAGGACTGATGGACGGACCAGTCAAAAACATTATACCCCCGCAACTTTGTTGCGTGGGGTATAATTACACCACATTATCAAACAACATCAACCCTGGAACTGTTACAACCACACACATGCAGCCATGCCAGAGTGGTTACAGATAGGCAATGGCAATTAGCTGCATGAACTCTGTTCACAGCCACACCCTCAGAACAGATGGCAGAATGGCTACTTAGTGATGATCATGACTTGACCCTGCCCTGATCAACTCATAAGAATCACACTGCAAAATCATACTAAACTCGTGCACACTCTGACAATATCGAATCCAGAACAGTTACAAACACACACATGCAGTCAGCTGGAGTGGATACGGATAGGCAATAGCTGTAAGCAGCATAACTCTGTTCAAGAACAGATGCTGAAGGGTGCTGCGTGTGGCTTGATCCTGCCTCAACTAACTTCACAACAGTAAATCCCTTCCTTACATTTGTGCCTCTCTTCTTGTCTCTGTTATATTGCGTACAATTATTTAGTTTTTATTATTTGTTATTCATTGTGCATGTTCTTTGATATGTATACATGGAACGAGATTTCTTGGAATAAAAATATTGTTTAAACTAATTTCACAACAAGTGATTTATCATCACAGCAACACACTCTAATCTACACCTAATTCATCTTCACACTCTAAAACAATTGGATTCTCAAGAAGGGAATTAAAACATACCTTTTCCATAAGGCATTTCGCAATTTTGTGTGGCCAAGTAGGACCATTTGTGGATTTAAGGCTATAAAATTATTATTAACTTCCTAGTTGGATTATGAGAAAAATTTCCTGCTTGACATTTTGTCATTTTACATCAGTGTGTAGAGGTTAATATTTCCCAATCTGTTGCTCAATCTATGGTAGATATTTTTTTATGGTGTTGAATCAAGTTTTAAACTAAGATCAGTTTTAAATCACAGAACTTTTTTGATAGCAATTATTTAAAAAAACAAAATACAACCTTCTTTTAATTCTTAGAAGAGAAATTGATTGGCACATACAGTAGAGACCACTTAATTGGATATTTATTTATGAAATAAAACTATTAATTCTATATGACTTCAGAACACCAAGCCATTTACCATACCTTCAGAAAAAATATGACCCATTAATTACAGATAAATTATAGTGTAAACTCCTGCTAAAAATAAACAATGTTATAGAGTTTATGTCAACTGAAATAGAATATGGTTCATACAACTTTTCACCCAAAAAATTCAAGACTTTTTCAAGGGTTTTTCAAGACATTATATCAGATTTTCAAGGGCTCTAAAAACCTTCGCTAAACCTACCTTGAATGTTGGATTCATCAAACAGCACAGAGTAATGACCAGTTATACTCTCATTTAATATCTTTTTAAAATGTGCTGCAATTCCAAAAACAGTAAGGTATGCCGTTTTTGGTGATTTGTAATTGTGTGCAAAGTCCATAGTACTTCTGCTTTAAGTGTTTCATTTTTCGAAACAGATAGCATAATTGAAGATTATTTTAATATTTTAGACTATGCACCAACTGGTGGGAACTGTCATAACATTTCTGTCTTTTTCGCAAAGCTCAAAATAATAGTCGGTTGAATTGCCATTACTTTTAAAGATGTGTGTTTCTGGCTGCGCTCATGAGATTTCAGTGCATATTCACCCATTTCTGAAAGATTTATGATTTTTTTATACGTACAACAAAAGCTGCATGCACATTTTGCTTCACCTCACTGACCCACTTGTATTTATTCACCCATGATGGATTGTAAACACACTTTACGATTATGGCGACTACCAGACCATGTGAAGGGAGATAACTGGAAGAATGTTGGCATTACGTTCCACCATTGTTTTGCTTGACCCGAACCGTCCCATCTAAAAAATGACACGTTTGCCGTTTCTTTTCGAATAAAAACGATACTAACTTTTGAGAATACCCAGAAAATAAACAAGCGAACTGTTAGCATTTTGTCCTGACAGTATGACTGGGAAGTGTTGAAAATTCAAGGGCTTTTCAAGACTTTCTCCCAACATTCAAGTGTTGCACAAGGGTTAATCTCAAATTCAAGACTTTTTCAAGGCAAAGGCCATTTTCAAGGGTTTTTCAAGAGATGTGCGAACCATGTAGAACTAGAGAGGGGATTTCCAAAAGTTATATTTAGAAAGTTGATATTCATTGGAAAACCGGTGTACATGGATTTTAGAGTACCGGTCACTTGTATAAGATCCAGCCAATAACATTGTGGTTCTTTATAAAGTATATAATAAAATCTATTACATCATGTTCAGCAGAGTTCTGTGAGCTCTGTCAAAGAAGATATAATAGAATAAATTGGGAAAAATGACAAATTCCTGTTAGCTGAATGTACCGCCCCACAAAGTAGATCTGTTTCTCAGGCCATTTTATTTTTTAAATTGCATGTTGGCAGGTGATTTTTTATTTTATTTTTGTAATTATTTCTTTGCCATCAAAAGTTCATGTTCTTGGTTTGTTTTATGTTTGAGACTTCATAATCTACAGAAGTGCATGGGCAGTGGTGTATTTCGTCCTGGAGTGCAAGAAGGCTTTGCAATGCATTGCAAAGCCTTGTTGCACTCAAGGGACAAATTTATCAATTTTATTAACTTGGGTAAAATATCAGACATAAACCATTTAATTTTTATTTGTTTAAGTTTGCATAAAAAGGGAGCATGAGGCAGGCGAAAGGGCCATGCGGGAGGACCTGAGAATCAGATTTTTAACTTTTTTAGGCCTTAACTGAATATTTTTGACTGGCAAAGTGCCTATCAGTCAATAGGGTTCCAATATACAGGGTGAGGAAAACAGAAGGAGTACTGGTTTAGGATAAGAGGCCAATAGTTATACATTTGTAAGCTCTTAGGACACTAGTCAAATACTTAAATAACAAGCCTGGTTCTTAAATGGTAGAGTGCTGGAAGCCCATATTTGGACTTTATTATGAAGTGCAGGTGTTGCAATTTAAAGGCATCCTTTTGGGTGGATGAGCTTCATATTACCTTGAAGTTAAATAATTTTGTCTGTCAGGATTTGCATTGTTACAATTTATGAGAGAATGCCTATATGCACCCTTTCATGAATTGTAACAATGCAAAGACAATTGAACAAATTTTGATGACCAAAAATAATTCAGCCCTCTACCAGTTAAATAGTTAATCACCTATTTTTAGATTCAACTGGATAGGATATTTCAGTTGGTTGTAAAAGGAAACCTAAGCATTTTGCTTTTCTAACCAACTGAGATATTCCATCGATTGAATCTAAAAATACCATAAACAATCATTTTATTTCAATCAATGCATGACAAAAAGCCCATAACAGTGTCAAATTTAAAACCAACTTTGACTGGTTGTCTGAGAGCTTGATAAATTAGCTCAATGCAATTACATTAACTAACCTGTTTAGGACCAAATATATTAGATATATTCTCTCTCAAAGAGCTGTTTCCTTTTGTTGATACAACACACTGTCTGCTCCTAGAAATAAATTATGATTAAATCACAGATATGCTTAACAACAAATGTACAAATGTTAACCCTTTGAACCCTGATGGTGTCTACCAAGTTAGTTTAATTACGTCAATAGGAAGAGTCCATACTCATTACCTGGTGTTAGAACATTTAATATTTACAATGTGCAGCCTGAAGCAAAATACTGACTGGTTACCCTACACATTCACTGAGCAGTTATCCTACTTGTTGAAATTATGATGTATCATGTTCCTGGACCAGAAAAGCATTTTTTAGGGTTCAAAGGGTTAAGAGGCTAGTTGTTAGCTTTGTCATTAATTGAAATTATTGAGCCCTTCCACACTAATGCTCTGAATTGTTTCGTTTTATTTAAACTTGCTAAAGCGAAAAGATTGAATCTGTTTATTATTAACTGGTAGAGTGCTAGAAGCCACTATCAGGGCTTTAATATGAAGAGCAGATACCCCAGCCTAAAGTTGTCATATTCTTTGGATGTGCTTCATATTATCGTATAAGTGAAATTACTTAGTCTATATGGGTTTGCCTTGTTACAATTTATGGGAGAGTGCCTCTTGGCACTCTCCCATAAATTGTAACAAAGCAAAGACACATGAACAAATTTTGATGACCAAAAATATCTTAGCACTCTACCAGTTAAAAAGAATGTTCAGTATATGTTCCAATTTAATCTAACAGTGCCTATAGAGCTGTGGGATTAAATTATTACCCCATCCTCCACACACCCACTTAATTTTTACTGAGCCACCTGCTCATCTTCTTTAGCAAATATTAATGCAAAATTGGCTATGGGGCTAACTCGTACAAGTCTGGGAAATAAGAGTGAATTTATTCAATATCACATACTGCTCCAGACAAGCAGATGTTTCTTGTTAAGTACCATCTTCAGTGTTCATGCTTACTGTGCCACCTGCTCAACTTCTGCTATGTTTTTCTGTAGCAAATATTAATGCAAAATTAATTGTGGGGCTAACTCATACAAGCCTGGGAATTCAGAGTGAATTTATTGAACTTCACATACTGCTCCAGATAAGCAGATGTTTCTTGTTAAGTACCATCTTCCATGCTCAGGAAGCAGACTTTTGATTAGAAATAACTACTCAGATTTTAACACTTTCTCTGCATACTATTATCTGGTCTGTAAATGCCAAAGCACCTGCTGTATTACATCATGTGTGACAGGGCTTATATTTCTTCTAAATTTGGGAGAATCCATTTATTTGGATTCTCACAAAATTGGTTGCAAAAATCCATGGCTGCTATGAGTACCTCAGGATCCCATGAGGCCATCATGGTTGAATTCCTGTTGCATGCTGATAATACATGTTAATCCTTTACCCAACACAGCTTTTAAATTTTTAAAACATAAACTGAATTTGATAATTTAAAATGAAAGTGTCAATGACACTGTAGCTCCACTTGTTAAGCCATGTACATGTATAGTATGTGACACAGCAATGACAAACATCTAGGTAATGACCTGATAGCAAAGGTACATAAAAAGTATTGTAATGGTCTGTACATAAATACTGACCGTAGCCTGTAACAAATGTATAGGTAAAGTATTGTAAAGGTGGGCGACAGTCACATGCTAAACTAGAAATGAAATCTTTGAGTCCCAGAGTGGGTCTGACTGAACCCCAAAATATTTGTTCTCACAGCACAGTGATAACAAAGGCACCCCAAAACACATGTTCCTGTCCCAAGGTGATAACAAAGGTACCCAAGAAGTTTCATGAAGATCAGTTCATAAATACAAGCCGTATAGAAGTTCACAAAAAACTGATTGGACCTAATTTCGGTTTGTTTCCTTCTTTCTTTCTTGGTATTGTCACGTGTGTATCAATAGTCAAAATAGTTTATCCAAAACTCTACCCCTTGCCAAGTTACTTACAAATCACAGAGTTAATTTATCACAGTTTCAAAGTTCATGAATGCATTATTCACACGGAAGGATACATACATCTTCAAAGATAAAGCTCATCATAACTACTGCCAGTTCACTTAATTCCATGGAATGTTGTCATCAAAATTATGTCAGTTTATAAAGTACACATACTAACTTCATAACTATCGAACTGCTGAACGTTCACAGCAAACAACTTTGCACTGTTCATCAATAAACTCTGCCAACTTCAAAAGTCAGTTTTATAGCTACTTACAACGTTGCCTGTCATCACTCAGGATTCACATATAGGTTCCATGTTAAAATTTATTCTCACGATGGATATTCCCATGCAATATTATCAAATTGTCTCAACCAAAAGTATACATTTTGTACATCTATTTTGTGTATACTCACTGTCAAGCTTAAAATACAGATCTTGGTACATTTATACGTCTAGATAGAATAATACAAATCCTAATCCAAATGTTGATCACTATATACACAGCAAAGAACACAGCAAAGAAAACAGACCAGTTAATTAATGAGATTCACATGAAGCACCGAAGCACTAACCACACAACTTGACCAAGATACAATTTCCAAACTTGACCAAACAATCTATCACAATCGAAATTACCTAAATAACTGACTGATACCATCCAAGTCACAGTGCACATTAACCACTACCATACCACACCATATACTCTCATAATAGCATATACATTTATTTTGTGACACTAACCATTATTTTCGGCTATTTACAAAAGAAAGCTGGAATAAAGCAATGTTTTTCAGGGTTTACCCACAATTTCAGGAACCAAATTCAAGTACTGTCAAGGACCATTTGGTGTTCAAATAAAGGATTTTGAGGACTGTACTGCATGAAATGCAAGGATATTCAAAGACCATCGATATATGAATTTCACAATTATAGTACCTGTTGAAAAGTTGCAGGATAACCACGAGAATATTTCTTTTACATTTCGAGCCTTGAGTGGAACAAGGTGAAATCTGCAATGCTTTCTTGAATTTAAGGACCGTCAATGACTTTTAAGGATCCATGGCTACCCTGCTTTTCAGGATAAAATGGAAAAAAAATCGAATTTTGAAGGAAGATTTTTGTGAATACATTATGTAAATCTCATGGCAAACTAATTGCATATGAATTTGGAGGGTTTTTTTATATCTTGTTAAGCCTAAAAAAGTTTAAATTATGTTTCTCAGGCCCTCCCACATGGTCCTTTTGACTGCCACATGCTCTCTTTTTATAACCAATGCAAACTTAAATGAAAGTGTCAATGACACTGTAGCTGAACTTGACACACTTGGACTTGGTAAATTATAAGTGAAATGGAAAAATTGAAGATTATTGGTTCCAATGTTATTTGGTGAAACTTCAAAATAACAGCATTGTGTGTGCACAATGTCAGAGCAATCCATGCATTTTTAAATGCAAATGTTGATATACAAATGCACTAAGTTTAAAGGTCATTGTAAACAGAAACTGTTTTCACAGAAATGAATGCTAATCGATAGCTCTAATCTAGAAGTCTTGCCTAATGAGCACACCAAGTTCAAAAACAATCCTATGATAAGTATGCCCTGTTGGCCATGCCACAATGAATGTTGATGCACAAATGCAATAAATTCAAAGGTTGTTGCTAACAGCAACAGTTTTTGATGGAAATGAAAAGAAAATCGATAGGTCCTATCTTGGTCACCCTGAATAAGCATACCAAGTTTCAAAACAACCCAATAATGAATGCGCCCTCTGAGGCGTGCCAAAAGAAGATTTTAATGCACAAATGCATAAGTTTGAAGGTCATTGCTAGTGGCACAATGGCAAGATTTTTTGATGGAAATGGAAGAGAATCGATAGTTACCATCTTGAGATCACCCCAAACAAGCAAACCAGGTTTCAAAGCAATCCGATCTTAAATGAGCTCTGTAGGGTGTGCCAAAGGGAAATATTGATGCCTAACTAAACAAAGTTCAAAGGTTGTTGCAAACGGCAACATTTTTTGACGGAAATCAAAGAAAATTGATAACTCCCATCTAGAGGTCACCTCAAACAAGCACACTAAGTTTCAAAGCAATCCAATCATAAATGTGCCCTGCAGAGTGTGGCAAAGGGAAATACTGATGCATAACTCCACTAAGTTCATTGAAGGTAGTTTCCAACGGCAACTATTTTTGACGGAAATGGAAGAAAATCAATAGCTCCCATCTATAGGTCACCCCAAACAAGCAAACCAAGTTTCAAAGCGATCCAATCATAAATGTGCCCCTTAGGGCATGCCAAAGGAATATATTGATGCCCGAATAAACTAAGTTCAATGGTCGTTGCCAGCAGCAACATTTTTCTTCTATGGAAATGGAAGAAAATTGACAGCTCCCATCTGGAGGTCACCCCAAACAAGCATACAAGGTTTCAAAGCTATCTGAGCACAAATGTGCCCTGTAGGGTGTGCCAAGGGAATATTGATGCCTAACTAAACTAAGTTCAAAGGTCACTGCCAGTGGCAATAATTTCTGATGGAAAAAATGGAAGAAAATCGATAGCTCCCATCTAGAGGTCACCCCAAACAAGCATACATGTACCAAGTTTCAAAGTGATCCAATGATAAATGCGCCCTGCAGGGTGTGCCAAAGAGAAATATTGATGCATATCTGCACAAAGTTCATCAAAGTTCATTGCCAACGGCAACTATTTTTGACGGGAATGGAAGAAAATTGATAACTCCCATCTAAAGGTCACCCCAAACAAGCATACCAAGTTTCAAAACAATCCTGGTATGCCTAACTAAACAAAGTTCAAAGGTCACTGCCAGCAGAAACAATTTTTTTCTGAAATGGAAGAAAATTGATAGCTCCCATCTACAGGTCACCCCAAACAAGCACACCTAATTTCAAAGCAATCCGATCATAAATGTGCCCTGTAGAGTGTGCCAAAGGGAAATATTGCGGCCTGATTAAATAAACTAAGTTCAAAGGTCGTTGCCAGCGGGAACTATTTTTGATGGAAATGGAAGAAAATCGATAGCTCCCATCTAGAGGTCACCCCAAACAAGCATACCAAGTTCCAAAGCGATCCGATCATAAATGCCATCTGTGCGATGTGCCAAAGCAAATTGTGGATGTACGTACAAACGTTGACGGATGAGAAGTGACAGCAACAGCTCAGCTTGACTTCATCAAGTTGAGCTAAAAAATAAAAATTAAATGGTTTATGTCTGATATTTTACCCAAGTTAATATGTTTGTTTGTTTGTTGGTGGTTAACGTCACATATTTATGCACAATGGCTAAACCCAAGTTAATAAAATTGATAAATTTGTACCTTGAGAGCAACAAGATCTTGCACTGCTTTAGCACTGCAAAGCCTTCTTTCACTCAAGGGATGAAATACACCACCATCCATGCTATTCTGTAGATTATGAGGCCTAAAACTAGAGCTGTGTGGTTTTTAAAATTCAGGTAGGTTTCGGTTAGTTTTTTTTTTAAAAACCTCAGTTTTCATTTTACAAACATAACAATGCATACACTGCTTACATGTATTGGAAGATTATTTTGCAGTATATAAATTTGCATCAAATAAAAACTTGTAATTGACCCATTTATAAAATAAAACAGAACATGACACTTTGTCAAGATATCCAAGTCAAATTCAATCTTTGATAGTAGCAGGACCAGGGATAGTAGCACTGGGGCCCGGAACTTTGAGGAGGGGAGGGGGGGAGCACCATGGTTCTGACTCCTATGTCAACAGTTAAAAAAAGGAGGGGGGGGGGGGGGGACTGTAACGTGAATGGAGATCTGACCAACAGTTGTAATTTTGGACTGCATCATTCTTGAAGTAATAACTTTATGAAATCAACTTGACGTAATAAAGTTATCACTTCAAGAATTGTGCAGTCAAAAGCTATAATTCTTGGTCACTGGATACTCACTGAAGTCTGGAACTTTCAACACGCTGCTAAAAAACGTCATTTCGGTGGCCAAAAAATTATGTGATTCTTTTATTCCCAAAGCAGCCAGAAGTCTCCATTTAATAACTGATTTCAAAAATTTCTTAGCGGTTCTTCTCCCCTCTCCCATCCCCTACCATCGCTTGTGCTTTCGTCAGTAATTCAACACTTTTAAAAGGGGGGACATGTCACAGAATTATCAGCACTTTCTGCCTAATTGCTTGAAACTGTAATTTCCTCACTCACCTGATGGAACTACAGTAAGTGGATACTGGATGGTGATTTATTGTCAAATTGCAGCCGGAAACATTAATTTAATCCCAAAGAGTCCAGACAATATTAATTCAATAAACTGGGAATACAGAGCAACAGGTGATAATTTATGCGCCCGTCATTGTCGTTTGGGTGATTCCATTTCCATGACAAAGCACGCGTGTAATATACTCTGATTTCCTGAGTGCAATGTATTCGTGTAAATTATCTCAAGAGTTTAAGAAAATGATTTCTTGCCTTGAGTCTGTTGTAAAATTATCTGTGTGTCATAGTAGAACATTGTCTCTAACACTGTTAATGACTTTATTCAACTCAGATAAAAACCTGATGCACGAGAAGTTAATTTTGTCACCTATTTTCACAGTATTCTGGTGAATGCAGTGCTCGAACGTGATACCAGTTACTAGGGTAGCTGTTCTGAAAAAAGGGTATCACGACTCTAAAGTTTCAAAATAAAGGTAACTTTATGTATAAAATAAAATAAAAAAAACCCGCCCACATGCAATTTTACAGAAACAGAGAAACAGAAGCTCTACTTTGTGGGGCCTTATGATCACTTTCTCTCTCTGTGTACATTTAACATGAAATTCCTCTGGTCACAATGTAAGTCACCAAAGAAATCATTGTTAAATTATATAAAACTTCTTCACAATAATGTCTTTGAGAGGCTGCTCAATATTACCACTATATCTCACTCTGTGCCCTTCCTGAAAAAATGTAATTTACTGCAGATTAACCCTTAACACTGATGTCAAACTTTCAAAAAGCTCAATATAACATTTTTACCACAAATTACTTGAGAATTCAACCAATGATATCAAGGTTGACAGAGCTGAATAAGCTCTGTCAAACAAGATATCATTGGTTGATCTCTGGAGAGTATCATACTGCTTGAGAAGATGATATTACAGTCAGAAAGCTAGGGACTAAACAGAAAGAAATTGCAAGGATCCTAAGTCTATTATACAAAAACAAGAGATAAAAATTTGCTAAACCTGGTTATTTACCCTTTTCCAGTTTGATTAGAGCAGGTGATTCGTACACCTAGGCTTATGATGCAGTATGCATTCAAGACCTGAACCATTTTCACAAACTCTTTCTTAATGTTTCGTTTGAATTCTTTGTGTCGTACAGGCAGAGTGGAAAACAAATTCTGTATGGTGACAGTAGTACCTTTCTGTAAAGTAAAACAGAATCTATCATATAATTAACAGAGAAGATTAATAATAAGTGCCATAATTAAAGCTTCATATTCTTTAGCTGAGCTTTCATCTTCATTGCAAATAAAATTTTGTCCATTTAGGCCTATAATAAAAAATTTCTTGTTTCTCAGGCAATTTTACCTCAATTTTGTGAGGAGGGAGGGAGGCTTTTCTTTTTGTTTATTCACAAAACAGTTCTGAAAATGGTTGGAATCAGAAATTTAACTACTTACACTATTATGTGGCAAACAAACATTTTCAGTAGTGACAATTTCCCGTAATGTAGTTGAAAATTTAACCAACCATATCTTATTTGACAGATCTCTTTGAGCTCTTTCAAACAAGATATAGTTGGTTAAATATTTGTCCTGCAAGTGCAAAATAGTGTCATAAAAGAGATTTCCAGGTAAAAAAAATGTGATGAGGCAGGTTTTCTATGACGAGGGAGGTGCCCGAGAAAAAGTTTTTTTTTTAATAGTCTTACATTCGTTTTGTAACAATTCATTCAGATCTGGGCAGTACTCAATGCACACCATAAAAACCAATACTGTTAGCATTGTTAGTGATATCATTGAATTCTGAAAAATTGGAATATCGTGAATGTGGTATATATCGTTGCTGAATGATATAAAAGACTTAAAGTAAAGTACGACTTTGCCCATACCATACTTTGCCTACCTGCTCTTCAAGTGCAGGTAGTCTGGAATGGCAGAAAATCTTACAACAACTAATAATGTTATACATAATTTGTTAGGGTTGTGCAGTAAAGTTGGTTGGTTCAATGACACTTTCTACAGCCAGGGGCATATTATGTTGGACAGTTTTATGAATGGAAAAAGCAACAGTACCCATAGAACCATTATACAATGGCAAGTAACTGGCAGACTCTCCAACCCACTAACCTGACACAAACAGGTTTAGCAGTGGTTGAAGGTAAGAGCACCATCGACATGTTGTATGCCTTAGTACACAGCACCATCATGATCCCATGAGGGCAATCAAGACTAAGTGTCCTGTTCGAGGACACAATGCAGATGGCATGGATCCAGGGACTAAAGTCATTTATGTATTGTCATTGTACTTCATGCAGATATAGCCTTCAAACCAAAGTACTTTCTTACTATATTCCAGTAGGAATTTCGGGGAGAGGTAGCTTATGTAACAAAGATATATAAGCTACCTCTGGATTTCAGCACTTACCTTTAAAATAGAGTATCCATGATAATCAGATAGTACCAATTTTAAATTTAGTGACAGAATGTCACCAAATTTTAAACAATAGCAAACCTTCACCAAAACTGCTTTCTTTTCCATCTCAGTCTCTAGCTTCAAACAGTATTCATATTTAAATCAACGTTAACCTTAAAAGGCCTATTTCCAACTTTTACAACCTCAGAAATAAGGAGGTCTAGCTGACAATAGACAAATTACCAAGACAATAGTTTCTAGTCAAGTCTTGACTGTCTTAACAGGTGGCCAAGACTTGAATACAATCACTTCTAAGCCAATGGACATGTGTAGTCTGTGGTCAGGAGTGAATTCAGGACAACTGTCCAGTCCCTTAAGGATTCATTATCTGGGGACCTCATTTCACGCTTTTCAGAACATTTTCTACAGAAGCTGATAGAAGTTCCCTACTGCATTTTAGAGCTTAGGCTCTAAAACATGGTTGTCACTATACAGTCTGCTTCAAACTGACATTAACAGTGAGATCTGAAAGCCTAACTTTCGGGATCTACCAAAAAGTGCTGGCACCACAACTAAAAGGCTTTATATTTACCAAAATTAATCTAGCATGCTACCAGTTGGAGCCGGAGTCTGTAGTTATTAATGGACACAGTCACTTTTAATGACAACTATTTGTTTTTATTGTAAAGTAATTTTTAATATAATTTGATGAGCCATCAACTACCTGCATGTTTGCTATATTAGTTTGTAATAAAAAATATATGTAAAATTACTGAAAGAGTAACTGAGCTTGAAGGGTGCGCGGTGGCTCAGTGGTAGACTGTTGGACTTCTATGCTAGAGGTCCCTAGTTTGATCCCCATCCGGGACGACCTGCATTGTGTCCTTGGGCAAGGCACTTTATCCCGGTTGCCTCAATGGGGGCATGATGATGTCATGTACTAAGGCGTACTGCACGTGGATGTTGCACATGTCTTCATCCGCTGTAACCCTGCATGAGCGGGGCTTGAACAGAGTTAGAATGTTGAGGAGCTGACAGTAGCTGGTCGATGCTCAGTGGTTCTCTCCGGGTACTCCGGCTTCCTCCACCCATAAAACTGTCACGGTCATGATTAGCCATTGTGCATAAGTATGTGACCTTAAACACCAATAAATAAATAAATACTGAGCTTGACATGACAATCAAAAACTATAACAAGATTTAACTTACCTGTCTAGGGTATGGTGTTCTTGATTTGATACTGCCATTCTGATCAAATTCTAGTTTTGTGCCAACTGATGCCTTTTCATGTTGGGTAATAATGTACATATCACTGAAACAAATAACATTTCTTGTACATTCTACCAGTATATGCAAAATAATCACCTTTGTGATCCACATATCATTCATCTGAAAATGCCCACTTTCACTGAACCATTTGCCCACAGTAATGGCAATATCTGTCCAGCACTATTTCCAATATTTCCATGCATCACCATTCAAATTGTAGTTGTTTTTATTTTGCCTTCACATTATAGTTTTTTTTATTTTGCCTTCACATTATGGTTTTTTTTATTTTGCCTTCACATTATAGTTTTTTTTTATTTTGCCTTCTTATAGCTTATGGGATGGATGGATGGATGGATGGATGGATGGATGGATGGATGGATAGATGGATGGATGGATGGATGGATGGATGGATGGATGGATGGATGGATGGATGGATGGATGGATGGACCAATAACATAATGCATCCGGTTTCCATGGGCATATAAAAAGAAACCTGCAGTTCATGGAACACTCGGTAAACTACACGGCGCTCAAAAAACTGCAAATTTGCTTCTTAGATGTTCAAGTTACAGGAAGCATGATTTTTTGTGTCCTTGAATATAACATGAAACAACCCAAGACATTTGCAACAGTTCAGACTGAGACAGTATCATCAACAAATATAGTCTGAATCATTGGAAAAAAGGTGAGAATCATCCACAATATGTTACAATATGACAAACTGAGGAAAAAAACATGCTCAGTCAGTACAATACTGTGACTGCAAAAAAAGTCTTTTTCTTGATCAACTTATCTCGAGCTCGTTGTAACATAGTTACATGAGTATGTCGAGATTTCATACATAAAATACTGCTGAAGCAAGAAAAGTAAACAAAACATGAGAAACAATGTTCTCACTCATATTTTTCAATGGTGTGAGATTCTGCAGTGATGAGGGGAGGAACACAGAGAATGGTGATCAGAACATAACCCAGTTGAGATACGGTCATATTTTTCTAGTACTATAAATGTAAGTACCCGCTTCAATAAAGAGAAATTTTGATCAAGGCATTATAAGTATTTGGTAACATTTAGTTATAGATATACTGGTTTCATTTGTTACAATATAAGTTATTGTGATGAATTGACAGTAACATGCTCTGAGGTTTGCGGCTCGTAGCTTATGTTTTCCTCAGAGACGTGAAGCATCAAGGTTGAACAGACACTCCAAACCGCAAACCCAAGACCATGTTACATCAATACAGCACAATAACATATATGTTCAAGAAAGACCCTACCTATAGCCCCACACCTACATCGTGAAATGAATAAGGCAACTTTTAATGATCACAAGTTTAGTAAATAAACCTCTTGTTTACCCCCACTTTGTCATTGGACAAAAAATCAATAATTCAGATAAAGGTCGGGGTCACTCCATTTTAGTTCAAATCATAAACTGATTTGTAATTCAAACAACACTTTATTCGTAACACCGACTGCTGCAGGAGTGAACAAGAAGGACGCCAACGCCCTATAGCTCACCAACATTCCTCTTTGATAGTAACTTTGGCAAACACAAGTTCTGTATCAAACAGGCTCATAACATGCGACAAATATTAATTTTAACAGCAGAAGTGTTAATGGCCACATTATTAAGTGAAAAGTATTACTTTGAACCATCCAGTCTTCATTGGCAGATGCTTCAGTGTACTATGTTTGATTTAAACTTTCAAAAAGCTGTGACTTTTCAGATACCTGATAGTACACTACATAGAGAAATGGAAGAACCCTGTTTTAAAAAAAATATGTGGTGATGAAAACTGCCTTTTCCGTGCACTATCATTTGTAATTACTAGTGAAGAAAATCAACATGGCACAATTAGATTATTAATTGTTGATCATATGAGGAACCTCGGAAATGATGTTTTACAAATGGTGCTGCCAGACCTTAACAGAAACTTTAGCACAATGAAAATGTCTAGGTGTGAGCTAAACAGAGACTTAACGTTAAAAATGTGGAAATAAATTTGAAAAATATTGACTGGATGAGGGTTAAATCATGGTAGAATGATGATGAGGAACATGTATTATTTATATAAAGGCCATGGGAAGAGAAGGAACACAGAAACTGACATAAACACTAAGTTAAATATGAAATTCTGATCTAAACAGAAAACTAAATGTAAGTAAATAAATAAAAAAGTTAAGATAACGGTTTAAAACACATAAGGTGAGGGTTAAATAGTGGTAGAATGATAATAAGCACCATATAGAAGCAATATAAAGGCCATGGGATGAAAAGGGTGACAGCATCAGCCCTGAATAGAAACGTTAACACACTGAAAATGTCTTAGTGTGAGCTAAACAGAAAACTCAACGTTCAATAGTTGAAGAGAAATTTGAATTGAAATTCAGTGGACAAGGGTGAAACCATGGTACAATGAAAATGAAGAACATATATGAGGAATATATGCACATAGGAAGAGAAGGAACACAGCAGGTGACCTAAACACTAAGTTAAACATGAAATTCTGAGCTAAACAGAAAAGTAGACGTAACTAAAAAATGTTAAGAAAAAGGTTTAAAATGCGTTAGAATGAAATAATGGTAGAATGATAATAAGCACCATACGGAAGCAATATAAAAGCCATGGGATGAAAAGGGTGTTAGCAGCTGACCTAAACATAAACTTTAACACACTGAAAATGTCCAAGTGTGAGGTAAACAGGAAACTTAACATTAAAAATGGGATGCAAAATTTGAAGAAATTCACTGGACAGGGGTTAAATTATGCTAGAATGATAATGAGGAACATGTATGATGGAATATAAGCACCATGGGAAGATAAGGAAAACAGCAGCTGACCTAAACACAAACTTGAACAAGAAATTCTGAGGTAAACAGAAAAGTAAATGTAACTAAAAATGTTAAGAAAAAGGTTTAAAACACACTGGACGAGGGTTAAATAATGGTAGAATGATAATACGCACAATATAGAAGCAATATAAAGGTCATCGAATGAAAAGGGTGTCGACAGCTGACCCAAACAGAAAATGTAACACACTGAAAGTTAAAAAATTTATAGTAATTTCTATATTTTTTATACTTACCAATGACCCAGACATAGCTGGTGCTAACTCTTAAAATATAGGGCCAAACACAAATTTTGCCCCCCATTCCCTAAAATTTGCATCTAAAACCAAAGAAAACATGTCCTGAATGGCCCTCCACACTTCACCTCTACTGCGCATGCGCAGTGTCAAGGACGTTCCGAAATTGGCGCCATTAATCATTCTAATAACCAGTGCCTGGTAAGCGCTATGTACTCAGCGGGGAGGCAAGAGTTCCCAACTCCTGGGAGGGCCATCCCCGTCTGGGTCATTGGTAAGTATAAAAAATATAGAAATTACTATAAATTTTTTAACATTTTTATACTGTACCAATGACCCAGACATAGCTGAATAGTAAAAAGGCTGGAGGGCCAAGGACATAGAGCAAGATGGAATACGCTCAATAATATAAAATAGAGTCATCCCCTCTAGGGAAAAAGAAGTAATAGGCCTTACATGTATCTTTCTTATTTATGATAAATTAGAAAGATACAACACCTTCCAAAATTGAGCATCATACATCCATGTACTCTATTAATATCCAATATAATCCTTATACTAATAATTTTTAAAGTAAGCCAATAAATAAAGTAAGTCTAGAGAAAAGAGACTCTTATACTCCTTAAAAGTGTCTGAGGATTGCATAATCATGTCCGTTGACATGTGCTATATTCAAAAGCTATACTTTAAAAACTTAAGACTTGAATGAATTTTAAAACATAAACTTCTCACTAAACAACCATCCCAATAACAGCTCAGAATTACTAACTCCGGAGGAGGTATCCCCTTGTTTTCATAGTAAAACAGGTGACCCAAGGGAACACCCTCCCCCCCCCCCCCCCTTTTTCTTGCCCTGGGTCAAATAGCCCAGAGCGAAGAGGGCAGCAGAACGGAGTCACTGCCGAAACAGACAGCCTACCTAGCTATAGTAGCAACTGTTAAGTGAATGACATTCTGAGCAGTAGATAACAGACCTAACAATAGAGGCCTCCAGAAATGGACTCAATATTTCTGAGATAAAAAATTCATGAATGTGGATGGCTGAGCGCAATGAGCAGCCTACAAAAATCTATAATAGCGACACTATTAATGTAAGCCCAAGATGTAGAAGAACTCTTACTTCATGAGCCGAAATCTCAAACACAACTGCTGAGTCAAGATATACCATCAGCAGTATCGATAGTTAATTGAATCCATTAGCAATAGAATGGAGCGTAACGTCCTTCTAATAGGCATCAAAGACAGAAGAAGTTTACGCGCGTAGTAATAAACAGATATCTGTTTATAAATACATAAACTCTAACCGGACAGAGTAACGGACTATGCCCGTACGAAGACGGAAGGACCTTAATAACAATAGGTTCCGGATATTAGGAGCCTAACTCTTATGCAAAAATCCAACCTAAATAGTAAAGGAAGTAGTGATTCCGAAACTACGAAAGTGAAAATCATCCATCGATAGTGTATGAAACTCACTGACTCTTCAGTAAAAGAGAAGCCAACAGAATTACTGTCTAAAAGGTCAGAATTTGAAAACTACTGTTTCCAGAGGCTCAAATGATTACTTAGCTAAATAAGAACCGAAGTTAAATTCCATATAGGAATTTAATCTAAAGATTCTAAGACTATTTATCAAAAAGTTACTAACTGACTTAGATAAAGAGACATAAGACTCAATTGTAAACTATCAAAGAGTGCATAGGTATGAGGTAACATAAACCTATAACCTTAATAATAACAGGCTGCAGTAGATCTTGTCAAACAAGTATACTAAAAAGTTGCAATGAGTAGTATGGAGGGATCAACAATATGAACATAGTGATCCCTACACCAACGACGGAAGAGCCTCCACTTTAGCCGCATAGAATAGCGAAGAAGAGGATCTCCTATAGTAAGAAATCGCGTCCAAAGCTCGTCCAGTACAATGCTTACAATGCAATATGGACCACACAACGGAATACGTGAAGGTTGCGACCTTGCGGGTTGTGATAAAGATGACACGATTTACCCAGCGAAAAAAAGATCCTCTCATTGAGGAAGATTTCGCGTTAAGTCCCACAGTAGACATCAGAGTAAATTACCCACGGTCTCTGTGAAGACAGAGATGCTATCAACAGAAATGTATTGTGGTTGTTTATCTTAGCAATACCTGCTGAAACAACAGCGCCGGAGGATACGCATATCCTATCATTCCGTCCTATTAGATCAATAGAGCGTTAACAACATTAGCTCAGAGATCCGGACAAGCCAACACATACGTCTGCAATTGATTAGCAAGCTGTGTCGTAAATAAATTATCATTGGGCGCTCCCATAGATAGCAAATCTGATTGAATACTTGTTTGTTGAGAGTCCATTCTGACGGCAACAAGCGACCCCTAAGTGAACGGGAGTCCGGTAAAACAATCAGACGACCCAGAATATGACGGACCGAAACAGAACTTGGTGTACTATAACCAACAGACAGATTCTTTCCATTAAATTGAATAACGGAAACGAATGAGTGCCTCCCTGGTTCCGGAGATACGCCACTACTGTCGAATTAACGGACAGGATTTGGACATGCGTTTCTGAATAATGTTTATCCAATGACATAAAGCAAGCCTAAAAAAACCATTATTCCGCGGAGATAATTGCTTGCTTAGAGACTGCGGAACCCAAAGACCCTGGCACTTCGAATCCGTTGGGATCAATATTATATCCCAATCTGTTTGACTGGCAACCGTCATAACTATAACACTCGGATCCGGCAACTGCAGTGGCACTCTCTGAGTCAACCACCGAATATTTGCCCCAGTCTGAATCTCTTGTAACACTAGATAGACAAGAGAACGTGTAAATCGAGCAATTCATGGATTGCTGAAAAGTTGCCGTCGAAGAGAGGCTTCTCCGAGAACGAAGCGACTCTGAGAGAGTTCTTCACCTTACTATCCACGCGCGTGGATGTAGCTAGGGCTGCGTCACGTCTAACCAACTCCAATCAGCCAGTGAAGGGCGGAGTTATACGTGAACAAACTACTGCCCTCAAAAGAAATCACATTGAGAATAATATCCCGTAAATCTTTTCTTGAAGACGTAATGATAACGCCTCAGTAAGGTGGATTACGTATGATAAAGCGTCTAAGTTAAGTCTACTAGACATCATTGTCTTTTCCAACATTGTGGTTGGAAAAGACATAGATGGCGAAAAAGAATATTTCCAGTCTTTAACCACGCCGTCTAGACGCATATGAACTCTCGGTATGCCCTGCTCTGCCAAAATAAATTATTCGTATAAATGATAAAATGGCAGAAATGAGCATTGCGGACAAGAAACTAAACTATCATGCTTGGTAGCAGGCTTATATGCATATATAGCGTCGAAAAATAAAACACATGTTCTAATGACATTATTGTACTGTGTCGGTAAGTCAGGGACAATGTCCCTGAACCGATCCAAAATTCCGTGTCCAATGACGCTATAAGTCTCTTATCCAACATCGCAGCAATGTAGTCCAAAATAACAATCACTGGAAGATAATGCCAGAAGATATGAATGGCAGCTTCCGATGCTACGAAAGGGAAAACTCGAAATCTTTCGAATCCCTTTCGCCATCCTGTCGGACCCTATAAAGCGTTCGGTCGTCCGTACCTGATGCAAGCGTGGACCGCACCGACCAAGCGCCGTCAGATAATTCCTGATTCGAGTAAGAAACTGTCGATTGCTGGGATGCTGCGAAACAACTGTGCTAACTCGGATAGCACGTCCGTCACTGAGGCCTGAGGAGAAGCGGTCCTACAATGCATTGCCGCTGGAAGCTCCATGATCGTTACCCCGTGCATACTACCAATATGCGAGCGAACGGAGTGTATAGGCCTCGTGTCCCTTGGCTACCGGATGGCGTGACCTATTCGCCGTGGAATCACTGAATGACGAAACTGATCGGATACTCGAGGTCACGTAGCCAATGTGCGGTCGTGTGCCCTGCTGTGAGGATGAGGAAGCATTATCGACAGTCTCTCGGACTGTCAATATAACGGAGCGTCCCGACCGACAGACATATGCTCCGAATGTAAAATATCTGAACCACAACATGCAGTCCCCTATGTTGTTGGACGAGAGAGGGACCTCTCTCGCTCACAGCCCGGACGGACCTGGACAAGCCAGGAACCGGACTAACAGGCTTCCTCCGATCTGTCCTCAATCTGCCGTCACTGGGTGAGTACTAAAGTAATTAAAGTGCTCGCATCACCCAAATCTCCTTCCTTGACCGCAACGGACGAACCCGGCAGCCGAACCATTCGATGAATGTACGCTACACCGGGTGAGCTAGCGAATGTCACTCCGTAGGCGACAGACATATTCCATGAGCACTTATTGCCGCTAGCTCTTCATTAACTATGACGACAGAGGCACACTTTTGAAAGACATCTCCGTAACTTTGCGAACAAGAAACCAGAAATGCTTGGTTATAGCAAGCATATAATAATATATATATATATAGCGTCGTTCAATAATTCGAAAGTTTGTGTGACATTATTGGACTATGTCGGAACTGAGGGACGATGTCCCTGAACCGAACGAAAAATTTCTAAGTCCACCAACGCTATCAGTTTCTTATCTGGCATCGCAGCATTCTGGTCCGACGAAAGAAGCTGTAGAAGATCAAGTCAGATGACATACACAACAGCAAATGTTGTTGCGAAAGGGAAAGCTCGAAATCCTCCGAATCCCTTTCGGTATCCCGTCGGACCGGATGAAATTTTCGGACGTCCGTACCCACTTCCGCGGAGCGTCCCGACCCAGCATCGTCGGATAAAAAATATGCGACAGATTCAGTTGATGCTGGGATGCTGCGATAAGCTGTGCTATTTAGGAAAGCACGTCCGTTCCCGAGGCCTGTGCAGTAGCGGTCTTACGATGCATTGCCGCCGGAAGCTCTGTGTACGTTGACTCCCGCACACTTTCCTATGCGAACGTCCGGAGTCTGCAGGCCTCGTGTCCCTGGCTACCGGATGGTGTGACCTGGTCGCCGATGATTCTCTGACTGGCGAAGCTGACTGGATATCCGAGGTCACGTAGCCAAGAGCAGTCGTGTGCGCTACCATGAGAATGAGGAAGCCTTATTGACAGTCTACTCCGGACTGACTATATGTCAGAGCGTCCCGAGCGACGGACGTATGCTCCGAATGCGAAACATTTTGTACCACAACATCTGGGGCCAGATGTTGTTGTACGAGAGAGGGGCCTCTCTCGCTCACCGTCCGGATGGACCGGAACGAGCTATGACCCAGACTAAAAGGCTTCCTCCGTTCTCCCTCTAATCCGCCGTCACTGGGTGTGCATTTGGTTGATTTATAGTGCTCGCATCACCCCAAAACTCCTTCTAGACCACAACGGACAAACCTGGCTGCCGAACCATTCGATGAATGGACGCTACACCGGGCGAGCTAGCGGACGTCAAAGGCCGTCGAACCTACTAGGGTCCTCTTAGGCAATTGGCGTATTTACATGAGCACTTTTCCGCTAGCCCTTCATTAATTGTGACGATGGAGGCACACTGTTGGAAGACATCACAGATACATCACCCTAATCTTGATCGTCTGAAATAGAAATTGATAAAGTAGAGTGACCCTGCGGGAAAAGGACCGGAGTGTCCAATTCCCCACTAACATACCGTGACATACGCTTCCCATGTTGTCATCGAAATCATATGATACAGAACAGGAGTTAATGCGAGTACACTGACCACATATAGAATGATTATAGAAGTCAGAGGAAGACTTCCTCTTATTACAATTGATCAAAATCCTTTCAATGTGGAAAGAAAACAAGTCCTGGTACTCGCACCAACCCCTGGCAATCAAAATACATAATAATAATATGATCCATTAATATAGAAAAAATAATTGAAATCAAAATATTTTGAAAAAATATTTTTTCAGAACAGCCCAAGTTTCTGAAAAGTAATGTTGAGCCCCAATGGATCCCAAGCCTAAGTGTGGACAAAAATTTTAAAAATATTTTAAACAATTTATTCAACACTTACGAACAATAATAATGTATCTAGTTATGATTAAAATAACATCAAGATATTATTTTCAAGAAATCCCCCCCTCACACAGAGGGCTGTTGTAAATGTAAACAATGAGTGTAAAAACACTAAAATAAGACTCCAGGCACCCAGGCCCGGAATCAGTTACCAAAAATACACTATCTGATGCAAAACAGAGACTTCCAGGGAAGAAACTGCAGAACATCAGATGGTAGATGCAGAACACAACGCCTAACCACCCGTAGGTGAAGACGTAAACATGGGGAAAAGAACAGAATTCATTCTGTTATTCAGCTAAAACTCCCAAGAAAATTTAGTAATAATAATTACAGAAACTATGCCAAAAGCATGGGAGAATAGCAAGGGGGAACTTAAAGGAAAGGGAGAGAGGAAAACACTGAAAAATCAGTGTAACTAAATAACCAGAATGACAACAAAATGGCTGCTGCCTCGAAAATAGGTAACTTAACATAATTTCATTAAAAAATTTTAAGTTACAGCCCTGATAATATTCTGTCACACATTTTTCCTCTCCTCCTTCTCTATCCTCCTTAGAATCACCATTTCACTAATATTTATGTGTCTGGCATCATTTAAACTGAGATTTACAAGCACAAAGATCAGTCAGATGTTAACTGATGAAGGGCCAAACTTAGAATGATTAATGGCGCCAATTTCGGAACGTCCTTGACACTGCACATGCGCAGTAGAGGTGAAGTGGTGATGTCCATTCAGGACATGTTTTCTTTGGTTTTAGATGCAAATTTTGGGGATTGGGGGGCAAAATTTGTGTTTGGCCCTATATTTTAAGAGTTAGCACCAGCTATGTCTGGGTCATTGGTACAGTACAAATATATGTGTAAGTGTGAGGTAAAAAGAAGAGTTAGCATTTGAAATTTGATGAAAAATTTAAAGAAATTCACTGGAGAAGGGTTAAATCATGGAACAATGATACTGAGGAACATGTATGATGAATATAAGTGCCATGGGAAGAGAAGGAGCACAGCAGCTGACCTAAACACTAATTTAAACATGAAATTCTGAGCTAAACAGAAAAGTAAATGCAACTAAATAATGTTAAGAGAAACATTTAAAACACACTGGGCGAGGGTTAAATAGTGGTAGAATGATAAGCACCATATGGAAGCATTCTAAAGGCCATGGAATGAAAAGGGTGTCAGCAGTCGATGTAAACAAAAAATTTAACCCACTGAAAATGTCGAAGTGTGAGCTAAACAGAAATCTAAACGTTCAAAACTGAAAGAAAAATTTTAAGAAATTCACTGGACAAGGATCAAACCATGGTAGAATGATAATGAAGAAGATGTATGATGAATATAAGCACCATGGGAAGAGAAGGAACACAGCAGGTGAGTGAAACCCTAAGTTAAACATGAAATTCTGAGCTAACCAGAAAAGTAAACACAACTAGAAAATGTTAAGAAAAAGGTTTAAAACACACTGGGTGAGGATGAAATAATGGTAGAATGATAATAAGCACCACATAGAAGCAATATAAAGGCCATGGGATGAAAATGATGTCGGCAATTGACTTAAACAGAAACTTTAACACACTAAAAGTGTGTAGGTATGAGCATTAAAAATTTGATGAACAATATGAAGAACTTCAGTGGACTAGGGTTAAATGATGCTAGAATGATAATGAGGAACATGAGGAATATAAGCACCATGAGAAGAGAAGAAACACAGCAGCTGACCTGAACACAAAGTTAAACCTAAAATGTGAGCTAAACAGAAAAGTAAACATAGCCAAAAATGGTAAGAAAAGGGTTTAGAATGCACTGGGCGAGGGTTAAATAATGATAGAATGATAATAAGCACCATACAGAAGCAATATAATGGCCATGGGATGAAAAGGGTGTCGACAGCTGAACTGAAAAAAAAACTTTAACACACTGTATAGAAAATTTCAAAAAACAATTAAAAACTCATTTATTCAACAAAGCTTTTTTTTTCTTTCCGGAATACATAAATTGAAATTGAATTGATTTTTTTTGTTGTAAAGCGCTTTAGAGCACCTTTGATGGTTTTAAGCTATATAAAATTGATTATTATTATTATTATTATTACACTGAAAATATGTAAGTGTGAGCTGAACAGAAAACTTAACGTTCAAAATTTGATGAAAAATTTGAAGAAATTCACTGAAGAAGGGTTAAATCATAGAACAATGATAATAAGGAATATGTATGAGGAATATAAGTGCTTTAGGAAGAGAAGGAACACAGCAAATGACCTAAACACTAAGTTGAACATGAAATTCTGAGCTGAACAGAAAACTAAACGCAACTAAAAATGTCAAGATAAATGTTTAAAATGCAGAGTATGAGGGGTTAAATCATGGTAGAATGATAATAATCATCATATAGCAGCATTATAAAGATATGGAAATAGGGCGAGTAAGTGACCTAAACAGAAACTTTAACATTATTGGACACGTACGCTGATGCCGATGCTGACGTCAATGCTGACCGATCGAGCCATGCCATAAGCTCACACAATTAAAGTTGGTGAGCTAAAAATCAACAAAAATGAAGTTGATGGAATAATTGTGAAATGGGCAAAGTTCCTCATTTCAAATATCTCACGTGGTGACGTCAGACGGTAACATATGATTCTGGAGCAGTAAACATAGAAAAAACTCATTGACCTCTCATCCAATCAGAGGATGGGATTTTAGTCTTATTGGAACATGTAAAGTTTTTTTTTACTCAACATGCTACTCTCAATTTAACCTGTTGGAAAATAATGAAGTCTACATCAGAGTGGAAAGTGTCCCAGTCAATGAGCTCATTGTAGAGAGTTGTCAAAAATTACCATCAGAAAGACAAATACAAAAAATCATGCTTTGTTAAGGGATTTTACAAATACTGTTGGGAAGGTTTTTGTGTTCAATAGGTATAGGACTAAACAATTAGAAATCATAATTATAAAAAGTTCAATGGCCTTTTTGAAAAATTTATTGTCCAACGATGCACTTTAAATAACACTAAAATTCAAAGGGTTCACTTAATTTATTTTCATAATGGGTCACATGATCTTAAATTTGAAATTAGAAAATATTTATTCACTAAAATTGTGTTTTTTATTTCACAGGGTTTTCTGCTAATCGTATACTTACAGGATTGATACGTATCAAGTAAATATTTTTAAAAAATGTTTATAATATTACCTCAAGGCACACAGTGAACTCAAGGCTTCACCTCGAAAACCAAATGTTTCCACATTGGCTAAATCTGAAAACTCCTGTAACTTTGATGTATGATGCTTCAGTGCTGCAAATTAGAAGAAATATAGCCTTAACACTTACCCTATGCACAGGATATCAAAATTTATTATTTGAAATATTCTTTTTTAAATTTTTCACAAAATTTCAACAAAACCAAATCATGTACCCCACATTGAAATGAGCCAGATGAGATCATTCCAAAGGGGGAGGGGGGGGGGGGGGGGGGGGTCACAAAATTTTGTTTTGTTGAAACTTTCTGAAAAATGTATTTTTTCAACTTCTAAATTTGAAAATTACGTGGGTGGGCTGTTGCTGCCGATTAGTTTGGTAAAGGGTTAAATATAAAAGAGAAAAGGATTGAAACAAGAGGCCCCATAGGGCCTGAAGCGCTCATCTTGAACAGAACACAATATACACAGAGTCCAAGAATGAGTCTGCATTAAGCAATCCATTTCCATAGGATACACTGTCAATCCTTGAGCCCCGCAGGAGTGACAAAAATAATCTGGGCATCATGCCTTTTCTTCAGTTGCTCATGATGTAAAATGTAGAGCTCCCCTATGAAGCCCCTTGTTACAACCTATGTGGATTAATCTTAGTTACACACCTCTAGAGGGTACTGAAGACAAAATTTCTAATTCTTCAGCTACATGGCCAATTCCGGCTCCCATTGGGAGCCCAAATATTAACCCAGGCTCTCGATTTGAACAATGTTAAATCTGACTTCCCTTGGGATGTTGTGTACCAAATATGAAAGCATTCTCACTGTTGGATCTGAAGAAGAGAAATTTTAAAGAAATTTCCTCATATTGCACTAAGTTAAAATTTGGGCTACCATAGCGAGCCAAAATATTAACCTACGAATTCGATTTGAACAAACTTGAATCTGACCCCCCTAGAGATGTTGTATACCAAATATGAAAGCATTCTAACTAGTGGATCTGAAGAAGATTTTTTAAGAAATTTCCTCATATTGCACTAAGTTAAATTTCAGGTTCCCATATGGAGCCCAAATATTAACCCAGGCACTCGAATTGAACAAACTTGAATCTGCCCCCCCCCCCCCCCCCCCCCCCCCCCCCCAGAGATGTTGTAAACCAAATATGAAAGCATTCTGACTGGTGGATCAGAAGAAGAAGATTTTTAAAGAAATTTCCTCATATTGCATTAAGTTAAAATTTGGGCTACCTCGGAATTAGCGACAGCATTCGGCAATGCCGTCGCAGACGCCGCCGCCGTGAGCATGACGGCAGCATTTTCTTGCCGTCGCAAATTGGCAGCCATAATATTTTTTTACTTGACCCAATCACCTGAAGTCCGTCAGAACTGATCATCCAACCCTACATAACATATGTTTTATAGGCGTAAGTGGTGTATAAAATCAATATTTGTGGAAATATCTAATATTAATTAATTTGAAAGTAAGTTTGTACAAAATGTATGTGGTTGAAAAACTGTTCATAACCAGCTGTTTTTCATTTGTTTGTGTTTTTTCGAAAGAACCCCCTTGTTGACTGTGATGCACGTTTAAAATAACCCAGGAATTCCTGGGCAATTCCCTTTTGATGTCACACCTTACATAAATACAACCAATCAAATTTTTCGTTTCGTGAAAGTATGTTAAATTGGTGTACTGGGACAATGCGGCAGTTCTATTGGTCACTGATGTAATCTCAACAGAGCACGTGGTCATGTTCCATTTTAATTTTAGCATTCTCCACTTGTGGCGTAATGTAAGCTGTACAATATCAAACAAACTGAATTGGAAAACAATCAATCAGTTCAATAAAAAAATAAACGCATTGAGCACAAAACAAGGGTGAGTTGGAAAATAATTCTTGTTGTGTTGATCAGGTCAGAGTCAACTCGCCACGGGTTGATGCGCAATGCAAATATTTCTGTCTCTAACAGTTACTGTCAAAACTGATAGGCTAATAATGCATGGATGCGAGTTACAACCAGCCCCTAAAATTAGGACAACCAGTCAGTCAAAGATCACTTAATCAAACTGCAGCTTTCCAACTGACCATCCGCCAGTGATCTCTTGTCCATTCGAAGTCAGCTGTTCTGATTAATGATTATTATTCACTTAGTGTCATAATACTGTCATCCAAACAATTCAATTCAAACGTGCCGTTGCTGATAAAAATTTGCCGTCACAGAATTTTTGGCGGCGGCAATGTTGTGCCGTCGCAATATTTTCCTAATTCCGAGGACTGGCCCAAATATGAACCAATGGGCTTTATTTTAACAAACTTGTATCTGACCCCCCCCCCCCCTATGAATGCTGTATACCAAATATCAAAAGATTCTGATGATTAGTTCTGGAGAAAAGATTTTTTTTAATTTTTGCAAATACATGTATGCTGACTCAGCATTTTTTCGATGCCCTCTACAGAACACACTAATATAACCGATGGCAATTGTTTTTACCATTCAATCCTACTGGTCCTAAAGGCTCTTCATACCAAATTACAGCTCTCTGTTCTGTGTGGTTTGGGAAATATGGGGTTTGAAAATATTTCTATTTTTAGCTCCTGGAGTTCCCATGGGGATGCTGGATTCTTTTTTTTTTTTTCACGAATCAAGTACTTATGACCCAATAATACCACATATCAAATTTGGTTCAAATTGGACCATCGGTTCAGAAAATAAAAATTTGGGGCGGGGCCAAAAATCTTACCCCTACCATTACAAAGCCCAATATTGCTTCACAAACTTCGTTTGAACAAACTTGATTCTACACCTCAAAAGGAAGCTCCATAACAAATATCAAGTCATTGTACACACTGGTTCATGAGATGAAGATTTTAAAAATATTTTGGAGCATTTTTTCCCGCCCTCTCCCTATGGGGTTGGGCATGTTGAGTTGAACAAAACTGTAATGCCCCTTTCGGATCATCACTCACACAAACTTTCACTAAAATTGGCCCAGTGGTTTCGGAGGAGAAGACCAAAACATAGTGTTGACGGACGATGGATGGACGGATGGATGGATGGACAGACAGACGACGGATGGGGAGCGATGAGATTAGCTCAGCTTGACTTTGTCAAGATGAGCTAAAAACTATCTAAAATGAGAATTTCTCTGAAATGAGAATTTATCTGTGCTATGTAGACGGAAAATCTAAATTAGTTCAAAGGGAATGCAGTGACACAATGGTTAGAGTACTGAACTTCAAACCAAATGGTCCACGGTTTCAATCCTGACAAGCGGCAGCTGTGTTGTGTCCTTGGTGCAAGGCACTTAATTCTGATTGCCCAGTGGGGCTGTGTACTAAGGCATACTGCAGTTGATGGTACACTTGCCATCAGCAAATGCTAACCCTTACTGTGTGAAGTTTGTATGTTAGGGAATCTGTTGTCAATGCTCGGTGGTTCTCTCCAAGTACTCCAGATTCCTCTACCCATAAAACTGTCAAATACAAGGTGACCCTCATGAGTGTCACTAAATACCAATTAATAAATAAAGCAGTCAAAATAGAAACACGTTTTTCTCTGGTATAAGAGTAAGAATAAAAGTGAAAATGTAAAAAAAAAATTATGTAAAAGAGAACCTAAATCATTAACTCTTTACGCATCATGAAGAGCAGACAATGCTCGCCCACATAAAATCTTGAATAACCACCCCCCCCCCCCCCCCCCCCCCCCCCAAAAAAAATTGGTCTCCAAAACCAGACATGTTAACTCTCCCGGAATGCCCAGGATTCTCCCGGAATTAGCTATCCCTTCCCACCCTCCCGCCCGGGAGTCAATTTGGGCCAAAATCTCCCGGAAAGTCGACATACCAGACAAAAACTGAATCCACCAGCTTTTGTTTACAAATACAAAAGCATGTGCTCTACTTTCAATGGCAAGGTCATTAAGTTTGTGTGAAACGTCACCACGTACGTAAGAACTGGTGACCAATCTCATTTCTGTCAATGGCCGTGTTGTGATTATTTGCAACACGTTTGACAGGCGGATTAAATGAATTTGAGATGCAGGATAATTGCTGAAATTGATTATATATTAAAGGCACACCTTTGCTTGTATACAGGTAGCAGTCAAATCGAAAAACATATGAGTTGCCGTAATTTTCAATATATTGGGAAAAATTTCCGATTCGCAATTTTCTAAAGCAGGCTGTGAAAAAAAGTTAAAAAATTTATAGTAATTTCTATATTTTTTATACTTACCAATGACCCAGACATAGCTGGTGCTAACTCTTAAAATGTAGGGCCAAACACAAATTTTGCCCCCCAATCCCCAAAATTTGCATCTAAAACCAAAGAAAACATGTCCTGAAAGGCCCTCCACACTTCGCCTCTACTGCGCATGCGCAGTGTCAAGGACGTTCCGAAATTGGCGCCATTAATCATTCTAAAAACCAGTGCCTGGTAAGCGCTATTTACTCAGCGGGGAGGCAAAAGTTCCCAACTCCTGGGAGGGCCATCCCCGTCTGGGTCATTGGTAAGTATAAAAAATATAGAAATTACTATAAATTTTTTAACATTTTTATACTGTACCAATGACCCAGACATAGCTGAATAGTAAAAAGGCTGGAGGGCCAAGGACATAGAGCAAAATGGAATACGCTCAATAATATAAAATAGAGTCATCCCCTGTAGGGAAAAAGAAGTAATAGGCCTTACATGTATCTTTCTTATTTATGATAAATTAGAAAGATACAACACCTTCCAAAATTGAGCTTCATACATCCATGTACTCTATTAATATCCAATATAATCCTTATACTAATAATTTTTAAAGTAAGCCAATAAATAAAGTAAGTCTAGAGAATAGAGACTCTTATACTCCTAAAAGTGTCAGAGGATTGCATAATCATGTCCGTTGACATATGCAATAATCAAAAGCTATACCTTAAAAACTAAGACTTGAATGAATTTTAAAAACCTAAACTTCTCACTAAACAACCATCCCAATAACAGCTCAGAATTACTAACTCCGGAGGAGGTATCCCCTTGTTTTCATAGTAAAACAGGTGACCCAAGGGAACACCCTCCCCCCCCCCCCCCCCCTTTTTCTTGCCCTGGGTCAAATAGCCCAGAGCGAAGAGGGCAGCAGAACGGAGACACTGCCGAAACAGACAGCCTACCTAGCTATAGTAGTAACTGTTAAGTGAATGACATTCTGAGCAGTAGATAATAGACCTAACAATAGAGGCCTCCAGAAATGGACTCGATATTTCTGAGATAAAAATTCATGAATGTGGATGGCTGAGCGCAATGAGCAGCCTTCAAAATTCTATAATAGCGACAGTATTAATGTAAGCCCAAGATGTAGAAGAACTCTTACTTCATGAGCCGAAATCTTAAGCACAACTGCTAAGCCAATGATATACCATAAGCAGTACCGATAGTTAATAGAATCCATTAACAATATAATGGAGCGTAACATCCTTCTTCTAGGCATCAAAGACAGAAGAAGCTTACGCCCATAGTAATAAACAGATATCTGTTTATAAATACATAAACTCTACCCGGAAAGAGTAAAGGCCTATGCCCGTACGAAGACGGAAGGACCTTAATAACAATAGGTTCCGGATATTAGGAGCCTAACTCTTATGCAAAAATCCAACCTAAATAGTAACGGAATAGTGATTCCGAAACTACGAAAGTGAAAATCATCCATCGATAGTGCATGAAACTCACTGACTCTACAGTAAAAGAGAAACCAACAGAATTACTGTCTAAAAGGTCAGAATTTGAAAACTACTGTTTCCAGAGGCTCAAATGATTACTTAGCTAAATAAGAACCGAAGTTAAAATCCATATAGGAATTTAATCTAAAGATTCTAAGTCTATTTATCAAAAAGTTACTAACTGACTTAGATAAAGAGACATAAGACTCAATTGTAAACTATCCTAGAGTGCATAGGTATGAGATAACATAAACCTATAACCTTAATAATAACAGGCTGCAGTAGATCTTGTGAAACAAGTATACTAAAAAATTGCAATGAGTAGAATGGAGGGATCAACAATATGAACATAATGATCCCTACACCAACGACGGAAGAGCCTCCACTTTAGCCGCATAGAATAGCGAAGAAGAGGATCTCCTATAGTAAGAAATCGCGTCCAAAGCTTGTCCAGTACAATGCTTACAATGCAATACGGACCACACAGCGGAATACATGAAGGTTGCGACCTTGCGGGTTGTGATAAAGATGACACGATTTACCCAGTGAAAAAAGATCCTCACATTGAGGAAGATTTCACGTTAAGTCCCACAGTAGACAAGAGAGTAAATTACCCATGATCTCTGTGAAGATAGAGATGCTATCAACAGAAATGTATTGTGGTTGTTTATCTTAGCAATACCTGCTGAAACAACAGCGCCGGAGGATACGCATATCCTATCATTCCGTCCTATAGATCAATAGAGCGTTAACAACATTAGCTCAGAGATCTGGACAAGCCAACACATACGTCTGCAATAGATTAGCAAGCTGTGTCGTAAATAAATCATCATTGGGCGCTCCCATAGATAGCAAAACTGATTGAATACTTGTTTGTTGAGAGTCCATTCTGACAGCAACAAGCGACCCCTAAGTGAACGGGAGTCCGGTAAAACAATCAGACGACCCGGAATATGACGGACCAAAACAGAACTTGGTGTACTATAACCAACAGACGGATTCTTTCCATTAAATTGAATAACGGAAACGAAAGAGTGCCTCCCTGGTTCCGGAGATACGCCACTACTGTCGAATTAACGGACAGGATTTGGGCATGCGTTTCTGAATAATGTTCATGCAATGACATAAAGCAAGCCTAAAAAACATTATTCCGCGGAAGAAAATTGGTTGCCAAGAGACTGCGGAACCCAAAGACCCTGGCACTTCGAATCCGTTGGGATCAGTATTATATCCCAATCTGTTTGACTGGCAACCGTCATAACAGCAACACTCGGGTCCGCCAACTGCGGTGGCACTCTCTGAGTCAACCACCGAATGTTTGCCCCAGTCAGAATCTCTTGTAACACTAGATAGACAAGAGAACGTGTAAATCGAGCAATACATGGATTGCCGAAAAGTTGCCGTCGAAGAGAGGCTTCTCCGAGAACAAAGCGACTCTAAGAGAGTTCTTAACCTTACTATCCACGCGTGTGGATGTAGCTAGGGCTGTGTCACGTCTAACCAACTCCAATCAGCCACTGAAGGGCGGAGTTATACGTGAACAAACTACTGCCCTCAAAAGAAATTACATTGAGAATAATATCCCGTAAATCTTTTCTTGAAGACGTAATGATAACGCCTCAGTAAGGCGGATTACGTATGATAAAGCGTCTAAGTTAAGTCTACTATACATCATGTCGTTTCCAACATAGAAGTTGGAAAAGACATAAACGGCGAAAAAGAATATTTCCAGTCTTTAACCACACCGTCTAGACACATATGAACTCTCGGTATGCCCTGCTCTGCCAAAATAAACTATTCGTATAAATGATAAAACGGCAGAAATGAGCAACGCGGACAAGAAACTAAACTATCATGCTTGGTAGCAGGCTTGTATGCATATATAGTGTCGAAAAATTAAACACATGTTGTAATGACATTATTGGACTGCGTCGGTAAGTCAGGGACAATGTCCCTTAACCGATCGAAAAATCCGAGTCCAATGACGCTATAAGTCTCTTATCCAAGATCGCAACAATGAAGTCCGAAATAACAATCACTGGAAGATAATGCCAGAAGATATGAAAGGCAGCTTCCGATACTACTAAAGGGAAAACTAGAAAACTTTTGAATCCCTTTCGCCATCCTGTCGGACCCTATAAAGCGTTCGGTCGTCCGTACCTGATGCAACCGCGGACCGCACCGACCCAGCGCCGTCGGATAATTCCTGATTCGACCAAGAAACTGTCAATTGCTGGGATGCTGCGAAACAACTGTGCTAACTCGGATAGCACGTCCGTCACTGAGCCCTGAGGAGAAGCGGTCCTACAATGCATTGCCGCTGGAAGCTCCGTGATCGTTACCCTGTGCATACTACCAATATGCGAGCGGACGGAGTGTATAGGCCTCGTGTCCCTTGGCTACCGGATGGCGCGACCTATTCGCCGTGGAATCACTGAATGACGAAACTGATGGATACTCGAGGTCACGTAGCCAATGTGCGGTCGTGTGCCCTGCTGTGAGGATGAGGAAGCATTAAGGACAGTCTCTAGGACTGTCAATATAACGGAGTGTCCCGACCGACAGACATATGCTCCGAATGTAAAATATCTGAACCACAACATGCGGTCCCTTATGTTGTTGGACGAGAGAGGGACCTCTCTCGCTCACAGCCCGGACGGACCTGGACAAGCCAGGAACCGGACTAACAGGCTTCCTCCGATCTGTCCTCAATCTGCCGTCAATGGGTGAGTACTAAAGTAATTAAAGTGCTCGCATCACCCAAATATCCTTCCTAGACCGCAATGGACGAACCCGGCAGCCGAACCATTCGATGAATGTACGCTACACCGGGTGAGCTAGCGAATGTCACTCCGTAGGCAACAGACATATTCCATGAGCACTTATTGCCGCTAGCTCTTCATTAACTATGACGACAGAGGCACACTTTTGAAAGACATCTCCGTAACTTTGCGAACAAGAAACCAGAAATGCTTGGTTATAGCAAGCATAAAATAATAATATATATAGCGTCGTTCAATAATTCGAAAGTTTGTGTGACATTATTGGACTATGTCGGAACTGAGGGACAATGTCCCTGAACCGAACCCAAAAATTTCTAAGTCCACCGACGCTATCAGTTTCTTATCCGGCATCGCAGCATTCTGGTCCGACGAAAGAAGCTGTAGAAGACCAAGTCAGATGACATACACAACAGCATATGTTGTTCCGAAAGGGAAAGCTCGAAATCCTCCAAATCCCTTTCGGTATCCCGTCGGACCGGATGAAATTTTCGGACGACCGTACCCGCTTCCGCGGAGCATCCCGACACAGCATCGTCGGATAAAAAATATGCGACAGATTCAGTTGATGCTGGGATGCTGCGATAAACTGTGCTATTTAGGAAAGCACGTCCGTTCCCGAGGCCTGTGCAGTAGCGGTCTTACGATGCATTGCTGCCGGAAGCTCCGTGTACGTTGACTCCCGCACACTTCCTATGCGAACGTCCGGAGTCTGCAGGCCTCGTGTCCCTGGCTACCGGATGGTGTGACCTGGTCGCCGATGAATCTCTGACTGGCGAAGCTGACTGGATATCCGTGGTCTTGTAGCCAAGAGCGGTCGTGTGCGCAACTATGAGAATGAGGAAGCCTTATTGACAGTCTACTCCGGACTGACTATATGTCGGAGCGTCCCGAGCGACGGACGTATGCTCCGAATGCGAAACATTTTGTACCACAACATCTGGGGCCAAATGTTGTTGTACGAGAGAGGGGCCTCTCTCGCTTGCCGTCCGGATGGACCGGAACGAGCTATGAACCAGACTATTCTCCTCCATTCTCCCTCCGATCCGCTGTCACTGGGTGTGCATTAGGTTGATTTATAGTGCTCGCATCACCCCAAAATTCCTTCTAGACCGCAACGGATGAACCCGGCTGCCGAACCATTCGGTGAATGGACGCTACACCGGGCGAGCTAGCGGACGTCAAAGGCCGTCGAACCTACTAGGGTCCTCTTAGGCAATTGGCGTATTTACCTGAGCACTATTCCGCTAGCCCTTCATTAAATGTGACGACGGAGGCACACGGTTGGAAGACATCACAGATACATCACCCTAATCTTGATCGTCTGAAATAGAAATTGATAAAGTAGAGTGACCCTGCGGGGGAAAGGACTGGAGTGTCCAATTCCCCAATAACATACCGTGACATACGCTTCCCATATTGTCATCGAAATCATACGATACAGAACAGGAGTTAATGCGAGTACACTGACCACATATAGAATGATTATAGAAGTCAGAGGAAGACTTCCTCTTATTACAATTGATCAATATCCTTTCAATGAGAAAAGAAAACAAGTTCTGGTACTCGCACTAACCCCTGGCAATCAAAATACATAATAATAATATGATCCATTAATATACAAAAAATAATTGAAATCAAAATATTTTGAAAAAATATTTTTTCAGAACAGCCCAAGTTTCTGAAAAGTAATGTTGAGCCCCAATGGATCCCAAGCCTAAGTGTGGACAAAAATTTTAAAAATATTTTAAACAATTTATTCAACACTTACGAACAATAATAATGTATCTAGTTATGATTAAAATAACATCAAGATATTATATTCCAGAAATCCCCCCTCACACAGAGGGCTGTTGTAAATGTAAACAATGAGTGTAAAAACACTAAAATAAGACTCCAGGCACCCAGGCCCGAAATCAGTTACCAAAAATACACTATCTGATGCAAAACAGAGACTTCCAGGGAAGAAACTGTAGAACATCAGATGGTAGATGCAGAACACAACGCCTAACCACCCGTAGGTGAAGACGTAAACTTGGGGAAAAGAACAGAATTCATTCTGTTATTCAGCTAAAACTCCCAAGAAAATTTAGTAATAATAATTACAAAAACTATGCCAAAAGCATGGGAGAATAGCAAGGGGGGACTTAAAGGACAGGGAGAGAGGAAAACACTTAAAAAACAGTGTAACTAAATAATCAGAATGACAACAAAATGGCTGCTGCCTCGAAAATAGGTAACTTAACATAATTTCATTAAAAAATTTTAAGTTACAGCCCTGATAATATTCTGTCACACATTTTTTCCTCTCCTCCTTCTCTATCCTCCTTAGAATCACCATTTCACTAATATTTATGTGTCTGGCATCATTTAAACTGAGATTTACAAGCACAAAGATCAGTCAGATGTTAACTGATGAAGGGCCAAACTTAGAATGATTAATGGCGCCAATTTCGGAACGTCCTTGACACTGCGCATGCGCAGTAGAGGTGAAGTGTGGAGGGCCTTTCAGGACATGTTTTCTTTGGTTTTAGATGCAAATTTTGGGGATTGGGGGGCAAAATTTGTGTTTGGCCCTATATTTTAAGAGTTAGCACCAGCTATGTCTGGGTCATTGGTACAGTATAAAAATTTATGTTTTTGGTGAAAAAAATCTCTAAAAAGTTGCTAATTTACGGCACTTGGACGTTTTTTCATTCGTTGTGATAAATGGACAACAAAATAAATTAAATATCCCGGAGATGTTTCGTCCTGGGCTGGCTGTGGCATAATGTTCACGTTTCACTGAAAAATGATCACCCCATTCCAAATCCCCTTCGTAAATGACCAGCTGCTTCCAGTGAGTTCCCGGTGTGGTTAGGTGGGGCGCTGGGCTTTGGCAGATCGAATTACCACAACAACCGGGCTCGGGGTGTGCCTAAACACCACAGATCGCTGCAGTACCCATAATTTCCCAAATAGATCCAAAACTTTCAACACAGCATCAAAACTGATATAGTGCTGAAAAGGTCGAAAATATCTCCAAACATTTTGTCAATAAAACCATTGAAATATGGATGTCATTGGAACAACTCAGATATTGGCACATGACCACATCCATATTTTTGACTTCTGTTTTTCTCTATATTTCTATGTTTTGGCTTTTGAAAGGACAAATTGTTCAAATAAAACACATTAGGGTGGAATGTTTAATGTATGTGTGTGTGTGGGGGATGGGGGGGGGCGGGGGGTGGTAACATGGAAATTATTGATGTGCTGCCCACGTGCAAAAATCTCACTGACAAGCATCCGAGTCTCACTGGGAGCTCATCAAAATCTCACTGACAGTCACCTCGAGAGGTTAACAGGTCTGGGTCACTCACCACCGGTTAGTAGAATGTTGGCGTATGTTCCTTTGATGTATTGTTGTTGGATTGTTTCCTGCTATGTCTGTGTGTGTGGGGGTGGGGGGGTGGGGTATTTGGTATTAATTTGTATTTAAAATTGATCCACACGTGGCTTCTACGCACAAAAAAAAATCTCCCTGAAAATCATGTCATCTCCCTGAAAATTTTCTTCAATCTCCCTGAAAAAAATTTTGGAAGGTTAACATGTCTGTCCAAAACAAAGCGTACTACCCCTCATTGGAATAAACTTTATGAACTCATTCCAATATGGTGTCATAAGCTATGTTTTTGAGGAAAAAATGTTAAAAAAAAAAACCAATAAAAGTTGATAGCCGCTTTTTGGGAATACAGTGCTGGCTAGATATGACTATTACTTAACCCTTTACCTAACCTGAAAAGCAGACGACACTTGCAAAAATAATTCTTGAATAATTATTTTTTTTCATTTTTTGTCTCAAAAAAATAGGTTATGACCCCTCGTTGGAATGAGCTCGATGAGCTCGTTCCAACGAGGGGTCACAATTAATTTTCACTATTTTTTTTCATTTTTTGTCTCAAAAACATAGGTTATGACCCCTCGTTGGAACGAGCTCAATGAGCTCGTTCCAACGAGGGGGGTCACAATTAATTTTCACTATTTTCACTATTTTTTTTAATTTTTTGTCTCAAAAACATAGGTTATGACCCCTCGTTGGAACGATCTCGATGAGCTCGTTCCAACGAGGGGTCACAATCTATGTTTTTGAGACAAAAAATGAAAAAAATAGTGAAAATTAATTGCCGATTTTTTAGAATAGCGCTGGCCGGTTTTGGTCGTTACGTTAGGTAAAGGGTTAAGGCATTAAATACTGTACCAACCAGTGTATAAGACACACTTTTTCCCCTAAAAATGCCCCACAATTTAACAATGTGTCGTATACATTGGTAGGATGGATTATGCAATGGATGGACTTGCAAAAATAATTCTTGAATAATTATTTTTTTTCATTTTTTGTCTCAAAAACATAGGTTATGACCCCTCGTTGGAACGAGCTCGATGAGCTCGTTCCAACGAGGGGTCACAATTAATTTTCACTATTTTTTTTTATTTTTTGTCTCAAAAACATAGGTTATGACCCCTCGTTGGAACAAGCTCGATGAGCTCGTTCCAACGAGGGGTCACAATCTATGTTTTTGAGACAAAGAATGAAAAAAATAGTGAAAATTAATTGCCGATTTTTTAGAATAGCGCTGGCCGGTTTTGGCCGTTACGTTAGGTAAAGGGTTAAGGCATTAAATACTGTACCAACCAGTGTATAAGACACACTTTTTCCCCTAAAAATGCCCCACAATTTAACAATGTGTCGTATACATTGGTAGGATGGATTATGCAACCTTTAAGGCTTCAATGTTTAGGAGTTTTTGTAAACGGCTAAACGACAGTATGTAAACAAAACACAAATGTTTACACATACAAACATGCTACTACTACCAGTATGGGTAAAAGTAGTCCTGGGAAATGGTATTCGGCAGATTTTTGCAATGGCACAACTTTTTTATTTGATCACCATCAAAATATCTTGACAACAAGAACGTTTAACCCAATGAAGCATATACTGAAGTTCACTAAAAATCATACTGCAGTCACTGGCGGACAACTCATGCAGTCGTTAGCAACGTTATAACTGCTGTCGTAAACTAGGTGGGAAGTCGCTGACTCGTTTCAGTTGGGCAGATTTTATAATAATAAACAACCCTATTCTATAATTTCTATGGAGTTTTTATTCTATCATTTCTATGGAGTTTTTTGTTTTATAGCAGAATATAGCTTAGGCCTACTCTGTCCAGTGTAAATACACAGAAGAGCAGTATTTGTTGATTTTGACGCCATGTTAAGTTGTTAACTTCAGACACATGGGATTTACATTGCAGGGGGATAATACTCTAACTGAACTCCCATGTTGAAGGGAAATCACTCTAGTTAAACTCCATCCCGTGTAAACGTTTATGAAAATTATAAACGTTTATCATCGTGAAACGAAACGTTTCCATTTACACGTTTAAACGTAGAAGCCTTACCAACTTTGGAGGGGAGTGACAAAGTAGTGAGCAACTGACTTTGTAAACTGTTGACATTGCGGTTGTATTTTGGTGACTGGCAATTGAATAAAATTTATTTGCAGTACTGACTAACTCATGTTCAGTTGAACTTGAAACCATATCTTCAGGAAAGCAGTTTTTTTGTAGACATGCACAGTGTTATTATATTATTTTGATTTAACCCTTTCAACACATAATGCATAAATGTTTGCATGAAGAAAAGGTTGGATCATTCATTAGCAATGAAGAAAATAAATGCTGAATAGTGAAAGAGGGACAATAATAATTTAATCCCACAGCCCTGTGGGACTGTGGGATTAAATTATTACTGTACCTCCCTACAAATACATAATAGTCTCTTCCATTTCCACATCGACAATCAATAGTATATAAGATGACACCACTCAGGGAGTCGGGGTTGAAAGTGTTAAAATCACACATTATAGACACCTTGCACATGAGGGAAAAGAATCAAGTGCCATCACCTTTTCTTAGAAAACAATATTCTACAATTTGTCACAGCAGGCCTCTGTTTCATTTGTTCATAAATATAAATTAATATAGCTGTTTTGGAGTGTGGGTTTTGTTCTCGCATTATTTGGTTCCTTATATGAGGTTTTGTATTTCCAGTGTTGATAGATATGCCCTGCGTATAGGCCCCTGGAAATATTCGGTATTCAAAATGATATGCAATTCAATCACAATATTCAATACAAATTTGATTTGACAGTTGATGCCAAATACCTATCAAATATCTTCAATGTTTTTGTGGTCAAAATGCAATGGATATAAATGCAAATGAGATAAATCTATGTTTAAAATCAATTATCTCACTGAAAAAACAGGAACAGGAAATCTGAAAGTAGTCAGTGGTTAATTATGACAACTTTCTGATTTCCCATGCCTAGTAACAGTTAATGCTTGCTACACAGCCTACAATATTACAGGGTTATTTCCTGTCAAGTGTCTACACCTACTTGTAGAGACTGGGTTCATACCAACATACACTGGGGAAGGGGGGGGGGGGGGCTATGGAGGGGGGGGGGGGTGATCATTCAGTTCCCATTACTGAATCAATTACCAGTGAATGCTATGTGTAATATGCTGACAGTTCAGCAGTGTCGATACATTTACGTGGCCATTCTCAGCAACAGCAAAGATAATAAATTTTTGTGTTTCATTTTGGACGCCCTTCGGGATCAGGCTGTTCTGTATTCTAGCCAGTATGGTATATCATCTTCTATAATAATAGGAGTGACCAAACTCAGCCTTTTTGTGGAACATCTGATCATCAAATCAGTTATCTCACAGTTTGGGTGACTGACAACCCAAAACTTATTCAGTTGATCTAGAAGAGTAAGTGTGCAGAAATGAAAGGAACCCTTGACCTTGAAACCAACAAATCGAAGGTTTCTTCAGAACTAAGTTGATAGTTGACTTTAGATTAGTGGCAAAGTTCAGAAAAGTAATTAATAATCTTGTCATGAAAATGTCAAACAAATGTTCTGCAAAGGTATACAACCAATGTAAGTTGAAAAAACATCAATTCCAAAAAGCGAATGAAAATGACAACAATTCAAAAAAGCACACCAAAATGAAGAAACAGAAAATGTGGACAAATTTATATAATTTCCAGGGAATAACTTCTCATATCCATATAACCTTTAACTGAACCTACTCATTGTTTAGCACGATACGTAATCAAGAATGCATAAAAAATGGCTGCAAAGAACAAAAACCAATTTGACCTAAAATTTAAAAAATCAGCCCAATTTCACAAAGTAAAGACAAGACACATATTTGGTTAAGTGCTAGAAGCCACTATCGGGGCTTTCAAAACAAGAAGGACGCCAACGCCCTATAGCTCACCAACATTCCTCTTTGATAGTAACTTTGGAAAACACAAGAACTGTATCAAACAGGCTGATAACATGCAACAAAGCTGACCTAAACACAACCTCTTAAAAGTAAAACACAGAAACTGACGTAAACACTAAGTTAAACATGAAATTCTAAGCTAAACAGAAAGCTAAACGTAAGTAAAAAATAAATAAACAAGAGGGCCCAGGGGTCCTGAGGGAGCTCACCCGACATGGTAGCCTAAATATCAATCCAGGGAACTGATTTCAACAAGTTGATTCTGCCCCTCCTAAGAAAAGCTTATACCAAATATCCAAAGATTCTGACCAGTGGATCTAAAGATCTAAAAAAAAAGAAGATTTTTAAAGAATATTCCTCATATTGAACTAAGTAATAATTCAGGCTCCCCCAGGGTGCCCTAATAAATATGAACCCAGGGACTTGGCTTTAACAAACTTGAATCTCACCTCCAGTGAGATGCTGTATACCAAATATCAAAAGATTCTGAATGGTGAATGCGAAGAAGATTTTTGAAGGATATTCCTCAGATTGAACGAAGTTATAATTCGGGCTCCCACAGGGAGCCCAAATATCACCCCAGGGACTTGGCTTGAACAAACTAGAATCTTATCCCACTAAGGATGCTGCATACCAAATATCAAGGCATTCTGACTACAGGATCTGAAGAAGAAGATTTTTAAAGAAAATTCCTCATTTTGAACTAAGTTATAATTCGGGCTCCCACCGTAAGCCCACATATGAACCCTGGGACTTGACTTCAACAAACTTGAATCTCACCCCACAAAGGATGCTGCATGCCAAATATCAAAACATTCCGACTGCTGAATCTGAAGAAGAAGTTTTTAAAGAAAAATTCCTCATATTGAACTAAGTTATAATTCAGGCTCCCACAGTGAGCCCAAATATGAACCCAGGGACTTGGCTTTAACAAACTTGAATCTCACCCCACTAAGGACGCTGCATTCCAAATATCAAAGCATTCCGACTGCTGAATCTGAAGAAGAAGATTTTTAAAGAAAAATTCCTCATATTAACGAAGTTAAAATTCAGGCTCCACAGGGAGCCCAAATATGAACCCAGGGACTTGGATTTAACATACTTGAATCAGACCCCCTTAAGGATGCTGTACACCAAATATCAAAACATTCCGACTGCTGGATCTGAAGAAGATTCTTTAAGAAAATTCCTCATTTTGAACTAAGTTACAATTCGAGCTCCAACAGTGAGCCCAAATATGGACCTGGGGACATGGCTTGAACAAACTTGAATCTCACCCCCTAAGGATGCTATATACCAAATATCAAAACATTCCAACTGCTGGATCTGAAGAAGAAGGTTTTTAAAGAAAATTCCTCATTTTGAACTATGTTATAATTCGGGCTCCCACTGTGAGCCCAAATATGAACTCAGGGACTTGGCTTGAACAAACTTGAATCTCACACCCCTAAGCATGCTGCATACCAAATATCAAAAGATTCTTATTGGAAGATCTGAAGAAGAAGACTTTTAAAGAATATTCCTCATACTGCACTAATTTAAACATTTGGGCTCCCAAAGAGAGCCCAAATATGGACCTAGGGAATTGATTTCAATAAACATGTGAAACAATCTTCCAAAGATGTTATATGTGAAATTTGAAAGCTTTTGGAACAGTGGTTTGGGAGAAATATTTTTCCCATTACCCACAGTGTTAAAAAATGCTGACTCAGCACTTTTTAAAAGAACCAAAAAAGTACCCCATGATAAAACCGATAGCAATTTTTTTTTACAATTCCATTCTGTTGGTCCTAAGGAAGCTTCACACCAAATAAGAATTCTCAGTGCTACGTAGTTTTGGAGATATAGGCGTTTAAATTTTTTTCTATTTTTGGCTCGTGGGGTTCCCACGGGGCAGCTGGAAATTTTATTTCTTCGTAAATCAAGTTCTTATGACCAAATAATACCTCACATAAAATTTGGTTCAAATCAGCCCCTCGGTTTGGAAAGTTAAAAAATTTATAGTAATTTATATATTTTTTATACTTACCAATGACCCAGACTTAGCTGGTGCTAACTCTTAAAAATCTAGGGCCAAACACAAATTTTGCCCCCCAATCCCCAAAATTTGCATCTAAAACCAAAAGAAATCATGTCCTAAAGGACCTCAATACTTTGCCCCCACTGCACATGCGCAGTGTCAAGGACGTTCTGAAATTGGCGCCAATCATCATTCTTACTGGCAATGCCTGGTCAGCGCTATGTACTCAGCGGGGAGGTAAGAGTTCCCAACTCCTGGGAGGGTCATCCCCGTCTGGGTCATTGGTAAGTATAAAAAATATATAAATTACTATAAATTTTTTAACATTTTTATACTGTACCAATGATCCAGACTTAGCTGAATAGTAAAAAGGCTGGAGGGCCTAGGACATAGAGGAAAGTTAAAAAATTTATAGTAATTTATATATTTTTTATACTTACTAATGACCCAGACTTAGCTGGTGCTAACTCCAACAAAACCAGGGCCAAACACAAATTTTGCCCCCCAATCCCCAAAATTTGCATCCAAAACAAAAAGAAATCATGTCCTAAAGGACCTCCATACTACGCCTCTACTGCGCATGCGCAGTGACGCAGACGTCCCGAAATTGGCGCCAATTATCATTCTTACTGGCAGTGCCTGGTCAGCGCTATGTACTCAGCGGGGAGGCAAGAGTTCCCAACTCCAGGGAGGGCCATCCCCGTCTGGGTCATTGGTAAGTATAAAAAATATATAAATTACTATAAATTTTTTAACATTTCTATACTGTACCAATGACCCAGACTTAGCTGAATAGTAAACAGGCTGGAGGGCCTAGGACATAGAGGAAAATCCAATAAGCTCAACTATATAGTAAAGAGGTAACCCCTTAAGGAGAAATGAGTATTAGGCTTTACATGTATCTTTCTTATTTTATATTAAATTAGAAAGATACACTACCCTTAATAATTGAGCACAATAACATTCATGTTCTCTATTAACATCCAGTATAACCCTTATACTAATTATTTTTAAAGCAAGCCAATAAATAAAGTAGTCCAGAGAAATGAGACTCTTTATAGTCATTTAAAAGTGTCCGAGTATTGTATATTAAAGCCCGTTTGACACTTGACATATACAAATGCTTCACACCGAGCTACACTTTAAAAATAAGACATGAATGAATTTAAACATTAATATTACACTTTAAAACCATCCCGGAAGCGACTCAGAAATACTGACTTGGAGGAGGCATTCCCTTGCTTTTCACTATAAAGCAGGTGACCTAAGGGAACACTCGCCCCCCCCCCCCCCCCCCCCTTGCCCTGGGTCAAATAGCCCAGAGCGAAGAGGGCAGCCGGACGGAGTCACTGCCGGAACAGAAAGCCTGCATAACTATAGTTGCAACTGTTTAGTGGACGACATTCTGAGCAACAGATAACGGACCTAAACAATGCAGGTCTCCAGAAATGGACTCAATATTTCTGAGATAAAAATTCGTAAATGTGGATGGCTGAGACCAATAAGCAGCCTTCATTAAATCTGTAATAGCAACACTATTAGCATAAGCCCAGGAAGTAGAAAGAGCTCTTACTTCATGAGCAGAAATCTTAAGCACAGACTGCTGAGAAGAAGATAAATCTTCATAAGCAGTACGGATAGTTAACTGAATCCATCTAGCAATAGAATGGACTGAAATATCCTTTCTATTAGGCATCAAAGACAGAAAGAAACGTTTCCGTCCCTTTCTGATAAACTGAGATCTCTGTTTATAGATATGTAATGCTCTAACAGGACAGAGTAAAGGCCTACGCCCGTCTGAAGACGGAAGAGCCTTAATAACAATAGGTTCCGGATATTTATTAGGAGCCTGATTCTTAGCTAAAAAACCGACATTAGTAGTGAAGGTGATAGTGTTCCCAACACTACGATAATGAGAATCATCCACCGATAGTGCATGAAGCTCACTGACTCTTCTAGCAGAAGAGAAAGCTAAGAGAAAAGCTGTCTTATAAGATAAGAATTTGAAATCTACTGTCCCAAGAGGTTCAAATGGCTTTTCCTTCAATTTAAGAAGAACCCAAGCTAAATTCCACTTAGGAATTAATCTAAGAGTTCTGGGTCTATTTATCGAAAAGTTTCTAACCAACTTCGATAAAGAGACATTAGATCCAATTTGTAAACTATCATGATGTGCATAGGTATCAGATAACATAGATCTATAACCCTTTATAGTAACAGGCTGCAGTTTGATTTCGTCAAACAAGTATACTAGAAAGTTTGCAATGTCTGGTATAGAGGGATCGAATATATCTACAGAATGATCCCTACACCAACGACGAAAAACCTTCCACTTAGCCGCATAGTTTAGCGAAGAGGAGGTCCTCCTACAGTTAGAAATCGCGTCCACTGCTCGTCCTGTAAAGTGCTTGCCATGCAAGAAGGACCGCACAACGGAAAAAAGTGAAGGTTGAGACCTTGCGGGTTGTGATGGAGTTGGCGCGATTTCCCCTGCGAAAGAAGATCCTCCCGTGGAGGAAGCTTCCGCGGTAGGTCCCACAACAGACACCTGAGTAGATTTATCCACGGTCTCTGTGGCGACAGAGATGCTACCAACAGAATCTTGCATTGAGATTGTTTTATCTTTAGCAATACTTGTTGAATTAACGGCGCTGGAGGATACGCATATCCTATCATTCCGTCCCAAGGGATCGACAGAGCGTCTACTGCAAATGCTCTTGGATCCGGACACGGAGACACATACGTCTGCAACTGATTGTTGAGATGTGTCGCAAATAAGTCTATCATTAGCCGTTCCCATTGGTAGCAAATCTGATTGAATACTTGTTTGTTGAGAGTCCACTCCGACGGCAACAAGCGACCCTTTCGTGAAAGGGAGTCTGCTAGCACATTCAGACGACCCGGTATGTGACGGACCGAAAGAAGAACGTGATGTTCTAGCGCAAACAGAAGGATTCTTTCCGTTAGATTGAACAACGGAACTGAATGAGTGCCTCCCTGATTCCGTATATACGCCACTACTGTCGTATTGTCGGATAGGATTTGGACATGAGCATCGTGAATAATGTCCATCCAGTGACGTAACGCAAGCCAAATTGACATCATTTCCTTGATGTTTATGTGCTTGCACAGGAATTGCGGATCCCAAAGACCCTGGCATCTCAAATCCGTTGGGATTAATGATGCACCCCAACCTGTTTGACTGGCATCCGTCATAACGGTAAAACTCGGATCCGGCAACTGCAGCGGAACTCCTCGAGTTAACCACTGAATGTTTGCCCAAGTCTGAATCTCTTGTTTCACTTGATCTGACAAGAGAACGTCTACATCGAGCGAATGAATTTTCACACTCCAATTCTGAGTCAGGAAAATTTGAAGAGGACGTGTGCGTAACCGCCCCATCGGAATGAGATCCGCGGCGGCTCCGCACAGACCTATCAGTCTCATAAATTCTCTCGCCGTAACTTTGTCTGCGTGCAGACAATAGCGAGCATAACAACTGACTAATTTCGCTCTGGTTAACGGCAGACGAACGAGATTGTTGTGCGTCTCGAAGCTCATTCCCAGATGAGTGAATGACTTGGACGGCACCAGATCCGACTTCTCCTCGTTTACTATAAAACCGAGACGTCGGAGCAATAGAAGAAGATTCTGAACATCGTTCTGAAGCGTTAACTCGTTGCCGTACCTCTGAAGAATGTCGTCCAGGTAGGCCGACGTTACCGCAGACGAATGAGCTCGGAAGTAGATCATTACCGAGTTCATTACCCGAGTGAAAGCCCAGGGTGCTAGATTCAATCCGAAGCACATCGCCCGGAATTGATACACCACTCCTAGGACTGCGAAGCGTAGATACTTTCGGAATGTCGGATGTACCATGACGTGAAAGTACGCATCTTTGAGATCTATGCTCGTTGCATAATCGTTCACCCGAATACTCGCTCTGACCGATCGAATCGTCTCCATATAAAACTTCGGAGCGACGATCAGCTTGTTTATCCAGCTCAAATCTATGACTGGACAGAACGAGCCGTCTGGTTTCGGAACCAGAAACAGATGGCTGTAGAATCCCGGAGATTCCTGGTTTTCTACGACCTCTACCGCGTTCTTCATTAAAAGAGACTGCACCTCTGATAACAGAGCGTCCCTTTTCTGCGGATTTGACGGAAGATGAGTCCACTTTGGACTTCGAGTTAATGGAGGCTTTCGTTTGAAGGATATCTTTAGACCTTCCGAAGTCACTCCTCTCACCCAAGGGTCGTCCGTAATCGACGCCCATTCTTGTGAAAAGCTCGACAACCTTCCGCCAACCGGAACGCGATAGAGGTTTAAGCCATCACCTCCTGGACCTGCAAGGCCTGCGGTAGGAGAAACCACGTCTTCCACGAACCGCACCTCACCCCGTCGACCTCGGGGCGTCCGACCGATTGTCCCGGCCTGAAGGACGTCCCGAACGAGAGTCGCTATCCTGACGGTCTCTCGAATAAGACCAAGAGGACCCACCGGAACCTCTATAGGAACCTCTCTTGGGCGCATTAGACCCAGAAGTGCCTGTCTTATTCGTGTCTGCTGTATCCGACTTCTTAGGAGCAGATTTGAACAACAGAGAATCCTTAGCTTTCTCTGTAATTTTCTCATAAATAGCGGAAAGCTTGCCGTCAAAGAGAAGTTCTCCTGAGACTGAAGCGACTCTAAGAGAGTTCTTCACCTTAGAATCCACTAGTGTGGATGTAGCTAGGGCTGCGTCACGTCTAACCAACTCCAGATTTGCCACTGAAAGGGCGGAGTTACACGTGGAATAAGCTACTGCCCTTGAAAGAAGTCTTAAAGAGGATTGTATATCCTGAAACTCTTTCCCCTGAAGGCGCAGTGATAACGCCTTAGTAAGGTGATCTGCGTAAGATAAGGCATCTAAATTGGCTTTGTTAGACGCAATAGCTGTTTCCAACACCGCGGTTGGAATAGAAGCTGACGACGGTAATGATAGCTCTAAGTCTTCCGCCTCGTCGTCCATACGCAGAGGAACTCTCGGTATACCCTGTCCTGCCGTATCGAATTTATTCCTTGCATTAATGAAAGGCAGGTTGAGAGCATTAGCGGACAAGAAACCTGCTTTCCCCGTCCTGGAAGCAAGTTTAAATATAGCGTCGTTCAATAATTCAAATGTTCTTGCAACATTATTGGACTGCGACGGAAACTCGGGAGCGATGTCCCTGAACCGCTCAAAAAATTCAGAGTCCAATGACGCTATAATTCTCTTGTCCGGAAGCGCAGCAGTCTGGCCCGACGGAACAACTTGAGGGAGAAAGTGCCGGATAAAGTCCACGGCAGCTTTATGTTGTTCCGAAAGGGATAGCTCCAAGTCATCCGTATCCCTTTCACCATCCGATCGGACCTCATGATGTTCCCGGTCGTCCGCCCCCGATGCTTCGGCGGAGCGTACCGACCCAGCGCCGTCGGATAATTCTCGATCCGACACCGTTTCTGTCGGCTGCTGGGATGCTGCAATAAGCTGTGCTATCTGCACAAGAATGTCCGGCGTCGAGACCTGCGGAGGCGCAGTCTTTCGCTGCTTCGCCGAGGGCAGCTCCGCATCAGATGGCTCCCGCATACTTTTCCTATGCGAACGTCCGGAGTCCATCGGTCTCGAATCCCTGGCTGCCGGATGGTGTGATCTGGTAATATATCGGCGGTCACGCAGCCAAGGTGCGGTCGTGTGCGCTGACGAGAAGAGGAAGCCTTAACAGTCTCTGCGGACTGCTTATACAACGGAGCGTCCCGAGCGACAGACGTATGCTCCGCTAAAGACACATTTTGTACCACAACATCTGGTCCCAGATGTTGTTGTACGAGAGAGGGGCCTCTCTCGCTCGCGGCCCGGCTGGACCTGGACGAGCTAGGAACCGGACTCAAAGGCTTCCTCCGTTCTCGCTTACTATCCGCCGTCACTGGGTGTGCATCTATTATGTTTATAGTGCTCGCATCACCCAAAATTTCCTCTTGGACCGCATCGGACGAACCCGGCTGCCGAACCATTCGGTGAATGGACGCTACACCGGGCGAGCTAGCGGACGACATTTGTCTAATCTCCATGAGCACTTTGCCGCTAGCTCTGAATTCATTTGTGACGACGGACGCACACTTGAAGAAGATAACATGGAAACATCACCCTGTTCTGGTTCCTCTGAAATAGAAACTGAGAGAGTAGAGTGACCTTGCGGAGAAAGAGCCGGCATCGCTCTTTCTCCAGAAACAACATATCGTGACACACGTTTCCAATGTTTCTCATCCCAATGTTCACATATAGGACAGGGATTAATGCGAGAACACTGACTACAATTAATACAATGATCATGAAAGTCAGAGGAAGATTTCTTCCTATTACAATTTGAACAACGTCCCTTCATTGTGAAAGAACAACAATAAGTCCTAGTTACTCGCAAAAACCCCTGACACAAAGATACATAATAACATGATCCATTAATAAATGAAAAAACAATTGCAAAACAAAATAATTTTGAAAAAATATTTTTTCAGCGAAGCCCAAGTTGCTGAAAAGTAACGTTGAGCCCCGATGGATCCGATGGCAAAGTGTGGTCAAAAATTTTAAATTTATATTAAATAATTAATGAGACACTTTCGGATAATATAAATGTATCTTATAGTGAGATAAACTACAGCAAAGGCAAACAGCCCCCCTCAAAAAAGGCTGTTGCCAATGAAAACAAACAGTGTAAAAACACCAGAAAACATGACTCCAGGCACTGAAAAAACTGGCCCGGAATCAGTCATCAAATTACACTCTATCTGATGCAAAACAGAGACTCCCAGGGGAGAATCTGCAGAACATCAGATGGAAGATGCAGAACACAAACATTATACACCCATGGGTGAAAACGTAACTATGGGGAAAATAACAGAAAACATTCTGTAACCAAGCAACTCTCCCAGGAAATTTTAGAAATGAAATTTCTCAAAAATATGCCAAAGGAATGGGAGAATTGCAAGGGGGGACTTTAGAAGGATAGGGGAGAGGAAACACTGAATAAGCAGTGCAACAATTAGCAAGAATGACAACAAGAGGCCCATGCCTCGAAAATAGGCAACTTAACATAATTTCATCAAAAAATTTTAAGTACAGCCCTGATTAGTTTTTGTCACTTCTTTTTCCTCTCCTCCTTCTATCCTCCTTAGAATCACATTTTCTCCAAAAATTACGTGTCTGGCATCCTTTAAACTGAGATTTACAAGCACAAAGATCAGTGAGATGTTGACTGATGAAGGGCCAAACAGAGAATGATAATTGGCGCCAATTTCGGGACGTCTGCGTCACTGCGCATGCGCAGTAGAGGCGTAGTATGGAGGTCCTTTAGGACATGATTTCTTTTTGTTTTGGATGCAAATTTTGGGGATTGGGGGGCAAAATTTGTGTTTGGCCCTGGTTTTGTTGGAGTTAGCACCAGCTAAGTCTGGGTCATTGGTACAGTATAAAAATATCCAATAAGCTCAACTATATAATACAGAGTGAACCCCTCAAGGAGAAAAGGAGTATTAGGCTTTACATGTATCTTTCTTATTTTATGATAAATTAGAAAGATACAATACCCTTCATAATTGAGCACAATAACATTCATGTTCTCTACTAACATCCAGTATAACCCATTATACTAATTATTTTTAAAGTAAGTCAATAAATAAAGTTAGTCCAGAGAATTGAGACTCTTTATAATCATTAAAAGTGTCCGAGGATTGTATATTAACGCCCGTTTGACACTTGACATATACAAATGCTTCACACCGAGCTACACTTTAAAAATATGACATGAATGAATTTTTAACATTAATATTACACTTTAAAACCATCCTGGAAACGACTCAGAATTACTGACTCCGGAGGAGAAATTCCCTTGCTTTTCACTATAAAGCAGGTGACCTAAGGGAACACCCTCCCCCCCCCCCCTTCCCCTTACCCTAGGTCAAATAGCCCAGAGCGAAGAGGGCAGCAGGATGGAGTCACTGGCAGAACAGAAAGCCTGCATAACTATAGTTGCAACCTTTTAGTGGATGACATTCTGAGCAACAGATAACGGACCTAAACAATGCAGGTCTCCAGAAATGGACTCAATATTTCTGAGATAAAAATTTGTGAATGTGGATGGCTGAGACCAATAAGCAGCCTTCATTAAATCTGTAATAGCCACACTATTAGCGTAAGCCCAAGATGTAGAAAGAGCTCTTACTTCATGAGCCGAAATCTTAAGCACAGACTGCTGGGAAGAAGATAAACTTTCATAAGCAGTACGGATAGTTAATTGAATCCATCTAGCAATAGAATGGACCGAAATGTCCTTTCTATTAGGCATCAGAGACAGAAAGAAACGTTTTCGTCCCTTTCTGATAACTGAGATCTCTGTTTATAAATGCGTAAAGCTCTAACAGGACAGAGTAAAGGCCTACGCCCGTCTGAAGACGGAAGAGCCTTAATAACAATAGGTTCCGGATATTTATTAGGAGCCTGATTCTTAGCTAAAAATCCAACATTAGTAGTGAAGGTGATAGTGTTCCCGACACTACGATAGTGAGAATCGTCCACCGATAGTGCATGAAGCTCACTGACTCTTCTAGCAGAAGAGAAAGCTAAGAGAAAAGCTGTCTTATAAGACAAGAATTTGAAATCTACTGTCCCAAGAGGCTCAAATGGCTTTTCCTTAAGTTTAAGAAGAACCCAAGCTAAATTACACTTAGGAATTAACCTAAGAGTTCTGGGTCTATTTATCGAGAAGTTTCTAACTAACTTAGATAAAGAGACATTAGATCCAATTTGTAAACTATCGTGATGTGCATAGGTATCAGATAACATAGACCTATAACCCTTAATAGTAACAGGCTGCAGTTTGATTTCGTCAAACAAGTATACAAGAAAGTTTGCAATGTCTGGTATGGAGGGATCAAAAATATCAACAGAATGATCCCTACACCAATGACAAAAAACCTTCCACTTAGCCGCATAATTTAGCGAAGAGGAGGTCCTCCCACAGTTAGAAATCGCGTCCACTGCTCGTCCTGTAAAATGCTTGCCATGCAAGAAGGACCGCACAACGGAAAAACGTGAGGGTTGAGACCTTGCGGGTTGTGATGAAGTCGACGCGGTTTCCCCTGCGAAAGAAGATCCCCCCGTGGAGGAAGCTTTCGCGGTAGGTCCGACAACAGACACCTGAGTAGATTTATCCACGGTCTCTGTGGAGACAGAGATGCTACCAACAGAATCTTGCACTGAGATTGTTTTATCTTTAGCAATATTTGCTGAATCAACGGCACTGGAGGATATGCATATCCTATCATTCCGTCCCATGAGATCGATAGAGCGTCTACTGCAAATGCTCTTGGATCCGGGCACGGTGACACATACGTCTGCAACTGATTGTTGAGATGTGTTGCAAATAAGTCTATCATTGGCCGTTCCCACTGGTAGCAAATCTGATTGAATACTTGTTTGTTGAGAGTCCACTCCGACGGCAACAAGCGACCCTTCCATGAAAGGGAGTCTGCTAGTACATTCAGACGACCCGGTATATGACGGACCGAAAGTAGAACTTGATGTTCTAGAGCAAACAGAAGGATTCTCTCCGTTAGATTGAATAACGGAACGGAATGAGTGCCTCCCTGGTTCCGTATATACGCCACTACTGTCATATTGTCGGACAGAATTTGGACATGAGCTTTGTGAATAATGTCCATCCAATGACGTAACGCAAGCCAAATTGACATCATTTCCTTGATGTTTATGTGCTTGCTTAGGAACTGTGGATCCCAAAGACCCTGGCATCTCGAATCCGTTGGGATCAATGTTGCACCCCAACCTGTTTGACTGGCATCCGTCATAATGGTAAAACTCGGATCCGGCAACTGCAGTGGAACTCCCTGAGTTAACCACTGAATGTTTGCCCAAGTCTGAATCTCTTGTTTCACTTGATCTGACAAGAGAACGTCTATGTCGAGCGAATGAATCTTCACACTCCAATTCTGAGTTAAGAAAATTTGGAGAGGACGAGTGCGCAACCGCCCCATCGGAATGAGATCCATGGCGGCTCCGCACAAACCTATCAGTCTCATAAACTCCCTCGCTGTGACTTTGTCTGCATGAAGACAATAGCGAGCGTAACAACTGACTAATTTCGCTCTGGTTAACGGCAGATGAACGAGATTGTTGTGCGTCTCGAAGCTCATTCCCAGATGAGTGAATGACTTGGACGGCACCAGATCCAACTTCTCCTCGTTTATAACAAAACCGAGACGTCGGAGCAATAGAAGCAGATTCTGCACATCGTTCTGAAGCGTTAACTCGTTGCTGTACCTCTGAAGAATGTCGTCCAGGTAGGCAGACGTTACCGCAGACGAATGAGCTCGGAAATACATCATTACCGAGTTCATTACCCGAGTGAAAGCCCAGGGTGCTAGGTTCAATCCGAAGCACATCGCCCGGAATTGATACACAACTCCTAGGACTGCGAAGCGTAGATACTTTCTGAATGTCAGATGTACCATGACAAGAAAGTACGCATCCTTGAGATCTATGCTTGTAGCATAATCGTTCACCCGAATACTCGCTCTGACCGACCGAATCGTCTCCATAGAAAATTTCGGAGCGACGATCAGCTTGTTTATCCAGCTCAAATCTATGACTGGACGGAACGAGCCGTCTGGTTTCGGAACCAGAAACAGTTGGCTGTAGAATCCCGGTGTTTCCTGGTCTTCTACGACCTCTACCGTGTTCTTCATTAAAAGAGACTGCACCTCCGATAACAGAGCGTCTCTTTTCTGCGGATTTGACGGAAGTTGAGTCCATTTTGGACTTCGAGTTAACGGAGGCTTTCGTTTGAAGGATATTCTTAGACCTTCCGAAATCACCCCTCTCACCCAAGGGTCGTCCGTAATCGCCGCCCACTCTTCTGAAAAACTCGACAACCTTCCGCCAACCGGAACACGATAGAGGTTGATGCCATCACCTCCTGGACCTGCGAGGCCTGCGGGAGGAGAAACCACGTCCTCCACGACCTGCACCTCGTCCCGTCGACCTCGGGGCGTCTGACCGATTGTCCCGGCCCGAAGGACGTCCCGCACGAGAGTCGCTGCCTTGAATAAGACCAAGAGGACGCACCAGAACCTCTATAGGAACCTTTCTTGGGTGCATTAGACCCAGAAGTCCCTGTCTAATTCTTCTCTGCCGTATCCGACTTTTTGGAAGCGGATTTAAACAACAGAGAATCCGAAGCTTTCTTCGTAATTTTATCGTAGACTGCAGAAAGCTTGCCGTCGAATAGAAGTTCTCCGGAGACCGAAGCGACTCTGAGAGAGTTCTTCACCTTACTATCCACGCGTGTGGATGTAGCTAAGGCTGCGTCACGTCTAACCAACTCCAGGTTTGCCACTGAAAGGGCAGAGTTATACGTGGAATAAGCCACTGCCCTTGAAAGAAGTCTTAAAAAGGATTTATATCCTGGAATTCTTTCCCTTGAAGACGCAGTGATAACGCCTTTGTAAGATGGTCTGTGTAAGATAAAGCGTCTAAACTGGCCCTGTTAGACGTGATTGTCGTATCCAACATCACGGTAGGAACGGACATAGATGACGGTAACGACAATTCTAAGTCTTCCGCCTTGTCGTCAAGATGCAGAGGAACTCTCGGAATACCCTGTCCTGCCGTATCGAATTTATTCCTTGCATTAATGAAAGGCAGGTTAAGAGCATTGGAGGACAAGAAACCAGCTTTGCCTGTTTTGGAAGCAAGCTTGAATATAGCGTCATTCAATAATTCAAATGTTCTTGTGACATTATTGAACTGAGACGGAAACTCAGGGACAATGTCTCTGAACCCCTCAAAGAATTCAGTGTCCAATGACGCTATTATTCTCTTGTCCGGAACCACAGCAGTCTGGCCCGACGGAACAACGTGAGGAAGGAAGTGCCGGATAAAATCCACGGCAGCTTTATGTTGTTCCGAAAGGGATAGCTCCAAGTCATCCGTATCCCTTTCACCATCTGGTCGGACCTCACGATGCTCCCGGTCGTCCGCACCCGATGCTTCGGCGGAACGTACCGACCCAGCGTCGTCGGATAATTCCCGATCCGACACCGATTCTGTCGGCTGCTGAGATGCTGCGATAATTTGTGCTATCTGAGCAAGCACGTCCATCATTGAGGCCTGCGGAGTGGCGGTCTTTCGCTGCTTCGCCACGGGAAGCTCCGCATCAACTGACTCCCGCATACTCTTCCTATGCGAACGTCCGGAGTCTACCGGCCTCATGTCCCTGGCTACCGGATGGCGTGACCTGGTCGCCAAAGAATCCCTTATCGGCGAAGCTGGTAGAATATCCGCGGTCACGTAGCCAAGGTGCGGTCGTGTGCGCTGGTGAGAGGATGAGGAAGCCTGAGCAGTCTCCGCGGACTGCCTAAACAACGGAGCGTCCCGAGCGACAGACGTGTGCTCCGCTTGCAACACACTTTGTACCACAACATCAGGTCCCTGATGTTGTTGTATGAGAGAGGGACCTCTCTCGCTTGCGGCCCGGCTGGACCTGGACGAGCTAGGAACCGGACTAGAAGGCTTCCTCCGATCTCTCCTAGCATCCGCCGTCACTGGGTGTGCACCTAGTATATTTATAGTGCTCGCATCACCCAACATTTCCTCCTGGACCGCAACGGAAGAACCCGGCTGCCGAACCATTCGGTGAATGGACGCTACACCGGGCGAGCTAGCAGACGACAGCGCCGTCGATCCTACTAGGGACCTCTTAGGCAACTGTCGTATCTCCATGAACACTTTTGCCGCTAACTCTTCATTCAATTGTGACGACGGAAGCGCACTCTTGGAAGATAACATGGAAACATCACCCTGTTCTTGTTCCTCTGAAATAGAAACTGATAGACTAGAGTGACCCTGCGGAGAAAGGACCAGCATAGCCCTTTCTCCACTAACAACATACCGTGACACACGTTTCCAATGTTTGTCATCCCAATATTGACATATTGAACAGGAGTTAGTGCGAGTACACTGACTACAATTAATACAATGATCATGAAAGTCAGAGGAAGATTTCTTCCTATTACAATTTGAACAATGTCCTTTCATTGTGAAAAGACAACAACAAGTCCTAGTACTCGCACAAACCCCTAAACACAAAGATACATAATAACATGATCCATTAACATTGAAAAAAGCAAATGAAAATCAAAATAATTTTTGAAAAATATTTTTTCAGCGAAGCCCAAGTTTCTGAAAAGTAACGTTGGGCCCCAATGGATCCCAAGGGTAAGTGTGGTCAAAAATTTTAAAATTATTTTAAATAATTATTGCAACACTTACGGATAATAATAATGTATCTTGTAATGAGATAAACTACTCCAAAGGCAAAAAGCCCCCCTCAAAAGAGACTGTTGCCAATGTAAACAAGAAATGTATAAACACCAGAAAACATGACTCCAGGCACTGACAATACTGGCCCGAAATCAGTTATCAAAATTACACACTATCTGATGCAAAACAGAGACTTCCAGGGAAGAATCTACAGAACATCAGATGGTAGATGCAGAACACAACGTCTAAACACCCATGGGTGAAAACGTAAACATGGGGAAAATAACAGAATTCATTCTGTAACCAAGCTAATTCTCCCAAGAAATTTTAGTAGTAATCTTACTCAAAAATATGCCAAAAGCATGGGAGAATAGCAAGGGGGGACTTACAGGATAAGGAGAGAGGAAAAACTGAATAAGCAGTGCAACTTCAAAGCAAGAATGACAACAACAGGCCCATGCCTCGAAAATAGGCAACTTAACATAATTTTATAATAAAATTTTAAGTTACAGCCCTGATTATTTTCTGTCACTCCTTTTTCCTCTCCTCCTTCTCTATCCTCCTTAGAATCACCATTTCTCCAATATTTATGTGTCTGCCATCATTTAAACTGAGATTTTCAAGCACAAAGATCAGTGAGATGTTAACTGATGAAGGGCCAAACAAAGAATGATGATTGGCGCCAATTTCGGAACGTCCTTGACACTGCACATGCGCAGTGGGGGCAAAGTATGGAGGTCCTTTAGGACATGATTTCTTTTGGTTTTAGATGCAAATTTTGGGGATTGGGGGGCAAAATTTGTGTTTGGCCCTAGATTTTTAAGAGTTAGCACCAGCTAAGTCTGGGTCATTGGTACAGTATAAAAATATAGAAATTTTGGGCGTGGCCCTCCCATAACGATGGCAAATATTGTCCCTCGAACATCCCATGAACAAATCTGAGTCTACAACTCAAAAGGAAGCTGCATACCAAATATCAGGTCTCTGCTATTGCTGGTTCATGAGAAGAAGATTTTTAAATATTTTGGTGCCCCTTGAGGGTGTGGCACCACCCAGGGAGAGGGGCAACTTCATTTGAATAAATCCGAATTGGCATTAGGGAATAAACATTTACCCAACATTTGAATAAAATTGGGTTAGTGGTTTTGGAGAAGTTGGTTTTGTAAAGTTTACGAAGGACGATGGATGGAAAGTGATCAGTAAAGCTCCCCTTGAGCTTCGCTCAGGTGAGCTAAAAATATTCTACCTGCTGGTCTGGAGAGGAAAATTTTTAAAGCACTTTGCCTGAAATGCACTAAATTCAAACTCGGGCTCCAATAGTGAGCCCAAGTATGAACCCAGGGGGTCAATTTGAACAAACTTGAATCAGATCCACTCCACAATGTTGCATACCGAATATCAAAATATTCTGTTTGCTGGATCTGGAGAAGAAGATTTTTAAAGAAATTTCCTTGAAATGCACTAAGTTCAAATTTGGGCTCCAATAGTGAGCCCAAATATGAATGCAGGGGGCCGATTTGAACAAACTTCAATCAGATACACCCCACAATGCTGCATACCAAATATCAAAAGATTCTGCCTGCTGGATCTTGAGAAGAAGTTTTTGAAGAAATTTGCCTGAAATGCACTAAGTTCTAATTCAGGCTCCTATACTGAGCCAAAATATGAACCCAGGGGGCCGATTTGAACCAACTTGAATCAGATTCACCCCACAATGTTGCATACCAAATATCAAAAGATTCTGCCTGCTGGATCTGGAGAAGATTTTTTAAGAAATTTGCCTGAAATGCACTCAGTTCAAATTCGGGCTTCTATAGTGAGCCCAACTATAAATCCAGGGGGCCGATTTGAACAAACTTGAATCAGATCCACCCCATAATGCTGTATACCAAATATCAAATGATTCTGCCCACTTGTGCTGGAGAAGAAGATTTTTAGTAATTTCTTTAATATACACAGGGGGCTTTCGGAGTTATGCCCCTATGGAGCCCCAAGTGGGCATGTCCATTTCATGTGAACAAACTTGAATTGACATATGGTGATGAACATCCATACCAAGTTTCAAGCAAATCGACCTAGTGGTTTCAGAGGAGAAGTCGTTTGAAAAAAGTTCACGACGACGGGCGGACGACAAGTGATAAGTTGAGCTCCCTTCGGTGAGCTCAAAAGTTAAGACAATGGTTTAAAACACATCGGACGAGGGTTAAATAGTGGCAGAATGATAGAATGATAATAAGCACCATATAGAAGCAATATAAAGGCCATGGGATAAAAAGCGTGTCGACAGCTGCCCTGAATAGAAACATGGACACACTGAAAATGTCTAAGTGTGAGCTAAACAGAAAACTCAAAGTTCAAAAGTTGAAGAGAATTTGAATTGAAATTCAGTGGACAAGGGTGAAACCATGGTACAATGATAATGAAGAACATATATGAGGAATATAAGCACCATGGGAAGAGAAAGAACACAGCAGGTGACCTAAAGACAAACTTAAACATGAAACTCTGAGGAAAACAGAAAAGTAAACGTAACTAAAAATGGTAAGAAAAAGGTTTAAAACACACTGGGTGAGGGTTAAAGAGTGGTAGAATGATAATGAGCTTTATAAAGGCCATGGGATGAAAAGGGTGTCAGCAGTCGATGTAAACAAAAAATTTAACCCACTGAAAATGTCGAAGTATGAGCTAAACAGAAAACTAAACGTTCAAAATTGGAAGAAACATTTTAAGAAATTCACTGGACAAGGGTTAAACCATGGTAGAATGATAATGAAGAAGATGCATGATGAATATAAGCACCATGGGAAGAGAAGGAACACAGCAGGTGAGCTAAACACTAAGTTAAACATGAAATTCTGAGCAAAACAAAAAACTAAACGCAACTAAAAATGTCAAGAAAAATGATTAAAATGCAGAGTATGAGGGGTAAATCATGGAACAATGATACTGAGGAACATGTATAATGAATATAAGTGCCATGGGAAGAGAAGGTGCACAGCAGCTGACCTAAACAGTAAGTTAAACATGAAATTCTGAGCTAAACAGAAAAGTAAACGCAACTAAATAATGTTAAGAGAAACATTTCAAACACACTGGGTGAGGGTTAAATAGTGGTAGAATGATAATAAGCACCATATGGAGGCATTATAAAGGCCATGGGCTGAAAAGGGTGTCAGCAGTCGATGTAAACAAAAACAATTTAACCGACTGAAAATGTCAAAGTGTGAGCTAAACAGAAAACTAAACGTTCAAAATTGGAAGAAAAATTTTAAGAAATTCACTGGACAAGGGTTAAATCATGGTAGAATGATAATGAAGAAGAGGTATGATGAATATAAGCCCCGTGGGAAGAGTAGGAACACAACAGCAGGTGAGCTAAACACTAAGTTAAACATGAAATTCTTAGCTAAACAAAAAACTAAATGCAACTAAAAATGTCAAGAAAAATGATTAAAATGCAGCGTATGAGGGGTTAATCATGGAACAATGATACTGAGGAACATGTATGATGAATATAAGTGCCATGGGAAGAGAAGGAGCACAGCAGCTGACCTAAACACCAAGTTAAAACATGAAACTCTGAGCTAAACAGAAAAGTAAACGCAACTAAATAATGTTAAGAGCAACGTTTAAAACACACTGGGTGAGGGTTAAATAGTGGTAGAATGATAATAAGCACCATATGGAAGCATTATAAAGGCCATGGGATGAAAAGGGTGTCAGCAGTTGATGTAAATAAAAAATTTAACCCACTGAAAATGTCGAAGTGAGGGCTAAACAGAAAACTAAACGTTCAAAATTGGAAATAAAATTTTAAGAAATTCACTGGGTTAAGGGTTAAACCATGGTAGAATGATAATGAAGAAGATGTATGATGAATATAAGCACCATGGAAAGAGAAGGAACACAGCAGGTGAGCTAAACACTAAGATAAACATGAAATTCTGAGCTAAACAGAAAACTAAACGCAACTAAAAATGTCCAAAAAAAAGTTTAAAATGCAGGGTATGAGGGGTTAAATCATGGTAGAATGATAATAATAATAATGATATAGCAGCATTATAAAGGCCATGATATGGAAATAGGGCGAGTAAGTGACCTAAACAGAAACTTCAACATTATTGGACACGTATGCTGACGCCGACCGATCGAGCCATGCCATAAGCTCACACAACTAAAGTTGGTGAGCTGAAAATTAGGGTACCAGAGCAAAAGCCAACATTTTCCTTGCTCATGTTTCATATTCAGTCAAACGCAAATTATATTTTGTTTTTATAAATTTGTTTTATCACATATTATTGAAGAGTGCCCACAGGCACTCTTCAATAATTTGCGATAAAACAAATTTTGATAAACATATTCAGACCACCAAAAATAATGTAGCCCACAACCAATTAAGTTACTATTTCACGTCTGACAAATGGTCACCTCAAAAATCTGTGGAAGTCAGTGATTTTCACATGAGACTAGTATGAAATTGGAAAAGTTGAGGATCTCATTTTCCTGCAAGCCTTCAGTGGTATTGAGGAGCTATTCTGGTACTAGTGGTCATATAATAAATTTTGTAATGGATGCTGTTCTATAGGAAGTCGGACAAATGGACAAAGTGTAAATCTGTCTTGAAACAAGTTGTTGAACATACAAAGGTTTTTTTTGGAAGTGCAGTCAAACTTGGAATATGGGCAACAGAAAATTGTGCTATATGTACATTGCCATCTCAGATTCCATCAGTTGTTGAAGTTTAGTGATCCTAGGATTGAAACTGTTGATGTCATGGTGTCAATTCTCTACTTGAGGAGTTAACTATAAAATACACAAGAAACATTTATAACCTGGATTGTGGTCAAAATATGGTGACTTGAGATCAAAAGCTACTTGGACATAATTCCCTTCTAACATGCAGTTAGCCACAAAATATAGGAACATAAAGGCATTCAATGTAGCACAAGAGAATGACCAGGTCTGCGATTATAGGTTAGAGACTTTTGAAGTTATGATCCTGACAAATAGTGAATAGCATCAAATGATACTGAAAGAAGTATGTATTCTGTTAAAACAGTCAGAAAGAGTGGGTTAGTGCCTAAATAATCAGGTTGGAAGACCACAGAATCCATCTATTACAGACCGATCAGCATAGAATACATGGATTCCGTTGGTTTCCCTGAACTGATAGTCAACACACTTGAGTGGAGTTCCCAAGATGTGAGGAAACATATTACTTGGTGTTTTTCTTGCAAAAGATTCCCATCATTGGTGTTTATGTTTGTAAAAACATTAAGCTGAATAGCGTGCCTCACTTCATAGAGTAGCGCACTGTATATAGCGCACCTCCGATTTTCAAAATAGAAAGGCTAAAAGTGCTAAACTTTGGGGGGCAGCAAAATTTGTTAACATTTCTTTGCCTTGCTACAATTTATGAGAGAGTGCCTAAGGTACTCTTCCATAAATTGTAACAAGGCAAATCCACATCAACTGAATAATTTAACTTCAAAGATAATATGAAGCATATCCACGCCACAGAATAAGAAGCCATTAATTTTCAGTACCTGTATTTCAGAATTAAGACCAAATATGGGCTTTTAGCACTCCACTGTTTAAAGGTGCAACTTATGGGGCACTTGTGTGAATGATGTTTTCCCTGATAAGAGACAAGCCATCAAAATCATTTTTCCCTCCTGCGAATATTTCTTCACTTAATCGAATGGCAGCTTCAAGATGTTTTTCTTGGGCAGAAGAACTGGCTGATCTGCTAAAAGTAATACCAATCCTTGAAACCAAAACTGTATTTCCAAAAAGGGTATGATGAGAATCACTTTTATACCATGATTAATCTTGAATTAAGTGAATGGAGGTGATATTTTTTTAATGAAAAATATCATCTTGAAATTAGCCGAAAGAACCCAGACTTTTTCAGCATTAGAAAAATGTTAAAGATAAAATCACCACACTTCTAAAAGCATTTTTCAATAATTCCTTTGTCAAGATAAGTATTTATTTGAGACTGAATCATCAATTTCTCACCAAATTTCTTGTGGTTCTACAGACTGAAAAAGTTTTTCATCCAATTCTTATCCACAGCACTGTAAGATCGATAGAAGACAAGAGTCACTGCTCAACCCTAAAGTCCCCATCTGCTTATACAGGCAGCCAACAATGCTGCAGAACCACAATTAAGTCACCTGCAAATGTGCACATGTATATTTGGTAGTTATGACCATAAAATTAATCTATTTGATGCTGTAAGGGTTAGAGATCTCCAAATATCATATTCATATTGAATATTACCAGCTATAAAGGTATTTACATTTATATTATGTACAGAGGAGATATTGTCAGTGTTGTTGGCTGTTATTGTTTCCTTCTGTCATTTATGTCGAGTGTTTTGGCCTTGTTGATTAATCCTCCAGAAAATTGCATCAAAGCAGTACTGTTTGGTTTCCTTCCACATTCCATGCATGAGAAGTTTGGTGGACAGGGCAGCCTGATATGGGTTAACGTTACTCCAGGTGGTATCTTCTTTAAGCACAAACTTTTCAAGAAGTGAAATATGTCAAGACTTGATGAGGGGTGTCATTAGTTTCCTTCTCAATATCAGTGTCCTCTCCCTTGTCACTGACAGATAGCTGATCATCTGCATCCATGGTTGCATTGTAGCTATCATAAGTACATTTGATCTCTTTCACAACTGGCGCTATTTCTCCCAAAGACATAACAAGCTGTGCAAGTTGCTGCTTGATGAATTCCACATCACTCTTTTTTGTTTACTTTTTCAATTTCATGGTGTGTATTAGAATTTGAAACCGAAGCTTGCATGTCTTGTGTAATGAAGTTACCGTTTCACTGTTCACCTTTCACGATTGTGAACTCTTTGCCTGAGTGCCTTTCGTAGTTTTTCAATTAGTAGTTACAAGTTTTGTGGGCTATCTTGGCCATTTCATTACACAAAGTGTCCATCACCTTTAAAATCTTGTTCAAGATTGCATTTTGGGCATTTAAGTCAGTGAGACCATGCCCTAACTCAGTAGCAGTTGTTACACATGTTCTTTCCATGGCCTTTCATTGCTTGCTTTCTGGGATAAACACTGATAATGGCATTTCACCTGTGTGATTAAAACTCAGCAAAAGTGACGAAATGAGTGTCATTGGCGGTGATGAACTTGTCCTTGATGTTTTTGAATCTGCTAAACAATTAATGGAACAAATATTTGAACTTAACAGAGATATTTAACTTAAATAAAATCAAAAAACATATGAGTAAAATAGTTATAGAGCAATCCACATGCAGGAATGCTTCCAGAAAATATCCATATGCATCACTGATCTTGTGGAGCCTCCTTACATCAAAATGGGGAGGTAGAACTCTATATTAATATCACAAGAGCCTTGTTTGAGACAGTTGAGACTGTCTTTTTTCAGTGAACCAGAATTGATAAGCAAACTGCAACTGTATTGAAGTGCTAAATGAAGAAGTAGTCATATACATACAAGTAGGGCCAAACAAAATTAAATAATTAATTCTCAGGCATTTTTTTTTAAATGAATGAGGGAGGGCAGTTTCTATTTTTATTTTTTATTTCTGATGGAATGGTCGCTGATGCTTCAAATCCCTTTGTGGAAGCCTAAAATTAAATACTAGAGCTTCCATGTTGATTTTACTGATATTTTTTATTGTAACAGTACTAGTGTTACAATGATAACAATCAGTGAAATCAACATCATTTATTAATGAACTATTCTAATTTCCCAATAAATAAAATAAATATCTTGTTAATAGGTTTAAACTTGATTCAAAACAGCTGATCTGGCATGGAAATTAAAATTTTTTAGTAAATTTTGTTTCTTAACATACCTACCACAATTGTTTACAATTGGCTGTAACATAAGTGCAAGCCCTACTTCGGAACTAACTCAAGCTTTTAGAATCTTTTCCAAACAAGTTGGAAAAGTACTAGAGTGCAAAAGCACGAAAAAGATCGAAAAAAGGGTCGAGCGAGACCAGCGCTCGAAATTACAGGTACTCTCTCTGCACACCTCTTGCGTTTACCGAGCGCATGCGCAACAAACCGTGACGTCAATTCCGTATTTCCGCCAACGAGAAGTTTGTGATTTAGCGGGGAGGCATCGATATCAAAGATATCCCCAAGGAGGGTGGGCCTCCGGTAAACAATTGTGGTAGGTATGTTAAGAAACAAAATTTACTAAAAAATTTTAATTTCTTTTCAACCTACTCACAATTGTTTACAATTGGCTGAATAAACAATAGGAGGAGGTGAATCACATAACCAATACCAACAAGAGTAGCAGTAACGAAAGCAAGGATGGCAGAGAACAAAAACTAAAACCTGTAATGAAGAAAGAGAGAAGGCACCTGAAAAGAACAAGGCTGAGAGAAGCGCAACCTCGACAAAAACAATTTAACGAGGGTGCACCACAGCCTGAGCAGCAACGAGAGGACCTAAAGAATAAAGGTCCTCAGATTGCTGCTGAAGGTGGCGGAGATAAAAGGAGGAGAAGGTAGAAGCATTCCTCCAGTAAGCCGCATTCATAACATCACGGAGCGAAACAGAATTGGAGAACGCCCAGGATGTAGAAATGGCACGAACCTCGTGAGCATTAAGCCGGTTCGAAACAAGATCCGATGCAGACAAGCGAGAATAAGCCAGCTTGATTGCAAGACAGATCCACCTGGAAATAGAATGGGAAGAGATAGACTGCCGCTTAGGAATGAGAGACAGAAAAAAATCTCTTCCGACCCCTCCTAATGAACTGAGTGCGAGTAATGTAAGTCTTGACCGCACGAACAGGACAAAGAAGAGGCCTCCGTCCATCTACAGCAGGGAGAGCCCGAATGCAGATGGGAGGAGGTACCGAATCGGGGAGTTGATTCTTAGCCAGAAAAGAGCAATCAGTAGTGAATGTAACACTGTTAGCCTCATTTCGGAAGAAGGCAGAATCAACAGATAGCGCATGAAGCTCACTGACTCGACGAGCAGAAGCAAACGCTAGAAGAAAAGCCGTCTTATAGGTGAGAAAACGCATGTCGGTCTCAGATAAAGGCTCGAAAGGCGCCCCCTCCAAACAGTGCAACACCCATGCCAAGTTCCACTTGGGTGTAAGACGCAAAACTCGAGGCCTCTTCAAAGAAAAGTGCCGAATAAGTTTGGAGAGGAAAAGATTACGACCGATACACCGCTTTCCCACATAAGAGAAAGTATCAGACAGCATAGACCGATAGCCCTTAATCGTAATAGGCTGGAGGCCCTTGGAGTCAAAAAGAAAAACCAGAAAATCCGCAATTTGAGCGATAGACGGATCACGGTAATTCACATTGTGATCTGAACACCAGCGGCAGAAAACCTTCCACTTGGCGGCATAAGTCATTCCAGTGGAAGGTCGCCGCGATGCAGAAATGCACTCCACTGATCGTCTCGAAAAACCTCTACGTCGGAGACTGGACCTGATAAAAGACAGGCGTGAAGGGACAGGCTCGCCAGGTTGTTGTGATACTTCCTGGGACGACCCTGTGAAAGAAGATCGCGACGTAGAGGTAGACGAATCGGTCGATCGGCCAATAGAGGCCGCAGCAGATTGATCCACACCCTCTGTGGAGACAGGGGTGTGATCAGAATGATCCTGCAACTGCAAGCACGAATCTTCGCTAAAACTTGAGGAAGAATCGGTGCAGGAGGAAAGGCATAGCCGACCCAGCCTGTCCAGTCCAGAGACAGAGCGTCTACTGCAAATGCCAGAGGATCTGGACAAGGGGAGACAAAAGTCTCTACCTGATGATTCCAGCGAGTAGCGAAAAGGTCGACCTGAGGACGACCCCACTGCTCGCAAATCGCCTGAAACACCGACCGATGTAGCATCCATTCGGTTGGAAGGACACTGTCGCGTCGGGACAGGGAGTCTGCTAGGACGTTGAGACGCCCGGGAATGTGTCGAATGGACACCCGAGCGTTCACATCCCGCGCCAACAGAAGAAGATCCCGAGACAGCCGATACATAGGAATCGAATGAGTGCCTCCCTGATTCCGTATGTAGGCCACTACTGTCGAATTGTCCGAAAGAAGTAGGACAACATGGTCCGACAGATGAGGGATCCAAAGCCGAAAACTCAACAGAAGAGCAAGGAGCTCCTTCTGGTTGATATGAAGGTCCACCTGCTCGCTGTCCCACTCTCCGTGAGCAGACAGACCGAGAGGGTCCAACGTCGCACCCCAGCCCCGATCGCTGGCATCCGCAGTAAGGATGCGATCGGCCAAAGGAAGATCCAACGGAACACCCTGTGTCAGCCAGGGAATATTTGCCCAAGGGCGGAGGTGACAAAGCAGAGACCGAGGAATAGTGAGTTCCAGGTCCAGCGGATCTACATTCGGACGCCAATGATCCAACAGGAAGTGTTGGAGAGGTCGGACAAACAAGCGACCGAGCGGAATGAGATCGGTCACCGAACCGCAAAGGCCCAGCATCCGAAGGAAAGTCCTGGCCGAGACCGAGGAAGAGTGAAGCAGGTCCCGAGTCAAGGCGGAAAGAATCGTCGCCCGAGCCTGGGGAACCGACACTACATTGTGAAGAGTGTCGAAATCCATCCCCAAATGACGGAATCGCTGAGAAGGAAGAAGATCCGACTTCTCGCGATTGACTCTGAAACCCAGCGACGCTAGAAGGCAAAGAAACTGCCGGACATCGAACTCCAGAACAGCAGCATCGTGGTGCCGTTGGAGGATGTCGTCTAGGTAGGCGGACGAAGTCACCGCCGACTGAGTGCGATGGAAAGCAAGCACATGTGACATCAGTCGGGTGAAGGCCCAAGGAGCCAGGTTCAAACCGAACGGGAGAGCTCTGAATTGAAAAACTCGATCCCGAAACGAGAACCGAAGGTATTTCCGTGACGCCAGATGAATGGGTACATGGAAGTAGGCATCCTTCAGGTCGATACTGGCCGCAAAATCGCCCTGATGAACTGAACGTCGAACCGACCGGAAAGTCTCCATACTGAAACGAGGAGCAATTATGTACTCGTTCAGGGAACTCAGATCGATGACAGGACGAAATTGGCCGTTTTTCTTCGGCACCAAGAAAAGTCTCGAGTAAAACCCCGGTGAAAGGGTGTTCCTGACCACCTCGATCGCCCCTTTGGTGAGGAGATTGTCGATCTCCTGCACCAGAAGGTCCCGACGCAGAGAATCTGAAGGGACCTGAGTCGGAAGGGGCACCCGAGATAAACTGGGGTGCCGATGGAAGGACAGTCGCAGACCGGAATGAATGACGTCGAGGACCCAAGAGTCCGACGTTATCTCTGTCCAACGGTCGTAAAACAGCGACAGCCTTCCTCCGACTGGAGGCGAATCGAGGTGAGAACCTTCACTTGCGGCCTCGACGAGGCCCCCGAGAGGAGAAACCACCTCGGGAAGTGACAGAGTCCTGAGACTTTCCAGCCTGAGGCTGCCAGCGGGCCTGGCCACGTCGGCGCTTCTTATGAGCAGAAGGAGCAGACGGAGCCGAAGGCGTAGCCGACGTCGCCGACGAGGCAGACGCAGCAGCACGCTTGGCGGGCCTGGAACGACCCCCACCCGCAGCAGCAGGTGGGTCAAGCTGTCTCAGCAAAAGCTGGTCCTTCGAATGACGAAGAACTTCGCCACGAACAGCTTCCACGGAACCATGGAACAACTGAGGTCCTACCAAAGAGGCAGACCTCAGAACAGCACGTTGCTCAGAAGGAAGGGATGGTAAAGAATCCAAAACCGCATCCCGGCGTGCCAGCTCCAAATTGGCCGTGTTACAGGCGTGAGCGTGAGTCAAGTTCATAAGAGCCTGTGACAAAACGCGAAAAGGCGCCTGAGCGTCATCAAACTCCCCTGGTGGAAAATATTCAGCCAGAGCAGCGACAACATGGTCCGCGAGAGATAACATACCCAGCATCTCTCGGGACAGGCCCACCATAGACTCAACTACCGACATCGGGAGAACTGCCGACTTAGGCTTAGTCAACCCGAGGGAAGAAGAATCCTCATCCACAGTAGTCATCCCTTGGAAGACTGGTGGAGAGACGGAATCGTAAACACGAAACCGCGATGGAGGCAGGAAGGCATCAGCTCTAGAAAAGAAGGAACCCTTAAGGGCCTTAGAACGCATTTTGGCGTCTAAGCCCTGGAAGGACTCAACCACCTGAGCCGATTGCAGAGGACGCAAAGCCCCGGAGCTAGAAGGCTCAACAGGGTTACGGCGCTCCACAGTGGACCGCGGCCGGACGGTCACAGAAGGCTGGTCGGAAGGTAGAACGTCCGGCAATAAGCCAAAGACGAAATCCAAAGCCTGCCCCAAGACTGACGAGGGGGGACCATCACCTTCAAGATACTCGTCATCCTCCGTAGCAGAGGAGACGTAGCCCAACTCGGGCTGACCAGCAGAAACCTCCTGTGAATACTGTGCAGTATCCAAGGGGCCAGGCGAGACATCTCGGCGACCGACCAAAGGAGGTTGTGCCTCAGGAGGCACAGGGAGGCCAACTTGAGGGTTGCCAGAAAGCAACCGGGTGAGCGCCAAAACGGCCTGGCGTAGGTCACCCTGAGAATCCGTCGCAGCAGAAACGCCCGACGGAGTGTCCTCCCAATGGACCCTTCTGGTAGAAGAACCCAAATCCTCAGAAGAGACCGACGGCGAACGTCGATCGGCAGACAGAATAGGAGCACGGTGAGAAGACACCGGAGGATAGTCCCGATTGTGACGCCCAGGAGCCATCACTGGCCTCTGCGAAACAGAAGGCCCTGCCTGCAAATCCTCGAAAGGGACCGACGGCGCACGTCGATCGGTAGCTGGACCTAGGACACGGTGAGAAGACACCGGAGGATTGTCCCAAGAATGACAGGAACCTGTCATTGACCTCTGCGCAGCAGACGGCCCCAACTGCCTATCCTCTGAGACCGACGGCAAGCATCGATCGACACCCAGACTCGGAACACAGTGAGGAATCACCGGAGGAAGGTTCCGAGAGTGACAGCTAACCGGGGCTGTCACTGACCGCTGCCGAACAGCAGGCCCTGGATGCCAACGTCCCAACAGCATCCCGCTAGTCGGCACACTAGCAGGCGAAGGTGGAACAATAAACGATTCACTCGAGGGACGAGGAATCGCTGCCGAAGCGACCGGCCGGCTCAACCGACTAGGAGCAAACCTAGCCAGATGAGACGGAGCAGACAGCAAACCCGCACAGCCTCGCCGCGAGGCTGGGGGAGGCTGAGAACACACAGACACACCAGCAGATACAGCCTCGGTCCCCCGAGACTGTAGACCATCCCCAGAAGAGATGGAAGAGCCACCATCAGACAGAATAGGATCTGGAGTAGCAACCCCCTCAACAACGGTGGACGGTGTTGGAGGCAGATCGGAGAGGGTTACCGAGTTGACCTCGGAAAAGCTCTCAACGAAAACAGACGCCTCAATAGTGACATCCGAAGACAAAGAGACCGCGGTCTCCTCATCAGGTATCACAGAACAAACACCGTCAACAGTTGCAGAGGAGCTCGCCACAGAAGTCAGATCCGAATCCTGTGTGACAGAGTCACCACGTGCACCAGCAGAAATGTCTGCAACGGCACGGCTACCCTTACCCCGAGAACGAGGGGTTCTAGATCTGGAAAGAACCACCTTGTTAACAGAAGCCCAAAATTTAGAGGACCAAACCCCACAGATACCACATGATTGGGCCTGAGTGCAATTGTTGCAAGTGACACATGTGGTATGGGAATCGTCCACATGTTTCACCTGCAAACAAGAGGTACAAGGAATAGTCTTAGGCATGATATAAATACAACAATCAAGCTTCCCGCCGACGGAAAACAGAACGAAGGTCGTGTTCACACGTGGGGGAAAGGCAAGATAAAGTGTGAAAAGCACAGCAATAATAATACAAATTAACATTAAATGTAGAGTAATAATTTGGTAGCTTGAAAAAGGATACAATCCAGTAACACACTAAAGACGATTAATAAGTTGTTCACGAAGAATTAGTATCATAAACAGCACAGTCACAAAAATTTCCGACCATGAACAATGGCGGAAAATAAAGGAATTGACGTCACGGTTTGTTGCGCATGCGCTCGGTAAACGCAAGAGGTGTGCAGAGAGAGTACCTGTAATTTCGAGCGCTGGTCTCGCTCGACCCTTTTTTCGATCTTTTTCGTGCTTTTGCACTCTAGTACTTTTCCAACTTGTTTGGAAAAGATTCTAAAAGCTTGAGTTAGTTCCGAAGTAGGGCTTGCACTTATGTTACAGCCAATTGTAAACAATTGTGAGTAGGTTGAAAAGAAATCAACATGAGTTCTTGAGAGTACAGGCAAACATTCTTGTGAAATCTGGGGCCAGTGTACTGCCCCTTGAGTAAAAAGCGTTGCTAAAACATTCTTCAAAACACTTTTGGAGGATCAAACATTTTCTCTTTATATTGAATGATACAATATCACTGGCATTTTTCTAACAGGGAGTATCTTAACTTCAGAGTGAATAAATAGTCATTCTAAAGTTAAGACAATACCTGTTTGGGGTTCAACTACGAAAATATCTCCCAGGCTGACCAAAATATAAATCACTTTGTGACTGTTTTTAGTATTTATTGTGTACATACATATGATAATCGTGTCGCATTTGGCAAAGAGAACAAGTGTTTGACCACCGAGTTGGTATTAGTCCCCTATGGCGCTTTTGTGACATAAGGTGTTTTTGTCACAGAAGACACTAGAGTATATAAGCATCTTGGATTTTGAAAAAAAAATATTGAGCATGCATAATCCCCTCACAACCCTTTATGCATGTACCATATATGAAAGGCGTAGCTTGAACCATGTTGGAGGGAGGGGTGGTAACATAAAATAGAGAAAAAAGCTTAAAAAACACAACAAAAATGGCAGCCATTCTGCCATCTTGGATTTTGAAAAATAAATATTGACTGCGCATCATCCCCTCAGAACCATTTATCCATGTACCAAATATGAAAGGTGTGGCTTGAAGCATGTTGGAGGGAGAGGTGGTAACATAAAAACAGACAGACAGACAGACGGACAGACAGATGTTAGATTTTGAAAAAAAAATATTGAGCATGCAAAATCCCCTCACAACCCCTTTATCCATGTACCATATATGAAAAGTGTAGCTTGAACCATGTTGGAGGGAGCAGTGGTAACATAAAATCGAGAAAAAAGCTTAAAAAACACAACAGAAATGGTTGGCATGGCGACATCTTGAATTCTGAAAAAAAATATTGAACGTGCAACATCCCATTACAACCCTCTATCCATGTGCCAGATATAAAAAGTGTAGCTCGAACCATGTTGGAGTGAGGGGTGGTAACACAAAATAGAGAAAAAAGCTTAAAAAAACACAACAAAAATGGCTGCCATGCCGCCATCTTGGATTTTGAAGAAAAAATATTGAAACTGCATCATCCCCTCCCAACCCTCTATCCATGTGCCAAATATGCAAAGTGTAGCTTGAACCATGTTGGTGGGAGGGGTGGTAACATGAAAATAGAGAAAAAAAGCTTAAAAAACACAACAAAAATGGCTGCCATTCCGCCATCTTGGATTTTTAAAAAAAAATTTTGAGCGTGCATCATCCCCTCAGAACCATTTATCCATGTACCAAATATGAAAGTTGTGGCTTAAAGCATGTTGGAGGGAGAGGTGGTAACATAAAAAACAGACAGACAGGTGGACAGAAGGATGGACAGACAGATGGACAGACAGACGGACAGAGTGCAATCCTATAGTCCCCTTACAGTTCCCGTAGGGGACTAATAACAATACTGTATCAATGTGTATGACATATTGCACTGCAAATCGCGATGCGATACTGCTAAAATCACAACCTGTGATGGTTTTAAACATTTTGAATTTTGTCTCTGAAATAAATATGACAAACGCTGGCTGAAAAAAGTGAATGTGCCACTGCCTGAGAATCAAAGGATTAATTTTATTTAGCCTATTAGATATATGTATTTTATGAATGTTCCGTCAAAAGAATTGTTGAAAAACAACTAGTGATGAACAATTTCAGACTTCAAAATCTTATCTTGCACCAGTTTACCGAAAAAACAATTCATTTACCTCCCACGGTTGATGCAGATTTGAGCTGACCATTTTCTCTTCAACTTAGAACCTTGTGTATTCAGAAAATACACTGCAGAGATTCTCACTGAACAAGTTTTTTTTGTGTACTCATTTGTCATCGGGGTTTCGTCAAAACTCATGAACATAAAACATTTATGGAACTTCTTGTTTGTTCAGTGACTCAACGGTAGAGCTGTGAAAGGTTTCGAAATTGTAATTTGATTTTGGTTTTGTTGAAAAACTTTGGGTTTTTTTAATTTCATTTTCCGCTGGGAAAAGCAGTAAAAAATGAATATTTATGAATGTTCATGATGGACAAATGAAGTCTGACAGGGGAATTTTCTTACAATAAAGCAAATACATGCAAGCTTATTGAATTTATACATATCTCAAAATGCACATAACACCAGAGAAATATACAATGAAAGTGTCAATGACACTGTAGCTCAACTTGTCAAGACAAAGACATGTACATGTATAGTATGTGACACAGCAATGACAAACATCTAGGTAATGACCTGATAACAAAGGTACATATAAAGGATTGTAACGGTCTGTACATAAATACTGACCGCTGCCTGTAACAAATGTATAGGTAAAGTATTGTAAAGGTGGGTGACAGTCAGATGCTAAACTAGAAAAAAATCTTTGAGTCCCAGAGTGGGTCTGATTGAACCCCAAAATATTTGTTCTCATAGCACAGTGATAACAAAGGCACCCCAAAACACACTCATTCCTGTCCCAAGGTGAAAACAAAGGTACCCAAGAAGTTTCGTGAAGATCAGTTCACAAATATGAGCTGTGTAGAAGTTGTGACAAAAAACTGATTGGACCTAATTTTGGTACAAAATGGCCACTGGCAGCCATCTTGAATTCTGGACTGCACCCAGAAACACTCGTTCTCGTCCCAAGGAGATAACAAAGGTACCCAAGAAGTTTTGTGAAGATCGGTTCATAAATACAGCCTCTAGCCCGAGCCGTATTGACATGTGCACTTACAGTGTATAAGTAGTACTGAATAAATCAAAGTTCATCTAATTTGCATAATTTCTGCACGAGAAAAAAACTCGTACTATATGTGATGTATTCCATGTTACTAAATATTCATACAAAAATATATTCAAATCAGAACTTTCATACAGAAGTTCTGCACAAAAGACTGATTGCACTAATTTTGGTACAAAATGGCTGCTGGTGGCCATCTTTAATTTTGGACCACACCCAAAAACACTCGTTCTCATCCCACGGTGATAACAACGGTACCCAAGAAGTTTAGTAAAGATCGGTTCATAAATATGGCCTCCAGACTGAGCCATATAGAAATGTCTGACGGTGTCCCCCTTGAAGCAGGCAACCCCCCCCCCCCCAAGGATCCGTCCTAAGCCCTCTCCTTTACATCTTCTATGTAAATGAACTTAATTTCTCCGAGGATCGTGTTCAAGTCTCCCAATTCACGGATGATAAGGGCCTCTGGGATTTTAACAATACAGCCAATCTGCTCCAAAAACCCCTGCAACGTGCTCTCGATAACCTAGAACAATGGTGTAACAAATGGAGAATTAAGCTGAACGCCATTAAAACCCAACGATTCACCTTTACTCGCAAGACAAACAAACGTGATTTTGACCTAAAACTAATGGATAACACCCTCCCAGAATGCAAAGAGGCAAAATTCCTGGGCATCACCATTGATCAAAAACTGTCCTTTAACAAACACACTGACGACATGGTGAAAAAAGCAACCAAACGCATTAACTTACTGAAAATGCTAAAGGGATCTTCATGGGGAGCCAACCAGTCCACCCTACTCAAACTATACAAAGCCTTTGTGCGCCCAGTACTCGAATACGGGGCAATCATCCTAACTGACCTCAACCAAACTAATATGGGAAAACTCCAAAAGGTCCAAAATCACGTACTTAGAGTCGCCCTCCACGCCCCATGGGACACACCCATTAAAACACTCCACGACAGGGCCGATATCCCCACCATCAAAGACCGCCTAGCCACCCTGGCCACGAAAAATCATGACTGGCTAGCCGACAGTGAACTAATTTCCGAACTTGGAGCCATTTGCGAAAGCCAACAAAAGCCCAAAAATTCCAATCAAAACTAAGACCGCTCAAAAAAAACTAGGGAACGAGAAGGTGAACTAACAGGCAGATTTACAGCTTAACTGTGGCCTTCTACCAGAAAGGGCTGCCTTCACCGACTCAACTAAAATTACATCACGTTTAAATATTGTTTAAAACTAAACACACTTAATAATAAATAGGGAACGAGAAGGTGAGCTAACAGGCAGATAACAGCTTAACTGTGGCCTTCTACCAGAAAGGGCTGCCTTCACCGACTCAGTTTAGATCACGTTCTAACACTGTTTAAACTAAAACTGCTCGAGAAAAACTAGGGAACGAGAAGGTGAGCTAACACGCAGATTAATAGCTTAACTGCGGCCTTCTACCAGAAAGGTCTGCCTTCACTGACTCAATTAAAATTACATCATGTTTAAAAACTAAACATGCTCGAGAATAAATAGGGAACGAGAAGGTGAGCCAATAGGCCGATTAACAGCTTAACTGTGGCCTTCTACCAGAAAGGGCTTCCTTCACCGACTCAACTAAAATTAGATCACGTTTAAACACTGTATAAAAGTAAAACTGCTCGAGTAAAACTAGGGAACGAGAAGGTGAGCTAACAGGCAGATTAACAGCTTAACTGTGGCCTTCTACCAGAAAGGGCTGCCTTCACCGACTCAGCTAAAGATTAGATCATAAGCCTATTCAATGACTGAATTAAACAAAATGTGCTATTTTTTATCTTTTTATATTTTACATATTCTAATGAAAACTAATTCTGCCTTCTTTTAAGCAGGTACACAGAAGATACTTTTTGACCAGCACCCCAATAACCACTATGGACAGTATAACCGTTATGGAAACAATAACCCCCATGGTTCCTGAACATCTTCCACTCCATCCCTAAAAGTGGTCAACCACTTTAAGGGAGGCGAGCGTTGGTCCTGCATCCCGCCTCTGCCCCTTTTTGTAAGCGCATTGCGCATCTTTTTGTCCCAACCCAATAGGATTACAATGCAGGCCTGCCCCCGAACCAGAGAAGTTCGGGTCTTCTTTCTGGTGGTCCCTGAAAGGGGTCGTTGTTGTTTTCTTTCAAAGACGTCCAACCAAACAGAGACAGCCTGAGGCAGATTATACTTGCCAGTGATGGCCATCACTCAAAATCATCCCCGAAGTGGCAGACTATACTTGCCTGAAAACCTAGAACCACTGCACCCTCGGGAAGAGGTAGTACCTTTGTGAGAGGACCCAACCTCCCACACTGGTCCTCACCCGAGGGTTCAACCGAGATATGTCAACGAAGCCATCACGCCGCAAACGGAGACACCTGCCGAGTACCTGAACCTTTTCCCCCTTCAACACCCCTAGACATGTGAAAACTAACCATATACAGTTACTGAGGGTCGAAAGGGGCTTGTTCCCCAAAACCGTCCCTGCACGCCTTCGGCACGTGAAACCATTCCGTCCATCTTGAATTTTGGACCGCACTCAAAACACTCATTCTCGTTCCACGGTGATAACAAAGGTACCCAAGAAGTTTCGTCAAGATCGGTTCATAAATACGGCCTCTAGCCTGAGCCATATAGAAGTTGTGTACAAAAAAAACGATTGGACCTAATTTCGGTACAAAATGGCCACTGGCAGCCATCTTGAATTTTGGACCGCACCCAGAAACACTCGTTCTCATCCCAAGGTGATAACAAAGGTACCAAAGAAGTTTTGTGAAGATCGGTTCATAAATACAACCTCTAGCCCAAGTCGTATTGACACATGCACTTACTGTGTACAAGTAGCAATGAATAAATCAAAGTTCATCTAATTTGCATAATTTCTGCTCGAGAAAAAACCCTGTATTATATGTGATGTATTCCATGTTACTAAACATTCATACAGAAATTTATTCAAATCAGAACTTTCATACAGAAGTTCTGTACAAAAAACTGATTGCACTAATTTTGGTACAAAATGGCTGCCGGCAGCCATCTTGAATTTCGGACCGCACCCAAAAACATTCATTCTCGTCCCAAGGTGATAACAAAGGTCACCCAAGAAGTTTCGTGAAGATCGGTTCATAAATACAGCCTCCAGCCCTAGCTGTATTGACATGTGCACTTAAAGTGTATAAGTAGTACTGAATAAATCAAAGTTCATCTAATTTGCATAATTTTGGCACGAGAAAAAAAAACGCATTATATGTGATGTATTCCATGTTACTAAACATTCCTACAAAAATTTATTCAAATCAGAGCTTTCATACAGAAGTTCTGTACAAAAAACTGATTGCACTAATTTTGGTACAAAATGGCTGCTGGCGGCCATCTTGAATTTTGGACTGCACCCAAAAACAATCGTTCTCGTCCCATGGTGATAACAAAGGTATCCAAGAAGTTTTGCAAAGATGAGTTCATAAATACAGCCTCTAGCCTGAGCCGTATAGAAGTTGTGTACAAAAAAATGATTGGACCTAATTTCGGTACAAAATGGCCACTGACAGCCATCTCGAATTTTGGACCGCACCCTGAAACACTCGTTCTCGTCCCAAGGTGATAACAAAGGTACCCAAGAAGTTTCGTGAAGATCGGTTCATAAATACAGACTCTAGCCCGAGCCGTATTGACATGTGCACTTACTGTGTATGAGTAGCACAGAATAAATCAAAGTTCATCTAATTTGCATAATTTTTGCACGAGAAAAAAACCTGTACTATATGTAATGTATACCTTGTTACTAAACATTCATACAAAAATTTATTCAAATCAGAACTTTCATACAGAAGTTCTCTCCAAAAAACTGATTGCACTAAGTAAAGTACAAAATGGCTGCTGGTGGCCATCTTGAATTTCGGACCGCACCCAAAACCACTCGTTCTCGTCCCACGGTGATAACAAAGGTACCCAAGAAGTTTTGTAAAGATCAGTTCATAAATACGGCGTCTAACCCAAGCCGTATTGGCATTTGCAGTTACAGTGCTGAAAGTAACATTAAATAGATCAAAGTTAGTTTAATTGGCATAATTTATGCACAAGAAAAAAACCTGTATTATATGTGATGTATCCCATGGTACTAAACATTCACACACAAAAATTATTCAAATCAGCGCTTTCATATGGAAGTTCTGCACAAAAATCTGATTGCACCTAATTTTGTCCAAAATGGCTGCCAGCGGCCATCTTGAATTTCAGACCGGAACCCAAAACACTCGTTCTCATCCCACAGTGATAACAAAGGTACCCCAAAAGTTTGGTAAATATCAGTTCATAAATACGGCCTCTAGCCCAAGCCATATTGGCATTTGCACATACAGTGCTGAAAGTAACACTAAATAAATCAAAGTTAGTCTAATTTGCATAATTTACGCACGAGAAAAAAACCTGTATTATATGTGATGTATCCCATGGTACTAAATATTCATACAAAAAATTATTCAAATCAGAGCTTTCATATGGAAGTTCTATGCAAAAAATCTGCTTGCACCTAATTTTGTACAAAATGGCTGCCAGTGGCCGTCTTGAATTTTGGACCGGACCCCCAAACACTCGTTCTCATCTCACGGTGATAACAAAGGTACCCCAAGAAGTTTCGTAAAGATCGGTTCATAAATATGGCCTCTAGCCCGAGCCGTGTGTACGGCACGACAGACGGACAGACAGACAATGGGCCATGACAATACCTCAAATTTGGCTTCGCCAAAGTTGAGCTAAAAATTACCTTTTTTACCAACTTACAAAATTGTTAAACCCCACAGTACTACTCAACAGTTCAATATACCACTGCAAACTGTCCAGGGAATCTTCTGCCCTCTTTGGGAATGGGCCAGTGGTCATGCCTATGGGAAAATTTGCAACAGTTGGGAATTTGTTTTGGAGGTGAAAAACATACAAAGACTAAGAAATTTTACATTCAAACTGAACAGAGAACATTAAGACCGATGCCAAAGCAACTGCATGTATACTACAAGTAAGTTTTATAACAAGCAGTCACATGGAATCATGTTCATACAGTCTCTGTAGTCTCTATTAAACTGTTCTTATACTATTAGAGAAGAACTTGTGATTTGCCATGGAATTAAGAGACTTCATTAGGCAAACAATTTAAATATAATATGCAATTGGTGTCCTGAACTGAGTGGTCATAAGGAAAGGTTTCCTGAGGCCTTATGACTAACCAGTTCAGGGCACTAGTGTGCATTAAATTTTTGTTTGAGTGGGAATTGAGATTGGGAAATTTGGGGTTAAGAACCGAGAAAAATCATGCCCAAATGTCATTTGGGAAAAGGTCACATAAATGGCCACTGTTCACGTAGATACCAAAAATAATCTCTGCTGTCGTTTTATTGCACAATTAATCCATTATACTAAGAATACTATTTACTTAGTCCTTTAAAATCCTTCTCTTCTACACCTTTTCCATTATCACTGACTTCTATCAGCTCACTACCATATTCTTTCAACCTGATATCTAAAACAAAAACAGTTATACAGAAACATTTTCAAGACTGGAAAGTGTAAACTGGAAAATGAAATAATAGAAAATTAAATTAATGTTGTAGCTATTTAACCTTTTACAAAACATGTAAAGTAGAATACACTTGCAAAAATAATTTTTTAAAAAATAAAACTTTCAATTTTTAGGCTCCAAAAAATGGCTTACGGCTTTTCATAGGAAGGTGCTCAATGGGCTCATTCCAATAAAGATCCATAAACTACTCATTCCAATAAAGCCCGAGGAGCTACGTTTTTACCCTTTACTCAATGTCATGACAAAATGGACTGCACTATTCACAAAAATCTGAAGAGAGTGGTGGCCGAGTGGATAAGTGTGCTGGTCTCTCATGCCAGAGGTCCTGGGATCGATCCCCGGCCGGGAAAGTTCTCGAGGTGTCTGAACACTCTCTGCCAGCATCAATTGTGGGGTTCATCCTGTCACAGCATATCGTCCTATCGGGTGGGGACGTAAAATGGCTGTCCTCTGTGCAGAGAGAGACACACTCCATGCAGGCTAAAGATCCCTTCGTAGTATTCGAGAAGAGCTAGGCCACGAAGTTGCCACTATGGAGGTCATCCCACACACCTATGCCATTGGGCCAAGGAGAGGCATTAATATACATGTAAGTTGCATAACTTGTTCACCAATCCTTGTAAAACAAATAAGATTAAATAAACAAAAATCACCATTCAATTATCATTATTTTTTCATTTTTTATCTCCAAAACATAACTCCTCATTGGAATAGCTTGTTCCAATGAGGAAGGGATCATTTGCTATGTTTTTGATGCAAGAAATGAAAAAAATTAGTTATTGAAGAATTTTGTTTGCAAGTGTTGTCTGCCTTTCGTCTTAGGCAAAGGGTTAAGCCAGAAATTGAAAAAATAATAAAATCTGAATGCTGACTTTTGTGAATAACATTTTGTGATATGGTTGTTACATTTGTGAATAACATTTTGTGATATGGTTGTTACATTCGGGAATGGGTTTATGAAGTATGAAGGTACATGGATAGCAGGGGTTGTAAATTCTATGAATCTACTTGGGACTTCTACAGACTTACTATAATTACAAAAGTGGACAGAAGAGTTTGCCTAGTTTACTACTGGGTCATGATCTTATTAAATCTCAGGTGCTATTTTGTTTTTTTATAATTTGCATTGTTTTTGTGGTATTTCATTCATGTAATCTTGACCCACTGATAAATGTAGCGATCTGATGACGATCTCATTGAATAAGAGACCACTTTTTTATTACAGTATGTATATAATGTGAAACCATTGGTGTATATTCAAAAACAAAAAACTGACATTCTTCATCAGTCATAAAATGTTTCCTAATGCTTTACGTAGCAATTGTTTGAACACAGCAACGGTGGTACATTTTTCTTGTGCTTCTAAAACATCACCTTTATATCTAATAATTTCTACACAACATCTCAAGCCTGCCTGGGCTCTACAGTTGATATTTTATGAGCATGAGAACAGGTAGGCCTGAGGTGAGACATAGTATTTCAGAGACTAAAGTAAACTCAGTAATATTTATATATGAGAGAGTGTGAATTTTTTCACCAAAAAATAATTTATCACTCTACAAATTATCAAAACAAAACATTAAAAGATAAAAATAAAACAAGTGATTTGATAAATTAATTGCTCAAGAACTGAATGTATTTTTTTACTTGGCCTAATAAGAATGTTTATTATGCCTCAAAGTTAGATAATCAAATCAGAATGTGTGAATACCACCTAAGGGTTCTTTTGATATAAGATGAGTAGCAGCCATTACTGTTTTGAGCAAATTGATGCATTTTCACTTTCTTCGAATTTTTTAAATTTGAATTTGAAGAAAATTTAAGTACCAAAATTATTTTCAAGGTACCGTTTTATTGATTTAAAACATTAAGTATTTTTAAAAAATGGACAGAAAATATTATTTGAAATCCCAAAAGTTCTTTGTTATTTTTATGACTCTATACCAACTGCAGTCTATTGATTTTTTATACTGAAACGAACATTTTCTTTACAGTTTACTCAACAGATTAAAAGTGATTTTTTGAACATTTAAACGTGGTTTGTTAACATTACGTGTACAGTCCCTGTAAAAGTAGTCTTCCAAATTACTCCAGTTGTTACATAAGATTACATAATGCAGTCACTGTTAATCCGGTTCAATTTAGATCTCTGTGTCTATTTATAGAGGAACTTTTTATGAGTGGGCGGAGCGAAGTAATGGGGTTTTTCAGCACTGGTCTGATAAAGCATCACACTTTTGAGATGTTGTTTATAACCTTTCTGACAACTTTTATTTATCAAATGTTATTAAATATCTTTTTGAAATTTATTCTGTATTTTGCTATAATTTATTGGGAATGCATATATATCAATATATTCAATTAATTGTAATTTGTAACAAAAACAAAAAATCACATTAAAATAATCTTGGCATATAAAGTTCAAATGGAGAAATATTCAGTTGTAATTACTGTGTAATATTCATATTTGCATTTAACACTTTACGTGACATAACTGTAAAAATCGGTCAGCGCTATACACGAAATTCGTCATTCCCATTTTTTTAGGTTTTTATCTTAATTTTTTGCTTCCAAAGCATATCTTATGACTTCTGATTGAAACGAGCGTGTAGCGTCTGTTTCAATCAGGGGTCTAAGCTGTGTTTTGGAAGCAAAACATATTTTGACAACTGTTGTGGTGGTGGGGGGGGGGGGGGGGCGTAAACCTGTTATTTATGGGGGGGGGGGGGACTTTAAACTATAAGGGTGTTGAAGCCTGCTCTTACTGGGAATGACTACCACCAGTCCATGTTTGTAAATTAATTAATGTGTATTGTTGTAAACATATGAGCCAAGCCAAAGTCTATTGCAGCTTTTCCCTGAATTAAAATAAAAGTGAATGAAAATTAAAAAAATAAAAATTTCACAAAGAATGAAAAAACTAGACATAAAAGGTGATTACTGTACAAAAAACAGGCAAAACAGTAAATAAATAAAAAAAAAAAAGAAAAAAAAAGAATAAAATATGTGATTTCATATAAAAAATAATGAATTAAAAAATAACAGAAAAAAATTGAACCAGGGCTTTTTTCCACTCCATGCAAAAATGGACCAGGGCTTTCCTCCGCAGATGCAATTTCAGGGCTTTTCTCCTTAGGGCTTTTCTCCACCAGGGCTTTTCTCCATCAGGGTTTTTTTCCGTTCACCCTTACTGGATGTCGGCTCGGCACATGCACATACGCCGATCTTGGGTGGAAAAGACAGCTATCCAGTATTAAGAAAACAACACCCGAACACATGGTCTCTCAGTGTGCTGCAAGACACGGGGCTGTAGAAATTGTTCTGTTTTTTTCTCATTTTTTGCAACTATCTGTTCAAAACACCACTGGATGTTTTCCAATAAATTGTCGCAAAAAGAAAATTCAAGCTTTGTTGCTGTGGTATAAAGTCTACAAAGAGTTAAATAGTGGGAAGTCGCACATGGGAGAAGTCGGCCAAAAATAAAGTCAACAACTGAGGTATGCCCCTAAGTCGGTCCACGGATTAAATCGGCCCAGGCTTTTTCGTAGTGCTAATGCACATGTGCATGGTTAACTTAAGTGACAGGCCGAATGTTAGAAACTGAATTTTTTCTCATTGTGTTGCAACTATTTGTTGGAAAACACCACACGAGTGCTGTCTTTTCCTATAAATAGATTCAAAATAATTTCAACATTTGTCGTAGTGCTAATAAAATTGTTAAATGGTAGGTCAAATGTTAGAAACAAAATTTTCTTTACAAGTCGCAGGGCAAATATAAAAGTACATAGAAAAACAAAATTGTAATTCAATTTAACCAGTTTCTGATGTTGGAAATCTCAAAAGAATAAACTTCATAGGAGTAATTTATGCTTTATCTATTGTCACCAGTCAATGGTTTCATTGCGATCAGAGGCTGTTTCAGAAACAATCAGTAGCTATTGTCAGCTCTTGTTTTACATCTTTAGAAGGGTAATTAAAGGATTAGTTCGGATTAGGAAATGTTATTGCTACCAAATTTTATTGCTGTCGCGAGAACTCAATAATTGATCATGTTGAGTGTTGTGTTATATTCAGTTATATTACAACAGCCTGGGTCTGCTTTTCTCAGTGGTCCAAAGCAACAAACCTCAAGCTATACGCATCATTTTTTAACAAAATATAAAATATATGTATATGTTTCTTCTAATTTTGCCGAGTTCAGACAGGAAACTGAAAACTCTCCCAAATTCTGCCAATTTATAATTTTCAACTGATCTTAGGTACATTCAAACACATCGCGCCCCATCTCGCCACTTAAAGAAGGGTCTCTGCTAAAACACTCGAGGAGTGAGGTTTCCACTCACAAAATATACTCTCAGCTTCGGTGGAAAAGGAACACCGAACACAACATATTTCTGCAGATGGACCGTAGGTTGTCGTTCAAAGGACCCTCAGTTCAATGAAATGCTTCTTTCACATGGGTTAAGACGATACATGTGTGAAAATTCCACTTTGTTAGTGTTTCTGTTTAGAATTTCTCTCCATGTACCGTTGATGGGTTCCAGGATATCCACAATTACAGTCTTGGTCATCCACAGTGTTTCAAAGGCACTGCATGGTTCAGTGTAAAGGAATATTCTGTTCACCTGAACAATGGGTCGAACCGCATGCTGGATGAAACTGTGTAGGAGAGGAATTGACTCTCATCCCATGTGTTATTCAATCATAATAGACGATTTCAGCAAAGCGCTATCTTACATCCGGGAACCGATATGTAGGTGCACACGCGGTTTGTTTATCAAATTTGGTTCCACATCTGAAATCAGTCTGGAAATTATTTTGGTCTGTCAGGAAATTTTGTTTCGCCCCATACGGCGAGGAGCAATACCTATATCGCACTTGCATATCCCACTTGATGCTGCATAAGATTCCCACCCCATCCAAGTTCACTGGGATTTTTTTAATAGGCCTAGGCCCACAAGTAGTAGGCTTACAGTAACACTGAACATTAGGAGACAGAAAAACAGACATTAAATGTTTGTGGGGTTGGCCTATGCAACTGCACCCTCTGATGGCAAGATTGGAGACCCATAACAGTCGGCTCTCTGACTTCATTGAATTTGTACTTAGCCTCCCACCCAACCAACCAACCAGTCAGATGATATCTATACCCAACTGGTCTTCCATTGCATTTTTTTTTACCAAGAACATTTCTTTTTTGGTGGTGTGGGGGGGGGGGGGGGGGGGGTGCAGATTAACATTCTACACCCGTCTTTTGGGTATTCTTTTTGTATTTTTGCTCCGCCAAGTTGAGTGGAAACATCGCCTTGTAAAACATGGATGCTTTGCCGCGTCACTGGGCCGAGTTCGCAATGGACCGGCTCGTTCTCTGCACACCTTGAAATCCAACATTACCCGTTGAACGCTTATTTTGTTTATTGAGAAATGTTGTATATCATCCTCGGATTAAAGGAGATGTCGTAATTCGGAGTTGCTGTGCATCCCACCCCCAGGTCCCACTGCCTAGTCTAACCACAGATGCCTGGAGACCTGATTAATATCACATCACCCCCAATGTCACATCTCCCTCTTATATATGCCCCCCCCCCCCCCCCACACACTTCCAAAATAAATAAGTTATCACACAGATCTGTGTATTATATATTTCGAGGTGGGTGGGTGTATATAAGAATGAGGTGTTTTGAGGTAGGGGTGATTTAGATAAGGTTTCCAGACGTCTGTGGTCTAATAACTCCGGCAATTTGGCCTGTTTAGTGGGTAACAAAACTACGTTGTTCTCAATCTGTTAAGTCGACGTCAACTGTCCTTCATGCGAATACCTGGAAACTCAACCAAATTGTGTAAAGTTCTTTTTCACTGCCCGGAATATGTCTACCACTGCAGAATAAAAATGGTGTGTATTTGATTAACTCTTTTCGAAATGTTCTTCAACCTGTTACAAATGAGATTTTTTTTATTATTTCCATTTTTGGCGAAACTTCGCTAATAATAGTCGGATTGTAAAAATTCAAGGACGAAATCGCACTGATTTTTACTCAATATATTCGAAACGAAACACATTTTTTAAATTTCCATATGATATTAAAAATAGTATTTGCCCGACTGGTTGAAAAAATGTGCTAATTGGTATCCAAAAAATACGGGATCAAAGAAACACCGACATCGACAAAAAGTAAGGAGAAGGTCTTCACAAATATTCATGAGAGATCGAAACTGCCCTCAAAAGTCATTTGTACGATATTTCGAAATAAATTTTAACGATTTTATTTTTATTTGTATAGTTTGGGAGCAATGCACTTTTTTCCCTAATTATCAACAGCAGTTTTGCAGAGAAATGATGTATGGAGGTCCTATTTTGTGTCGGAAGCATAACCTTGTCACAACACTGGGAAACACTTTCTGCTAATTATAACCGATAGTACGTCTTATTGAAGTCACGTGGTTGGGTTTTGATACCCCACCTCATAGAGCAGTTAGTGGGGAGTCGATTGGCAGTGTTTTACAGGGAGCATACACGTAATGAACCCCTTTCTGGTGGTAACCCCATAAATGTATGTAAAGGAATTTCAGATATGCTTGTAGCGATACATTTTATTTTGTAAACAAATATCACGCTTCCAGCAGTAAAGATTTTTTACTGTCACCATGGATACATACCAGTGCCAGTTACTGTTGATGATTCTGCACTGTGCTGTCAACAGCGGTTTGTAAAAAAATAAACGTCCGGTTGTTGTTTCTCGTGAAAATTTATTTCAGCATAATAAGTATGTTACATGGCGTGTAGCTGGCTGATACTCTTAGAGTTCATATCAGGTTCGGCTTCACTTCACCTGATATGAACTCTCATCGCCTTGCATGGAAATGTATCATCCAGCTACATGCCATGTAACTTATAATATCACATGATCTGACCATTTTTCAACCACTGAACTCATACTTTAAAGGCATTAAAAAACAACCATTCAAAAACATACCAGAAGTATCACTCACCATGTGCATTTGTGTTCACAGTGAAACTTAAACCCTGACAGCTTGCATCTGTTTACATTTTGTGCACCACAGACTAAAAAATCATGGTGCTGAGTTTTTAAACCATTGTTTCAATAAAACTGTATTACATGTACTGAATGCTCCAAATTATCTACATCATTGCAACTAATTTCTTCTTGTGTGAACTCTGTTCCAAAACAAGCAAAAATTACAAAAAATCCAAGATGGCTGCTGTAGTGGCCATACTGGATATTGCAGAAAACTGATTATCAAAAGGAACCTTCCTCTAGTCACCATTAATCCACTACAAAACTAGAGGGGGTATCAGTACCCCATGGCTCACCAACAGGTGGCCAATGTAAAGGGGTGGCTGGAGTAAAAAAAAAACTAAATTTCAAAACCTGCACACAAAAGTCCAAAATTAATGTAAAGAAGCAGCTAAAGGGTTAAATAATATAATAACAGCCCCTAAAAAGCATGCTAACATAAAATAGGAACCATGGCAATATGCTACAAGGTAAGTCTCCACTTTGAAGAAAAGAAAGACAAACCTCAAAACCTGCACATAAAAGTAAAAAAAAAAAGTATCACATTTGTTTCAATGGGTTAAAAATGAGACAAATATCCTGATAATGTCACAGTAACCACCATGGCAATATGCCAATAAGGTGAAACTCTACCTGAAAAATATCCACTTGGAAGAAAGGAAAGAAAAACCTCAAAACCTGCACATAAAAATCAAAAAAGTATCACATTTGTTTCAAAAGGTTAAAATTTAGAAAAATACCCTGAAAATGTTACAGTAACCACTATGGCAATATTTCAGTGAGGTAAATCGCCACTTAAAAAAAATATCAAAACCTGCACACATAAGTACAAAACCTGCACACAAAAGTTCAAAATTAAAGTAAATAAGCAGCTAAAGGGTTAAAATAATATAATACTAGCCCCAAGAAGCATCCTAACATAAAATAGGAACCATGGCAATATGCTACAAGGTAAGTCGCCACTTGGAAGAAAAGAAAGACAAACGTCAAAACCTGCACATAAAAGTAAAAAAAAGTATCACATTTGTTTCAAGGGGTTAAAATTGAGAAAAATACCCTGTCACAGTAACCACAATGGCAATATGCCAGTAAGGTGAAACTCTACTTGAAAAACATCCACTTGGAAGAAAAGAAAGACAAACCTCAAAACCTGCACATAAAAGTAAAAAAAGAATCACATTTGTTTCAAAAGATTAAAATTTAGAAAAATACCCTGAAAACGTTACAGTAACCACAATGGCAATATGCCAGTGAGGTAAAACTCCACTTAAAAAAAAATATCAAAACCTGCAAACAAAAGTACAAAACCTGCACACAAAAGTTCAAAATTAAAGTAAATAAGCAGCTAAAGGGTTAAATAATATAATACTAGCCCCAAGAAGCATCCTAACATAAAATAGGAACCATGGCAATATGCTACAAGGTAAGTCGCCACTTGGAAGAAAAGAAAGACAAACCTCAAAACCTGTACATAAAAGTAAAAAAAAGTATCACATTTGTTTCAAGGGGTTAAAATTGAGAAATATACCCTGTCACAGTAACCACAATGGCAATATGCCAGTAAGGTGAAACTGTACTTGGAAAATATCCACTTGGAAGAAAAGAAAGACAAACCTCAAATCCTGCACATAAAAGTAATAAAAAAGCATCACGTTTGTTTCAAAGGGTTAAAATTGAGAAAAAAAACCCTGAAATGTTAAGGTAACCACCATGGCAATATGCCAGTAGGGTAAAACTCCACTTGAAGACAAAATTTCAAAACCTGTACACAAAAGTCAAAAACCTGCACACAAAAGGCCAAAATTAAAGTAAATAAGTAGGGAAAGGGTTAAATAATATAATACTGGCCCTAAGAAGCATTCTAACATAAAACTGGAACCATGGCAATATACTGCAAGGTAAATTACTTCTTGGAAGAAAAGAAAGACAAATATCAAAACCAGCACACAAAAGTCAAAAACCTGTACACAAAAGTTCAAAATTCAAGTAACTAAGCATGGAAAGGGTTGAATAAAATATTACTATCCCTGAAAAGCATGCTGACATAAAAAAAAAAATCAAAAAAAAAAAAAAAATCAAAACCTGCACACAAAAGTTCAAAATGTATGAATCCTGACGCCGATGCCGACATGAGGGCTATGCCATAGGCTCACACAACTATCGTTGGTGAGCCAAAAATAGGATTCATGGGACTTTTCGTTTTCAAGTTATTGTGTGGACAAGCAAAATTGGATGTGGTAGAAAACTGATTACCAAAAAGAACCTCCCTCTAGTCACTACTAATACACCACAAAACAATAGGATCCCCCTCAATGACTGGTGCCACCGGTGGCTTCTGTGTCAGTAACTGTTGTAACAGAATAAATGTACATTGATGAGAATCGCTTATATGAGATCATTCCAACAAGGGGTCATAAGCTTTGCTTTTCAGACAAAGAATGAAAATATTTTTACTGCAAGTGTCATCTATTCATGTTGAGTAAAGCTTTAAAATTTACCTATGTTAGTAGCTCCTGCATCAATACTGTTCTCAACCAGTTCTTTAACAGCAACCGCCAATGTCAAAACAACCTGGCCAGAACAAATTCTATGTACTGAAGTCTTGTCTATTGCCTTAATATCACTGGCAGCAGGATGGTCTGCTCTGAAAAAGAAATATCACATTGCTGAGGTTCTTATGTTAATGTTGTGAATGTTTGACATTAAAAAAAATATAAAATTTTAGTCCAACTGATATCATCTCAAGACAGTTTTGACATCATAATGAAGTAATAGTAATAGGACTTTCCTGCCAAGAATATTTGGTCCACAATGTTTCGACCTAGAACCTTTAGGCCATCTAATATATTATCAGACATAATGTATCAACAGACAGATGTCTCAGCTAAACTATTATATATAGGGAACACATATATTAAGTTCTTTCCTTAACAATTTATGCATCTTAGTAGTACACCCATCTTGACGCTTCAATTAATCTCCGAGATGCAAGAATTTAGCATTTTTCAGGGTTGAAATCTCAAACTATCCTGCACTTGGTTAAACCATGTAGGGCTTAAAAGAGTCAGACTTGATTCTTGCAAATGATTCTCACAAAAAAAACAATGAGAATCAACTTTGATTCTCGTCATAGATTCTGAACAGGTCCTTAAAGGTCGAGAAAATTCTACGTTATTTATTGCTTCCTCACAAGATAACACTGACTTAGCAGTGGTTTCTAGTGAAGTCTTGGCTGCCTATACGGGTAGCCAAGACTTCACTAGAAACCACTACCAATGCACGGTAACTTTCATCAGTGAGAGCACCAAAAGCCTGTTTGTTGGAACATGTGTACTCCATATATGTAAGACAAGAAACTCATCAAATCTGAAATGAGGCCTCCAAGGTTTAAACTCTAGTAAGTGTAAACACATGAGGGTTTTTTACTATGGAATATGTACTAATTGCACTCACAAGGATATACCGGTATTCTCAAATTGTACATTATTTTGGGACTGAAAACTGATTCACACAGGAGTTTGTATGAATCTAGAGTTGCAACGGTTAACAGATTAATGTCTTGATTGATCAAAAAAGTAATTGATCGATTAACTGTAACTTTTGAACTACTGTATTTTCTGGGTTAACATGGGTTAACAAAGGAACAAACTTGCTCCAAAACAGGCAACCATTGTCACAGTGACTCACATCAATTATATGAGAAAGAGTAAAGCATGCAAGTTACGTGATGACAAACTTGTTCACTTGCATGATCATTATACTGTATTAGTAGCTGGAACTGGTCATTCTTAAGTTAACCTTTACCTAATGTGGGAAGCAGATGACACCTGCAAAATAGATTCTTGAATTATTAAAAATTTTCAATTTTTGTCTCAAAAACATAGCTTATGATCCCTCAATGGAACGAGCTCAACGAGCTCGTTCCAATGAGGGATCATAAGATATGATTTTGAAACAAAAATTGAAAACATAATAAAATCCGAATGGAGATTTTTGTATGTAGATCTAGCCGATTTTGTCCCTTTACGTTGGGTAAAGGGTTAATCCTATAAATCATCAACGGTACAGCAATTATTCAGCTACCTATAAGAGCAAGTGATTAATCGGTTAACCAAGATTTATCCATGTGATTAATCGATCAAGAAAACCCTTTAACCATTTCAGCTCTATGTGAATCAAAATGAATTCTCGCAAATCGGCATAAATTTTAAGGCCTGTGTATGTGTAAGGTAAAATTAATACAAGTCCAAACTTGAAGTGACTCATTTCTTTTTATATCTGACATTCTGTTCTTTTATTTTCTGAGGTGTTGTATCAATTATTAACTAGACTAAATTTTTAAAAAGTATGAAAAAACACCTGTTTCACTATTAAATTAATAAACACGTCCTTACTTATGAAATTTGGAAAAACAGGTGACGGAGAGTTCCCCAAATAAAACTTACAGGCCAGGCACCACAAAATTCAATCACTACAATAAGTCCAGAAAAACAATGGGCATTCTAATATTGCAGTAAAATTAACACAAACCTTTTAATTTTAAAGTAATTAAAACTTAGTCATTGGTGAGTTAATGCAACATATATATTTTAAATGAAACAGAGACCAATCATGAGCCTTAAATTTCCCTTGCTTAACTTAAACCCTGATTATAATAATTCCCTCTCCAATTAAGTACCGTAAGCTAGTGATTACTTGCTCTCCTAGTGAATATGTTAGGAAAGTGATGGCACTCTCTGTTCCAACCTGTCACTGGTTCAGAGTGATCTGGTCTTCATGGGTGTCAATTTTAGGCCTGTCATGATTAATCAAGAAGTCAACTAATCACCAGAAAAACTCATACCCGATAGTCGACTAAAATTTCAAAGTCGATAATTATGGGTTTTCATCACTCCTTTACTGATGAATTGTTAGTTATTACTTTCCTCCCCATAGCGCTCCTACATGTAAGAAGTGTCAGAGGCTGTAGTTCTAATATTAAAATACATTGTAACTGATATGGGAAGGAAATATAAAGATACAACACATGACACAAGTTCTGACATTCTAGAAAGTATGGGAGTACAAATAATTACCCTGCTCAGTTTGCTAAGGAGTGAAATTGCCTTCTTAAATCTCAATACACAACTATTATTAGACTATTGACCACCTCAGGTCTAAACATGAGCCTAGGCTCAGGTTTGGGCCCGAGATGGTCAGGAGTCTGAATTTAGCCTGCATGCATAAAGAATGTCCAGCCCAAGGAACTAATGAGCAAAAATATTGTTTTTTTATATAGTTGTTTCTTGAGGTCACAGAGTATGATTAAAATCGACTTTGATTATTGTTCTTCAAAAGTCTATCATGAAATTTCATAATCGTGCAAGCCCTAGTCAATTTGCCTTTATAGCAGGCAGTCATCTGCAAATAGGTATACCTGATCTGATCTGATACAGTCTGAGAGGTCACTTTTGTAGCACAGGAAGATTAGTGACACAGTGGGCCAGGGACATTGCCTTGGGGTACTCCTTAATCTATTATCACCTAATCAGATGCTTCGATTTCAAATAGAGATGGGCAACAGGGGGAGATTAATAAATGGAAAATTCTTAGCAGGAAAATTAGTTTCAGATATTTTTGGAAACAGACCTGGTTTTCTACCATAAATTGTGATTTATTTACAGATCGCTTTCCAACTAATAATGTTTCTTAATACATTGAACCTGAGGTACATGTACCTTCTCTAAAATTAGAATCAACTTTCACTGTTCCAAATTTTGTTAACCATTTAAAATTTTGAAAAATATAAAAAAATATTTTCTGGACAGGGTACATTAATGAAATCATTATAGACTTCAACACAAGTATTATTTTCTATAAAACAGTAATAATATTGTATAAAACGCATGAGAGATTTCTGTAAAAAATATTTAATTGAGGTGGGGTTGAGTTCAATGGAGACAAATCATGTTCACATTTCCATACAATCTACCCTGTTATCAAATCAAACTTTGTTAACCCTTTACTCAACATAATGGCCAAAGCCAGCCAGCACTATTCACAAAAATTACCATTCAATTTTCATCTCAGAAATATAGCTTATGATCCCTCATTGGAACGATCAAGCTCAATGAGAGGTCATAAGCTATGCTTTTTACATAAAAAAAAATTGTGACATCGCCGCCGTAGCTGCGACAGGTGGTGCAATCTGCAAGTCCAAAAAATATTCTCAGGAGCAATTTACAGGTGATGGTGAAAAAAAACAGTAGTTTGAAAGTTATTCTTTTAGAAACGTGTTGGTCACAAAATTCTAAGTTCATCAAGGGCCATAACTCCAAGAAAAATATTTGGAACAACACATGCATGGAACAGTGGCTAGACATCAATAAGATACACTTACATGCCAAATATAAAGTCATTCCATCAAGTATTTCAAAAGTTATTGAGTTTTGAAACTCGTTGGTCACAGACAGACTGACAGACCGACTGACAGACAGACTGACAGACAGACAGACAGATCTGGTAACCATTGGCAGGTGTGAGAGTACTAGTATGCAAAGGTGGACAGCTAATTTATAAACAATCGGTTAAATGTAACTTGAAATTGGTGTTGTCATCATAACACACGCAAATATGCTGAAAGTAAGCTTAAAGAATTATACACAGGGGTCGATTTAATTTTTAAAAATTGAATAGCAGTTTACTAACTTGGATAAATTTTGATTAGCATTTCCTATTATTTATATGTTTTTGTCACATGAAATTGATTAGCTATAGTTGAAAACTGATTCAAAAATCGTTATGCAAATCCAGTTAAATCGAGCCTGATTATACACCCGAACCGTCCTCTGGCCAAACCATCCTCTAGAAATGTGAACAAAACCTGGCACTGGCTGGTAGCTAATTTGACCTGAACTGTACCACACATTAGCCAAACCATCCTCTAGCAATTTGACCCAAACCGTCCTCCAGAAAATGAGTGATTCTTAGGGATAACAGAACAAAAATAAAGAACGTAAATTATTTATTTTCACATTTATATTATTTAAAAAAAAAAAAAAAAATAAATATAAACAAGTGCAACATCAAGGGTATCGACCCCCCCCCCCCCCCCCCCCCCCCCCACCTCACTGCCGAGCATGAGTTTCTATTCATTTATCTATGTTGATATTGAATTAATAAATATCTTATCTTATCTCCATTATACCATAGCACCAATCCAGCAGGCCACCAAATGTGTCCATAGGACTAGTGCCCCCACTTTGCATGGACACCAACATGTCTTCTAAGTCGGAAAAGGTCCATAACTCTGCCCCAAACATATCGTAGCATGCCCACTATAAATCCCAACCTGTACTATGTGGTTATAAACCTATGTATAAAATTCTGTTTCATTTTGTTCAGTCAAACTAAAGTTATTGACTGCAAACCATATTTGGGATGAAAGTGCGTATGTATGTATGGATAGGTGGACAAGGGTAACACTTAATGCCTCTTCGCCAAATTGGTTGGGGCATAAAAACATGTTGGAAACCTTAACTATACTAAAATAAATATGATTAGGAGGTGAAATGAAAAGTGATGTTATATGGGTGCACTTTACAAATATTATTTTTTTTATCGGCTATTAAATTGTACCAGTAGAGAAAGCAATTGTGAATAGGAGATAACAAAATAGTATTTGTGAAGAAGCACCAGACGTTTAGATCAGTCTAATTTGGGCACAATGGCAAATATGGATGTGGCCTGCATGGTTGGAGAAAAAGCACTGGTATTTTCTTCTTCAGTTTTAGGTTTTAGGTCCCCCGTCTTAAAATGCTAGTTTATATCCCCCGTGTAACTTTATAGGTCTTCACCATTATCACTGGTTCCCTCCCACCACCCTTTGACATAAGTTCACTCGACTAACTCGAGAAGGCTTCTTTGTTTCCCAGTGTCGAGCCAAAGGCCTATTTGAATGTAAATTATGCATGGCGTTTTCTGAGAAATCCCACAAACATGAAAACAACAGATCTCAAGCTTTAAGTGCATGATCATATGGAAAACGCCACAGAAAATCAATTGGCGTCGACAGTGTCGTATACAGCACTGTCGACGCCGATTGCTTTTCTAGGGCAAACTCTGTGGGTTTTTAAAAAAAATTATTTATTTGTTTCATTGTTTGATTCAAAGGTAAGTTCTAAGCTACATTGCAAGCATCAGGGAAACCTGGCCAAACTATATATTGCCGAAACACTGCAAAAACTTTGGAAAAAGTTTCAAACTCTGTACAATTTGGGTGCAATTATCTTATTTGGGCACAGCGTTTACCGTCGTTAGTTGGGAAGAATTTAAAGGCCTGAGAAGCACAGAATATTTCAGTTACTGAGTTAGTGCAGAATGTGTTGTTTACAAATATTATTTTGTTGACAGGTATTAAATATTACCGACTGCAATTTTTAATATCTTGCAACAAAATAATATTTATGTCCAAGAACAAATGTTAGCTACTGGTCTAGAGACTATTAGTTACCTATGATAACAGTCTAGTCCTAATGGGCATGATGTCATTATTGAACATGAGCATGGTGATTATAAAAGTGATGAATTTATAGAAAATGTTCATTTGCTATATATTTCCTCTTAGGCATGTAGTCAGAATATCAAAGTTAGGGGGGGCAAGAGTAATATCTAGGGGGCATACAGAATATGATTCGCTGCATCATCCAAGCCCTGCAGCAGCAAGATGTGGGCAAGCACAAGAGGGGGTGTCCCCCTCTCATTGGAGGGAAAATTTTGAAATTCAAGACAAAAAAACACAATTTCCTTGACTCTGAGTCTGTTTGTGTTCATAATTTATAAGTTGTGAAAGGCATCAATAATTAGGCCACAGTGTTGTGGATTATACACCCTCAGATGCATTTCTTTTTTTCCAACAGTGCTCTAAACTGCTCAAACACTACACTCTGCTGACAATTTATTTACATGCAGTTGCAGATTTGGAGTGCCAGATTTTAAGTGTCTGCGAAGCAGGTTCTTTGTAGAGAATAGTAGGGGAAGGTTTTGTGTATGTTTGTCAAATTATGTGAAACACAGTGTGGGGATACAAATTAAGCCTATCTGGAGGGCTTCTCCAAGCCCCCCACCACCCCATACTAGTAGCACCCCCACTATTTACTTATATTAATTTCTGAGAACCATTTTTTTTTTATCTACATCTGTATTCAGGGGCAGACTGAGCCAACAAAAGCCACCAGGAAACACTCCGGGGGCAGACCCGGAGTAACATCTATTTTTCAAACTGAAAGATTGCTGCTTCCAATCATATGAGAGCTTAATAACAGTTCACCTTGTGGGCATTTCAGGAGCATTTTTGTATCAGCTTCGTCACTAATTCAGTAAAAATGGTTACAACATGGTTGGGGGATGGGGGGGGGGGGGGGGGGGGGGGGCAGATCTATCAGGTTGACCCTAGTTCAGACAAATGGGAGAAACTTTTGATGTTTTGAACTGAAAGATCGCCGTTTCCTTGTATCTGAGTAATCAGTGGCAGACTAGACTGCTGGTATATCGAAATACCCTCTATGTGGACTGCCAGTGACAGTCCACACAGAGGGCATTTCGATATACCGGTAGTTTACACAACCAGATCCATTTTGCTTCTGGTCATTTTTATGAAATTTCAAGTGCCGACAGGTTTTGAACTTCGTCAATTTTGGAGGGCCATTAGGGCCCCCAATAGGGGGGCCACCGGGAAATTTCCCGGTGAACTATACGTCCAGTCCACCTCTGTGTGTATTGTCAGGGAGTTTTATTCAGTAATAGTTGAAATAGGGTGTCCAGCAGTTATGAGAAGATGCTGAAACTACAAAACAATGATGGACTTCCAAGAAAACTGGTCAGCAATGCATTCTGCTTGGTAAAACTAAAATTTTGATAAACAACAATCTGTGGTTTGGTTACCCATTGTTTCCCTCTACTGCACATACAGTTCCATTAGAAAATTTACATGAAGCAGCTGGGGATAGGGAAGGTCATAAGATTCATGTCAACACTAAATATTAATGAAAGTGTCAATGACACTGTAACTTAACTTGTCTGTGTGTTGTGTTTGATGAAAAGGATAATGTTCAATGTTTATAAAAGGATTATGAAATAAGACAAGAATTGTGATAGTTGGGAATATGTTAATTTCTGTTCCCTGTATGCTAATTTTTTAATGAAAGTGTCAATGACACTGTAGCTCAACTTGTTTAAGACATGAACATGTATAGTATGTGACACAGCAGGTAATGACTTGATAACAAAGGTACATGTAAAGTATTGTAACGGTCTGTACATAAATGCTGGCCGTAGCCTGTATCAAATATATAGGTAAAGTATTGTAAAGGTGGGTTGACAGTTAGATGCTAAACTAGAAAAGAAATCTTTTGAGTCCCAGAGTGGGCCTGACTGAACCCAAAAATATTTGTTCTCATAGCACAGTGATAACACCCCCAAAACACTCGTTCCTGTCACAAGGTGATAACAAAGGTACCCCAAGAAGTTTCGTGAAGATCGGTTCATAAATACAGACTCTAGCCCGACCCGCATTGACATGTGCACTTACTGTGTATAAGTAGCACTGAAGAAATCAAAGTCCATCTAATTTGCATAATTTCTGCACGAGAAAAAAACCTGTATTATATGTGATGTATTCCATGTTACTAAACATTCATACAGAAATTTATTCAAATCAGAACTTTCACACAGAAGTTCTGTACAAAAAACCGATTGCACTAATTTTGGTACAAAATGGCTGCTGGTGGCCATCTTGAATTTCAGACTGCACCCAAAAACACTTGTTCTCGTCCCACAATGATAACAAAGGTACCCAAGAAGTTTTGTAAAGATTGGGAGTTTTATTCAGGCTAGAGGCTGTATTTATGAAAACTGGTCAGCAATGCATTCTGCTTGGTTTTACCAAGCTGAATGCATTGCTGACCAGTTTTCTTGGAAGCCCGAGCCATATTGACATGTGCACTTACTGTGTATAAGTAGCACTGAATAAATCAAAGTTCATCTAATTTGCATAATTTCTGCACGAGAAAATAACCTATATTATATGTGATGTATTCCATGTTAAAAAACATTCATACAAAAAAATATTAAAATCTGAACTTTCATACAGAAGTTCTGTACAAAAAACTGATTGCACTAACTAAAGTACAAAATGGCTGCTGGTGGCCATCTTGAATTTTGGACTGCACCCAAAAACACTCGTTCTCGTCCCACAGTGATAACAAAGATACCCAAGACGTTTTGTAAAGATCGGTTCATAAAGTACAGCCTCTAGCCTGAGCCGTATAGAAGTTGTGTACAAAAAACTGATTGGACCTAATTTCGGTACAAAATGGCCATTGGCAGCCATCTCGAATTTTGGACTGCATCCAGAAACACTTGTTCTCGTCCCAAGGTGATAACAAAGGTACCCAAGAAGTTTCATGAAGATCGGTTAATAAATACAGACTCTAGCCCGAGCCGTATTGACATGAGAACTTACTGTGTATTAGTAGCACTGAATAAATCAAAGTTCATCTAATTTGCATAATTTCTGCACGAGAAAAAAACTTGTATTATATGTGCTGTATTCCATGTTACTAAACATTCATACAAAAATTTATTCAAATCAGAACTTTCATCCAGAAGTTCTGTCCAAAAAACTGACTGCACTAACTAAAGTACAAAATGGCTGCTGGTGGCCATCTTGAATTTTGGACCACACCCAAAACCACTCGTTCTCGGCCCACGGTGAAAACAAAGGTACTCAAGAAGTTTCGTAAAGACTGGTTCATAAATACGGCCTCTAGCCCGAGCCATATTGGCATTTGCAGTTACTGTGCTGAAAGTAACACTAAATAGATCAAAGTTAGTCTAATTGGCATAATTTATGCACGAGAAAAAAGCCTGTATTATATGTGATGTATCCCATGGTACTAAACATTCACACACAAAATTATTCAAATCAGCGCTTTCATATGGAAGTTCTGTGCAAAAATCTGATTGCACCTAATTTTGTACAAAATGGCTACCAGCGGCCATCTTGAATTTCGGACCGGACCAAAAAACACTTGTTCTCGTCCCACGGTGATAACAAAGGTACCCAAGAAGTTTTGTAAAGATCAGTTCATAAATACAGTCTCTGGCCCGAGCCATGTTGACGGCACGACAGACGGATGGACGACAGGCCATGACAATACCTCAAATTTGGCTTCGTCAAAGTTGAGCTAATAAAAATAATATGAGGTGTACACTGTACTAAAGAGCTGAGGGATGGGTTAATATGACCTCACAGTTAATGTATGTGGCCCTCACAGTTAACGTATGTCAACAAAAGTTACCAAGTTACAGTGAAATTATTCCAAAATGAGTCATCCTATCAAGCTTAGTTACATTGAAATTCCTTCATAAATATGGCCTGTAGACTGTGCTAAAGGTTTTCGGGCTTCAGGCCTGTGTAGCCATGACGGTTGACCGATTGCGACTAAAAGAGGACGTCCTCATCTCAACATTATACTGAGTCATTCTACTACCGGTAAGTTACAATGAAATCCCTTCACAAATAACACCTGTAGTCTGTACTAAAGTGTTTTGGGCTTGGGAAGCCATCATGGTTGAATGATCACGACCAAAAGGGGACGTTGTCATCTGGGCTTCATCTTGAGTGATCCTACGAAGTTACAATGAAATCTCTTCATAAATATGACCTGTAGACTGTGTTCAAGGTTTTTGGGCTTCGGGCCCCTGAAGCCGTCACAGTTGACCAATCACAACCAAAAGGGGATGTCATCATCTAGGCATTATATGGAGTCAACCTAACAAGTTACAATGAAATCCTTCCATAAATACAACCTATAGACCAAGGTTTTGGGCTCAGGCAGCCATCAAGGCTGAATAATTGCGACCAAAAGGGGACGTTCTCATCTAGACATTTTTTGAAGTCATCCTACCAAGTTACAATGAAATCCCTTCATAAATATGACCTATAGACTGTGGTAAAGGTTTTTGAGCTTTGGGCTCAGGCAGCCATCATGGTTGAATGATCGCAACCAAAAGGGGATGTCCTCATCTCAACATTATACTGAGTCATTCTACTAAGTTACAATGAAATCCCTTCACAAATACAACCTGTAGTCTGTACTCAAGTGTTTCGGGTTTTGGGCTCGGGAAGCCATCATGGTTGAATGATCGCGACCAAAGGGGGACGTTGTCATCTGGGCATCATCTGGAGTGATCCTATGAAGTTATAAAGAAATCCCTTCATAAATATGACCTGTAGACTGTGCTCGAGGTTTTCGGGCCCCTGTAGCCGTCACAGCTGACCAATCATGATCAAAAGGGGATGTCATCATCTAGGCATTATATTGAGTCAACCCAACAACTTACAATGAAATCCTTCCATAAATACGAGCAATAGACTATGCTAAAGGTTTTTGGTCTCAGGCAGCCATCAAGGCTGAATGATCGCGACCAAAAGGGGACATTCTCATTTAGACATTATTTGTAGTCATCCTACCAAAATACAATGAAATCCCTTCATAAATATGATCTGTAGACTGTGCTAAAGATTTTTGGGCTTCGGGCCCCTGTAGCCGTCACAATTGCCCAATCACGTCCAAAAGGGGACGTTCTCATCTAGACACTATATGAAGTCAACCTACCAAGTTACAACTAGAGGTACTGTGAGCAAGCTCACAAAGTGATCCCCCCCCCCCACCCCCCCCCCCGTGCCTGAAATGTATAAGTTAGATTACCTCCCCTTGGAAATGTCAGAACGGAATTATATCGCTTCATGCACATCTTCATATGGAGTTCTTCCATTTGTAAAGTTTCATGAAAATTCTTCAAACGGTTTAGGAGGAGTTGCACTTATAATGAAAGATGGATGGACAGATGGACGGACAGACGGATGGACAGGGTGATTCCTATATACCCCCCCCCCCCCCCCCCCCCCCCCCCAAAAAAAAAAAAATTTGTTTGCGGGAGGTATAATGAAATCCCTTCATAAATATGACCTGTAGACTGTGCTAAAGGTTTTCAGGCTTCGGGCTCAAGGGGACGTTCTCATCTAGACATTATTTGGAGTTATCTTACCAAGTTACAATGAAATCCCTTCATAAATATGACCTGTAGACCATGCTAAAGGTTTTCGGGCTTTAGGCCCCTGTAGCCGTCACAGTTGTCCAATCACGTCCAAAAGGGGACGTTCTCATCTAGACACTATATGAAGTCAACCTACCAAGTTACAATGAAATCCCTCCACAAAAATGACCTGTAAACTGTGCTAAAGGTTTTCGGGTTTTGGGCTTGGGCAGTCGTCACAGTTGACAGATCGGGACCAAATGGGGAAGTTCTCATCTAGTCATCATACGGAGCCATCCTACCAAGTTACAATGAAATCCCTCCATATTAAATATGACCTGCAGACTGTGCTAAAAGTTTTTGGGTTTCGGGCTTGGGCAGCCATCACGGTTGACAGATCATGACCAAAAGGGGAGGTTCTCATCTAGGCATTATACAGAGGCATCCTACCAAGTTACAATGAAATCCCTTCATAAATACGACCTGCAGAGTGTGCTAATGGTTTTGGGGTTTTGGGCTCGGGCAGCCATACCAGATGACCGATCGCGACCAAAAGGGGGCGTTCTCATCTAGACATGACCCTAAACCTGCATATGCAATTTCATGACGATCAGACAAGAACTACGGGGTGTAGCCTGTGCTAAAGGAAAATGTGAACAGACTCGCAGACTAACAGACTTCCGCACGTGTGATGGCAATAGCTTATCTTGACTTTGTCAAGTTAAGCTAAAAATTCATTAAGACATGGGTGATCTGCTAAAGTAGAAAACATGCACTCTGAGGATAAAATAACACCCATGTGATGGCTAACGCACAGATTTAACTCCTTGCAGGCTGCTGATGGATATTCCTGCCCATGACAAGAAATCTCTTGCCAATGAAATAGGTACAATTTGGGCACCTTTAATCAAATTCACCCTGTAAATTGATCGGAATTTTTTACCAATTATTTAAAATTTACATGAATTTTTTATCAAATCTAGTCATGGCTGCTACAAAATTATTTTGACAATACTCGGCAGGTTAAGAGTTGACCCCGCAAAATTCTTGGTAACATCAAATAGTTTGCTAAACTAGATTTGTATGTTTTGAATGTTTCATCCTGTCATGATATGACCTTAGATGCCGACATGGCACAGATCTTAAATATTCTATTAAATACCGGTGAAGCAGTTTACCTGCCCTCTGATTTTTTCTCCCCACTTCTGATACAAGATATGCGTGTCCCATGTGAGAAGGCCATGTGAGATAGATATCTATCTCACATGACCTACGTGATCGGCTTATTAGCATATTTAATGAGTGCAGAACTATTCAATCATCGCACGTTTTTCTGTAAACAACATTGTGTCACATTTAGGAAATACTAGTAGACGAATGTTTGTCAAAGAAAATAGAAATAAAAACACAGATTGCAAAACCAGAGGACACTTGCCTCTTTTATATGAATTTTTGGGTGAACGCTGTTATGAGGGGAGTGAGTTGCATGAAATTCCCGTCAAAAAGTAATGCAAATACATTGCAGAATTCATACGACGTCATCGGAATGTGTCAATGTTCATTTCGCTACAAATCTATAAACCTTGTCTTGCCGGCATTGGGATTTAATTTTGTGGTATTTACCTGTGGTATACACTAACACAGAACTTTTGTGCACTCTTTCCGATAAGCAAATCGGTTTTGTTTCATAAATGTACAACAAAATTGTTCGATATAGCTCCATGTGCCCCTGAAATAAATTTTGATGACATCAGGGTGTTCTGGGTGGATGTGAGAGAGGGGAAATCTCACCCTCGGGACAAGATATATGGTCCAGACACTCAGCAAGCCTCGTGTCTGGCTCAAAATTCTTGCCCCCGGGTGAGATTTCTAAATCTCACACCCTCACCCACCAGGGATAATAATAATCTTCCCCCACCCTGATTATCTTCTCCCACCCATCTTAATTTTTTTCTCTCAAAATGTACTCGAGAGTTGGGAGCCTTTTCTTATTCTGTGCCATTATGCGATATAAAAAAATGTATTAGTGGTGACTGTAGCACGTCTCTTCAGCAGCAAGGGTGAATAGAGGTCGAGAATTTTTTTTTCATGCAGCATCATTATCTGTCAAAGGAAAAATGTACCTATGACAGATAACTCTTTCTTCTAAAAGCAGAAAATGCCTCTATCAACTCTTCCATAATGAAATTACATTTGGATTCAAAAAGTTAGATGACATTTTCTCATACAATATTAATATATATGACGAATGGTGGGGGTGGGAGGGAATAACATAGTTCATCTCACCTCCCCTGGTAATTTTCTTCCCTCATTACCTAGTCAAAAAGTGAGTTTCCTTTCCTCATTCAGTGCTATTATGTGATTCAATAAATGTATTGGTGGTGACCACAGTGCATGTCTCTTAGCAGCCATACAGGGTGAAGAGAGATCGAGAAAAAAATTTTCATGTATCATCATTTTTTCTCAAAAGAAAAATATACCATTGACAGATAACTCATATTCTTCTAAAAGTAAAAAATGCCTCTATCAACTCTTTGATAAAGAAAATAGATGTAGATTCAAAGAGTTAGATGACATTTTCTTATACAATATTTAGAGAAGGACAGTATTGGAATTTTGGGTGGTATGTGTTTCGGTATTTTTAGCGGGATATAACTCGGTATTGGTTCGGTATTGGGTATCTAACTTGACCAAGATTTGCTGATAGTACGAAAGAAGAATTCTCATCAGGAAAAACAGAATAAGTTGTTGCAGCATCATTCTACCATAATGCTATAAATGACACTGCCAGTGAGCTCAACAGTGGCATTCTTTTAAAACCACAAATCATATCTACAGTAATTTTGTGAATTGTTCTAAATGTACCTTAACTGATAGAGTGCTATATTATTTTTGGCTATCAAACCATGTACACATGTCTTTGCCTTGTTACAATCTATGGGCACGCTCCTATATAACAAGACAAACCCTTACAGACTAAACAAGTGTTTGACCACCGAGGGGGTATTAGTCCCCTATGCCGTTTTTGTGACATAAGGTGTTTTTGTCACAGAAGACACTAGAGTATATAAGCATCTTGGATTTTTAAAAAAAAATATTGAGCGTGCATAATCCCCTCACAACCCCTTTATCCATGTACTATATATGAAAAGTGCAGCTTGAACCATGTTGGAGGGAGTAGTGGTAACATAAAATCGAGAAAAAAGCTTAAAAAACACAACAGAAATGGTTGCCATGGCGCCATCTTGAATTTTGGAGAAAAAAATATTGAACGTGCAACATCCCATTACAACCCTCTATCCATGTGCCAGATATAAAAAGTGTAGCTTGAACCATGTTGGAGTAAGGGGTGGTAACATAAAATAGAGAAAAAAAGCTTAAAAAACACAACAAAAATGGCCGCCATGCCGCCATCTTGGATTTTGAAGAAAAAATATTGAACATGTATCATCCCCTCCCAACCCTCTATCCATGTGCCAAATATGCAAAGTGTAGCTTGAACCATGTTGGTGGGAGGGGTGGTAACATGAAAATAGAGAAAAAAAAGCTTAAAAAACACAACAAAAATGGCTGCCATTCCGCCATTTTGGAGTTTGAAAAAAAAATTTTGAGCGTGCACCATCCCCTCAGAACCATTTATTTATCCATGTACCAAATATGAAAGGTGTAGCTTGAACCATGTTGGTGGGAGGGGTGGTAACATCAAAATAGAGAAAAAAAGCTTAAAAAACACAACAAAAATGGCCGCCAATCCGCCATCTTGGATTTTGAAAAAAAAAATTTTGAGCGTGCATCATCCCCTCAGAACCATTTATCCATGTACCAAATATGAAAGGTGTAGCTTGAACCATGTTGGTGGGAGGGTTGGTAATTTCAAAATAGAGAAAAAAAGTTTAAAAAACACAACAAAAATGGCCACCATTCCGCCATCTTGGACTTTGAAAAAAAAATTTTGAGCGTGCATCATCCCCTCAGAACCATTTATCCATGTACCAAATATGAAAGGTGTAGCTTGAACCATGTTGGTGGGAGGGGTGGTAACATCAAAATAGAGAAAAAAAGCTTAAAAACCACAACAAAAATGGCTGCCATTCCGCCATCTTGGATTTTGAAAAAAAAATTTGAGCATGCATCATCCCCTCAGAACCATTTATCCATGTACCAAATATGAAAGGTGTAGCTTAAAGTATGTTGGAGGGAGAGGTGGTAACATAAAAAACAGACAGACAGACAGACAGATGGACAGACAGACAGACAGACAGATGGAATGCAATCCTATAGTTCCCTTACGGTTCCCGTAGGGGACTAATAATATCACTTCAAAGATAAGGCTTCAAGTTGTGGTTCCTGCACTTCAGTATAAAGCCCAAATATGGGCTTCCAGCACTCTACCAGTTAATGTTTAAAGACCTATTTCAGGCTTTTGCAATCTCAGAGCAGGTGCCCTGACTATGCCATCTTTGGGAGGTCCTGCTGACAATAGACAAAACACCTGAGCAGTAATTTCTATTCAAGTCTTGGCTGCCTCAACAGGCAGCCAAGACTTGACTAGAAATCATTGCTATGCAATTGGATATGTAAGATTGTAGTCCAGTGGGAATTCAGAACAGTTGCTCATCCACTGAGAGTTAACAAAACTGAAAAGAAAATCAGTCACCTCTGTCATGAAACTGAATCTTTCAACAAGGACTTATAAATAGCAAATGTAGGAAAATTCTAAAATTGAAATGCTACTGGTATTCAACGATTGGTTCGGTTCAGTTTTTCAGTATCCCCATGATATATGTATCAGGTTCTTCTTTTCAGTATATTGCCCATCTCTAACAATATTGATCTATGTGGTGAAGTGTGTGTGTGGGGGGGGGAGGGGGGGGGAGAGGTTCTTCCATATGACCTGGAATTTTCTTCCCTCATTACCTATTCCAAAAGTTAGTTTCCTTTCCTCATACAGTGTCATTATGTGAAAAACCCCTTGACTTCTATTCATTCTCTCGCTGCCGAAGAGGCATGTGCTACTGTCACCATATCATGAAAACAACATCTAAGAAGCTGGATTCCAGTCATCGTTTTCTTTGACGGTGTGCAATGGTCCAGTGGTTTAGGTGTTGGACTCCTGAATATCCCTGAATGCAATTAACCAGTGATCAATGTCTTAATCAATCAAATGAAAGTGTCAATGACACTGTAGCTTAACTTGTGTGTTGTGTTTGATGAAAAGGATAATGTTCAATGTTTATGAAGTGATTATGAAATAAGACAAGAATTGTGATAATTGGGAATGTGTTCATTTCTGTTCCCTGTATGCTATGTTTTTGATAAAAATAATGTGAGGTGTACACTGTACTAAAGAGCTGAGGGGTGGGTTAATATGACCTCACAGTTAATGTGTGTGGCCGTCAAAATTAACGTTTATCAACGAAAGTTACCAAGTTACAATGAAATTATTCCAAAATGTGTCATCCTATCAAGTTACATTGAAATTCCTTCATAAATATGGCCTGTAGACTGTGCTAAAGGTTTTCGGGCTTTGGGCCCCTGTAGCTTCCCAATTGCGTCCAAAGGGGATGTTCTCATCTAGACATTATATGAAGTCAACCTACCAAGTTACAATGAAATCCCTTCATAAATATGACTTGTAGACTGTGCTAAAGGTTTTTGGGTTCAGGCAGCCATCATGGTTGAATGATCGCAACCAAAAGGGGACATTCTCATCTGGGCATCATCTGGAGTGATCCTATGAAGTTACAATGAAATCCCTTCATAAATATGACCTGTAGACTGTGCTCAAGGTTTTCGGGCTTCGGGCCCTTAAGCCGTCACAGTTGACCAATCACGACCAAAAGGGGATATCATCATCTAGGCATTATATGGAGTCAAACTAACAGGTTACAATGAAATCCTTCCATACATGTAAATATGACCTATAGACTATGCTAAAGGTTTTGGGGTTTTGGGCCCGGGCAGCCATCAAGGCTGAATGATCGCGATCAAAAGGGGACGTTCTCATCTAGACATTATTTGGAGTCATCCTACCAAGGTACAATGAAATCCCTTCATAAATATCACCTGTAGACTGTGCTAAAGGTTTTCGGCCTCCAGGCCCCTGTAGCCGTCACAGTTGCCCAGTGGTGTCCAAAGGGCAAAAGGGACTGTTCTCATCTAGACATTATATGAAGTCAACCAAGTTACAATGAAATCCCTTCATAAATATGAACTGAAGACTGTGCTAAAGGTTTTTGGGCTTTGGGCTCGGGCAGCCATCATGGTTGAATGATCGCAACCTAAAGGGGACATTCTCATCTGGGCATCATCTGGAGTGATCCTACAAAGTTACAATGAAATCCCTTCATAAATATGACCTGTAGACTGTGCTCAAGATTTTCGGGCTTTGGGCACCTGTAGCCATCACAGTTGACCAATCACAACCAAATGGGGATGTCATCATCTAGGCATTATATGGAGTCAACCTAACAGGTTACAATGAAATCCTTCCATAAATACGACCGATAGACTATGCTAAAGGTTTTTGGGCTTGGGCAGCCATCAAGGCTGAATGATCGCGACCAAAAGGGGACATTCTCATCTAGACATTATTTGGAGTCATCCTACCAAGCTACAATGAAATCCCTTCATAATTATGACCTGCAGACTGTTTTAAAGGTTTTTGGGCTTCGAGCCCCTGTAGCCGTCACAGTTGCCCAATCGTGTCCAAAAGGGGACCTTCTCATCTAGACATTATATGAAGTCAACCTACCAAGTTACAATGAAATCCCTTCAAAAATATGACCTGTAGACTGTGCTAAAGGTTTTCGGGCTTTGGGCTCGGGCAGCCATCATGGTTGAATGATCGCAACCAAAGGGGACAATCTCATCAGGGCATCATCTGGAGTGATTCTACAAAGTTACAATGAAATCCCTTCATAAATATGACCTATAGACTGTGCTCAAGGTTTTCGGGCTTCAGGCACCTGTAGCCATCACAGTTGACCAATCACGACCAAAAGGGGATGTCATCATCTAGGCATTATATGGAGTCAACCTAACAGGTTACAATGAAAGCCTTCCATAAATATGAACTTTTGCCTATGCTAAAGGTTTTTGGGCTCGGGCACCCATCAAGGCTGAATGATCGCGATAAAAATGGGACGTTCTCATCTAGACATTATTTGGTGTCATCCTACCAAGTTACAATGAAATCTCTTCATCAATATGACCTGTAGACTGTGCTAAAGGTTTTCGGGCACCTGTAACCATCACAGTTGCCCAATCACGTCCAAAAGGGGACTTTCTCATCTAGACATTATTTGAAGTCAACCCACCAAGTTAAATGAAATTCCTCAATAAATATGACCTGTAGACTGTGCTAAAGGTTTTCGGGTTTTGGGCTTGGGCAGTCGTCATGGTTGGCAGATCACACCCAAATGGGGAAATTCTCATCTAGACATCATAAGGAGTCATCCTACCAAGTTACAATGAAATCCCTCCATATTAAACATGACCTGCATACTGTGCTAAAAGTTTTTGGGTTTCGGCTTGGGCAGCCATCACAGTTGACAGATCATGCCTAAAAGGGGACGTTCTCATCTAGGCATTATACAGAGGCATCCTACCAAGTTACAATGAAATCCCTTCATAAATACGACCTGTGGACTGTGCTAATGGTTTTCGGGTTTTGGGCTCAGGCAGCCATACCGGTTGACCAATCGTGACCAAAAGGGGACGTTCTCATCTAGACATTACCCCAAACCTGCATATTATGAAATTTTGTGACGATCAGACAAGAACTGCGGCGGAGTGTAGCCCGTGCTAAAGGAAAATGTGAACAGACTCACAGACATCACAGACTAACAGACTTCCGCACATGTGATGGCAATAGCTTATCTTGACTTTGTCAAGTTAAGCTAAAAATTAATTGATCGATTAACAGTTTCTTTTGAACTACTGTATTATATGGGTTAACAAAGAAACAAGCTTGCTCCAAAACAAGCAAACATTGTCACACAGACTCACATTAATTATATGAGACAGAGTAGAGCATGCAAGTTATGTGTTGACATACTAACTTGTTCACTTGTATGATCATTATAATGTATGAACAGCTGAAAATGGTAATTCTTAACCCTTTACACAATGCAGGTAGAAGATGATACTTGAAAATACTTGAATTACTAAAAAAAATTTCAATTTTTGTATCAAAAATATAGCTTATGACCCTCATTGGAATTAGCTCAACAAGCTCATTCCTATAGGGGATCTTAAGCTATGCAGTGCACAAATTTGGGGAGAACGAAAAAAGTATGGTGACCTGTAAATGGGGCCTCCTGTTTTACTAAGGTGAACCAATTTCAAATAAGGCTTGTGGGTGTCTGGGGCCCTTGTATTTATTTATTGCATTGTTGTATATATCTTATTTGCTGTAATTATTATAGAGTTTATATGGAAACAAATATTTTCGTGAAAAAAACATTTTACTTTGTTTCTCTCCAATAAATACCCAACCTACAGAAAATGCACAGTTTTCCAACTCCAGCCTGCAATACAGAAAATGCCCCCCCCCCCCCCCCCACCCCACCTCCCACACTCCTAGTTCCCAGCAATGATCCACAATTTTACCAAGAAGAGTCTACCCGCTCAACCTTCAATATAGTCCCTGTCCATTTTTTATGCAACCATTCATTCTCTCAATGAACAAAGGCTGTTCAGGTGATTGGGGTTATGGTGAATGGGCAATGGGTCCCCCACTTTCCAGTTGGTGTGAACGATGCGTAAACAAAAAATCTGTTCACACCAAATATCATGCCCTGCTATGTTTTTGAGACAAAAATTGAAAACATAATAAAATTTGAAAGGAGATTTTTGAAAATTGCGCTGGCCAGTTTTGTCTATTACATTCGGTAAAGGGTGAATGCTGTAAATCATCAACACTATGGCTATTATTCAGCTACGTCTTAGGGCAAGTGATTAATTGGTTTACCAAGATTTTCTTGATCGACTAATGTGATTAATCGATCAAGAAAATCCTTTAACTGTTTCATCTCTACAGGCCATAAAATTTGAGAGGAATGATTTTGTTGTTCCTCTGGTGGTTATCTAAATGAAAAAAACAGATAACCGAAAAGTTGTTCATCTAGAACTACAAACAGTTTGGCAAAATGTTGTGTCTTATCACCTTATTTGATAGCACTGTTTTAAAATGTTCCTGTGGGAAGACCCCTCTCTTCAATGCTCAAACTCCCTAAGATAGCTGATGCCCCTTGTGCTTGCCGCAGATTCTTTCGAGAGTCATACAGTAGGGCCAACGTGGATGGGTCAAAATCCAGAGGTTGTCATTTTTTCCATGCATATAATTCAGAGATGATCCGCTATGACACCTAGTGAAATTTCCACTAATGAAGCACCTTGGTAAATAATTCAGAGATGATCCGCTATGACAACTAGCAAAATTTCCACCAAGGATGCACCGGGATTAACCCAGTGCTTCATTGGTGGAAATTTTGCTAGGTGTCATAGCAGATCATCTCTGAATTATATTGTGTGGAAAAATGCCCACCTATAGATTTGGACACATCCACGGACCATGATGGCTGTACTCTAATCGGTCCTAAGGCTAAACGGTAAATGGATTATCTCAAAATTTTAGATTTTATTCTGTCTCTACTCCTGATTGCCAGGTGGGAGAGAAAATCCATAGGGTGGGGTGAGGAGAATAATCAGGGTTGGTAAAGGTAAAATGGTTCAACCCCCCCCCCCCCCCCCCCCCCCCACTAAGTTTATCTTACCCCATATGGGGAGAGGAAAGTGATCAGGGGTAAGATATCGTAGCACACCGGTATATTAATACACTTAGGAAAAAATAAAAGAGCGCCTTTTGTCAGGTTTGTCAAAAACAGTTACTGTATATCATCTTCATTACAAATTTAATGCAAAAATATACAGACTGTACATGTAGATATCTATGGTTTGCACAGTTCTTTAACTCTTTGAATGCTGCTGGTATATATTCCTGCCCAGGACAGACATCTCTTGCCACATTAATATAAGTAAAGTTAGAGCACATTTGGCAAAAATTTCCTCAGAAAAGTGCATCAACCTTTGGACCAGTGATTATTTGAGTCAAATTTTCCTGAATTTTTTTTTTTTTCAAATCTAAGTCTCATGGCTGCTATAAAGCAGCCATGACTAGATCAAATGAAAAATATTTTTTAAAATACTCGCCGGGTTAAGAGTCAATGTGGCAATTTCATGTACAGTGTTTTTGTTGAATTGTGTACAGCCTACAGGCCTTTGAATTCATTTATTTTGGGGACTCTCTTTTGCCCTAATTTGGGCACATTAAAACCAGAAATAAAAGTTTTATCCTGTTATGTTTTGTCCTGCCATTCTTTGTGTTTCTATGGTCATATTATGATTGAAGTTATTTTAAAATGCAGAATAGGCACAGTATATTTTTGTTGATGCTTTCACACCTTCTCTAATTTGGGGACACCTTTAAAAGGTCTGGAATTGAGGTAATCTAAAGGCCTGGGCCTATTTTATGAGATTTCTTCACACAGAGTATTATTTTTTCCATACCACTGGGGTGCTTTGAATTTGCTGAGGTCATATTCAGTTCACAAAATTTGTCATATCATTTTGCCTCCCAACTGTTTTTTTATATACTGAAACCAGAAAAACTCAGAAATTATGTAATTTTTCAAATTTTTGAGAGTAGAAGGTTGTGCATATCAAAATGATAATGTTCACAAAGCAATTTTTCTCATTTCAACTTTACCTTATGGTGATATATAAGTAAGGGAAATTTGTTTTAGTTTGAAATTTCCACCTCTGATATTCCATAAATTCTAATTAAATATATACATCAAAATGAAGTCTGTGATGTATAGAACACAAAAAAAATACCTTCAACTCACAGAGTTGACAATGGTTCCTGGAAGTCTGCTACCGTATTCATACCAGAACTGATAATAAAATAATATTTCTGGAGAACAATTCATGGCAAAATGTACTTTGAACATCTGAGAACAAAGCTAGGTATTCAAAAACACAAGTGAACAAGAATTTTGTTTACTGTCAAATTCCCACCTCTGATATTCCTTAAATTCAAATAAAATATACACAAATTAAACATCAAAATGAAGGTTCAGATACATAGAACACGAAACGGATATATAATCAACTCATAGAGTTGACAGCTGGCACCAGTGGTTCCTGGAAGTCTACTACCATATTCGTACCAGAAATGGTAATACAATAATATTTCACAAGAAGAACTTGTGGCCAAATGTGCTTCATATATCCAAGAACAAAGCTAAGCATTCAAAACACTTCAAAAGGACTGCATTTTGGAAAATGACAACACTGTCTGCATTATTTATTGAAGATGGATTCCATGTTCAATGGACATGTGCAAATCATTAGATACCACGAATGTCCATCGAAAAACAAAATCGTAATTCTAAGAAATTCCAACAGGTGTCATGATACCTTGCACAGAATATGGCAACTGTGCAGTCTCAACATAATAATAGTATGCTGTATTGAGGCGATCTTTCTCATTATTTGATTTTTGGTAGCACTGTATATCGATGCTTTTTCCATCCAATGACGTTGACCGGAAATCAAAAGTAATTACAAATGTAAACAAAGCCAACAGTTTTGGAATTAACCCCCATGCAGCTCTGTCGCTGTGTTTTGAAGAATTTTGATGCCCCAGCTTTGTTATTGGATATCCGAAGCACATTTGGCCATGAGTTGTTTGCCTGAAATATTATTTTTATATCAGTTCTGGTACGAATACGGTAGCAGACTTCCAGGAACCAGAGGTGCCTCCTGTTAACTCTACGAGTTGATTACATAGGAGTTTCGTGTTCTATATATCTCAGCCTTCATTTTGATGTATAATTTATCAGGCCCGTCGGAACCGGGGGGGCTGGGGGGGCTGCAGCCCCCCCAATAATTTGCTCATATTTCGTCGTTAGTTTATCCATGATGGGAGCAACCAATGTTATCTGAATAAAACTGGACATTACATTATTTAACTCAGATTAGAACAGTGGCGTAGGAACCGGGCAGAGGGGAGGGATATTAAGGGAGATATTCCCCCCCACCCCCCACAAATTTGTCAAAACTAGGCTTTACTGGGCTGGGTTGGTGGTTTCTCCACACGGGATGCCCACTGGTTACCATATTCCGACATTGCTGTTAATGATTACTGGATTGAGTGGGTTCCATGTGGGCTTTCTTCCACCAATAAAACTGACAGTGTTGTTTGCGCCTAATTGTGGAAAGCGATGTTAAACCCCAACCAACCACAGGGTAATTCATTGCATGTTCACTATTCCTGTAATTCTGCTCGGAAATCACGCTGAATTGATCAGAGAGCTGACGTATTTCCTTATTGACGATGTATTTGCTCAGAATCATTCAGAATGCATATTTGTACATCTTAAATTAAAAAAATTTCCCCCGGACCTTCACCAACGAGTCGGGGAGGTACCCCCTCTCGTGCTCACCCCCACTCGCCTCTTCGCGGTTCGAATGACGCTTCGCGTCATAGGAATATACGATTTATTTGCTCAGAATCAACCAGAATGCATGTTTTTACATCTTAAATTCAAAAATTTTTCCTGGGGGAGGCCCCGGACCCCCCACCAACGAGGCAGAGGATACCCCCTCTCGTGTTCACCCCCCACTCGCCGCTCGGATGACGTGTCGCGTCATGGGAATATAGGTCCTACACCCCCCCCCCCCCCCCCCCCCAAATAAAATTAGCTTACTATGCCCCTGGATTAGAATTATCACTGAATGTATAACATGCACATGCATATGTTGATGTGCAAATGTTTTGAGCAATTCCTTTGGCAGCTTAGAAGACCACGACAACCATTGGCGTAATGATAAAACTAATGAATCCACCATAAGGCCTGACTGTTTTTTAGCATGACGGAATACGGCCACGGCCTGCAGGTGAGCCCGGTGTGAGAACCGTCCCCAAATGTTATGGGGTTCTATTGGGATTTTTGAAACATTTTGTTAAAAAAACAACTTTTGCCATTTAAAAAAATCAATGCTTCCTTTGATTGCCCTTTTCAAAAAAATTTCTGGGGGAGTAACCCCCCCCCCCCCCCCCTCAAAAAGCTCATGCTTTCAGCACTTGCGCCAGATGCCTTCGGCATCTGGATACCCCATACCCATTTAGTATCAGCCAGTTCACCCAAATTAGCAATATCAGCCCCCCCAATATAAATTTCGTTCCGACGGGCCTGTTTATGTATATTTAATTTGAATTTAAGAATATAAGAGGTGGGAACTTCAAAATAAACAACATTCTCTTACTTATATTGCACCTTAAAACATTCTTTTGCCCTTCAACTTTAACTTTAAGGCTTCATTTGCAGAAAAACAAAAATCATATCCAATCCTACAATCATTGCATTGGGAAGTTTGTAAAGTTTGTTTATTATTTTTTGTATAGGTTTTGGTCTTTTGTTCTGCATTGGACATGCGTTTGGTCGATAGTTACCACTCTCGGACAACTTTGGGTGGTTTTGGTCAGTGGTTGTAATTAGGAGGACCGTTAAATATTTCGGTAAATTGACAAATTCATTCTCGACTCAAGAATACTCGAAATTAAGAGAGGACTCACAAACCACTGCAAAATAATTGCAGAGAGGCGAGACTTTTTCGATATTAGAGATGAGAGAGTGAAATGATTCATTTACCCCGATCTCACTACATTTTTTTTCAAATTGATTGTCGTCCATACTCATTCTTTAGCTTCATTTCACAGCGTTGCGCTTTTTCTCCCTTCCAAGTTCCAGTGGTGCACCTGAAAGTATTAGAAAATAAAGCCTGCTGGAAAAATCAGAAATCCATAGAAAATAGCCGAGATATGTAACAGGCTGTCAGAGATCTAACATTTTGTCACAAAACAACAAAAGTAGACATTGTTCTAAAGTAGAATATAGTCAAAAGATTTATTTTGTAGTATAACAGTTTGAGTTTGGCAAGCTTTGATCGCTGCTGCTGATTTGCTTCACTTTGCAGAATGAAGGGCGTCAACAAATCTATATGAACACACACACACGCGCGGGCGTGCGCGGTCTGACACACAAATATACACACGGCCTTGAGACCGTTCGGCCTCGTGACGTTTCGATCCAAGACGTTTCTGTCCGAGACGTTTTGGTCTCCAAATATTGTAGAACTGCTCAGGCACACTCTGTCGCGGAGTGGAAAGAGGAACGACTTGAAGTGGAGTAGAAATTACAATGTATTTAAAATGAACAGCCCCCCCCCCCCCCCCCCCCCCCCGAAAAAAATAAAATAAAATAAATATATATATACACACACACACACAGTCTGGGTCATCATTTCACAAATAGGTGCATGATTTCTTAAATAAATTATTGTAGGATAGCCACAGGGAAATGATACGGCGGTTATCCTACAACGTTTTTAAGGAGGTTCTGTTCAGCTACTTGCAGAGTATCGATATTTAATAAGTCACAAGGAACGAATACACCCAAACCGCCCTCTGGCCAAACCGTCCGCTATAATCTGACCAAAACCAGGGTTCCAGGACATTCAACCGCGGGGGAGGGGGTCTTTTCGGCCTCGGGAACATTCGGCCTCGGGAACATTCGGCCCCGGGAACATTCGGCCTGGGAACATTCGGCCTCCGTTTTCTACAAGGGAGACTAAGAGAGATGCGGTTTAATATGAGTTTAAATACCTTTATTACAACTCACAACAAAAATAAATACCGCGTAATATAAAATATACACAATATAAAATACATTTACACTTGATATATACTGGCACACAACCTCAAAAAAATATGATGCAGTTACATCATTCTCTTTATATTTCTCCAGTGCTTCCTCTAACTTCTTGGATACCTTTGGACAAGCAAGTAAGCGAGCAAGATTGATATTGGAGTCGAATGAATGAAAAGTTTCAGCACGCCGACTGCGCACAGGGACGATGTGGGGTTTAAACCCCTTGCGACCCGAATAACTTTGTTTTATAGTTTTATTTCCTTATGAATACTGAAATCGCAGGTTGTTGGCTGTTTTAGAAAAACAGAAAAAGAAACCCAAACGGTCGCTGGTTTGGGAGTAGCCCCAGCATGTTATCCCTAACGGTTACAAAAAGGAAAAAATCCACCGATATGTGTTTCTGAAAGCTGAAGCAATGAATGAAATGAAAGCTTTCAGCGCGCAGAAGGCACACAAGGACGATGTTGGATTTAAATCCCTTGAGACCCGAACAACTTTATTTGCTTTATAACTTTATTTGCTTTCGAATCCAAGAGAGTTTTTTAAAGCTGGGAGTTATCCATCAACCTATAAGGGAGAGGGCTATAGTTACAGTCCACATAAAAAGGTTTAAGTGTTCAAAGAAACTGTAAAAACAGTATATATGATCGCCTGATCAAGTGCGATTAAATCAATCAAACTTCAGTCATACTGTAAAAACGCTGTATGAGTATCTCATCAGTGGCCCGAACTTTGATCACAACTTCAGAAGAACTTATAAAAATAAACTTTTAAAGTTGAGTTGTGCCAAACAACACCCAAGAAGAAGTATATCATTTCGGGTTTGCATGTCGAAATGGCGGCTCGAACTAAATGAAAATAAAAGCAAGGTAATACCCGTTGGACGCAAGGTAGATATGACGAAGAGATGGAGAGTGGGGGAGTTCTCAATCCCTGAAGGGGAAAGCAAACAAATCACTGTAGGAGAAACGGGAGAGTATGAGTATCTAGGGGTAAGCATAAATATAACGGGAAGAGGGGTGTACAGAAATTACTCAGCCAAACTGATTCTGAAGGGGAAAAGAATTCTGAACCAACTAAAACTTTTAGGGAAAAATAGTTTCAATAAGGTCTTTGTGGGGAAAACACTGTGGTAGAGGGTGGGTTTACCAAGTATAACGTATGGCACGGACGAGATTTCATTAAACCAAACCGTTATTAAGAAGTTGGAAAGTACTCAGAATGATGCCGGCAGATGGATAACAGGGTCGAGTAATGCTGCAGCTTTGGAAGCAGTAAGGCGGGAGCTTGGGTGGATGAAAATCAAGGACAGGGTAGATTTGGAAAAACTGTGTTACTTTAACTACTTGAGAAACCTGCCTGACAACCGGTGGTGCAAATTGATGCTCGATACCATTTGGAATTCTAATATAGAAACGGGGTGGTCAAAACATGTGAGGGAACTAATGGACAATTACTCTATATAGAGGTCACAAACATAGAAGTAGGAATGAAAGAAGGCAAAAGGTTTGTCAAAGAGAGAATCATGGAAGATTTCAATCGAAACTGGCGAGCAGGGGTTAGCGTGAAAAGATCACTGCAGGGGTTACAATATAAAGAAAAGCCAGCTTTTGAGAAGTACCTAGATGGCACGTTTGGAGGGTCACTGCTGTTCAAACTGAGATCAAGATCACTGGAGCTTCGGGAAAAAATTGGGAGAGATGGGGAAAAGGGATGCCAAATGTGCCACTCTGGAGTAGTGGAGACCCTGGAACATTTTCTCTTGGAATGCCCACAGTATATACCTCATAGAATAAAATTTACTGGAAGAATAATGCAGAAGTGGGGTGAAGAAACAAAGGATAGATGGCTGAAGGGGGACACGAGGGAGAGGGTAGGAATGCTTATTGAAGAAATTGAAAAAGAGGAAGTGAGGGACACTATTAAGCAGTTTATATCTGAATGCTGGGAGGAGAGGAGGGGAAGAGGGGGTGGGGTGCAGGGGGAATGATGGCCTTCTCTTATGAGGACCGCGACAAATCAGCGGCTGGCCAAAGAGTTATTATTATTATGTCGGCGTTGGAGCACACATATTGTTATTCTGTTATTCAATACAGTGGATTTTATACAATGGATTTTATATTTCATTATTCATTATGGATCGGTCTCGTGCTCAATATATTTCGACTTTAGGAATAAAGGTAGGTTGTATATATTATTCTTTAAAAAAATATTCTGGAAAAACTCCTAATATACAAAAAAAACACAACAAAATGAACTAAAAAATTATTTTTTAAAGTTATTTTTCAACTCCCAAACTAAGAAATTTTTTACCAAAAGTGGGAACATTCGGCCTCAAAAGTGGGTACATTCGGCCTCGACCGAGGCCGAATGTTCCCGGAAAAATACCTGGGGCCGAATGTTCCCGAGGCCGAAAAGACCCGGACCCAACCGCGGGACAACTCAACGCGGGCGAATTTTCCGGGACAACTCGGCCCCGTTTTGGGCGGAGTTGTCCTGATTCTGAGGACCGACTTGTCCCGATTTTTTCAACATTTTTATGATTTTTTTTTAATTTCAAGATTTTTGGTATTATTTGAATTGATTAAATTCAAATGGTGTAATTGTCAACTGTAGAACTGATTTGAAAGGGGCCAAATGCAGGCAGTCTTCTCTTTGATTATTTTACGGCTTCTCATTGGTCATTATTATCGAGGTTAAAAATAGTACTGTTACCTCAATTGATTCACTTTTTGAAACTTTTTGATTGGGGCCAGTTGATTTCTTGTTTGTTTACGTTGAAAAATTCTAAATACCCTCCCTCCCTGATCTCCAGTCTATTTCCTTTTCAAATTGGTGGTTAAGAAATTCCACATTCATAATTTATTTTCTGATAGGATAGATTCCATTTGATAATCTATGTTTGATTACACCCAATCAAATAAGTTAAAAAATACTTACATGTTTATTTGAATTAAATTCCAAAGTGAAAAACATCGTTTATAATCTTTTGTAATATTCAAAAATTATACAGAATAAGCCCAGTTGCCCATTCGCCATGTTTAACGTTTATGATTTGCAAGGTCAGAGGTCGCTTCGGGTAAGCCCTTCGATCAACCTATCTATCAAGATCGTCATACATTCGATAGAAACAAGCGAAGTGTTTCGATTGAAAGGAGAAAATGTGCGTTTTCGATTTAAAACTAACAAAGATAGAAAAAAATAACACACTTTCAATATTTCAATTAACTGACAGGACAAAATAATATTGATTTTTTCGTCAAATGAATACCGCCATGAACCCCTTCCCATAAACGAAGGAAGACTTGGCGTCATGGTTTTGTTGTTGTTGACGAGTGACAAAACGGCAGATAGATCACTCATACAACACAAAGATGACTGCGTGAGTGAAAATCCAAACCCCGAGTATCCAAACAACCAATCAATAGAAATATTTTTAAGCATAACACACTGATGTTCCAGCTCGAAGAGGTTGGGGAGGGGGCGTGGTCCCTAAAAAGTGAAGATCTTCTGCTAGTGGCAGAGTCGCGTGTATAATAATATTTTGTCCATATACAGTACAAGTCAAAATGAGTTGAAGAATACCCACTACCGGTATAAACTATAGATGTTATGTTTCATACAATAATAACACAAGAATCGGACGTAAATATATATATATATTCTTCTTTTGGCCACGTTCTCCTTCAACTGAAACTTATATGTCGCACAGTGGACGCTGTCTTATTACAAAAAAACACCCACAAAGTTGAAGATCCATGCAAGGCCGGAGAGAGGAAATTCGGGCCCGATGTTAATTCTGTCACGGGCCCTCTTTCAAAAGTGTCGGGATATTTATGCAGATTATAAAGGCATCTGCAGCGAGTGTCGAAGGCGCCATCGATCATGGGGTGGTTGAGGGGGGGGGGGGGGGGGGGGGTCTCTCCCTAAGAAAATTTTGAAATTAGTTATCAAATGGAGTATTCTGGCGGCTTTTGGGATAAAAAAAAATCACGTTATTTTTTGGCCCTCAAAATGGCGGGTTTTTTAGCAGCATGTTTCCAATTTCCAAGTCCACCCGTGAGTATCCAATGACTTGGAGTTACAGCTGTTGACTGCATAATTCTTGAAGTGATAACTTTATTACGTCAAGTAGATTTATTAAAGTTATTACTTCAAGAATCATGTATTCCAAAATTACAACCGTTGGCCAAATGCATAGCTCCATTCACGATACAGCCCCCTTCTTAACTGTTGGCACAGGAGTCAGAACTTGGGGTGGGATGTGGGGTGGGGGGGGGGGGGGGGTGGACTAGGCCAAACATTTCCTGAAAGCCCGAATTTAATTTTTGTTTTGTTTTGGTACGTCCTTTGAAAGGACGTGCCAAACCAAAACATTAAAATACAGTCTTTCAGGCCATGTTTGGACTAGGGGTGGGGATGGGCAGGCCTAACCAAAAATCCTTGACACCTGGCCCCAAAGTTCCGGGCTCAGGGGTTACTACCCCGGGCCCCCACGCTCTCCCTGGCCCTGGATCCATCAACAAAATGTACATACATAGATATTGTATTACAGTATACAGAGGGTGATTTTGTACTTGTCTAACTAGGGGGATATACATATATGTCCAACATATTCTTGCCAGTCTTGTAGAAAGCTGGGGACTCAACAAGCTAATCTGCAGTTTATGGACCACCAGATAATTAACTACTCAGTGGTCCTTAAACTGCAGATTTGCTTGTTGAGCCCCAAGATTTTACTGGCTGCCAGTTATGGTCAGTGCTTGATGTCCAAATGTACGTTGTTTTGCACAAGCAAAATTTCAGCAAGCGGACCTCCGAGTGGAATTGAGAAATCACTTGACTTACAGTACGAGTCGAAATAAGTTGTAGAATAACCACTATAAACTATGCATCTTCAACTTCACCAATAACACAAGAACCTGACATAATTTTCCGGAAAGCGCTCACGGAGAGCTTTTCGGAACATGATGTCAGGTTCTTGTGTTATTGGTGTAATGGCAGTGGGCTACTTTGTTCATTGCGGTTATGCTACAACGTATTTTCATTCATTCAGTATTTGTAGACTTGAACATAGTGTATGCTTCTACCTTGTACCATGCATTTATACCCATACATGTATGAAGTCTTTTTTCCCAGACATTTCATACTTAACTATTACATAAATAATCGTTCATTTACAGATTAGTTCTATTAAAAATATTGGACTGTAGCCATAGCCACATTTCAATATTTCGTTATTATAAAACAACTTTAAAATAACAAATTTTGACTTACTGAAATAATCTACAATTGCAATACTCTGATCACAAAGAAGCAGCACAGTACATTTTTACTACTTAAATCTTTACTCACAGCACAGTCAACATTAAAACTGGAAATTTCAATTTAAATTTTTCAAACTTACACAAAAAGCTTCAAGCAATCGAATCATGTGACCCTCGGGGGAACAATCTTGTTCAGATGATAGATCACATAATGTGATTTGTCTGAAACTTTTTAAAAAACATTTTTACCTACTAAATTCAAGAATTATGTGTGCAGTTGTAGTTAATTTGTTAGGTAAAGGGCAATGCAGTGAGGTTTGTGGATTATGGAGATTCTTATCAATCCATTTTCCAATGTTTAAAAAAACAATTAACGGAACTAGAAGGGTAAATTCCCTCCACTCATGGGTCAGAGTTTTTTGGCATATCAAAGCTACTTCAACCCAAAAATTAGTTTTGCGGAAGTAATATCCTTATGTGGACATTATAAATTACATTTTGAATTTCTATGCATTGGAAAATTTACTGCAATAAAAATTTCAATGCCATTAACCCTCTTAAGTGTTGTGTATAAACACCAAAACATGTAAAAAAAGGTTACAGATCACATGTACATTACCAGTCAAAATAGGTTGTAACATAACTACAATAAATTACGAATCCTGCTGCTTCTGCTCCTACACTGATAGTACAAGAATCTTACATCATTTTTGGGGTTGCTCTCTGTTAGAGATTCACAAAACAGATGTCCGATTCTTGTCTTAATAGTTTTGGAAGCATTACATCTATAGTTTATACCGGGAGTGGTTATTCTTCAACTCATTTTGACATGTACTGTATACGGACAAAATATTATTTACACACACGACACTGCTACTAGCAGACGATTTTGACCTTTTAGGGACAAAGCCCCCTCCTCAATCTCTGCCAACTGGAACATCTGTATGTTATGCTTGAAAATATTTCTATTGATTTGTTGATTGAATACTCAGGGTTTGAATTTTCACTCTCGCAGTCACCTTTGTGTCGCTTGTGTGATCCATCTGTCACTCGCCAACAAAAAAACCCCACGATGACAAATACCTAACCAAGCCCCGCCCAAAACGGCGTATTAAAGCCCAGAAATTCAGTGGCTTCGACTGTACAAATGTTGTAGAAAAGTCACAAATTAATAATACAAAGGCATTTAACATAACACATCCACAATGAGAACAATACAGACAGTCCTTCTTCCCAAGAATTATCATTGATTGGAACCATCTAAAGGACTACACTGTAAACCAAGCCGACATTGAAAGCTTTAAGTCGTGTTTGGTAAAAGAGGACACCTTTTTAGCTGCGCCCTCCTACACCCGTCCCGTTAAAGCCAAAAATGGAATCTTGGAGGTACTCCACAGATACAGATATCGACCACACGGGAAGGGGTTCATTGCGGTATTCATTTGACGAAAGATCATTATTATTTTGTTTTGTCGGCTAAATGAAGTGTTGAAAGCATGATATTTTTCTATCTTTATTAGTGTAACAGGGGTGGGATGAACGACTCCTCAGGGGCTAGAACCCTGGGCGAAATCTCCCTGTTGTTCTTCAGATTCGTGAGGATCTGTGTCAACTAGCAATCCATGGATAAAATATAACTCAGCTCCAGAGGTAGAATAACTATTAAGTTATGTGTTGTGGTCTGGATGAATTCACAATAAAATAGAAAAACAGTTTGTACATGGTTTATTAAGAAGCCAAAAATAGTATGATATGAAATGGACATGGATGTGAATGACGGATCAAAAACCACGGGCCCACTACACTTTGAACCAAAAGGGGTTTAAATTCCACCCAACATACGTTCAGTAACTGTGGATGGTTCCCTCAGAACTCGGACCTGGTGAGAATCACTGTCATAAACGTTGATTCTCACCAGGGCCGAGTTGAACGGATCCCAAAATGACGGTACCCATTATGGTTAATCCTTTTTACAGGTTACAAAGTGTCCCCATAACTAAACTCAACAGGCAGTTGTATTGGCACGGCTGAATTAGAGCTTTAATGCCAAGACGTGGGGGCGAATTATGAGCGAGACCCCTCTTATATGGGATAATTTCGCGGGGAAAGATTTCGAATACTGGAATCTGATTGATCCCTCGCTTTCACCTTGACGAATGAAACAACAGCACAATGCACTACGGCATGAACCAATAAGGTACATCGATTCATGTTAAACATGGAAATGACTTGAAGCCAACAGAAATAGAATTACACCTCTGTTATGAGCAGACGAATTATAACAGAGTAATTTAGAACTTTTATTGTATATTATATTTCAACTGCTGTTACCAAATCCGTTACATCAGTATTAAATCGAAAACGCACATTTTCTCGTTTCAAACGAAACATTTCGGTTATGTTGCTATCGCATATATGACGATCTTGACAGATAAGATGATTGAAATGTTTACCCGAAGCGACCTCTGACCTTGTAAATCATTAACTTTGATCATTGCGAATGGGCAATGGGCTTATTTTTTCCACACAAGCAACAATACGTCCGAACTGACTGAAAAATACTGTGTCCAATTTTAGGACTGTTTTCTTGTTTCAGATTCATACTTATTAAAACATGTCTATTTATACTTGTTTGTTTTGTAATTGCATTGAAATGATTATTGTTGTCCCGAGGCCGAGTTGTCCCGTTCCCAAAACCAGCCACTACATTGTGACCCAAACCGGCCACCAGTGGAACCCAAACCGCCCCAATGGAAATTTTAGGAAATAAACATTTCCTATAAATTTTCTATGACGTTGGTACAGTTTGAATTGATTTTTTGTAGTTTTTAATGTTTTCCAAGCAGAAGTGTTAAGTTTTTCCCCGAACGGTGTCTAAACATGGGATGAGTACAGTGATACACGGATGGTATGTTCCGCGTTCCTAAGGTGCTTTATAAAGCAGCGTAGAACCGCCAAACTCACTTTAGTTAGTAACTTGTTTAAACAGATAACTATCTTGTTTAAACAAGATAAGTTTGACCAATCGTGAAAAGAATGTATGAAACGAGCAATATTCATTTACTTAAACAATTTTTTTTTCAATATATAATTTCATATTATGTGGTAAATTTAACAAACATTCTCAATAAAACCATACAAATATAGATACTAATGGAACCGGCGAATGCAGTCCGTTCCTTTGATACCCATATTTATATGGTTTTATATTTTTAAGAAGTATCGCACGAAACAAAAAAAAAAACGCTTCTGGGGTTCCGTATAATATATCGCCGCGACGAAAGCCATTCTATACTATTTTGCGACGTCAAGACAAATACTGATAGCCAATTGTCCGTTCTTGATAACTCTCGAGAAACGGTGACCTAACAGCTCTACCCTTTGCCCCAAAACTCCACTTCAGCGCGCATTGTGAAGTGGATACAATCCACAAATCACCACCAATCGTAAATATCCACTTGGAACTTAATTAAGCACACCCTGCAATGTTTCATGACAGTGCAGTTGCTGTTACTGATGATTATGTTTTAATGACTGCTATGTCTTGCAGAACATTTCTTCTTGTGAAACATGATGCTTCTGGTTGATAGCGTGCCCCAATCACACCCTCGTCCGCGTGAAGCATGCTTCCCACGAATGTCACAAAAACACTATCACCCACATGCAGCAGCTGGGTATGAAACAAGAAAATTTGTCACTTCTTTTATCAATAAATATTGAAATGGCAAGGAGGAGACTGTCAGATGCACTAAGATGGCAAATCGCTGGCATTCATGCAATAGACATGTCATTCAAAGCTATTGGAAGACAAGTTAGCTATAGTCATTATGTCATCAGCAGACTTGTCCGAAAATATGAACAAACCAACGATGTTAAGGACCCACCAAGGCCTGGACAACCCCAAAAGATCTCCCCTCGGGAAGATCAGAGTCTGGCATGCCTCGTTAGGTGTGAACCCTCCCTTTGCTTCAAGTGGGGTTTTGAAACGCCTTTGGCTCCCCAACAGGCGTTTGTGCAACAGAATTGGCACGATAACATTGGAATCGTAGGTCATGGATGAGAGTCCATTGGTCAGACGAGAGTAGGTTCCTGCTTCACGTCACAGATGGTCGCATGATAGTGTGGAGGCATAGAAATACTGCTTACGTGTCCAGGAACATCAGACCTACTGTTCCTTGTGGTGGAGCCCCGAATGATCTGGGGATGCCTCTCTCATGATTGTAAACTTGATATGGTGACTGTACGTGGGAATCTCAATGGTCATCAGTATATCCGAGACATTCTCATTCCGGTTGTCGTGCCTCATTCTGACAACCACCCGTTGGCTACTCGCCCTGTATTCATGGACGACAATGTAAGGCCACATCGTTCCCAGGCTGTCAAAACACTACCTTGGCATGCAATGAGCCCCGATTTGAATCCCTTAGAACACAGCTGGGACTTTCTTAGACGTCGTGTGCAAGCAAGGGACCCGCCTGTCCAGAATTTGGCCGATTTGGAAGCTGCATTGCATGAGGAGTGGTAGCAGTTGCGTCTAGACCATATCAGAAGGCTCACCGGTACCATCAGAAGGAGGGTTCAGGCTGTCATACGGGCACGTGGTGGATACACTCGCCCATGACATCAGATACTGCTACTGTTTCAGGAGATCACAAGTTAACACACTTTGTCAGTATTTGTCGGCATTGTTCCATCATGGACCGTTCCAGCACCATACATGTCGAGAGAACATCTTTTCCCCAAAAACATAAATGACATATATGTGTAATTAGCTCCATTTAAAAATACTGCATATTTTCATCGTTTTGTTGTCTTTCATTTGTCAATAGACCATTCTTTCCGCAAACAATCACTTTTGACCATCGGAATATACCGCGAAAGTAATGGCAGTTTTTTTTTAACACCACTGCGAAAAAACAGGGAGTGCTTAATTAAGTTCCAGGTGTATAGAATGCATGAAACGAGCAATTCTATTGGTTGTCTATGCTTTATTGTTATTGTTCGCTAGTTATCTCATCAACGGTGGTGGACGTCAACAGACATGTGGGTCTTTACGTTTCGCTTGGATTCTCACAGAACGAGATACAACACCGAAAATATTCTGCACTTGGGGATGCGACGAGCATCCCGTAAGTGGATAGATGTCTGTGTTGTATTGCTCGTACCCTGCCGCTCGTGATGAACTGGTGGCTGCTCGCTAGGTTTTGCTGCCTATTTCTTTTGCTTCCTCCGTTTCGTCTTAGGAGGTGGAGATGGCGATATCTTGACTATTGGCGATGGAAGCTGTGGTATCGTGGTATTTGTCTTGTTTTGTGCAAGTGCCATTACTAAAGCGGCGTCTGCAAGTACTTTCTTCGTTTCCTTCCGAAGTTTTGCCGTCTCTTCCATGTCCTTCATGCGTTCGTTCCTACGAATGGCTTCTTGCTTGGCTAGTTCCCTGAGCATCTTAGTTTGATCTGGCTCTTCTTCGGTGCCCACGATCTGTTTTTCCAGTTCGTGGGCAAGCTTACTCAATTCTTCATCATCCTCCTGTTTAGCCTGGGAGTCCAGGCTGGAGATGGAACTGGAGAGAGAGATGTCTGAGGTATCATTTCCACAAACTCGACCGATTCTAACGTGTTATCTTTCCCGTATGTGGACCCGATAAAGACCGGTGCGCACCACCCATTGACCCAGTATTCGTCCCGGCGATACGGCCATCCCAAAGTGACACAGTCACCCGATCTTAACACCCAAAGATCAAACCATAGTTCTACCCCACCGCCAGGTTTTACTGAATCAGTTGTCCAAATCATTCCACCCAACGACTTTGTGATATTAGCGATCAAGCGACCTAATAACAGTACGGCTCTACCCCGGCGCTCATTCCAAGTGTGGGCCAATGGTTCCACCCAGGCACCCGACCAAACGGTCAGTTCTACTCTCTAAAATCAGTTGGGTGGAAAGCCAACCCAAATCGACTGGGTTGAGTGAATATGAACCCGGTTGGGTTCATATTCACTCAGCCCAGTGGATTTGGGTTGACATTCAACCCAACTGATTTTAGAGTGTAGTCTGTGTTTTTTTACCCAGAGACTAAACCTACCCCTCCACAAACCAACTCAGACCCAGAAACACTTCTCCGCCCACTTGAACCAATACCCCTGCCTTTTAACTAGGTGACCATACTACCTGTTTCGAGGGTGAACGATCCAGAAGATCAACAAAGAAGTACCACCACACCACCCATTCGACTGACTAGCTGAGCCATTGACTTGAAATGGCTGCCCGACTCTGGCCTACTACCCATTCTATTAGAGCTCGACCCCAATCCGTCGACCCAGGAACCTACTCTACCCTCTAGTTGGTCCTGATGATCACGTCAATAGGTTTGCTAGTCAGTCGAATGGGTGGTGGGTATTGGATTTCTTGCTCAGTCCTCTGGGTCGAGTGAACGTCTTAGTCCCTGAATGGAAGGTGGAGGTCACTGGGTGGAACTATAGGTGTGTTTGGCCTCAACGTCAAGTGAATGTGGGAGTAGGATATGGTCTTCGATCGGAACACCGGGAAGTGCACCTTGGTTATGTCTGTGAGACGGATCACTTGGCGGAATGGTCTGGTCGAGTGATATAGTCCGGGTCGACTACTGGGTCGAATGGGTTGTGGGATTTGTGGAACAGTGGCGGAGTCTTGGGGGCCTAGGCTGTGCCTCCCCACCCTTCTAAAATCTCGCAATGCCCCACCACTCGAACTTTTCTGAACACATGTATATTAAGCTATATAAGTATATTAGGATTCTCAGCATATTTTAGAAACATGTCTCCCAGTAAGAGTCCCAACGACTAGTCCCAGTAAGACTACTTACCATCTTATGTCTACTGGGGCAACTGACCCGGGTAGGACTACAGCGGTAAGTAGGCTTACTCAGACTTAGGGTCATGGTCCTCCCCCCGAAAAATGTACCGATAGTAAGAAGTCTTGCAGGTGCTACACCATATATGGCAAGCCAGTGACCGTGATCCGTTTTGTTTCAGTCATTTGCTGGTACCCCCTCCCTTAGAATGTACCTGTGCCTCCTAACTTTAATGTCCTTGCTCCGCCCCTGTGGCGGAATAGGGTGCTGGGCAATAAGTCGCGGAGGATGAGTGGAAGGGGAGAAGGCGTATTTAGGTAGGGTCTCGACTGGAATATGTGGATAGTGGCCCATCATACCGCGATAAGTCGAGTCGAGGTCGGCTGGTCAAGTACGGGGTCGAATGCGTAGTTTGCGTTGCTTAACACGTGTGAAATATTGGAGTTTGATGAGTCGGGTCGAATAGGTTGTGGGGTGTGGATGTTCAGCCGCCAGTCGTCAGGGTTGTGTCACTTGATCATCGTAGGGTATAATATGTGGATTGGGTCACATGGATGGGGCAAAGGGATTTCAAGATCAATGGGTGCGGATGCAGGGATATCAGGCCATGCACTTGATCGTGGTGGGATGCGATGGTCTATTGGTACAGTCCGGATAATTGAGACCCTTTGTAATGAACGATTGTGGCTGCTTATCGTGTCTGAAGGCAGGTGTTTTACGTTACTAAATCGGACTGAGTCGGAAAATGTTAAATCACCGGGACATGTTGGGCAACTTGGTCGGCTTGGAGGAAGGTCTCCTAGTGTGAATGTATGCGTGTCGGTCCACTGGGTTGTGGAAAGTCACTGGGATGAGAAGGTGACTGTGCCATCAGGCCCGAGGCTAGTAGGAGGCTTGTGCACAACCCCCGCCCCTCCCCCAGGCCACCATTATCGGAAATGTTAGCCTCTTCATACTAGAATTTGGAATCATTGTTCATACACAATTGAGATTTGTAGGTCATTTTCGTAATATTTTCGGAATTTTCAAAAGTATCCCCCCCCCCCCCCCCCACACACACACACACGCACTCCCCAGTCGGTAGTCGGGAACAGTCTGGCTTCGGGTCTGTGTGTCATACTTGGAATGGGGTGGAATCTCTGAGAAGGATCAAAGGAACTGACTGGTGGGCCAGGAAGATGTATGCTCGGTTCACTTTTACTGGGGTTTTGTTTTTGTTAGTATGGTTGTGTTTTCAAGTCGACTACTGGGTGGATCAAGCTTCTTGGTCAAGTCAGAAATGGGAAGAATTGTAGGGTCGTGTCGGGTCGAGGTGGCGAGAAAGATGCGCTGTTGGGGCAGGGTAGAGGGGGTTGTGTGATCAGATCACTATGTCGAGGAGAAGCTCTCTGGTTCGAAACACTTGCAAGGTCCATTAGCTCGAGTGAGTGGGTGGGGCAGGGTAGGAACAGCGAGTTGAAAAGTAGATGTGTTGGGCTCCTATAAGTCGTGGTGATTTGTGTGGACTGTATAAACCTCGAAATGTGCGCTGAGGTGGACTTTGGGACGAAAGATATGGCTTTTAGGCCACCGTTTTGAGAGAGTTATCAAGAACGGACCTCGGCGAGATAATTAATTCCCCGCGGCGAGATATTATACGGAATCACAGAAGCGTTTTTTCGTTTCATGCGATACTTTTAAAAAATATAAAACCATATAAATATGGGCATGAAAGGAACCGACTGCATTAGCCGGTTCCATTAGTATCTATATTTGTATCGTTTTAATGAGAATGTTTGTTAAATTTACCACATAATACGAAATTATATATTGAAAAAAAATGTTAAGTAAATGTTTAATAGAAGCATGGCCCACCAATATAATTGCTCGTTTCATACATTCTATTCAAGATTGGTCAAAATTATCTTGTTTAAACAAGACAGTTATCTGTTTAAACAAGATACTAACTAAAGTGAGTTTGGCGGTTCTACGCTGCTGTAGAAAGCACTTTGCGAACGCGGAACATGTATCACTGTACTTATTTGTATAGCTTTACTGAGAACGTTTATTAAATTCAACGCATAGTATAAAATTATATATTGAAAAAACTTGTTAACTAAATGTATAATAGAAGCATGGCTAACCAATCGAATTGCTCGTTTCATACATTCTATTCACGATTGGTCAAAATTATCTTGTTTAAACAAGATAGTTATCTGTTTAAACAAGATACTATCTTGTTTAATCCTGTTTAAACAGGATACTTATCTTGTTTGAACAAGATACTAACTAAAATGAGTTTGGCAGATCAACACTGCCATAGCTTTCTACTCATTGCACTGCTCCAAAAAAGCCAGTTATATTCGAACGTCGTCTTATTCAAACCCTGGCGCTTTCTGACCTTGGCATAATCGGACCCTGATTTTTTGGAACTCGGGCTTTTTCGCCCCTTCAGTTACATAATTATCATAAAGCCATGAAGATCATCGAGAGATTTTGTTGAGGACAAGAAAGTATGTCAGGTTATTCGAAAAACTGCGACTTTTTAAACAATTTCAAGTTTGGTGAGCGTTTCCCATTGACGAAAAATACAAATTATTTTCCAAACTTTGACGGGGAATTCCGCGCAAATGTTCATCATGGGCTAAGAATTGTTGGATATCTTCGTTTCGGAGAACGCGTCATATTTGTCACATTTCAAGAGAAGCCAAATAGTCTAGATTCTTATTTGAATCGTTGTGTTTGAAAAATTGAGGAAGATATGTATCCTATTTAATGGAAGTAAAAACATAATAACAACAAGGATTAATATTCCTGCGGATTAATAAGGGTTGAACAGTAAACAATATTAAATCATGTTCGACTAAATTTTCAAAATGGAAGGAAAGAAAAATTTGAACTTTGAAGAGTTCTCGGTGGGACGATTTTCATCATTTAAAAGGACAATTCGCGAGGAAAAAGTATATCTCGATTTTAAAACAGAAACAGGAGATTTAAAACATTGTCTTATCATAAAGTCATGAAGCTCATCGGGAAATCTTATTGAGGACAAGAATGTATGTCAGGTTATTCGAAAAACTGCGACTTTTGAAACAATTTTAAGTTTGGTGAGCGTTTCCATTGACGCAAATACAAATTATTCTCCGATCTTTGACAGAGAATTCCGCGCAAATGTTCATCATGGGCTAAAAATGGTTGGACATGTTCGTTTCTGAGACTGCGCCATATCTGACTGCCACATTTTGGGACCGTAACTCTTATTGACTGATTTTTTATGTTTTTCTCTCCCAATGACCCAAGTGAACGTCAAAGCAGTTCGATTAGAAAAAAATAATCAAAATGTAGTGTATTTGTCAAATTTTATTCTTATTGCAAAAGTCAAGCCGTTATAAAAGCTCCCCCCCCCCCCACACTTCTCAAGTAAGGACGGTGGTGGAACGTAGCCATGAAATGGACATAGAACCTAGCTCTGAGAAACTGACAGTGCCTGCAAGAAAGGACAGCCGCCAGTTCCAAACAGCGCATCGCGTCGGATGTTTATAGATTCGGTGTGAAGATCTCGCAGCCACAATCTCGTGCTTCCCATTCCCGAAGTAAGACGTTTAAAATAGAACACATTATTCACTATAACCCTCTCCCATGCCACATTACATAATCCGCACTCAACGCATAAACAGATAAATATTCATGCAGATACATGTTCGCAGCACAAAAAAGGGAGTTGAGCCTCTGATCTCATGCCTTCATACTCGGTTGTTGGCAACAACACCGAGTTTTCTAGCAAAAAGCGCCTCTTGCGGTTTGCACCCGAACAGTTAATGGAGGATAAAAGTTCCCCGATTTATCCAGGTGAAAAATGGACAGAATTTGTAAGCGTGAATAAAATGTTATGGTGCATGTTTTGAGAGAAACAAATTGATGATAACTGTCTTCTAAAAATGTGAGAGAACCCTAAAATTGGGTGGGGTGACGTATGTGGCAACCACTTTTGTTATACCGCCCACTTTTGTTATACCTCACCAGTTTTGTAACAGCGATCACCCATTTTTGTTACGCCTCACCAGTTTTGTAATAGAAAGCCAGCTGCTTTTGTTATAGTACATTAGACCCCACTGGACATACACCCCTATAAGTCTACCAAGGCCTTATGTGGTAAGTTTCGCCAAATGAAAAATTGTACCACATTAAACATTTTAAAATAACAACTAGAATGTGGTTTACCACATTATCCCCCAAAACAACTTAAGGACGTCCTGGACGCAAGATTTACCACATTAGGTACAAAATGTAAACACGAACGGACGGACGGACGGATGGACGGACGAACGGGTGTACTTGTGAGGTGATTTCAGTGTTAGGTACGGGTAAAATTCCGCACCTGCGACCGTTTTTGCACCTCAAATGTGGGTGTTTTGAGGGGCCACTCCTCAGAAGAGGGGACTGGACCAGTGGTTAAAACACTGGTTTGCACAAGTAACGTCTGTACGCACAACTTGTTCACACACGTACTTCTGAAGTAGCCTGAACGGACAGACAAACGGACTGACAGACAGACAAGCGGGTGGTCAGGCGGGTGGGAGGGCGGGAGGGCTTCGGGTGGGCTTCCGGGTGATCATCGGACAGGCAAGCTAGGAGGCAGACAGGCAGACAAGCGGGCAGGCCGGTCGGTCAGCAGGCAGACAGCAGGCAAGCCTGCAGGCCATCGGATAAAAACGAATTTGTGTTTCCCTTTTCCTTACATGTACGTTTCAAATACACCCCAACTCCAACCAAAATCACTTTCATCAAACACACGTTAGAATAGGGGCGAATGCAAGTTTTGATTTCAAGTATTACAAATGTCGATTTATTTAACAAAAGTGGCTAGCTGTTTTTTTATAACAAAAATGGACGATTTCTATAACAAAAATGGTGACCTCAAATTATAACAAAAGCTGGCGTTCTATAACAAAACTGGTGAGGTATAACAAAAATGGGCGATCGCTATTACAAAACTGGTGAGGTATAACAAAAGTGGGCGGTATAACAAAAGTGGTTGCAACAGACGTAAGTAAAAATATTTTATTCAGTGCGTAATTTGACATAGTACAGGAATCACCGAATTTAAAGTCACATGGTGACCTGCATTTCTTTTCAGAGTATTTTTTTCAAGAGATGATAATTAAGTGGATATTGGGTTGTTTTTACCAAAGTGTTCACGATCAGGTGGGTAGAGAGAAAAAGGTTTGTACTGTCGCCAATGTAAAAAAAACCCCAAAACAAGACAGTGTATTCTAACCTATTGGACGATGATGAATCATTGTCATTATTGGTGTGTTCTGTTTATCCGTGTTGCCCGATCTTGCATTAAAGAGGACATTAGAAGGGATGCATTGGTCAGTCTTCACTCCAGCCAGAAAAAGGTTGTCGGGTTCAGGGCTGGATTTTGAGAATTGAATACAGACATTGACAGTAGAGCTGAAATAGTTAACCGATTAATCGATTAACCAATGATCAACGTCTTGATCGATCAAAAAAGTAATTGATCGATTAACCGTTGCCTTAAACTACTGTATTATATGGGTTAACAAAAGAACAAACTTGCTGTAAAACAGGCAAACATTGTCACACTGACTTGCATCAGTTATTATGTTTAAAGCTTAAAGCTTGCAAGTTATGTGCAGACTTACTTGTTCACTTGCATGATCGTTGTACTGTATCAGTAGCTGGAAATGGTCATTCTTAACTCTTTGCACGTTGCGGACAGCAGACGATACTCGAAAAATAAATTCTTAAATTACTAAATATTTTCAATTTTTGTCTCCAAAACATAGCTTATGACCCCTCATTGGAACGAGCTCGTTCCAATGAGGTGTCAGAAACTATGTTTTTTAGACAAAAATTGAAAACATAATAAAATTTGAAGGAGATTTTTTATATATAGCGTTTGCCGGTTTTGTCCGTTACTTAGGGTAGAGGGTTAATGCTATAAATCATCAACGGTACGGCAGTAATAGCTACCTACTAAAACAAGTGATTAACAGGTTAACCAAGGTTAACCCATATGATTAATCGATCAAGAAAACCCTTTAACCGTTTCAGCTCTAATTGACAGGGCGCAAAAAAGGAACGACTATTCGGTAAATGTTTGACTTTTTTGTATTTCGGCTTTTTTACGAACAAAATTTCCACGGAAAAAACATATGTTTTCTCTTAAGCTACCGGTCACAATTCATGGCTGAAGAGATCAGCTTATTCCGTTCATTATATCGAGAGATCTTGGCGTTTAAAATTTGGCCCTCAATGATCATTTTTCTCATTCTGATATGGACGAAACACATTCATCACTGGGTTGCTGCATACGGAAACCTAATTATAGTATCGATGGTGGTGCATCGGATTAATACAACTGAAACTGAACAGATCTCATCGAAAAATCGTCTGTTCAGAAAGGATGCGAATTAAAGATCTCAAAAGACCAATTGTTTGTGGAATGGTTTCTCACTTCAATGAAAATAAGCATTTTTTAACGCTTTACAACCATTAGCTAACAACTAATACAAATAATTTTTATTTTTTAAAACTTGTATTCATTGAGTTTTATTTTGGGGAGGAGGGTAGCACTGGAAACGACCTCCAAAAAATATTCTCTGCCTCGTACTCCCACTTGATCGCAACATCTCAACACACACAGACACACATGCATATATACAGACACAAACAACGGAATGCGTTGCCGTTCTTTCCTGTTTCCAGTCGGTGATGGTAAAAGGGTTCTGTGCATCCACCACAGCTGCACGCTATTATTAGTGACACCCCCAACACCACTACAACCACTACCACCACACACCCACACAGTTCATAGAATGTCGAGTTATCGTCTCCTTCATTTTCATGGGAATGGGCTTGGGCTGCAAGAAAGTGAATATTCTGTGAATGTGAGTGAATGTAATGTTTTGGCTGGACAATTCAGTCTTTTCAAGCACTTCTTCAAAAGTTGAATAAGAAAATTATTTATTCGTTAACATTATGTTGATGGGCAGTGATGAAAATAGAGGAGTGGGAAGCGTAAGTCATACAGATAACCCGAAAATGGTTTTATTTTCTGTTTTTCTTTTGTTTTACTGACTGCTTGATCAAATATTGCTAAAATGAAATGAAAATGGCCTATTACAGTGAGAGGAAACTCCTTTGGGTTTCTACAGTACTGGTCATAAAAAATCTCAGGTTAGAAAGAGGTTGGGGATGGTGCAACAAAAATGTTAAATGATTAATTTATAAATTAGGTTACATTATTTATCGTAGAAAACACTTTTTCATTGTCACTTTCGGTAATTCTCCAAAAGCAACCACCGAAGAGAGTTCTTCTCACATGCATGGTGACAGCGTTTGAATGTTCAGGTGGTAAATTATACCACCCTTGCTAAGCATCATACAAAGAATAGACCAGCTGTTAGCCCCCGGACCACCGTGGTACGATAGGACCTACCCAAGTTTCAATGGAAACTATTTCGCGTAACTGGGTCTACATTCGACCCCACCGACCCAAACATAATATTCTGGTCACCATGGCCATAGTCTTAACAGTTTGCAAAATCCTAAATAATCGTCAGTTCTTGGTAAAATAGAATAGAATACTTTTATTTAGTAATATAACATGTACTTGTATGAACATATAGAATACAATCAATAGGGAATGTAATATACATAGTTCTTAAGTACGTGATTACATTACAGGGAGATGGCATAGCCACGAGGGCTGTCTTCCTGCCATTCCCAATATAAAAACAAAAACAAAATAAAAACCCAGATGAATGCAAATCAATCGTGATAGCAGCGTGTTTTCAGTAGTGAAGCGGTTATAGCTTAACTCAATACAATGGATTGTTGAGGTGTGTGTGTGGGGGGGGGGGGGGGGTTCCATTGGAAGCAGATACCTTTCTATCTCTTTTAGAGGGTGTAAAGCCTTTACGTACAATGATATGATGATGATGAGATAAGATAACTTCTTTCGCAATAATGTTTAAATAACACAAATAACATAACTAAGACCTACAGTCAGGACAAACTGGATTGTTACAGTCGATATGTTGTGGATACGAATTTAGGAATTTGTCAGTTTTTGAATAATGATCTGGGGTAGTTTTGAATTGATGGTTCAACAGTATTCCACATCCTAGGAAAAGTATGTAAAGGAAGGTTCGCTGAAAATTGGGTTCTTGGTTTGAGTGTGTGTAATTTACCTGACTCTCTGGTGTCCATTCCTGTGGGATTTTGATATATTTTATAAGTGGTCTCAAAGCTTTCTGGTAACGTTTTGTTATACCAATCGTACATGAACAAGAGCACATGAAGTTTATAAATGTCTGTGAATTTTACGATACACTGGTTACGAAATAAAGGATCGGTATGCGCATTGTATTTTTGTTGGAAATAATGCGGATAGCTTTCTTTTAAAGTTTTGTAATTGTTTTGGTCGAGGGTGAATGTCCCCAGATGTGGATACCATATAACATACGACTGTGGATCAAAGAGTAGTATAATGTTTTCAAACACTCTTTCGGGAGAATTCTTTTTACCTTGTTTATGCCTTAAAAAGCCGTTGAAATTTTGGAGCAGACAACTGAGAGATGATTCCTAAAATTTAATTTTTCATCCACATGAATCCCTACAAATTTGACGGACTTTTCATCTTGATTATTTGCAACAGCAGAAATGGTGGAATTGTTAAGCAAAATTTGCCTGCTTCCAATGGAGTATGAATTATTCGAAGGATGAAATATAATGAATTTTGTTTTGGTTTCATTTAGGGTAAGTTTATTTGCAGTACACCAAATGAATAATTTATTTAGTTCGATGTTAGCTGTTTCTATTACTGTGTCTAAATTATTACCATATGCATGTGCAGTAGTGTCGTCTGCATACGCTAATAATTTTCAGTAGTGTGGCGTTGATAATATCATTGATGTAAATAATGAAAAGAAGAGGCCCAAGAATGGATCCCTGAGGGACACCAGTGGCTATATCCAGAACCCCAGAACTAGCCTTTGGGATAAATACTGATTGCCTTCTGTCTGTGAGATAGTTTTGGAACCAGGAGTCTGCATGCCCCCGTATTCCATACAATTCTAACTTTTTCAATAGGATGGAATGATTTATGGTGTCAAATGCTTTTGAGAAATCAAGAAAAAGAGCTAACGTACAGTCTTTTGTCGGCTTTTCATCCATTTCGGCCACATTGTTTATAAGATGCAATACAGGATGTATTGTTGCGGGTGCTTTTCTAAATCCGAATTGGTACTGATGAATTGTCTTATTTTCTTCCAGAAAATGTATTAATCGGGAATACATTAATTTTTCTAAAACTTTGGAAAACGTCGGTAGGATGCTGACGGTTCTATAATTGTTGAATAGTTGTTGATTTGTACTAATCCTTTACCCAACAGGACGGCCAAAATCGTCTACCATTCAATTTTCGTTATTTTTTTGTTTGTTTAGGATCCTTCATTGGAACGAGCTAGCTCCAATGAGGGGTTATAAGTTATGTTTTTGACGCAAAACCTGAAAAAAATTAGTTATTCAAGAATTGTGTTTGTGAGTGTCTCTTGCCTTACGTGTTAGGAAAGGGTTAAAAAACGACATTTTACTCGCTTGCAGAACTGGTGATAATATCTTCTATCAGAGGCGAACTGGCCGTGAAGTCCACCCCATCACAAAATGCTGCCTCTCCCTTCCGAGAGAGACCATATACTGCCCTTGGTAGTCCCACCCCACTCCATAAACAATAATATGGCACCTCTATTGTTCGAATAGCAACATGACCTCACTCAAATATCGGAATAATACCGCCGGTGATCAGATAAATATATTTCTTTAACTAAATTAATCATATTCACATGCCCTTCCCTCACTCCTTCCCCAGAACGACATTTTTAAATGTGTAAAATCACATTACACCTCTTTAAAGTCACGCGTTCTAATTGAATTAAACCAGTTAATTAGATTTCAGATGTGAAAGTTTCAATGGAAACTATTTTGCGTAACTGGGTCTACATTCGACCCCACCGATCCAAACATAATATTCTGGTTACCATGGTCACAGTCTTAACAGTTTACAAAATCCTAAATAGTCGTCAGTTCTTGGTAATAATCCTTTACCCAACATCACGGCCAAAATCGACCACCATTCAATTTTCGTTATTTTTTTTCATTTTTTGTCTCCGAAAACATTGTTTAGGATCCTTCATTGGAACGACCTCGTTCCAATGAGCGGTCTTAAGCTATGTTTTTGACGCAAAACCAGAAAAAAATTAGTTATTCAAGAATTTTGTTAGCAAGTGTCGCTTGCGGGTAAAGGTTAAAAGACATCATTCATTTTACTCGCTTGCAGAACTAGTGATAATATCTTCTATCAGAGGTGAACTGTCAGTGAAGTCAACCGGGAAATTTCCCAGTGCTCCCCCTATTGGGGGCCCTTGTGACCCTGCACGATTGATGCAGTCCAAAACATGTTGGTGCATGAAATTTCGTGAAAATTACCCCCAAAAGCAAAACGGATCTGATTGTATCAGTGGCGGCTACGGGGGGGGGGGGGGGGGGGGGCATGGGGGCATTTGCCCCCCCCCCCCCCCCCCCCCAACGAAGGCTTTGCCCCCCCAACCATCTCGCATGCATTTCCATCCACCCTCACACACAAACACATTCAGTCACTCTCTCTCACACACACACACACCCCTCTCTTTTTTTATTCCCAATAATTTCCCATACACGCTTAGCCCAAAGCCTCAGGCTAGCTGATGAACATATCCAGGCAGTAGAGATTTAAAGACTCGGATGCAGATACTTATAAGTTATAATTAAGTTATGAGCCAACAAAGGCATGTCTATCCATATCCCTTGTCTAAAAAAATTCATGGATTTCGCATTATAGCAGCAGTCTAGTATGCCACTGATCGCTCAGATACAAAGAAACAGCGTTCTTTCAGTTCAAAAAAATCAGAATTTTCTCGCATTTGTTCGAATTACGGTTGGCTCGATAGATACACCCACCCCACGTTGTTGCAACCATTTTTTCTGAATTAGCGACGAAGCTGATACTAAAATGCCGTTGATATGCCCACCATGGGGATTGTCATTGAGCGCTCAGACAATAGGAAGCAGCGTTCATTCAGTTCGAAAAATCAAATTTTCTCCGGGTCCTCCCCTGAGCATTTTGTTGGCCCAGTCTGCCCTTGTCTACTATAAGCCACACTTCGAACATTATTCAACACAAACACCCCACCCTCACACCCCATCTCAAAATGCTGCCTCTCCCTACCTATAGATACCGTGTCCCGCCTTTGGCCGCCCCACCCCACCCTACCCCATAAACAATAATATGGCACCTCTATCGTTCGAATAGCAACATGACCTTCCTCAAATATCGGAATAATAACGCCGGTGATCAGATAAACAAATTTCTTCAACTAATTTAATTAGCTTCGTCCTCATATTCACATCCCCTTCCCAAACTCCTGCCTCAGAATATGTTTAAATGTGTAAAATCACATTACACCTGTTTAAAATCACGCGTTCTAAGTGAATTAACCCTTTACCCAATGTAAAGGCAAAAACCGGCGAGAGCTATTCTCAAAAATCGACAATTAATTTTCATTACTTTTTCATTTTGTGTCACAAAAACATAGGTTATGACCCCTCGTTGGAACGAGCTCGTTCCAACGAGGGGTCATAATCTATGTTTTTGAGACAAAAAAATTAGTTATTCGCGAATTTTTTTTGCAAGTGTCGTCTGCTTTCATGTTAGGTAAAGGGTTAAACCAGGTAATTATTATAGATTTCAGATGTGAAGAAAATCCAAATAGTCTAGATTGTTATTTGAATCGTTGTGTTTGAAAAAAATGAGAAAGATATTAAAAGCACCTGTTTAAAAGTGTAAGGGCACCAAAAGCATAACAAGAAGCATTAAATATTTCTACGAATTAATAAAGTTTAAACAATATTAAATTATGTTGGGCTAAATTCTCGAAATGGAAGCAAAGAAAAAGTTTTAACTTTGAAATTTCCTCGGCGAGGCGCTTTTCGTCACTTTATAGGGCAATTCGTCAGCAAAAATATATCTCGATTTTAAAACAGAAATAGGAGTTTTAAAACATTGTTTTATCATAAAGGCGTGAAGATCATTGGAAGATCTTGTTGTGGACAAGAATAAATGTCAGGTTATTCGAAAAAAACTGCGAGTTTTAAAACAATTTTGGCGAGCGTTTCTCATTGACGCCAATACCAATTATTCTCCGATCTTTGACAGGGTATTCCGCGCAAACGTACATCAGATGCTAAGAATTGTTGGATATGTTCGTTTCTGAGATTGCGTCATATCTGACTGCCGCCACATTTCGGGACTGTAACACTTATTGACTGCCCTTTTGATGTTTTTTCTTCCAAGTCAACTGTCGTGCAAAGATGACCTGCACGCTCTCGCTCACGCACCCGCAACAGACAAGTACCTTTTTGGCGAGGACAGTTTTAATGAATGCACCCTATTCACTTGTTCGTCATTACTGAAATGCTGAAATAAGTCTGCGAAAAGTGATCCTCTTGTGAATGCTAGAACATGCTATCGTTACGGTATAAGGGATTGCTAAAGTGTTTGAAAATAAAAAAAAGTTGAAAGGATTTGGGCGAGTCTTTGCCCAAACTTCTTTCTTACCAGCAAACTAATTTATTGCTTGTAAAATTGTTTCAGCCAATGAACCTCCGGGCTCAGTTGTCCATTGTCTGAGACTTTGCTCTTGTCATTCTTATGCTTTTACAAAGGCGAGGAGATATTTTTCTGAGCTGAAACCCCACCCATGGGTGTTTAAGTGGTAATCCGTTATGCACGCTCCGTATATTGTAATGCCGAACTTCTTTGCTTTTCGTTCCAGGATTGAGACTTCATCGGTGGTATACTATTTATTTATTTATTTATTTATTTATTTATTTATTTATTTATTTATTTATTTATTTATTTAACGACACTTTCGACAGCCAGGGTCACAAGTGTTGGAAGTGGTATACTAACATTCCAGAGCAACTGTTAATCTCTGCAACAATTGTCTACGTATTACTCATATATTGGTGCTTAACGTTGCTTCCACAACTAATAATGACCATAACTAAATTATAAATTCATGTTTAGCCAATCGTTTATACCTATCAGTACTATCCCATGATGAAGACACACAGCTCAAGCACTGGTTGTCGGTACCAGTGAAAGACAACCTCTTTCTTCACAAAATATAACTTATTTTACTCAGCAATCAAATACTTCCAGGTCTTCCTGGGGTTCCCACCCGGATTATCTAAAGGTAAATAGCTTCGACATTTTTGTGGGTTGTTTTTCTTTTTGCAAATAAGATAACGTTCGGCGAAGGCCAGCTGCTATTTTGCATAAATATTGTCTACATGCAACGTGACTGCACATATAAATTGTTTATACGTTACCATGACAGTGATATTCCGTATTTTATATCTCTAAAACCCTATCCGATATTTTGGTTTGAATCACAAAACTGTTTAGTGCGCATACCGATTTTAAAACGCGTTTATTTTCCGAAATACAGGTGTCCGTACCCAACAGCTAACTCATCTATTAAACATTTTCTCTTCTGCGATTGACCACAAAATGTGAACAAACTTGCTTCTGAGGGTTTTATTATTATCTCTATGAGACTCTACTGCATTCTAGATTGTAACCGTCACTCACAGATTGTTCCTTGCTGAAGCTAGTAACATCGAACAGATAGTTTCACTGATAAAATACGTGTTTATTTCATTTGTTTCATCTCACCTAGAGGGTTCCCTTTTCGTCACAAGGCTGATAACAATCTGTGCATCACTCCTGGTAGAAATTACCCGCGGTCCATGCTTTGAAGTTTACATGGTCATAGCTGCTTCAATTAAATAGAATAATAAAATTTGATGGAAAAGAAAGAAGGGAAAGAGAAAATTGAGGGTACAAAGATGTGTAACACGAACTTAGAGGAGAAAATGTAACGGCAAATACACTTAATATGAAGGAATAGCTTTTCGTCAACTCTGTTTTCATTGTACATTACGGTCGAGACGGGGAGATGAGTTGACGTAGCATGCAGAGTAGGTTACCAACTGGAGAGATAAAGAACACAGGCTTATTCTTTTCAGGCGTCATGGTGTTAGTATCGGAAAATGAAGAAGGGCTAAAGAAAAAGCTAGCAAATTATTTGGTCGGGAGGTGTGAGGAAAATGGCAACTCGAAGTGTATGATGAGTACAACATCAAAAGTAACGTCAATGGACCATGAAACAGAATTACTGCCGAGATTGAGACCCTGTGAGTTCTCTATTCCTGAAAGGATTAATCTATAGTAGGTATTTAGGGATCAGCATGTGTGTGATGGGTTGATGAGTGAATAAAAAGTACATAAAAGGAATTTGATTTTAAGGGAAAGTTTTTTTGGTCCACTGAAACTTTGAGGAATGAATAGTGGGGGGTTAATATGAAACAAAACATTTGGAAAACATTTATAGTGCCGGTAATACAATTTTGGTCAGGGCGTCGCGAAGATGACCGATTGAAAGGCGTAAACCTGATTTGTTCCAACTATGATGGCTCAAGTCCGGACTGGTAATATATTCCAATTACATTGTCAAACCATGTTTTCTTTGAAGGCACGCTTTAGTGACGTTGTTGGAATATAAGTCAGTGAGCATTATAGGTATAAAAAACTCCAGATTTCTTGAAAATTTGCTTGTGTATAAATGCATGTGTTAGTCGTGACGCATGGTCTACCCGCCCAACTTATTTAATTAACACGTATCATACTCAAAAATGGTCATACTTGTGTAACGGATTTGGTAACAGCAGTTGAAATATAATAGCCAACAAAAGTTCTAAATTACTCTGTTATTATTCGTCTGCTCATTATTGAGGTTTACGGTACTTAAGTTTTTTGTTGGCTTCTAGTCATTTCCATGTTAAAAGTGAATCGATGTAACTTATTGGTTCACACCGTAGTGTACTTTGTAAAGCTTTGATCTAGCTGTCCAAACTTAAACGATGCGCTAGCTCAGTTATGGTGACACTTTGTAAACTGTAAAAAGGTTAACCATAAATTGTTCCGTCATTTTCGGACCCATTCAACTCGGCCCTGGTGATAATCAACGTTTCTGACATTAATTCTCTCCAGGTCCGAGTTCTGTGGGAACCATTCACGTTAATAGACTTGCTGGGTGCAACTTAAACCTCTTTTGGGTAAAAAGTGTAGTGGGCCCGTGGTTTTTAGCCCCCATTGACAATCATGTCCATTTCATATACTATTTTTGGCTTCTTAATAAACCACGTATAAACCGTTTCCTATTTTATTGTGTATTCATCCAGACCACAACACATAACTTAATGATTATCCTACCTCTAGAGTTGAGTTATATTTTATCCATGGTTTGCTAGTTGACCCAAATCCTCACGAATCTGAAGACCAACAGGGAGATTTCGGTCATGGTTCTAGCCCCCGGGGAGCCGTTCACCCCGAATTGGGTACCGCAGATCTCCATCTGTATGAACGAATGTTTGCGTACTCAACTGTCAAATCTCGTTTCGTAAGAATCGTAAGAAGAATGTCTGGCGCGCAGTTATAACACCACTTCACCACGAGTGGTAAACATTTGGTACACCAAGCTACTATGGGTATATTTTATTTATACCATGATCGTCAGATTAATAAGAGTTTAAATGTTAAATAAAACAATATTCACACGTGCGAATCTGTTTTTGCTCACTTGAGCACCGGTGGGTGGTACTTCCGTCGTCAATTTTATTGCCGAAACGAAATGGAAAAAGAAACACGCAAATCACGGGGCCTTTTTCATTTTAACATAATAACGTACTATTTTGAGTTATGGGTGCTTTATTAACATGAGGCAACGCATGTTTGTTAATTTTTGGTATCTTATGAGCTAAACTCAGTTAAAAACGTACTAAATAATTGTCGGTTTCATTTCTCTCTTCGCGAGGCGACGAGTGATAAATTCAGACAAGTTTGCATTCAAGTCGAGGTCACCAAAGGTTAGCTTGGATGTGGTTCTACTGTAGGTGTACGTTTTAACCATCGCTGGCGTGTTCACCATGGTTGGTGTGTAAAGCTAAAGTTTATGTCTATAGGATTTTTATATATAGTAATCATGGTATAAATATATATAAGACTCTGATCCAAGCGGACATGTTCCAATTGGAAAAAAGATTTGGGGTTGTCACACCCCTCAGTTACGCACCTATATAATTGTATGAACATTCTTCCGCTCATCCGAACAGTTGCAAATAGGTTGAAGAGTCTGCAGAATTATGGAGGCAATACTGCTGTGGCGGATTTTTGCCACGGCCCAGCACTGTAAACAGTCCCGAAAGATTTCAGGTGAAAATGAGTTAAACTCCCATAATCTCATGGTGTAGACTGACGCCTCACATTATTTGGGACACTGATATTCAAACAGTATAGACAAAATAGCAAGTAAGCTAATGAAGTGCTAACCAACAGGCGCGAAAGACCCGGAGAGGGGAATGGATGAAGGAACTAATTTTCACACGTGAGTGTCCTGGCAGATTGTAATTTATATACAGCTTTTGAACACAGGAATCACAATTAATGGAAGCGATGTGAAGAAGCAATTACTTGAATTTAATTTTATATGGCCTGTGTCAAGCGGGAATTCCATGAGGCATTGTTCTTGGTACATATAAGAAGTGTAAAGAGACGAACTGTTTGATCATATCCCAGATTTCCTCCATCTGAATTTAACTTACGAGCATGCTAAATCCTCCCTTGAAATGACAGGGACAGTGGTATTCATTGGGGAAGGTACATCCTGTGCGTTGAGGACTCTCGTCAGATTTTCTGTTTTACTTCTTGAAAATGTATCCTGGTTGGATAACGTACACAGACTGCGTGCCAGGTAAGTCCAGTCCGGCCCCAATCCTTAGAACACAGATCATATTTATAAGTTGAGTTTTATCACAGAGGATATAGGTATTTAAAGCCGTGCTTAGGCAGGGAAATGCCCATTTCGTCCGCTAGCAATTTCACACATTCCGTCCACCAATGAGACCGAATCGTCCGCTGGCCATTTCGTCCGCTAGCCGTTTCGTTCGCTGGGATTTGTGCAATGAAAAAAACAACAACTCTGATTTTCTTTTATTTATTTATTATTTATTCTTTATTAATAGCACATATAATGAATAATTCAGTGAAAAATGTGATATTTATTGAGAAAAATATTGTGTAGTACTTGGTACTTTTTTCTGATTAATTTGCATTTATTTAAGGAATAATGGAAAAATAAGCAAACTAATTTAGTGGAAAAAAGTTACATTTATTGAGCGATTGTCCACGTGGGGGCACGATGACGCCGTGTACTAATGCGTACTGCACGTCGATGGTGCACATGTCTTCAACCAATCTAACCCTGCCTGTGCTGCAGTGCGGAGTTACGATGTTGGGGGAACTGGCAGCTGCTCGTCGATACTCGGTGGTTCTCTCCGGGTACTCCAGCTTCCTCCACCCATAAAACTGTCACGATCATGATTAGCCATTGTGCATAAGTATGTGACCTTAAACACCAATAAATAAATAAATATAAATATACATTTATTGAGAAAAATTTGTAATACTACTACTAATTTTTCTGATTATATTTCATTTATTCAAGGAATAATGGCGAAATAATTATATGTTTTGAAAACCAATTATAACAACAGACTTTGATCAGTAATCAGAGTCAATAAACAAACAATGCCGTAATCGATCAGACAATTAATAAGCTGACTGGGTAGATGTCACAACAGCTAGCTGCGAAAAATCACGGCCGGTTCAGGGACAGCCAACTAATCTCCGAACTACAGGACATTTGCGAAAGCCCACAAAAGCCCCAAACGCCAAAATTTAATGTAACAACCGTGTAAGTAGGAAACAGAAGCCGTGATCTTCTACCAGAAAGAGCTGTCTTCGCCGACTGAGCTAAATCACTAAAATTTATTGTCTAAAAATAAACAAATACTGGGAAAGAAAAGGTGAACATTTGGGCAATAAAAACGACTCAGCCGTGACCTTCTTCTGGAAGAGCTGTTTTCACCGACTCAACTAAATCAGGAGGAGGTAAGGGCAGGACCCCCCCCCCCCCCGGGTGTGGTACTTTGGTAAAGGCCTGCCCCCTCCCTCCATTTCTTAGCTGAAAAAATTAATCCGGCAAATAATAAACTGAACAAAAGAATTGTACTAGCTGCTCCCAGTGATCGACAACCATCAAAACAATGCAATCACATATTTTTGTCCATCTTAAAAATCAACTAATTCTGCCCTTTTCTTTTCGCGGGTACATCAAGATGCTTTGTTTTTGATCGGCAGCACCCCAATAACCTCTATGGAAACTATAACCGATTTGGAACACAGTAACCTCTATGGACTCTGAACATCCTCCTTTCCATCACTAGAAGTTGTCACCCACCTCCAGGGAGGCGAGCGCTGGTCCTGCGCCCCGCTCCTACTCCGTTTTGTAAGCGTATGTAGCGCGCATTTTTGACCCATCCAAATAGGTTCCAATGCAGGCCTGCCCCCGAACCAGGGAAGTTTGAGTCTTTCTATGGGTTGTCCCCGAAAGGGGCCGTTGTTGTCGTCTATCCAAAACCACATCCAACTGTAAATCCGGAAAATTGATTAAAACAGTCTGAGGCAGATTATACTTGCCAATGATGGCCCACCATCGCTCCTTGATTTATCTTCGAAGTGGCAGACTATACTTGCCCGAACAAACATCACAGCACCCTCGGGGAGAGGTAGCACCTTTGTGAGAGCTCCCCCCCCCCCTTCTCTCTCTGGTCCTTACCTGAGGGTTCAGTCAACGACCTACACAAAGACAACCCAACACTCTTCCTGGTCATCTAGCCTAAGACATCTGCTGAGTACGCGATCCTTTCCTCCTCCTTTCACACCCAGACACGTAGCTTCCAGATCGCAACAGTCACGGAGGGTTGAAAGGGGCTTGCCCCACAGTGTCCCTACGCGCCTTCGGCGCGAGAAACCATTTCATCAAAGTCAAAACAGCTTTGATTTGTCATGATTAGCCACTCAATCCTGAAGTGTGTGTTGTCGATATTTATTGTGCCAAAATATTTTCAATTCTGACGAGGATTTCTTACAAAGTTTATTATTTTTAGAATTTATTTGGAATATACACTGTGGACTTAAATTATTTCTTGGGTTTCTTGAATAAGTAAGTAATATATTAAAACGTAAACTACTATATAAATTATATTATTTATTTTTAATAAAAAAATTTTTTTACTATCATAATAGATAAAAACAATTGAAAAAATCATTGGAATGAAAAATATACCTAGCGGACGAAATGGGTCAAATTGTAGCGGACGAAGTGGGTGAAACTGCAGCAGACGAAACGGGTTGCGGACCAAATGGGTGTAATTCCTCAGGCATATGGAGAATGACCAGCTGAATGCTGTATGGGCTTCGAGCGCAACAAGTGGAAGCTTAGGAAGCTGTTGAACTTCACAAATGAGCTCGGTCTGAAGATTCTGAACAGGGACGCTAGATGTAAGGGGAAACGGACCTGGGAGAGAAACGACAGAAAATCAATAATTGACTACATTCTCACAGATATGAATTTATGGAGGGGGGTGATAGGGGTAGAAGTGGATGATGAGGGCAAAATGGAGTTGGATAGTGATCACAACTTGATTACAGTGACGATGAGGGCCAAAAACCTAGAGAAAATTAAAGGAAGCTTCAAGGAGGTTTGGGAACTCAAAAAGGATGCCGACTGGGCGAAGTTCGAAGAAAAACTGAAACCAAAGCTTTAAGTTGCAGCCGTACACAAGGGGGGCAGTGTCCAGAAGATGGCCGACGCCATAGTTGCGAGCCTAGTAGAGGCAGGGAAGGAAAGTGTAGGAAAGATTAGGGTGCCAACACGGGAACTTGGGTACAGAGTGAACGAAGAACTGAAAAGGGCCATAAAGGTTAGAAAAGCTAAATGTGCTGCATTCAGGAGAAGTAGAAAACTTAAGGGGGTGGAAAGCCATGAGGCCATGGTAGCAAAGGAAGAATACCAACAAGTACAAAATAAAGTAAACAAGATTAAAGACGACAACCGGAGAGTGCGAAATAGCAGTCTTATTAGGACGATAAAAACGACACGGGGGTATTTTGGAAATGGGTGAACAAACGTAACAAAGGGAATAACCCACAGAGCATTAAAGTAGATGGCAGAGTTACAGAAGAGCGAGATCAAATCGCATCAGAAAGAGTCAAGCACTGGGAAAAGGTAAACGATAAGCGACGGGGCATGGGAACCCACCCGAGTGTCCGAATCAGGTCGAGGAAAATCTATCGAACTTCGTGTGCAGCGAAATCAACACTGAGGAGGTGCGAAGGGCGATCTCAAAATTAAGGAATGGAAAAACGGGAGGGGTGGACGAAATTCCTAACAAGTTTATAAAAAAAGGGGGAGAGGAACTCTTGGAAAGCCTAACTGCCCTATTCAATTTAGCCATAGAAAAACAAGAGGTCCCAAAGGAGTGGAGGGAAAGTAAAGTGACATTTATTCACAAAAAGGGAGAAAAAGACGTCTTGGATAACTATCGAGGGATCTCTGTCAGCAGCAACATTGGAAAAGTCTTTTGTAAAGTCCTGTATGGGAGATTAGAGGAGGTGATCGAAGAGAAGGGTTTTTTGGGAGAAATCCAGAATGGCTTCAGGAAGGGAAGGATCGAGAGTCACTGACCATCTTTTCACGCTATCTCAAATGATAGAATCCGCGAAAGCAAAAAAGAAAAAGATGTTCATTGCCTTTTTGGATGTTAAAAAGGCACACGATAGAGTATGGAGGGAGGGTATGTGGCGCAAGCTGGAGGCTCTGGGCTTGGGGGGGGGGGGGGGCGAGTTTGTTGGGATTATGAAAGCATTAGATAAAGATGTACAGAGTGAACTTAGCCTGGGAAACATTACAACAAAACGTGTGCCTATGGAGATAGGCCTAAAACAGGGGTGTATCCTTTCGCCAATTCTTTTTGCATTGAACATCAAAGGTTTAGGAGATGAACTCCTGCATAGCGACGGGGGGGGGGGGGGGGGGGTGCAGTTGGTGACTTGAAGATCCCAAGGCTATTTTTTGCAGACGGTAGGGTACTAGTGTCAGAAAGCGAAGAGGGGCTAGCGAAGAGGGGCTAGCGAAGATGCTGGGAACTGTTGGGAAATATGGGAGCAAATGGAGACTCGAACTTAATGAAAGCAAGAGCAAAGTTATACCCGTGGGCCGCAAAGTGGACCCCACTCGAAGGTGGAGAGTGGGGGAGTTCTGCATTCCGGAAGGTAGCAGTAGACTTCTTAGTGTAGGAGAGACTAGTGACTATGAGTACCTGGGAGTAAATTTAAACATCACAGGAAGAGGCATCTACCGAAACCACACAAATAAATTGATTCTGAAGGGGAAGCGTATCCTTAACCAAATGAAACTTATAGGGAGGAACAGTTTCAATAAGGTTTTCGTGGGGAAAACCATTTGGGAAATGGTGGGTCTGCCAAACATACGGTACGGAAGTTGTACCCCTAAACCACACAGCTGTTAAGAGCTTGGAAATCCTGCAGAACGATGCAGGCCGATGGATAACAGGCTCGAGTAATGCCGCAGCGCTAGAAGTGATCAGGGGTGAGCTTGGGTGGATGAGGATCAAGGACAGAATAGACCTATTGAAACTCGGTTATCTTAATTATTTGGTAAATCTCCCCGATAGCCGATGGTGTAAAGTAATGTTCCTGAGAACTTTCATCTCAAATATCAAAACGGGGTGGATGGTCCAAGTGAGGGAGCTAGTAGAAAACTACTCATTGGAGATCTCGGACCTTGACATTGGGGCAAACCAGGGCAAAAAGATCGTCAAAGAAAGGGTCGTGGAGGATTGTAACCGTAATTGAGGGGGTCAAATCAAAGAGATCTTTGGGTGGCCTGCGTGATAAAGAGAAGCCTGGTTTTGAAGAGTACTTGATGGCACCTTTGGGGGGGGGGGGGGGGCACTGAACATTGTTCAAGCTGAGGTCGCGGTCCCTGGAGCTGAGGGGAAAAATTGGGAAAACAGTGAAAAGGAGTGCCAGATGTTTAACTTGAGCGTGGTGGAGACCCTGGAACACATTCTTATAGAATGCCCAAAATACCAGTCTAAAAGAACAAGATTCACGGGGAGTATAATGGGGAAGCGGATGGGAGAATGAAGGACATGTGGTTAGGGGCGACTCAAAGGTGAGGGTTAATCTACTAATCGAAGAGATTGGGAAGAATGGGGAAAGGGATGTCATCAAGCAGTTCGTCTCCGAGTGTTGGGAGGAGAGAAGAAGCGCGGGAATAGGGAGGCAGTCGGTAGAACATGGGTAACCAAGGCCTTCTCATGCCAGAACCGCGACAAATCAGCGGCCGGCCGAAGTGTTATTATTATTATTATTATGTGGAGTCGAACTTTCACTCATTTCACACCATGAGACGTATACAAGTCTGGATACATGTTATAAATAACTCATCCAAAGTCGACGAATATTTTATTTTATCGAATTTGTTCATATTTAGTTCAAATTCCGACCGTGTTCATCTTCAGAAGTCTTCAAACGTTTCTGGTAGTTTATGATGCGCACCGGTGAACTGACCATAGTGAACTTAGTTTGACAACGTAGGTTTCACTCGTAGATTGCCCAATTTCGTGACAATTTAGGTTGTCGAGCCGGGAACAGGTCAATACGTCACCCAACTAGTTCAGCGATCCGAACGTGGTGGCTACCCCTCTACGTTCAGATTCTTCCCATTCAATCCTATAGAAAAAGTTCCCATCAAATTTTTATGGGAACTCAAAACTCGAAATCTGGGATATATATCAAGCTTTCGCCCTTATTACCGTCTGCAATCGATAGTACACGTATTTCCTTACATTTGGGCAGAGTTTATTAATTCAAACTAGGTTTTATCCTTTAATTGTCGTCATTTGTGTACTCGTGAGACGGCAACGGAGATTTCAAAATCGGCCATGTTTTTGTTTAAATATAAAACAGTAAAAACAATAACCCGGCAATGGCGCCGAAACGAATAGACCTTTTCATCGGTGCAGAAACGGAATCTCGATTTCATTCGCGCAGCGGTGGTCATCAAACTCGGTCGCATTCGCACAGAGCAGATTATCAAACCCATTCTGCGCAATTGCGATCGAATTTCCTATTCCGCATCGATGAAAAGGTCTATTCGTTTCGGCGCCATTACCGGGTTATTGTTTTTACTGTTTTATATTTAAACAAAAACATGGCCGATTTTGAAATCTCCGTTGCCGTCTCACGAGTACACAAATGACGACAATTAAAGGATAAAACCTAGTTTGGATTAATAAACTCTGCCCAAATGTGAGGAAATACGTGTACTATCGATTGCAGCCGGTAATAAGGGCGAAAGCTTGATATATCCCAGATTTCGATGTTTTGAGTTCCCATAAAAACTTGATGGGAACTTTTTCTATAGGATTGAATGGGAAGAATCTGAACGTAGAGGGGTAGCCACTACGTTCGGATCGCTGAACTAGTCACCCAACCAAAACGTCACATTTCAAAATGGTCAAAACGTCACATACTTTCAGTCCAAACGTCACATGTTTTCAGTCAAAACGTCACACACAGTCAAGGTGCCAATAGCGGATCAACCCCATTACTATTAGCGGATCACTCCGTCATGAATGATCACGTTGAATTAAAAGTGATTGTTTGATTTATGAACCAAGTCCACAGTCATGTAGGTATGGGCAATGTTTAGCAACTGGAAGAATATCACCTGTGAAGTCTGCCGTTTAAAACTGAAAATGAAAGTAGGAAGTACAAACCCCTTCCGATTTGGGGAAGTTTTTCCAAGAACTGAAACAGAAACAAAAACCAAACACGAAGACGTTCACCAGCTGAACAAAAGTTCAAGTTTATGGTGTCATTTTGAAGGTTAGAATATAGGCAATCTAATTATAAAAAAGTCCAGACCAATCGGACACGAAAAGATGAAATAAACTTCGATCCGCATGCCTTGGTCAACTACCCATTAGCGGATCACGCACTGCAAAAAACGAGGAAATGCGGCAAACTCAATTTTGTTTACTGTGATGACATATGAAACAAACTATTTGCATGTGTTGTTTCAAATAGTGCAAATATGCCAACCACATGTTCATTTCCACATTCTCATCGAAATTTGCTAATAATTTTTTTTTTTCAAATGTAGTGTTCCGAGCTATAAGAAAGTTAAGAAAAAAAAACAAATAAAATACATGTAACTGATCGAATTCACTTGGTGACCATACAAATTCTTGAGCAACTTGCAGTGAAAGTCTAGGCCTACCACTCGGTATTTTGTGTTTTAAAAGTAGTTAGCGTTCCAAATGCTAGCTGACAAACTTTGAGTGCTGTGTTCCGATTTCAGTTTGTGCAGAAAAACTAAAATATATCCCCCACGACTCACTAGCAGTTACAATAATATAAGGGCTTGCCGCCGATTCCCCATGATTATCGGAAGAGAACGCACATTGATCCTTTATCCAACAAAGTGGCAGAAAATGCCCAGAAAGTTCAAACAAATTGGGCTCCTAAAATCTGAAATATATTGAATGTTGCATATTACAACCATGGAAATATGGATATCATTGGAGCTCACTGAGCCGGTCCAATGATATCCACATTTGCATGATTTCATTGAGAGATACCTATCAAATCACAAATATCAGTAGGGGAATTAGAGGGAGGGGGGGGGGGGGGGGGCACCCAACGCAGACTTCAACTATTTTTGGAGATACACTGGAACAAACTGATTATAAGCATAAAACACCGAACCTCTTCACCCAACTCAACTTTTCCAAACGGAATTCAACATTTTGTGAATATTGTCTTTTCAATAAAACTATGTAAATTTAGATATCATTGGAACCTGTTCGATCATTAGGTTCCAATCATCTTTGTGTTTGCATGGCTTTCACTGAGAAACTTCAGAAATTGTTCAGGCTGTGGTGTCTTGTACAAGTAACTTCCCCGGCGAATTAGGCTGTTGTATTTGACAATGGGTTTTCCTCACTAGCATAGAATTTTTTTTCAGCTCCCCGTATTTAAAAAAAAGCCTCAGAGATATCATGTTCTCCAACCATTATTAACGGAGAAAACTGGTCTCGAGCTGACAAGCTCATCCTATACACCTTACCACTTTGTAGCTCAGGATCTAACCACGATGCACCTCCTCTTGTAAGAAACATTGGATCCGCCCCTATCTCTTCCAACACCCATCTTGTTCACGAAATGACTAACATGTGTCTACAGAATGGCCTCTCTACAAAAGTTTTCTGTTTACGAAAAACGTTTTAGCTACAAAATGTTTTTCTCTGAAACCATAAAATATTTCCTAGCGACTTGTCTTTTGCTGTCTTAGTGCTTTACACATTGTATTAAAACTGACACTAATAAATAAAGGCGGGAATTGAACATTTCAATGCCTTACTTTTGGGTGCCTATTACTAGTCTCGGCATGGTTCCCTTTTGGATTTGTTATTTTAGGTTAAAAGTAAAGTTAAGCTATTATATTTTGTTTTATACTTACGGTTTATTTTGTGACATGCATTCATAGTGTTACAGTATCTCTTCCTAAGAGCAATATATTTTACTGTTTTCAAAGTTACTGGAGTAAAAGTATATTTTTCTAACTTGCTGTTGGTTGAGTTTGCCGTGAAGCAATTGTGCCATGTGAACCCATCATGCGCGTGGCCAGGATTTTTTTCAGGAGGGGGCAAAGGACAATTTTTTTTTTATGGGGGGGGGGGGGGGGGGGCAAGCCATAGGGCGGGGGGGCATCTGGGGGTTGGGGGCAGGGGGTTAGGGAGGTTCTCATCCCAATAAAATCTGAAAATCTAGGTCTCAAATGGTGCATTCTGGTAGGTTTTGGAGTGAAAATTCAAAATTGTCTTCTTTTTTACAGTAGCAAAACTTGATATTTTTAACCAGTATGTTGCTACTTTCAGGTTTAAAGACCAATGGCGCCTCACCTGTTGGGAGTACCCTGGACAAGTCCGGGGGGGGGGGGGGGGGGGGGGGCAAAATGTGAGAAGCTACATGAAGCCAACCGGAGCCCGCTGCCTTTTAAGTTAGGGGCCTACCTGGTCACTGATTAGGCTAGCCGGAGCAGATCTTGCCAGAAATCCTGTCAAGATCCGCTCCGGTTAGCCTAATCAGTGACCAGGTATATGGCAGCCCTACTGAAAATGCGACATCGCTTTGGCAGCGTGGTCTCTCTTTGCATTTTATATACTTCTATTATCACGTTTCATCTCTCTCCCCTCCTGCCCTCTCCCTATTTCTCTCTCTCTCTCCATCCCTCTCTCTATTTTAGGGGGGCACAGCTCAATTTGGGGGGGGGGGGGCATGGTACTGTCATGCAGTGCTTAGTAGAGTCTGGAGTGATGACGTTGGAGAGCTGGCATGCATTTGTTGTTGCTCAATTGTTTCCTCTGGCTGTCTTGGCTTCCGTCGTATGTAAGCCTGTTACCAACACAATGTGCCCTAGCTGTTAAAGTGTCGTTAAACACCAATCAAAATAAACAAATAAATCCGACATATGGTTCTTGCTTCTTATAAACCGGATAGACAATCCATTGTCTGCTTGACAAGTTGGTCAAACCTGAATTTGCTGAAAACTGGAACTTGCGACACATTGTTGGGTAGCCCCAAGGCTGTTGAGATGACCAGCTATTGAACTCACTAATTGACCAAAATACACAAAGAACCTCACCTCCATCACCATCAGCATGAGGAAAATGATTTGACAAAGAGAGTAAGTGTGCAGTAATTGGGGGCTTGCTGTAAATGATGTTCCATGTGTGATCGGAAGGAAGGGGCTACAACCCCCTCATTGAAAGGCTCTGACCTCGTAGGAAAACACGAGCATTTCTGACTGGCCAGGTCCGACCAATGAGGTGGTGTAGCCCCTCCTCAGAAGTGTCCGACATCGTTTAAAAATATGACCAGTTTCGTCAGATGACGTCTCTGATGGACATCGTCGGTATTTGTCGATGGATCGATGATATGTCACAGATCGCCATCCTGTTGCAATCAAAAGTTTTGGATATGACATTGATTAAGTTCTGGCATTTTCGGTTAATACTCGCAGCACAGGGGTGATGCCGAAACATTTTTAACACAGGGACTCAGGACACGAAAGGGAATCTGCGTTAGCACCAGGGGTGAGAGCCCCCCACATGCCCACCCCCCCCCCCCCCCCCCCCACCCCCATACACCCCCATTGTTGGTGCCACCAGCCTCCATTTAGGATTTTCAGGCTCTCGCGACTAGTGAGTTGTACGCCTCGAATTGTTGAATTGCACAGGATACATATCTGATCAAACATGACGACGCACAACACTTTGCGCCATCGTCCTACCCCCCTACGCACAATTAAGTCTAGATAAGCGCACATTTCGTGACAGGACTTCCAGTTTTAACTGTAGCACCCCTGTCAGAAATGTTCACCCATCTCTTCCTCTATGTAGGAAACTCTAGTTTATTGTTTCCTAGTTTATCTTCAGTGTGCAATTGCAACGTTATGGGCAGCCCATGTACAGAAAATATAGGAGTTTTGAAAAGTGAGTTAAATAAGAGTGGGAAAAAATACTCTCTTTTGAAACCTATTCACAGGCCGGGTGAGTTTTTCACGTGAGGCGTTTCTGGTTCTGAAATTTATATAGAAAGCACTATGTCCCAATGACTGAATTTTGGAAATTTTTTGAAAATTCTTTTGTGCATAACTAGAAACATAACCTCATCAATTGAGGAACATTTTTCAATCAGTTTTGTCACATATAAGTCTTTATGAAATTTTCATGTAAAATGTACTTGTGTTCCAATTGACTTATTGATTTATAAATTTTCCAAATTAACGTTGAAAAACATATGTAATTATATCTAACTTCAATTGTATGATTGTCGGGAATAAACTCAGTCTTTCGTTGGAACGTTCTGCTCACAATTGTTGAAAACATGCATGCATTGTAAATGATAAATATTCAGATATTTTACTAAACAATTAGATATCTTTTCACACTCAGAAAACAGAATACCAGAATAGCAATAAAGAGAAACAAAGAATAATCACCATTGCTAAGAATAATCAGATTTGCTGTGAAAAACAGTCAACCTGTGAATGAATTAGTTGGCTGGGGTCGTGGCAACGTTGCGGTAACGGTTCTTGTCAGATCACCAAAGATAAGCAACGTCGAGCCTGGTTAATCCTTGGATGGGTGACCGTCTGCGCGATCGGTTTGGACTCCCACGAAGTGTCCTTGGGCAAGGCACTTAACCCCGATTTTCCACATGGGGGCACGATGATGCCGTGTACTAAGGCGTACTGCACGTCGATGATGCGCATGTCTTCAACCAATCTAACCCTGCCTGTTCTGCAGTGCGGAGGAGTTACGATGTTGGGGAGCTTGCAGCTGCTCAGTGGTTCTCTCCAGGTACTCCGGCTTCCACCACCCGTAAAACTGTCACTGACACAATATGACCTTGGCTGTTAATATGTCGTTGAACCCTAATAAATAAATAAATAAATAAATTAGTTGGTCATCTTTGTTATATATATCAAACATTACGCAAACTGAATGACAAACAACAGTGAAAATGAAAGTTTATTTCCCAGCTACACTTTTTCCTCAGCTCAGGCTACACTTTTTAGTGTGACCCTATTTCAAAGGGGCGCCCCAAGACCTATGAAAAACACAGCTGGGCGGGTCAATCACCATTAACAGAGAAAACAGAAATGGGTGGGTTGAATTCATTTGTTGCTCATCATTCATTCCATTTGTTGCTTGGACACTTTACAGGGAATGGTTTGCAATGGTAAATGCCTCGTTATCTTGCCCTCGGAGTGTGTGACGTTTTGACCAAAAGTATGACGTTTTGACTAAAAAGTATGTGACGTTTTAACTAAAAGTATTGACATCTTGACCCAAAGTATGTGACGTTTTGACCCCAAAATGTGACGTTTTGACCATTTTGAAATGTGACGTTTTTATCGTGTAACGTTTTGACCAGCACCTCTCGAGTCAAGATGTTGGTATCACAGAACTAAATATTTTCCCATAGGCGACCATTATAATGTTCAGGCCCTAAAAAATATGATCGCATCACTTTAATTTTGGCATTCAAATACCTTTGTCAAGTACAGGCCTTCAGACAACTTTTTCTGACCCCAAAACAGGGGGTCATGCAACAAATAAGAGAGAATAATTGACAGCAAGGGAAGTACTGTAATGATTTTTGGGTATTATCTCAATATAATAACATATTATTCTACTACTTTTCACCAACTAGTCACAAAGCTCATCAAGTGGGTTATTTCCTCCTTCAGACGGGTACTTTTAACTCACCTTATGATATACAGCAACCAGATACAAACAACAACTGGGTTTCCTCTCTTGATCCAGGTTTTATACCACTTCTCTTGGTGACGTCACCGGTTCTCCTCACTCTTCTGACCAGTTTACCATTTCAATTGCCGATTCCATTTTGGAGGAGTAAACTCGGGGGCAAATTATGCTACGTACCGGTCACATGCACATATTTTTCAGGGAATTCCCTACAAAAACACACCAAATGTAAATTGTATTTTTTAGGTCCAAAAGTAATCAAATCACCCTCTTTTTTATCTGGAATATTCATCAACAATGCAAGAGGTCAATAGAATGCTTCAAACATTTATTGAAACATTTTATTTTCCCAAGGCTGTTTATTTTTAGAGATTGCATCATTTCCGAGTGCAACATTTCAACCAGGTATTTCGCAACATTTCAAGGCAGGTATTTCTAATTCAAATATTTAGTTCAGTGATACCTGTTGAATTGCTAATATTAGTTTTGCAGCCTTTTCAAGTTTCTTGTCAAACTCAATCATACTTAAATTTAGTGAAAAAGGATGCTTACCTACAATTTATTTCTTCATTCTCACCTGCCTAATATAATACAGTGATGGGCTGAATAAGGGTTGCAGTAATTTCGTATCCAACTTACCAAAACAATTTCGGGGAACGGGAAGACTCAGCCTCTGGAAGATTCTGCCGGGAAGATTCGGCCCCTGTATTTGATGTCTTAATTAGTTAAGGTTATCTGGCAGTGGTTTATGGCTTTCGCCTAACAGGGAATTACAGTTCTGTTAGAAATAAATTATAGTATGACTGAACCAAATTATTTTGTATTTATCATTCATTGAATGTGGAAACGTTGCTAGTTCAGCGATCTGAACGTAGTGGCTACCCCTCTATGTTCAGATTCCTCCCATTCAAATCTGTGGTAAAATTCCCCATCAAGTTTTAATGGGAACTCAAAACTCGAAAATAGGAGTATATATCAAGCTTTCACCCTTATCACCGGCTGCATTCGATAGTACACGTATCCTTACATTTGTGCAGAATAAATTGATCCAAACTATATGTTATCCTTTATTTAGCGATATATGAACATGTTTAAAGTGTCAACAATCGCTTCAATGTTGTCCATGTTACTTTTTGCTTGTATCAGATATAAAATAATAACCAGGAATTGCGCCTAAACAAATATTGATGCGGAAACGGAAATACGATCACATTTTCGCAGAGGAGGTCAATTATGATCATTGCATGTGGGCATTTTATTAGGAGTTACCATTTCCGCATCGATATTCGTTTCGGCAGCAACTCTGGGTTGCACAAAAAACATGGGCGACATCGAAGCGATTGTTGACGCTTCAAACATGTTCATATCTCAATAAACAAAGGATAACAGATAGTTTGGATCAATTTTACTCGATAAAATTTTTATGGTCGGCATAATGTTTTAGAGTGTATCAGATTACCCTAAACTTAGGGGGGTGTGCTAATTTTGCTACAGACTCAAGGTAAAAATCATTTTTCTCAAACTTAAAACTCTTGAGATAATTTAAGCAAATACATTGTGCTCAGGAAATCAGAGTACTGGTATAGGCTATTACACAGGTGTGTTGCCCTGGAAAAGGAGTCCATGTGACACTGACTGGTGCCAAATACATCTTCTTATATGCAAATGCAATGTACATGTATTATTACATTTGTACAATGAAAACCTAAACTGAAAACCTGACTCTTTGAATGAAACCGGAACCAACATGAAATTTGAAAACCACCCATCTCTAATTAATGACGAAGCTGGAGCATTTCCTGGTAACTTTTGTTGACCCAATCCGCCGTTGTAATTTCGTACCCAAAAACTATTTTGTATGTCCCCGCCCACCCCCAAATGTTATTGATGCTTTTCTTTTTACAGTTAAAATTTCATGTTTACAGTGAAATAACGTTAAAAATAATAATATTTAAACCATTTTTACCAGACTAATGTAGATATGTCTTTAGACAGTTCATATAAAAAAGATGTGCCAGCTTTTGAGGAGTACCTAGATGGATTGTTTGGGGGTGGGGGGTGGGGGTTGTCATTGTTGTTCAAAGTGAGATCCAAGTCACTGGAGTTGAGGGGGAGAATCGGGAAAGGCGAGGAAAGAATGCCACAAATATCTGCCCAGTAAAACAAGACTCCTTGGGAATCTGTTGGAAAAATGGGATGAAAATATGAAGGATAAGGGATGAGAAATGGCTTGAGGGAAAGGGTCAGTTTTATAGTTTGGGAGATCGAGAAAGTGCCATTGTGTGGAATTATAAAATGTTTTTTGACTGTATGCTAGGAGATAAGGAGAGAGAGTTGGGGAGGAATAACCTGGCCGGGACTGGGTCGATATACATGTAGTCCTCCTCATAAGAGGACCGCGACAAATCAGCAGAAGGCCAAATAATTATTATTATAATGAATCCATCAGTGGAAGAAATTTTATGGTATGAATGGTGAATAATAATTGGTATACTGTGTGTTATATTGTTGTGTAAACATGGAAATTAACTGACATCATGAACTCCTGACAGCTTGTAATAATAATGATAATAATAACATTTTGGCCAGCTGCTGATTTGTCGTGGTTCTCATCTGGGAAGGCCTTGATTTACCCTGTACTCCCAAATGCCTTCCTATCCCCTCTCTTCTCTCAACACTTAGAAACGAATTGCTTGGTGACATCCTGCACACCATTAGTGATGAACTGATAATTGGAATCAGAACCGGCTGGTTATGGGGTATCAGCCGATTATGACAACTGGCAGTTAAAACCAGCTGTTTCCGGTTATTTTATATTTTGCACTAACTATTAAAAATCCTTGATATCTGCCCATTTCAATAAAGTTTCCCCATTAAAAACATGTGTAGTGCATAGCAGAAAATTTGGGGATTTGCAGAGCAGAGATAATACGGAATTTACTAACTGCAATTGGTTCGAGATTGCCACCATTTCCCAGCTGATTGAAGTCACTGGCCTTCAATCATGGTGCTGTACAACGTTGCATGGGGTACATGTTTGAATAAAATGTGTTCAGCCGGTAGTCTGTAGAACTTTGTGATGCAAGCATCACAGTACAATAAGAGATTAAAATTGGAAGAAAAACTAAAAACATGTTTTTTTTTTTCAATTATAGATGATTGTAACGCAACATGTAAGTCACATGACTATCACAAACACGTTTTCAGTTTGTCAAGTTCATTTTTTAATTCAGTTACTTCCCTTGATGTTTCTCTCCAATGTTGATTGCAGAGTTCATTTGACATTGGAGAAACACAATAAGGGAGGTAACAAGTTGAAAAAAGAACATTGAATAATACATTCTGACATATCTGTAAACCATACGTCGGGGCACGGTGGCGTTGTAGTAACCGGTTCTCATCAGATCACCGAAGTTCAGCAACATCGAGCGAGGTTAATAGTTGGATGGGTGACCATTTCAGCGACTCATTTGTGCTCCCGCGTTGTGTCCTTGGGCATGACACTTAACCCTGATTTCCTAGATGGGGGCACGATGACGCTGTGTACTAAGGCGTACTGCACATCGATGGTGTGCATGTCTTCAACCAATCTAACCCTGCCTGTGCCGTGGTGCAGAGTTGAGTTACGGTGTTGGAGAGCTGACTGCTGCTCGTCGTTGCTTGGTGGTTCTCTCCGGGTACTCCGGCTTCCTCCACCCGTAAAACTGTCACCAACATGATATGATCCTGGCTGTTAATGTGTCGTTAAACCCTAATAAAAAACAAAACAAAAAAAAACATGCGTCATACAACTTCACAACACACATTAACATCAAAATTATTATTCAATTAAGACGCAAAGTATGCATGCTCAATAAATTCTTGGTTAATACAGCCAAGTGTCTTGTATGCTTACACAAAACCGTATTAACTCTATTTACCGGAATAAAACACAATCTTCACAAGAGAACAATATTGTGTGATTGTATCATTAATAATGATCTTCTCCCCTCACCCCAACTCCCCAAAATGCAAATATTATTTTAGCTAATTTTGCCCAGCACTAAATATGCATTCTCTGAGAACTTATATGTTATTAAGCTGTCGTAATTGGTGATTTATCAACAAAATTCTGTTGTATAAACAGGCACCAACAGATTTTCTTCTGTGTCCTATTTCAACCATCGGAATTGGCAGAGAAATAATCGGTAATTGGTTCATATCAAGTTTTGATAATCGGTTCATCACTACTGACACCATTCTTCCCAATCTCCATGATAAGCATACTACCCTGGTTCTTTGTGTCACACATTAACTGCATATACTTCATTCTCCCACCTCATTTCCCCATTATACTCTCAGTAAATCTTGCTCTGCTATTCTGGTATTTTGAACATTCTAATAGAAAGTGTTCCAGGGTCTCCACTACTCCTAAATTATACATTTTGCACCCCTTTCCCCCTGTCCTTTCCAATTTTCTATTTAAGTTCCAGCAAGCGTGACCTAATCAAATGGAACCTTAAATTCAACTCTATACCCACATACCTACTCAATGTTGAGGTGGTAGAAACTGAAATTAGAGCAGATAACAAGGGGTCGCTGTAGTTTCTTACTTCGATGATTCCCGAAAAATAGTAAATGAAAAAGTATTTGAATTCTTCCAGGAAAAGCACTCAATGTACTCTACCCCAAGAAAACATTCCACCCTGAAAAATGCATCTCGGCTAAAACTATGGAAATAATAAAACAAAAAAGAAAGGCCTTTAGAACATACAATAGCAAATGTTAGCCTTATAAAACCATCTATAAGCACCTTCATGGCAAAGTCAAGCAATCTAAAATCTAAACGGGCACAACATTAAAAAACGTTTTTTTCACAAAATACCACTGACAAATAGATTGCGATGAATATTGCCACAGACATTCTATCTGACTATCAGTATTTTGGGGATACGAAAGTACTTTCGTTTATTGTGTATGAAATACCCCCAAATAATAGTAATGGACAGGATATTTGATTGGAAATAATAATAGTGATAGCATTTTCCTTCTATTTCTCACTGCCAAAAATAGCAATTGCTGGGATTATTGCTCCAAAATTAATAATGGTGTCTACACAATAATTAAGCAGGTGATAGTATTGGGCATTAATGACACTGTACCATCCATGTAGAAGCCTGTGATGACACTGGACAACTACGTACTGAAATTGCACTTCTCTACACAAGCATACCAATCAGTCATTGTGGGTTTTTTCCACATTAAACTGCCAATCAAAAAACATAAGATCATCGACACTTGTTATGGATTGTACCTTCTTAATCTATACTAGAATCTTCTGAAGCAGTTAGTGTGACTTTTTTCTTGCTAAGCTGTCCAATTTAAACTCGAAGATGCCTTTTCCTTCTGGAGGGGTTCTGGTGTTTAGTATTTTTCTCCTAAAGATCAGAACCTCTCAGATTTCCCCTAGGACTTCCTCATTTTTGCCAGTCGGGATATCTCACAGGGTTACCGAAAAGGGGCTGGTAGGTGGGACAGGGCCCAGAGAGCTGATCCAATCACCCCTCAAAGAATGAATTTGCCTTTTTAATTGAATTGAAGATAAGTATGACAAAAGCTCCCTGCCAGTGGGAGCATATCTATTAGCCTCTAACTACTCTTCTCTGTCCCCACTGGGATATCCGGCTCCAGAGGAATTCTACATGTATGTGCAACTTATCCTCATGTCAGAGTCATCTCACTTCCTTTTTCTTTGAGAAGCTCCAGAGGTATCGCCTTAATCAGGGTCACTGACTCAACACATATGGGTCAGACCTGGACTCAATACTCCTTCAAAACACTCAGTATAAAACAAATGACAATTAGTTTTTATATGAAGGCAAATTGGTTTTTACACTGCAATGGTGTTGAAATCCAACTAAAAATTTTTGAATGATTGCACAATACCAGTGCAATATGAACACATCTGTATGAGTGAAGTGCAAAAAATCAACAATGGATAGAATAGTGAACATTCAACACTGTATGTTCTCAGTGTTGAATGTTATGGAGAAGACGAGTTTAGTAATGTTAGGAAAAATATGAATACACAATACAAACAGGATAGCTAACTGTGTTAATAATAGACACTATTTTTGTTTACACTGAACAGTCCAAAGAATGTTTTCCTATTAACAGTCCAATAAACACAATACAGTCAGAATTAATAGAATCAATTACACAGTGGTGACATAAGCAATATGTTTGAATGAAAGAGAAATATTTGGGTTAGCACCTCTAGACTGGTGGAGAATTAGGGACAGGTATTATTATTGTGATGTGGGTGGGGGCTGCTAATAGTAGTACTGTGATGGGGAGGGGCCACACCACTCTAGAGCCCAGGACTGCAAGAGTGTTTGCTGAAAGAGGGCTAGATTGCCACTGGAAGGTGCAGTGGGGCCCAGCAAGTTGGTGTGCTCGCCCCCTCTGCTGCTATAAAACAAATATACGTCGACCCCATGGTAGTAAATGATTGCCATTTGCCTCAAGGATTAAAATCCTGTTTTCGTATCACCTGATGGAATTTTTTTAATGTCTAGTTGTTTTTTAAGCCTCAAATACTTAGCAATGTATTTTTCTCTCTCTTCTTTTGGCTTTAAATTGTTGCCCATCCTTGAGCCAGTACTGAATATCTTTGGAACCCTTCGCATTGACATACGACCATAATTCGTGGTGACACTTGTTGTATTATAAATTATGAGACTCCAAAACCCCATTTTTGCCTACCACCATAGCAAAGTGCTTCTAGGGTATACTGAGGCAGGTTATCCTCATGACACATGGCAATGTCAGAGATGACACATCAGCACATACATTGTATGATACAGTGAGCTTTTTATGAAAGAAGCCCTGGCCTTGTCTCTGCCCTGCTAGATGAGGGAGTTTTTTGTCTCATCATCCAGCAGCGGAGGTGTAACAGCAGCATGCTACTGCTGTGCTCCAGCCTGAATCTCGTCTCTCATCTGGCTGTACTTGGAGACCTCATCAAGAATCAGCTTGAATTCTTCATTTGAGATCTGTCTGTCGACTAGGGCAGTTGGCACATGGTCTGCAGTCGTGTTCAGCTTGCTATTGGCCAGGAGTCTTGATCTCATGTTGCTTTTCAGCCTTGACCTCGAGGTGGCCGCTGACAAATTTGCTGGCCACCACAAAAACTCCACATGTCAGGGCCGCAATTTCAAGGCCCAGGACGACTAGGATTGCGATAATGGTAGACATCCAGGTGCTCCACTTTAGTGCCCACACGCAGAACATCAACCCATGGAGGTTTAAATTACCATTCCATGGGGCCTGCAGAGCAAACTGTATTCTAAGAAAATGCTCATCTACTTTGAGTATGACAATGGTGCAGGGTGTAGGGTCTTCATAGCATAGTGTACAAAGAATCTACCCCTTTCAAGGCCAAATCATGTGTCCCGATTGGGGATGAATAAGTCACGGAAAGTTAGCCCTCTAGATATGGCGTCACTGCACTTGGGCTTCTGGAAATAATATGTCTTGCTCTCCTCGACAACAGGGGCATCCGCACAGGCTTTGGTATCCACATTTTGAGAGTTGACAGGGTACGCGACACCCTTTTTCTGGTGCTTTCCCATTTTTAGGTCACCAGTCGTGGTTAGGCAGCAATCTAGCCTTGCTATGGAGTCTTAAGACATTCAGTGTCATGTCAACAACTTGATTCCAGGATGCCACTTCATCACCCTTATACAGGGATGGGTAGGTGGTGGGCAGCCCTCGTACTAGGTTGTCAGTCATATCGTGGTTACCGGTCATGGTGTCGCGGCCTTTAGCACCTGCAGGTTGTCTCAGATATGTCTTTTTGGCATATTTCTGCAACTCTGTTGCAATGTCTTTGGGGCTGACGTCCCCAGATCCTTAAATGCTCATGTTTGTCATGCCGACAGTTCTAGTGAATTTCCAGCACCAGAGATATTCGCAGATCGCGGTTGTTCAGAATATTTCCAGTGTTGTCTCTGATGGTAACCATAAACTCATCCACCGTCCCATCCTAAAGGCGCTTAAAATCAGGATACTCGACTCGGATGGTTTCGATGTAGCCAAAAAGTGGCATCCCGGCCCAACCATTGCCAGAAGCATTGATGGGGCTCCAGCCACAACATTTTCAGTGGTGTTCATCTGCTCCAGCTAGAGCATTTTTAGCTCAACTTTGGCGAAGCCAAATTTGAGGTATTGCCATGGCCTTTGGTCCATCTCTCCGTCTGTCGCGCGGTACACACAGCTCAGGCAAGAGGCCATATTTATGAGCCGATCTTTACGAAACTTCTTGGGTACCTTTGTTATCACCGTGAGACGAGAACGAGTGTTTTTGGATCCGGTCCGAAATTTAAGACGGTGGCTGGCAGCCATTTTGTACCAAAATTGGGTGCAATCAGATTTTTGCGCAGAACTTCCATATGAAAGCTCCGATTTGAATATTTTTTTTGTATGAATGTTTAGTACCATGGGATACATCACATATAATACAGGTTTTTTTCTCATGCGTAAATTGTGCAAATTAGACTAACTTTGATTTATTTAGTGTTACTTTCAGCACTGCAAGTGCAAATGCCAATACGGCTCGGGCTAGAGGCCATATTTATGAACCGATCTTTACGAAACTTCTTGGTACCTTTGTTATCACCGTGGGACGAGAACGAGTGTTTTGGGGTCCGGTCTGAAATTCAAGATGGCCACTGACGGCCATTTTGTACAAAATTAGGTTCAATCAGATTTGTGCACAGAACTTCCATATGAAAGCGCTGATTTGAATAATTTTCTGTGTGAATGTTTAGTACCATGGGTTACATCACATATAATACGGGTTTTTTTCTCGTGCATAAATTATGCCAATTAGACTAACTTTGATCTGTTTAATGTTACTTTCAGCACTGTAACTGCAAATGCCAATTCGGCTCTGGCTAGAGGCCATATTTATGAACCGATCGTTACGAAACTTCTTGAGCACCTTGTTATCACCTTGGGACGAGAACGAGTGTTTTTGGGTGCAGTCCGAAATTCAAGATGGCTGCCGGCGTCCATTTTGTACCAAAATTGGTGCAATCAGTTTTTTGTACAGAACTTTTGTATGAAAGTTCTGATTTGAATAAATTTCTGTATGAATGTTTAGTAACATGGAATACATCACATATAATACAGGTTTTTTTCTCGTGCAAAAATTATGCAAATTGGATGAACTTTGATTTATTCAGTGCTACTTATACACAGTAAGTGCACATGTCAATACGGCTCGGGCTAGAGTCTGTATTCATGAACCGATCTTCGCGAAACTTCATGGGTATCTTTGTTATCACCTTGGGATGAGAACGAGTGTTTCTGGGTGTGGTCCAAAATTCAAGATGGCTGCTAGTGTCCATTTTGTACCGAAATTTGGTCCAATCAGTTTTTTGTACACAACTTCTGTACGGCTCTGGCTAGAGGACGTATTTATGAACCGATCTTTACGAAACTTCTTGGGTACCTTTGTTATCACCGTGGGATGAGAACGAGTGTTTTTGGGTGCGTTCCAAAATTCAAAATGGCCACCAGCAACCATTTTGTACCAAAATTAGTGCAATCAGTTTTTTGTACAGAACTTCTGTATGAAAGTTCTGATTTGAATAAATTTTTGTAGGAATGTTTAGTAACATGGGATACATCACATATAATACAGGTTTTTTTCTCGTACAGAAATTATGAAAATTAGATGAACTTTGATTTGTTCAGTGCTACTTATACACAGTAAGTGCACATGTCAATACGGCTCGGGCTAGAGTCTGTATTTATGAACTGATCTTCACGAAACTTCTTGGGGTACCTTTGTTATCACCTTGTGACAGGAACGAGTGTTTTTGGGTGCCTTTGTTATCACTGTGCTCAGAGGACAAATATTTTTGGGTTCAGTCAGACCCACTGTGGGACTCAAAGATTTCTTTTCTAGTTTAGCATCTAACTGTCGCCCACCTTTACAATACTTTACCTACACATTTGTTACAGGCTACGGTCAGCATTTATGTATACTTTACATGTACCTTTGTTATCAGGTCATTACCTAGGTGTTTGTCATTGCTGTGTCACATACTATACATGTACATGTCTTAAACAAGTTGAGCTACAGTGTTATTGACACTTTCATTGTGGATGCGAAATTGACGGGACGGTCCCCCACATATGTGCCAAGATCAAGCCACAGCCCACTCACACCATCGGCCATGCCCAGCAGGTACAGAAGCCCATCTGTCAATAGGACCTCCCTTTCATTGGCTGCTGTAAGAGTTATCAAGGTGTTTACTTTGCCCACTTCCGGAAGGGTATTGCTGTTCCCCACCTTGACAAGGTCTTTCCACTGCATAAAGCGGTACCGCCCAGGAGAGATGTTTGTGGTGTTTACAGGGGCTTCCATTACTGGGTGTCCACATATACCTTTTGTGGCATATTCCTGTAACTCTGTTGCAATATCTTTGGGCTGACATCCCCACAGGTGTCTGGTCCATATTTTGATTATGAGAGGGTCGTAAGAATTTCAAGAGTCACAAGGTTCAATTTGAGTTCAGTTCAAGTTAAAATCCTCTGCTTAAATTTTAATTCAATTTGGGATTTGATTCAGCCCCAACTAAGTCCAAATTTTAGATTCGCAGAGCCCTACTTTACGGCCTAACGACGTATCTATGCACATGCACGTAATTCCAGGGACCTAAGTCACTATTGTGGTACAATGTCTTATGCATGCTCCTCTTCAGAAATCTACATGTATAACCCGAAGTGCTTGAACATTGGCAGAAAGTTGTGTGGCCATGCTCATTCTGCTTCCATTGCCTCTGCAATTTCTAATTTCTTTGTGTTTCTGATAAATTTGAATAATTTTAAGAGAAACTGAAATCATTTACAAAATACTATAAAACACTAAAAGTAATTTCTGTTCAGGCTGAATGGATGGAGTGTTTTAAGGGTGAATATCCAATGTTTTTTACAGAAGATGTGTCGTACACAGACTGCATCTTCTACAGTACAGCCAGAGTACTAAAATCTGCAGCAGCAGAGGCACCACTTTATGAGCACTCTTTCAGTCAATCATAAGAGATGACAACCAAAACAAATCAGAAATGAAAAACAAATGATTCATGTATTGGTAATTAAAGTTTTTTAATATTCGGTTCTTTTAATGCAGGCGAGATCACACGTTAGTTTTTGCTATTTATTGTGGTGGCAGAAATTCTGTCAAGACATAAATGGTATGCCATTCTACTCATATGTGAGTGCAATGTGCAACCAATGAGTCAACCTAGTCCAGAGTGATTGTCAGGTCTGGCGGGCTAAACATCAAGCATGGAAATAAGCAGATGGTCATCTGCAGAAGGAGGTCCCCAGAGGGTGAATTTGTTGATGCTACCCTGCACAGCAGGGTAGCATCAACAAATTTACCCTCTATGAACCTCAATCTGAATCAAGATCTCATGCCTAATATTTATTTACTATTTGTTTATTTATTGGTGTTTAAGGTCACATATTTCTGAACAATGGCTAATCAAGTTTTACAGGTGTAAAAAGCCGGAGAGAACCACCGAGCAATGGCGAGCAACTGTCAGCTCCCCAGCATACCAACTCCACACAAGCAAGATTAGCATTGGTTGAAGACAGTTGCACCATCAACTTGAAGTATGCCATAGTACACAACGCCACCGTGCCCCCACATGGGCAATGGGGGTGAAGTGTCTTGCCCAAGGACACAACATGGTTGCCACAGGTGGGATTCGAACCGAGGACCTTTTGGCTTGCAGCATGTACCTCTACCTACTGAGCCACCACATTGCCGATCTCTTGCCTAAACAGAAAGAGCTACCCAGAGGATAAATTGGTTGACTGTATGGGATAGCATCAGCAAATTCATCTTCAGGGGACCGCATTCTGCAAATGACAGATTGCTTGTTTCCAGACTTGCAAAACATACTGGCTTAGGAATTCACTTTATGTTGTATTATTTTGTTGTAATCTGTATTTCGATCGAACATTTCACAATTGACATAACCTCTACGTAACCTAAACGATTGTTCACAGGTTATTTCCAGGCCTACACATGTAACTGTACACTACCACTTGGGTGTTTGTAACCATCTGCTGCCATATGCTGTTAACTTCCCTTGATTTTCTTTAACCATTTTTTATACGCCCGTTTGAAAAACGGGACGTATTATGTAAATGGTCTCGCCGTCTGTCCGTCCGTGGTCACATTTCGTTTCCGAACGATAACTTTAGTTGTAATGGTTTGAGCTGAGTTAAATTTGGCTTATGGATTTAGTACAACAAAATACAAGTTGGGTTCGATTTCCATCTTTAGCAACCCATTTTTAGTAGAGTTATGGCCCTTTATTTATGAGAATTTTGCCCAAGTTCTAGTTTGTACTTAAACATTACAATATTGTGTCGCCTTCTCCTCCTGCATTTTACATGCTATATTGTTCAAACTTAGCACACATGTTGACCACCAATTGCCGTTGTGCATGTGACAAGAGCAAGTAACTGTCTTTTGTATTTCCAGAGTAATGCCCCCGTTTAGAACTTAAAACATTACAGTTTTGTGTCGCCTACTCCTTCAACATTTTACAGGCTATGTTGTTCAAACTTTGCACACATGTTGATCACCAATTGCGCGTTGTGCATGTGACAAGGGCAGATAACTCCATTTTGTATTTCCAGAGTTATGCCCCCTTTCAATACTTGAAACATTACACTATTGTGTCACCTACTCCTTCAACATTTTACATGCTACATTGTTCAAACTTTGCACACATGTTGATCAGTAATTGCTGTTGTGCATGTGACAAGAGCAGGTAACTCTGTTTTGTATTTTCAGAGTTACGCACCCCCCCTCCCCTCCCCCCCCCCCCCCCCTTTTAGTTCTTAAAACACTGCTGTATTGTGTCGCCTGCTCCTTCAACATTTTACATGCAATACTGTTCAAACTTTGCACCCACGGTGATCACCAGTTGCCATTGTGCATGTGACAAGAGCAGGTAACTCCATTTTGTATTTCCAGAGTTATGCCCCTTTCAGTACTTAAAACATTACAGTATTGTGTCACCTTCTCCTTCAACATTTTACATGCTATGTTGTTCAAACTTTGCACACATGTTGATCACCAATTGCCATTGTGCATGTGACAAGAGCAGGTAACTCTGTTTTGTATTTTCAGAGTTGTGCCCCCTTTTAGTACTTAAAACATTACTGTGTTGTGTCGCCCACTCCTTCAATATTTTACATGCTATATTGTTCAAACTTTGCACACATGGTAATCACCATGGCATATGTTGCCCTGCTAGGCGGTGCTCTTGTTACTCATTGCCATGACATCACATTCCCTCATTACTTGAACTAATAAATAACAAAACAATGATTAAGCCTCTGGAGAAAACAAGTATCTTATTTATTTATAAGGGTTTAACGACACATTAACAGCCAAGGTCATATCATGTCGGTGACAGTTTCACGGGTGGAGGAAGCCGGAGTACCCGGAGAGAACCACCGAGCAATGACGAGCAGTTGCCAGCTCCCCAACATCATAACTCTGCACTGCAGCACAGGCAGGGTTAGATTGGTTGAAGACATGCGTACCATTGACGTGCAGTATGCCTCAGTATACGGCATCATCATGCCCCCATGTGGACAATCAGGGTTAAGTGCCTTGTCCAAGGACACAATGTGGGAGTCAGAATCGATTGCTCAGACGGTCACCCATCCAAGGATTAACCGGGCTCGAAGTTGCTTAACTTCGGAGATCTGACGAGAACTGGTTACTGCAATGCCACCGTGCCCCCAAACAAGTATCTAGATTGTTTCCGATCTTACATTAACCCATTACCCAGTGTAACGGCCAAAACCGGCCAGTGCTATTCTAAAAAATCGCTAATTAATTTTCATTGTCTTTTCATTTTGTGTCTCAAACCCATAGGTTATGCCCCCTCTTTGGAACGAGCTCGTTGAGCTCATTCCAATGAGGGGTCGTAACCTACGTTTTTGCCCCAAAAATTAAAAAAATTAGTTATTCAAGAATTTTGTTTGCAAGTATCATCTGCTTTTCATGTTAGGTAAAGGGTTAAAAATATTCACGTTCACAGAGATCAAATGTCAAGATCGCAGATTGCAGATACAAAATTATGTATGCATTTCGGGACATGGGCATGTTTCTCGGAAGATTGCCCTCTATTTGTGTTCTCATTTGTTTCGCTTTTATTTGTGATATCTTTGCAGTTCTTTTTGGTTCTTTGTGGCTTTTTGTGGTTATTTACAATTCCTTTGCTTAAGTGGTTGCACCCTACATTTTTAGATTTTCTTGAATTGTACATGCGATATATTTTGAATTTCAAAGAAATCAGCCACTTTTAAACACATTCATAATTTTCTACTTTCAGAAACTGACTTCATTAGTAATGTATTTGGCAGATGTACTATGCTGTAATCGGAGAGGATAAAGTGTGTGACTGTGTGGGCCTACAAAATTTCAAGATTTTATGATGAAATTTCAAGATTTTATGACGAGGTTTGAGACATGCTGACTTATATTCGAAAGAAACAAATGGGGTAGGTGCAATGGAATTCTGTTAACTGAATATTCAGCTATTTTTGCCAATGAAAATTATTGAATTAAGGCCATGCAAAATAAATTAATTGATTCTCGGGCAGTTTTTTTGGCAAACCAATGAGTGAGGGAGGGGTTTATTTTTAATTGGTTTGTTACATATAATGAGCATGGATTAAGAGGCTTTCATCCTCTTTCCACTGTGCACTGTGAAATAGGTGATCGAAATGCAGGTTACAACAAAATAATACAACATAAAGTGAATTCCTAATCCAGTATATTTTGCAAGCCTGGAAATAAGCAATCTGGCATTTGTAGAATGAGGTTCCCAGAAGGTGAATTTGCTGATGCTATCCCATACAGTCAACCAATTTATCCTCTGGGCACCTCTTTCTGTTTAGGCATGAGATCTTGATTCAGATTGAGGTTCATAGAGGGTAAATTATCGATGCTACCCTGTTGTGCAGGGTAGCATCACCAAATTTACCCTCTGGGGACCTTTTTATGCAGATGACTGTCTGCTTCTTTCCAGGCTTGATGTTTAGCCTATCAGACCTGACAATCACTCGAGACTAGGTCGACTCATTGGTTGCACATTGCACCCACATATGAGTAGAATGGCATACCATTTATGTCTTAACAGCATTTCTGCCACCACAATAAATAGCAAAGAATAATGTGTGATCTCGCCTGCATTAAAAGAACCGAATATTAAAAAACTTGAATTACCTGTACATGAATCATTTGTTTTTCATTTCTGATTTGTTTTGGTTGTCATCTCTTATGATTGGCTGAAAGAGTGCTAATAAAGTGGTGCTGCTACAGCACATTTAGCACTTTGGCTGTACTGTAGAAAGTGCATACTGGTAATTATACAAATTATGTCATTTAAGTTCAACCCTCAAGGGCCTACAGTTAAAACGAGAAGTCGTGTCGCGAACTGTGTGCTTATCTAGGCATAATTGCGTGTAGGAATTGCGCGCAATTGCCATATCGAATGGCATCCAAAGCATGGCAGGTTCTCCTGGTTACTCAGGGCAAACATAGGCAATGTTTCTGCCAATGGACCTCCGAGTTACCCGGAGATCCATTGGCTGAAACAGTGCTTGTGCACAGGCCATATGTACAAAATTTGATAGCCTTACTATGGCCATAACGCGTAGATTATCTCGCAGATCGACGTGCTATTTGTGCGCATTTCATGACAGGACTTCTAGTTTTAACTGTACTTCCAACTGTGTTCACTTTTTACTGCAGCAGAACAGGTGCTCCAACCTACTGTCTTTGGAGAAGCTTACAAGTTACATTCTAAGTGTCCTTGGTGGTCATTTCTTGGAAAACATAGGTTATGACCCCTTGTTGGAACAAGCTCGACGAGCTCGTTCCAACGAGGGGTCATAGCCTGTTTTTGAGACAAAAAATGAAAAAAAATTAGTTATTCAAGAATTATTTTTGCAAGTGTCGTCTGCTTTTCAGGTTGGGTAAAGGGTTAATTATGCTCCTCAGATTTCATTTACATACAGTACAGACCCAGGTATAAGCTCATAATCAAAAATAATCCCACCTACTAACTTTTCAGTTTCATAAACCCTCCTAGTGAATAAGCCCAGTCCCTGACTTTGTAATGACAACATCGATGACAGCCATACCGGTACATGTAAGTTCTTACAATGAAAAAGAACCCCTTACCCAATCCACATGATGTAAAAATTTGTTATTTTAATTAGTTCATTTTCCAATGTTTCAAAAGATTTCAACAGAATCATATCATGTGACCCGTCATTGGAACGACCTGGATCAGCTCATTCCAAATGAGGGGGTCACATGATATGGATTTGTTGAAATAGTTTTACATTTTTTGTTTTGACTGTTCAATTTGTAAATTACACAGGTAGTGCTGCACAATATTCCAAACTGAATACCAGTATCGGTATTCAACAAAATACCACGGTATACTGGTATATCGAAAGACTGTTCGGATATATAAACATACATATCACAAACGTGACTTGAGCCATCACAGTGGAAAATCAGCATGCCTTGATGATGCAGTTCGAATAACTGTTTACCCACTGCAGTCGATATTAAAATTTATTATTTTAAATATTAGTTTATCGAATATTTCCAAAAATTTCAACAAAACAATATCATGTGACCCCTCATGAGGGGTCACATGATATGGTTTTATTGAATTTTTTTTTAAAACATATTTTTTCAACCGCTGAATTTGTACATTATGTGGGCTAAAGTGGTCGATACATTGGGTAAAAGGATAATATTCATTCAAGACTACAGTTAAAATTCAAGACATCTTGAAAATTAAATTGTTGGCAAATAATGACGATGAACCAATGTTTTTGTAATTACAGTGGTATTCAATCGATACTGGTTTGAATACCGGTATGTATCGGTTTATCGATATACCGTGCAGCCCTATACGCAGGCAGCCTTTTTGTTAGGTAAAGAGTTAATGCATCTTTGTTATGGGATTGACCAAGTCACCTAACTTTGCGTCCAAATTCTCCTGCAGGCTTGACCTCTCGAAAATAAGCCCACCCATATACCTTTGCACTCTTTTACTTCACACACCCCTTGGCTTATTCCTAGATCAGTAATGACTCAGTATGATACATCAAATGAAAAACGTAAAAAGTTTTGAGTCGTCCGATTTTGTAGTAATATTGGAAGACTTTACAAGACAATAAAAACATCCAATGAGGGGGTTCAATTGAATTCAGTGAGGGATTGCCTGAGAACGGAACATTTTTCTTGTCACTTTTTTGTGTTCAAGAGATAAGTTGAGCATTTATTCTATGATATCTTGTTTGACAGAGCTCATGAAGCTCTGTCAAACAAGATGCAATACATTAAATGCCTGTTTTGGATGTACTGCGGACAAATAGGTCCATTGAAAGAGGCATTTTGGTGATTGTCCAGGTAATTTCTCAACTGATTACAAGATTTTTTATTCAGTTAAAAAGAATTTGCTCTATGACATACACACAATGAATAGGTCAAATTTCTACTGTCAGTGTGGTTAATGTTTTGTGACTATGAAATGCCTATATTGGCTGTGATCTGTCCAATAGGTCCATACACAAGTGAAATTTGTTTTCTTGTCTGAGTAATGTCTCGACACATCCTAAGATTAAACACCAATAAATAACATTTACTACAAAGCTGTCTGTAAGAGAGCTTTCCAATAAATGATTACAAGTCAAGATTATTGTCAGATCTGCACATTTAGTCCTAAAAAAGTTAAAAATCTGTTTCTCAGGCCCCTCCGCATGATCCTTTTGGCTGCCGCATGCTCGCTTTTTTTTTATAACCAATGCAATCTTAAAAAAAATTAAAATTAAATTGTTTATGTCTGATATTTTACCCAAGTTAATAAAATTGATAAATTTGTGCCTTGAGTGCAACAAGGCATTGCAATGCTTTAGGATTGCAAAGCCTTCTTGCACTCAAGGGATGAAATACACCCTCACCCATGCTATTCCATAGATTATGAGGCCTAAATCATAAAACAATCCAAGAACATGAACTTTTGATGGCAAACAAATAATTACAGATATAAAAAATAAAATAAAAACCAACCCACCCACCGGCCAGCTAGCCTTCCTGCCCACCCACCTGCCCGCCAAGATGCAATTTTACAAAAAAAATGGCCTGAGAAACAGACGATCTACTTCGTGAGGCCTTATTTATTTATTATTTATTGGTGGTGAAGGTCACATATTTCTGCACAATGACAAATAGTGACATCAACATGAAGATGAAGTCAAGTTTTGTCAACCATTTATACCCATCCTGCCTATTTTTGAGGACTTCCACCCCAAGCATGTCACCAATTATTGTTGATGACTGGGAAAAGATTGTTGTCAGATCTGCATATTTATTAGCTCACCTGACTGAAAGTCAGGGTGAGCTTTAGTGATCACTTTTTGTCTGTCGTCATAAAGGAGTTGTTTGAGACTTCTCCAAACCCTTTGGACCGATTTCATTTAAATTTGAGGCGATTCTTTGCTATGACATCGCATTTTGTTTTTGTTCAGATTAACTTGCTGAGCCCCATAGGGAGGGGGTAGGGGTGGCGTAAAATGTCCCCCAAATTTAAAAACAATCTTCTCAGGAACCAGTGGACGTGATATTTGGTGCTGCAGTTTGTGGAGCAATGTTTGCCTTTCTAATAGGAGGGGCAAGATTTTTGGCCCAACCCAAAATTTCTATTTTCTGAACTAATGAACCAATTTGAACCCAAGTCTGTGTGTAGTACTACTGAGTCTTAAGTACATGAATCATATACCAAAAAAAAATTCCTGCATTCCTATGGGAACCTCATGAGCTAAAAATAGAAATATTTTCAAATACTTATGTTTTCCAAACTGCACAGAACAGGAGATCTATTATTTCCTCAAGACCAGTAGAATGGAACAGTAAAAAAATTACCACCGGTTGTGTCATATTGCACAGTAGAGTTAACCCTTTACCTAACATGAAAAGCAGACGACACTTGCAAAAATTATTCTTGAATAACTAATTTTTTTCATTTTTTGTCTCAAAAACATAGGTTATGACCCCTCGTTGGAACGAGCTCGACGAGCTTGTTCCAATGAGGGGTCATAACCTATGTTTTTGAGACAAAAAATGAAAAAAATAATGAAAATTAATTGACGATTTTTGAGAATAGCGCTGGCCGGTTTGGGCCGTTACGTTGGGTAAAGGGTTAATCAAAATAATGCTGAGTCAACATATTTGCAAAATTTTAAAAAATCTTCTCCAGAACCTCTAATCAGAATATTTTGATATTTGGTATGCAGCATCCATAGCAGCGTCAGATACCATTTTGTTAAAATTAAGCCCCCGGTTCATGTTTGGGTTCAATTCAGGAACCAAATTTTAACTTGGTTCAATATGAGAAGTTCTCTTTAATAAAGAATCTTTTCCAGAACAACCAGCCAGAATCTTTTAATATTTGGTATGCAACTTCGTTACAGGGGGAAAATTAATAAAAAATTCAAATTAAATCTCCCAGTTAATATTTGGGCTTGATTTAGGGACCCAAATTTTAACTTTGTGCGATATGAGGAATACTAACACAGTGCAATATGAGGAATAATGTTTAGAAATCTTCTTCCTCAGATCCACCAGTCAGAATCTTTTGATATTTGATATACAGCATCCATAGGGAGGTCAGATCTAAGTTTGTTCAAACCAAGTCCCAGGGTTAAAGTTTGGGCTCCCTATTGGAGCCCAAATTTTAACTTGGTCCAATATGAGGAATAATCTTTAAAATTCTTCTTCTCCAGAGCCACTGATCAGAATCTTTTTATATATTGTATACAGAATCCTTACAGGGGTCAGAATGAAGCTGACATTCAAGTTTGTTCAAAACAAGTCCCTGGGTTTGGGCTCATTGTGTGGACCTGAATTTTAACTTGGTGCAGTATGAGGACATTTTTTAAAAATCTTCAGATCCACCAGTCAGAATCTTTTGATGATCGGTATAGAGCCTTCTTAGAGTGGGTCAGATTCAAGTTTGCTCAAATCAAGTCCCTGAGGTCATAGTCGGTCTTCGAGTGGGAAGTTGAGCTTTAATTTTGAAAATCTTCCTCCTCAGCTCTACCAGTCAGAATAATATTTGATATGAACCATCTAAGTTTGCTCAAATCAAGTGACTATAGTCATATTTTGGCACGCCATGGGAGCTCGAATTTTAAATTTGTGCTGTTTTAGGAATAGGAATAGTTTTTTTTAAAATCCTCTTCTTCAGATCCATCAGTCAGAATCTTTTGTTATTTGGTTTGCAGAATCCTTCTTGGGGTCAAATTCCAGTTTAAATGAAGTCCCTGGGTTCATATTTGGGTTCCCTGTGGCAACTTAAATTTCAACTTAGTGCACTATGGGGAAATTCCTGTAAAAATCTTCTTCTTCAGATCCACTTGCCAGAATATGTTGTTATTTGATATGCAGCAACCTAAAGAGGTTCAGATTACAGATTGTTCAAATCAGGTGCCTTGTCATATTTAGACTCCCTTTGGGATCCCTAATTTTAACTTAATGTAGGAAAAGACTATTCTTTAAAAAATCTTCTTCACATCCACAAGTTAGATTTGGACAGAGCTGATTGTGGTAAATTTTAGTTAGATGTGAATGTGAGTATACAATATGAACATTTGCTCAAATGGGGACTACCAGGCCACTTGAGGCCCCGGGGTGGGGGGCTTAGAAGAAGATTTGGAGAGTTTTGAGTGATTTTATGACAGAAAAGAACTTTCACCCTGTTAGGAGGAGGAGTGGGAGGAAGTGCACTGGGAGATTTTTTTCTCTTTGCTTCAAAATGTGTTTTGGAGGTGTTTAACCCTTTACCCAACGAATCGGCCGCATCCGCCCACGTAATATGCAAATTCAGCAGTTGAAAAAATATTACTTTTCCAAAAATTTCTACAAAACCATATCATGTGACCCCTCGTTGGAACGAGCTCGTCGAGCTCATTCCAACGACGGGTCACATGATATGGTTCTGTTGAAATTTTTTGAAAAATTAAAAAAAATGATATTTAAAATAATCAATTTTGATATCGTCTGCATTGGGTAAAGGGTTAAGCACTTTTACACAAAAACAAATCACCCAACAGACCCCAGCTAAGATAGATAAACTATATTAACATGTAGATGCTGAATGTGACCTAAAATCCTTCTTTAAACAATTTTATCAGCTGAGCATATAAGGCCACTTGAGTCCTTGTTCCTTCTTCATTTTGCAGTATATTTTTTATGAAATCACGATCCTCTGATGCTAATGTGTTGTGATGCAATTGAGAAAGAAAGCACTTTTGGGCTCATGATACTGTATAATGAAAGCATTTACAGATTATTTTGTTCATGATTCCTGAAGTGGACTTGTGTTGTCTTCCAGTGGAAATAAGTTGTAAAATAAACTCATGAACTTCCTCTTATTACTTTACCTTCACTGGTACAGTGGAGCCCACTTAATTATATATGTCTTAATTGAATAACATGGTTAATTGAATATAATTTCCAAATGACAAACCATTTACCATACTTTCAGTTCAAATTTGACCTCTTAATTGAATATGGGTTATAGACCAAATTCCTGTTAACTGAATAAACAAATCCTGTAATGTGTCGGGGATATTATCCTGACAATCACCAAATACCCAATGTTTAGAGACCTATTTCACATAAGTGCATCTAATGTAGGCATTTATTCTATTATATATATATATATATATTATAAGATATAATAGAATAAATGCTCAATTTATCTCTAAAATACAGGAAAGTGACCACATCCCTGTTAATTGAATACTCCTGTTAATTGAATAATTCTCACTGGTAAAGTGGCTAATCAATTAACAGGATTCCACTGTAATACCAGTCACTGGTACACACTGAGGCCTTTCAAAGAATCATTGTCAGTCACTGGCATTATCAGTTATTGAAAAATAGAAGAACGTTTTTGCTGTTTTTCTGTCTTTTAGTTTCACTGGTACATGTCCAGTCGCTTTGTGCTAGAGATGCGTGGTATTAGAATTTTGAGTTCAGTATTGGTTTTGGTATTTTTAGGGTATATCCTGTGGTATTGGTTTGGTATTCGGTATCTGACTTGACTGAGATTTGTTAACAGTACCAAAGGGGAATTCACATTAGAAAAATACAAATAATTTCTTGTCCATTTCTACCACAACACAAATGCTACTGCCAGTGAACTCAACACTGGCTTTCTTTTGCCAACACAAATCATATCTACAGTAATTTTGTGACATATTCCAAACACACCTTAGCCTTTAAAGGCTATTTCAGGCTTTTGTGATCTTGGTGCATCTGCCCTTAACATGCCATCATTAGGAGGGCTTGCTGACAATAGACAAATCACCTGGGCAGAGATTTTTAGTCAAGTCTTGGCTGCCTCAGCAAGCAGCTAAGATGTGACAAGAAATAACTGCTAAGCAACTAGACATGTACTAGCACAGGTTGTAGTCGAGTGGGAATTCTGGACGATTGCCCAGGCCTTTATTGGTTAACAAAACTGAAAAGAAAATCAGTCACTTCTTTCATAAAAATGAACACTTCAGCTGGTATCAAGCCTCAACGGGGTCTCATAAAATTTGAAAATATGGATGGTTTCAGTATTTAATGATTGATTTGGTTTGTTTTTTTTTGGTATCCCCATGATTTTAGTATCGGTTTAGTTTTTCAGTATATTGCCCATCTCTAGTTTGTACCCCTTGTGCTACTAACTTTTCCACTAAAACCAGCTAAAACTATTTTCTTTTGACCATTTTAGGAATTGGATCACAAATTTCTCATGCAACATACAGAATTTTCATTTCTCTGCTATGAGCTGAGCTAGAAGATGCCAAAAGTTAAACAGAAAACTGATTCTGAAATCAGGAGAGAACCACCAGTTAAAAAAGAAAATAGAAATTGTATTTGATTCAAAATGGATGGATACAAAGAAAATAAAAACTTGCGAAGGTCTGAAAGAACGAGTACATGTATAAAAAGTAATGCAGTGCGGACAGAAAAAACTTCAGAAAGTTGCACATCAAGTACGAAAAAGAACCAATCATCAGAAGCACTGGCAAAGCAAAGGGAAATTGCAAGGATAAAGACTGCTAATGCTAGAAAGAACTGGACAGAGGAACAAGTTTCCAAGCACAGAGAATATGCAAAAAACAGGATAGCTTTGAAAAGAAAATTACGAACGGAAGAGGAAGTTGTCAGAGATAGACAAATTGCAAGGGAAAGAATGGCAGCAAAGAGAAAAAATCGGACAGAAGTGGAAACCGCCATCGAGAGAGAAAAGGCTCGTATTCGCATGGCCGTGAAGAGAAGTAAACTGTCAGATGAAGATGTTTCCAAAGTTAGGGAAGCATCATACTTTAAAGAGCTCTTTGAACCTGATAAAGAGCCTTTTTTAGTTTTTGAACTCTAAAGTCATTATTATTTAATTATGCATTTGCCATGTTACCAAATCAACTGTATCTTTTTGTGGTTTGTTTGGAAATTTTTCTTCATAAATAACTTCCCATTTGTAATAATATTACAGGCATATTGTCCAAAGTATTACCGGAAGTATGATGGGCTGTATTATTCAAGCCTAGAAGGAAACAGACTGTCGTCTGCAGAATGAGGTCCCCAGATGGTGAATTTGGTGATGCTACCCTGCTGTGCAGGGTAGCATCATTAAATTTACCCTCTGTGCAACTCAGTCTGAATCAGTGTCTCATGCCAAAACAAAAAGAGGTACCCAGAGGATAAATTTTAACCACTGAATGGGATAGCATCAGCAAATTCCCCCCTCTTGGGACCTCATTCTGCAAATAACAAATTTCTTATTTTTAGGTTTTGTATTATTGATCCTTTACCCAATGTGAGTGAGCTGTTCCAATGAGGTATCACGTGATATGGTTTTGTTGAAATGTTTTGAAAAATATTGTTTCAACTGCTCAGTTTGTATAATACGCGAGCAGATGTAGCTGAGGGGGTGCGGTGGCATTGCGGTAACCGGTTCTTGTCAGATCCCAAAGTTAAGCAACGTCGAGCCTGGTTAGCCCTTGGATGGGTTACTGTCTGAACCATCGACTCGGAATCCCGCATTATGTCCTTGGGCAAGGCACTTAACCCCGATTGTCCACATGGGGGCATGATGACGCTGTGTACTAAGGTGTACTGCACATCGATGGTGCGCATGTCTTCAACCAATCAAACCCTGCCAGTGAGGAGTTATGATGTTGGGGAGCTGGAAGCTGTTCATTGTTGCTCGGTGGTTCTCTACAGGTACTCCGGCTTTCTACACCCGTGAAACTGTCACCGACACGATATGACCTTGGCTGTTAAAGTGTCGTTAAAATACATATACTACAGATGTGGCTGATTGCCTTAATTAAAGGGTTAAGTGTTCTCAAGTTACTTTTCATCAAATTTCATCATGGTTTCTTTGAACCAGCTATGGCGAGATTTGATGAAAAAATCATGAAAATACTTAAAAAAAGTCAATACAATTTATAGGGGAAAATATGGTTTAATATGCTCAAATTTGACTTAATTTAGTGGCAGAAACATCTGCCAGTAGCATGCAAAGTGTTAACTTTAAATTTTGTTTTAATTTTTGCCTTTTTATGCTCCCCTTTTGGGGGGAGCTTATACATGTTGTTGCTGCCGCTGCTTTGTCTGTCCTTCAATGCATTCGTCCATCCACAGTGATATCTCAACAGTGAGTGGATGGATTTCAATGAAATTTGGTATAAATGATCCTTGTGACAAGTAGCCTGTGTGTTTTTCACCAGAGTTATGGTCCTTACTTTGTCAATTTTTCAGGATTTTTTTCCATATGCAGCAATATCTCAGTAGTGAGTGGATGGAAATCAATGAAATTTGGTAAGAAGAATCCTTGTGATAAGCCGCTCCTGCACATTATAAAAGAGGTTACTTTGCCTGTCCATCCATCCGTCTATCTGTTTGTCCATCCACAGCAATACCTCAGCAGTGAGTGGATGGATTTCAATGAAATTTGGTATGAGGGATCCTTGTGACAAGCTCACCCTGTACACATTATAGAAAGGGTTCCCGCATATTTATACCCCACGCAACGAAGTTGCTGGGGTATAATGTTTTTGATTGGTCAGTCCGTCAGTCCTACTTGTTTTCCGGACTTTTTTTCTACATGCTTCCAGATATTGAGCTGATTTTTGGTATGTGAGTCTAACATGGTGGCCTACAGATCAAGTTTGCATTTTTTTCCGCTCCACTGATTTTTACCGAAATTACGGCCCTTGGACTCTGAAAAATTCAGCAAAATTACAGTTTTCCGGACTTTTTTTCTACACGCTTCCAGATATTGTGCTGATGTTTGGTATGTGAGTCTAACATGGTGGCCTACAGATCAAGTTTGCATTTTTTTCCACTCCACTGATTTTTACCGAAATTACGGCCCTTGGACTCTGAAAAATTCATCAAAATTACAGTTTTCCGGACTTTTTTTCTACACGCTTCCAGATATTGAGCTGATTTTTGGTATGTGAGTCTAACATGGTGGCCTACAGATTAAGTTTGCATTTTTTTCCACTCCACTGATTTTTACCGAAATTACGGCCCTTGGACTCTGAAAAATTCATCAAAATTACAGTTTTCCGGACTTTTTTTCTACACGCTTCCAGATATTAAGCTGATTTTTGGTATGTGAGTCTAACATGGTGGCCTACAGATCAAGTTTGCATTTTTTTCCGCTCCACTGATTTTTACCGAAATTACGGCCCTTGGACTCTTTAAAATTCATCAAAAATTACAGTTTTGCAGACTTTTTTCCTACACGCTTCCAGATATTGAGCTGATTTTTGGTATGTTAGTCTAACATGGTGGCCTACAGAACAAGTTTGCGTTTTGTTCCGCTCCACTGATTTTTACCGAAAATTACAACCCTTGGACTCTGAAAAATGCATTAAAATTACAGTTTTCCAGACTTTTTTTTCTACACTCTTCAAGATATTGAGCTGATGTTTGGTATGTTAGTCTGACATGGTGGCCTACAGATCAAGTTTGCATTTTGTTCCGCTCCACTGATTTTTACCGAAATTACGGCCCTTGAACTTTGAAAAGTTCATCAAAATTACAGTTTTCCGGACTTTTTTCCTACACGTTTCCAGATATTGAGCTGATTTTTGATATGTTAGTCTAACATGGTGGCCTACAGAACAAGTTTGGGTTTTGTTCCGCTCCACTGATTTTTACCAAAATTACGGCCCCATAGACTTTGAAAAGTTCATCAAAATTACAGTTTTCCGGGCTTTTTCTCTGCTTGAATTCTTTCAATACCATTGAAACTACAGAACACTGTTTTCTGCAGTATTCCTAGAATCTATGTTTATTTTAAAAAATGATTAGATCTTGAAATATCGGGGCGCGTGGGGTATGTGAGCGTGCTCACTAAGATTCTTTCATTTTCATCAGTGTTACGTTCTTTGCATTTCAAAGACATGTGCCAATGATTTCATATATTGGGGGACGACAATTTTATGAATCTGCTTGTTAACTAAGTCGACTGTCTGGGAGCATTCATCAGTTTTACTGATATTCTTGTTTTTTCAGCAAAATTGGAATCAGAAGCATAATACCATGCCAATTTTCAAAACTGAAAAACAGTTGTTAATTATAACTTTGTAATATTGCATGCACTTTGACACAGCCTTAACCCTTCACCCTGTTAGTGGTTTTCAGAAATAGTGTTTTGTGAATTTGACAGATGTTCGGTAAAGGGTTTATTTTCTAGTTCTTATGTCGAAGATATGGAGGTATATTTATATATATTTATTTATTTATTATTCTTATTATATCCGAGGGAGAGGGGGGGCTCAGTATGTAGAGGTGCAGGCTGCAAGCCGAGAAGTCCTCGGTATGAATCCCACCTGCCACGTTGTGTCCTTGGGCAAGATACTTCACCCTCATTGTCCATGAGGGGGCGTGGTGGTGCTTTGTACTAATGCATACTGCACGTCGATGATGCACCTGTCTTCAACCAATGCTAACCCTGCTTGTGTAGAGTTAGTATGTTGGGGAGCTGACAATTCCTCGCCATTGTTTGGTAGTACTCTCTGGGTACTCCAGATTCCTGCACACCAAACCATCAAAAACATGTAGCAATGTTCGGCACTTCCATAGTGAGAGTTTGTTTTCTTCATAGTGATAACAGATGTCAAAAAATAATTCTCAGACATTTCCTTCTAACTGGTAAAGTAACACCAATGATGCTAAAAGTGATCTTAACCTTTAAGTCTCCATACAGCCACAAACTGCCCCTGAAAAAGTTCTTCCTTGAGAACTCTACTGGTAGGCTGCATTTACATTAACAATGTTTTTACATCATTGTCAGCTGCAGAGACGTGGCAAGAGGGGGGTATGGAGGGGTATCACCCCCCCCCCCCCCCCCCCCCCCCCCCCATCCTGACCAAAATTTACTGTTGTTGGAAATTCGGACGGTAAGTTGTGATTAGTTGGAAATTCCATCTATCTGGATTTTAGAGCTTCTTTGGTGATACTGATGTCTCATTTACTTCCCAAAATCCCAACTCGGTTTCAAATTGACAAAAATGATGTCAATTAGTACGAGAATTCTATAGTACATTTACTTATCATAATAAAAAAACTTAAAAATGCACTTCAAGAAAATCACATGACGTAAAATCGTTATCCTGAGTTAATTCAATCAGTCACAGTTACAAATTGATGAAACATCAAAAAAATTAATCATTCCTGCATAAGATCTGATTTATTGTTAGGACAGTGTGAATTGCTTAAAGTTGTCAGCTTGAGCATTTGTTTAGCACATATTCAATTCTCAAAATAATAACAAATAATAACAACCTGATAATTCTATTATAAAGGTGTTGGCATTTCAGTTACTAGAATCTCAATTTTATGCCCCCTTTCATGGCTTCGTATTCAAAATCTTTCTCGGTGGTGAATTTCCAACTAGGGGGAGGGACCCGGGAGGGGGAGTTTCCCCCTCCCCCTAGTTGGAAATTCATTACCCTACCCCCCCCCCCCCCCCCCCAATCGGAAACCTCTAGCCACGTCTCTGGTTGACTGCCTGTACAAGCAGCCAACAATAATGTGGAAACACTGTGAGGTCACCTGTTGCTTGTGCATGTTTGTACAATAGTTATTGTCATAAAATTAATCTGTAGATTTTGGGGTTAAATAAATAAATTAATAAGTTAAATATATAAATAAATGAATAAATAAATAAGGTAGCATGTAATGAAAAAACAATTACCTATAAATATCACAGATCATTTCAGACCTTAATAATTAAAATTAGATTACATCTTTCTTTTGTCAATATGGTGGACTGATCATGACTTGGTGTACATTAACAATTCAGTTAACCCTTTACCTAACATGAAAAGCAGACAGCACTTGGAAACAAAATTCTTGAATAACTAAATATTTTCATTTTTTGCATCTAAAACATAGCTTATGACCCTCATTGGAACAAGCTCATTGAGCTCGTTTCAGAGAGGTGTCATAAGGTATGTTTTTGTGAAAAATAATGAAAATTGAACGGTGATTTTAGTGAATAGTTCTGGCTGGTTTTGGCCATTATGTCGGGTAAAGGGTTTAATCACTTGCCTGCAGAGTTTCAGTTAAATCACTTGCCCACAGAGTATTCACTTTTTCACAACTAAAGTTTACATAAACAGATCAGCATCGTTTTGGTCCAGTTTTCATAATTTCATGATGAAATATTAACTAACTTATATGTAAAACCTGAGGAGAGTGGATTATGGATACACCACCTGGGTAGTGTAGTTTCCACCCATGCAGTAACCTGTGTTCTGTGGAAGACACAAATTAGGTTAAACGTTTTACCTAACACAACAAGACGGTGACACTGACAACAATGTTTCTTGATTAACTTTGCCTCCAAAATATAGATTATGACCCCCCTTCACACCAGTCATTTCATTCCAATTAGTGGCTGTTACCTATGTTTTATAGGCAACAGCTGGCAAATTAATAAAATTTGAATTGCAACATAGCATTCATCAGATTTGACCACCATTAGGTAAGATTACGTAAGGGTCAAGCAAAGTTTTAAGTTGGTGGATCTCGGGGTTAAATCCAGGGGTTCATTGACTGAAACACTGCTTGTACCTTCATGCTTTTTCACAAAATTTGAGACTTATTTTTTTTTTTGGGGGGGGGGGGGGGAGGGGTAGTGGTAGTGGTAATTTGGGTTTAATGACACACTTGGAAGAAGCCTGAGTACCCTGAGAGAACCTCCAAGCAGTGGGTTAGCATTGGTTGGAAACAAGTGCACCATCGATGTACATTGCACCTTAGTAAACAACTCCACCGTGCCCCCAAGTGGGCAGTCGAGATTAAGTGCCTTGCCCAAGAGGTCATTTCAGTTACTCTTGGTGGGTATCAAACCATGGACCTTTTGGTTTGAAGACGATTGCCGTAACCACTGAGCCATCACACTACCTTTTTAAACTGATGGAAGATGACTAAATTTAAGTGTGACATATTTTATAGATTAGACATTGGTCTGAAATGACTGAATATGCTCCTACTGAATCACATATTTCTTGAAAGAATAATGAAGGCTGTTAAACACTGGACTGGATGCAAACATTGCATTGCATTGGATGCAATAAAGTCATCATTAACTCTTTAGCAAATATGGATAGAAACAACATATGCACAAAATTGTTTTGACAATGAAAAATGTATTATGTGTATTTTTTTAACTCGAAAACCTAGCTTGTGACCCCTCATTGGGATAAGCACAACAAACTTGTTCCAATATGAGGGGTGATAAAGCTATATGTTTGGGGAAAGAAACTAAACATAATAAATTTTGAATGGCAATTTTGTGAAAAATGCTGCCCATTTTTTGGCCTTGTGTTAGGTGAAAGCTTACAGATATCTTATCAGTTTCTAATTTCAATATGGTGTGATACCTCAGATTTGAGCATTGCTGTAAAACAAACATTGACTGCACTTAGACCAACTTAGACCAACGTGAAAATTGAAAATAAATAGAAATGTGAAATTACTGATTATAATTTTGCTGCATTGAATCATTGCATCAAAATTATTTGAAAATGGGACTAATTTCATGTTGTCTTTGTTCTACAGCAAGGAAATATTAGTAGCTTAAGTAGAGCAGTACTTGTTTACTGCGGTAAACACATTCAGCTTTACTGATAAAATAGAACCTGGAACAAACACCTGGGATGGAAACCCTTTAAAGTGGACAGCATAGGTATAAATGATTGGCTAAACTTTACTTCGCTCCTCTGTTGCAGTCATGATATAGCCCGAGTAAGCTGCATGCAATAATAAAGTTTCAGATTATTCATGAAACCTACACAGTGGAATCCTGTTAATTGAATAGCCACTTTGCCAATGAAAATTATTCAATTAACAGGAGTATTCAATTAACAGAGATAAGGCCACACAAAGTAGATCTTCTGTTTCTCAGGCCATTATTTGTAAAATTGCATGTGGGCGAGCGTTTTTTTATTTTATTTTTTATTTCAGTAATTACTTCTTTGACATCAAAAATTCATGTTCTTGGTTCAAGTTTTAGGCCTCATAATCTACAGAATAGCATGGGTGATGGTGTATTTCATCCCTTGAGTGCAAGAAGGCTTTACAGTGCTAAAGCATTGCAAAGCCTTCTTGCACTCAAGGAACAAATTATCAAATTTTTTAACTTTGGTAAAATATCAGACATAAACCATTTAATTTTTATTTTTTTTAAGTTTAAATTGGTTAGAAAAAGAGAGCATGCGGCAGCCAAAAGAACCATGCAGGAGGGCCTGAGAAACAGATTTTTAATTTTTTTAGGCCTTATGTCACTTTCCTGTATTCTGGAGATAAACTTAGCATTTATTCTATTATATCTTGTTTGACAAGAGTTTCATGAGCTATGTCAAACAAGATATAATAGATTAAATGCCTGCATTGGAAGTACTGAAGCCAGATAGGTCCTTAAACAAAGGAAAACTGGATAGAGTCAGGGTAATTACTTGACAGGTTACAAGATTTTTTAGCTCACCTGAGCAAAGCTGAAGGAGAGCTTTACTAATCACTTTCCGTCCGTCGTCTGTCCATCCGGCGTCCAGCATTAACTTTACTTTATCGACTTCTCACAAACTACTCAACCAAATTGAACCAAATCTGATGTGCATGTTCCCTATCATATGTCAATTCAAGTTTGTTAAAATCAAGTTGACCTGCCCCTTGGTGGGGCCACGCCGAAAAAGTGAGCCTAAATCTTAAAAAAATCTTCTCATGAACCAGTAGTAGCAGAGACTTGATATTAGGTGTGCAGCTTCCTTTTGAGGTGTAGACTCAGATTTGTTCAAGAGAAGTTCTAGGGACTATATTTGCCATCGTTATGCGAAGGTCAAGAATTTTTGCCCTGCCCAAAATTTCTATTTTCCAAACCAAGAGGCTGATTTGAACCAAATTTGACATGAGGTTTTATTGGGGCATAAGTAGTTAATTTATGCCAAAAATATTTTTCCTGTCGCCCCATGGGAACTGCAGGAGCTAAAAATAGAAAAAAATTAAAACGCTCATATCGCCAAAACTACACAGCACTGAGAATTCTTATTTGGTGTGAGGCTTCCTTTGCGACCAACAGAATGGAATGGTAAAAAAAACTGCTATCGGTTTTATCATGGGGTACTTTTTGGGGACTTTTGAAAAAGTGCTGAGTCAGCATTTTTTAACACTGTGGGTAATGGGAAAAAACATTTAAGACTACTTTTCTCCCAAACCACTGCTCCAAAAGCTTTCAAATTTCACATATAAAATCTTTGGAAGATTGTTTCACATGTTTATTGAAAGCAAAACCCTGGGTCCATATTTGGGCTCTCTATGGGAGCCCAAATGTTTAAATTAGTGCAGTTGGAGGAATATTCTTTAAAAATCTTCTTCTTCAGATCTACCAATAAGAATCTTTTGATATTTGGTATGCCGCATCCTTAGGGGGGTGAGATTCAAGTTTGTTCAAGCCAAGTCCCTGAGTTCATATTTAGGCTGAAAATTTGGGGTCCCGTTCCAGACTTTCAAATTTTGGACCAAAATCCGAAACAATTTTTTTTGTTTTTTTATGTGTTTCAGTCAATTTTAAGACAAACAAATTTTTTTTTTTATACTGAAAATTTGGGGTCCGGGTGGGACTTTTGGACAGAAATCTGGAAATTAGTTTTTTGGATTTTTATGCGTTTTGGTCAACTTTAAGAAGATGAAAAAAAAAATTTTAGTCTGAAAATATTTTGTTTGGGACTTCGAAAATTTCCAAACAAAAATAAAAAAAAATCTGTTTTTTATGGGTTTATCTCAATTTTGGGACGTAAAAATGCAGGAATTGAAAATAGAAGGAAAATCTGTGTATTGTGTGGATACAATCACTTCATCTAGTTGGTATTTGCTATTCTCAGGAGGGGCATATGCAGCTTATTTAATTCAAGTCCCTGGTTTGATATTTAGACTACTATGTCAGCTGAGTGCCCTCAGGCCCCCTTTGGCTTCTTGTTATTCAATTAACAGGAGTTTACTCTATTACATATATTCAATTAACAGGTCAAATTTGTACTGGAGGTATGGTAAATAGTTTTGTGTTGGGAGATTAACAGGGTTGTTCAGTTAAGAGATATCCAATTAAGTGGGCTCCACTGTAGTACATCTTTGACACATGTTCTGACTCCATGTGACCCTGGTTTTTGTAAGAGTCATTATATCCTCTTCAGATGAACATTTGCACATGTATTTACAAACCATATCATGTGCCTCCCCCCCCCCCCCCCCCCCCCCCCATCGCCACCCCTCCCACCATTGGAATAAGGTTGTTCCAATGAGGTGTCTAACTGATATGGTTTTTTTGAAAGTTTTTTTTTATCTAGTTTGTAAATTGTGCATGCAGATGCTTGCTCCTGATTCATTAGGTAACATGTTAAATGCCAGTAAATAAATAAATTGCTCTTGATATTCATTTTTTCATGACCATCATCTGCTTTTTGATGCTTACCGTTCATTGACCTTGGTGATGATATTAGGGCTGTGTTGTAACACACTTTCTTATTTATTTATTTATTTATTTATTTATTTATTTATTTATTTATTTATTTATTTATTTATTTATTTATTTATTAATTATCTTCTGCCATGTTGTGGGAGGAGGGTGGAGGAATGTGTTCCATCCATCTGTCTGTCTCTCCATCTGCCCATCCTTCCTCATTTCTTGTCATCACGTTTAAAATATAACCATTCATATATTTTTCCCAAATATAATACATAGTTGTTTGGTGATGATATCATGAATGGGATTGCGACCCCGATCTGTCCAAATATTTCTCCTTGAGTTATTGCCCTTGCTTGATTGAGAATTTCTTGTTGTCACAATACCATTTATTATCATCACATGTCAGAGAAATCTGTTCAGATTGTGAAACAGCTTTGCCCCAGTGTCTCATTGTTAGTTATTGCCATCACTGGGACTTACATAGCAGAGGATTGGCCATCCCTTGGCATTGCACTTGTTGGGAAGTTTATCACACTTTCAACTACCAGGGTCATCTCTTGTCAGATGGTAGAAGCGGGAGTACCCTGAGAGAATCACTGTGCTGTGGTGAGCATCTGAACATACTAACTCTGCACAAGCACAGTTAGCATTGCTTGATGGCAAATGTACCATCAATGTGCAGCATGTCTTAATTAGCAGCTCCATCATTCTTCCAAGTGGGAAATCAGGATTAATTGCCTTGCCCAAGGACACAATACCAATACTGCTGGTCAGAACCAAACCATGGACCATTCGGTTTGAAGTTCAGTACTCAATCCACTGAGCCACTGCGCCCCCAAACAAGGCCTGAAAATAAGCAGTCTGAGGTGCAGTATGAGGTCCCCAGAGGGTGAATTTGATGATGCTATCCCATACAGTAGGCCAATTTTTCCCCTGAGTACCTCTTTCTGTTTAGTTTTGAGACTCTGATTCAGATTGAGGTTCACAGGGGGTGAATTTAGTGATGCTACCCTGCTATGCAGGGAAGCATCACTACATTCCCCCTCTGGGGACCTCATTTTGCAGATGACAGTCTGCTTATTTTCTGGCTTGCTTCCAGCACTTTCTATCACCCCTTTCCCACCATGATTTACACCACAGCATATAAATAGCTAAAGAAACTTGGTAAATAATTTATTTATTGGTGTTTGTGGACACTTTATGCATCTGTGGCATGATCATGACCACAACACAAGTTTGAAGTCGAGTTTAACCAATGGTTTATACCTACAGTACTTTGATCATAGATGCAAACAAATAATTTAAATCAGTGCAATTTTTCCTTTCTTACATCTCTACAACATTGGAGAATCTCAACTGTGGAAACAAAAATGCAGGAACATTGAATCAAAGATGTTATTTTTTTGAGCCATTCCCGTTCACCCTGCATCTATTGTTTCCAGTTCAGGTGTGAGAAGGTGTTGATAATCCTCAACATCAAAGATTGGCCGACTATAGTTTTGTTCTAATTAGTTGGGCAGTTTAAACGACACTGAATTCAGTTCATTTTTTAGACTTGGATTTTTATTCAGACACAGATATACATTATAAAAAAATACGTATAAATGAGAGTGCATTCAGTTCATTGTTCAGACTTAGATTTTTACTCGAACAAAGATGGTAAAAAATACACATTATAACCAAAGTTCACAGACAATATACATTAGTGTTGTACAAATTTTTAAAAGAAATTTCTAACAAAATTTCACAGACACACATACAGTATAACCAAAGTTCATAGACAAATATGCACCAGTGTTTTTACGCCTTTTTAAAAACAAATATATAACAAAAATACACAGATAAATCTATAATATTTTACTAACGCATTATAACAGCATCGGCGATCACTTTTTCGAAAATCGGGCTGATGATTGTGATGGTCATTGTCAGAGGTGGCGGAAGCTCAATAAAAGTGGAGTGGCACAAATTTTCAGGACTACCATGGTTCATCCCAATGGGAGGAAAAGTTACAATTGTATATCGATAAATGCACCATGACACACTATAGTGTCTTGTTTAGAAGAGCATGTGGTCACTGCCCTGTCCATTTCTTCTACTTCAGTCATCTTCCAACCCAAAGGCTAGCCTTCGGGTTGGAAGATGATGGAAGTAAAAAAACTGACTGAAGCGACCGAAGGTGGGATGCATTGGCCAAATGATGTTTGGATTTTCAAATAATATATTGCAGGAATGCTTATATATTGGCACACTTGTGGTGACTAACACAACACACCATCAAGATCAATCCTTCTTACGAGCATTGTTTTATACAGACTATAACTTGCTGCGACAAATTAATTAATATCGATGAGCAGGGTGAACGGGAATAAGCCATTTTTGTTTGTTTTTCTAGACTTGACTTTGTTATCCAGTATTTTATTTTGGAAATCTTGACCCACTGGTGTAAGAGGTTTAACGTCAGATCTCAGTCTGATCGGAAACAACTTTTGTGATTACAGTACTGTACGCTGCCCACTTTAGAGGACTTCCACCCAATGCATTGCATACTGAGTTCTGTATAAGCATCAGGATTCTAGTTTGCTCTAACATGGTCGAACACATCCATATTACACTTCTATGGCTTTTGAAAAATTTGGGAAAGATGTACATTGAAAGTTACCAAAAGTTTTTTTAAGGCAACCTTTATTTTAGATTGTCCTTATTTATTTGTATAGGCCTAATATGAGAAGAAATACTGAACATTAAATAAAATTTGTGTCAAGAATCATCTGACCAGCCAAGAATATCTCTGATCATCACTACGAGTTCTATTTAGCTGATATTATGCTGTTGTGTGACACACTTTTAATGGACAACATGGGTATAAGCGATTGACTAAACTTGATGTTATCTCCCTGTTGTGGTCATGATTAGCCATTGTGCCGAATTTTATTTATTATGCTCCCCGAAAAAATTGGGGGGGGGGGGGGGGGGGGGGGGGGGGGAGAAGGAGCATGTAGCACATCCGTCCAAAAATATGGTTCCTGGATGATAACTCTAGTTTGTTTTAATGTATGACCTCATAATTTTGCAACCTTACTATCTACCATGAAATGCAGGTCAAGCTCAATTTCCCCATTATGGCATTTACTGATCCAGAGTTATGCCCCTTGAAAAATTGCAAAATAGTAAAATCAATGCTTTCTGAATGATAAATCTAGTTCACTTTGCTGTATGAACTTATATTTTTGCATAATTACTACCTACCGTGAAATGCAGGTCATGTTAGATTTTCACTGTTATAGCAATTTTACTGTTCCAGAAATACCGGTATGCCCCTTGAAAAGTCGCAAAATGGTAAAATCAATGCTTTCCGAATGATAAATCTAGTTTGCTTTGATGTACGATATCCTTATAATTTTGCAACGTTACTACCTACTGTGAAATGCAGGTCAAGTTCGATTTTCACCATTATGGCATTTACCATTCCAGAGTTATGCCCCTTGAAAAGCTGCAAAATGGAAAAATCAATGGTTTACAGATTATAACTCTAGTTCGCTTTGAAGTATGACCTAAAAATTATACCACATTACTACCTACCATGAAGTGCAGGTCATATTCGATTTTCACCATTATGGCATTTTCCATTCCTGAGTTATGCCCCTTGAAAAGTCGCAAAATGGTAAAATCAGTGGTTTTCGATTTATAACTCTAGTTTGCTTTGATGTAGGACCATATAATTTTGCAACTTTACTACCTACTGTGAAATGCAGGTCAAGATCGATTTTCTCCTTTAGGGCATTCACAGTTCCAGAGTTATGCCCCTTGAAAAGTTGCAAAATGGTAAAATCAATGGTTTCAGGGTAACTCTAGTTCACTTTCATGTGCGACCATATAATTTTGCAACCTTACTCTATACCATGAAATGCAGGTCTAGTTCGATTGTCATTGTTATGGCAATTACCTTTCCACAGTTATGCCCCTTGGAATGATGTAAAAAGATCAATGGTTTCAGGATGATAACTGTAGTTCACTTTGATATACGACCTTATAATTTTGCAACATTACTACCTACCATGAAATGCAGGTATAGTTCGATTGTCATTGTTATGGCACTTACTGTTCCAGAGTTATGCCCCTTGAAAAGTCACAAAATGGTAAAATCAATGGTTTCTGGATGATAACTCTTGTTCACTTTGATGTACAACCTTATAAGTTTGCAACGTTACTATCTACCATGAATTGTAGGTCAAGTTCGATTTTGAGCATTATGGCATTTACCATTCCAGATCTTATTAAATGCCCATGGTATGTATAATCAAACCTGCTTATACATTCACTCTGATTAAGCAGTGACCTGTCTTCAGAGGCCAGTTTAATCTCCTTTCCAAAGAGCTTTTAACACCGGTTTACTGTGTTTTGTTACCCTTGTCCTTCACACATTTTTGTATTTTTTTTATATAGCTAACACCATTTCACAATTATGCATTTGAAAAAATCAGTATGCTTCCATCAGTTTCCCTTTTGAGGAGTATCTGTTGGCCGTGGCAACTTTAAAACTTTTTACTTGTTTATTTATTGCCTTTTAAGAGCACATATTTCTTCACAGTGGTTCATCATGACCACTACATGGATATTTTAAAGTCAAGTCCAGACAACTGTTTATACCCATTTTAGAGATCTTACATCCCAGGCATTGGTTATCGGGTCCTATTTTACCAGTAAAATAGAGCTTATTAACCACAGTGAACAAGCACTGCATCCCTTCCCAGGGTTCCCTTGGGAATTGTGCAGAAATATGTGACCTTGTACACCAATAAATAAATATCTATTTCTTTTGATCCAGACATGCAACCTTGACATTGACAGTTTACACATGAAGGTTACCATTGGTCCCACTCAACTGGGTAGTGCCCAATGTAATAACCCTCTCTGTTGCATATAATTTTTAAATAACAAACCATTTACCATTCCTGTTCATTGCATATAGGTCACACATTAAAGTCCTGTTAATTGATTAAAACTTAATGTGATTTTCGACAGCCAGGGGCACCCTGTTCTGGAAGGCAGAGCACCCAGAAAGAACCACTAAGCAGTGGTAAGCAACTGCCAAGACACCCCAAACATATGAACTCTGCATAAGCAGGGTTAGAATTGGTTAAAGGTAAATGCACCATCCACATGCCATATGCCTTAGTACATGTTGCCACCGTGCCCCTACATCCAACTTGGGTAGTCAGGATTAAATGCCTTGCTCAAGGACACAATGCAGTTATCGATGATCAGTTTAGAACCATGGACTAAAGAGTACAAAGACAAACAGCTAAAGACAACACTTACAAGTGTATTAAATTTTCAGAAATGTCCCCTTAACTGGTTTAGTGCCAGAAGGCACCATCAGGGCTTTTAAAAATGAAAGTGTCAATGACACTGTAGCTCAGCTTGTCAAGACAAAGACATGCACATGTATAATATGTGACACAGCAATGACAAACATCTAGGTAATGACCTGATAACAAAGGTACATATAAAGTATTGTAACGGTCTGTACATAAATACTGACCGTTGCCTGTAACAGATGTATAGGTAAAGTATTGTAAAGGTGGGTGACATTCAGATGCTAAACTAGAAAAGAAAACTTTGAGTCCCAGAGTGGGTCTGACTGAACCCCAAAATATTTGTTCTCATAGCACAGTGATAACAAAGGCACCCCAAAACACACTCGTTCCTGTCCCAAGGTGAAAACAAAGGTACCCAAGAAGTTTTGTGAAGATCAGTTCATAAATACGAGCTGTATAGAAGTTGTGACAAAAAACTGATTGGACCTAATTTTGGTACAAAATGGCCACTGGCAGCCATCTTGAATTTTGGACCGTACCCAGAAACACTCATTCTCATCCCAAGGTGATAGCAAAGGTACCCAAGAAGTTTTGTGAAGATCGGTTCAAAAATACAGCCTCTACCCTGAGCCGTATTGACATGTGTGCTCACATTGTGCAAGTAGCACTGAATAAATCAAAATTCATCTAATTTGCATAATTTCTGCACGAAAAAAACCCCCTTACAATATGTGATGTATTCCATGTTACTAAACATTCATACAAAAATTTATTCAAATCGGAACTTTCATACAGAAGTTCTGGACAAAAGACTGATTGCACTAATTTTGGTACAAAATGGCTGCTGGTGGCCATCTTGAATTTTGGACCACATCCAAAAACACTCGCTCTCATCCCACGGTGATAACAAAGGTACCCAAGAAGTTTCGTAAAGATTGGTTCATATATATGGCCTCTAGTCTGAGCTGTATAGAAGTTGAGTACAAAAAACTGATTAGACCTAATTTCGGTACAAAATGGCCACTGGCAGCCATCTTGAATTTTAGACCGCACCCAGAAACACTCATTCTCGTCCCAAGGTGATAACAAAGGTACCCAAGACATTTCGAGAAGATCAGTTCATAAATACAGACTCTAGTCTGAGCCGTATTGACATGTGTACTTACTGTGTGTAAGTCTCACTGAAAAAATCAAAGTTCATCTAATTTGCATAATTTCTGCACGAGAAAAAAACCCGTATTATATGTGATGTATCCCATGGTACTAAACATTCACACAAAAAATTATTCAAATCAGTGCTTTCATATGGAAGTTCTGTGCAAAAATCTGATTGCACCTAATTTTGTACAAAATGGCTGCCATCGGCCATCTTGAATTTCGGACCGGACCCAAAAACACTCGTTCTCATCCCACAGTGATACCAAAGGTACCCAAGAAGTTTCGTAAAGATCGGTTCATAAATACGGCCTCTAGCCCGAGCCGTATTGGCATTTGCACTTACAGTGCTGAAAGTGACACCAAAAAACATCAAAGTTAGTCTAATTTGCACAATTTACGCACGAGAAAAAAAACCTGTATTATATGTGATGTATCCCATGGTACTAAACATTCATACAAAAAATTATTCAAATCAGAGCTTTCATATGGAAGTTCTGTACAAAAAACAGATTTCTGCATCATCGGTACAAAATGGCGGCTGGCAGCCATCTTGAATTTCGGACCGCACCCAAAAACACTCGTTCTCGTCCCACGGTCATAACAAAGGTACCCAAGAAGTTTCGTAAAGATCGGTTCATAAATACGGCCTCTAGCCCGAGCCGTATCCAATTGTTGACGTATGGACAGACGGACGATGGGCCATGACAAAAGCTCAAATTTGGCTTCGCCAAAGTTGAGCTAAAAATGAGGGTACCAGAGGAAAAGCCAGCGTTTTCTTTCATATTCAGTGAAACCCAAATAACATTTTGTTTATATAAATTTATTCTAGAACAAATTACTGGAGAGTGCCTCTTGGCACTCTCCAATTATTTGTAATAGAACAGATTTTGAATAACAAATTCAGACCACCAAAAATAATCTAGTCCTCAACCAGTAAATAACTGTGGCCCTGGTACACGTGGTGACAGATAAATCAACCCATCTGGAACACATGAATATGCAAGACCAGTAATTCCATATTCATGGATAAGCTATGAGAGATTGGCACACTGTAGGACTTTGATGTCAGTGGTTTTTTCAGTTGTTGGCTGCTTTTTATACCTAAGATGTACTTATAGTAGCATTTAACTCTTAACTTGAAGAGTATTTTTTAAATACTTTCATGTAATTTAGTTCTGAAAATTTAATCAAAGAAATCATTGGTAAAAAAGTTGATTGAATTTACTGGATGAAAATTCAGTTGAAAGTGTCCAAATTATACTTTTGTTACTTGCAAAGAGATTTGCTGTCTTGGACAGTAGTAAATGCTCTCACCATGTAAGGGGTAAACTGTGGGATTCCATGTTCTAATGTGCACAAAATCTATTTTAAGAGATCAGTCACAATGAGAAGGCTTTGTCTCTGACTGTTCAAACACGATCATTTTTAATAGTTTCTTCCATTTTGATATAGTGTGCAGACAATGTAAATTATTCATTTATGCTCCAAAATGCTTACCCTCTGATTGGATGAGAGCTCCTATAGGGTCTTCTGTGTTTAAAGCTCCAGTAGCATATGTTACCATCTGATGTCACCAAAATATTGGAAATGACGTTGCCCATTTCACAATTAATCCATCAACGGAGTGATTTGCAAACTGCTGCATTTTTCTAGATTTTTCACACATGCAGCAGATGATGTCCCGAATGAAGTATTGTTTAAATTGCAAATCAGTTTACGCTTTGAATAAGTTAGTGTGACCCTGACCTTCATCTGTTTTATTGATAATTTTCCCAGTGATGTTGTGGGGAACATGAGAGGTTTATTTACTAAACATTTTATTGCTAAAAGTTGCCCAGTTCATTTCACGATGTGGGTAAGGTCTTACTGAAACATATACATTATTGTGATGAATTGACGGTAACATGGTCCGAGGTTTGCGACTCGAAGCTTATGTTCAATATCAATGCACCGTGTCTCAGTTCAACATAAGCTTCAAGCAGCAAACCCCAGATGATGTTACCATAAATTCATATCCATACCTTTTAATGTTGTTCTCAAGCAAGAACTTAACTAACTCTTCTTAACCTGATGAGTGTTATTAACCCTTTACCTAACGTAATGGCCAAACCCGGCCAGCGCTATTCTCAAGAATCGCCTATTAATTTTCATTATTTTGTCTCAAAAAACCTAGGTTATGACCCTTCATTGGAATGAGCTCATTGAGCTCGTTCCAATGAGGGGTCATAACCTAAGTTTTTGAGACAAGAAATGAAAAAAAATTAGTTATTCAAGAATTTTTTTTGCAAGTGTCATCTGCTTTTCATGTTAGGTGAAGAGTTAACTGGTTGAGTGCTAGTAGTCATTTTCAAAGCTCAAATGAAAGTGCTGAAAGCCACTAGAGGCTTTGCAATGTATGCATAACTTTGTTATTTGTGCAGTAGTAGAAAAACTAGAGCACACTGTCACCATGCCGAAGCTGCGACGATTCGTGCAACGCCAATGATATTTTAAAACTCGGGTGTCAAAAAAAACATCCTGGTTGCCAACATGGGGGCATGATGACACTGTGTACTAAGGTGTACTGCACATCGATGGTGCACATGTCTTCAACCACTATAACTCTGCTTGAGTGGAGCTTGAACAGTTAGAATGTTGAGGAGCCGACAGTTGCTCGTCTGTGCTTGGTGGTTCTCTCTGGGTACCCCAGCTTCCTCCACCCGTAAAACTGTCACGGTCATGATTAGCCATTGTTCACAAGTATGTGACTTTAACCCCCTGCACACTGATGTCAAAATATCTAGAGTTCAGGGTGCAAATATTTCCCATAATGCAACTATAAATTTAACCAATTCAATCTTGTTTGACAGAGCTGAATGAGCTCTGTCAAACAAGATTGAATTTGTTAAATTCCCAGTTACATTATGGGAAAAATAGCTACTTCAAATCTCGATATTTTGACATCAGTGTGCAGGGGGTTAAACACCAATAAATAAGTATTGATGGAGGTGTTGTCTGGGAGGTAATGCAATATAAACAGATCCATTCATTCTGTTGCTGAGGTTACATATCAGTAGGTTGGAGTACTTCCTGTCAAGGATGCAAACTCTCGTCCAGGCTTTTGAATGTGTTGGTTCAGAGCTTCCTTGATGTTGAACAAGTGCAAGCATTCTGTCAAAGTTTTTCGAAATCAGTTTCTGGTCTGCAAATGCACTTGGTTCTCAAAAGTTGGCTGTAAGAAATGCCCTGTATTTGGCTGCTCTTGGCATGAAATGAATCAGGTTGGAGATATATGTGTGTATCAGCCAGCTCAGTATAGAGTTCTGGTCAGCTTAACTTGACAAAGTCAAGATAAGCTGTTGCCATCATACGTGCAGAAGTCTGTTAGTCTGTGTGTGAATCGGTCAGTCTGTTCACATTTTCCTTTAGCACAGGCTACACCCGTAGTTCTTGTCTGATCGTCACAAAGGTCATGTCTAGATGAGAACATCCCCTTTTGGCCGCGATCAGTCAATCGGGATGGCTGCCCGAACCCAAAACCACAAAACCTTTAGCACAGTCTACAGCTTGTATTTATGAAGGGATTGCATTGTAACTTGGTACGGTGACTCTGTATCATGTCTAGATGAGAACATCCCCTTTTGGTCATGAACTGCCCAAGCCCGAAACCCCAAAAACTTTTAGCACAGTCTACAGGTCATATTTAATATGGAGCGATTTCATTGTAACTTGGTAGGATGACTCCGTATGACATCTACATGAGAACTTCCCCATTTGGTCGTGATCTGTCTAACTGTGACGGCTGCCCAAGACGAAAACCTTTAGCACAGTCTGCAGGTTATATTCATGGAGGGATTTCATTGGAACTTGGTAGGATGATGTCAAGATGGAAACTTCCCCTTTTGGCTGCGATCATTCAACTGCAACTGTGACGGCTACAGGGTCCCAATGCCCCAAAACCTTTAGCACAGTCTACAGGTCGTATTTATGAAGGGATCTCATTGTAACTTGGTAGGATGTCTCCAGATAATGTCTAGATGAGAACGTCCCCTTTTGGTCGCGATAATTCAACCATGACGGCTGTCCGAGCCCAAAAATCTTTAGCACAGACTATAGATCGTATTTATGAAGGGGTTTCATTGTAACTTGGTAGGATGACTCAGTATAATGTCCAGATGAGGACATACCCTTTTGGTTGCGATAGGTCAACCGTGAGGGCTACACAGGCCCAAAGCCCAAAAACCTTTAGCATAGTCCACAGGCCGTATTTATGAAGGGATTTCATTGTAACTTGATAGGATGACTCCTTTTGGAATAATTTCACTGTATCTTGGTAACTTTAGTTGACATACAAATACAAAAACTGTGAGGGTCACATTAAACCAACCCTCAATTCTTTATACAGTCTACACCTCAAATTATTTGTACTGAAAACATAGCATACAGGGAACAGAAGTTAACATATTCTCAATTATCACAATTCTTGTTGTATTTTATAATCCTTTCATAAACATTGAACATTATCCTTTTCATCAAACACAACACACAGTCAAGTTAAGCTACAGTGTCAATGACACTTTCATTTTTATTCTATTTGCAATTTTCATAATTCTAACGTCCAAAAACTGACAGATTTGTCAGTAATGTTATCAATGAATTTAACTGTTAGAGTGCTAAATTTTGGGGGATTCCTGAAATTTGTTCACAGTCTTTGCCTTGTCACAATTTATGGGAGAGTGCCCCATAAATTGTTACAAGGCAAGTCCATACAAATAAAATAAGTTCATTTTAAAGATAATATACTACTCAAAGTTTGCTAAGCACCAAATATTTGAACATCATTGTGAAATTTGCTTGTGACATATTTGTGATATTTTTGGTGGATATGATTGAGGATTGTATTGAGATGGTTCCCAGTATTTACATTAGCTCTCTTGACAGGCAAACTTTTTGTGACAGTCATGGAAAGCATGTACCCCTTGATTTACATGATGTTTTTGTGTACTGTCTACATGTACATGACGTGTAGGGTATTCATCTTCATTTCAACACAAACCCTTGTGATTTAATGAATGAATATGGCAAACGCAAATGTGAGAAGACATTTATCTGAAGCAGAAATGTGGTGGGCTGTCGGGATGGTGGAGCAAGGGGCTATCCATTGTCTGGTTGGTGAAGCCCTTGGTGTGCACCATACGGTGATCACCAAAGCCTGGGCAAGATTTCAGCAGGATGGCACACCAGTAAGATGGCATGGTGGTGGCAGAGACGGCAACATCTGCAACTGAAGATCGTTTTTTTTATCATAGGAATCGCTTTGCCACAGCAACCCAGCTTCGCAGTGACCTTCAGAATGCATTCGGGGTAAATGTTTCGATGCAGACTATCCGGGCAAAGTTGCACGAAGGTGGTCTCCGGTCGAAAAGACCATGGACCATGTTGGATGGACCAGAGATTGGCATCCTGTCCTTTTTACAGATGAGTCGAGGTACTGCCTGTACCACACAGATAGGCGTTCTAGGGTATGGAGAAGACCAGGAGAGCGATGCAGTCAACAATGCTGAGCATGACCGCTATGGTGGAGGGTCAATCATGGTCTGGGGCAGCATCACCTGGGATGAACGTGGTACATTGATGAGATCATGGATGTCCACGTCAGATTGTATGCAGGTGCAGTGGGTGATAGATTCATTCTAATGGACGATACCTCCCGTCCTCATGTTGCCCATACTGTCAGGGAGTACCAACAGAGGGAGGGGATTGAGCGTATGGACTGGCCAGCAAGAGCCCCTGACCTCAATCCAACTGAACATGTCTGGAATGAGTTGCAGCTTGCAATTTCAGCCCATCCAGTCCAGCCAAGAATGTCCAGGAGCTTGGTGTCATGCTGGTCCAAGAATGGAACAACATCCCACAAAGGTCCACTAGGAACCTGATTGGGAGCATGAGAAGGCATTGTCAAGCTGTAATTAACAATAATGGGTCTCATACTCGATACTGAAGCCATACCAGTTCGCTCCATCAACTTTTTGGCATACTGAAAAATTTCCTCTTTTACCAATAATATCCATTTTCTATGGTTATCGTATTCAAAAGCTAAAAAATAATGTCAAACACAAATAAAATCTCAATTTCTGTACTTGAATCATTAAAGATATAATTAAATAAAAAACATCTAAATTTTATAGTGAATTTCCTTTTTGATTATTCCTACCACAATTGTTTACTACAGGCTTGCACTACAGTGGAAGTCCCTAACTCGGATAAAATACTCTATTTTTGTCTTTCCCAAGCAATTTGGGAAAGAAAAGTGGTGCAAAAGCACCAAGAAAAAATAAGCCAAAACTGGGTCGAGAGCAACTGGCGCAGACCCAATACGGCACGCTCTCTCCTAAGTACAACTCCACGACTTCCGTTGCCAGTGCGCATATACGTCGCTAAAGACTCATTCTTTTTGAATCCGTCAACGTTAGAGTTATGTGATCAGCGGGGAGGAAGGATTCTTTACCCGTAAAGAAGGCGGGAGGGCCTCCATGTAAACAATTGTGGTAGGTATAATAAGAAAGGAAATTTACTATAAAATTAAGATTTCTTATCAACCTACTCACAATTGTTTACTACAGGCTGAATAGACAATAGGCTGGAGGGAATCGCATAACCAACCCACACATAACCCCAGTGCACTGGAACCGTGAAGCAGAAGGAAGAGGTACCGAGGCTTATCAACCATAACATCGCAATCATTGGTAAAGGACAATGAAAGGAGACATATGGGCCTGTGTGACACACAGACAGAAAAGGGCAGTAACAGCGCCTGGCTGAAACTGACCTTCAAGAAGCCTAATGGCTAGGGCAGACGACAGCCTGAGCAGAAGAAAGAGGACCCAAGGCAAAAAGATCCTCCAACTGCTCCTGCAACTGGCGCAGATAGAAGGTGGAGAAAGTAGAGGCATTTCTCCAGTAGGCTGCCTGCATAACATCCGACAACTTGGCGGAGTTAGAATAAGCCCAAGAGGTGGACAATGCCCACACCTCGTGGGCAGAAATACGATTGGTAATACAATCGTCAGCTGCTAAACGACCGTAAGCCGTATGAATAGCAAGACAAATCCATCGAGAAATGGATTGAGGAGAGATCGTCTGTCGACCTGGAATAAGAGACAGAAAAAAACGTTTCCTGCCTTTCCGTATGAAATGTGTCCGATCGAGATAAATGCGAATAGCACGGACCGGACAGAGCAAAGGGCGATTACCCTCAACAGAAGGAAGAGCCCTGATACAGATAGGAGGAGTAGTATCTGGTAACTGATTCTTGGCCAGAAAAGAGCAATCAGTGGTAAAAGTAACACTGTTGGGAGAGCTCCTAAAAAAGGCCGGGTCAACCGAGAGGGCGTGAAGCTCACTAACCAGTCTGGCAGAAGCAAACGCCATAAGAAACGCCGTCTTATATGTGAGAAAATGCATATCCAACTGGGATAAAGGTTCGAACGGCGCCCCCCCCCACTCCCCCCAAGCAAAGCAGCACCCAAAAAAGATTCCATCGTGGGGTAAGCTGCAAAGTCTGAGGCCTTTTCAAAGAAAAGTGCCGAACAAGCTTAGAGAGGTAAGGATTAGTGCCGATACGACACTTCCCAACATAATAAAAAGTCTCTGAAAGCATGGACCTGTAACCCTTGATGGTAACAGGCTGGAGACCCCGAGAATCAAACAGATATACCAGAAACTCCGCAATCTGTGAAATCGAAGGATTGGCATAATCAACAGAGTGATCAGCACACCATCGACAGAAGACCTTCCATTTAGCCGCATAGTAAACCAGTGAAGTGCCTCCTTGAAGAAGAAATACACTCCACTGCTCGTCTCGGAAAAACCTCTACGAGGAGACAGGACCTGACAAAAGATATGCGTGAAGGCACAATGAAGTCGGGTCGACGTGAAACCTCCTCGGGTGACCTTGACAAAGAAGGTCGCGACGTAGCGGGAGACGTGCCGGAACCGACGCCATCAGCGAGTGGAGCTGATTGATCCACACCTGCTGAGGCGACAGGGGAGCGATCAGAATGATTCAACTGCAGGTTCGAATTTTGGCTAGAACCTGAGGCAGAATCGGAACCGGCGGGAAGGCGTAGCCGACTAGACCGTTCCAATCGAGTGACAGAGCGTCCACGGCAAAAGCCAGAGGATCTGGACACGGGGACACGAAAGTGTCCACCTGATGGTTCCAACGAGTCGCAAAGAGATCGATGTGGGGATGTCCCCAGAGATCGCAAAGCGACTGGAACACTGCCCTGTGGAGCATCCACTCGGTGGAAATAACCCTGCCCTGTCGGGACAGGGAGTCGGCTAGGACGTTCAGACGACCGGGAATGTGACGAACAACCACTCCGGCGTGAACATCCTGAGCGAGCAGTAGAAGATCCCGAGCCAATTCGTACATCGGAACTGAGTGCGTGCCGCCCTGGTTCCGAATGTAAGCAACCAATGTCGAATTGTCGGACAGCAGAAGGACCTGGCGATTCGACAGGTGAGGGATCCACTGCCTGAAACTCAGAAGAAGAGCAAGAAGCTCCTTCTGGTTGATATGTAGAGCTGCTTGATCCTGGTCCCACATCCCGTGTAGGGAAAGACCGAGAGGATCCAACGTCGCACCCCATCCGAGATCGCTGGCATCCGCTGTCAGAATGCGATCGGATGTGGGTAAGTCCAATGGAACACCCTGCGTAATCCACTGAACATCTGTCCTCCAAAGAAGGTGAGGATAAAGATATTCCAGAAACGAAAGCACCAGATCCAGAGAATCTACATTCGGTCTCCAACGACTGAGCAGAAAATGTTGGAGAGGTCTGACACGCAGCCGACCTAGAGGAATGAGATCCATCACCGAACCACAGAGACCGATCAGCCGGAGAAAACTCCGAGCGGCCGCGGACGTGGACTGGGACAGAGTCTGAGCAAAAGCTGAGAGAATCACAGCCTTGGCCTGGGGAACCGCTACCAAATTGAATTGGGTTTGGAAAGCCATCCCCAGTTGACTGAGAAGGGACCAGGTCCGACTTCTCCTCGTTGACTCTGAATCCTAGCGACGTGAGCAAGCTCAACAGAGTGGTGACATCTGACTCCAGTAAGGCAGCATTGGAATGCCTCTGGAGGATATCGTCCAGATATGCCGAAGTAGTCACCCTGGACTGTGTGCGATGGAATGCTATCACATGCGACATCAGTCTGGTGAAGGCCCAAGGAGCAAGGTTGAGGCCGAAAGGCATGGCCTTGAACTGGTAAACTCGCCCCAGAAAAGCGAACCTGAGATACTTCTGTGATGCCCGATGCATCAGAACGTGGAAGTAAGTGTCTCGCAGGTCGATGCTGGCAGCGAAATCTCCCTGGTGAATTGAATGGCGGACCGACCTGAAAGTCTCCATGCTGAACTTGGGAGCAATGATAGACTGGTTCTGGATACTCAGATCTATAACTGGTTGGAGTCGGCCGTCCTTCTTCAGCACCAAGAACAGGCGGGAATAGAAACCCACTGACTGAATGTTCTTGACGACCTCGATCGCCCCCTTTGCCAGGAGATTGCCAATCTCCGTGGACAAAAGTTCCCGACGTAAAATGTCTGAAGGAACTGTGGTTGGAAGAGGCACCCTTGACAGAGTGGGGTGCTGTCGGAAGGATATTCGCAGCCCGGACCGAACAACATCTAACACCCACGGATCAGATGTGGTGGTGGCCCAATGGTCTGTGAACTCTGCTATCCTTCCTCCAACCTGGGACGAGTCGAGGTGAGGACCTTCGTTTCGAGCCCCGACGAGGCCCGCGAGAGGAGAAACCACCTCCTCTACTAAATGAAGAGTCCTGAGACTTCCCTCGATTCTGCCGACCTTTACCCCTACCCCTTGAGTAAGAAGTAGAAGCGGCGGCAGAAGGACCAGCCTTTTGCTTCGCAGAGGAAGCAGAAGGGTACCTGTTAGGCTTGGAACAGCCCCTGCCTCCCCTAGAAGGCTGATCAAGCTGACGAAACAGCAGCTGATCTTTGGAATGACGTCATCCCGGACCGTTGACATGGAACCATGGAAAAGTTGCGGACCTGCCAAAGAAGCAGATCGAAGAGCAGCGTGTTGCTCCTCTGGAAGGGATCGTACTGTGTCCAGCACGGCGTCCCTTCGAACTAATTCCAGATTAGCCGTGTTACAGGCATGCGTGTAAGATTCATGAGCGCCTTGGACAGCACATGCAAAGGAGCCTGTACCTCGTCAAACTTATCTGGAGGCAGATAAGCAGCTAAAGCTGAGACGACGTGATCTGAGAGAGAAAGCATGCCAAGCATCTCTCTAGATAAGCCCAACATGGACTCCAGAGTCGTCACTGGAATGACTGCAGACTTGGGGTTGGAAAGCCCGAGGGAAGTGGAGTCCAGATCCAGAATCATCAAAGTCTGGCAGACTGACGGATTGGCGGAATCGTAGGAACGATAAAGCACAGGAGGCAAAAAGGTGTCAACCCTGGTGAAGAAGGGAGTCTTCAGAGCCTTGGAACTCAGCTTGGAGTCCAATGCTGAAAATGCTTCAACCACCTGTACCGACTGCACGGTCGAAGGCGCCCAGAAGCAGGTTGCTCCATAGGCTGTAGGCACGCGACCGATGATCGCGGCCTGGCCAACACTGTTGGCTGGTTAGCTGGTTTGAGATCAGGCAGAAACCCAAACACAAAGTCAAGAGCTGCCCCCAAGTCCGAAGACTGCTGGCCCTCGACATCAAGCATGTCGGACTCCTCCCCAGAGTCGGAAAACACATAGCCCATCGTGGGCAAACCAGCCGACGCCTCCCATGGTGTCGGGACACCAGGGGGATCTGAAACCGGCCTGTTTCCAATCCCGGGAGGCGGCGCCATAGGAGGCACCTGGAAACCACTCGCTGCCTCGCTGGAAGCAACAGGAAGGCTCTTTGACAGAACCTGAGTGAGTAAGGAGAGGGCCTCCCTAAGCTCACTGCCCGAACTGGCCGGTTCGACAGGGGAGCGAACCGGCAAAGTGGCTTCACCTCTGACCCTCTTAACCAGCGAAGGGTCACGATCCTCCAAAACACCTGACACGGGATGACGGGCGGCAGCCGAAACATCTGAAGGCAGACGTGTATAGGGGTACGAGGCACCCCGAGGATCAATATAGCGAGAACTCAGGAGAGTCACCGCGGACCTCTGCGGGGCAGAAGGTCCAGGCTGCACAAAAGGCATTGGTCCCCCAAAACTGGTCGTGTGGCCAGAATGAGTGGACGGAAACGCCACGGAGTTCATAGTGTCTCCACTTAGAACATCCGAATCCAAAGACACAAATGTGGTGCTCAATGGCGTAGAGACCACAGTGGTGGGTTCGGCCGGCAGCCCCTTCCAACTTTGCCGAGTTGAAGTCAGGGAAGGCTGAGGCCGATATCCCATGTCTACAGTACCAGACATTCCTGCAGTCCCCTGCAGCGAAAAGCCGAGGCCGGCTGAAACTGACGACGAAGCGGACGGACCAGCAGTAGTAGTAGATACGTCGGGAGTCGTTGAGGCTGGTGGAATAGTGGAGAGAGCACACCTGCTTGGCTCTGAAGGAGGAGTCACAACCCTAGTGACAGCCTCAGATGTCGACTGAAGGGGGACCGTAGTCCGGAACCAGGCACCTCTTCACCAGAACACTCAACGGCTCCCGCAGTATCCACTACAGGAAAAGACTGCACATCCCCCACGGAGGAGGAATAACTCTCACCAGACAAGGTCGGCTCGGGAGCTACCGAACGACTGCGTTCTCCTTTCCCGCGGGAGCGGGAGGCACGGCCACAAGAACGAACGACACGGTTAACTGACGCCCAGAAAGTGGATGACCATGATCCACAGACACCACATGGCCGCTCGGCCGAACACCCATTACAGGAGGAACAAGAAGAATGTGAATTGTCCACATGCTTTGGCAGCAGACATTGCCCACAAGGAATTGTCCTGGGCATTATAGAGGTGAGAAGAGAAAAGAAGGTGAAATCAGATAACAGAAGAACACCCCCAAAGAAGAGAGAAAGGTGACAGAAATTAAGATCCCAGACGGTCGACCGGGAACCACACAACAGGATGACTACTCTCAAAGGAGAGAAGAAAAACTGAAGAAGCGGAACCCCGCTGACACCCAACTCTAACACAATTAGAAAAATTGGCAATTTAAGCATTGACAATAATTGTGAAAAATAATTTAAGTCCGAACCGCATGGCACACGAAATTCGCGTGCGACTCGAGAGAGAACATATAAAATACATTATGGATATATAATATGTAAGAGAATATAATAAAAACTGTTCCTGAGAATACAAAGGATACTCGGATACACTATGAATCAGGAAAACATCAATCAACGAGTTGGATAAACACTGATAAGCGTGCAGAACATCTCGACACAAGGCGGATGACAAAAAGAATGAGTCTTCAGCGACGTATATGCGCACTGGCAACGGAAGTCGTGGAGTTGTACTTGGGAGAGAGCGTCCCGTACTATGTCTGCGCCGGTTGCTCTCGACCCAGTTTTGGCTTATTTTTTCTTGGTGCTTTTGCACCACTTTTCTTTCCCAAATTGCTTGGAAAAGACAAAAATAGAGAGTATTTTATCCGAGTTAGGGACTTCCACTGTAGTGCAAGCCTGTAGTAAACAATTGTGAGTAGGTTGATAAGAAATATACACTTTTCATTACAATATTTCAACTAAAACGTAAAACAGGTAGTTGGATGTACTTGGTGCTTAGCAAACTTTGAGTAGTATATGAAGCCTATCCACAGAATATGATGTCTTTTAAGTTGTGGTACCTGCACTTCAGAATAAAGCCCAAAAATGGGCTTCCAGCATTCAACCAGTTGATAGTTTGGTGTGCTGAGTTGCATTAATCAATGAATTTATGTAGTAACTGTTAATCCACCTTGTGTTCAAATTAGGAAAATATCACCAATGAACCTGAAATACAGCTAAGCTTTGACTCTGAATTCCTCTGGAAGTTTTTTTGACAATTCAAAGAGCTTGTTCCAATGAGGGGTCATAATCTAAGTTTTTGGTGCAAAAATGAAAAAAATTAGTTATTCAATAATTTTGTTTCCAAGTGTTGTCTGCTTTTCATGTTAGGTAAAGGGTTAACTCTTAACCCGCTGAGTATTTTCAAGATATTTTTCATCACATTTAGTCATGGCTGCTGTGTATTTTTGGCAGGAAGATAAATTTTTCCCCTCACAGAGGGGTAAATACTGCTTGATAAAATTTCTTTTAACAAACTTGAGTCTACCAGATTCATGTATATCATCAAAGAATTCTGCACTCCAAATATTATATCAATGCAGTAAGCAGTTCACGAGAAAAAGACTGTTCAGCATGACCCCTATTAAAAACCAATGCAGTAAGCAGTTCATGAGAAAAAGACCGTTCAGTGTTTCCCCCATCATAAACAGTGTTAAATGATGGTCCCCCATATCACACCCTCTGAATCAACTGACAGCAGTTCTTTTTTTATTCCACTTGATTCTAGACAATAGTAGAAAGCAAATAGCAAATATCTGTCTTGTATAGCTTTGATGGTATGGGTATTTGAACTTTTTCTGTTTTTTTTTTTTGCTCTTGACTTCTGAGGTTCCTACGGGAAAACAAAAATACTAAATTTGATTCAACTTAGCCAGCTTGTTCTGTAAATTGGAATTTGCTTTGGGGCCTTAACATTCGGCCCATCTGGGATAAGCCTAAATATTGTCCAAGGAAACTCTTGGAACCAAGTTGAATCTCGATCAAAGGAAGTTGCAGACCAAATTTTGAAGTATTGTCACTGGTAGTTTATGAGATTAAGAGTTTTAAAAATATTTTTTGGCTTTTTGGGCATTGTCCCCACCCTATGGAGTTTAGGAACTTCATTCAAACAAACTTGAAAAAATGTCCCCCAAGAAAATGTGTCAAATCTCACACTGCAGCTCAACTTATCCAAGAAGGGACTGAACTAAATAGAAAGCTTCAGCAATGCCAAGTCATTTAATCAAGTTTCTACAGAAAAGACACCACACCAAAGCTACATATGAAATCTGAAAAAGATCAGGTGAGGGACGCAACCTGTAAGGTGTCAGTCCAGTAATGGAATTGCGGACAATTGATGTGCCAAATCAAAGATGGCCGATGGCGGCCATGTTTTTGAAATTCAGAAAAATTTGATAGCTCCCATGTAGATATCACACAAAAGATACATATGAAATTTGAAAAACAATTGGGTGTGCTAATGGAATTTTTGACAATTTATATGCCAAATCCAAGATGGCTGCTGGCAGCCATGTTTTTCAAAACAATTCAGAAAAATTTGATAGCTCCCATCTAGATATGACACCAAACCTACATATGAAAGTTGAAAAAGATCAGGTAAGAAATGTGGCCTATACGGTGTGCTAATGGAATTGTTGACAATTTATGTGCCAGATCTAAAATGGCTGCTGGAAACCATGTTTATCAACGAAATTCAGAAACATTTGAGAGCTCCCTTCTAGACATCACACCAAAGCTATATATGAAATTTTAAAAAGATCGGGTGAGAGATGCAGCCTGCAGGGTGTGCCAATGGAATTGACAATTTATATTCCAAATCTAATATGGCTGCCGGTGGCCATGTTTTTCAACGAAATTCAGAAAAATTCCTTATCTCCCATGTAGACATTGCCCCAAAGCCATATATGAAATTTGGAACTGATCGGGTGAGAGATGCTGCATGTTGGGTGTGCCAATAGAATTGTTGACAATCTACATGCCAAATCTTATGATGGCTGCTGGCGGCCACGTTTTTCAACAAAATTCAGAAAAAATGAATAGCTCCCATCCAGACATCACACCAAAGCTACATATGAAATTTAAAACTGATCGAGTAAGAGATGCAGCCTGTAGGGTGTGCCAATGAAATTGTTGACAATTTATATGCCAAATCTAAGATGGCCACTGGTGGCCATGTTTTTCTACAAAGTTCGGAAAAATTTGCTAGCTCCCATCTAGACATTGCCCCAAAGTCACGTGTAAAATTTGAAACTGATCGGACGAGAACTGTGACCTGTAGGGTGTGCTAAAGTAATTGTGGACAGACAGAGAGGAACGGATGACTGGCGAGAGATCGCAACACATTGTCAAGTTGAGCTAACAATGACTTTCGTTGGGTGTGTTAACCCTTTACCCAACACGCATGTTGTCAAAATATGTTAGTTTAATTATTTTTTCCACACATTTTATACAAAATTTCAACAAAATCAGTTTGATCAAGCTCGAAGGGTCACATGAAATGGTTTTGTCAAAAAGTTTTGAAAAATAAATGGCACAATGTTTTTTATATTAACCCTTTGAACCCTAAAGGCTGCTTTTTAGATCCTGTTACATGATTCACATCATTTTACCAAATAGGATGACTGTTCAGTGAATCTGTGGAGTAACCAATCAATATCTTTAACATGCAGCCCAAAGGCTGTGCGCTGAAAATATTGAATGGCCTAATCCCAGGTAATGAATATGGACTCTTCCAATTGCTGTCATTGCACTTACTTGGAAGACACCATCAGGGTTCAGAGGTTTAAGCAGAAGGATGTGGTAAAGGGTTATTAAACAGAATGATAACCACAATAAAATTTTTTTTAAACTTTTTTCTTCATTAATATTACAAGTCCCTGAAAATGATTGCTGGAAAGCTTTTGAGGAAACTTCCCAAGAACTAATTTCAACAGATGGTACCAGTGGCACAGATACTTTTTTTCTGTTGGTGGAGCAAGGTCACAAAATCTAAAACAAAACTGTGAAATGCATAGCATCATCACTTGCAGGTACAGGTGGAATGTAGTGATACATCACATCATTAATTTCTATCATTTCAGGCCATTACACCCCCCCCCCCCCCCCCTCCCCGCCTCCATTAAGCAAGGCTGTACCCTTGCCAAATATATTGCAAAAAAATAAAATAAGCAATATTTTTGCATCCAACTGTCAATTATCTCCACCTGTTCATTTTCATGTATATCTTTCAAGATGACAGGCCTGCAAAAACAGTTTCTGACAAAAGAATTGGTTCCCCCTCACCCTCATATCGATGCCACTTGATGGTATTATCAGGCACAGAAAAATAAGAGCAAGTTCATCTGATCAACTTTTGCTTGGTACTGTAAAACAATGTTCAGAAAACAACATATTCGTCTATTCCTAAATCATATAGAAAAGTTTACTGGTCAATACAAATTTAATGTCAGCCGAACGGTGCTGAGTGGAAAAATCTTCAGCAGCTTATTTCAGTTATGGTCTGGAAGTAATGCTCAGAAAAATAATTAACCCTTTATCCAACGTATGGGATATCAAAATTTATCATTTTAATTATTAGTTTTAAAATTTTAAAAAATATTTCAACAAAACCCCATCATGTGACCCCTCACTGGAAAGATCTTGATGGGCTCGTTCTAATGAGGGGGTCACATGATATAGGTTTGTTGAAACTTTTTGAAAAATATATTTTTTTCCACTGCTTAATTTGAAAATTACGTGGGCAGATGCAGTTGATTCGTTAGGTAAAGGGTTAATAATTGAACAATGTTCAGGATTTTCTGCCCATACAAACCGCATGTGTGCTAAGTGGAAGAATCTTCAACAGCTAATTTTAATGAAGGTCCGACATGAGGTGACACTGGCTGTCGAAAGTGTCATTGAGCCTCAATAAATATATAAATAAGAAATGTGTGGTGATAAAATTAAGCAATAATGAACCATGAGGTCCAATGGCTGAAACTTTGCTTGAAAGTTTTGCTTTTTTCCAGAACTTAACTGTCTTGATGGAAACTCCACTCTGTGGGTATTTTAATGATAATCCACTCTCCATGTTCAATACAATGTATACATATATATTTGTGTTTAAGGTCACTTTCAGCACCTATGACTATATTTTGACCACAGTTACAGTATGAAGTCAAGTTTTGCCAATCATTAGTACCTAAATGTATGGCAAGCACAACTCAACTTCACGATGTCCCCACAGGGAGTACTTACTGTATACAGAGCCATGGTACAAAAATTGAAAAGTTACTTTATCTGACAAAAAGGATTTGGCAACACATTTTTGCTTAACCATTTTCCGTTTGCATAACACATTTCTGTTGATTGAATTATTTTATTCTGTAAATGACAATCATGATAAAAAGCAAAATGTCACCGAGTGTATGTTTCTTATCTCAGTGGATGATGGGCCATTGAGTAAGCTACTGAGAACTACATTTTCTCTGTCATTGACCAAAATCTTCTCACAGATCTTGAGTTTCTGCTAACAGTAACTGAGCTGGCAAGATATGTACATCTGAGAGATGGTTGTTGCTTGAATTGGTAGAAATATTGGTTAGTCAGTAAGTTCTCCAAATAGAATAACAACCTCAGGTCATAGTTTGCAAGTAACTGGGAGGATAAGCTGCAATGATGTGGAGAATTTGAGCAAGCACAATTGTTGGGTGATGCTAGTGGCCAAATTTGACCATAGCCTCTCACGACTGGTCATTTGATGCAATAAAAGTGTTGAGAAAAGTACCACTACTCGATAGAAATAAACCAAGGTATAACACTCATAAAAACAGAAATTGGGAGATGGATCGCCTCAACTTTTCAGTCAAATCTCATCAGATATATATCGTCAGTTGAGTGAAACAAGGTACCATCTGCAATGCCCAATGTTGCCTATTTTAGAGCACTTGCACCCCGAGCATTAGTGACTGGGTCCTATTTTACCAATATAATGGTGCTTGCTTAACACAGTAAACAAGTTTTGCCTAATTTCCTGTGGACCCCACACAGGGGATAGGGGGGGGGGGGCATAATAACCCTGTTAATGGTATATAACTTACAGACACCAAACCATTTACCACACCTTGAGTAGAAATTTGAACTGTCAATTGCATATGGGATATACATGTAGAATAAACTCCTGTTAATTGATTGAACTAGACATGTCAATACAACATGTATACACATGCAAGGTAGCGTGATTAAGTGTTGGCTTAACACACCTGCTGCATGATCAGCTGTTTGCAAAATCACCATCAAAGTTCAAGGACAGTAAAAAACAAGAGGCCCCAAGGGGCCTTAATTGTTCACCAGCAAAGTGGTTCAAAGAAGTATTTGGGGTCACATTCAGTTAGACATGGTTCATCAACACTACAAAGGAATGAAGTCATGAGAGGCAAATTTTATTGAAAAACACTAAGGAATGGATCTGAACAAACCAGAACGTAACATGCCCCCCCCCCCTGCCCATAGAGCCCAAATATTAAGTCAAGGACTCAAATTGAACAAACTTGAATCTGATCCCCCTTGAGATGTCATATACCAAATAGGAAAGAATTCTGACTGGTGGCTATGAAGAAGGTTTTTAAAGAAATCACCTCACATTGCACTAAGTCAAACTTTGAGCTAAAATAGGGAGCCAAAATATTAACCCAGGGTCCCGATTTTAACGAACTTGAATCTGACCCACCTAGAGATGTTGTATACCAAATATGAAAGGATTCTGATTGGTCAATCTGAAGAAGATTTTAAAAGAAATTCTCTCATATTGCACTTAGTTAAAATTCAGGCTCCCATAGGTAGCCCAAATTAATAACCCCGGGACCAGGTTTGAAACTTGAGTCTTACCCTCCAAGAGATGTTGTATACCAAATATGAAAGGATTCTGACTGGTGGATCTGAAGAAGATTTTTAAAGAAATTTTCTTTTCTTGTACAAAGTTAAAATTTCGGCTCCCATTGGGAGCCCAAATATCAACCCATGGACTAGGATTGAACAAACTTGAATCTAACCCTCCTAGAGATGTTGTATACCAAATATGAAAGCATTCTGACTACATGGTCTGAAGAAGATTTTAAAAACAAGTCGGAACAGGACACAAAATTTTCACGCTATAAATTTTTTTTTTCCATCTCAAAATTGAACAAAAAACGTATAAAATTCGAAAAAAAAATTCCGCATTTTGGTCTAAAATTTCAGTCGGAACCGGACCCAAAATTTTCAGGCTAAAAATTTGGGGTGATTTTCTTCTCAAAATTTAACAAAATGCATAAAAAAAATCCCAAACAATTTTTTTCTCTCAAATTTTGGTAAAAAATGTCTAAGTCCGAACCAGACTCACAATTTTCAACCCAGGGATCCAATTTGAACAAACTTGAATCTGACCCCTCCTAGAGATGATGCATACAAAATGTTAAAGGATTCTGACTGGTGGATCTGAAGAAAAAGATTTTTAAAGAAATTTTCTCATATTGCACTAAGTTAAAATACAGGCTCCCATAGGGAACCCAAATATTAACCGAGAAACTCGATTTGAACAAACGTGAATCTGACCCCCTTATAGATGTTGTATACCAAACATGAAAGGATTCTGAGCGGTCGATCTGAAGAAGAAGATTTTTAAAGAAATTTCCTCAAATTGCACCAAGTTAAACTTTGGGCTCCAATAGTGAGCCCAAATACTAACTCAGGGACCCGATTTGAACAAACTTGAATCTGATCTGACCCCCCCCCCCCCCCCCACGCCCCCCCCCCCCCTCCCTCCCTTCCCTAGAGATGTTGTATACTAAATATGAAAGCATTCTGACTGGTGGATCTGAAGAAAAAAATTTTTAAAGAAATTTTCTCATATTGCACTAAGTTAAAATTCAGGCTCCCATAGGGAACCCAAATATTAACCGAGAAACTCGATTTGAACAAACTTGAATCTGGCCCGCTAGAGATGATGTATACCAAATATCAGAGGATTCTGACTGGTGAATCTGAAGAAGATTTTTAAAGAATATTCCACGCATTGCACAAAGTTAAAATTTGGGCTTCCATAAGGAGCCCAAATATTAACCCAGCAACTCAATTTGAACAAACTTGAATCTGACCCCCCTATAGATGTTGTATACCAAACATGAAAACATTCTGAGTGGCCGATCTGAAGAAGAAGATGTTTAAAGAAATTTCCTCAAATTGCACCAAGTTAAACTTTGGGCTCCAATACAGAGCCCAAATACTAACTCAGGGACCCAATTTGAACAAACTTGAATCTGACCCCCTAGAGATGTTGTGTACCAAATATGAAAGCACTCTAACTGGTGGATTTGAAGATTTTTAATAAATTTCCTCATATTTCAGTAAGTTAAAATTTGGGCTCCAACAGGGAGCCCAATTATTAACCCAGGGACTGGATTTGAACAAACTTGAATCTGACCCCCCTACAGATGCTGAATACCAAACATGAAAGGATTCTGTTTGGTGGATTTGAAGAAGATTTTTAAAGAAATTTCCTCAAATTGCACCAAGTTAAACTTTGGGCTCCAATAGAGAGCCCAAATCTTAACCCAGGGGCTCGATTTGAACAAACTTGAATCTGACCCCCCCTAGAGATGTTGTATAACAAATATGAAAAGATTCTGATTGGAAGATCTGAAGAAGATTTTTTTGAATTTTTGAAAAAATTTATGGGTGATATCCGAGTTATGCCCCTTCTGGTGCCCCCTGTGGGCATAGCAAGTTTATTTGTGCAAACTTGAATTAACATATGATAAGGAACATGCACACCAAATTTGGTTCAATTTGGTCGAGTAGTTTGTGAGGAGAAGTCGATAATGTAAAGTTCACGCCGGACGACGACGGGCGGACGGCAAGTGATAAGTTAAGCTTCCTTCGGTGAGCTAAAAACTTACCAGAACCAAACTCAAAGTTGATTTGTAGGTATCCATGATAAAGACACATACCAAAAGTCAGCCAATTATCTGATCGTATTGCAAAAAAAAAAGTCTGGAAAACTTATTCTCTTTCCACATCCTAAAATAAGTTCAAGATCAACAACTCTACAAAAAAATGAAAGTGTCAATGACACTGTAGCTCAACTTGACAAACTTGAACTTCGTAAGTTATAAGTGAAATGGCAAAATTGAAGATCATTGATTGCAATGTTATTTGGTGTAACTTCTACATAACAGCATTGTGTGTGCACAATGTCAGAGCAATCCATGCATTTTGAAATGTAAACTGAAGGGCAAGCTTAAGGAAGAATGTTGACACACAAATGCAGTAAGTTCAAAGGTAATTGTAAACAGCAACTTTTTTCACAGCAATGAATGCTAACCAATAGCTCTTATCTAGAAGTCTTGCCTAATGAACACACCAAGTTCTAAAACAATCCTATGATAAATGCACCGTGTACACTCCCCGACATACTAACTCTGCACAAGCAGGGTTAGCATTGGATGAAGACAAGTGCACCATCAACATGCTGTACACCTTGCACGGTGCTACCATGTCCCCACGTGGTACAATTGGGATTAAGTGCCTTGCCCAAGGACACAACACAGTCCCTGGCGTGGATCAAATAGTTAATCTTTCGGTTTGAAGGCCAATGCCATAACCACTAAGCCACCATGTCCCCTATTTCCATACATTAACCTTTCACCCAACCGTAACAGCCAATATTCTAAAAAATCGCCAATTAATTTTCATTTTTTGTCTCAAAAACATAGGTCATGACCCCTCATTGGAACGAGCTCGTTGAGCTCGTCCCAATGAGGGTTCATGACCTATGTTTTTGAGACAAAAAATGAAAAAAATTAGTTATTCATGAATTTTTTTTGCAAGTGTCGTCTGCCTTTCATGTTAGGTCAAGGGTTAAAATCTTATAAACATACAGAATCCAGTGGTTGCCAGAGAAATTCTTTGACATATTAGAATTTTTATTCAAGTTAACTCTAAAACCTTCATGAAAACATGTCTGCAATTAACTGGTCAAACATGCACTGAAGGTATGGTAAACAGTTTTGCGTTTGGAAATAATATTCAATTAACAGGGTTATTCAACTAAAAGATATAGAATGAAGCGGTCTACACTATATTATATCAATGCATTTTTTAAAAAAATTCAAATGTGTTTGTACCAAAAATAATTTTTAATTTACTTCTAAACATCAGAACAATTTCATACAAATCTGGAACTCAGCATGGATATGTTCATATTTAATCAAAAGTAAATATTTTTTTGTTTAAATTAATAATATTCATTATAAGTAATAAGAAGTGCCTTAGGCACCCTCCTACAAATCATAATAAAACAATTTTACAGTGTCTGGCTCAATTGTTGAAATTACTTATGTTAGCTTGTTACCTTTTTTAAAAAAAAAAAAATCATGTAAAATTACAGTACAGTTGCCGTGGACTGATTGTAATCCACATCTGAGCAGTGATATCCATGCATGCGTGTAGCAGGTAATAAAATCATCATCAGAAAAATTTCAACAAGTGCTTGTACATACCTTGCTTATATATATATACATATACTTCTTTCACTATCTATCTCTATTGAATTACACCAAGCCCTACCTTTCCAACTTATCAAGATCTGTCCTTTACTCCTGCCACCCACCCAATAACATTACCATTGTGCTATCATCTGTCTCCTGGCTCCGAGTTGCAAGCGTGCTTCCGCGCGCAGACAGACCTGCTCGATATAACCCAATTCATATTAACCACCATAACAAGCTCCATTATGTGTAGCATAGACACATATAGACTGAGAGTTGGTCTGTTTGTATCACGTGCACATGGTGGTGTTCACAGGAGGCGCCAGCTTGATCTTCCATGCATCGTACTTGCGAATCTAATAATTCGGTACCAGTCTAAAGGAGTCACTATAATGCTAGCCCTGATGCAAGGAACAGGAACCTGGCATCACTACCCATTGGATTTAATTATAAAGCATAAACCCGAATGTCATGATGTGGTAAATCCTTCTAATATGTTTAAAAATACGATGTCCATATTCTCCTGCATAAAGAAAAAAGTCAATCTATTGCACAAAATGAAATTGCTACGACTTCTGATAGTGATTGTAACCATAGAACTAGTGTAATCTGTCGTCTTCGCCTGGGGATTAACCCTTTTGTACTTATCTGGCGACGTTGAACTAAACCCCGGCCCAACAAATCCCCACTCTAATCAATTTTCAACGGAACTAAAAATTGTTCATATGAATATCCAAAGCCTAAAACCAAAAATTGACCATCTACAGTGTGAAATGTCAGAACACGACGTATGTGCATTCACAGAAACATGGCTAGGCCCAACAGATGACTACAGTGAAATTCAACTGAGCGGCTTCCAAGACGTCCTGCGCAAAGATCGCTTGACCCGGGGAGGAGGCGTCGCCATTTACATAAAAGACGGTGTGCCCTTCAGAGCTAGACCTGATCTTGAAGTTAGATCACTTGAGAGCTTATGGGTTGAAATAAGCGCCAGCACGGGGCCCCTGCTTTTCGGAGTGTTCTATAGATCCCCAAACAGTGATAACGAGATATGGGACACAATAGCTGAATCGCTAGACAAAGCCAAAGATTCCGGCGTCCCAGATATAGTGGTGACAGGCGATTTTAATGACAACTGGCTTTTATCTAGAAGAGGTAAATTCAGTGAAATTGCTGACTATTTCGATCTCAATCAGGTGGTGAATGAACCGACCTACTTTACTGAATCCTCGGCAACTTTACTTGACCTTTTTGCAGTTAGTGCTTCGGTAAATGTCCTATCGTGTGAAGTATTGGATCCCTTTCTACCTGGCCTTACTAGATATCACTGCCCCGTCCTTCTTGTGGTAAAGTTCAAGAAAACGACTTTCAAAAGTTTCAAACGCAAAATATGGTTATATAATGATGGTGATTTTGATGGACTTAGCGAAGCAATTTCGAACATACAATGGGAAAATACTTTTTCAATTACCAACTTGGACACAATGGCTGACGATTTTACGAATAAGATTCTTGACCTCGCCTCCCGCTTCATTCCGAATAAAAAAATTACAGTTAGGAGAAAAGATCCCAGGTGGATGCATAACGAAATTAGACTTTTGATGAGACAACGTAAACGTCTCTATCGTATTGCAAAATCTAACGCCCGACCTGAATCTTGGAATAGGTATCGTCAGAAAAGAAATGAAGTGGTTATCGCCATCAGAAAATCCAAAGAAGCCTTCATCACCAAAATACAGAACACCTTAAACAGCCCGACTACTAACTCTTCGGTATGGTGGAAAACCCTAAAATTACTGTTAGGAAGTAAACGCATGGAAATCCCAGACATAATCCATCAAAGCAAACTTATCTCATCCCATGCAGACAAAGCCGAAGCATTTAACGACTTCTTTTGCAATATTGCAACTATTAACGACACACATGCGACACTCCCATCCCGGTCCTTCCCAGAACGCCCTACCCTCAGTAAAATTGAACTCAGCCAAAATGAGGTTCTTATCGCACTTAAATCTCTAAACAAATCCAAGGCCCCAGGTCCGGATATGGTGTCTCCTCACATTCTAAAAGATTGTGCAAACTCACTAACGGAACCTCTCACAATACTATTTAATATTTTGCTTAGTCATTCATATTTTCCCACCACCTGGAAGAAGGCTAACGTTACACCAGTCCTGAAAAAAGAACCTTCTAATCTCCTTTCAAATTACCGACCAATATCCTTACTTAGTTGTGTAGGAAAGAGTTTTGAAAGATGCATTTTTAATAAAATTTGGAAGTTTTTAGAGGAAAATAGATTACTCAGTCCTCTCCAATCTGGGTTTACACCTGGCGACTCCACAGTACTACAGCTTACGGATATATATGATGCCTTTAGTGGTGCACTCGATGAAGGTAAGGATGTAAGAGTTGTATTTTGCGATGTAAGCAAAGCCTTCGATAAAGTATGGCATAAAGGCTTAATCTATAAATTGAACAAAATAGGCATAAGTTGTGAACTTCTCGACTTTTTCGAATTATACCTGAGTGATTGCTTGCAGAGAGTTGTCGTAAACTCCGATTCGTCCTCCTGGAAACATGTGCCTGCGGGAGTTCCACAGGGCTCTATACTAGGTCCCTTGCTTTTCTTAATCTATATCAACGACATCACCTCAGGCCTAACTAGTAGTATACGCTTATTTGCTGATGATACAACTTTGTATTTAGTTGTCGATAATCCTCACCGAGCATCTCTTGTCTTAAACAGTGATCTAATAAAAATTAATCAGTGGGCGCAATCATGGATAGTTGATTTTAATCCAATGAAAACCGAATCCATGACCATATCCCGGAAAAGAAATATTCCCTATCATCCTCCCCTGGTGATGGCAGGAGTTGCCATTAAAGACGTTGATGAACACAAACACTTAGGTGTAATTCTCAACTCCAAATGTACATGGGATGACCATATAAAATATATAAGTGGCAAAGCCTGGTCTCGAATAGAGTTGTTGAGAAAAAACAAATTTATTCTAAACAGTCGCACCTTGGAGAAAATATACTTTGCTTTTGTGAGACCTTTACCCGAATATGCGGATACAGTTTGGGACAACTGCACAGAAAACGACGCGACGAATTTAGAGCGCATCCAAATCGCCGCCGCGCGGGTCATAACAGGGGCAACCCTGAGTGCTAGCAAAGCATTATTATATGCGGAAACAGGGTGGGAGGTGCTCCAGAAAAGGCGTGAAAAGCATAAACTGATCCAGTATTTCAAAATGTATCATAATCTTGTACCGCCCTATATTTCCAATAGAATTCCCCCTCCTGCCTCCATGAACCTAAACGTAAATACCCGGCAGTCCCAAAACCTTCGCGTCCCCTTCTGTCGCACCAAACAATATCAAACATCGTTCTTCCCATCGACAACCAAGTTATGGAATGATCTCCCAATGGGAATCAGAAACAATTGCTCACTGGTCGATTTTATGAATTACTTGAATCAAGATACTATTAGACCCCCACCATATTTTTCTTTTTCAGTATCACGTAAGGCACAAATACACCATTGTAGGTTGCGTCTAAGATGCAGTAATCTCAACGACCACTTGCACATGAACCATTTAAAGGACACCCCGAACTGCTCATGTGGGCAGCGTGAGACCACTGAACACTTTCTACTCTACTGCCCGAATTATAACATGATTCGACGCTCGACCCTGGGGTCACTGCCCTTCCCACTCGATTGCAATATTTTACTCTATGGGTCTGCTTCTCTTAGTAACAGGGACAACTGTATAGTGTTCGAAAACGTCCAGAAATTTGTACAAGATACGGCAAGGTTTAAATAACCTCATCAGTGAACAAACGTGCTTCGTGATAACTGACCGGCGACGACCTGGTGGGAGTGTATAGGTCAGCTATACCCTCGCCCGAAGCTGTCGTCGCTCAATCAAATACTCGTAATTACCTCCTTACGTGATCATGGGCACTTCGGTATCCGTGACGCCTTCTGCGGTTCCATTCGCCACTGAGCTCGTGTTAGTGCCTTGGCGACTCGAGCCGGGAGACAGAGGTTGGCAGCTAGCACCCCTTCCACATCCTAACCTAACGGATCATCAACCATGCTGTTATCCGTTTCTTCTGTACTGCGGGGCCTTCTTGCGAACAGAAAAAGATCGCCAGATGTTTTTGCAATAGCTGCCCCCAAACTGCAATCACTGATGAACTAGAACATTTTCATTGCCATTGCTAAAGAACCCTTCTCGTCTCTACGTGCAAATAATCTAATTACGATCCGGAAGGTTTTCCCATACTTCTTCTCTCACTGAATAGCCGTTCCCAAATCTTCTATCAACTCACGCCCACTCTTCTGTAGTACTATCCTACGAACTTCTACCTTGACTTCGAGCCCAATACGAGGGCGGTGACGGCTACCGGCCTATTTCAATCTGATCAGCCAACTTACACCTCGAACTATTAAACATTGCTATCTGCCACTCATATAGCTCGGTGCAAACAGGGAGCAAACACAGCATTTTGAGGCTATTACTTAAGGCAGTCCTATGTGGAGTGCTGTCCCGTGCTCGTGTTGGGTTTGGAGTAATTCTTCTCTTTTCTTTACTGTATTGTTTAATACAATATCTAATTTAACCAGTACATTGCATAAAATGATCTGTACATCATAACCATGATTACTAACTGCACAATGTACTAAAACTTAATATCTGGATTGTAACATATTGTAAAAGCCATCTCGGGAGTTTATAAGTTCTGTTTTATTGAGTGGAATCGACCTTGTAAAAGCTTCAAGCTTATTGTCGAATCCACGCCCGTTATATTTATGTATGCAATTATCTGAAATTTGAAATAAAATATTGTTTAAACTAAACTAAAAATTTTAATTACTGAAGCAATAGGTTGTACCCAGAGCTTAATTAAAATATTTGATGATTATTCTTATAATTAGTGTTTTAAATCTAATATTATTGTGCTTGTGGAAATGACCAGACCACGGTGGCCATACTGTACCATTCAAAATTTAGCAGTGGATCAGTTACTGATCATGAACAGTGAATCACTACTAAAACACGTGGGATGAACATTTTCACCCAGACAAGCAGACTCATATACTGGTTTAATCCTGCAGAGCAGAGCAGACGAAACACACCATCATCACAAAAGCAGACTGAGAATTGTGACCGGATCACGATTCAGTCGCAATTCTCACTCTTCCCACTTTCCTCCCTGCCACACTGTAATCTCATCTGTTGAAAAAGAAATGCTCGACCAATGAATCTGAGATGTTATTTTCATTCGTTTTTCTTGATTTGATCAATTCTCACCCCCACCAGTGAAAACGTATAGCATCACGAAAGAGACAGCTATTGTGATCACAGGCCCCCACAAACTAGATCTTCTGTTTCTCAGGCAATTTTTTGTAAAAGTGCATGTGGTCAGGTGGTTTTTTATTTTATTTTTTATTTTTGTCATTACTTTTTTGTCATTAAAAGTTCATGTTCTTGGTTTGTTTTGTGTTTTAGGCCTCATAATCTACAGAATTCCTCCCTTGAGTGTAAGATGGCTTTGCAATGTTAAGCATTGCAAAGCATTCTTGCACTCAAGGGACAAATTTATCAATTTTATTAACTTGGATAAAATATCAGACATAAATCATTTAATTTTTATTTATTTTAAGTTTGCAGTGGTTTTAACTAGAGGATGCCGCCAGGGGTGGCCAATCTCCTTGAAAAATCAGCGATACAATAACCTTGGTAATATATTACATACAATTAACACAGCCACTGTTGATATAATTTACTCAAATGATACAGAGAACATTACCTGTACATTTGTATCTGATTATTTTATTTATTGATGTTTAAGGTCACATATTTATGCACAATGGCTAATCATGACCGTGACAGTTTTACGGGTGGAGGAAGCCGGAGTACCCGGAGAGAACCACCGAGCAACGACGAGCAGCTGCCAGCTCCCCAACATCGTAACTCCGCACTGTAGCACAAGCAGGGTTAGATTGGTTGAAGACATGCGTACCATCGACGTGCAGTACGCCTTAGTACACGGCGTCATCGTGCCCCCACGCGGGCAATGGAGATGAAGTGTCTTGCCCAAGGACACAACGCAGTTGCCGCAGGTGGGATTCGAACCGAGGACCTCTCGGCTTGCAGCCTGCACCTCTACCTACTGAGCCACCACGCTCCCTTGTATCTGATGACATGTCATGTTTGGTTTTGATCGGGACCGATAAAATTTTAAGTTCAAGGTGACTTTGACCTTTACCTTTGGTATAATGACCAAAAAAATACATATGGTTCTTCTTCTCACTATGTCCGATCCACATGCCAAGTTTGGTATGCTCAACATTTTAATTAGAGAGCAGTAACCAACTCCGACAGATAAAACTTTAAATTCAAGGTCACAGTAACCTTTACCTTTGACACAATAACCAAAAATAAATAGGGTTCTTCCATTCATCATGTTCAACCCAAAAGCCAAGTTTAGTATCGATCAGGCAAGCAAAATTTCAAATAGAGAAGCCAACTCTGGTAAATGTTTAAGTTCAAGGTCACTGTGACCTTGACATTTGGCACAATGACCTCAAATGAATAAGTTTCTTCCTCTCATCATGCCTAACCCACATGCCAAGTTTGGCTTCAGTCAGCCAAGCGGAACTTTAATTACAAAGCAGAAACCAACACTGATAAAAATTAAAGTTCAAAGTCACTGTGACCTTGACCTTTGGCACAATGATCCCAAAATAAATATGGTTCTTCCTCTCATCATGCCTTACCCACATGCCTAGTTTGGTTCAGTCGGCCGAGCTGAATTTTAGTCCGAGAGCAGAAACCAACTCTGTCTACAGGCAGACAGAAATTTTTTCGAGGGGATAAAAAGAGAGCATGCGGAAGCCACTAGGACTCTGCAGGAGGGCATGAGAAACAGATTTTTAACTTTTTTAGGCCTAATAGTGGCAACCTAAGTTTCAATTAAAATTAATAATAGTGATGGCATTTTCACTCTTTATTTTCATTCCAAATAATAGCGATGACCAGCACTTTTTCTCAAAATAAAAGTGACATCATTATTATTCAACAGGTGAGAGTAGCAAAATGACCCAAGATATATCAGGGTAAGAGGATGTGAATCAGTTTTAGGGATTTCAGTCATGAATGTACACAGGGTTGACATTTTTCAGGAAGCAACTTCTTATTTAATTAAAATGCAACATACTCCAAATTTGTTATGTTGCCAACCCCCCCCACCCAACAACCCAAATCAGGTACTACAGACCTCCAATTTGTATAATCGACTATATGTGTGAAATTTGTCCAAGCATAAAATCTAGTGTCATGAGAAAATACACAATTACAACAGTACAGCCATGGTGGACTGGTCGTAATCCATGTGTGGGCATTGAAGCCCACAAATGCATTTACCAGGTAATAGAAATCATCATCAGCAAAATTTCAATTTATGAAGCATCAGGTTGTATCCAGTGCTTCATTATTTAAATTTTTGATGACTCTTCCTATAATTAGTGTTTGGAATCTAATATTATTATATCCATGAAAATATTGCCCACACGAGGAAAGTGACCAGCAAGTATGAAACGGTATCCAAGACTCCAATGGATTGAAAAATTAGTTGAGGGATGGGGCCGCAACAAACATTAGAGACACTGCAGTTGGAATATTTCATTAGTCACGACAACAGTCATTAATGTCAAGACAAATTATATACCCACCCCTCCCCCTCCCCAATCGGTTGTCTTCTTCAATGCCCTTCAATAGACATGGGTGGTATTGGAATTTTGAGTTCGGTATCAGTTTCGGTAATTTTAGGGGAGGCATATACCTCGGTATTGGTTCGGTATTCGGTATCTGGCTTGACTGAGATTTGCTGATAGCGGGGGAGGAATTCGCTAGAATTGTGCACTTGGTGATACCTTCCTGAAATTTGGCATGATGTAAGGGTAGGCATCAGAGATTTCAAAATCGATCGGCTACAAGTTGGCACCATCCTCTAGCCACCACTAGCAGCGAAATCCAAAATGGCCGCCAAGCGGATCGAAAAAAAGCTATTTTCGCCGATCGCACAACTGAAGCTCCAAACCTAACACCATACATGTGCTGTAATTGATGTGAATGATGGAGTGAAGCCCTTGGAACAAGTTGGGGGGAAGATTAATGGATAATGGGATCAGAATTTCCGTCGATGTGTGCGTCTGTGTGTCTGACTGTCAGTATGATCGTCCGTCCGTAGATAAATTAGTGTTGAATGTTTCTCGGGAATGCAATGGTCAAATGAACATGGTATGAGAGATTCCTGTCAACACATGAACAAGGGTACTCGATAGTATGCAGCAGTGGGGATACTTGGACATTTGATAATCCAATTAAAGTGACAGTCTATTCTCAACTTCCGGCATTTTCGATAGATTTATTTTCTAAGAAAATAAAACTATCAAATTTCTAGAGGAGTTCTGGTTCAATCTCAACACCATAGCGACACGTCTGCCAGCAAGGGCAGTGCTGGAATGAACTCGGGATGCATTAGTTCCCGTTGTTAATTATACAATGTTATCTTGCCAGTATAGAACATTGGCAAAATGGGACTAGAAGGGGTGAGTGTATGTTTGCAGTCATTCGAGGTACAGGAATATTTTTTGACTACAAGTAGTATTCTTCATTTTCGGCCAGTTAAGATGTGGTGTGTTCCAAGTCAGGATTAATGTTGCCGACACTTAATGCCCATCCCTCATGGTATGCTACTTTACCAGGGATATAGAGATATAGCCACCACTGGGAGCCAAAACATGACCTTTGATGTCGATGAGTGGTCGAAATGTTTTAGCGAATAACTTATCGAAATATGATCCGGTATGGCAATTTGATACCTTACGTTAGATTTATTAGATCAACTCAGGTATGGATTCATTGAGACATGAGTGCGCTACAAGATGAAGGATTTCCAAGTTGATTTGCTATGGAGTAGGAACTGACTAGTCACATGTGGCCTATGGCCAGAGAAAGACAAGGATACCATAGATGAACACACGGGTGAACGAAGGTATCAACTGTTGTACAGAGGCAAAATAGTTGGGGATATTGTATCATGCTATGCATGAATTAACACCGTCTTGTGCAGTAAATAACAGACTATTTTCCGAAATCTAAAACTGTATTCCTATACCCCGGACAATGTAGCAAGCCACATGGGATGAACATTTGTTAGCAAAATCAACTCAACTAGAAACATGACATGTGTTAACTGGCCGAAAATGGAAAAAAAAATACCAGAATAGGAGATGACTGGTCCTAACATGACAGTATACTACTCAATATTGTTACAACAGCCACCTTCACACTTACACAAAGGTGTGCACCTTAATCCAGCTTTCAAGCATTTGCAATTGCCCTTGCAGGCCTTGGCACAACTACAGTGGAGCATCAGTGCACATGCAGCACTTGCGTCTCCTAGGTGAGTCCAAAATGGGACCAGAATATTGAGACGTGGATTCCACTCCCATCCGTACTGTGATGGGTCTGGCACACATAAGTGTTTCTGCAGAGCACGATGCCAAATGAAAGATGACACAAGAATTACCCTTTTTACATGTTGATACAGAGCTGCTTTGGTGGGCGGGATGTTTTCCATAGACTTAAGGCCATGTGTGAACATATGCCGTCTCGCATCATTGACACGTGTACTGACACAACTGTTACTGTACATCTGTATGGTGAGTTTTTCGATATGCTGCATATGAGGGGAATCCTCTGAAAAGACTTGCGGATTCTCAGTCAATTCTATCATCATTTCAGTTGATGCGGGAAAATTCATCCATGCATTCCATCCTGTCTTCTTCCCAATGCCGAGCATGCTGGATGTTACATCACAACCTGTGAAGGCGTGGAAGAAAGTCAGGGCCTTACAGTAATCAGGTCCAAGTTGTGAAGCTATCTCATGAATTGGCATATCTTTATATGCCTTTCCAATTCCAAACCCAATCCACAGCTCACTGAGTCCAAGGTCACGGAATGTTGCGAAATGGTGCAAAGACAGAATGACGACATCAGAATCAACCGTGCGAAGAAAAGCTATTTTGTGACCTTGTGAGACTGCATGGTTGAGATGAAGCATCATGCGCGTGTCTGCTTCCTCGTGGTTCGATGGAGATATGTCACATAAGCTAACATCCTTATTGCATAGTACATATTCTCCTGATGTCGTTAACAACTGGTACTCGGATGTTGATGTTAATTTCAGCAGTTCAGCAGACAGGAACTTGAAAAATTCGTCTTTATTCTCACTAACTTTCAAGAATGCCTGCCAATTCTTCCCTTTAGGTAAAGGGACGTTCTCGGACACCCGTATCAACCTAACTGCTGTCTCACCGAGGCGTTTTGCTCGCGTCTGATTCTTCAAACTGCCTTCGGGGTAACAGTCATAGATCGCATCAACCCTTGTGGTGTTCGTGTTAATCAGAGATTCGATGTATGGCAATAATTGCAATCGAGCATATTCTCCAAACAGATCCGCTTTCTGTGGTTTGATTACATGGACTACAGCAGGCATATCCAAGATGACAACTGAAGCTTGTCTAGCTGCTGAATTCTTCCCTTGTGCAGGAATAGCTGGTAAACAATTGAGAATTTGAGATTTTGTCCCACTCCGTAGCTTACCTCTATCGGATAATGCTGGCGGATCACGTGCATTCTCGTGCATGAAAAACTCATCCATGTTTGAATCAGGCCGGGCTTGCAGTGAAACGAACATCTGGGTAACTATTGCGGCAGTTGCTTTACTTGACATGAGTTTGTCTCGGCCTTTGTCCAGGTTGGCTGGGGGTGGGTTAAGGAAGGTATATATATTTGCCTTGGGAATAACATCATTCAGGGGTACGGTGCATTCCACAAGCCTTTCCTTCAAGAAAGTGGAATATAAATGCTTGCCCCTTTCGGGTAATGACCGTAAACTCTTACTAACTTCGGGGTCCATATATTCACCAGTATCTAATGTCACCAGCTGACCACTAGTTTCATCATAAGGGTTGATAATGAGTCCCTGATTCACCAGATCGAGGAGAGATTTCAATTGATTCAGAAATTTTTTCTGCTCTGATACCGAACTTTCCGGGTGTTCCGTGTTATCTGATGATGTTGTGTGGAAACTTGCATATTCATACTCATCTATAACACGCAGAACTTCTGACCTTGAAAGCTCAATAACGACTTTCTCTTCAGCCTGGCCATAGAGACCTTTTGGACCACTGTCTTCTTTGAGTAGTTGGATACTATGTTCTTGGCTCTGATCTAAACCCATCATACTGAACTTCCTCTCACTACGCTGGACCACAAAATGGCCTTCCATGAATTTGTTGTGGATTGAAGGATGCCGCCTGGGTAGCTGAGACATGTCTCTCAGAAATACGGGGACCCACCGACAATAATTTGTATGTCCTAGGGCAAAAAAGTAACTGCACAACTCATCGATAGAACACAGTGTACCAGGCCAGTTACCGATTCGTTGGTTCCGAACGAATTGACAGCTTGTCAAGAGAAAGTTCCGAACGATTTCACCCCAATAGCGCACAGTTGGAGATTGTGAAAGAATCCTCTGTTCCCACATTTCAAATGACTCATGGGGCCCAGTCTGCTGACAGTAAATCTCATAAGCATTCTTTCTGAGGATCTCAAGCCAAGCTAGAGTGAGAAGATATGCCTGTCGCGTCCTCTTGACATGTTTCCCACCAAGTAGGGATGATGCTACACCGGGTGTGAATATCTTTGCGAGGTGAAACATTCGCTCCCAACCAGAACCACCCATAAGCTTACCACCAGCTTCTTGGGTGCACATTTCAAGATGCAGGAATCCAATCATACACACCATTCGATCCTCACCTATCTCCTCTGGGAACAGCCATTGACATTTTTTCTGCCTGGCATACAACGGACAGTCACCTTCAATGACAGGTATCTGGCCGGGGTTTACGAAAGCAGTAGCTTCCCTGACCACATACATAGCATGCTTCTGCATACTGAGTGAGTCCGCTTTCTGCTCACTGAAAACAGGGAATACCCCAATAACTGCACGAGGTTTGACATTGTCTTGATCTTCATGTTTTGAAAAGAAGCCTGAAAAGGTCACAGGGACTTCATCAAGCTGCCAGCTGCCATCAACCTTCCCTTTATTGCTGATCTGTGACACATGAGACAACCAGTCATTCTCTCCCACGTTCAAATCTGCATATTCATTGGGCCGTACATTACATTCATCTGGAGATTCAAGCCTGATGTCCCCACCAAAGTCTTCAACGAAAGGAACAAATGCATAGTCGTCTGGGAGTTCAATTTGTGTGTCTTCTGGAACATCTAAACTCAGTGGTGGGGGATCAGTACCCACATTGTCCCTGCTCAGTTGACCAATGAGTGTGATGGACGTACCATGCATATCAGATCTACCAGATACATCAATGTTATCAGTGGTTCCTATCGAGAAAACATTACGTTTGCAGTTAGCTGGGACTACAACACCTTCGTTCTTGAACCGCAGTGAAACAGCTCTCGCGAAACTCCTGCGAACATCCATTACGCGATCATAAGAGACAGAGAGTCCCATTTGATGAAAATCTCTGATAAGATTTTTCATACGATCATGGGCATGCAACTTCAAACCCACATAAAGAGGCATTGGAGTTTCTCTGTCACGTCTCTGGTGAACATTTTGTGCATGTTCGGAGCGTTTCGCTGAATTGCTGATCAACATCTGTGAAATAGTACAAGCCACTCGAGTCTTGGCATTAACAGTCTCATCATCGCCTAAGTTCTGTATACTACATGTGCCCTCAAGTAGAACTCTAAGAAGAGTCAGGAGTGAGTTGGGTACAGGCTCGCTCAAGCAATAAGATGAAAATGATCCCGTGAAAGGAGCTTGAGATATGAGTATGTGTTTACGCAGAAGAAGACCCACATCAACTATCTTTTTTGCCTCTTCCTCAGACACTATACGAGTTAAAGATTCGGACAACAAGGAGCCAACTCGAAACCTACTTGAAATAAACACATCTCTACCCTGTGTGAAGGCGTCCCAGCCATCGCCCAATTTCTGCAACAAATGTTCTTTGAATCAAGTGGAATGTATTTCTTCACTAAGCCAATCAGAATCGACTTGCTTCAACCTCCGACTGTACAGATTCTTGAGATCGACAAGCTTCATCGCGGAATCGTTGTGTTCAACAAATGTTATGAGCTCTGCCATAACGAGAGGGTCATAGGGCAGGCCTGACGCGGAATGTTCGGCGTTCTTCGACTTTTTAGATTTAGCCGCTCGTGCTTCATTGGCAAGCTTACAATAACAGGTTTTGTGATAGTAAAGATCACTAGCAGCGGAATCAAATGCTGCATTGACCCGAGAAAAAACAACCCAGTTCTCGGCTTCCTTTGCCATAATTTTGAGTTTATTGTTATCAGACATTGATCTGCAAATAGGCTCACTGCTGTCACCTTCGCGTTTGTGACAATAAACACACTGGGGCAGTTTCCTGTCACAGCCAGATTCAAAACTTGTCCGTGTTCTTTTAGGACTCAGCGTGGAGCAGGATGCCACTGCCTCATTTCGCTCTCGCTTGTGTAGCACGCGCTGTACGATGTGAGTCCGAATACTGTCACGGCATGTCTTATGATATATTGCCTTATTCGTCAACAGTGACATCGACATACACTCATCACTCTCTCTCATCAAACAATCAATGGTCAAATTATATGGAAGCTCAACGCCATTATCTAGGAAGCGCGTTATGTCTTCCTCAATAGCTTTATAGGCGTCATGAAAACGAGATTCTCTATACGGACGCATCAATTTCTTGGAACTGTCTTGCTGGCAAAAGCAACAACGTTCCCAGTCAGTACTAGTCCGTACACGAAGAGGATTCTCACTCATTCTGTGAATGATTTTTGTGAACAATCGCGTTCTCGAATTAATTTCGACAGACAAATCAGAATTGCTTGCGGAATTACGCCAAACAAGAGATTGTATGGCAAAGAGACTGCTTCATAAAGAGCGTTGTTTCTCCGGGATCAGCGTCATTCAGGTTTGCCTGAATGACGCTGATCCCGGAGAAACAACGCTCTTTTCAAGTTCCAAGAAATTGATGCGTCCGTATAGAGAATCTCATTTTATTCTACATCATCTCCCACGTCTGTTTCCAACACGTGCGTGGATCAGAGTTCACTTTCGCGCCCTTACAATCGGATGTATAGTCGGTAGACCGTCGAAAAGGAGGTTCCCTTCAGCCGCTGGCGGCCATTTTGGATTGTGCCGCTACTGGTCGCCACCGGTCGGTGTCAACTTGTAGCCGATCGTTTTTGAGAACCTCATAGCCTACACTAACAGTGTGCCAAATTTCAAGAAGGTATCACCAAGTGCACAATTCACCTGTATGTGACGAATTCCTCCCCCGCTATGATGCAGTAGAACCTGTCTTGAGAGACCACTCTTTTCGTCGAGCAAAAGTGGTCACTCAAAACAGGTGGTTTCTCATGACAGGTCCATTACAGAGTAAAACAACCAAATTTTACAAGGTCATAGCTATCCTTCAAGGCAGATGGTCTCTCACAATAGGTTTTACTGCAGTACCAAAGAGGAATTCACATCAGAAAAAACAAAATAAGTTGTTGTTATATCATTCTATCACAATGCTATAAATGACACTGCCAATGAGCTCAACAGTGGCATTCTATTACGAGCTCGTCCCAATGAGGGGTCACGATATAGTTTTGCTGTAATTTTCTGAAAATGAATATTTTTTTCAACTGCTGAATTTGCATATTACGCACAAGGATGCAGCCAATTCGTTAGGTAAAGGGTTAAAGACCTATTTCAGGCTTCTGTGATCTCAGAGCATGTGCCCTGACCATGTCATCTTTAGGAGGTTCTGCTGACAATAGTCAAAACCCCTGGACAGTGATTAGAAATCACTTCTAAGCAACTGGACATGTACAGGTTGTAGTCTAGTGACTCTAGTCCACTGAGAATTAACAAAACTGAAAAGAAAAGAAGTCATATCTTTCATGAAAAAGAACCTTTCAACTGTGATGAAGCCTCAACAGGGACTTATAAATAGCGAATGCAGAAAAATTTGAAATTTCCGGTGGTTTCGGTATTCAACAATTGGTTCGGGTCAGTTTTTCAGTATCTACATGATATCTGTATTGATTCAGTTTTTCGGTTTATTGCCCATCTCTACCTTTCAATAGGATATATTTGTTGGCTCTATTTGTGTTAGATAAGGGATTATTACAGAAAACGTTACTACCCAATAGGTGGAACATCCACCCACATGGAGTTTTAGTAGTTATCCACTATCTATACTTGAACAGGATTCCCACAAACAAGGAATGATAAAATTCAAGGCTATTTAACCCTTTACCTAACATGAAAAGCAGACGACTCATTGCAACAAAAATTCTTAAATACTGTAACTAATTTGTTTCATTTTTTGTCTCAAAAACATAGGTTATGACCCCTTGTTGGAACGAGCTCGGCGAGCTCGTTCCAACGAGGGGTCATAACCTGTGTTTTTGAGACAAAAAATGAAAAAATAATGAAAATTGCCGATTTTTTTTAGAATAGCGCTGGCCGGTTTTGGCCGTTACGTTGGGTAAAGGGTTAAGGCCATTTTGCGATATATTTCGGCATTTTTCAAGGCCCTACAATAGACAAATTGAAGGATTTTCACTAGTTTGGACTAGGACCTCCGGTCATTACACCCACTTCCCTAGAAGGGAAGTGGGAGGAGGGTATAATTACTGGACATCCTTAGGACAATGCCTTCACATGTCTTCTGGCATATAAAACTATATAGGTAAGTTTACATGCTTTGTCAGCATTTTTATTTCATGAATATTCAAAGCTTTTCAAGGCCTCCTGACACTTTTTCCAAGATTTCAAGGCCTTAATGACCCTTAGTCAAATACAAGGCCATTTCTTGGATCCAAAGCCTCACGGGAACCCTGCTTAATTGCAAGTATTATTAATTTTCTCCACCATGCATTTTTATAAAAGGAATTAGTGAAACGGGAACGTCATTGACAAAGTCTATTTTATGTTTCATTATCACACGAGCTGCCAAACACTTCAGACTAAGATAGTCCACTTTGAAGGAGTCCAGAAATGTACCTGCATAGTAATTGAACACCGAATCACCATATATATTACACATGTCTATATGGGCACCATACCTAAGGAGTAATTTAAGGCAGTCTGATATTCCTCGTAAATGAGAATGCAGATTATACATCATACCAGTCAAGAATGGAGTATTCCTATTGTTGTCCAAGCTATTTGGAAATGCGTCATTCTCCAAAAGAAATTCAACAAGAAGTGATGCTGGAATTTGTGAATACTGCTCTTCGTAAATTGTTGTCGTTCTGGAATCCATGGCTAAATGTAAAAGACTGTAGTTGTTGTTCCCCCTTGGGTCCATTTTAATGAGCTCTGAGCAAAGAGTTCTTACTTTCCCCTCCTGTTCAGAATTCAGTTTACCAGTGTGTTGCATTTTACATAAAAGGTGGATTACATGCACCGTTAGAGAAAGTAAAGTATGGAAGTCCTCTGACATGTTTTGATCAAAAGGTCTACATGCTGCACCAGTCATACCACCAATAACTTCTTCACATAAAATTTTCAAAACATCAATCACATCACATGCTTTTAAATCTTCTGTCGAAAGACCTGCATCAAGTTCAATTCTCATTTCCCAAAAGAGTTTAACTAAAGCTTGAGCTGTAAAAACACATTCATGACTTAAAGGATTCCCTTTATTATGTCGCAGAGATAAAGAATACTTCCAAAGATCAATACATCTTTGGTATTCAAGTGAATCAGCATATACTGCTCCCCGATACATTAGACCAAATGTCATATCTTTATGATTTGTACCTAGTATTCGTTCTCTAATCAGAAGTGACTGCATTTTGAAATTTTCAAAATGTGCCAATTCCAAAAGATCTTCAAGTGTTTGTGGCTCAACTGCATACTGGTACACTTTTTTTTGGCAATCTGGCAACTGTTTCAGTATAGGTTTATTTAGATCCAAATACCTTAAAGCCATTGCCTTTTTCCAAATTTCTAATGCGCTCAAAAAATCATGCTTCTCATCTACATAATTGGCACCAAGCAACTCGTATGCATGGATAACATCAACAAGTGCTTGTTTAGTGTTATCCACCAGATACTCAACGATATCTCCAAATCCTTTCAGAGCTGCTTGTTGTAAAGCAGTATCTCCATGATCGTTTTTATGGTGATAATCAACATTGTTTTTAACTAGCAACTTAACAGTATCAGGTCGACCTTCTCGGATTGCATAATGAAGAGCAAGATTTCCAGAATTATCCTGGGCATTCACATGTGCACCCTTCTTGATAAGAAAGTCGCACAAGCTACTACTCTGTACTGCATTTATAAGACAAGTACCACCACTGATATTCGGTTTATTAATGTCTGCACCTTGGCCAACCAAATAATGTACAACTTCTGTATTAGTCATGTAACATGCAGATCTGACAGGTGTAGAAGCTGTATCTGATGTACTGTTAACATCTGCTCCATGAACAATCAATGTTTTAACTATATCAATCTTATTACCAACTGCGGCACACCATAAAGGGGCCACTTCATGCTTAGATTTGTCCTCATCAACTTCGTATACACATTTCTTTTCTATATCAGCATCACATTCCTTCAATAGATAATTCACAAAATGTATTTTCCCTTGCAAGCAGGCTTTGAAAAGTGCCGTTTGGCCATTGCACTTGCAGTTGACAATGTCTGTCTTTTTCTCTTTTGATAATGGCTTAAGTATAGATTTCAGTTTACTGAAGTTGTCATCATTTATGTATTCTTGTACATCTGCAGCCATCTGCTGTACCTCATTTTCATCTGGAGTTTCTCCCATTCTACATGCAGGCTTGTTATCAGAAAATCTGAAATTTGGAAATATGATGTTTATTATTTGTTTGCAGACATCAATATGTGTACTAATTTATTTATTTATTGTTGAATAGTTAAATGGAGACATCAATACCTGTGTATGCACTGAAGTATTTATTTATCAGTATGCAAAATTTCAAAAACGACTCTGACTGACCATTCACATGGGTTGGAGATGGCTAACCGAAAGCTTGGTATATAAAAATTCTTGAGAAACTGCTTTTTTATCATTAACAAGTATTCATATATTGCATGGAATGGAAATATATATAGCCTCTCATGGCAAAAGTCTAAAATAAAAATTTATCAAGACACAGGAAAGGCTGCTTAACTGGTAGAGTGCAAGAAGCCCATATTTGGGCTTTATTCTGAACTGCAGGTACCTAAAGTTAAAGGCTTCATATTCGTCGAATGTGCTTCTTATTATCTTGTAAGTAAAATTACTTCATCTCCATTGATTTGCTTTGTTACAATTTATGGGAGAGGCGTGAATTATAACAAGACAAAAATGTTAGAACAAATCTTGAGGCTGAGAAAAAAATTAGCACTCTACCAGTTAAATGACTCAGACTTTGCCATTCAAGAAGCAATTTTTGGCTAACCCGCCATCGCGTAGATTTAAATTTGTGTAACCACTATGCAAATGAAACAAGCACACTCGTCAAATTTTGCACACTGATTTATTTATTTATTTAATAAAAAACACTTCTTAAATAAATAACACTTTTATATTTTTAGCCTCAAAGACATACTCTCACCTGCCTGATAATAGTGTCAACATGACAACATCATTATTAATTTTACTCTTTTTCTGAGAGACAAAATCCCAGCAAATACTATCACTATTATTTGGCAGTGAGGAATAGAGAGGGAAAATGCCATCACTATTATTATTTCCAAGCAAATATCCTGGCCCTCACTATTATTCAGCCATCACTATTATTAGGCAAGTAAGAGTACCTTATGACCTGTCATTGGAATGAGCTTGTCAGGCTCCTTCCAAAGACAGGTCAAAAGCTATGTTTTGGGGGAAACATTGGAAATCGAGACCTTTCGGTACATTAGCAAATACCACCCAATGCCACCCCAAACATCGAAGCTGACATGCAGGTACATGTATGTCATCATTTCAACTAAATCTACATGTACAGTATAACTATAAGGAGCACTTTTAAAACACCCTGCAATGTCTATATCTCCACATGATATGAACTCAATATTGTTCAGTTGCAAAAGTGTGCTTGAAACCATTTTGATCTGGAAGTCTTTCAACAGTTATTGGAAGGAAACCAACATTCTCAAAGTTTTAAAAGTCCACTATGATAAAAAAATCTGAAGAAATGGTAGGCAATAGATCAAAACTGAGCCTGACCCAGCTTGACCTAGATATTTTTTAGTAATGAATGCATCTAAAAGTCAACTGACTCAACATTGTCCTTCAAAAGTTTTTGGGTGGATAGAGAATTTTTGCCGAAAAATCAGAAAACCAATCCTTTACAATGTACATGCAGCTTTGGTTGACCTATCCAGTGAGTTAACTTAAGTTATTGCTGGAAAACCAATTGTACACACCCACTCTCACATCTGGGAGCTTGCTCACCCACCTGCCTTCATCAAACATTTAGTTGTATTTGACTTAATCACAACTCGACTAATAATTGCATGCCCTAATACATGTATAACAAGATAAAAATCATCATAAAAGAGCAATGCGATATGTTGCATATGCCCACTCCTGCCACACAATGGATACCATATGCTGTTAATTGGACATTTCTCACAGGCAACCAATTTGTGAAAAAATAGTGTTTCAATGAATAATGTGTGAGATAGCCAGTATCTTAACAAGAGGCCCCAAGTGGCCTTAATCGCTCACCTGCCAGCGTGGTTCAAAGAAGTATTTGAGGTCACATTCAGTTAGACATGATTCATCAACACTACAAAGGAATGCATTCTCGAAATGCAAATTTTATGGAAAAACACTAAGGAATGGATCTGAACAAACCTGAACATGCAGCCTCTGCCATCCCCTCACCCTACCCATAGAAAGCCCAAATATTAAGCTGGGGACTCAAATTGTACAATCTTGAATCTCACCCCCTTATGGATGCTGCATACCAAATATCAAAAGCTTCTAATTGGTGGATTGGGAGAAGAAGATTTTTAAAGAATATTCCTCATATTGCACTAATCTGAACATTTGGGCTCCCATAGAGAGCCCAAATATGGACCCAGGGATTTGATTTCAACAAACATGTGAATGAATCTTCCAAAGATGTTATATGTGAAATATAAAAGCCTTTGGAGCAGTGGTATGGGAGAAGAAGATTCTTTTAATGTTTTTCCCATTAATCAGAGTGTTAAAAAATGATGACTCAGCATTTTTTCAAAGTCCTGGAAAAGTACCCTATGAAAAAAAACGATGGCAATTTTTTTTTGACCATTCCCTTTCTGCTGTTCCTAAGGAAGCTTCACACAAAATAAAAATTCTCAGTGCCGTGTAGTTTTGGAGATATGGGCAATTTAAATGTTTTTGGCATAAATTAGGTACATATGACACAATACACCCTCATATCAAATTTGGTTCAAATTGGCTTCTCAGCTTGGAAAATAGAAATTTTGGTCCAATTCGGGCTCCCACAGGCTCAAAATATGAACCATGGGACTTGGCTTTAACAAACTTATATCTCACCTCCCTAAGGATACTGTATACCAAATATCAAAAGATTCTGACTGGTGGATGTGAAGAAGAAGATTTTTGAAGCATATTCCTCATATTGAACTAAGTTAAAATTTGGGGTCCCACAGTGAGTGCAAATATGAACCCAGGGACTAGGATTGAACAATATTGAATCTCACTGCCCTAAGTTATAATTCGGGCTCCCACAGTTAGCCCAAATATGAACCCAGGGACTTGGCTTGAACAAACTTGAATCTCACCCCCCCCAAAGGATGCGGCATACCAAATATCAAAAGATACTGATTGGTGGATCTGAAGAAGAAGATTTTTAAAGAATATTTCTCATATTGCACTAATCTGAACATTTGGGCTCCCATAGAGAGCCCAAATATGGACCCAGGGAATTGATTTCAACAAATATGTGAATCAATCTTCCAATGATGTTATATGTGAAATATGAAAGCCTTTGGACCAGTGGTTTGGGAGAAGAAGATTCTTTAATGTTTTCCCCATTACCCATAGTGTGAAAAAATGCTCACTTAGCACTTTTTCAATGTCCCGAAAAACTACCCTATGATAAAAGCGATAGCAATTTTTTTTTACCATTCCATTCTGTTAGTCCTAAGGAAGCTTCACACCAAATAAAAATTCTCAGTGCTGTGCAGTTTGGGAGATATGGGCATTTTCATTTTTTTTCTATTTTTAGCTACTGTGGTTCCCATGGGGCATGGGAAAAATTTTGGGGGCAGAAATTAACTACTTATGTCCCAATAAAACCTCATATCAAATTTGGTTCAAATCAGCCTCTCGGTTTGGAAAATAGAAATTTTGGGAGGGGCAAAAATTCTTGCCCCTCCCATAACGATGGCAAATATAGCCCCTAGAACTTCTCTTGAACAAATCTGAGTCTACACCTCAAAAGGAGGCTGCACACCTAATATCAAGTCTCTGCTACTGCTGGTTCACGAGAAGAAGATTTTTTCAAATTTAGGCTCACTTTCTGGGCGTGGCCCTACCAAGGGGCAGGTCATCTTGATTTGAACAAACTTGAATTGACATATGATAGGGAACATGCACACCAGATTTGGTTCAATTTGGTTGAGTAATTTGTGAGAAGAAGTCGATAATGCAAAGTTAACAAAGGACGGACGGAAAGTGATTAGTAAAGCTCCCCTTGAGCTTCTCTCAGGTGAGCTAAAAATCCAAGATTGCATAAATGTCTGCCTTTTTTAACAACTGCTGGACACTCATACCAAATAACTCGGTTACCACCCCCCCCCCCCCCCCCCCCCCCCCCATATTTATTTATTTGGATTTAGCAACACTTTCGAAAGCCAGCAGGGTGTCTGATGTTTTTAAAAATTTGATTAGCAGTTTCCGTCTTGGCTTTCAAAAAAAGATGAGAATTAATGAATATAAGGCCAATATGAAAGAAAAGTTAAAAAATTTATAGTAATTTATATATTTTTTATACTTACCAATGACCCTGACTAAGCTGGTGCTAACTCTTAAAAATTCAGGGCAAAACACAAGTTTTACCCCCCCCCCCCCCCCCCAAATTTGCATCAAAATCCAAAAAATCTATGTCCTATAAGGTCCTCCATACTTTTGTCCACTGCGCATGAGCAGTGTCAGGGAAGTACCGAAATTGGTGCCAAATCTTCATTCTTACAACCAGTGCCAGGTAAGTGTTATGTAATCAGCAGGGAGGTATGAGTTCCCAACTCATGGGAGGGCCATCCCCGTCTGGGTCATTGGTAAGTATAAAAAATATATAAATTACTATAAATTTTTTAACATTTTTATACTGTACCAATGACCCAGACTTAGCTGAATAGAAAAAGGGCTGGTGGGCCTAGGACATAAAGGAAAATCCAATAGGCTCAATTACATGTAAACAGAATTATCCCCTCAAGGAGAAAAGGAGAAACAGGATTTACACGTATCTTTCTTGTTTATACAAAACAAGAAAGAAACATTATCAATCCGTAATTGAGCACAAAAACATCAATGATCTCTATTAACAACCAGTATAACCCATTATACTGATTCTTTAAAGGAAAGCCAATAAATAAAGATTGTCCAGAGAATGAGACTGTTCATACTCATTTAAATGTGTTCGAGGATTGTATATTAACGCTCGAATGACACGTGACACATACGCTTGCTTCACACCGAGCTACACTTTAAAAATATTACATAAATGAGATAAGCATTAGCTTTCCACTTTAAAACCATCCCAGCACCGACTCGGAATTACTGACTCCAGAGGAGGTATTCCCTTGCTTTTCACTATAAAGCAGGTGATATAAGGAAACACCATCCCCCCCCCCTTCCCCTTGCTCTGAGTCCATCACCCCAGAACGAAGAGGGCAGCAGGACAGAGTCACTGCTGGAACAGAAAGCCTGCATAACTATAGTTGCAACTGTTTAGTGGATGACATTCTGAGCAACAGATAACAGACCTAAACAACGCAGGTTGCCAGAAATAGACTTAATATTTCTAAGGTAAAAATTTGTGAACGTAGAAGGCTGAGACCAGTATGCAGCCTTCATCAAATCGGTAATAGCAATACTATTAGCATAAACCCAAGATGTGGACAGCGCCCTCACTTCATGCGCCGAAATCTTAAGCACAGACTGCTGAGTAGAAGATAATTTTTCAGAAGCAGTACGAATAGTCAATTGAATCCACCTTGAAATAGAATGGACCGTGATGACCTTCTATTTGGCAGCAGAGACAGAAACGTTTTCGTCCCTTTCTGATAAACTCAGATCTAAGTTTGTAAAAATAGGCCGATGAAATCGTCAGATGTGTACCCATACGCGCAACTAGTAGAAAGCTGTATGACGGAGGGCCACCACGGATGCCGACATTATGTACACCATACAAGGTATTGGTACATACAGAAATGGATTGGAGGAGTGTCTAATTTGATGGATAAAGGGTTAATATCTCCGGATCAAATTATCAGATTTACATAAAAAACTATACAGCACAGCACATCAGTAACCTGAATAAATATATAAAGTAACATGACAATCGGATTGATATTTTTTGAGTTATCCCATGCCAAAGGGATTGGAGGAATTTTCAATTTGAAGGATAAAGGGTTAATATCGCCGGATCAAATTATCATATTAACACCAAAAACTATACAGCTCAGCACATCAGTAACCTGAACACAATTGTAAAGTAACTTGACAATCCAAGCAACATTTTTCAAGTTATCGAATGCCAAAGGGATTGGAGGAATTTTCAATTTTAAGGATAAAGGGTTAATATCTCAGGATTAAATTATCAGATTTATACCAAAAACTATACAGCTCGGCACATCAGTAACCTGAACACAAATATAAAGTAACTTGACAATCCAACCAATATTTTTCAAGTTATCGAATGCCAAAGGGATTGGAGGAATTTCCAATTTGAAGGATAAAGGGTTAATATCTCAGGATCAAAATAACAGATTTCTACCAAAAACTATACAGCTCGGCACATCAGTAACCTGAACACAAATATAAAGTAACTTGACAATCCAAGTAATATTTTTCAAGTTATCGAATGCCAAAAGGATTGGAGGAATTTTCAATTTGAAGGATAAAGGGTTAATATCTCGGGATCAAAATCAGATTTACACCAAATACTATACAGCTTGGCACATCAGTAACCTGAACACAAATATAAAGTAACTAGACAATCCAAGGAATACTTTCCAAGTTATCGAATGCCAAAGGGATTGGAGGAATTTTCAATTTGAAGGATAAAGGGTTAATATCTCAGGATCAAATTATCCGATTTACACCAAAAACTATACAGCTCGGCACATCTGTAACCTGAACACAAATATTAAGTAACTTGACAATCCAAGCAATATTTTTCAAGTTATCGAATGCCAAAGGGATTGGAGGAATTTTCAATTTGAAGGATAAAGGGTTAATATCTCAGGATTAAATTATCAGATTTACACTAAAAACTATACAGCTCGGCACATCAGTAACCTGAACACAAATATAAAGTAACTTGACATCCAAGCAATATTTTTCAAGTTATCGAATGCCAAAGGGATTGGAGAAATTTTCAATTTGAAGGATAAAGGGTTAATATCTCGGGATCAAATCATCAGATTTACACTAAAAACTATACAGCACGGCAAATCAGTAACCTGAACACAAATATAAAGTAACTGGACAATCCAAGCAATATTTTTCAAGTTATCGAATGCCAAAGAGATTGGAGAAATTTTCAATTTGAAGGATAAAGGTTAATATCTCAGGTTCAAATTATCCGATTTACACCAAAAACTATACAGCTCGGCACATCAGTAACCTGAACACAAATATAAAGTAACTTGACAATCCAAGCAATATTTCTCAAGTTATCAAATGCCCAAGAAATGGATACGGATGCCGGATGGACAGACGGACGGACAGACAGACAGACAGACAAAGGATGGACGAACGACGGATGGTCACCCCGGATGCCGGCATTATGTGTACCATACATAGTATGGGTACACATAAAAATGCATAGCTCTAACTGGACATAGCAAAGGCCTATGGCCGTCTGAGGACGGAAGAGCCTTAATAACAATAGGTTCAGGGTACTTATTAGGAGCCTGATTCTAAGCCAAAAATCCAACATCAGTAGTTAAAGTAATAGTATTACTGTTACGGTGTGGAAATATTATTGATATTGGTAACAGAAAGAAATCTGAGAATCGGCAACAATAACTATGAATTCAATTATTCTGAAATTTAATTAAAAAAAAAAATTAATATAAAAAAAATGATACAAAGATCTTTTACACTAATTGGTTTACAGAAAATAAAAACAGTGGTACTTATCAATTATAGAATTAGTCCAAAGTGCAGTTTGACAGAATCCAGTTATCCGGTGGTAAAGAATCTTATAAAGAAAGTTACCAGCTAGTAGTATTAAATCTAAGAATGTCTCTTCAGAAACAGTATCCCGTCGATTTGTAATAAAATTTTCACTTACAAATTTCAGCAGTCTCCAATAAAATATAATAAAATGCTCCACAAAATTCAAATGGAGTAAAAATCCAAGAAGTATTGGAGCCACAGGTAATTTCCAAATAATCCAGTAGAATCCTGGCTTTCACAAAATAATATTCTGTTTCACAGAAAGTATAAATTCTCTTTTCCAAGACGGAACAAATTCTCTTCAAAATACTCTTTAGGAATCAATCTTCCAAATTCAGAAAGAAGCACTGCTTCTATAATAAATGCCCTGTCCTAGAACAATAATAATCTCCAATGGAAACAACTGCTGTGTTTTAAGTGAAGTGAGTCTTTCTGAAATGGCTTTCTAAAAATGAGTTTTTGAATTCTGTTGACAAACCTTTATATAGTAACCAGATAGAATGTTCCAGAAGATGAAAATTCTTCAAAGTTCTAACAGTTTCTAGGGGATTCTGTTAAAGTTCAAGTAAACAAGGTCACTGACCTACTTAAACAATTAAACAATCAGCAGCTATATGTACAATATATTAGTGTAACAAAGATGTAAACAAAGGTCACTCAGTGCAAATGAGTCAGACCAGTCAGAAAATGCAGAAATAAAAATATCTATCTCATATAATTAACAACTAAGGATATATCAATCTCAATAATATATATGGGGGCTATAACACACCTCGCCTTAAAAGAAAAAGTTTGAAGGTACTGAAAACTTTTTATATAATTTAGCAGACTCTGACTGGTTTACAATACACGCACGATAATCTTCACAAAATTTTTTAATTTTAACATATATATACACTTGAAGTGAATAGGGACCGATCATATTTTAAATTAGGATATTCTGGAAAGAGCATCAGCTACAACATTATCTCTTCCCGAAATATGCCTAATCTCTAAATTATATTCTTGAAGGGCTAAACTCCACCTCAATAATCTTTGATTCTTGTTTTTCATTTTATTGATAAAAGTTAAGGGGTTATGATCGGTGTAAACTGTAATTGGGCATTGGGTGGTTCCTAGGTACACATCAAAATGGGTTAATGCCAAAATTAGAGCCAAAGTTTCTTTTTCTACCATAGAGTAATTCTTTTGATGTTTGAGAAATTTTCTGGAGAAATAACATACAGGGTGATCAATACCTTGGGAATCTTCCTGGGCAATATACCCACCTGCTCCATTGTCACTCGCATCTATAAATAATTTGAAGGGCTTTTCATAATTGGGACTGGCCAAGACATGGGAATTATTTAATAATGTTTTTATTCTGTCAAAGGATTTCTGGCATTCCTCAGTCTAAACAAACTTAACCCTTTTGCTCAATAAACTGGTCAAAGAGGAGACAACATCTGAGAAATTTAAACAAAATTTTCTATAATATCCAGTCATGCCTAAGAATATCATGAGCTCTTTTTTAGAGCTTGGTTCTGGAAAATTTACAATGGCATCAACTTTCGCTGCAATCGGCCTCACCTGTCCCTGACCCACAGCATGACCTAAATAATTTACAGTTGCTTTGCCAAATTTTGATTTTACCAAGTTAATAGTTAGGTTGTCTTGGGTCACTTTGTCAAAAAATTCTTGAATATGCTTTAGATGTTCAGCCCAATTTGTATCTGTGTGTATAATAACATCATCAATATAAGCTTCACTGTAATCTAGGTCTGCAATTAAGTGGTTAACCATGCGCTGGAATGTTGCCGGAGAATTTTTCATGCCAAAAGGAGTTACTTTACATTGATACAACCCAAATGGAGTAACAAAAGCAGATATTTCTTTTGTTTTTTCTGTTAAAGGGACTTGCCAATAACCCTTTAACAAGTCAAATTTTGTCACAAATTTAGCATGGCCAAGTTTGTCAATGTAGTCATCAATTCTTGGAATTGGAAAATTGTCTGTTTTGGTGAGGCTGTTCACTTTTCGGTAATCCGTACAAAATCGATAACTCCCATCAGGTTTTGGGACGAGTATACAGGGCAAACTCCAGTTGCTATGGCTAGGTTCTATGATATCATTGTCCAGCATATATTGTATTTCCTGTCGCATGATCTCAGCTTTGAAAGGGTTCAATCTATAGGGATGCTGTTTGATGGGATTTGCCTCTCCTACATCAACATCATGAAAAAAAACAGATGTCCTACTAGGCACATCAGGAAATAAGTGTTGATATTTGAAAATTAAATCAACTAAATCTTTTCTTCGGTCAGGCAGTAAATAATCTATTTTATTTTGTAGATCTCTCAGAACATCTGAGTTCTGTAACTTCAGAGGTACATTTTTGCCGCCTTCATCAATATCCTCCACAGGAATTTCCACCTCATCCATGTGGGTCACTGTTGAGACTGGTCGAGAGCTTGGTTCTCTCTCCTAATGTTTTCAACATATTTATATGGCACAGCTGAGTATTTTTGAGTCTTTCAGGAGTCTCAACAACATAATCAGTATCACTGATCTTGTGCTTAACAATATAAGGGCCTGAATATCTAACTTGTAAAGCTAATAATACTAGCACCTTGTCCCCGGGTTTAAAGATGCGAAATTTTGCCTTTTTATCATACCAGGTCTTCATATGACTCTGGGCTTTCTGTAAATGTTTATTTGCCATTTCTCTGGCCTTGTGCAATTTTTCCCTAAAAGTGGTCACATAGTCCATAAGAGAAATTTCAGGTGGCTCTTCCTCAAGCCATTTCTCCTTCAAAGCAGTGAGTGGACCCCTCACTGAGTGTCCAAACACTAATTCAAAAGGGCTGAACCCCAGAGATTCCTGTACAGTCTCAAGGACTGCAAATAAAAGGAGATGTACTCCTTCATCCCAATCCTTCTCATTATCCTCCCCATAGGCCCTTATCATGGTCTTCAGTGTTTGATGGAAGCGTTCAAGAGCACCTTGACTTTCGGGATGGTAGGCACTTGATGTGTACTGCTTAATTTTGAGCTCATACATCACCTGCTGAAAAATGCTTGACATGAGCCCTGGTCTGATTGCACTGACCTGGGTAGACCGAAAGTGGTGAAAAATTTTATCAAGGCCTTAACTATAGTCTTAGTTTTAATATTTCTTAGAGGTATAGCCTCAGGAAATCGTGTAGAAGCACACATGATGGTAAGAAGATATTCATTTCCAGATCTTGTTCTAGGCAATGGGCCAACACAATCAATAATAATTCTACTAAATGGCTCCTCAAAAGCAGGGATTGGTTGAAGGGGAGCAAGAGGAATCTTCTGGTTGGGTTTCCCTTCAATTTGACAGGTGTGGCAGGTTTTACAAAATTCAACAACATCCTGTCGAAGCTTGGGCCAGTAAAAACATTGCTGAATATGTGAGTAGGTTTTCCTAACTCCCAAATGTCCAGCCATTGGATTTTCATGAGCCAGGCTTATTATTTCATTCCGGTATTTAGTGGGGACAGCTATTTGATAAATAACCTCCCAATCACTATTGGAGTGTACTTCTGGTGGTCGCCATTTTCTCATGAGTACATCAGATTTTTTTAAATACAGACAGGGGAGTTTTGGGCCTCAGCCTCTGTTAGAGCCCATTCATGTGGCTCGGCAAGGTCAGCATCACTTTCCTGTTCCTGAATTGAAGATGTCCGGGAAATGACATTCAAGGAGGTCCCCCTATCACTCTCAGGTGTAGTGGCCTCTTTACAATTTCTGGAGGAGTCATCACACGGACTCAAAAATGTCTGAGACAAATCAATGTCTTCAGAATCCGTAATTCTGTGACTGTTCTTATCCTCAGCTTTGCTGTTCAAATCAACACAATTGAGGTTGCTATCAACCTCAGCTTTCTTTGCCATGGACCAAGTCACAGCACATGCTGGAAAAGCAAAAGGAAAACATTCCTTCAAATTAATAATACTTTCATCTGTGCTCGGCTTATCCACCACTTGAGGTTTTACAGTGACTTTGTCACCAGCTAAGTCATTTCCCAATAATAAAGAAATACCTTTTACAGGTAGAGTAGGTCTGATTCCTACTGTCACAGTCACATTTACTAAACTACTTCTTAAATTTATTTTATGAAGTGGGACATTTAAAGAATTTGACGCAATACCCAATACGAGAACTTGTGCCCCTGTGGCATTTTCTTCAGAAAATGGCAAAATGCCTTCTAACATTAATGACTGAGTAGACCCTGTGTCTCTCGGTATTTTTATTGGTAAGGAACAGTGCTTATCCCCTTCAAGGGAAACAAAGCCTTCAGAAATAAATGGCTTACAATTTTCTAAAGCGTCTTGCTTTATAACATAATTTTTAGGGCATGGAGCACATGCTAGTGCATTCTGTGAAGTTGATGACTCATTTTTCCGTTTTAACAGCCAGCAATCAGATAATGACCTGGTTTCTTACAATAATTACAAGTTTTAGTTGAACTGTTGGGTCGTAATGGTATAGGACTGGCATTAGATGACTTATGCTCATTAGGCTTCCTATTAAATTTGGGTGGTGAAAAGTTTGGAGGATTGGAAGGATGAGTTTTATCTGAAGTTGGTCTAGGTCCACTTTGGAAAGAATTTTTGTGGGGCCAAAAATATGTGGTGTTACAACTCATTTTATGAGTTAAGGCATAGTCATCTGCTAGTTCTGCAGCTCTGTTTAATGTGTCAACTTTTTGTTCATCCAGGTGGCCCTTTATATCTGAATGTATCTTTCCTTTAAACTCTTCAATCAGCATCATTTCTTTTAATTTAGAGAAATCTTTCCCAATTTCTTTGGAATGGCACCACCTGTCAAATAAATTTTGCTTCTCTCTGGCGAATTCCACATGAGTTTGATTTTTGTTTTTATAATAATTTCTGAATTTCTGTCTGTAGGCCTCTGGAACAAGTTCATATGCCTTAAGTATAGCCTCTTTAACAGTGTCATAAATATTGCTTTGCTTAGAAGATAGAGCGGAATAGATTTCTTGGACCTTCCCTTTCAAAACACTTTGCAATAGCAAAGTCCAGACATCCCTTGGCCATTCTAAACTTGTTGCCACTTTTTCAAAATGTGAAAAATATTTATCAACTTCTTTTTCTAGAAAGGGGAGAACTAGCCGAACATGTTTAGTAGCATTAAATCTACTTGGTGAAATTACATTTGAGCCTTGACGTTGAGATTCTAATTCTTTTATTTTTATTTCCTTTTGGGCCTGAATTTCAATTTCCCTCAATTTTAATTCCCTTTCCTCTTTTTGAGCCTGAATTTGTTCCCTTTCTTTTTGAGTTTCAATTTCCCTTACTTTTAATTCCCTATCCTCTTTTTCTTTTTGCGCCTCTAATTCTTTTTCTTTTTGTCGAGCTTCTAATTCTTTTAATTTCATTTCATTTTCCTGCCTTTTCATTTCTTGTTGCATTTCTAATCTCTTTAGTTCCAATTCTAACTTTTTGAGTTCAAGGGCATCAGTATGTTGTGGTTCAGAGGGAGGAGATTCAGATTGAGGCAAAAGACCTTCTTCCATATAATGATTAACAAAGAGCTGTTTAAGTTTATGTTTGATTAGACCAGGGGTGGCAGGTAATTGTAGATACTGAGCAAGTTGGAATAAATCTTCCTTCTTAAGAGATTCTAAAAGGGCCAAACAAGGAGCGCTTTCAAATTCAGAAATAAATTCTGTCACAATAAATACCATGATGAAAAGGTTTGCTGGTTCTCAGATTATATGAATAATAATAATGAAATTTTCTTAGAAAATTTAAATGTTTTGAATGTGAGCCAAAATAATAATTTCTCGTTATCTTATATTCAATCTCAGCAACGAGCCCCCAATTTCTGTTACGGTGTGGAAATATTATTGATAGTGGTAACAGAAAGAAATCTGAGAATCAGCAGCAATAACTATGAATTCAATTATTCTGAAAATTAATTAAAAAAAAAATTAATATAAAATGAAAGTGTCAATGACACTGTAGCTCAACTTATCAAGACAAAGACATGTACATGTATAGTATGTGACACAGCAATGACAAACATCTAGGTAATGACCTGATAACAAAGGTACATATAAAGTATTGTAACGGTCTATACATAAATACTGACCGTTGCCTGTAACAAATGTATAGGTGAAGTATTGTAAAGGTGGGCTACAGTCAGATGCTAAACTGAAAAGAAATCTTTGAGTCCCAGAGTGGGTCTGACTCAACCCCAAAATATTTGTTCTCATAGCACAGTGATAACAAAGGCACCCCAAAACACACTCGTTTCTGTCCCAAGGTGAAAACAAAGGTACCCAAGAAGTTTTGTGAAGATCAGTTCATAAATACGAGCTGTATCGAACTTGTGACAAAAAACTGATTGGACCAAATTTTGGCACAAAATGGCCACTGGCAGCCATCTTGAATTTTGGACCGCAACCAGAAACACTCATTCTCGTCCCAAGGTGATAACAAAGGTACCCAACAAGTTTTGTGAAGATCGGTTCATAAATACAGCCTCTACCCTGAGCCGTATTGACATGTGTGCTTACATTGTGTAAGCAGCACTGAATAAATCAAAGTTCATCTAATTTGCATAATTTCTGCACGGAAAAAAAAAACGTTACAATATGTGATGTATTCCATGTTACTAAACATTCATACAAAAATTTATTCAAATCAAAACTTTCATACAGAAGTTCTGTACAAAAGACTGATTGCACTAATTTTGGTACAAAATGGCTGCTGGTGGCCATCTTGAATTTCGGACCACACCCAAAAACGCTCGCTCTCATCCCACGGTGATAACAAAGGTACCCAAGAAGTTTCGTAAAGATTGGTTCATAAATATGGCCTCTAGTTTGAGCCGTATAGAAGTTGTGTACAGAACTGATTAGACCTAATTTCGGTACAAAATGGCCACTGGCAGCCATCTTGAATTTTAGACCGCACCCAGAAACACTCGTTCTCGTCCCAAGGTGATAACAAAGGTACCCAAGACATTTCGTGAAGATCAGTTCATAAATACAGACTCTAGCCCGAGCCGTATTGACATGTGTACTTACTGTGTGTAAGTCGCAATGAAAAAATCAAAGTTCATCTAATTTGCATAATTTCTGCACAAGAAAAAAACCTGTATTATATGTGATGTATCCCATGGTACTAAACATTCACAAAAAAAATTATTCAAATCAGCGCTTTCATATGGAAGTTCCGTGCAAAAATCTGATTGCACCTAATTTTGTACAAAATGGCTGCCATCGGCCATCTTGAATTTTGGCCCGGACCCAAAAACACTCGTTCTCGTCCCACGGTGATACCAAAGGTACCCAAGAAGTTTCGTAAAGATCGGTTCATAAATACGGCCTCTAGCCCGAGCCGTATTGGCATTTGCACTTACAGTGCTGAAAGTAACACCAAAAAACATCAAAATTAGTCTAATTTGCACAATTTACGCACAATAAAAAAACCCGTATTATATGTGATGTATCCCATGGTACTAAACATTCATACAAAAAATTATTCAAATCAGAGCTTTCATATGGAAGTTCTGTACAAAAAACAGATTTCTGCATCGTCGGTACAAAATGGCAGCTGGCGGCCATCTTAAATTTCGGACCGCACCCAAAAACACTCGTTCTCGTCCCACGGTCATAACAAAGGTACCCAAGAAGTTTCGTAAAGATCGGTTCATAAATACGGCCTCTAGCCCGAGCCGTATCCAATTGTTGACGTACGGACAGACAGACGACGGGCCATGACAAAAGCTCAAATTTGGCTTCGCCAAAGTTGAACTAAAAAATGATACAAAGATCTTTTACACTAATTGGTTTACAGAAAATAAAAACAGTGGTACTTATCAATTATTGAATTAGTCCAAAGTACAGTTTGACAGAATCTAGTAATCTAGTGGTGAAGAATCTTATAAAGAAAGTTACCAGCTGGTAGTATTAAATCCAAGAATGTCTCTTCAGAAACAGTATCCCGTCGATTTGTAATAAAATTTTCACTTAGAAATTTCAGCTGTCTCCAATAAAATATAATAAAATGCTCCACAAAATTCAAATGGAGTAAAAATCCAAGAAGTATTGGCACCACAGGTAATTTCCAAATAATCCAGTAGAATCCTGGCTTTTCACAAAATAATATTGTTTCACAGAAAGTATAAATTCTCTTTTCCAAGATGGAACAAATTCTCTTCAAAATTCTCTTTTGGAATGAATCTTCCAAATTCACAAAGAAGCACTGCTTCTATAATGAATGCACTGTCCTAGAACAATAATAATCTCCAATGGAAAGAACTGCTGTGTTTTAAGTGAAGTGTGTCTTTCTGAAATGGCTTTCTAAAAATGAGTTTTTGAATTCTGTTGACAAACCTTTATATGGTAACCAGATAGAATGTTCCAGAAGATGAAAATTCTTCAAAGTTCTAACAGTTTCTAGGGGATTCTGTTAAAGTTCAAGTAAACAAGGTCACTGACCTACTTAAACAATTAAACACTCAACAGCTATATGTACAATATATTAGTGTAACAAAGATGTAAACAAAGGTCACTCAGTGCAAATGAGTCAGACCAGTCAGAAAATGCAGAAATAAAAATGTCTATCTTATATAATTAACAACTAAGGATATATCAATCTCAATAATATATATGGGGGCTATAACAATTACCAACACTACGATAGTGAGAATCAACAACAGACAGTGCATGAAGCTCACTAACTCTTCTAGCAGAAGAGAAGGCTAAGAGAAAAGCTGTCTTATAAGATAAGTATTTGAAGTCCACCGTGTCAAGGGATTCAAATGGCGCTTCTTTAAGCTTCAGAAGAACCCAAGCTAAATTCCACTTAGGAATTAACCTAAGGGTTCTAGGTCTATTTATTGAAAAGTTTTTAACTAACTTTGATAAAGAGACATTAGATCCAATTTGTAAGCTATCATGATGAGCATAAGTATCCGATAGCATAGTCCTATAACCCTTAATAGTTATTGGCTGCAGTTTGATCTCGTCAAACAAGTAGACCAAAAAATTAGCAATGTCTGGAATGGAGGGATCATAAATATCAATAGACTGATCCCTACACCAACGAGAGAAAACCTTCCACTTTGCAGCATAATTTAGCAAAGAGGAGGTCCTCCTACAGTTAGAAATTGCGTCCACTGCTCGTCCTGCTTGCCGTGCAAGAGCGACCGCACAACAGAAATATGTGAAGGTTGAGACCTTGCAGGTTGTGATACAGTGCGCGTGATTTCCCCTGCGACAGAAGGTCCTCCCATGGAGGAAGCTTCCGAGGAATGTCCCACAACAGACACCTGAGTAGATTTATTTATCCATGGTCTCTGGGGTGACAGAGATGCTACCAACAGAATGTTGCAGTGAGATTGCTTGATTTTTAGCAATATCTGTTGAATCAACGGAGCTAGAGGATACCCGTATCCTATCATTCCGTCCCAAGAGATCAAGAGAGCGTCTACTGCGAACGCTCGAGAATCTGGGCATGGCAACACATACGTCTGCAACTGATTGTTGAGATGCATCGCAAACAAGTCTATCATCAGACAATCCCATTGGTAGCAGATCTGATTGAATACTCATTTGTTGAGAGTCCATTCTGACGACAACATTCGACCTTTCCGAGAAAGGGAGTCCGCTAGAACGTTCAGACGACCCGGCATATGACGGACTGACAGAAGAACCTGATGCATTAGGTCAAACAGAAGGATTCTCTCTGTTAAGTTGAACAACAGAATGGAATGAGTGCCTTCCTGGTTCCGAATATATGCTACGACTGTCAAATTGTCGGACAGAATTTGAACATGTGAATTCTGAATAATGTTCATCCAATGACATAGCGCAAGCCAAATTGACATCATCTCTTTGATGTTTATGAGCTTGTTTAGGAATTGCGGATCCCAAAGACCCTGGCACCTTGCGCCCCTACCTGTTTGACTCGCATCCATCATAATCGTAAAAATCGGATCCGGCAGTTGCAGTGGCACTCCTTGAGTTAACCACTGAATATCTGCCCAAGTCTGAATCTCTTGTTTTACTTGGTTCGACAAGACGATGTTCGTTTCGAGCAAATGAATCTTCACACTCCAATTCGGAGTAAAAAATATCTGGAGTGGACGAGTGCGTAGGCGCCCCATAATAAGATCCACGGCAGCTCCACATAAACCTATCAGTCGCATGAATTCTCTCGCTGTTACTACATCTGAGTGAAGACAAAGGTGAGCATAACAACTGACTAATTTCGCTCTGGGTAATGGCAGACGAACCAGATTGTTGTGGGTCTCGAAGCTCATTCTCAAGTGAATGAAAGACTTGGACGGAACTAGATCTGACTTCTTTTCGTTTACTATGAAACCGAGACGTCGGAGGAGTTGAAGCAGACTCTGAACATCGTTCTGAAGTGTTAATCTGTCGCCGTACCTCTGAAGAATGTCGTCCAAGTAGGGCTGTAGGCCGACGTTACCGCAGACGAATGAGCTTGGAAACGAGTCATTATTCGAGTGAAGGCCCAGGGCGCTAGATTCAGACCGAAGCACATTGCTTGGAACTGATAAACAACTCCTAGGACAGCAAAGCAAAGGTACTTTCTGAACGCCGGATGTACCATGACGTGAAAGTACGCATCCTTGAGATCCATGCTTGTAGCATAATCGTTCACTCGAATGCTTGCTCTCACCGATCAAATGGTCTCCATATAAAATTTTGGAGCCACGATCAGCTTGTTTATCCAGCTTAAATCTATAACTGGACGGAACGAGCCGTTTGGTTTTGGTACCAGGAACAGGTGACTGTAGAAATCGGGAGATTCCTGGTTTTCTACAACCTCTATTCCATTCTTCTCCATTAGAGATTGCACCTCTGATAGAAGCGAATCTCTCTTCTGAAGGTTTGATGGAAGCCGAGTCCAACGTGGACTTCGTGTTAATGGAGATTTTTCCCTGGACAGTTTTAGACCTTCCGAAGTAACCCCCTGAACCCATCGGTCGTCTGTAATTGACAACTAATTGGTTAAGAATCTTGACAGCCTTCCGCCCACTGAAGCGCAATAGAGGTTCTGACCATCACCTCCTGGACCTGCAAGGCTTGCGGGAGGAGAAACTACATCCTCCCCGACCCGCACCTCGACCAGTCGACCTAGGGGCATCTGACCGGTTGTCTTGGCCAGTATTACGCCCCCCTACCTGAGTCGCTACTCTGACGGTCTCTAGAGTAAGAGGTAGAAGTTTTCTTAGAACCTCTATAGGAACTTCCCTTGGACGTACTCGCCCCAGAAGTCCCTGACTTACTCCTCTCTGCTGCGTCCTGTTTTTTTTAAATGGACTTAAAGAACAGAGAGTCCGAAGTTTTCGTGGTAATCTGATCATAGATTAGCGAAAGCTTACCATCAAAGAGAAGCTCTCCTGAAACCGGAGGGACTCGAAGAGTTTTTCACCTTAGAATCCATTCTTGTTGCCACTGAAAGGGTGGAGTTATACGTGGAATATGCTACAGCCCTCGAAAGAACTCTCAAGGAAGTTTGAACATCCTGGAATTCTTTTCCATCGACTCGTTGTGATAACGCTCTGGTAAGGTGATCTGCATAAGATAAGGCGTCTAAACTGGCTCTGTTAGAGGAGATTGTCGTCTCCAACGTACTGGAGAGAATCGACATAGTCGCCGACATTGACAACTCCAAGTCTTCTGCCTGGTCGTCTAAACGAAGAGGAACTCTCGGAACGCCCTGTCCTGCCGTTTCAAATCTATTTCTACTATTGATGAACGGCAGATGTAGTGCATGAGACGATAAGAAACTGGATCTGCCAGTCTTTGAGGCTAGCCTGAAAATAGCGTCATTCAGCAATTCAAATGTCCGCGAGACATTTCTGGACTGGGCTGGAAACTCAGGCATAACGTCCTTATCCCGGCCAAAAAAGTCTGTGTCCAGTGACGCTATCAGTCTCTTATCTGGTATCGCAGCACTCTGGTCCGGAGGGACAACTTCTGGAAGGTGTTGCCGGATGAAATCTACGGCCACCTTAAGTTGTTCTAAAAGGGAAAATTCCAGCTCCGCTGAATCCCTTTCACCATCCGACTGGACCAAATGTGAATCTCGGTCGTCCCTTTCTGACACTGCAGGGGAGCGTACCGAACTAGCTTCCTCAGACAGTTCCTGATCTGAAAGAGTTTCTGAAGGTTGCTGGGATGCTGCGATGAGTAGTGCTATCTGTGATAGCAAGACCGTCACGGAGGCCTGTGGAGCAACGGTCTTACATTGTTTAGCCACTAGAAGCTCCTGGGACGGTAACTCTTGCGTAATTCTTTTATGTGAACGTCCCGACTGGTAAGGCCTCGTGTCCTTGGCTACCGGATGGAGTGACCGGGTTGACGTGGAATCCCTGGTCGGCGAAGCAGTCTGGATATCTGTGGTCACGTAGCCAAGGTGTGGTTGTGTGTGCTGACGTGTGGATGAGGAAGCCAGTAGACTAGCCGAGCCTGGCTGTCTATGCGGCGGAGCGTCCCGAGCAGAAGGAATGGACGTATGCTCAGCCTGACGAACGTTACGTACAACAACATCTGGGCCCAGATGTTGTTGTAAGAGAGAGAGGCCTCTCTCGCTCGTGATCCGGTTAGACCTAAATGAGCTAGCTACCAGACTGTCTGGCTTCCTCCGTTCCATCCTCCAATCCGTCGTTGCCGGGTGTGCGTGATCGAGTTTATAGTGCCCGCAACACCCCTTCTCCTCTCCTGGACCGCAAAGGATGAACCTGGCGTCACATCACCCACTTTACGAGTGATAGCTTCACCGGGCGAGCTAGCTGGCGACAAGGTCGTCAATCCTACTAAGGATCTTGGAACTTGTCGTATTTCGTTGAGCACTTTTGCAGCTAGCTCTTCATTTGATTGCGACGACGGTAGCACACTTCCTGAAGACATCACAGAAACATCACCCTGTTCTTGTTCCTCTGAAAAAGAGACTGAAAAACTAGAGTGACCATGTGGCGAGAGGACTGGCATGGACCTCTCACCACTAACAATATACCGTGACACACGTCTCCAGCGTTTGCCATCCCAATTGGCACACACTGAGCAAGAATTAGTGTGAGTACATTGACTACAGCAAATACAATGAACATGAGAATCAGAGGAAGACTTCCTCAATTTACAATTTGAACCAAATTCTTTCGTATTTGAAAAAATATTAAACAGCCGTAGTACTCGCACTAACCCTTGAAAATACAAAGATGCATAATAATAATATAATCCATTACAAAAATTTCGAAAAATAATTCAAAAGAAAAAATTTTCGAAACAATTTTGAGATGAGACCAAGTTCTCAAAGGGAACGATGAGCCCAAATGGATCCCAAAAAAGCCTAAGTGTGGACAAAAATTTTAAAACATATCTAAAAATTAATGTTACACTTACGGACAATATTAATGTATCTGGCTATGAATAAAACCTTAGAGAAGACAAGGAATCACTGTCAAAAGTAACTGTTGTCAATGTAAACAAAAGTGAATAAAAACCGGAAACAAGACTCCAGGCACTGAAAATATGGCCTGAAATCAGTAACCAATTTTAAAACACTATCTGATGTATAACAGAAACTTCCACAGAAAAAAACTGCAATACATCGGATGGTAGATGCATGACCAAAACGCCTAAACACCCCTAGGGTGAGGACGTAACCATGGGGAAAACAGAATAAACATTCTGTAACTATGCTAAAAACTCCCAAGAAATTTCAGTAAAAAAATTTCAAAAATTATGCCAAAAGCATGGGAGATTAGCTAGGGGGGTATCAAGGAAAGGGAGAGAGGAAACACTGAACAAACAGTGGAGATTTCATAGCAAGAATGAAAACATCAGCCCATGCCCCGAAATTAGGGAACATGAAATAATTTTACATAAAAATTATAAGTTACAGCCCTGAACACATCCTTCCACTGTTTCTTCCTCTCATCCTCTTATTTCATCCTTTTAACTGAGATTATAAGCACAGATATCAGTGAGATGTAACTGATTGAAGGGCCAAACAAAGAATGAAGATTTTGCGCCAATTTCGATACTTCCTTGACACTGCGCATGCGCAGTGGACAAAAGTATGGAGGACCATATAGGACATAGATTTTTAGGATTTTGATGCGAATTTTGGGGATTGGAGGGGCAAAATTTGTGTGTGGCCTTGAATTTTTAAGAGTTAGCACCAGCTAAGTCTGGGTCATTGGTACAATATAAAAAATATGGTTAGCATTTGGACATGTTTGTATAGCATTTTGCAATGAGCATCCCGTCATCAAACATCCTGACCCAGGTCACCTTGTGGCTTGCGTCAGTTTTACAGGTGGAAGAAGCTGGAGTAGATGGATACAAATGTAAAACCAACGAGCATCGGTGAGCAACTGTGAGGAGCACTTTTTGCTACAAGTTGTTCTCTTGAGTGAGAATACGGCAGCAGACCTTCCGGAACCATTGGTGCCTGCTGCTGTCAACTCTCTAAGTGGATTACATATATTTTTCATGTTCTATACTTCATAACCTTCATTTTGATGTATACATTTCTGTATATTTAATTTATGGAATATCAGACTTTGGGAATTTAAAAATAAACTAATTTTCCTTACTTACTTCTTATATAGCACCTTAAGGTGCTATATAAGTAAGGGTAATTTGTTTATTTTGTAATTCCCACCTCCGTTATTACATGTACATTAATTCAAATTAAGTATACACAAATTATACATCAAAATGAAGGTTGTGATGAAAAGACCTCTAAACATATATGCAATCAACTCACAGAGTTGATAGCAGGCACCAATGGTTCTGGAAATCTGCTACCGTATTTGTACCAGAACTGATAATAAAATCTTTCCCGAGAACAAATCGTGGTCAGATGTGCTTCAGATATCCAAGAACAAAGTTAGGCATTCAAAACATTTTACGATGCAGCCACAGGATTGCATTTAGGGAAGGGACAACACTGCCTGCATTTTTCTGAAGATGGGTTCCATAACCGAGACATGTGCATATCATGCTATATACCACAAATTTTCATCGAAAAACAATTGTGTAAATCTAAGAAATTCAGGCAGGTGTCATGATACCTTGTAATATGGCAACTGTGTAGTCTCTATATAATAATAGTGTATGAAGACGATCTTTCTCATTATTTGATTTTAGACGACATTGTATATCGATGCTTTTTTCGACCCAGATGACCTTGACCAAAATGTAAACAGACAACGAAAACAAGGCAGAGGGTTTGGGGATTTACCCCACACAGCTGGGTCACTGTATTTTGAAGAATTTTGATTTCCTAGTTTTCTTCTTGGTTATTATGAAGTACATTTGGAGATTTTGGACAGGGGTTGTTCAGTAATATTATTTTATTATCAGTTCTGGTACGAATATGGTAGCAGATTTCCAGGAACCATTGGTGCCTGCTGTCAATTCTGTGAGTTGCCTGCACATATTTTTCGTGTTATATACATGTATATCACCACCTCCATTTTGATGTATAATTTGTGTATATTTAATTTGTATTTATGGAATATCAGAGGTGGGAATTTCAAAGTAAACAAATTTCTATTACTTGGGTATAGTATCATACATATCTGAACTAAGTGGACTTCAATTTCTGGAGATAAGTGAGCATAGACCGGCCAACTCATTCGAGCTAAAAATTAATAATATTATACCGGTCCTCCTAAACACCAGAATGATACAGAATGACATTAAAAAAATTAACGGTAATTTGATTTTTCATTAGATTAAAAATTGTTCATATTAGAAATTATTAATAACTCCATACTTAATAACTTAAATGAAAAGAGATATTTATTTATTGGGGCTTAAGGTCACATCTTTCTACACAATGACTAATCATGACCATAATGAAAAGAGATTAGTATCCGTTTGATTTCTCAGTATTTTAAAAATTCTTCATATTAGAAATATTGATTTTGTTGTACCCGGAGCTTCTTTAATTAAATTTTTCACGATTATTCCTATTATTAGTGTTTGGAATCTAATATTATTGTACTTGATTACTTAAGTGAAAAGAGATTAGTATCCGTTCATTATTTCTTTGAAATCTGTAAGAGCAATAATAATAATTGCTAGACCTGAATTGCATTGATAAAGCTTTCACACATTAAATATTACTATCGAACATATATGTGTTTAATTTGTATTTTTTTCAAATTATACAAGAATTTAGATGATGAAGACAAGCTGGGAAAAGCTGCAAAAAGTGAGCATCTCATGATTGAAAAGTATGGCATTCAACTAGCATCAGCAAGTACAGCAACTGAAACAAAGGATGAAGATGGCATTGCATGTCAGATCAAGCTTTTCATCCCATCATTTTGAAGGACATTTATTCTCAGGCGGCTGTTGGTGATGCTGCCTTCAAAGGGCAGTTTCCAATGGGCAACGTGGAACAGAAAATCATCATCTTCTGTTAAGACTCTTGAAATGTTTAGAACTGATTGAAAATAGAAACGTCTATGATGCAGATGCTCTAGATGTTGCAAATATTAACTGTGATGAAATTGTGATTGATAGTTATAAGAACATTCTTAGAACAGCATGCAAAGTGTATGGTTGGTCCGATATGTCTCATATGTATGCTATTAGTGCAGCGCTGGGTATCACAATGAATTCATACTGTCCACCTCTTCATAATGACCATTTTCTATCATGCCCATTGACGTGCCGTGTGATTGGCCATGGTGTTAAAGTGTCTCAGGGTAAGTTAACCATCATGTGGTCACAATTATCTGTTCCAATGAACCAGAAAGATTTTGTTCCAAATCACTTTGTTCGCTTGTATGAACATCAAATAATTTCTGCCAGTGTTATACAAATTGACTAATCACAATCACATTATCATTCAACGCCTAGTAAAACAAACTGTACAGAGTTTTTAATTGACAAGAAGAGATTGTCAGACATTTCAGAGGAAACTGATGTAAACGTTGAGTGTAGTAACAGTGTTGAGTGTAGTAACAGTGTTGAGTGTAATGTGCAAAATATTTTATTAGAACATCCTAGTTCAGTGAACAGTGCAATTGATAATTCTGCAAATAGAACATTAGATCTGTTCAATGATCAGCAAATATCTGACATCAAACGTTTTTGTTGTAGTTACCCATTGAACAAATCTACTGTTTTAGGATTTGACAAAACATTTAACCTTTGTGAAATTCATGTTACTATGGGTTGCTTCAAACATCTTGCAGTTATAAGTAAAGATACTAAAGAACATCCTGTATGTCCAGGTCCCATATTCATTCATGACAATTCAGATTTCCAGACATACTTCACCTTTTTTTCTGAACATTCAGTGGCTTTGCATGACAAACCAGCAATACCAGTCATTCGCACAGATGACAAGAAAGTGATGAGAAAGGCCATTGATCTATCCTTTCCTGGTGGCAAAAACATATTGTGTACTAGACATCTTAATGAATGTGTCATGACACTGTAGGTTAACTTGTCTGTGTGTTGGGTTTGATGAAAAGGATAATGTTCAATGTTTATGAAAGGATTATGAAATAAGACAAGAATTGCGATAATTGGGAATATGTTAATTTCTGTTCCCTGTATGCTATGTTTTAAATAACAAGAGGCCCCAAAGAGCCTTAATCGCTCACTGGCCAAAGTGGTTCAAAGAAGTATTTGGGGTCACATTCAGTTAGACATGGTTCATCAACACTACAAAGGAATGAAATCATGAGAGACAAATTTTATGGAACTAGGGACATGGCTTGAACAAACTTGAATCTTACCCCCCTAAGGATGCTGCATACCAAATATCAAAAACATTCATCTGCTGGATCTGAAGAAGATGATTTTTAAAGGAAATTCCTCATTTTGAACTAAGTTATCATTCGGGCTTCCACAGTGAGCCCAAATATGAACCCAGGGACTTGGCTTGAACAAACTTGAATCTCACCCCCTAAGGATGCTGCATGCCAAATATCAAAACATTCTGACCGCTAAATCTGAAGAAGATTTTTAAAGAAAAATTCCTCAAATTGTCTAAGTGATAATTCGGGTTCCCACAGGGAGCCCAAATATAGACTCAGGGACTTGGCTTTAACAAATTTGAATCTCACCCCCCTAAGGATGCTACACACCACATATCAAAACATTCCGACTGCTGGATCTGAAGAAGAAGATTTCTTAAGAAAATTCCTCATTTCGAACTAAGTTACAATTCAAGCTCCACAGTGAGCCCAAATATGGACCTAGGGACATGGCTTGAAGAAACTTGAATCTCACTCTCCTAAGGATGCTGCATACCAAATATTAAAACATTCTGACTGCTAGATCTGAAGTAGAAGATTTTTAAAGAAAATTCCTCATTTTGAACTAAGTTATCATTCGGGCTCCCACAGTGAGCCCAAATAAGGACCTAGGGACATGGCTTGAACAAACTTGAATCTCACCCCCCCTAAGGATGTTGCATACCAAATATCAAAACATTCTGACTGCTAGATCTGAAGAAGAAGAATTTTAAAGAAAATTCCTTATTTTGAACTAAGTTATCATTCGGGCTCCTGTAGTGAGCCCAAATATGGACCTAGGGACATGGTTTGAATCTCACCCCCCTAAGGATGCTGCATACCAAATAAAAAAACATTCCAACTGCTGGATCTGAAGAAAAAGATTTTTTAAAAAAAAAACCTCATTTTGAACTAAGTTATAATTCGGGCTACCGTAGTGAGCCCAAATATGAACCCAGGGACTTGGCTTGAACAAACTTGAATCTCACCCCCTAAGCATGCTGCATACCCAATATCAAAAGATTCTGCCTGCTGGATCTTGAGAAGAAGATTTTTAAAGAAATTTGCCTGAAATGCACTAAGTTCAAATTTGGGCTCCGATACTGAGCCCAAATATGAACCCAGCGGGCCGATTTGAACAAATTTGAATCCGATATTCCACACAATGTTGCATACCAAATATTAAAAGATTCTGCCTGCTGGATCTTGAGAAGAAGATTTTTAAAGAAATTTGCCTGAAATGCACTAAGTTCAAATTTGGGCTCCTATACTGAGCCCAAATATGAACCCAGCGGGCCGATTTGAACAAACTTGAATCCGATATTCCGCACAATGTTGCATACCAAATATCAAAAGATTCTGCCTGCTGGATCTGGAGAAGATTTTTTAAGAAATTTGCCTGAAATGCACTAAGTTCGAATTCAAGCTTCTATAGTGAGCCCAAATATGAATCCAGGGGGGGGGGGGGGGGGGGGGGGGGGGGGGGGGCGATTTGAACAAACTTGAATCAGATCCACCCCACAATGTTGCATACTAAATATCAAAAGATTCTGCCTGCTGGATTTGTAGAAGAAGATTTTTTAAGAAATTTACCTGAAATGCACTAAGTTCAAATTCGGGCTTCTATACTGAGCCCAAATGTGTATCCTGGGGGCCGATTTGAACAAACTTGAATCAGATCCACCCCACAATGTTGCATACCAAATATCAAAAGATTCTGCCTGCCACATCTTGAGAAGAAGATTTTTAAAGAAATTTGACTGAAATGCACTAAGTTTGAATTCAGGCTCCTATACTGAGCCCAAATATGAACCCAGGGGGCCGATTTGTACAAACTTGAATCAGATCCACCCCACAATGTTGCATACCAAATATCAAAAGATTCTGCCTGCTGGATCTGGAGAAGATGATTTTTTAAGAAATTTGCCTGAAATGCACTAAGTTCAAATTCGAGCTTCTATACTGAGCCCAAATATACACCCAGGGGGCCGATTTGTACAAACTTGAATCAGATCCACCCCACAATGTTGCATACCAAATATGAGAAGATTCTGCCTGCTGGATCTGGAGAAGAAGATTTTTTAAGAAATTTGCCTGAAATGCACTAAGTTCAAATTCGGTTAAAGAAATTTGACTGAAATGCACTAGGTTTGAATTCAGGCTCCTATACTGAGCCCAAATATGAACCCAGGGGGCCGATTTGTACAAACTTGAATCAGATCCACCCCACAATGTTGCATACCAAATATCAAAAGATTCTGCCTGCTGGATCTGGAGAAGAAGATTTTTTAAGAAATTTGCCTGAAATGCACTAAATTCAAATTCGAGCTTCTATATTGAGCCCAAATATAAACCCAGGGGGCCGATTTGTACAAACTTGAATCAGATCCACCCCACAATGTTGCATACCAAATATCAAAAGATTCTGCCTGCTGGATCTGGAGAAGAAGATTTTTTAAGAAATTTGCCTGAAATGCACTAAGTTCAAATTCAGGCTTCTATACTGAGCCCAAATATGAACCCAGGGGGCCGATTTGTACAAACTTGAATCAGATCCACCCCACAATGATGCATACCAAATATCAAAAGATTCTGCCTGCTGGATCTGGAGAAGAAGATTTTTTAAGAAATTTGCCTGAAATGCACTAAGTTCAAATTCAGACTTCTATAGTGAGCCCAAATATGAACCCAGGGGGCCGATTTGAACAAACTTGAATATGCCCCCAACCCCCCCCCCCCCCCCCCCCCCCTCCGAGATGATGTATACCAAATAGGAAAGAATTCTGCCTGGTGGATCAGAAGAAGAAGATTTTTTAAGAAATTTGGAAAGAAATTCATGGGTGCTATCAAGAGTTATGCCCCTTGTGGTGCCCCCTGTGGGTGCGGCAAGTTTATATGTACAAGTTTGAATTGACACATGATGGGGAACATGCACACCAAATTTGGTTCAATTTGATCCAGTTATTTGGGAGGAGTGGTCGTTAATGTAAAGTTCACGATGGATGACGACGGACGGCAAGTGATAAGTTAAGCTCCCTTCAGTGAGCTAAAAATAATATGAGGTGTACACTGTACTAAAGAGCTGAGGGATGGGTTAATATGACCTCACAGTTGTTAATGTATGTGGTTCTCCAGTTAACATATGTCAATAAAAGTTACCAAGTTACAGTGAAATTATTCAAAAATGAGTCATCCTGTCAAGTTACATTGAAATCCCTTCATCAATATGGCCTGTAGACTGTGCTAAAGGTTTTTAGGCTTCAGGCCTGTGTAGCCATGACCGTAGACTGATTGCAACTAAAAGGGGACGTCCTCATCTCGGCACTATACTGATTCACTCTACTAAGTTACAATGAAATCCCTTCACAAATACGACCTGTAGTCTGTACTAAATTTTTTCGGGTTTTGGGCTCGTGAAGCCATCGTGGTTGAATGATCGCGACCAAAAGGGGACATTCTCATCTGGGCATCAACTGGAGTGATCCTACGAAGTTACAATGAAATACCTTCATAAATATGACCTGTAGACTGTGCTCAAGGTTTTCAGGCTTTGGGCCCCTGTAGCCGTCACAGTTGAACAATCACGACCAAAAGGGGATGTCATCATCTAGGCATTATATGGAGTCAACCTAACAAGTTACAATGAAATTCTTTCATAAATATGACTTACATACTATGCTAAAGGTTTTTGGGCTCGGGCAGCCATCTGGGCATAATCTGGAGTGATCCTATGAAGTTACAATGAAATCCCTTCATATATATGACCTGTAAACTGTGCTCAAGATTTTCGGGCTTCGGGCCCCTGAAGCCATCACAGTTGACCAAACACGAGCAAAAGGGGATGTCATCATCTGGGCATTATATGGAGTCAACCTAACAAGTTACAATAAAATCCTTCCATAAATACGACCTATAGACTATGCTAAATGTTTGGGGGTTTTGGGCTCAGGCAGCCATCAAAGCTGAATGATCACGACCAAAAGGGGACGTTCTCATCTAGACATTATTTGGAGACATCCTACCAAGTTACAATGAAATCCCTTCATAAATATGATCTCTAGACCGTGCTAAAGGTTTTTGGGCTTCGGGTCCCTGTAGCCGTCACAGTTGCCCAATTGCATCCAAAAGGGGACGTTCTCAACTAGATATTATATGAAGTCAAACTACCAGCTTACAATGAAATCCCTTCATAAATATGACCTGTAGACTGTGCTCAAGGTTTTTGGGCTTCGGGCTCGGGCAGCCATCATGGTTGAATGATCGCAACCAAAAGGGGACATTCTCATCTGGGAATCATCTAGAGTGATCCTATTAAGTTACAATGAAATCCCTTCATAAATATGACCTGTAGACTGTGCTCAAGGTTTTTGGACTTTGGGCCCCTGTAGCGGTCACAGTTGACCAAAAGGGGATGTCATCATCTAGGCATTATGTGGAGTCAACCTAACAAGTTACAATGAAATCCTTCCATAAATATGACTTATAGACTATGCTAAAGGTTTTCGGGTTCAGGCAGCCATCATGGTTGAATGATCGCAACCAAAAGGGGACATTCTCCTCTGGGCATCATCTGGAGTGATCCTACAGTTACAATGAAATAACTTCATAAATATGACCTGTAGACTGTGCTCAAGGTTTTCAGGCTTCAGGCCCCTGTAGCCGTCACAGTTGAACTATCACGACCAAAAGGGGATGTCATCATCTAGGCATTATATGGAGTCAACCTAACAAGTTACAATGAAATTCTTTCATAAATATGACCCACAAACTATGCTAAAGGTTTTTGGGCTCGGGCAGCCATCAAGGCTGAGTGATCGCTACCAAAAGGGGAGGTTCTCATCTAGACATTATTTGGAGTCATCCTTCAAAGCTACAATGAAATCCCTTCATAATTATGACCTGTAGACTGTGCTAATGGTTTTTGGGCTTCAGGCCCCTGTAGCCATCACAGTTGCCCAATCGGGTCCAAAAGGGGACGTTCTCATCTAGACATTATATGAAGTCAACCTACCAAGTTACAAAGAAATCCCTTCAGAAATATGACCTGTAGACTGTGCTAAAGGTTTTTGGGCTTCGGGCAGCCATTATGGTTGAATGATCGCAACCAAAAGGGGACATTCTCATCTGGGCATCATCTGGAGTGATCCTACGAAGTTACAATGAAATCCCTTCATAAAAATGACCTTATACTGTGCTCAAGGTTTTTGGGCTTCGGGCACCTGTAGCCGTGAAAGTTAACCAATCATGACCAAAAGGGGATGTCATTATCTAGGCATTATATGGACTCAACCTAACAAGTTACAATGAAATCCTTCCATACATATGACCTATAAACTATGCTAAAGGTTTTTGGGCTCGGGCAGCCATCAACGCTGAATGATCGCAACCAAAAGGGGACGTTCTCATCTAGACATTATTTGGAGTCATCCTATCAAGTTAAAATGAAATCCATTCATAAATATGATCTGTAGACTGTGCTAAAGGTTTTCGAGCTTCAGGCCCCTCTTCGCATTTTCTTGAAATAAAAACATAAATAATGCGCGAAAATATGGCAAACACATATTAAATGCAAGGGATATCATGCATAAAAAAGATATTTTTGGAGCAAAAGATAGAAGTATCACTTATTGCTCTGGGAAATGAATGATTTGAATGGAAGACGATAATAATCCATGTCTACAAAGTTATTGAACTTATTGTTTAATAGGAAAAGAAGCCATAAAATTATCATGGGTTTACTGGCTTTCATCTGAATCTGGGATACAAGTAAATTAGTCTTTGTCAATTTAAAAACATGGTCAACCTCTCTTGACTGATAAGCGTTTAATTACTGAGCCAGTCAATTGTCACATTGTGTTAATTGCATATGTGTGGCTTCATGAAAAACAGTGGCAAACAAAACTTTTTTATCAAAACAACGGGTGTCCAGTTGATGGAATTCCGAGGGCCTTGTTACACAAAGAACCCGTAGTAGCTCTTCCCGTTCTATCTTCCAGCAGTAAACTTCCTCAGATGACAATGTCAAATGTCATCTGTCACATGTAAGGCCAGTCGGTCTGTTGATATTAAGCACGCCTCCGAGACGTGATCACCCTTCAGTTTCATGATAGTCTGCAGGTGTCAATCACCAGCCGACAATGTTTTCTCCCAGTGATGGCGTCACACGTCTGTGATATTTGACAAAAATTGTTGCACATTTCCCAATTGTGAATATGTGTGATTTGAAACATTTTTGTGTCAGATTGCTGACAAACAACAAAGTAATGAACTTCAAAATTCTTTTACATCCAAAGTAAACTCAAAACTTAGAATGTACAGAATTACATGAGTTGTTTTTCACCTGGGACCTTGTACACAACATTTATCAAGCACTTTCAGAAATAAGGCGGTACATGTATTTCAGTTTTATTTTGTGTTCAATCTAAACTGTTTCACGGTATACCGCGGTATTGTTTTCAATACCGTCACCGGTACTAAAATCTGAATATCGTGCAGCCCTACACAGTTACCCAATCACGTCCAAAAGGGGACTTTCTCATCTAGACACTATATGAAGTCAACCTATCCAGTTACAATGAAATCCCTCCATAAATGTGACCTGTAGACTGTGCTAAAGGTTTTGGGGTTTTGGGCTCGGGCAGTCGTCACGGTTGATGGACCGTGCCCAAATGGGCAAATTCTCCTCTAGACATCATACAGAGTCATCCTACCAAATTACAATGAAATCCCTCCATAGTAAACATGACCTGCAGACTGCGCTAAAAGTTTTTGGGTTTCGGGCATGGGCAGCCATCACGGTTGACAGATCATGACCAAAAGGGGACGGTCTCATCTTGGCATTATACAGAGGCATCCTACCAAGTTACAATGAAATCCCTTCATAAATACGACCTTTAGACAGTGCTAATGGTTTTCGGGTTTTGGGCTCGGGCAGCCATACCAGTTGACCGATCACAACCAAAAGGGGACGTTCTCATCTAGACATGACTCCAAACCTGCTTATGAAATTTCATGTTGATCAGACAAGAACTACAGGGTGTAGCCTGTGCTAAAGGAAAATGTGAACAGACTCACAGACTAACAGACTTCTGCGCACGTGATGGCAATAGCTTATCTTGACTTTATCAAGTGAAGCTAAAAACAATGTGTTGGATTACTTGAAAGATAAAGTTCGGTCAAACAATAAAAACCGACAGGAAATTACGGACGCTTTGTTCAGTGTAAATGGCTTATCTATTGCCAGGAATTCATTTATTTTCGACTTGAGGGTAGAAAAAACACGACAGGTTTGTCAAAGAGTGGCTCCATCTTTCAGTGACTATCTGGAAACATGTATGGTGACAAAGCTCAAAGAAAATGTTTCAACTTTGAAGATGAAGGGTTTTGAAAGCTTATCAAGTTGGACTAACAATAACTGCGAAAGTATGAACCACCAACTCAAACTCGCCGTTAACTGGAAAAAACAACCCTTGACAGAATTGATAAATGCACTCTCTGATGTGGTTCGTTTATTTTATAAGGAGATAGAAAGAAGTATTGTTGGATTCGGAAATTTTCAGTTGGTGTCAGATGTGTCTAAAGTTTTACATTGCACCACAGGCTTGGAATGCAAAACCACAAGAAGGGAGGCAAAAACACACAAAAAGGTTTTTTAAGGCCATACTAAGTTGATTGTCCGTTTCTCAGGCCATTTTTTCCAAAAAAGCATGCGGGCGGGCATTCTTTTTTTTTTCTTTTTATTTTCTCTTCATATGGAAGTTCTGCGCAAAAATCTGATTGCACCTAATTTTGTACAAAATGGCTGCCATTGGCCATCTTGAATTTTGGACCAGACCCAAAAACATTCGTTCTCGTCCCACGGTCATAACAAAAAAATCTAAATTTAAATTAAATTAAATCTAATTTGCATAATTTACGCACAAGAAAAAAACCTGTATTATATGTGATGTATCCCATGGTACTAAACATTCATACAAAAAATTATTCAAATCAGAGCTTTCATATGGAAGTTCTGCGCAAAAATCTGATTGCGCCTAAATTTGTACAAAATGGCTGCCGGCCAACTTGAATTTTGGATTGGACCCAAAACACTTGTTCTCGTCCCACGGTCATAGCAAAGGTACCCAAGAAGTTTCGTAAAGATCGGTTCATAAATACGGCCTCTAGCCCGACCCATATTGAATTGTTGACGGACAGACGGCAAGACGGACAGACGGACGACTGGCCATGGCATAAGCTCAAATGTGACTTACGTCAAAGTTGAGCTAAAAAAGAATTATGACACATCGTGGTGCTCTAATTATATACCACAACAATGTATCACATTACTTTCTTACAAAGGTGCGAAATAACAGCGTCGGAGTCTGTCATTCCAGATGTATCACTGGGAGTTGGACAACTCGTACCCCGATGTCTGGACAATTCGTACCTTTTCCCGGGAAATTCCTTGAATCAATTTCGAACGAAGGAATTCCACTGGAAGGAATTGTAGTGTTTAGAGTTTGTGATGTTATTTTTGGCATCAACATTTTCCAAAATACCTCTTGTTCAATTTTCCGAAATGCCTCTTGTTGAATTTTCAGTCACAGGAGCATTTTGACATGTGCTGCAAAGCCATTCTCCCAGTTCCACATGCCCCTGCACAACCTGGAGATAAATTTCACGTTGGATTCCTGAATTACACGTTCTGTGTTGCCAATGCTGACAACTATTACATTGAAGAGCTTCCTGTCCAGGACGAACATTCTCCTGACAAACGACACAAGGATGGATATCCATCTTGTGAATGATGAGAATTGTATATCTGCTTTCATATATATACTGTTGAAAAAAATAACTTTACTTTAGAAATGTTCACCGACTGCTTCTATTAAAATGGACTCTTGTGGTTAATCAATAGGGATTTCACACAGCACACTTACATGTATGTTATTACAAGTATACTAGATTTATCAAAGGAGTGCGGGCTGATAGTTAATCAGTGTATTTTATTTATTTATTTATTGGTGTTTAAGGTCACATACTTATGCACAATGGCTAATCATGACTGTGACAGTTTTACGGGTGGAGGAAGCCGGAGTACCTGGAGAGAACCACCGAGCAGCTGCCAGCTTCCCAACATCGTAACTCTGCACGGCAGCACAGGCAGGGTTAGATTGGTTGAAGACATGCGCATCATCGACGTGCAGTATGCCTTACCCCCCCCGGCTCAGATGGTCACCCATCCGAGGACTAACCGTGTTAAACATTGCTTAACTTCGGTGGCCTTTTGATTAAGCAGAACAAACAGAGATACATAAATCTTGTTTGATTGGTTGGTTAAGTTATATGTTTTTCTTTGTTTTACTATAACTCAGTCGACTTTTCAGTTTCATTTCATTTTTTGGGGGGATAAACAAATTTGAAAATTGGATGTTTAGTTTCTTATGCACAAGTTTGACTTTAGCAATTGCCAAAACGTGAGTAAATAACAATTAAATGGTTAATTCATGAGACAGTGTGTTCACTTACATGACACAATACATACCTATAAAGGGGGTGCAAGACACTTCCCCCCTAACAATTTCCCCCCCAAAATAGTCATTTCCCCCCCAAAGTTGGTGATCATTCAAAAGTGAAAAAAATACAATTTCCAGTCTTTTATTCTCTTTAAAACATGCTCAACATATAAAATAAACATCATAAAATGTAGCACACTCACCAAAAAAATAATACTCAGTAGAGGTGGGGTTCGAAAAATTACGATTCATAGAACTACATAGCTAGCACATAGCACACAGATACCATATAGCTGTATACAGACTGTTACATTCCCTAAACACTCCTTGAATTTGTTTGAGGGTGTGAAATTGGTGAGTGAGTGCCCAAACAACTCCTCACGGTCATCAAATCGTATTGACGATGTAATAGTAAACCAACAATCATATAGCAATAAAATATCGCCATAACAAAACATCAAACTTGCGATAATTTGCTTTTAATCCATACTTACTGTTGTGCTCAAGTAAAACATTGAATGAATTGGTGTGAATTGGTCCTCATACATCGTTACATCATAACCGATATATTCTGACATACCATTATAAAATACCGTACTGACCAAAAAGTCAGCAAATTCAGACTTAAATTGAAGTCTTGAAGTATTTGTTTATTTGATAAAACCGTAAAGGTTGAAACTAGTCATACATAGCGGATTAACTTCCGGACAAATACCAAGAGGCTTCAGGTCAATTATATCAATACCAAAGCAAATACAAATTTTAATGTACCATACTAAAATGAGCTCTTATCTCAAGCTCAAAGCTCCCAAAGCTCATCAAGTACAAAATGTATAGCTCAGTGCCTTTCAGTTCGGGGATAATATCCCCTTGATTGGTGACAGTTACTTACCTAGATATGGGCCTCATGAGAATGTGCATACCTCCAACAATGCAGTGAGCACATATTGATAGGTCTTTTAGAACGGTCACATTTCATGCTTAAACTTATACGATTCTATATGAACATTGTTCCAATAATAGGGCAGCATCAGTTTATTGAAAACAATAATAGTCCTGGCGTCATGTTATTCTAAACAATCAGTAAAGCGATGCATTCGCCAATTTGGCATGCGTGCATAGATGGGCCTTAGAGCGAGGGCTAGGGGTGGATGGAGGAAACGGGTAGCTAAGCCATTCACCCTTGGTTTTCCACCAGTGCCATCGACTATTACGCATGCCTGATATGATGCGATGGCGGAAACAATACATGTTACACGCCGTTATCATATGGGCGGAGTTCACATAGTGAAAAAATGCAAGCGCCCATGCAGTGGTTACTCGAAATTCACAAACCACATTGTATCTGTCGCGTATGATGGGCATACATAGCGGATTAACTTCCGGGCCATTTCCTATAGGCTTCAGGTCAAACACATTCAATACCGAAGCAAATACAACTTTTAATGTACCACACCAAAATGAGCTCTTATCTCGAGCTCGAAGCTCCAAAAGCTCAGAAAGTACAAAATATTTAGCTAAGTGACTTTCAGTTCGGGGATAGTAACCCCTTGATTAGTGACGGTTACTTACCGGGACAATAATATGGGCCTCATAATTAGAATGTGCATATCTCCAACAATGCAGCGAGCACATACTGATAGGCCTTTTCGAACGGTCACATTTCATGATGTAAACCTATACGACTTTACTTGCAAAACATTGTACCGACCTCATAATAGGGCAGCATCCACTTATTGAAAGCAATAATAGCCCTGGCGTCGTGTTATTCACAACAATCAGTAAAGTACATGCATTCAACAATTTATTACGCATGCCTGATATGATGCGATGTCGCAAACAAAACGTTACACGCCGTTATTATATGGGCGGAGATCACATAGTGAAGTATCGTTGTCTGGAATGAGTACGAGAACCGGTCCTTTGCGAAAAACACACTTAACGGTCACAGAATAACTCGTACGTAATGCAAACACTCCACGGTTGCTTCCGGCAGCTCTTTGATGCCTGCCCTCCCCCCCACTTCACAGTTGCCCAATCGTGTACAAAAGGGGACGTTCTCATCTAGACATTATATGAAGTCAACCTACCAGGTTACAATGAAATCCCTTCATAAATATGACCTGCTAAAGGTTTTTGGGCTTCGGGCAGCCATTATGGTTGAATGATCGCAACCAAAAGGGGACATTCTCATCTGGGCATCATCTGGAGTGATCCTACGAAGTTACAATGAAATCCCTTCATAAAAATGACCTTATACTGTGCTCAAGGTTTTCGGGCTTCGGGCACCTGTAGCCGTGAAAGTTGACCAATCATGACCAAAAGGGGATGTCATCATCTAGGCATGATATGGAGTCAACCTAACAAGTTACAGTGAAATCCTTCCATACATATGACCTATAAACTATGCTAAAGGTTTTTGGGCTCGGGCAGCCATCAACGCTGAATGATCGCAACCAAAAGGGGACGTTCTCATCTAGACATTATTTGGAGTCATCCTACCAGGTTAAAATGAAATCCCTTCATAAATATGACCTGTAGACTGTGCTAAAGGTTTTCGAGCTTCGGGCCCCTCTAGCCGTCACAGTTGCAGGGCTGCACAGTATACTGCTTGGTACCGATATTGAAATCGTCATTGGTTCAAAACCGTCCATCAAAAATGAATACCGTGAGTAACGGTATACAATTTTGGGGTCTGGTATTATAATTTGAAATTTGCATTTTCTTGAAATAAAAACATAAATAATGCGCGAAAATATGGCAAACGCATATTAAATGCAAGGGATATCATGCATAAAAAAGATATTTTTGGAGCAAAAGATAGAAGTATTACTTATTGCTCTGGGAAATGAGTGATTTGAATGGAAGACGACAATAATCCATGTCTACAAAGTTATTGAACCTATTGTTTAATAGGAAAATAAGCCATAAAATTATCATGGGTTTACTGGCTTTCATCTGAATCTGGGATACAAGTAAATTAGTAAACATGGTCAACCTCTCTCGACTGATAAGCTTTTAATTACTGAGCCAGTCAATTGTCACATTGTGTTAATTGCGTACGTGTGGCTTCATGAAAAACAGTGGCAAACAAAACTTTTTTATCAAAACAACGGGTGTCCAGTTGATGGAATTCCGAGGGCCTTGTTACACAAAGAACCCGTAGTAGCTCCTCCCCTTCTATCTTCCAGCAGTAAACTTCCTCAGATGACAATGTCAAATGTCATCTGTCACATGTAAGGCCAGTCGGTCTGTTGATATTAAGCACGCCTCTGAGACGTGATCACCCTTCAGTTTCATGATAGTCTGCAGGTGTCAATCACCAGCCGACAGGGCTCGCCTTGAGTAAAATGGTTGGGGCCTAAAAAAAGTGCCCCACATATTGAGCTCGGGGGCTTTTCGGGGTTGATTTTCCATTTTGTCCATTATTGTTAGTGCTTTTTTGTGGAAAATGTTGGGGCTTGAAAAAAAGCCCCCAGCAAGTACTCCTCGGGGCTGGTCTCGGGGCCTGGGCTGATCAGCCCCGACTCAAGGCAAGCCCTGAGCCGACAATGTTTTCTCCCAGTGATGGCATCACACGTCTGTCACATTTGATAAAAATTGTTGCACATTTCGCAATTGTGAATATGTGTGATTTGAAACATTTTTATGTCAGATTGCTGACAAACAACGAAGTAATGAACTTCAAAATTCTTTTACATCCAAAGTAAACTCAAAACTTAGAATGTACAGAATTACATGAGTGGTTTTTCACCTGGTACCTTGTACATAACATTTATCAAGCACTTTCAGAAAAGTAAGGAGGTACATGTATTTCAGTTTTATTTTGTTTTCAATCTAAACTGTTTCACGGTATACCGCGGTATTGTTTTCAATACCGTCACCGGTACTAAAATCTGAATATCGTGCAGCCCTACACAGTTACCCAATCACGTCCAAAGGGGGACTTTCTCATCTAGACACTATATGAAGTCAACCTATCCAGTTACAATGAAATCCCTCCATAAATGTGACCTGTAGACTATGCTAAAGGTTTTGGGGTTTCGGGCTCAGGCAGTCGTCACGGCTGATAGATCGTGCCCAAATGGGGAAATTCTCCTCTAGACATCATACAGAGTCATCCTACCAAATTACAATGAAATCCCTCCATAGTAAACATGACCTGCAAACTGCCCTAAAAGTTTTTGGGTTTCGGGCATTTGGCAGCCATCACGGTTGACAGATCATGACCAAAAGGGGACGTTCTCATCTTGGCATTATACAGAGGCATCCTACCAAGTTACAATGAAATCCCTTCATAAATACGACCTTTAGACAGTGCTAATGGTTTTCGGGTTTTGGGCTCGGGCAGCCATACCAGTTGACCGATCACAACCAAAAGGGGACGTTCTCATCTAGACATGACTCCAAACCTGCTTATGAAATTTCATGACGACCAGACAAGAACTACAGGGTGTAGCCTGTGCTAAAGGAAAATGTGAACAGACTCACAGACTTCTGCACACGTGATGGCAATAGCTTATCTTGACTTTGTCAAGTAAAGCTAAAAACAATGTGTTGGATTACTTGAAAGATAAAGTTCGGTCAAACAATAAAAACCGACAGGAAATTACGGACGCTTTGTTCAGTGTAAATAGTTTATCTAGTGCCAAGAATTCATTTATTTTCGACTTGAGGGTAGAAAAAACACGACAGGTTTGTCAAAGAGTGGCTCCATCTTTCAGTGACTATCTGGAAACATGTATGGTGACAAAGCTCAAAGAAAATGTTTCAACTTTGCAGATGAAGGGTTTTGAAAGCTTATCAAGTTGGACTAACAATAACTGCGAAAGTATGAACCACCAACTCAAACTCGCCATTAACTGGAAAAAACAACCCTTGACAGAATTGATAAATGCACTCTCTGATGTGGTTCGTTTATTTTATAAGGAGATAGAAAGAAGTATTGTTGGATTCGGAAATTTTCAGTTGGTGTCAGATGTGTCTAAAGTTTTACATTGCACCACAGGCTTGGAATGCAAAACCAAAAGAAGGGAGGCAAAAACACACAAAAAGGTCTTTTAAGGCCATACAAAGTTGATTGTCTGTTTCTCAGGCCATTTTTTCCAAAAAAGCATGCGGGCAGGCATTCTTTTTTTTTTTCTTTTTATTTTCTCTTCGTATGGAAGTTCTGCGCAAAAATCTGATTGCACCTAATTTTGTACAAAATGGCTGCCATCGGCCATCTTGAATTTTGGACCGGACCCCAAAACACTCGTTCTCGTCCCACGGTCATAACAAAAAAAAATCTAAATTTAAATTAAATTAAATCTAATTTGCATAATTTACGCACGAGAAAAAAACCTGTATTATATGTGATGTATCCCATGGTACTAAACATTCATACAAAAAATTATTCAAATCAGAGCTTTCATATGGAAGTTCTGTGCAAAAATCTGATTGCGCCTAAATTTGTACAAAATGGCTGCCGGCCAACTTGAATTTTGGATCGGACCCAAAACACTCGTTCTCGTCCCATGGTCATAGCAAAGGTACCCAAGAAGTTTCGTAAAGATCGGTTCATAAATACGGCCTCTAGCCCGAGCCATATTGAATTGTTGATGGACAGAAGGCAAGACGGACAGGCGGACGACTGGCCATGGCATAAGCTCAAATGTGACTTGCGTCAAAGTTGAGCTAAAAAAGAATTGTGACACATCGTGGTGCTCTAATTATATACCACAATGACAATGTATCACATTACTTTCTTACAAATGTGCAAAATAACAGTGTCGGAGTCTGTCATTCCAGATGTATCACTGGGAGTTGGACAACTCGTACCCTGGACGATTCGTACCTTGGACAATTCATACCTTTTTCCTGGATGATTCGTACCCCGATGTCTGGACAATTCGTACCTTTTCCCGGGAAATTCCTTGAATCAATTTTGAAGGAAGGATTTCCACTGGAAGGAATTGTAGTGTTTAGTGTTAGTGATGTTATTTTTGGCATCAACATTTTCCAAAATACCTCTTGTTCAATTTTTCGAAATGCCTCTTGTTGAATTTTCAGTCACAGGAGCATTTTGACATGTGCTGCAAAGCCATTCTCCCAGTTCCACATGCCCCTGCACAACCTGGAGATAAATTTCACGTTGGATTCCTGAATTACACGTTCTGTGTTGCCAATGCTAACAACTATTACATTGAAGAGCTTCCTACCTAGGACGAACATTCTCCTGACAAACGACACAAGGATGGATATCCATCTTGTGAATGATGAGAATTGTATATCTGCTTTCATATATATACTGTTGAAAAAAATAACTTTACTTTAGAAATGTTCACCGACTGCTTCTATTAAAATGGACTCTTGTGGTTAATCAATAGGGATTTCACACAGCACACTTACATGTATGTTATTACAAGTATACTAGATTTATCAAAGTGAGTGCGGGCTGATAGTTAATCAGTGTATTTTATTTATTTATTTATTGGTGTTTAAGGTCACATACTTATGCACAATGGCTAATCACGACCATGACAGTTTTACGGGTGGAGGAAGCCGTAGTACCTGGAGAGAACCACCGAGCAGCTGCCAGCTCCGCAACATCATAACTCTGCAGTGCAGCACAGGCAGGGTTAGATTGGTTGAAGACATGCGCATCATCGACGTGCAGTATGCCTTAGTACACGGCGTCATTGTGCCCCACCCCCCCACCCCATGTGGACAATTGGGGTAAAGTGCCTTGCCCAAGGACACAACGCGGAGCCCGAATCGATCGCTCAGACGGTCACCCATCTGAGGACTAACCGTGCTCGACATTGCTTAACTTCGGTGATCTGACGAGAACTGGTTACCGCAACGCCACCTCGCCCCCCCCCCCCCCCCCCCTTAATATGTGTAACCACACAGCGGATAGTGCTTTTTAAACAAGGCCTTTTGATTAAGCAGAACAAACAAGAGATACATAAATCTTGTTTGATTGGTTGGTTAAGTTATATGTTTTTCTTTGTTTTACTATCACTCAGTCACCTTTTCAGTTTCATTTCATTTTTTGGGGGGATAAACAAATTTGAAAATTGGTTGTTTAGTTTCTTATGCACAAGTTTGACTTTAGCAATTGCCAAAATGTGAGTAAATAACAATTAAATGGTTAATTCATGAGACAGTGTGTTCACTTACATGACACAATACATACCTATAAAGGGGGTGCAAGACACTCCCCCCCCCCCCTCCATAAAGGAGAGAAGCTGTAGCTTTTACTAAGACAATTTGTACACTTTACCAAGACAATTCGTACCTTTTACTAAGACAATTTGTACCTTTTGTCGATTCAACTCGTACCCTTTTGGGAAGACAATTTGTACCTTTTGCCAAGACAATTAGTACCCCCTAATTTTGGTACGAATTATCCAAGGTACGAATCGTCCATGATACAAGTTGTCCAAGAACCGTTTCACCCAGGGGAAACGGTCAAATCGGCCGCCAGCCAAATCGGCCGCTGACAATTTCGGACGAATCGGCCGCCAGTCAGTACGAATCGGCCGCCAGCATTTTCGGTCGAATCGGCTGCTGATATAATATTTGAATATAATAAATGAAGAAGATTATCAGTGAAAATATTTTTTATTCCACTATTTTATCAGAATATTTTCATACAGATAAAATATTTTTTTATTCCATTATTTTATCAGAATATTTTCATACAGACTATAGAATAAAAGAAACTTTTAGATATTTACATTCAATATTTTAGCGGTATATTTTCAAAAAATACAAAAAACCTCAAGACATGTATGTGCACAATTACACAAATATTGTTACCTTTGCAGCATTTTTTTAAAGGCTTCTTTGAAAGGCGGTTAATAATGCACTCATCCTAAGGTTTACTCCACTTTTACTATTAGGTAAATTACTGGCGTGTGATCCAATTACTGCTATGACTTACTTATTGCATTCCAATTTGTTTGTTTCTTTATTTATTCAATTTTTTTTCTTCAGACAATTCGCTTTATTAAGAGCCGTCCAATGATGACTACCAGCCTGGCAATTAATGTCGGACTGATTATCATTATTGAAGGACTGTTAATAAAGCGAATTGCCGGAAAAAATACTTCGACTTAATCTATTTAAGTAAAGTATAAATTACTTACAGCATTCAATTTTTTTCTTCAGACAATTCGCTTTATTAAGAGCCGCCCAATGATGACTACCAGCCTGACAATTAATGCCGGACTGATTATCATTATTGAAGGGATGTTAATAAAGCGAATTGCCGGAAAAATTACTTATTTACTTCACATTTACTGGTATAAATTACTTCCAGCATTCATTTTATTAAGACTTGGCAATTAGAGAGGCAACAGCAGAGAGAGTTTGTCTTGGAGTTTTTACATTATTTTGATACTCTCCCCAAATAGCTTCTAAATCTGCATTGAATTTCCTAGTTTTTACTGAGACATGACGACTCAACTGCCCCCAGTTCACAAATTCCCGACCACTTGGGATGGAGGTAGCTTCCTTATAGAGCAAATCTACCAACAAGAAAAACTGCAAGTTACGTCGGCCTGCGGCCCCATTAATGCTTTTGTGCCAAGCTTCGCAGTCATTGTTGGTCCGTACGGTAAGTCCAAAGACTGACCATGTATGTGCAGGCCACACATTGGAACACACCCACTGATTTTCTGCATAGATAAAAAGTTCTTTCAGAGCAGATTCCCCAGCTTCCTCTTTCAAAACCATAAACTCTTCTTGAATGTGGGAGTGGTGTAAATAAGGAATGGCCATGAGTTTTTTAACAAGTCTGTAAATGTCTGACCGTCTACCATATCGATTAAAATAGTATCTGCTTCAAAGGGGTCGTTTTCATTAGTTTCTTCTTCCAAAATGGCTGTAGTATTACTGGTAGACGGTGAACTACAATCATGGCACCGCCAATCATTTAAAACCTTTAAGCCTTTATTCATCCGACGGTAAAAAGTCTGTGAGATATTGGTTTGGCAAGTTCTGTGTTGCCATCTATGACAAAAATCACATTGTAGGCTTTCCTGTCTCTCTCTGCACAACCTTGCACAATATACGCAAAGTGCAGGTTCCATGATGACTGACTCCAACACAATATTGGGGCAGATTTATCATAATTCAACTAGCTTGGGGATTCTTTGATATTGAAAACAATGCTCGAGATCAAAAACCGATTGATATCTTTTCAATAACAATGTTCAAAGGTAATCTATTAATCACAAACTCTCTTCGCAACAATAAAGCAGATTAGTAAGTTAACTGGTATTCAAAAACAATATACCTGCCGATTTGCAATGCCAAAATGATCATTACTGTACAAACAAACACAAACAGTGCATCAAAAAGTTTGCATTGTGATTAAATTACTGTCCAAACAACCTTTTCTGAGAGACAGTTGAGTGAGTGATGTCAAACAGTAAAACAGACCAGTCAGTGACATGTGTAACGCCCCTGGAGATGTCAATCATTTTCCGTTGTTTCTCCAATCAGGGCACTAATGGGATTGCATTTACTCAGACAAGAAAAAAATGTTACTTTTTACACATTTGGATTTTGGGATTCAGTGCATAATATTCTTACTTTTTGGGTGAGTCTGTAAAAAATTACTTAATTTTTGTTTATTTTTCCCTAATAAAATATTTTTTTTCAGCGGCCGATTTGACCCAAATTGTCGCGTCCGATTCGTCCGAAATTGCAGCGGCCGATTTGGCTGGCGGCCGATATGACCGGTAGCCTCACCCAGCATGTTTTAGTGACAACCAGTCCATTCCCCCGACTTCCAAGTTCCATGGCATATCTATTGTTAGTTAATCATCAAAATACATTCTGGGATGGAGTATTGGTAAATTAAATGTCATTCCGCGTCATATTTATGTCACTGAAATTGAATCCGGTGTCATTCCCTGTCATTCTGGTGTTTAGGAGGACCCTATCATACAGAGCCAAATAAGAATCACACAAGCGGGATTTTTTTCTGAGAACAATAATCTATCATACTTTCATAGTACATGGGTGATTAAATAAGTCACTCAACTCAAACTTAATCAAACTCAGTCAATCTCGACAAGAGTGAGCAATAGTCTTGAAGTTGAATAGAAGCTTCTTTCTCAGTTTCTGTATTGAAGATGGCGTAAGAATTGAAAGAACCTAAATTTCAACATACATGGAGAAACATGTGGCCCTCTGAAACATCAGGCAGCCAGTGTGCCATTAAATATTCAAAGATGGAACAATTCCCTTCAGCCGAGGAGACAGCGGAGAGTTCCTTGAATATGAGGAAATCTCACAACTTTGATTACATCATATGTTTCGAGGCATTTCACCCAATTCTCCGAAAAGAACGGGAACGAGTACCCACCCACAAAGAGTACAAAAAGAACGTACCCAATTTTGAATGCCAGTGACTACCTTCCACTACAAAATCGACCTACAGCGACTTCGACCCGAACAAGTGAATTGGACCTCGTTTTTTAGGTGACTTCGCCCTTCTATTAGGTAATGTCAACCCAGACGCAATGGCAAATAAAGAAAATGATACTAAATAACTAATTTTAACTCTTTTATTCATCAACTCAAAACAAGTCAAGATCATCATAAAACACAAAAGTCAAGTTAATCACAAAACACAAACATTATTCTGAGGGCCCGTTGGTTTTCGCACACTCTGCCAGGAGCTCTCGTACATTGATGTGCCCATCTAAATATGTGCTCAAAGATCTATCTTTTTCTAATACTGTCTTATTTTTTTTGTCTAGCTTTTTTATCGCTCTATTTCTGTACGCAAACAGAGTCCGCCTGATTTAGAGATGTAGGTTGGTGTGTTTGGTTTACTGACGTTTCGTACACAAGACGTTTCGTACACGCGACGATTCGTACACAAATAAGACGTTTCGTACACAAAAATTGGACGTTTCGTACACGAAGTGAGCGTTTCGTACACGTGTTTAATTATCTGTTTTAGACCTTGTATTATAAAATTATTTATTATTTTTGTTATATTAAATTAATATTTTTACATTTATGAATATCGCCTGTGAATATTTATGTAAAATTATTTCTGTTTTTATAGATACTGTTGGTGTTTAATTGCATAGGTTAATTTTCCTTGATTTCTTTTATTTATTGTTTGATTTTCTGTTTGATTTTACCGATGAGTGACTTGTTTGAATATTGTCGGAATGTTTTTAGGTTATTTTGTTTGTACATGCGATGGCTAATCTAGTCAGCGGTAAATTGCAAAGAGTCTGACCGTCGCCGACGATGAAAATATTGGAGGCCGGTTTGGGTAAAAATGTGGAGGCCGGTTTGGGTCAAGTGGAGGCCGGTTTGGGCCAAAATGTCGGAGGCCGTTTTGGCTGGAGGTCGGTTTGGGCGTATTCGTACATGATGGGGAGGGGCTCAGAATCTACAACATACTGGTGGTGTTAAATGACACCAAATACTGTTGCTATCAATAAAGGGCAAATATCGATAAAATAAAATCAGATTCAGTTAGCATAATGCAATGAGGTGATTCGCCGAAAATGTACAGTATCGCTGGAGATAAATTGTCATAAAAACGGAATAAAATTTTATCACTATCAAAGATAGCAATATATTTTATATTGATGTAATACAATAAAATCACATGCAGAATACAGCAAACACATAAAAACAAAACATGTTATTTTTGTGTAATGAATTTATTTTAATTTAGTATGTATGAGATTTCAACTAAAATCACCACGTATTTATTGGAAAATAAAATTATTTCATGCAAGAAAATAGTCTTCTTTCTTGCTTTTAAACCCCAAATCTGAAATTAGAAGGAAAAAGAGTGAGATATAAAGAGAAAATGCGAAATTAAAATCTGTGTACGAAACGTCCAGGCGTTTTGTGTACGAAACGTCCTAAATTGGCCGTGTACGAAACGCCCGTGTACGAAACGTCCAGCACCCGTTGTGTTTCAGTTGAACGTTCGATAGTGTATGATTGTGTCAATGAGAGCGCTATGTGTGTCATTGGCCACAGTACTGTTTGCCACGGGATTTTGCGTAGTGTTGACATACTTCAGATCAAGACGTGCTGTGGAACTGCTCGGTCGGGACTGAATGGTTCAATCAATTATTCAACAAAAACAATATATGTATGTGTGTGTATAAATTATTTGGAATATATAAAAGATAAGAATAATAGTAAATGTATGGAATTTATACTCCAATACATAACATTTTTTTTTTTTTTTTTTTTTTTTTTTTTGAAAGGGGATGCAAGGAAGTATTATAGCCTACTTTTAGAGACGCATATACGGTAAGCATTCCGGTTAATTGGCTTTAACAGTGATAAATGATTGTGATAGGTATTGTTATTTTTTGTGGATTGACATGTATATATTTACTCTAGAGAAAAGGGGAGAAGAGATGTGGAGAAATATGATTCGGTGCATGATAATGTTTGCTCACCGAATGAGTGTTTGAGAACAAAGAGTGAAAAAGAAACAGTAAGAGGCAGTGTCTGGTACTTAATTAAGAGTGTGAGTTATCAAGAGTGTATTCACTTAACAAATTTGATTTGCACAATTTTTTAAATATAAATACATTCTTAGCAGATTTTATATCAGAATTCAATGTGTTCCAAAGTTTAACCCCTACAAAGCTAGTACAAAATGATTTTTTGGAGGTTCTTCTATACTTAACAGAGAAATTTTCAGACTGTCGTGCTAGATAGGGATGAGATTCTTCAACACTTTCATAGTAAGATGAAAGGTTTGTTGGTAAAAGACCGTGTTTAGCCTTAAACATGACCACTATAGGGTGTTCAGCTTGACCATATCCTCCAATTTCAGAATTTTATATTGCTCAAAAATTGGTGTACTGTGGCTCCTGTATTTAGCTCCATCAGTAACTCGGATTCCTTTTTTTGTAGAATTGACAAGGGTATTATTTTTATTTGGTAATTATGTCCCCATATTTCGCAGCAGTGGTTAAGATAAGGTGCAAAAGACTCTGGAATAAAGAGAACAGTCCTGAGTTGTTTATCAAATTTTTCACCCTGGACATTATAGCTAAATTTTTGGCTACTTTCGATTTGATGCTATTTAGGTGTTCAGTCCAACACACTTTATGGTCTATATGTACACCTAAAAATTTAGTTACATAGGCTTTTTCAATATTTTTACCATTTATTCTAATATTTAAGTCCCCCCCCCCTTTGTTTCTTTATTTCCAAAAATCATAAAATTTGTTTTCAGTATATTCAAAGAAAGTTTGTTGACCTGGAACCAAGTATTGAGTTTACTCATTTCTCTGAAACTATTTCACGCATTGCCTGTAATTTGTTCCCAGTGTAAAAAAGATTTGTATCATCTGCAAACATGATAATTTTCAGTAAGGATGATACATTACAAATATCATTTATATATAGAATGAAAAGTGACGGACCAAGTATGGATCCCTGTGGGACTCCACACATAATTTTAAGAGAGTCTGAGTTAACACCATTGAAGGATACAAATTGATGCCTGCTATCCAAGTAGCTGGCTAGCCAGTTATGTGCCACCTCCCCCCCCCCCCCCCTGATTCCATAGGTTTCTAATTTTTTAGGAGAATATTATGGTTGATAGTATCAAAAGCCTTTATCAAGTCTATAAAAACCCCTAATAAGTATTTTGATTTATCCATAGCATCAGTAATTTCTTCAACCAACTCCATAATTGCATGGAATGTTGATCTATTATTTCGAAAACTGGCTGTCCGAAAGGATATTATTTTTAGCTATAAATGTCATTAAGCGAGCATTATAAAGTTTTTCTAACAATTTTGACCACTGTGGCAGCAGTGATACTGGGCGGTAATTTGAGAAATTCTGTGCATCTCCAGATTTGAACAAGAGAATTACCCGGGCGGTTTTCTTAGCATCAGGAAATATTCCATGTTCAAAAGATGTGTTAAAAATGTATGCGAGTGGAGTGGAAACATAAGGGATAGTAACCCTTTTTATTAGAGCCATATCGAGATCATCGTGATCTTTGGATACTTTACATTTGAAGTTATTTGCTGCACTAATAATTTCTTCTTCGGAGACTGGGCTGTGGGATATTGATGTTTTTATCCCATAGTTCATATAATCTTCAAATTTCACCGGTCACTTTGGGATGCAACTGGCTAACTTTGGCCCCACATTTACAAAAATTGAAATTGTCGGCAATATTTTTGTCCTCCGAAATAACCTGATCCCCTATTTTAAATTCAGTAGGATAAGATGATGTTTTCCTGTTACTAATTAAGGAGTCCTGTTACTAATTAATGGTTGAAACTGATGAGACTGAAGTTTCGAACATCTTTCGACTGTCGACAAATGGCACAGATGTAAGGTATGTCATGGCCCTCACAGTTTACCCTACGGTAATCAGCTCTGGACTCGATACGTGTGTATATATATTGGCCAGGGGCCCAAGACACTTGTTACACCAATAAAACCATTTGGCCGATGTTCAAAGTCGACTTGACTTGGCACATTTTTTGTGTTACATCTGAATAAACATCGAAGTAATAAAATTTAAGTAAGTTAAAATTAAGTAAGAATCTATCAGCTGGTAAGAAAAATTAAAAAATGAAGTTTTATAGTGAGTCTATTTGAGTCGATTTCATATTCCAAAAACTCGAGGAGAGTGGATCGAAATCACTTTTTGGGATCGGCACCTGCGTGTCGAAATCGTAGAGGGTTGTTTTGCCCGGCTAACCCAATCTCGGATATACAGAAAAAGATTTTGAATCACTATTACCCCCACCCCACCCCTGTCAACACACCTTAACTTTAGAACAGCCGTAATGTTTCATAATCAATTTGACCGTATTTGTCGAATATGGCGAAGAAAAAATATTTGTAATGATCACCCTGGACAGTGAAATTAGGTTCCATGACGTTTCGACCTTGGCGCGTTTTGGTCCAATAGTGATACGTGCTCCATTCATTGAGCGCACACGGAGATCCACACACACTGACAGCTTCAATCAGCAGGCAGACTCATGTACGTAAACAGAGATAAAATCTTATGTTTTTCAAGCGCCGAAGGCGCGCGGGGACGGTGTAGAGCAAGCTGCTTTAAACCCTTATAATTTGGTCATATCCGGGCATAGGAAAGAAAGTAGGAGAGGTGATTCCCTGTCGTCATTTGGAGGAGTTTAGCGTAAAAACTAAAATTTCTGTTTTCTTTTGGCGTTCAGGGCTCTTTGGTGATCTTAGAGTTGTTCTATGATGGCTGGTTCACCATAGCTGTAGATTTTTAAGACTTTCCGAGTAAAGACTTGGTAATTTCGTACCGAAGTTGTTGGATGTATTCCAAGCTCGAAATGCCAGCCTTCTTATCTTCTTGGCTTGGGGCCAGATGGTGGGGAGTCGTCGGAGTCGGTGGGGTCGAGACAACTTCGTCTTCGTTCACCTCCATAGTTCCATGAATGTCCCCTTATCCACTAGTTCTTCTCCTATCGATGAGAGATTCAGGGTGGATTTTATAGTGTCATGCATGTGAGGTGTGGGCCGAGAGAGCTTCTTTCTTCCTCCTTCTTACTTCTCTTCTTTTCCAGAAAATGAAATCGACCGGCATCCCGGTACTTAGTTGCTGGACTCTCCTTCCTTTCCTTCGTCCTTCTCTCGGTTTGAGATGGTCCAGACTCTCCCGAGTGGGGACCAGCGTGAGAGGAGATCCTCTCACAAAAGTACTACCTCTTCCCGAGGGTTGTGGGGTGCTGTCTCCCGTCTCGTATTCCAGTGTTAGAGGAAGGCTCTTGCCTTTCACTTGGAGAGTCCATGGATGTGAGAGGACAAAAGACGCCAAGAGCTTACAGAGTTCTCTTTAATTTTGCTGGGAGATTCAACGTAGCCATTGAGAGTAATAAATTGGGATATCTTCACACTCTGAAGTCAGGGTTTGGGGCAAGCGGAAAAGTGTCTAAGGTGGACAGAAAATGAGAATTTCCAGCCCTCAACAGTCCCAATTTGGCACATATTACATTTACCAAAGTACTCGAACATACCCAATATCACGCGACCAGGTCTACAATACTAGTAGTAGGAGAGTGATGGATCGGCCCTGTTTGGGGGGATCTCATATGTGACGTCATGTCACGTGACCTGGTGGCGCCATGTTGTGTTGTCATGGTAACCCGCGTGATCGATCATCTTGAGACGTCATCTCCATAGTGATACGTGGTGTGAGTGCGCATGCGCAGCGCGTGTTGTTAGGGTGACACGTGTTTCCGTCGTCCATTTTGTATACTGGAGGCCGCCATCTTGGTTTCTATGATACCACGTGGTTGCTATGTGACCCAAATCTTTCTAACAAGACAGGGGGTATATTTGGAGGATGTGTTCCTTTGTACAGGAGTAATTTCCTGATTCGTAGAATTACCACAAACAACCCGACAATCCGTCCAATTCACCGAAATTGACTTTATTTACTACGGATTCCCCATTTTATCGGCTTAGCACGTAGTGCTATAGTACCAAGGGGGTACCGGGGGTGTGTTCCTTTGTAGAAGAGTAATTTTCCCCAGAATCCTCGTTTAATTACCCAAATAAAAGTTGCACTATTTCGAATTCTTGCAGAATCCTATTTAGGATCGCGAAACTTTTGGCTTATAATAGTAGCACGTAGCGCTATAGTACCAAGGGGGTACAAGGGTTGAGTTCAATTGAATAGGAGTAATTGGCTGGCTTGGTATTTGCCCCATAGATTTATAATAGTACCGAGAGAGCCCTGTGGGTACGTTCCGTTAGACCAGAGTAATGTTTTTTCCCCCAATAAATTGTATAAGAGTAGTGCTATAGGACAAATTCCTTTGGTCATTACCCAGAATCCTCTATTTTTTTTTTATATAGTTTCTATTTTTAGTAACATCCTTAAATGACCCCCATCACTATTTTAATAAGTTCATTAACTTTATTTTTTAATGTGAGGATCAAGATTCCTTTTTGGATCTCCAAACTGACCAATGAAACAACAGAATTATCGACCAATCAGATTAATGTATTCCTATTGTGTTTCTTTCCCATTACTTTCTACACTAATTTTCTAATTTTCCCAACTTTAACCTATAATCCTATAGGAAACAAACACAAACCCCAATCAAGAATGAAAATATCGATAAAAAAAACGCTGTGACGTCATGACGTTTTCAAAAACGTCCGTCACGTCTAAATAAATTCAGCGACTTTGTGGAGTCGGCTTCAGTCCATTTTCATCTCTTGACGGAAAAGGATCATCTCTATGTACTCAGATTATTCAATTGTTTTTTGTGTGTGCTATTTTTGTGCATTCATTATTCTAAGGATTATGGAGACTTCTGGATTTTCATGTGAGGATTGTGGAAAACTATTCACTGCCAGGACCAATCGGGATCGACATAGGAGGACAGCTCATGGACAAGGTAAGACATTTGACTGTAACACCAGCTATAAGACATTTACTAGGAAAGATAAATTAGACAACCATAAAATCATGCTTAGATGTATATACATGTTTGGAATGTGGACAGGAATTTAAACAACTTTGACATTTTAATAGGCATAAAAACACCGCCCATCACCCTGTTACTCTCCCCAAGAAACGGAATTCTGAACGACCGGCAAGAACCCTGAAAAAAAACCCGTACTGTTTTGGACATTGACCCCATTGAATTTGATCAGGACCTTTTGGCAGAAACAAGTGATGAAATTTCAGAAATTTATCGTAGGAATTGGAATACTATTCGGACCCATCACATAACTAATAGGAAAATACAGGACATTTTTAATTACAGACTAGACACAACTGATTTATCCACCATGAATTACGAACTAAATAAAACAATCTTTCAATCTCAAAAAAATAAATTCAAAATTAATTTAAGCTACGGCTTCATTTTACGAAATAATGAAATAGAAGAACTTAGATTTTATCATCCTTCACAAAATAATGCCCGGGTTCTTGATAGGCCACCTCTTATTGAAAATGCTGTAAATTTTGGGAATTTCCTTGAAGACCTTGAAGAGGAAGACATTTTGGAATGGGCTAAGCAGCAACGACCCAACTCTAAATGGATTGTCCATCAATTAACCAATGTAACTTTTTATGTAAACAAGATTAAAAATCATCCAATTGGTGCGGTCCCTAAAAATCTTCCCAAGTATATTTTGGAAATCGTTCGATTCTTGTCCTTGTCAGTGATGAGAACCGCCATTTTGTTTATAATGACAATCTCTGTGTATTTCGGTGTTTAGCCCTCTCGAGCGGAAGTGACCGCCATTCTTTGAATACTACTACTCAGACCCTGTATAGTAAATACGCAAATGAACCAAACGATAACTTTCCTGGTGTGAAATTCTGTGAACTGCCCAAAATAGAAAAAGTATTTGAAGTGAATATTGAAGTTTTTGAACTTTTATTGGAAGATGATGAAGTTTTGGCTAAAATTATACATAGGTCTAATAGAAATTTTGCGAATACCATGTATGTCAATTTGTATGAGAACCATTTCAGTCACATCACTGACATTAATCGATATTGTAAATCCTTTGCTTGTCGTAAATGTGGTAAATTGTGGAAAACAGGATTTAGACTCAGTGAACATGAAAAAGCTTGTACTGATGATGTGTCTTATGTGTTGGTGGTATGTACCACACCCCAAAGACCATTTTTGAAAAGTTACATGAAGAAGGTATTGTTATTCCAGAACACTTACGGTCATATCCCTATTGGGCTACATTTGATTTTGAATGTTATTTTTATAAAACTTCTCTCCCCACTTCAACTGATACTCTTGTCTGGGAAGCTCAACACATACCTCTCAGTGTTAGTGTATGTAGTAATGTCCCCGGTTTTGTTAATCCCAAATGTTTTATTACTGATGGTGATACACAGACATTGGTTGAAAATATGATGAATTATTTAATGGAAATTTCTCAGAAAAGTTACTCTCTCATGCAAGAGATTCACATGGCCACCATATTATCCCTCAGGCAAATGGTTCAAGATGCTTTGACACAGGAAGGTACAGATTATACTAAACCCCACCCATTTGAAAAATTAGCTGCCGAATTTGATCATTACATGAAGGAAATGCCAGTCTTAGGTTTTAATTCTGGATAATATGATGTGAACGTGATTAAACGAGAACTGATGGAGTATCTGAAAAAGTATAACCCACTGTCTTTTGTTGTGAAAAAGTAACAACTTTATGGTTTTGAAAACAGATCATTTGAAATTTTTAGATATTTGCAATTACTTAGCCCCTGGATTTAGTTATGATAAATTTCTCAAGGCTTTTGGGTGTTCCATTACTAAAGGATTTTTCCCCTATGAATGGATTGACTGTATTGATAAAGTGGACACCACCGAATCACCTCCCCATGTTTCCTTTTATAGCTCTTTAAAAAAGGAAAACATTATTGAAGAAGAATATGCTTACTGCCAGCAAGTTTGGGGGGAAAATGGGATGAGGACATTTAGGGACTTCCCGATTTGGTATAATAATAGAGATGTCCAGACATTCCTAGAGGCTATTGAGAAACAATCACAATTTTAATTGGAAAGGGGGATTGATATGTTTAAGGATGGTATTAGCGTTCCAGGACTAACGCTAAAATATTTATTCAGTACCGTCGACGAAGGTATATCCTTCGAGAACATCAATGAGAATAACAAGGATCTTCATCATCTCATCAAGGACAATATTGTAGGGGGGGGGGGGGGGGCTTCTATCATATTCAATCGTTGTCATGAGAAGAATGTTACCAACATAAGAGAATTTAAGTATGGCGCAGAAGCAAAGGGATATGGGGGTGTTGTAGGTTATGATGCCAGCGCCTTGTACTTATGGTCATTAATGCAGGAAATGAAATGCCAACAGGTTGCTACATTAGACGCAAGGAAGAGATGGGCTTTAAACCAGAGTATTCCCATAAGTACGGTAGGATGGCCTATCAGTGGCTGGAATATATGTCTACCAGGGATGGTGTCCACATCCGACACGAATGCAATGATACAGAAAAGAAGATTGATAGACGTCAAGTGCCCGTAGATGGTTGGTGTAAAGAGGCCAAAACTGTTTATCAGTTTCACGGATATTTCTGGCACGGTCATGAATGTTATCTGAATATGAAGGACGGTACATTGGCCACTCACAATGCAGCAAGGGGTAAGTCCATGTCTGAGCTTAGGGAAAAAACCAAGGGAACCACCCAGTACCTACAGAGCCTTGGGAATGATGTAATAGAAATCTGGGAATGTGAGTGGCATCAGCAGAAGAAGACCGATACAGACTTAAAGACCTTTCTCCTGGAAAAATTTGGGACTTCGGTGGATGGTTCGATGACATCCAGCGAACTTCTTGAGAAGATCCGCACAGGCAATATCTTTGGCCAAGTGGAGTGTGACATTTCTGTACCCGACCAACTGAAGCCCTATTTTGAAGAAATGACACCAATCTTCCAAAATACAAATATTTCTCGGGAAGATATCGGGCCACATATGAAGGCTTACGCTGAAGCCAACAACATTATGCGCCAACCTCGCCGTAGTCTCATTGGTAGCTACTTTGGCGAAAGAATCATGCTGGCTACACCATTATTGCAATGGTATTTGGAGCACGGACTGGTAGTCAGTCGGGTGTATCAAGTCATCCAGTACCAGCCCAAGGCGTGCTTCCAAACATTTGGTGATCAAGTATCACAGGCCCGACGGGAAGGTATCAGGTAATTCGGGCTATGGGAAGACAGTCACTAATAAGGCAAAACATAGGAATGTAGTGTACTGTGATTAAGATAATGTGTCCAACCTCATCAATAATCTGACCTTTCGGAAATTGAACACCCTCACTGAAGAACTTTATGAAATTGAAATGAATAAAAGCAGAATCAAACTTGACTTGCCCTACCACATTGGTTTTTTCATGTATCAATATGCCAACTTACGTATGCTCCAGCTCCAGTGAATCGGACACAGACAGCTTGTACATAGCCCTTTCTGGATCTTCCCTTGAAGAAGTAGTCAGACCAGAGAAAAAAGAATCATTCTATCGCCAAGCGAATAAATGGTTACCCTCAGAAGCCTGTGATGCCCATATGGAAGATTATGTAAACACTAAATTAAGGGGAGATAACTGGATACCATCTCAATTCTGCAGGGACAGGAAAGCTTTTGATAAAAGAACCCCGGGTCTTTTTAAAATTGAATGGGAGGGAGAGGGGGTTATTGGATTGTGCAGCAAAACTTACTATTGTTTCGGCCCATCAAACAAACTGAGTTGCAAAGGAATAAATAAAAGACAAAATGATTTAACAAAAGAAACATATTTAAAAGTGATCAAAAACAAACAAACAGGAACAGGAAAAAGTAAGGGCTTTTGACTTAATGGAAATGGCATGTTTACTTACGTACAGACGAAAGACGGCTTATCTTATTTTTATCCAAAACGACTAGTTCAATTTGACGGTGTATCGACTTTACAATTGACAATATAATTTTTCTACAACCAGTGAATATTCTTCCACAATCTTTACAGAAAATCCAGAGATAAGCATAATTCTTATATTCAATTTATCCCAATCAATATTATTTTTATATTTACAGAAATGGTTATCCAAGATGAAAATTTTCTTTTCTTTTTTTTTTCTCATGGGGTGGGTGAAAATAATTACTTGTACATATTTGTAAATAGTTTATGGAAGGGAATTTGTTCTTCAACAATTATCATTCATGTTGTACACTCCTGGTGTAGGCTAAGTATACTCAAAAAAAAAAAATATATTTATTATTTTTTTTTTCAAAAAGTTGATTCCTGGTATCCCTTAGGTTACCCCTATTGGAACCAGATGATATCTAATTATATTTATTTTTCAAAATACTCTAAAAGTTATGTTTAGTTTCATTCCATTTTATTTTTGTTTAAAGTTGATTCCTGGTATCCCTTAGGTTACCCCTATTAGAACTGGATGATATCAAATTATATTTATTTTCAAAATACTCAAAACATATATGTTTAGTTTCATTCCACTTATTTTTTTTTAAAAGTTGATTCTTGGTATCCTTCAGGTTACCCCTATTGGAACCAGATGATACCCAATTATATTTAGTTAAAAAAATGTTTTAGGTTATCCCTACCAATGGAGTAATTCATGTTGTCAATTCATCATCATCATCATCATTCTCTGTTGAATAAATTTCCTTCTACATTTTTTTTATGGAAAATTTAAAAAAAACAACAAAAAAATTAAATTTAAGAAAAAAAAAAAAATTAAAAAATTAAAAAAAAAAAACAATTTCCTGTTGTGGGGTGGTAATGCTCTCAAGTTATTTGATGTTTATCTTCTTGACAAATATCAGACAAACGACCTGTCCCAAGTTCAGTACAAAATGCAGAGGGACACTTCTTACAGAATTGAAATTGAAAAAAAAGTCTGAACTGTTGGGGTGGGAATGCACTCAAGCTATTTGACTTATCTCCATAGGACAGAGATTTGTAGCTTGACCTGTCCCAAGTTAGTATAAAAATGCAGAGGGCCATATCCTACAGTTTAAGGATCAAGATTGCTGTTTGATCGCCAAACTGACCAATCAGATCGAAGTTAATCAACCAATCAGATTAATGTATTCCTATTGTGTTTCTTTTCCATTACTTTCTATACTAATTTTCTAATTTTTCTAACTTTAACCTATAATCCTATAGGAAACAAACACAAACTCCAATCAAGAATGAAAATATCGATCAAAATTTGCTGAATTGTGGTGTTGTTTTCAAACACGTCCGTCAAAGATATATAAGATTAGACGAAGAATGGACTTGGCATCATTTACGATCGAACCATTGACAGAGAAGATGTTCCGACTTGGTAGCAAGCAGACTTACACTAATGTCAACAGTACCAGGGTGAACTGAAGATACATGTTCGAAGATGCTTTGAGGGTAAAGACCAGAAACCTTATCCAATGAAGACTGGGATTGCACTATCTTTATAAGAATGGAATGCACTGAAATCCCAAATAGATGAAATAGATGCAGCCATCAACACCCAACAAAGAGCTTTAACTGAAGATACTAAACCTTCTGATGACTTCATAAAGCCAAGGGAACCACCTTTGAAGAAGAAGAAGATCACAGTAAGAAGAACCAAACCACTACCATTGATCGTTGATGAAATTGATATTGAACTCAGCCAAGTTCACTTGCAACATGAACTTTGTTTGGCATATGCTCATTATGTGGAAGAGAATATTGACGCTGTAGTAAAAGAAAAATGTTATGGATGTACAGTCGATCATCCAAGTCAGATTCAGCATAATGTATGCCTCATGATGTCTGAAGAAGAGAAGATTATAACATGTTTTAGTGAAGCACTTGAAAGAGTTAACAAGAATGATGTCCATCTACTGTAGCACCATAATACTTCTGAAATGAATCCACCACCAGTACAGAAAGAGTGTGAAGATATGTTCGAGAAACCTCTCACAAATGAACAGAGATGTTGTATTATGGATTTGGTGATTGAATGCATGACCTTCAAGAAACCACTCAGTATGAAGATGTAAATAGATGTTTTTTTTATAAAATAAAAAAAAAAAAAAAAAAAGTATAAAAAATTTAAAAAAAATAAAAAAAAATAAAAAAATGTTGTGGTTGCCCTTTAGCCACCTGATGAGTTTCCCTTGGGCAAGAACGAAACATTTTATTCTGAATTTTGTTTTGGCAACCACAGAAAAAGGTGTTGTGGATGTCTTCAAATCACCTGATAGGTTACTTTTGGGCAAGGACGAACCTTTTTCTTTCAACAAAAATGAAATTTACTTCCCCTGCATACAGTACACGCATACACATTTTTTAACTTGCTGTCCCCTTCCCCAAAACGTATAAAAGGGTGAGTAGTTCCCACATAGAACAACAAATATGCATCCCCGTTGGAAGCATCCATTCACTTGTTTATTGTGTGGTCCCACGGGTAGTGGTAAATCGGGTTATTCAAAACATTCAAAATATTATATCACCTGTTCCAAATCACATCATTTGGTTTTATGGTGAATGGCAACCGTTATACAATACTTTACCCCAAGTACAATTCGTAGAGGGTCTCCCTCAAGAATTAAAATCTGACAGTTTAGTCATATTGGATGATCTGATGCTCGATGCAGATGTTCGAGTGTCTAGATTATTTACTAAAGGTAGTCATCACCGTAAGATTAGTGTGATGTACATTGTTCAAAATTTATTCCACAAAAATAAAGTCCATAGGACTGTAGCTCTCAAAAGTCATTACATGATCTTGTTTAAAAATTCTAGGGATCGTTCTCAGATTTCACATTTGGCAGCACAATTGTATCCTGGTCATCCCAAGTTTCTGAGAGAAGTTTTCAAAGATGCTACTTCGACACCATATGGTTACCTTTTAATCGATCTCAAACAAGGTACTCCTGAACACATGAGATTAAGAAGTCAAATTTTCCCAGGGGAAACCCAACATGTGTACCTCCGAAAAGTATAAAAGGGGAGCAACAAGTCTCTCAAGTCAGAAGTATGTCTGACCGTCTCAAGCGCAACATCGCTCTTCTCAAGCTTCTTAATAAATCGAAACCCACACTCGTTAAATCCTTACTAAAACATGCAGACAAAGAATTGATTACTTGTTTGTGCGACCATGCCTCGAATATCTTGAAAGGGGCAGTCCCTCTGACCAAAGCTCCGAGAACCAAACTCGTTCGTCAGAAACAACTAGCGAGGGCAGTGGCAAATAAAGGCACCTCTGACAAAAAGAGGAGACAAATCGTACAGAAAGGGGGATCCTTGGGGGCATTGCTACCTCCTGTACCATTGGGTGCTGTTAAAGGTATTTTTGGATAATGATGGAATATGCAAAGAAGATGGCTTTGGTAGAACCAAGGTTATTGGAACGTCTACAAGAGACTACAAGACAACCGAATGAACTGGCTGTTTCATCATTGGATCGAGAAATGAGAGATATTCTCGATGCCCGAGAAATGAGAGATATTCTCGATGCCCCTTTTCTTTCAGCTGATGAAAAGATGACACATTATAATCAGATTTTACAAAGATACTTGACATTTCAACAAAAATTAATGACTCCTCAACTGATTAAAGTCGAAATCAAGAAAAATAATAAAGATGAAGACATTCTCGATTCTGTACCTATGACAATGAAAAGAAAGGGAAAGTTGTTGTTGAATCGTATTAGAAGTGACCCAAATATATCTTGGAATGAGAAGGGTGAATTAGTCTACAAAGATAAAACAGTGATAGGGCCGAATGTAACAGATCTTCTAAACGATTTACTTAGAAGACGAAAATCATTCCAACCAAAGGGATGGGAAGTGTTGGCTGAAGCTTTGAGAGATAGTAAGAATTGATTGGTCATAAAGAACGTTGGGATTTTATGAAACAGGCACTGATAAAGTCGGAGCCTAAACAACCAAAGAAAACAGAAACGCCAAAGTGGACCAAAAAAGGAGGGTATAAATAGAGCTGACACATGAAAAAAAGACAGTCTTGGAAGCATTTTTCTTTGATTCTGAAGCTCCTGGAAGTTTTGGTGGTATAGACGCTCTTCGTAGAGCGTCCAAGAAAAAGACTAAACAAGTTGTGAAATGGTTGGAGACTCAAGACACATACACTCTTCACAAACCTGTTCGTCATAAATTTCCTAGAAGGAAAGTGATAGTTAGTGGTATCGATGCACAATGGCAAGCTGATTTGGTAGATGTAGCAAACATAAGTAAATTCAACAAAAACACAAAATTTTTGTTGACATGTATAGATGTGTTTAGTAAATATGCTTGGGTCATACCTCTCAAAAACCAACTTGGTGACACCATCGTTAAAGCTTTTACTAAAATTTTTAAACAAGGTCATTAACCAATAGAATTACAAACTGATCAAGGCAAAGAATTTCTAAACAGAAAATTTCAGAATTTTCTCAAAGATCACAAAGTCGACTTTTTCACTGCATAAAATGTGGAAACAAAATGTTCCATAGTAGAAAGATTCAATAGAACTTTTAAAACCAAAATGTGGAAATATTTTACCAAGAACGATACACTACTTTTTCCACTTCAAAAGTTGGTGAAATCATATAATCATTCTCATCATCGTAGTATAGGTATGGCCCCAATTGCTATGAACTTTGAAAATCAAGAAGAGGTTTGGCAAAGGTTGTATGGCAAACCCATAAAACACAAGATTCCAAAATTCAAAATGGGAGACAGAGTGAGAATCAGTAAAGTTAAGAAAACGTCTGAGAAAGGTTATTTGCCCAATTGGACTGAAGAGTTATTCACAGTGGTAGCCATCAAAAAGGTCATGCAGTCACATATGTCTTACAAGATGATAATGGGGAAATATTGAAAGGGTCGTTCTACACTAAAGAGCTTCAGCAAGTTTCACATAAAACTATTTACAAAATCGAACAAGTACTCAAGAAACATGGTTGTGGTAAGAAAAGGGAATTGTTCGTAAAGTGGTTAGGATTCCCTGCTTCGTTTAATTCGTGGATCAAGCAGAGTCAGCTCGCCTATAAAGGGAAGTGAACCTCTGAGGTTTCTTCAAAATGGAAGAAGGATCGAACAGTTCTTGGCCACTGTTTGGAAAAAGAATTTCAAGGAGCGAGATCACTTATTTTTCACAAATAATCATTTTGTACATCATCATCTTTACCAGTGTTGTTAATCTCACTCTCGAGAACACAGACAGCAAATTGTGGACTGCTCTCTTGATTAGTAGCATAGGATATTTGTTACCTAATCCAACCATTAAGAAAAAGTAATGTTTTATTTGACTCTACCAAGTAATAGTTCTAAGAACGTGTTTCTGGAAAACACGTTGACTACGTACACCACTCAGTTATCACAACCAGTGAATCTCATGGGAGAATGGCAAGTAGGTCTAGTAGAGATCCAGTATCCAAATACTTGGTTCAATATTCGTGGGGAAGAAGCTTTCATTACAGTGTTCTGGTCTTCGAAAAAGAATTATAGACTTACTCTCAAGGAAGGTCAATATTCGGATCCCACTGATGTGATACGGGCTATGAATGGTGTTAAAGAATTACTCTTGACTCGTCACGATAAGATAGATTTTGAATTGGATGAAGTGACTGGTAAAGTTTGTATCATGGTACGTGATGGAGTCGTGGTCACATTGAGCCCTACTTTTCAAAATATTTTGGGATTTAATGAGTATGTTTTTAAATCAGGAACTTACAATTCTTCCAGAGTTGCTGATGTCAACCAAGAATTTTATTCACTCTATGTATACTGTGACTTGGTTCGTGACCAAGTCGTGGGAGACACAAGAATACCCCTTCTTCGTATCATACTTGAACGTGGAAAATATGGGAATATCATCTCTAAAACTTTTGAGAATGTGTATTATGTACCATTAATCCACAGCTACCTAATATTTCTTTTGTTCTCTGTCATGAAAACAAGTCCTATAAAATCACACCAAGTACGGTTTTGATGAGAACAGCTCAGTAAAACAGTACCAATATCTGGATATTGAGACAGTTTTGAAACAGTCCCAATAACTAGATATTTGTACGATTGTCACTGTACTGTAATCATAACCATTCAAACGTAAAGATGCTGTAAAGGAGGTGTGAAAAACTTTCTAACACATGAATTATCGACAAGCTTTTCTCGACAGAGCTACTGAATTGAGTGTGCATCGTGTCCAAATTATAATGTACTTTTTAATTTTTTGTTGCTTTTAATAACCAACAGCCCTGGTAACCTAAAAAGACTCATGTGGAAACCTCGGAAGTGAAGCAGTGCTTGTTTGCTGTGGTAAACAAGTTCAGTTTTACTGGTAAAATAGGACCTGGTCACCAGTGCCCAGGGTAGATTTATTTAATTATTTATTTATTGGTGTTTAAGGTCACATACTTATGCACAATGGCTAATCGTGACCGTGACAGTTTTACAGGTGGAGGAAGCCGGAGTACCCAGAAAGAACCACCGAGCAATGATGAGCAGCTGTCAGCTCCCCAACATCGTAACTCTGAACCCTACACCGCAGCACAGGCAGGGTTAGATTGGTTGAAGACATGCGCACCATCGACATGCAGTACGCCTCAGTACACAGCATCATCGTGCCCCCATGTAGGCAATCAGGGTGAAGTGTCTAGCCCAAGGATACAACACGGTTGCCGCAGGTGGGATTCGAACCGAGGACCTCTACCAACTGAGCCACCGCGCCCCACCCGGGGTAGAAGTCCCCTAAAATGGGCAGCATGGGTGTAAACATGGGTGGCTAAACTTGTCTTTACACCTTTTTTGCAGTCACAATTAGCCATAGCTGCAGAAAAGTGACCTTAAACACCAGTAAATAAATAAATAACCTAAAAAACACCCTTTTTCAAATAAGACGGCAATCAGGCACCACCACCCGCCACCCCTGAGGGAAAGTGAACCTCTTCTTCAGATAAAAAAAAGAATTATTCTTCCAAATGCTTTAAAAATGAATGATTATTAAATTTATCTGCCGCACTTTTGATGAGGGATTGAATAAGTGTTCCACCCTTGAGCTGAGACATTATATTAGCGGGAGAACAAATTACGACATGATGTGAGTTCACTTTGAAGCCACAGATCTGTTCACAATATCTGAACTCCTGATGCGTGTCTTAACTTCAATAGACTTTCTAGCAAGCAAACAATGGGTTATGCCCATTTTGTTTTTCGGGGGTAGAGCAAGCAAAAAGTGTTTTAAAATGTGGTTTTACTCGTGTCAAACTTTCTAAAATAAAATTTTTTTGACTTTTGTTAACATTGAGGGGCTGTGGATTAAATCACATATATCACTATTTTGTGTACTATATGGGTAAATAATTGTACAGTTGTGCAGGTGTCCTCCAATATTTGGACTCGGCTTCGCCTCGTCCAAATATCTCCAGACACCTGCACAACTGTACAATTATTTACCCATATAGTACACAAAACAGTGATATATCTATTATGTAGAACGAAAAAATTTCAGTACCGTCCAGGTGTATATAAGGGACGACACAGGTGCCATAGTACCTTTTGAGTTCGGGAAAGTGACAGTGACACTTCATTTCAGAAATCGTAGATCTCTTCATTTCACATAAACATGACTTACTCTTGTAAGTCCAAATTATACGAAGAATATTACACGAAACAAGATGGGAACGGGCTACCAGATTTTTCTGGAGCTCAAATACAGAGAGGTTATGGTTTGGGAAGTATATTGGGAGGACTAAAGACTAAAGTGTTACCTTTATTGAAAACTGCAGCCAGGACCATGTGAAAACAGTTATTGAGAAAAGGAGCAGGCTTTGCCGAAGATGCCATTGAAGGGAAAAATATTAAAAAGGCAGCAATCAAAAGAGTCAAAGAGGCTGGTGTGGGAGCTTGGAATGAAAAGTATAAAAAGGCCTGCACCACGCAAAACTGGCAAATCGACAAAACGAAGGAGAACTGTACAGACCCAAGACGTTCTTGGTGCGTGATGTCTCTCATCACTGAAAATTCTTGTGAGTGTGTCAACAGCGAACTCGACTTATTTTCCATGCCAACACAGACTAGTGTGGAACATGGGCATTGGGTAGAACACAGGCCTTTGGCGACCATAGGAAACAGTGGGCCAATAGAATTCCACATTGCAGGCTTAGGAGATGATTATTTGAATTTGGCGCAGACATATTTGTATGTTAAAGCAAAGGTTGTGGATTCCAATAGGGCATCAATTGCACCCGATGCCAATGTAGGCCCAGTCAATTTATGGATGCATTCCTTATTTAATCAAATCGATATCAGCTTGAATGAAAAACTGGTATCTCCTTCCAACAACACTTATCACTACAGAGCTTTCATAGAAACTTTATTGAGTTATGGACCAGCTGCCAAGAAGTCACAACTGACTAATGCATTATGGTACAAGGATACGTCCGGACACATGGAAGATCTGACAGATGATAACAAGGGATTTCTTCTTCAAAAGAAATTTATAGAGAAAAGTAAAATCATGGACATGACTGGGAGATTACATTTGGACATGTTTTTCCAAACTCGTTACTTGCTGAATGGAGTTAATGTTCATGTTAAAATGAATAGATCCAAAGATGCTTTCGCATTGATGGCCGATGCCGATACATACAAGATCAAAATTCTAAATGTATCCATGTTTGTACGCAAAGAGAGACTCCAATCATTCATGAGAATGGCTCATGAGAAAGCACTGACAAAAGCAACTGCAAAATATCCTATCGATCATGTGGAAACCAAGGTGTTTTCAGTGCTAAAAGGAAATCTGAGCATTACGCAAAAAAATTTATTTTTAGGGCAACTAACTAAATGCATCGTAGTGGGATGTGTAGACAACGATGCTTTCAATGGAAACTTTTCAAAGAATCCGTATAATTTCAAGAACTACAAAATCAATTACTTGGCTTTGTACATGGATGGCCAACAGATTCCAGCCAAACCATTACAACCTCGATTCGAACAAGAAGTGGCCAGATGTTATGCAACACTGTTCCAAGGAACTGGACAAATGTATGAGAATGAAGGAAACCACATCAGCCGAGAAGAGTACATAAATGGATACACCTTATTCGTATTTGACCTGATTCCAGACCTATCACATGGACAACATTTCGAACTGGTGCAGAGAGGAACTTTGAGACTTGAAGTTCATTTCGAAAACCCATTACCAACCACAATCAACATACTGGTGTATGCAGAATTTCAGATCATCATAGAAGTGGATAAGAATAGACAAGTAATCTTTGATTACTCAACATGAACACATTGCAGTTAGAGAATGCGCTTCGATCAGATAGTTGTTTGAAGAGAATATGTTTGGGAGTATTCGCAAGAAACAAATTACCAAGAAGATTACCAGATCACAGACCAGTGGCTTTGATAGCCAATACGGATCCAGACCACAGAAAAGGAGAACATTGGGTGGCTCTCTTTGTGAGTCACCACAACGCAGAATACTTTGATTCCTATGGATTACTACCACAACACAGACCATTCGAGAATTTCCTGAAGAAGAATTCTATTTTTTGGAAGTATAATACAAAACACCTTCAAGGACCATTACAAGTGTGTGGACAATACTGCCTATTTTACTTGAAACATCGCTGTTGTGGTGTACTGATGGAAACCATATCCAACATGTTTACGACTGATCTAATGGATAATGATGTGTTGGTTAATGACGTCATAGAGGAAACCAGTCACTAGATGTCACTATATTGAAGATAAACTATAAAAAGAGTGCACTTGGTGTTCAGCTCATTTTTTGTTTCGACAGCCAAAGAAGAAGGATGTCTACAAATGTGACCTTCTTCAAACTTAACAACGATTTGCAGATTCAACTGTTCAAGAATGACGTTGGGTTCCAGTTTACCAAGAGAGATTGGGAACAAGTGACCAAAGCAGTGGATATTGCTAAGAAGAGAAGCCTTGAAAACCAAAGAGAGAAAGAAAACCAAAGAAGAATGAAGATAAAAAAGATTTGAGAATGTTCACTATTCCGTCGTTGATACAGATGGCACTGAATGATTATCAATCACGAAACCAAGAAATAAGAAATACAAGAGACTTTGTAGAGAGAATGAGTGTTTCATTCGAAACGTATTTTCGTGATATTCCACCACCAGTACTCGAGCAGTTATTACATGGAGAAGAGAAAATAAGAAAGACACCAGAACAAAGGCCACCAAAACACATCAAGTATGCATTGGAGGAAAATCGTCTCAAGACATTTCAATTCACGTTACAAAGTGAAAGTGTGAAAACCCCAAATAAACTGACAAAAGCTGGATTCTTTTATTTGGGGACAGGAGACAGAACTCAATGTTTTCATTGTGGTATTATTGTTCGTTTCTGGGAAACAGAAGATGATGTTATAGAAGAACACAGAAAATATTCTCCAGACAGTTATTACATTCATAATTTACCATCTGAATTCGTGGACAATGAAAAGTTCAAGAAGAAGAAATGGTCATCAAAGAAGAAATAGACACATCCTTTCAAGAAGAATATTCACGGAGGACGAAATATAGTGTGTGTTTATTAGCTGAAGCCAATGTCACTCCGCGACCATGTAACCATTTGTGCCTGTGTAAAGAGTGTTGTAAACCACTGAGAAGATGTCCAATCTGCCGAAAGACTGTTTATCAATATCTGACAATCTACATACCATAGAAGATTCCATAAAAAATTATATGTTTTTGTTGTTGAATAAAAGAAATTAAAATGTAAAAAATTCTGTTATTTTTTTTTTTAACAAACCCAAAAGGTATCCTCAAAAGTGTGGTGAGTTTATGGGCCGAACTACATGGTGTAGACCGGCTGGGAATTACTCTCCTATCAATGGAACATCGCCAATTCTACTCACAAAAGTCCGGGCTGTTGACAGTGACTGAAGTTTCCTTTGATAAAGACGTTTGTTGACATCTCCAGAGAGATATTGATTATCATAGATACTTGGATGGTGAGTCCATAATAATATTATGTATTATATAGATCGTATTACACCACGAGATATGTAATAATGGCGACGAGTTCAATTGGAAACGCGTGAATTTGGTGTAAATGTCATTTCTTTGTGAAACTTAGAAAATTTCATGTTACGATAATGCATCGTTTGAAACAATAATTTGTGATTTTTGTTAGCCTGATTGATCATTTTAAAGCAAATAATATATCACATCGGGTGAAGAATGTATAATAAAATATTTATTATGTTCTTGTAAATTTTTTTGATTTAAAAAAAAATCACAGAAATTTCGTAGTACTTGTCTACTATCAATATCTGACAATCTACATACCATAGAAGATTCCATAAAAAATTATATGTTTTTGTTGTTGAATAAAAGAAATTAAAATGTAAAAAATTCTGTTATTTTTTTTTTTAACAAACCCAAAAGGTATCCTCAAAAGTGTGGTGAGTTTATGGGCCGAACTACATGGTGTAGACTGGCTGGGAATTACTCTCCTATCAATGGAACATCGCCAATTCTACTCACAAAAGTCCGGGCTGTTGACAGTGACTGAAGTTTCCTTTGATAAAGACGTTTGTTGACATCTCCAGAGAGATATTGATTATCATAGATACTTGGATGGTGAGTCCATAATAATATTATGTATTATATAGATCATATTACACCACGAGATATGTAATAATGGCGACGAGTTCAATTGGAAACGCGTGAATTTGGTGTAAATGTCATTTCTTTGTGAAACTTAGAAAATTTCATGTTACGATAATGCATCGTTTGAAACAATAATTTGTGATTTTTGTTAGCCTGATTGATCATTTTAAAGCAAATAATATATCACATCGGGTGAAGAATGTATAATAAAATATTTATTATGTTCTTGTAAATTTTTTTGATTTAAAAAAAAATCACAGAAATTTCGTAGTACTTGTCTACTATTTTTCGCAACAATTATCGGTTCACGCCTCGTACATACATGATACAAAATAAATATGATTGTAAAGAAATTTAAAGTTTAAGTTTTGAAATTTAAAGTGAAAATATGTACACTTGAATAATATTTGTTGAAATTGACAATGCTCTAACCAGGTGGTGTCGGGCTCGTTAGTTACAGTTTTTCACACAATGCACTCAACATTCAGACAGTAGCACTCGATGAATTTGAAAAGCTAAAAAACATAGGCCCCGTAAGAGCTAAAAAACTATACACATGCAGGCAAAATAAAGGTACTCTGACAATAGATGATTTAGTTAGGGAAACAGGCATCACTGAATCAGCTTGGCAAGAATTAATAGAAAATGAAATAATCACCCTTGATTGGTTACCCAAATCACCAGAACCAACCACCAATAATCCGTTTGCAGTGAAAAATCCTTTTACCTCACCAACTAGTAGAAGGCCAACACAAATTCAGCACAGCCTAGACCCCTACATGTTGCCATCTCCTCCCAAAACAAATGTGTTCTCTCAAACCAGTCCAACACAGCAGGCACTAGTTCCTAAAAATGTAACTGAAGTCATCCATGAGATGAGAAGAGAGATAAAAAATTTACATAAAAAATATGAAGGGGATAGAGACTTGTGGAAAAGGGAGAAGGCATTACTAGAATCAGCCAAATAATATGCAGAGGAAGAAACAAAAATGCATCTTGCTAGTTTAGAAGAATTTAAAGCAAAATCAATGGAGCAAATGAATGAGCTAACAGAGCAATTTAATAAAGAATATAGAAGACTGGTTGGAAAATTCAATGCACTAGAGCAACAGAAGCAAGAAGAAAAACCCCCTGTACCTGCCTGGCGTCAGACATCCACACCCTCAGTTGGAATAGGACGTGCGACACAGACGCATGGACACTCATCTCTAGAGTCAGTATTAAATGACATCAGCAGGGTATTAAAAATAAAAGCAGAACCACATTCATCGCAGTCTGAGATCTACCCTTCTGATGAAGAAGAATCAGATGAACAGACTTCGCAAGTACAGATGATGCCCAAAAGTACTGCCACTTGCAGTTCTAGAAATAAATTAACTGTGGGAACACAAACAAACACTGCTGACAATAGTTCCGATGAGTACAGATGTCGCGACCATGGCCACCATAGAAGACACCATTCACGAATAAGAGAAAGAATTGCTCGTGACAAAGAATTCGCAGCTAATGATGTTGATAGACAAAGTCGTCAGGTATCACATAAACATCATGGGTCACAAAGTCATCATGTATATAGTCACAGACATAGAAGTACAGACCGATCAACTTCACCAGATAGTTCTGTTTCGCCACATCATCACAGAAGTCATCGGCATAAAAATAATTCAAGAAGAAAAAGCAACCATTCCAGTGATACAGATGAGTCTGATGGCTGTCATTATTCTGACTCCTCTCATAGACGAAGGTATCGAAGATACAGTAGCTCGTCATCAGAATACTCAGATGAGTCACACAGCAGAAGGCATCATTCCACTAGACGCAGAAGTAGGAGTCCACCACGCCCCAAATTACAAACTTTTAATGGGAGCACAACAGCGAAATGGGAACCTTTCATTTTTCAGTTCGAGAGAATCACAGATCAGAGGCAGTGGAGCTCAGAGAAAAAATTAAATCGTCTTTATGATTGTTTAGCCGAAGATGCTCTGGAATATGTAAATCTTTTGGAGGGCCATCAAACCTTCAAAAGTTTAAAGAAAGAATTGAAACGGCGATTTAGCAGAAAAGAGGCACCTGCTTCAGCACGAAGGCAACTCCAGTACCTGAAGCAGAAAGATGATGAAAGTCTAGAACAATTTTCACAGCGTGTTCATACTATGACTGTGGAAGGGTATCCCGACTCGGATCATCAAACAATTGACCAGATCTCTGCAGAAGCATTTTTGCGAGGATCCAAGGACAAGGAAGCAGTTAGGGCAGTCATGGAGAAGAATCCTTGTTCAATTTTTAAAGCCCTAAAATATATGAAAGCTTCAATTGCCAATCAGAAAGCAATTATTGGTTGTAGAGTGCCAAGCTATCATCAGCGCCAAGTCGGCTTCTCAGAAGCTGAGCAAGATTATGAGGACAGTAAAATTGAAGTTGACCATAAAATAGCTTCACTTCAGGAAAGAATGGGGAAGCTTCAAAGCGTTGTAGAAGATATGGCAATTCTGGTGAAAGATAAATTGCAAGCTCCACAATCACCGCCCAATAAATATAAATATTACAAACAGCCATATAGACAGGGAAATTGGAAAAAGAAACAAAATTATAATTATAATCGTGGAAAATACCAGAATGACAGAAGCCAAAAATCAGGTGAAAGCCCAGATGCAACCACATGGCGACGTAAAGAGCAAGACACTACAATGATACAGCAAAGTTCAGAAACTTTAAATAAGAAAGGACTCAGTGCAAAGGCCAACACCGGGTCCATGACGGAGTAGGCCTGCTTAATGCAGTTGAACCAGACATTATTGTACATATTGATAAAAAAAATGTAAATATGGATGACATTCCAGAAATTATTGTAAGCAGGGTCACTGGTATTTCATTAATACTGCCATTGAGTGTAAATAGTATAAATACATCAGCTATTGTTGATACGGTAGCTATGATAACTCTCATGGATGAAGAGTTTTTCAGGAAATCTGGTTTGACAATTGCATCTAATTTCCAAAAAGTTAGGCTGAAAGGAATTGGAAAACAACCAGTTCTGGGGACTATTGTACCAGGAAGGGCGATCAAGATTGGATCGAAAATATTTAGATGGGACATTTGTATAGCTCCAATCAATGATACCTTTATTTTGGGTTTAGATTTTCTCACTTCAAACCAGTGCATTGTTAATCTTCGAAATAGCACGCTGACTATTGGTGATGAGGTGATCAATGCGTCTTTTAAAAGACCTGGAGCAGATCCTGATATAAATATATCTCGAGTAGTAGTAAGTCATGCTGTAACTCTCCCTCCAAACACAGTGACCATTGTTAATGTGAAACTGGATCAGCCCTTGAATGATGATTATGTTTTTGAGCCAGTTGGCCAAGTCAAAGGTATCCTATTATCATCTGCAATTGGAAGAGGAATGAGCACAGTAGTCAAGGCAATCAATGATACAAACCACTTCATAAAACTGAAAAGGAACACCCACGTAGGGAATGCAGAAGAAGTCTTGATAACAGATATTCAAAATTCCAATAATTTTGAATTTTCCTCCAAAGACAAGCAGCATGTTCCAAATCAGAGCTTCAGTGGTGTGAAACAGGAGGTGCATAGAACTAGCGATAATGGACTGAGAGCACAAGATATTCAAAATTGCAATAATTTTGAATTTGCTGCCCCCAGATCTATTATCAACGGTGCAGACACCAATGTTTCAAGAAAGCTAGCGAAGATCTCAGAAGAAGAGAAAAATACAATGTTTGACATTGGAGAAAGTATGGAAGCACAGAGTGTTCAAAATTTCCATAATTTGGATACAATGTGTGGCAAGACAGATGACAGTATGGAAGCACAAAGAGGCCAAAATTACTATAATTTTGAACATACTGCTTTCAATTTTGTGGTCATTGGCACAGATGCCAACACTTTAGAGGAGCTAGCTGATATCATAAATACATTGCCTGAGCATCTTAAAGAACTATTTGAAAATTCTGTCACAGACTTAACTACAGCACAGAGAATCGAACTTGGTAGGTTACTTATAAAATATTCTGATGTTTTTGCCTGCCATGATCTCGACTTAGGTTGTTTGAAAGAGATTGAACATGAAATTAACACCGGCGATGCTCCCCCATCAAGCATAAGATTAGACGTACCCCATTAGGTTTTGAAGGACAAGAGCATGAACATCTTCAGAAGTTGCTGGCTGCAGGAGTCATCCAACCTTCAATGTCAGCCTGGGCATCAGCACCAGTGTTGGTTCGAAAGAAAGATGGAAGTGTCAGATGGTGCATCGACTTCTGATCACTTAATGCGTTGGCAACAAAAGATAGTTTCCCGCTGCCATTAACTGAAAAAAATTGTTTGGATACTTTGCAGGGCACAAAATACTTCTCCACCTTAGACATGGCATCAGGGTATTACCAAATACCACTATACGAACCTGATAGGAAAAAGACAGCCTTCGTCACAAAGTATGGCCTCTACGAGCACACAAGAATGAGTTTTGGTTTGTGCAATGCACCGGCAACTTTCCAGCGAGCAATGCAATTAGTTCTACGAGGACTGACATGGAAAGAACTCCTTGTTTATTTAGACGACATAATCGTCCTAGGGTCCAACTTTGAGGAAAATCTACTCCACCTTGAAAATGTATTCCTAAGATTTCATAAGTATAACCTCAAACTGAAGCCGAAAAAATGCCGATTGTTTAAGAGAGAGGTTGAATTTCTTGGCAAACTTGTAAATAAAGATGGCATTGCTGTTGCGCCAAGTAAGATTGAGGCTGTTGCCAAATGGCCCGAACCAAGGAATCAGCAAGAATTAATGTCATTTTTGGGTTTCTTAAATTATCATCGAGACCACATCAAGAATTTTGCTGGATTGACTGCACCCTTATATGAACTTACAGCTCCAAAGAAGCTATTTACATGGTTACCAGAACACCAGAATAGTTTTGAACAGCTGAAAGCTGTTATGACAGCTCCTCCATTATTATCATATCCAACAAAAGATGGTGTATTTATATTGGATACAGATGCCTCTAACAAAGCCATAGGAGCAGAACTGTCTCAGGTTCAGTCGGGAGAAACAAAAGTGATTGGGTATGCCAGCCACGTGTTGCTAAAAGCACAACGTAAATATTGTACCACCAGAAAGGAGCTTTTAGCAGTTGTCAAATTTTGTCGACATTACCGGCATTATTTGTTGCATCGACAGTTCATTGTTTGGACCGACCATAACAGCCTAGTGTGGATGATGCGCTTCAAGAACATAGAGGGCCAGATAGCTCGATGGATTGAGGAACTCTCACAATATGATATGAAGATCATTCACCGGGCTGGTGGCTGTCATTTTTGTAAGAGAGCACACCAACAGTGGGAGAGATTTTCAGAAGACATTGATGATGTGATCCCTCTTGCTGTCAAAAAAGTACCTAAAGTGACAACAGTTTTAGATGAAGTAATTTCACCACAAGTACCCATGGAAGAAACCACTGAATTGAGTGTTTCTCATGTAACATGGCTGAATCCTTACACCAGTATGGAACTGCAAGAATTACAATGAAAAGATAGAGACCTAGGCCAAATAATTGAGTGGTTGGAAAATAATATTACTCCTGAGAAGCATAAACTATATCTATGTAGTCCTGCTGTCAAAGCCCTCTGGTTATGCTGATCACAACTACAATTCAACAACAGAGTATTAGTCTACAGATGGGAAAATAAAATCGACAGAGAATTAGTGCTGTTAGTGCCGGAATCTTTACAACAGGAGGTATTATTCTACTGTCACAATGCCAAACCTTTGGGACATTTGGGACAAACAAAGACGTTGCTAAGACTTAAGAAGTCTTTTAAGTGGTATAACATGACTGCAGATTGTAAAGCCTATGTGCAGTCATGCAAAACATGCAATGTTCAGAAAAAATCAAATGTTACTCCTCAGGCACATTTACAGTCTTATTATGCAGGATACCCAATGGAGAGAGTGCATCTTGATATACTTGGGCCTTTTATCCCCAGCAGCAGTGGAAATGTGTATGTTCTCCTTATGGTTGATCAATTCACAAAGTGGGTCGAAATAGCTGCCTTGCCAGATCAAACTGCTAAAAAAATTGCCAGAAAGTTTATTCTACATTTTATAGTGACTTTTGGATGCCCGCTAGTGGTACACACAGACCAGGGTCGAAACTTTGAAAGCAATTTATTCAAAGCCCTTTGTGAGCAGCTCCAAATCGCCAAATCAAGAACTACATCTTATCATCCGTCATCAAACGGACAGGTCGAGCGTTTTAACAGGACATTGTTGCAGATGATCAGATGTTACATTGAGGGACATAGTAAGGAATGGGACAGGGACCTTCCTCTGCTCGCCATGGCTTTACATTCAATGGAACACCAACAAACAGGATTTACTCCGAACCAACTGATGTTGGGCAGAGAAGTGATCCAGCCTGTGGATTTACTCTTTGGTGTTCACGAGATGAACCAAGAAGAATATGAAGCAGCAGAATGGGTAAAACACTTGAATGAAATTATGCCCAAATACACCATTTCACCAGAAAATTTCTTGGACAGTCTCAGCAGCGTCAAAAGAAAGATTATGATCTCTGAGCACGAGAGACACAATACCATCCAGGTGATGTAGTGTACAAACAGGACAAGTCAACTAAAGTTGGAGAGAGCCGAAAACTTAAACCCCCGTGGTGCGGACCATACTTGGTAGTTAGCAGCAAGGCTCCCCTGTACCAAGTACGAGATAGGAAAGGTAATTATACACTACATCATGACAGACTGAAAATATGTAGAGACGCAGTATTACCTCTCTGGTTGAGGAGAATGAGACATCATTTTCTGCATGAAGAAGAGACAGTGCTGCTACCAGACAGTCAAAGAGAACAAACTCCTCAGACACAGACTGCAACATCTCCAGAATTGACAGCTTCAGATGCTGGTGATATCCAAAAGTCAGTCTGTACTGAGTTGAGGGATACAGATGCATTACCTGCAATTGATGATTGTGCTGCAGATCAGATCCAAGATTCAGTCCAAATTGAGTCGAGGAGTCCAGTTGTGGGTGCAGCAGATCATGCCTTGCAACACATTGAAGAAGGGAATCTGACCAAATTGTTTACTGAACAACAAGAGACAAGAAGAGGAAGGAAGGTTAAGCCCCCCGTCAAATTCAGAGATTATATAATTCAGTAAGTGATGCACGGTGCACATGTTTTACCCACACAACACTGCACCATTGTTGTCACTAACTCCCGTAATAATAGAAATAATGGCCTCACTCTTAGTGTATATATCTTTTGCTTTGTAGATGGATGAATTTGACGAGGCTAATTTCGAGCCAGATTATGATGAGACGGGGCTTGACGATAATAATAATAATAACACTTTGGTTTCAACCCAAGAAAGCGGCGAATGGGTAGTAATAGATGAGGTATCTTCTGAGAATGAATTGGAATCTTCACATGAAATTGAATTAAAATCACATCCTGAACCTCCATCTATAGTAGATAAGAGAGTGGTCGTTGAGTGGAAACCTGGAATGACACATAGATCCTGTCCACTTTGTAAAGTAAGAGACAAAAACTTGATGAGGCACACTATTGTCTATCACCTACCATGGTTTGTGGGCGCCAGGACTGCCTGTTGGCAGTGTGGAATACAAGAAGGGATCAATTGTTTTGTAAGAAGAAGACATACTGAAGCAGAAGATCACCCTGCAGGATCAGCCTTCAATGACAATGCGCTAGAACTTTGGGTTTTGCTGATGAATGGTCTGTTGCACTACTTCCGTGAGGTTCTAGGCCAAGACTCTTTACATGATCTTTTGGGATATGTTTTGTGCAATAAACTGCATCCAACAGAGGTGACTAGTAATCCTTTTAATACAGAAGAAATAGCATTAATGGATCATTATTGCAAATCACAAAAACTTGAGAGTCCAACAGAATTTACTATTTGTCCACCAAATACAGTTATTTCTCTGTTTCACTGGCGTATCCTATTGCAGTTACTGTCTCGACTCGACAATACACAACAAGAAGGAGCCCGGTCAATTGAAACAACAATGTCCTTCATTGGCATAGAAGTCACCAATGAAAACATCAAGCTGGAAAGTCTAAGATTTATCGATAGCCACATGCATGTTGATCAGCTACTAAAAAAGTCAAAGGAACATTCATTACGATGAATAGAAGAAATTGTTGACAGTAAATCAATGAAGTTGATTGGGGTGGTTACAAATTATGTTTTCCCCAAGAGTTGGAGATATTGGAGCGAAGACAGCGCCTCAGATCAACGTATTTATGTCACTTTTGGCATACATCCTCATTTAGTGGATTTTCGATCCACAAATCAACATTTGGATCAATTAGTGTCTTTATTAAGGCATCCACGCTGTGTTGGGTTGGGGGAAGTTGGCGTGGATTTGACCACCACTTGCAAATGTTGGCCCCTTTGTAAAAACGTAGATTCCTGCATTGACAACAAAATAATGGCCCAGGAAAAATTCCTACGTAGAGTACTTCCCCTTGCAGCCAAATACAACAAGACTGTAGTGATTCACTGCAGAGATAAGGGCAGTGGCGAGGCAGCATCTAAAGTTCTCAGTATTTTTAAAGAATTGGGCTTAACTGAACTTAATGTCCATAGACATTGTTTCATGGGTACATCCTCAGAACTCGCAGCTTGGCAACTTGTGTTGCCAAACTGTAAGTTTGGCTTCACCAATAGTTTATTCAGAGATTCTGATACTAAAGAAGCTATCTCTAGTTTGCCCATAGAAAAGATTCTGTTAGAATCGGACTCACCTTATCTTTCGCCAAATCGCCACTGTCCAATCAACACACCCTGGATGATCTTGCCAGTTGCAAGATACATTAGTGAGAAAAAGAATGTGCCTTTGTCTGTTTTGGTCGGCTTGGCCAATCAAAACGCTTGCCAGTTATATGGCATTGACCTGTGTTAAACTTATTAAATTCACTTATGGCTGTAGGTGTGGGTAGGGATGTATGTACAAATATCTGTACACATCCACATCCATATATACAGATACAGGATTTGTATATATCACTGTTAATTATGTAAATGTGTACATATATATATATTGCTAATAAAATTCATTATATGCCAGATATTCGAAAGTCCAATACTTTTGATCCCCTGGTATCTCTCGGATTTGACCTATCTTGGATTGAAAATCTCGGATTGACTTTAACACAGGTTCTCTATACAATTTGAATAAACATACGTGTTTATGCTACGACTTGTCACATCCAGGGTGCTGTTTAATATTATGTACTTTAAGGTACTTGGAATTAGTAGGCAAGTCACAATACCAGAATAATGTAGTAATTATTAATGAATGGTCCTGAGTTTATTTGTGATATTCACCTCCTCTCTAGTAAATGATAAAGTTAAATTTAGTGGTCTGTTAACTTGACATTAACTACCCATGATTTGGATTATACCTGCTATATTCCAAAAGTCCTGTATATGGTTTAGCTCTATGCATGGGAGATGGCTTTGGTGATGGTACTAATCACTAATATTTACCAGGTTAGGTCACCAGCCAAATGGAACGGAGAGGAGTGTGGTGAATTTATGGGCCGAACTACATGGTGTAGACCGGCTGGGAATTACTCTCCTGTCAATGGAACATCGCCAATTCTACTCACAAAAGTCCAGGCTGTTGACAGTGACTGAAGTTTCCTTTGATAAAGACGTTTGTTGACATCTCCAGAGAGATATTGATTATCATAGATACTTGGATGGTGAGTCCATAATAATATTATGTATTTATATAGATCGTATTACACCACGAGATATGTAATAAAAGGTATCCTCAAATACTGAAATGAGGCTAAGAGGGATAGTAAATTAGACCTCACACGGCACATCTCTTGGGTAGATCCTCACATGAGTATATGGTGGAACTTGAAGTTAGCTTCCTGGCTTTCATGTACACATGAGCCCTACTTGTAATCGTTATAAATGGTAGAAGCAAAGGATTCTGGGTAATGACCAAAGGAATTTGTCCTATAGCACTAGTCTTATATAATTTATTGGAGGAAAAAAAACATTACTCTAGTCCAAAGGAACATACCCACTGGGCCCTCTCGGTACTATTATAAATCATATGGGGCAAATATAAAGCCAGGCAATTACTCCTATTCAATCCAATGCACCCCTTGTACCCCCTTGGTACTATAGCACTATGTGCTACTATTATAAACCAAAAGTTTTGCGATCCTAAATAGGATTCTGAAAGAATTCGAAATAGTACAACTTGACAGGTTCATTTGGGTAATTAAACGAGGATTCTGGGAAATTCTAAGCCAGAAGATTACTCTTCTAGAAAGGAACCCCCCCCCCCCCCCCGGCACCCCCTTGGTGCTCTGGCACTACGTGCTATACCGATAAAATGGGAAATCCATAGTAAATAAAGTCAATTTCAGTGATTTGGGGGGATTGTCGGGTTTATTTGGGTAATTCATAATACTCTGATTCAATCGAACATACCCTCCGAACATACCCCCGTCTTATTGTAAGCCTTTGGGACACATAGCAACCACGTGCTACCATAGAAACCAAGATGGCGGCCTCCAGTATACAAAATGGCCGACGGAAACACGTGTCACCCTAACAACACGCGCTGCACATGCACACTCACACCACATATCACTATGGAGATGATGTCACAAGATGGCCGTTCATGCAGGTTACCATGACAACCAAACATAGCACCACCAGGTCACATGACATGACGTCACTTCCGGGGTCCATCCAATAGGGCACGTTTCATCCCTCTCCTACTACTAATACTTCATGCCAGCAAAACAGCAAAGTCCTGATGACAATCAAAGTTTATTACACGAAATTTCTATCCCTAATAGTCTCTTTTTAACACATATTACTCCTCATAGCTAAATATTTGAATTAAATGAAACACGTCCCCAAACCCAACCCCCACCCCCCATCAACACAAGTAGTAGAGAATATGGAGAATAGGCCTGTTCTGCCGGAAGGGGGGGTGATGGGGTGGATGACGTCATCTTAATTAAAATGTTATGTAAGGTAATTAACATGATGTCACTTAATGAATATTTTTTTCAATCACTTTAATAACTGTTGCTTAATTAATTTTAATTAATGACTGTTGCATAATTAATGTAATTAATGAGTGTAATTAGGGTCGATTATAATAATTAGTATATTAATAAATGAATTAATAATGTTTACGTCGAGTAGTACATATTTTTTTAAAGTCATAATTGGGGATAGATATTATTAGATAAAAAAATAATATATTTAAAAATAATATTGACGTATTGGACATATATATGAATGCTATCAACTGACCCTGACCTGGACACGTGCTAAGGTAAACACTTCATTGCATGTTTGGGAGTAATTAAAAACCAATGAAATCACGTTAAATCGATTTTTCTTTTCAAATGCGAACTACTATACGAGAGTGACAGATGTTGATCACTAATTCCTATTGTTCAAAAGTTATGGGTGTAATAGAAACCTCATTAAATTAGCGGTCAACATGCGACCTTCTTCCAGACTCTGAGATTCAAATTTTCAAATTTCATCGATTTTTTAACTGTCCGATTTTCTGCGTTTTGACGGGTTCTCAAAAAAATCAATCAGTCAATTTTAAAACAATGACAGTCACTCATAGCTAAATTTGTCATTTGTTTTGCAAACACGTTGTTGACAATTCGAGTTTTATTCACATCATATCTACTAACGTGTAAGTATGCGAAATGGAAAACAAAACCTTTTCCTGTGGAATTTGCGAGAAAGGATTTTCATCCAACGACCACAAAAATCGCAACGAGGCTACTGTACACGGGGAAGAGGCTGTACTTCATGCCCCAAGACTTTCAAGAGATGAGTTAACGGATCATCTGAAAAGCCACCATGAAGGAAGGTACTTTTAACTGTCAATTTTGTGTTTCAATAGCAAATTCAAAAGAAGAGGGGAATTGTAAATCATACAGACGGTGATGTCAAGGAGTTCCAGTGCACGTTTTGTCTGAAATCCTATAGTAGGAAAGATACATTAGAAAAACATATGGAGAAATGTCAAATCTCGACATTTAAATGCGCAACTTGCGGGTTTCAGCTGATTCAACTTAACCGTCATCGTGCCACAAGTAGCAGAGATGCATAATTCGATTGACCGGTGGAGGCGCTCCTCATCAAATAAGGGGGGTCAAATGAGGTTATGAGGAGGGGTGAAGGAGTCAAGTGTGCGGCCATATGTTTAAAAATTTAATAACCTTAATTGCTATGACATAGTCCCCCTAATAAATAGCGTATATTCATTTAATATAATATATTAATAATTTTCGTTAAATAATTCATTTTTTATTCCACACGACACTTCTCGAAAAAACAAAATGGTGGATTAGTTTGACAGAAATACATGTATCGATTTATTCATGAGTGTCTGTCGGTTGTGTCCTTGGGCAAGACACTTCATCCCCATTGCCCATGTAGGGGCACGGTGATGCTGTGCTCTAAGGTATACCACATGTTGATGGAGCACCTGTCTTCAACCAATGCTAACCCTGCTTGTGTGGAGTTAGTCTGTTGGGGAGCTGACAGTTGCTTGCCGTTGCTCAGTGGCTCTCTCCGGGTACTCCAGCTTCCTCCACCCGTAAAACTGTCGTGGTCATGATTAGCCATTGTCCAGAAATATGTGACCTTAAACAACAATAAATAAATATAAATAAATAGTGTTTGTCGGTTATCAAAACAGCCCTTAGGTGTTTAACAGTGAATTGTGAACCAGTCAGTGCATTTAAAAATGCCAGAATCTAGTTGATTTTTCTCAAAGTTGATGACAATAATCGCTTTTAACTCAAGTGAAAATGGAAAAAAATTGGGTGATAACACTACGGCCTGTGTTTAATCATAGAAAAATCACACCCACGCTATTGTGTTTTACCAACCCGTATGTTTTATTTTGAACGTTTACTGAAGAATAACCCACTCATCTAAGTAAAAGCATGAAAAAGCTACCATTATCTAATTACCCATGTGGGGTGGGGGTGGGTGGTAACATTGTGTACTATGGCGTATTACCTTCTATGGCGTATAACCCTGTGTAGAACTTTGACAGTTGTTGCCTTTGCATGATGGTTCTAACCTGATTACTCCAACTGTCGTTAAATAAATAAATGAAAAAACTACAATTCTATAATAACAGGCCTCGTTTTACATGTTTTGTGAGGGGGAAAATCAGCAGTACTTTCACCCCCCCCCCCCTTATTTTAATAGTTGAAAAACGGTGTTACTCGATCAAAAAAAATGGTAAAAGGATACGCGATTCTGTATTAACTACCCAAAAGTGCAAAACATGGGGAAAATATAACCCACCTAGAGCTGCACCAAAGCTACGTACACTATTTGAACTCCCGCATTGTGTCCTTGGGCAAGGTAATTTACCCCAATTATCCACATGGGGGCACAATGACGGCATGTACTAAGGTGTACTGCACGTCGATGATGCGCATATTTTCGAACAATCTAACCCGACCTGTGTGACAGTGTGAATTTATGACGTTGGTGAGATGACAGTTACTCGTTATTGCTCAGTGGTTCTCTTGAGATATTCCGGAGTCTACCCGTAAAATTGTCACAGTTATGATTAGCCATCGCGCATAAGTATATGACCTTAAACACCAATAAATAAATAATGATAATTAGGATTTTAAATCTATTAAGACCTGAATAATTTATGAATCGGCGCATGTTATTTGATTTTAGCCAGTGGATTGACAATGACTTCTGAACTTCGAGCTGGAGAACTCCATGTTTATTTAGAATAAACTGTGAACGTTTAATTATAACTTGAACTTGATGTCCAGGTGTAATGAAATAGCATATTTTCTGCAGACATTCTAAATAAACGCAGCTGGTTTACAGACATGTATTTATTTATTTTTTTCAATTGAGTAAAAATATATGATAGTTACTGATGTAACACGCCGATTAACATTTTTAACTATGCCAGCCCAACCGACCCTTTGCCCACCATGATCACAACAAACGTTTCTCTCTCTCTCTCTCTCTTTCTCTCTCTCTCTCTCTCTCTCTCTCTCTCTCTCTCTCTCTCTCTCGCAAATCAAAATGAAATCTGATTCATTCAACCATACTACTGCGTATGTGCTAAAACGATTATTTTTGTATAAAACTCAAGAACTTTCCCTCACAAATACCTATATAAAAACAAGATAATATGCGAGAATGTGTTGTGTTCCAGCTTTTTGTTGATAAAATATGTCCTGTATAATTTCCCGAATATTATTAATGTACCCGCTTAATAACAGCCAAATTTTTATCAGATCACAGCATTTGAATAATTGCTTAAATTTCATAAATTATGTATATTTCCTGAAGTTGGCAAATGTCGAGAAAGGCACTCTGTAGTTTAGGAGACACCATAAATGAAACAATGAAAAAATCTGAGATATATTGCATTTATTTAAATATCGATATTAACCAGAGGTCGAAACTAGTCAAATTGATTAGTATTAAATTACAAATGAATATGAAATTTGCTGTAAAATGAACACCGATGACACCCTATTGGTGAGAACTTTGGCTTTTTTCGTCCAGTTTCATGCTTATTGATTAGAGCTTCCATGAAGTCCTTTCCACTTTTGCAGTCTTTTCCATAGGATTTTCTTTAAAGACTGCTCCATCGCAGCTTTGCAGAGATATTGTTTTCTAACTCGCTTCTGAAAAAGGATGCATTCACGCTACGTCTGTGAATTGTGTCAAAAATCTTACTCTCATAAAACTCATTATTATCGACACAGACAAAAATTACACAAAAATGTAAATTTTAAACGACCTGTAAGCGGAGCAAACACCAATATAGCCGAGTTAACAACCAGATCTATCTGTAACCAGCTACCCTATCCTCCAGTGCATATGAAATCAGCCTTTAGTTGGAACAATGCATTAACAAGTGGAAATATTATGGGGCTTGCAAATAAGCTAGAGCCAGTAAAACCGCTAGTGATGGGGGAATCACTGAGGGAAAAACCTATAGATGACTCAATCAGCCTACCCTCAAGCAGAATTCAGTGTATTGATCCATGGGGGAGTGAACAGTTACAGGAAGTACGCACACCCCCAAATGCTGTAGCTGTCCCGCCCATAGACCAGGGTATGAGACCAATTACTGAATCTTCAACATCGAGTTCTGAAGAGAAAGGGCTGCTCTACAAGACAATCTTCCAGTGCCATCCAAACTTACGCGATGAAAACACCAAACCACACTCCTTAAAGACCAGTTTTTCAGTGGAAAATCATCCGGACTGGATAGCTGTTATACCCGATTCTATGAAGGGTAGGGTGCTTTTGTTACTCCAGATAATAAAGTGTATACCCAATTTATCCTGGGATGAGAAAGATCGACTCGTGTATAACGGCATTACAATTTCGGGCTCCAATATGTGTGATCTTATAAATCATCTGCTGCAAAAAAGAAAAGATTTTCAACTGACAGGCTGGAAAATTTTGGCAAACATCCTTAAAGATCAAAATATCCCATGGGGCCTGATCGGAAATAAAAAAACATATGGACTTTTTTCTTCCAGAAAACAATATCTCTGCAAAGCTGCGCTGGACCAGTCTTCAAAGAAAATCCCCTGGAAAAGACAGCAAAAGTGGAAAGGACTTCGTGCAAGCTCTAATCAATAAGCATGAAACTGGACGAAAAAAGTGAAAGCTCTCACCAATAGGGTGTCATCGATGTTCATTTTACTACAAATTTCAGATTCATTTGTAATTTAATACTAATCAATTTGACAAGTTTCGACCTCTGGTTATTATCGATATTTAAATAAATGCAATATATCTCAGATTTTTTCATTGTTTATAAGGTGGCCCCCTAAGATGCAAGATTATTGAAATCCTAAGTTTCAGACTCCCACCCCTTTTAAGGGGTGAGCCTGACCCTTAAAAGTGACCAAATGGTCAAAATGGTAATTATTGGCCAAACTTCACGGAATAAACAGCATTGTAGGGTGGCGCCCTAAGATACAAGATTATTGAAATACTAAGTTTCACACTCCAACCCCTTTTAGTGGGTCAGCTTGATGCCTAAAAGTTACCAAATGGTCAAAATGGTAATTATTGGGCAAAATTTCGTGGAATAAAAGGCGTTGTAGGGTGGTGCCCTAAGAAACAAGATTATTGAAATACAAAGTTTCATACTCCGACCCCTGTTAAGGGGTCAGCTTGTCCCCTAAAAGTGACCAAATGGTCAAAATGGTAATTATTCATCGAAATTCGCAGAATAAACGGCATTGTTGGGTGGAGACCTAAGATACAAGATTATTCAAATCCTGAGATTCATACTCCGACCCCTTTAAGAGGTCAGCTTGACCCCTAAATTGACGTAATGGTCAAAATGGTAGTTATTGGCTGAAATTCGTGGAATAAACGGTGTTGTAGGGTGGCGCCCTAAGATACAAGGTTATTAAAATCCTAAGTTTCACACTCCCACCCCTTTTAAGGGGTCAGCTTGACTCCTAAAAGTGACAAAATGGTCAAAATGGTAATTATTGGCCGAAATTCGAGGAATAAACAGCATTGTAGGGTGGCACCCTGAGATACAAGATTATTGAAATGATAAGTTTCATACTCTGACCCCATTTGAGGGGTCAGCTTAACCACTAAAAGTGACCAAATGGTCAAAATGTTAATTATTCACCAAAATCCGCGGAATAAACAGCGATGTAGGGTGGCGCCCTCAGATACAAGATTATTGAAATCCTAACTTTCAGACTCCGACACCCTTTAAGGGGCAGCTTGACCCCTAAAAGTGACCAAATGGTCAAAATGGTAATTATTCACCGAAATTTGCGGAATAAAAGATGATGCAGGGTGGCGCCCTAAGATACAAGATTACTGAAATCCTAAGTTTCACACTGCACCCCCTTTTAAGGGGTCAATGTGATCCCTAAAAGTGACCAAATGGTCAAAATGGTAATTATTGGCCAGAATTCGTGGAATAAACAGCATTGTGGGGTGGTGCCCTAAGATACAAGATTATTGAAATCCTAAGTTTCACACTCCAACCCCTTTTAAGGGGTCAGCTTGACCTCTAAAATTGACCAAATGGTCAAAATTATAATTATTGGGCGAAATTCCCAGAATAAAAGGCGTTGTAAGGTGGGACCCCTAGACACTAGATTAATGAAATCCTAAGTTGCATACTCTCACCCCTTTTAAGGGGTCAGCTTGACTCCTAAAAGTGACCAAATGGTCAAAATGGTAATTATTTTCCGAAATTCGTGGAATAGACAGCGTTGTAGGGCGTCACCCTAAGATACAAGATTATTGAAATCTTAAGTTTCATACTACAGCCCCTTTTAAAGGGTTGGTCAGACCCCTAAAAGTGACCAAATGGCCAAATGGTAATTATTGGCCAAATTCATGGAATAAATGGCGTTGTAGGGTGGCTCCCTACGATAAAAGATTATTGAAATGCTAAGCTTCATACTACGACCCCTTTTAAGGGGTCAGCTTGACCCCTAAAAGTGACCAATTGGTCAAAATGCTAATTATTCACTGAAATTCACGGAATAAATGGTGATGTAGGGTAGAGCCCTAAGATACAAGATTACCGACCCCTTTTAAGGGGGGAGCCTGACTCGTAAAAGTGACCAAATGGTCAAAATGGTAATTATTGGCCGATATTCGTGGAATAAATGGCTTTGTAGGCTGGTGCCCTAAGATTCAAAATTATTGAAATACTAAGCTTCATACTCCGACCCCTGTTAAGTGGTCAGCTTGACCCCTAAAAGTGACCAAATGGTCAAAATGGTAATTATTGGCCGAATTCATGAAATAAATGGCATTGTAAGGTGGCTCCCTAAGATACAAGATTATTGAAATATTTCGACCTCTTTTAAGGGGTCGGCTTGACCCCTAAAAGTGACCAAATGTTCAAAATGTTAATTATTCACCGAAACTGGCGGAATAAACGGTGATGTAGGGTGGCGCACTAAGACACAAGGTTATTGAAATACTGAGTTTCATACTCTGACCCCTTTTAAGGGGTCAGCTTGACCCCCTAAAACTGACCAAATGGTCAAATGCTAAATATTTACCGAAATTTGTGGAATAAATGGCTTTGTAGCTGGTGCTGTAAGATTCAAAATTATTGAAATACTAAGCTTCATACTCTGGCCCCTGTTAAGTGGTCAGCTTGACCCCTAAAAGTGACCAAATGGTCAAAATGGTAATTATTGGCCGAATTCGTGAAATAAATTGCAGAATAAATGGCGATGTAGGGTGGTGCCCTTAGATACAAGATTACTGAAATCCTAAGTTTCACACTGCACCCCCTTTTAAGGGGTCAACGTGACCCCTAAAAGTGACCAAGTGGTCAAAATGGTAATTATTGGCCAAAATTCGCGGAATAAACGGCGTTGTAGGGTGGTGGCTTAAGATACAAGATTATACTCTGACCCCTTTAAGGGGTCAGCTTGACCCCTTAAAGTGACCAAATGGTCAAAATGGTAATTTTTTTCTGAAATTCGTAGAATAAAAGGCATTTTAGGGTGGTGCCCTAAGATACAAGATTATTGAAATCCTAAGTTGCACAGCCTCACCCCTTTTAATAGGTCAGCTGGACTCCTAAAAGTGACCAAATGGTAATTATTGGCCGAATTCGTGGAATAAATGGCATTGTAAGGTGGCTCCCTAAGATACAAGATTATTGAAATGCTAAGTTTCATACTCTGACCCCTTTTAAGGTGTCAGCTTGACCCCTAAAAGTGACCAAATGGTCAAAATGGTAATTATTTACCGAAATTCGCTAAATAAACGGCGATGTAGGGTAGCGCCCTAAGATACAAGATTATTGAAATACTAAGTTTCACACTGCGACCCCTTTTAAGGGGTCAGCATGATCCCTAAAAGTGACCAAGTGGTCAAAATGGTAATTATTGACTGAAAATCGTGGAATAAATGGCATTGTAGGGTGGCGCCCTAAGATACCAGATTTTTGACTACGTTTCCTACTCTAAGCCCTCTTAAGGGGTCAACTTGATCCCTAAAAGTGACCAAGTGATCAAAATTGTTATTATTAGCTGAAATTCGCAGAATGAATGGCGATGTATGGTGGCACCCTGAGATACAAGATTATTGGTATGCTAAGTTTCATACTCTGACCCCTTTTATAGGGGCAGATTGATCACTAAGATTGACCAAATAGACAAAATGGTAATTACATACCAAAATTCGCGGGACAATGGCGTTGTAGGGTGGTGTCTTAAGATAAAAGATTATTGAAATCCCAGGTTTTATCATTTGACTTTTAGGGCTCCAAATCCTCATAACTGTAATCATTAGCCTTAATTTGCCAGCCAAAACAAATTTTGTAGATTTGCACCTGAGAATCAACTTGGTTTGAATCTTTCAGTCTATTCTTGGAATTTTCTTTGTCTGCGTGAATCATGTGAACTGTCCATGGAAAGATTTGTATGGGGATTATGGAAATTATTGCTCAAGTTCAGTCGGTTATTGTGTAGAAAAAGTTTAAGTCGGTGCATTCTGGCACAGTGGAACCGATGTTAATTACTTGTAAACTACACAGTGGGTAATTTTGCATAAACAGTTGTATAAGTCTGCCTGACGTCCAAACATTTACGGGCAGTGTGCTTTTTTTGATATGCGTTTTTCTTTCACTGTCTATTTGGACATAATGATATGTAACTGAAATAGTGCAGCCTGATGTATGTTGATCTACTACAAAGAGTTTTGTTGTGCCATCGTTTCCATTTTCACCTGCTTATCAGTTAACCCATTTTATCACTTTATGTCCTTACTTATTTGGACGGTGTGAGGCCAATATTTCGTACACCGGAGTGAAAAGTCCTCGTTCTAAAAAAGTGACATGGCATTGTCTCTAAACGCCATGATATACCATGGTATTACCCAAGATACCATTGTGTTCTGGGACATCATTGTGTACCATGGTACTTATTTTATTATGGCTATAGGACCAATGAACCCGTTTTTATTTTTCTGGGCTGATTTTTAGACATCTCCCCAAACACTCTCCCAATCACGTTTCATAGAAGCACAGCATATGATACATAACACAGGGCATAAAGCAGAATCTTCTAGCAGATCATATGCGAGTCATCTGAGTGAGAGGAAATAGTGGCAAAACTCTGACATTATTTCGACTACAACATCGAAGATCTTGGAAAATTAGCAGCTCTTAGAGAGAGGTCGACTTGAACTTTACGTTAACGTTTATGGTACCTTGACTGTGAGTGATGATGAACTTGAGAAATTGCTTGGACTTGAAACGGATTCTTATAATTCATTATTAAATTCTACATGTAACATGTAGTGCACAAAAATTCAATACTGACAGAAACACTAGTACCCCAATCCAAAGGATGATTAAGATTGAACAGTAATTTACTGGCACCATCAAGAAAATTAAGCTAATGCTGTGATAACATATATTTTACATTCACTGCTGTTTTGCTAAATCATCAATTTCTAAATGTTGAATTTGTTAAATTACATTAATATTATTGAACTTTTTCTTACTGCCTCTATTTAAGGTCATGCACTCAGGCACCCCCTGCCTCCTCCCCCATTTTAAAGCAAAAGTAAACTTGACTGACCTCTCTATTCGGTATAATAAAATAATAGTGATCCTGACTCTGTGGGGATATAGCAGACTGTTTCCCATTGGAACCATTATCTACCTCGGCTGACGTCTCCAGAGACAATGTGTCCCTCGGGAAGACAATCTGCAATAGTCGCTTCATGTGAAACAGAGACATGGATGATCATATCAAACTGTTTTATGATTACCGTTAAATGTTGTTTTGAAATGCATGGTAAGTCCATTGTATATGTCTAGCCAGTGGCTGGAGAAACTGATAAGAAATAAATATTAGTACCGACTGCCCACAGTAAAAGCCTGCATCCCTCTGTTATTACATGATGAGATCTTGCAGATTTGGCTAAGGTACTGCTAGTGTTGAACACCTTATAAGCAACCACCCCATCGAACAATTATTAAATCAGCCAATCAGTGGTGTGTAAAAACATAGATGCGTTGTTGATTATGCAATGTATACATGTATTTCTGTGTTCCACTTCACGGGTGATTACCAGAGACTTGTGTTTTCAACACCGTAGAGTCTGTACTGTACATGTATCAAGTGACATGCCATTTTTATCTATCTATTTAATACATGAGTACCTGCATATTCACTGGCCCTTTGGGCCTCGTGGGAATACAGTGATACTTGACTGTCAGTGGTTTAGGAGTGTTGCTGAGTATCAGTTAAGTGTAGGGCTTTTCCAACCAATGTCAAATATACATCACATCTATAAATGGGATCTGTGGTATCTGAAAGAGGCGAATATAATTGCTGTTGCCCGATTTGTTCCTCTTTTATCAATTTTGTTGTGTCATATCACCCCACCAAATTAACCAGCGTGCAGCTTGATCAACGAGTTTCGGCTTCTGTGACCAGTAGCTCACTGTTTAGAGCGCCAGACTTCTAATTGGAAGGTTGTGAGCTCAATCTCGACCGAGTGTCATTGAGCAAGACAATTAACCGCGATGGCTCCAACAGCAATTATATTCGCCTCTTTCAGATACCACAGATCCCATTTATAGATGTGATGTATATCAGATATTGGTTGGAAAAGCCCTACGCTTAAAAAATAAAAGTTTTCAACGTATCCGTATCAAATAAAAGTCATTTTGGATGATTTGAGGGGATTGTCGGGTGGTTTGTGGTAATTCTACGAAGTATCCGGGGATTTGGGGAATATCCGAACCGGGGGAAGTTCGATTGAACTAGAGTAATTTTGAGGTTCGGATATTCCCCAAATCCTCGGATACTTCGTAGAATTACCACAAACCACCCGACAATCCCCCAAATCATCCAAAACGATTTTTATTTCATACGTGATACGGATTCACCATGAATGCTACTTATAATAGTAGCACATAGTGCTATCGGACGAATTCCTTTGTATAAGAGTCGTTCTCTGGTTCTGATTCCAGCAGAATCTTTGAATACTTCGTAGATATACTACAAAAACCCGATAATTGTTTACTTGGCTCAGATTTCCCACTAAATTCTCGCTTTCTACCTGTGTATCTACAAGCTATCTTATAACTCCCCCATCTCCTTATAAAGTATTCCGAAGATCCCTAGACGTGTTTATGTTCCGTTGTACACATTACATGTAGCACATGGGCACATGCTGGGTGTGCCGATATGTGCTTTTGTGAATACGCACAATATGACACAATGTGTACTAGCACATAGGCACATACGGGTATTTTAGGGTACCTATGACCGGGTTCCTATACAGCTCCTATATGGCTCTTAGCTCCTATATGGCTCCTAGCTCTTATACAGGTAGTCTTACCAATGGCTTCCATCTTATCTCCAACTATCTGTCCTATGATTTGGCTATATTGCAGTCATCCAATACTAGTCTTCTAACATTATTGCAGTTTTGTGCTGTTACTACCTTGTTCCATAAGTATTCCGACGATCCAAGACATGCTTATGTTCTATTGTACACATTACAGGGTGTGCCGATATGTGCTTATGTAAAAAATGCATAATGTGACACATTGTGCACCAGCACATAGGCCAATGCGATAACAAGGGGTGCCGAAGGTCATACGTGTTTTTAAAAAAGGGGATTCAATGGAACTTGGGTGTTTGGTGGGATGTGCTTGACAATGTGTGTTATTACACATTGTGTCACAATGTGTACACATTACCTTTAGCACATTGGCACATGCTGAATGTGCCGATATGTGCTTATATGAAAATGAAAAATGTGACACATTGTGCACTAGCACATAGGCACATACGGGTATTTGAGGATATCTATGGCCTGATATTGTATTATTGGAGGATACCTTTCGAGGATACCTTTTATAGGATACTTGTCATGTGTACACATTATAGGTAGCATAGAGGCACATGCTGGATGTGCCGATATGTGCTTATGCGAAAATGCACAATGTGACACATTGTGCGCTATCCCATAGGCACATACGGGTATTTGAGGATACCTATTGTATTGTACTACTGGACCGTTGGAGGATACCTTTATAGGATACTAATTTGAAGATACTATTACTTGTTTGGCCCAGCCTTCTAGGCTACCCCAAGACATACCTATCCCAAATTTCCCTTATAAGCCATCGAACAATTACTGAAAAGTCATTGCTCGAACGACTCAAATCCCATCGAGCAAATAAGCTATAAAGCACTTGCTCGAACGAGTGACTCACACATACGAGTCTTAGCTTCATTTCATGAAAAAGGGATTCCATGGCCACAGGCGTTTTCCAAAAAGGGATTCTTAAAAAGGGATTCCATAAATGGGATTCCTATCCGACTTCGTAAAATGGGATTCCGTCATCGCTCTCCTACTGTTAACGCTCAAGTAATGTTGGGTGTGATGTCACCCTGTGTTGAGCCTTTTATTTCTTAATAAATTTATATTCGGAACTGACATATGATGGATTTTTGAAACAGGGCCCTTCCGGCTTTAATAACTGCACAAATCCTATTCCCTTTCAATAAGACCATGATGAAATGAGTTTAGCACCACAAGAATGAAATTTTCTTATTGATTTACAAATTATAGGGACAGCCCAGGACAGACCCCTCATACCATGCCCCGCCGCTCTTAGGATTACTACTCCAAATCATCTCTCCTAGAACCCCCAAGCCATGAGTACGCCACCGCACTGACTTGTGAAAGCACTGAAATACAGTTTTCAAAACCAATTTTCAAAAATTTCATCCGGGCGGGGATTCATCCCCGACCCCCCCCCCCCCCCCCCCACGACCCCCAAACGAGATAGGGTACCGCCAGTGATTCTTTCCATCGCCTCCAAGTTCCGATGATTACTACTGCAATAAATCTCCGACCCTTCTGGGCCTTGGTTGGTTAATGGAGTCTGAGATCAGGAAATGACGTTTTTCTTCGGGAGTGGATGTTACACCCCTGTCACTACCCAAAGAGTGGGGTATTACCCCTTAAACTCTCCCTCGCGGATCCGATGATTACTACACCAAGGGCCCGCAAGTACTACTTCGGGGCCCATGAGTCTCCTGAGCCGCCAATTCTTTTGGCAAAAATTCCAAACCCAAATAGCCAAGGTGTACTTGACGAAATGGACTTTAGGGCGAGATAATGCATTTTTTTTCATTCAATACATGTTCATTCTATGAATGTAAATATATCATCATTATACTGTATTAGTAATACAAGTATAGCCTTCGTTGTAATTCCGATGGCCTTTGTTGGTCTTCGGTGTAACAAATTGTCCCCCAAATATCTCAGTGTTATCTCAAATTTACCCTAAGTACTCAGTAGTTACCCCAGAGTTACCCTCAAAGCACAAACTGTATTTACCCTAAAGTTCTCTCAAAAGCATTCCAAAAATGAAATAAATAATTATAAATGCGTAAGTTCATGACTTCATCTGCCTGCCTTTGACAACTACAGGTTTCAGATATTTTAAGTGTGCATTTCAATTTTGCAGCCGGGCTAATTTCCTCCCGAGAATACAAAAAAGAGAGGTTCCCATTTTTCCATTGTACCCACCCTCAACCCCTCCTCTTCTGCAACAGCAATCTTAGTTTACTCGAACAGTTCAACCTCAGTTGTGTTGGATCTATTTATAATTCAGTTCTGTCCAACCTGTGCTTTTACACCAAGACATAAAATGTATTTACTTCAAAATTACCCCCCAAGCAATGTGTAATGATCCATAGGCGTGCTCAGTTGTTATTTACCCGATCATCGCCGTGTGGCGTTTGTCTATGAGAGGGGAGCCCTTCCAGCTCCAGTATATGCCCAAACCTACCCATGTTTAGGCTCAACCCGCCACCTTATCAGTACAGCATACAGCTGCTCACTTTTCTTTTTTCTCTCCTTCGCCCATTTCAATCGTTCAAACTTATTGTCGGATGGCCAGATATTTCCAAGGTTCAAAACTTCGAACTTCGGAATTGTCTTCAAAACATCTCAAACTCGTCGCCAACTTAGGGGATGGGAGAGGTGTGGGGGTGGCGCCTGTGAGAGGTTGTCCAGCGGCTTCAGCACGCGCGGTTCCAAATCCGCAGCACGCACTTTCTAGCCGTAAGTGACCATATATCGGCCAGCATGAAAGAGAGGGTTTGCCAGAACAGGGAGTTGAGTTGAGACCTAATATTGGAACTGTGCAGTCCCATATTTTCACGGCTATAGGACCAAGCGCCGGCCAGCTATGATCGAGTGACTACCTGAGCAAATCCATGGACTCTCATGAAGGGAAGTAACAGAGGGCTTATCCCTTTGTTTTGGTTTCTTTTTCTTTTTGGATTTTTTCTGTAGTATCAATGTCTACTCGAAACTTGAATTGCACCATTTATTTCCATTTCTTGAATGCTTTGGTGTAACTTAGTGATAGGTACATTTTGCTCGGTGAAGTAGTTTTGTGGTACTTTGGGGGAACACTGGGGGTAGTTTTATGGTAGCTAGTGTCAAAATCATTTCGAGGAACACTTGATTTTAAATGAGATTAAACAGAATATATTCTGCAAATTTCGGCCAGCAATTACCATTTTGACCATTTCGTCACTTTTAGCGATCAAGCTGACCCCTTAAAAGGGGTCGGAGTATGAAACTTAGTATTTCAATAATCTTGTATCTTAGGGCGCCACCCTACAATGCCGCTTATTCCGCGAATTTCGGCCAATAATTACCATTTTGACCATTTGGTCACTTTTAGGGGTAATGCTGACCCCTTAAAAGGGGTCGTAGTGTGAAACTTAGGCTTTCAATAATCTTGTGTCTTTGGGCGCCACCCTACTTCGACGTTTATTACGCGAATTTCGGTGAATAATTACCATTTTGACCATTTGGTCACATTTAGGAGTCAAGCTGACCCATTAACAGGGGTTGCCGTATGAAGCTTAGTATTTCAATAATCTTGTATCTTAGGCCGCCACCCTACAACGCCGTTTATTCCGCGAATTTCAGCCAATAATTACCATTTTGACCATTTGGTCAATTTTAGGGGTCAGGCTGACCCCTTAAAAGGGGTCAGAGTATGAAACATAGTATTAGAATAACCTTGTATCTTAGGGCGCCACCCAACATCGCCGTTTATTCCGCAAATTTTGGTAAATAATTACCATTTCAGCATCTGGTCACTTTTAGGGGTCACGTTGACCCCTTAAAAGGGGGGCGCAGTGTGAAACTTGGGATTTCAGTAATCTTGTATCTTAGGGCGCCACCCTACATCGTCGTTTATTACCCGAATTTTGGTGAATACTTACCATTTTGACCATTTGGTCACTTTGAGGGTCAAGCTGACCCATTAACAGGGGTCGGAGTGTGAAACTCAGGATTTCAATAATCTTAGGTGCCACCCTACATAGCCGTTTATTCCACGAATTTTGGTGAATAATTACCATTTCGACCATTTGGTCAGTTTTAGGGGTCAAGCTGACCCCTCAAAAGGGGTCGGAGTGTGAACATAGCATTTCAATAAAATTGTATCTTAAGGTGCCACCCTAAAACGCTGTTTATTCTGCGAATTTCGGCCAATAATTACCATTTTGACCATTTGGTAACTTTTAGGGGTCACATTGACCCCTTAAAAGGGGGCACAGTGTGAAACTTAGGATTTCAGTAGTCTTGTATCTTGGAGCGCCACCCTAAGTCATCATTTATTACGCGAATTTTGGTGAATAATTACCATTTTGACCATTTGGTCACTTTTAGGGGTCAAGCTGACCCATTACAAGGGGACGGAGTGTGAAACCTTTGATTTTCAATGATCTTTTATCTTAGGGTGGCACCCTACAACGCCATTTATTCCACGAATTTCGACCAGTAATTACCATTTTGACCAGTTGGTCACTTTTAGGGGTCATGCTGATCCCTTAAAGGGGGTCGGAGTATGAAACTCGGGATTTCAATAGTCTTGTATCTTAGGCGTCACCCTACATCGTCATTTATTCCGTGAATTTTGGTGAATAATTACCATTTTGACCATTTGCTCAGTTTTAGGGGTCAAGCTGACCCCTTAAAGGGGTTGGAGTGTGGTCATTTCCATAATCTTGTATCTTAAGGTGCCACCCTAAAGTGTTGTTTTATTCCGTGAATTTCGGCCAATAATTACCATTTTGTCCATTTGCTCAGTTTTAGGGGTCACGTTGACCCCTTTAAAATGGGGCGCAGTGTGAAACTTAGGATTTCAGTAATCTTGTATCTTAGAGCACCACCCTACATCATCATTTATTATGCGAATTTAATTTTGGTGAATAATTACCATTTTGACAATTTGGTCACTTTTATGGGCCAAGCTGGCCCATTAAAAGGGGTCGGAGTGTGAAACTTAGAGTTTCAATAAAGGATTTCAATAATCTTGTATCTTAGGGTGGCACCCTACAACGCCATTTATTCCTTGAATTTCGGCCAATAACTACCACTTTGACCATTTGGTCACTTTTAGGGATCACCTTGACCCCTTAAAATGGGGCACAGTGTGATACTTAGGATTTCAGTAATCTTGTACCTTAGGGCGCCACACTACATCGCCATTTATTCCACGAATTTTGGTGAATAATTACCATTTTGACCATTTGGTCACTTTTAGGGGTCAAGCTGACCCCTTAACACTAAGTATGAAACTTAGTGTTTCAATAAACTTGTATCTTGGGGCGCAACCCTACAATGCCTTTTCTTCTGCGAATTTCGCCCAATAATTACCATTTTGACCATTTGGTCACATTAAGGGGACAAGCTGACCCATTAAAAGTGATCGGAGTGTGAAACTTAGGATTTCCATAATCTTGTATCTTAGGGCGGCACCCCACAACGCCATTTATTCTGCGAAATTTGTCCAGTAATTACCATTTTGACCATTTGGCCTCTTTCAGTGCCAAATTGACCCCTTAAAGGGGGTTGGAGTATGAAACTCAGGATTTCAATAATCTTGTATCTTAGGCGCCACCCTACATCGCCATTTATTCCACGAATTTCAGTAAATAATTACCATTTTGACCATTTGGTCACTTTTAGGGGGTCAAGCTCACCCCTTAAAAGGGATCGAGGGTAAACTTAGCATTTCAATAATCTTGTATCTTAAGGCGACACCCTAAAACACCATTTATTCCACGAATTTCGGCCAATAATTACCATTTTGACCATTTAGCCACTTTCAGGGGTCACGTTGACCCCTCAAAAGGGGGCACAGTGTGAAACTTAGGATTTCAGTAATCTTGTATCTTAGGGCACCACCTTACATCGCCTTTTATTCCACGAATTTCGGTGAAAAATTACCATTTTGACCATTTGGTCACTTTTAGGGGTCAAGCTGACCCCTTAAAGAGGGTCGGAGTATGAAACTCATGATTTCAATAATCTTGTATCTTAGGGCGCCACCCTACGACGCCGTTTATTCCACGTATTTCGGCCAGTAATTACCATTTTGACCATTTGGTCACTTTTAGGGGTCATGTTGACCCCTTGAAAGGGGACGCAGTGGGAAACTTAGGTTTTCAATAATCTTGTATCTTATGGCGCCACCCTACATCACCGTTTATTATGCGAATTTCGGTGAATAATTACCATTTTGACCATTTGTTCACTTTTAGGGGTCACGCTGACCCCTTAACAGGGGTCGGAGTATGAAGCTTAGTATTTCAGTAATCTTGTATCTTAGGGCGCCACACTACTACGCTGTTTATTCCCCGCATTTCGGCCAATAATTACCATTTTGACCATTTCGTCACTTTTAAGGGTCAGGATGACCCCTAAACAGTGGGTCGGAGTGTGAAACTTAGGATTTTAATGATCTTGTATCTTAGGGCACCATCCTACAACGCCTTTTATTATGCGAATTTCGGCCAATAATTACCATTTTGACCATTTGGTCACTTTTAGGGATCAGGCTGACCCATTAAAAGGGGTCGGAGTATGTAACTTAAGATTTCAATAATCATGTATCTTAGGGCGCCACCATACATCGCCGTTTATCCCGCCAATTTCGGTGAATAATTACCATTTTGACCATTTTGTTACTTTTAGGGGTCAAACTGACCTCTTAAAAGGGATCGGAGTATGAAGCTTAGTATTTCAATAATCTTGTATCTTAGTGCGCCACCCTACAATGTCGTTTATTCAGTGAATTTCGGCCAATAATTACTATTTTTACCATTTAGTCACTTTCAGGGTCAGACTGACCCCTTAAAAGGGGTCGGAGTGTGAAACTTTGTATTCCAATAATCTTGTATCTCCGGGCACCACCCCACAACGCCGTTTATTCTGTGAATTTCGGCCAATAATTACTATTTTGACCATTTAGTCACTTTCAGGGTCAGACTGACCCTTTAAAAGGGGTCGGAGTGTGAAACTTAGTATTTCAATAATATTGTATCTTAGGGCGCCACCCTACATCGCCGTTTATTACACGAATTTCGGTGAATAATTGCCATTTTGACCATTTGGTCACTTTTAGGGGTCAAGCTGACCCCTGAACAGGGGTCGAAGTATGAAGCTTAGTATTTCAGTAAGCTTGTGTCATAGGGTGCGACCCTACAACACCGTTTATTCCCCGAATTTAGGCCAATAATTACCATTTTGACCGTTTGGTCACTTTTAGGGGTCAGGATGACCCCTAAACAGGGGGTCATAGTGTGAAATTTAGGATTTTAGTAATCTTGTATCTTAGGTCGACACCCTACAACCCCGTTTATTCCGCCAATTTTGGCGAATAATTACCATTTTGACCATTTGGTCACTTTTAGGGGTCAGGCTGACGCCTTACAGGTGGTCGGAGTGCATGTAACTTAGGATTTCAATAATCTTGTATCTTAGAGCGCCACCCTACATCGCCGTTTATTCCACCAATTTCGGTGAATAATTACCATTTTGACCATTTGGTCACTTTTAGGGGTCAAACTGTCCTCTAAAAAGGGAACAGAGTATGAAACTTAGTATTTCAATAATCTTGTATCTTAGGGCGCCACCCTAAAACGCCGTTTATTCCGCGAAATTCGGCCAATAATTACTATTTTGACCATTTAGTCACTTTTAGGGTCAGACTGACCCCTTAAAAGGGGTCGGAGTGTGAAACTTGGAATTTCAATAATCTTGTATCTTAGGGCGCCACCCTGCAACGCCTTCCGCGAATTTCGGCCAATAATTACTATTTTGACCGTTTGGCCACCTTTAGGGTCCGGTTGACCCCTTAATTGGGGTCAGAGTGTGAAACTTAGGATTTCAATAATCTTTATCTTAGGGCGCCACCCTACATCACCGTTTATTCCGCGAATTTCGGCCAACAATTACTATTTTAACCATGTGGTCACCTTTAGGGGACAGACTGACCCCTTAAAAGGGGTCGGATTGTGAAACTTAGGATTTCAGTAATCTTGTATCTTAGGGCGCCACCCTAGAACGCCTTTTATTCCACGAATTTTGGCCAATAGTTACCATTTTGACCGTTTGGCCACCTTTATGGGTCCGGTTGACCCCTTAAAAGGGGTCAGAGTGTGAAACTTAGGATTTCAATAATCTTGTATCATAGGGCACCACCCTACATCCCCGTTTATTCCGCGAATTTCGATGAATAATTACCATTTTGACCATTTGTTCACTTTTAGGGGTCACACTGACCCCTTAACAGGGGTCGGAGTATGAAGCTTAGTATTTCAGTAATCTTGTATCTTAGGGCGCCACACTACTACGCTGTTTTTTCCCCGCATTTCGGCCAATAATTACCATTTTGACCATTTCGTCACTTTTAAGGGTCAGGATGACCCCTAAACAGTGGGTCGGAGTGTGAAACTTAGGATTTTAATGATCTTGTATCTTAGGGCACCATCCTACAACGCCTTTTATTACGCGAATTTCGGCCAATACTTACCATTTTTACCATTTGGTCACTTTTAGGGATCAGGCTGACCCATTAAAAGGGGTCGGAGTATGTAACTTAAGATTTCAATAATCTTGTATCTTAGGGCGCCACCATACATCGCCGTTTATCCCGCCAATTTCGGTGAATAATTACCATTTTGACCATTTTGTTACTTTTAGGGGTCAAACTGACCTCTTAAAAGGGATCGGAGTATGAAGCTTAGTATTTCAATAATCTTGTATCTTAGTGCGCCACCCTACAATGTCGTTTATTCAGTGAATTTCGGCCAATAATTACTATTTTTACCATTTAGTCACTTTCAGGGTCAGACTGACCCCTTAAAAGGGGTCGGAGTGTGAAACTTTGTATTCCAATAATCTTGTATCTCCGGGCACCACCCCACAACACCGTTTATTCTGCGAATTTCGGCCAAAAATTACTATTTTGACCATTTATTCACTTTCAAGGTCAGACTGACCCTTTAAAAGGGGTCGGAGTGTGAAACTTAGTATTTCAATAATATTGTATCTTAGGGCGCCACCCTACATCGCCGTTTATTACACGAATTTCGGTGAATAATTGCCATTTTGACCATTTGGTCACTTTTAGGGGTCAAGCTGACCCCTGAACAGGGGTCGAAGTATGAAGCTTAGTATTTCAGTAAGCTTGTATCATAGGGTGCGACCCTACAACACCGTTTATTCCCCGAATTTAGGCCAATAATTACCATTTTGACCGTTTGGTCACTTTTAGGGGTCAGGATGACCCCTAAACAGGGGGTCATAGTGTGAAATTTAGGATTTTAGTAATCTTGTATCTTAGGTCGACACCCTACAACCCCGTTTATTCCGCCAATTTCGGCGAATAATTACCATTTTGACCATTTGGTCACTTTTAGGGGTCAGGCTGACGCCTTACAGGTGGTCGGAGTGCATGTAACTTAGGATTTTAATAATCTTGTATCTTAGAGCGCCACCCTACATCGCCGTTTATTCCACCAATTTCGGTGAATAATTACCATTTTGACCATTTGGTCACTTTTAGGGGTCAAACTGTCCCCTAAAAAGGGAACAGAGTATGAAACTTAGTATTTCAATAATCTTGTATCTTAGGGCGCCACCCTAAAACGCCGTTTATTCCGCGAAATTCGGCCAATAATTACTATTTTGACCATTTAGTCACTTTTAGGGTCAGACTGACCCCTTAAAAGGGGTCGGAGTGTGAAACTTGGAATTTCAATAATCTTGTATCTTAGGGCGCCACCCTGCAACGCCTTCCGCGAATTTCGGCCAATAATTACTATTTTGACCGTTTGGCCACCTTTAGGGTCCGGTTGACCCCTTAATTGGGGCCAGAGTGTGAAACTTAGGATTTCAATAATCTTTATCTTAGGGCGCCACCCTACATCACCGTTTATTCCGCGAATTTCGGCCAACAATTACTATTTTAACCATGTGGTCACCTTTAGGGGACAGACTGACCCCTTAAAAGGGGTCGGATTGTGAAACTTAGGATTTCAGTAATCTTGTATCTTAGGGCGCCACCCTAGAACGCCTTTTATTCCGCGAATTTTGGCCAATAGTTACCATTTTGACCGTTTGGCCACCTTTATGGGTCCGGTTGACCCCTTAAAAGGGGTCAGAGTGTGAAACTTAGGATTTCAATAATCTTGTATCATAGGGCACCACCCTACATCCCCGTTTATTCCGCGAATTTCGATGAATAATTACCATTTTGACCATTTGTTCACTTTTAGGGGTCAAGCTGACCCCTTAAAAGGGGTCGCAGTATGAAACTTAGTATTTCAGTAATCTTGTATCTTAGGGCGCCACCCAACAACGCCGTTTATTCCGCGAATTTCGGCCAATTGATGAATGTTGAATAAGGAACTGGGAATATGTAAAGGATTTCGCAGCACTAACTAAAATGCACATTGACCCACAGCTGATTCAGAACTGAACACTCCCACCTCCTAAAGTTCTCCAAACTCTCTAATATGCGTATACCTTAAACATAACGTCGTATTTTTAGTAAACTATGTATTCCCATAACCGCCTGAACATTTATTCTTGAAGTGAAACGAAAATGTTGATCTAATACCTCACAATGCCAGTGACCTCAAAAGCAAGGAAATGGCAATGTTTGGTTGTTTATTGGGGTTTAATAACACTTTCAACAGCAGGGTTATATCGTGTCAAAACCGGAGTACCAGGTGACAACCCCTGAGCAGCAGCGACAAACTGTCAGACTCTACTCCTTACTAATCTGACACAAGCTGAGTTAGCTGCAGTCGAAGGCAGTACGCCTTTGCACACAGCGACACCGTGCTGCCATGTGGGTAATTTGGATTACAAATCTTGCCCAAGGACACAATGAAGATGACGCGGGCGAAGATCGAACGTCGCCTTTACGGTTTGAAGTCCAATGCTCTAATAAATGTGCCATCACACCACCATGAAACTTCAACAAATTCGATAGAGAACTCCTTGCAAAAAAATAAATTGTCCCAAAGCATCCTGGTATACCAGGCACACCCTGGTATTGTCCCCAAATACCTTGGTATACCAGGCACACTCTGGTATTGTCCCCAAATACCCTGGTATACCAGGTACACTCTGGTATTGTCCCCAAATACCCTGGTATACCAGGTACACCCTGGTATTGTCCCCAAATGCCCTGGAATACCAGGTACACCCTGATATTGTCCCCAGATACCCTGGTATATCAAAGTATCTGGAGACAACACCAGGGTGCACCGCGATGCGTTTCTATAAAGGCAAATTCAAGGACATTGACAGTTTTCAAATGTCCACAGGCACATGGAAGTACATTACATACAAGCACGAAGGGAAAACGCGCTTTCAAAATAGGGTTTAATGTTTTCCCTAGTTTTGTAGGGATCTGGAACGGGTATGAAATTACCCTCAGAACCGGGAAACGGAAAATTTCCCTGGTAATATCAAGAAAATTTACGAGAATAACAAGACTAATTTATTTTAATGAAAATGAGCATATTACATTGGCAATCTGCCATCTTCAAACGGAAAAGTTCCCAAGAGATGTGTAAAAACACAAACCGGCTTCAACCTCGTCTTCATTTTCAGAATCACTAGTTATCACCTCTACCTCCTCCAACATCATAACCCTCTTTACCGCCGTTACCAGTCTCCTCTGCTTAAAGCAGAGGAGATTGGTGACGGCAGTGAAGAGGGGGGTTGATGTTGAAGGAGGTAGTGAATAATGATACCAGTGATTCTGAAAATGAAGACGAGATTGAAGCGGGTGAAGATCTTGCTGTTGAAAGGGATGGAGTGGGGGTTCTTCAGAACTGGTAGAGAGCTACAGTGATTTGTTGAAAAATGTTCGTCAAGAATCATGACTGTAAAAATTCCAGGCATGGAAGGCTCGACGAAATCCTACAAAGTTACGTTGGGGCAGTTTTCAATTCCGAAAACTTTGGTTCAATACACGAGCACGGTGCCACGATTGATTCCCGGTTCCGTGCTATAGATTTCCCGGGTATCGGGACTGGCTTTCGAAACCGGGAGCCCAGGAATTCCCGTTCTCGGGATAAACCCTATTTCCAACAGAGAGAGAAATATTTTACAACAAAAAATAATAAAATCGAAGTCAGTAAACATGATCATCAGTGCCTAAATTCAATAAATTTCCATGAGTAACTTTTGATTGTAACTACCCACAAATGTTCTAGATATCATGCAGTCACAACAACGTAAACGCCGGTACCAAACACAACAAGCCCAATATAAATAATTCGCCATTTTGAAACATTCTTTTCCATTGAAGCAAACGACAAACCCAACCATATCCTATGTCAGAAATAAAATTGCGTAAATTTCTTCGCAGACCCACAATACACAGTGAAGGTAAGAAATTATTAACACCAGTTGTATTTGGAGACAGTAAAGGAAACAAAATCAGTCAATACATCCGCCAACCCGTAGAATGTGAAATAGTGAGGTGGTGCAAGGAGGGCCGAACTCTAGGACGAAGACTTAGATTATCTTACAAACATCGAAGTAAAGATACCGTCACCTGGTAACATATCACTCAACATGTGGACAGGAACATGCAATAATGCGATATAACATAAAAATAAGAAGTATATCAACATAAAAAATTCAAACGAGGACACAGTACAGCATTTCACCAAAATATACCAAGAAATATCAGAACTTTGAAATAAGTACCCATTATCTAAACTAACATTCCTCAAGACACCAGTATATAGCACTATGTTGCGAAGACTGCTACGTGCTAAACAGATCAAGCGTACAATGGCTATGTGACAAAAGCGCCCAAACTACAAACTACCATCAGTATACCAAAGAGACCACGAAATATTGTAACCGCTGACTGCGAACAAAAAGCAACTTTATTACTTCTAGTAATAAAGTTGCTCTTTGTTTGCAGTCAGCAGTTACAATATTTCGTGGTCTCTTTGTAATTCTGCTATCAGGAGACGTTGAGTTAAACCTATCCAAAGACATGACAGATACGCCATCTTCCCTTCTGGGCCCTGTGACATGCCAGTCAAATGGAACTGTGTTGGAGTCTATTGTGACGACTGCCATATTTGCGAAAACAACAACTTACTAAACAGATCAAGCGTACAATGGCTGTACTGCAAATGTGACAACATAAACTGCAGTAATTTTGCCATCCATAGCTATGAAATGGAAACGTTGAACATCTTCTCAGTCTTAACTGATTTGAACATATCACAAGAGTCGGTTACATCAACAAACTTTAGTCCCCTGAAAACCAGTAGTCCAAAGAAAATAGAACAGCGCATCGAATTCAAGACACCAAAGCATGCCAAGGAACAGTTACTGTACAGTTCACAAGTACCAACAAAACAAAACCACAGATTGCTAAATGTCAACTGCTATGGCATAATAGACAAAACATCCGAATTCGCTACGGCTCTAAACTTCATCAACCTAAATGTCATCTGTGGTTCAATGGAGTCAAATCAGGAAAAATCCAAGCAAAAAATGCCATCAAAAAAGTGAAATATTTCCCAGCAGTTACATACCATACCCGCTCGCGAGTGATGTGTTTGTCCTTATAAACTAAGACGTAATCTCCATTGAACAGATGGAGCACATCAGCAAATGTGAGCCAGGGTGGGTGAAAATCAGTCTCTGAAATAACAAAGATTTACTCATAGGTACATTCCACATGCCTCATCGAAACCTCGAAGTGTTAGACTAGATGGAAGACTCCGTGAGCAAACTCCTAGACAGCAAACCAAAACAAAAAACACCATAATCTTGCTAGAGACTTTAAAAGTCCAGATATAGATTGGAACACGCTATTAGTGAGCAAAGCCAGGATAGACCAGTTTAACAAAAGCTGCTAGACACAGCTACAAAGCACCAAATGTTCCAGGTACACAGTGGGCCGACCTGATAAAACAATAGTTTGGATCTAGAATCCACAACAAATCTAACACTAGTAAAATCATCAGTATCAGCCCCGGGCATATCAGACCATACCACTGCAGTGAATGATTCCTCCATTACACTGCTCCATAATAAATCGAAACCAGAAAATGCTTTCAGTTCTCCAGAGCAAATTAGGCAGATATGAAATAAAACTAACAATGCCCCACAATCTAATAGAGATGTACAGTACAATACAAACACCCTACAGCTATGGAATCACTTCAACAAAAAACTAATGATATCTGGAGAAAAACACATACCAAGCAAAGTAAAAAGCTGGAAATACTCCGCGGCACCACGGGAATATCAAACGTATGCGAAGGGGAAAAGGTCGATTACAAAAAGCAAAAGTTAACAACAACTGGGACAACTATCGCCACTACCAAAAACGAATGCAAATGCTCAATTCGCTTATATCAACAACACCATAATGGAAGGACTTGGGAATAAGATCTGCAAGCAGTTCTGGAGATACGCCAAATCAAAACAGCAAGACAACAACAGCGTCTCCCCACTAAAATGCAAGAACCCCATCAACAACAGCAAGAGGAAAGCATAAGTGCCGAAAACCTTTTCAAAGCAGTATTCACAGAATAGAAAATGAAACACCCAAACCGCCAGTATTTAGAAGAACAAACCAAACAACAAGGAAACTGGAAATAACAACACCAGGTTCAGAAAAAAAACTGTGAGACATTAAACTATCAAAAGCCCTAGGGCCAGATGCCATACCAAACATGATACTCATATAATACGCAGAACGTGTCCAAGCCTATGTGCTGTAGCCCAAAAATCTAAGAATAAAGGAGAAATTCCATCAGATTGACTAAATGTGGATATCTCCTGTGTATACAAGAAAATACAATGTCAAGCATTGCATATGCCCCTCATGCAAAGCCAACATGAGCAATACAAAAAGTAACCAATGTTCTGTTGCCATTCAACAAACATTATTCCCATGGACAAAAAACAAAAAAACAAAAACTTCGTTTTCTCAGTCTAAAAAGGGGCATAACTATGCTACGTATTCATGGATGCAGCACACAATAAGCGGATATCCTTTTTCCCTGACAAGTCTATCACCATACAAAGGGCATTAAAATCCAACAACCGCTGCTGAAGAAATAATGCAAAACATTTGCACAGAAAGGTTTCTTAGTGTTATTAGGGCCATAACTCTAGTAAGTATACATGGACGAAACCTGCAATATGTGGACATCATTTCCTCCATGTCGGTCTCTCGTCATACCAAAGGACTTCACAATCCATCCACAATTGACTGAGTTATAATGTAAAACTTTTGTACAGTAAGTTTTCTAAGTGTAACAAGGGTCATAAATCTGGTACGTACGAATGGACGAAACTGCAATATTTGAATATCCTTTCCCTCAAGTTGGTCTGTCAGCATACCAAAGCGATCAAAAATCGACAACAACTGCGTAAGTTAAAATGCAAAATGTTCGTACGGAAATTCGGCTATAGCAGTCTTCGCAACATTGACTATATACCCCCTGGAAACTTTCTACGGAGGATGGGGGCATAATAAAAAGGGAAATAAACATCTGACTGAAAACTCTAGACCTGTCACACTCACTTCAGTACTGTACAAGTTACTGGAGTACATAATATACAGTCATCTTCTTGGACACATAGAAACCAACAGCATACTAACCTCAATCATGTATTTAAAGCAGGTTACTCCCGCAAAACACCGTTTATGGTAACATATGACATCTTCAAGGCCTCCGACCAGGGCAGACAGATTTTGCTATTTATCCAATATCCAAGACTTCCCAAAGGCCTTTGACATAGTACTGCATAATAATACACTTCTATATAAACTAGATCAATATTGTAGAGACTTTTATTTTCATTGGTTGTTTCTAATTGTGATCACGTGACTTTTTATATAAAATCATGTGCGCTTTCTCACCAAAGGGAGAAGCGGCGTAACTTTGTGTGTAAAAGTTCTGTACAAGAGATTGTTATATAAATCAAGTGTTAAAACTAAATTTTGAGGTAATGTTTGTTTGCATGATTTTACCTGTCCTTTTCTTCCCAGCGTCACAGTGCCTTGTCCTCACTTGAGGGTAATTGCAGCCCAGTAGTGCATCTGTCCCTTACAGCAAGAACTTGAGGTGCATTTTACAAGTGGCGGCAGCGATGGGACGGTGAGTTACAATCTGGATGGATGCAATGCTAGGCAGAGGAGACACCGTAGCTGAGAAGATGCCCGTGAAAGGAAGTGAAAGCATGGCAGCAGATGTATTTGATATATACAAGTTGCATAAGCTATTACATTTTCAACGAGTCCTATTTGACGGCACAGAAGAGGCTATGACGGAGAATTCGAGAAGTGAGACATGCACTCAGGTTAAGCAGAAGACGGGTATGGATCACTGGCATGACAATTCAGGGTACACAAGCATCACACCGGGGCGTATGGGTGGTGCTGATGGCGGCACAACAGCCAATTTTAAACCACAGGCAAATACGCAATTCCAACAACCAGTTAACCAGTCCACAAGACGGATTGAAAGATATGACCAAAAAGTTGACATGCCGCCAGGAAGGAGGGCTTGTGATGGGAATAGGGGAAGCAGTTCAAAAGATGAGATGGTTGCATATGCAAAAGCTCTGTGGGTACCAGGGACCAATCACTAGGCGTCACAGGGAAATATACTCATGCTCTAGCACGCTTTATGCCAGATAGGCACAATGGAAAGACGGTGTTGATGGACTACAAAGCTCATTTTGAATCATGGTCAACGATAAATAACTGAGGAGAAGGGTAAATTCCTTGCTGTGTCACTTTCGATTGATGCCCACCAGATCTTAGGTGAACTGAACGGAGACAACGTCACCTACTCTCATCTGGAATGTCGATTAGATGAGGCTATGGGCCAAGTGGACAGGCAGAGTTATACCTCACAGAACTAAGAAATCGCTCTAGACGTGAAGACAAATCCTTGCAGGAACTTGGTACATCAATCAGGCGTCTTACTTCACTGGCATATCCAGAATTGCCGTCCACAGCTAAGGATATGCTAGCTTAGGGCCATTTTATAGGCACTGTCACAGATGCTGATTTACACAAAAGAGTTTTTCAGGCTAAACTACCAAAAGAACTAAACGTCAATGAGCAAGGCAGGGACGAAAGAATAGAATTGAAACAAAGGGTGGACGAAATTAGGCAATTTTTAGGACAGGGAAATAGTCAGATAAATGCAGCTGACAACCGGTGTCCTAATGCACAGCACCAACAGAGAAATTCGCATAGGCGGCGGTGTTAAAGCTGCAGTGATCCCAATCATTTTAAGAAAGACTGCCTTCTCAGATTAAAGTCGGTCGGAAAACAACTGTCGATCAGATGATAGGGCCCCAAGTGGAGGGCCCAAAGATGTAAACTCAGATGGGATGGCTAAAGGAGACGGGAAAGTGACTGTGCCAGAAGGAAATTTATTGGGAAGTATTTATGTTGCAGTCAACATTGGTAGGACGACCGTCAACTTGTTAATAGACACTGGTGTGTCCGTCACGATCCCGTCACAGAAACTATATTAGGAAATTCATAAAAAGGTTAAGACAAAACTTGAAGAGAATGAGACAAGAACCGATATGGTAGATGGCCAAAGTCTATTTGTTCTTGGTGACTGCCAACTGAGAATTAAAATAGGCAAAGAGAAAGACAAGTAAAACTTGTGGTATCCAGAATAACGGGGGGATTGCGTCCTCAGTGTGGACTTTCTAAACAATGCAAATTGTCAAGTTGATTTGAAGAATCTGTGCTTAAAATTAGATGATGAGACTATTAATCGGTTTGATAAAAATAAGAAGACTTTAGTGTGCTGTTGTGCGACAGCACAAAGAACAGTTGCCATCCCAGCTGGGCATGAGGTAGTTATCCTAGGTCAATTGAAGAGAAGTAAACTGATCATAATTGAAGTTACCCAAAACAATACACTACGTGAAAAGGGGCTGCTTGTTGGGAGGATACTAGTGAATATGGATGCAAATACTGTGCCTATATGGGTGCTTAACACAAATAATGATAGCATTTTAGAACATAAGGGGAGGAGAATGGGCGTGGACCACCTTCAAGATTCATAAATAGATGTAGTAATGGGAGATGAGAGAGAAAGAGTACAGCAGTTTTTTAAAATTTGAACTCTGATGTGTTTTCACGCAATGATGATGATTTGGGACAAACCAGCCTCTTAAAACATTTGGTAAACATTACAGATGAAGTGCCAATAAAGCAACGTCCTCGACGCTTAACATTTTTTCTGACGATGGGAGGCAGAGGACCTCATAGAGAAAATGTTAAATAGGGGGTAATTGAACCTCCCAACAGTCACTGGACCACACCAATAGTGCTAGTCCGAAGGAAGGATAGAGAAAATGTTAAATAGGGGCTAACTGAACCTTGCAACAGTTCCTGGACCACACCAATGGCACTAATCCGAAGGAAGGATGGACGGTCTAGGATTTGTGTGGATAATAGGCATCTAGACGAGAAAACCATAAAGGATGCCTACCCTATGCCATGTATTGACGATGCCCTTGACTGTATTGGTTGAGCAACATGGTTTTCCACGTTAGTTCTATTAACACGTTACCATCAAGTAGGATTCGATGAAAATGTCAAATTAAAATTAACTTTTGCCACAAGTGCAGGCCTCTACCAGTGGAACGTGATGCCTTTTGGGATGGTCAACAGCACGCCAACATTTGGGGGACTTATGGAATCAGCTCGGGCAGGCTTACAAACAGAAGTCTGTCCGGTATTGTAATGAAGTACCTATAAATCTATGATCATAGGCTAGGACAAGTTGTTGTGTATCTGACATAACCATGAAGTCGCACCAGCCCGTGGCTTTCAGATTCCTTACAGATGAACCTTGGATGCAGGTTCCAGACAATGTTCAGTTTTCCATAGTTTTCCGTAATGGCTCGAATCTTGTCATGTATCAAAATGATTTTAATGTAATGAACTGTTCAGACTATTATCTATATAATTTTAATAAGAAACTATTGACTGACCATCGTTATCTCTGGCTATTATTCAATTTACAGAATTTAACAAAGTTCATACCTCGTAACAACAGTGGCGGCATCCATCTAAAATCTTGTATGTAGGTATACTGCAAGTGATGAGCCAGGAGACAACATGGCTCGAACACTCAGTAAACGGTGCTTATTTACACCAATTTTCTGATGCAACACCTACTCACGCAGCTACCAGTCAGCGGAAAATTGAGGGAAGCTCATCTGACATGGCAATCACCATTGTTGAACTCTTATACTGTCATGCAGACTGCCTGTCTGTCAGCATGCAGTCCATGGAATCTTTACATGCAAATAGTATTCAGCCATGTGCCTGTTAACCAGCAGAATGTCCTAGTGGAATGCGCAATTTGCAATTCAGCATCACCTGATATCTGGTGATGTTCCACTAGGTGCATGTTATGATTTGGTGAATGTTCGAGCAATACCATTCCAGTAACTACTGCAGAATGTTATTGCACTATCTATCAACAAATATTACTGTTTGTTGACAATATTGGCCTGCAAGGTTATGCCTAATGTTGTCAACAGAGCATCTGGCATCCACTCCTATGTGGGAACTCAAAGTACTTCTGTACTCTAATTGCCAGTTAATACAATTCCATGTAATTCAGCTTCTAGTATATCTGTTGATAAATCTGAGTCCAATTTACCAAATAGATTGTCAATGAAAACTATCATGACCCTAACATTTCCCCTTAACACGTAATGGAGCTTAGGAGAGCTGTAACTCTTCGTCCAAGCTTGATTAACCCCTGTGGGCAAACTTTGCAACATTCCTCCCTCACATAGGATCAAAACCCAGAGGGACTTGATCAGAGTAAGAGAGACGATTTGCAAAGAGACCACAGGGTTAATCAGAAAAAAACACTACAACATTACATTGTAACCAGATGGGTATGGATGCCATCCCAAAACAATTTGCCCTCAGAATTGTTCACTTTTGTAATGTTATTCCACCTCTTTTCCAACTTCAGTATAAATCCCTATTCTCCCTTGACAATAAACCAATATCCAAAATGTCCCCAGATAATACTTTAAAAACCGGCACAGGTACAAGAGGAACAGAGTAATTAACAACACTTAATGAGGGCAAAAATCGAACTCATGGGGAGTTAATCGATCTCCCCACTTCACATCCATACGGCATGTCGGACATGTTTTTGATGGGGCCATTTCCACCCACATCTCACCGCAGATGTGGTGAACTTTTTTTTTACACTGAGGACATTCAAAAGCACTATATCCTTCTTTGTGAATGTCCTAAAAACAGATGCAACAATGTTTGGCATTCCCAACAGTACATTGTTTAAAACGTACTGCGTGTACATAAATTTTGTGGGCTTCGAGAGCTGTTTACAAAAGATTATACTAAGGCTGAACTCTTTCCCACTCAAATGTCTCTTGGACATTCCAATGGTCAGAGTTGAGCTCCACGAATTCTAGTCGTGATCTTGAGAACTTAACTGTGTCTTGCAGTTTGATACTGTGGAATGGTTAGAGATGAGAGATTCCATCGGTTTTAAACCGACCATTCCAATACTGGTTGTTCCAATACCTGATCACTTTGGCTGGGGAAGGGGTAGTCACTTCACGATACTCCTTGCCACAAGGCCACAGACTCTCGGCATCTGTAGCTTCATGTCTGGATCCCCTAGATTCGCCAGTACAGTATAAGTGGGGAAAGGTACATTTACAATCAGGGGTGACCAAATTTTGGAGGTATACTGCAAATGTCTGAATTGCGGGGTTATTCAAAGCCCCCTCAAAGTATATTACCTCCCAACACCGAAGTATTCATTGTTGCATATATCTTTTACATAGAGTCTTGATATTATTAATTCTTCCATGTGGAACAAATGGTAAGAGACCAAAGTTATGTTCCTGTTCCTGTTCAAACTTCTTAAACTCTGGGATATGTTCCGATGCTATAAAATATCCCCACAAAATAGGACCAAATATCCAATAAATATTGTTCAAATAAAAGTGCAAAACAGAAACCACTAAATACAATCTCAAATAGATATATGGAAAGCTATATATGTATATACATGCACCCTTCCTCTCTCCATTTTCTACTATCCTCCCGTGTGTATGTGTGCTTCTAGTACCTTTCTTGACAGTAAAGCCCCACACATACTAGTTTTTAGGTTGCCTTATGTAGGATTCCGATGAGTGTTTATCTAAACCCTGCCGGATCCCCTACTTTTAGAGTACTTTGAGTAATTACTTTCTGCTCAAGACACAGAACAAATTCGTCATTATTATGTAGACAGAGAGACAACCAAACATGATCCCATTTCTATCAGTTTTTCTCCAGTTTACCAGTCAATATGGCATAGATGGTGAAAGAATACCAAGAGAAATGTTTATGTTAATGGCTAGATTCTTCAGATGATTCAGTTTCAGAAATTTCAGTAATTTCCTCATCCAAGGGGCTTCCCATCTGACGAAAATATCGACACATCAACCAGTTATCCATGCCAGGTCACAATTGTATTCTTAAGCGAGGGCTGGTAAATTCTCTCCCATCCCAATTTGGGTGTTGCCAACTAAAAAGAGGGGTAAAGATTGGTACATCTTCAAAAGAAGAATCTTCAGCTGATATTTGGACGGTAGGCATGAAGAATTAATCACTATAGTATTCATCATATCACAATTGTAAGTATTTGATTTCTTCATAAATAATACTTTTAGCTCTTAAGGGATAATGTACATGATAGACTCTATGTTCCATTGGCCACTGTACACATGCTGGTATATCTTCTCCATCTATGAGCTTTCAACAACCACAAATTACCTGGTGGAAATAGGCCGATGCTTCACTACTCAACTTTTTACCTAACATTTCTTCAACTTGTGCTCTCGATAATTGATGAGGGAGATTTCTAGCCATTACTTGATTGGGATTTATCTGTCAACTCTCACTGATTACCCTTAATAAACTGGGTACACGATGCACTGAGTCGCTATTCCCAGCCTTTGCCATATTTATTCCTTTTATTACTTATTGAAATATTACTTATAGAAATTCTAAAATACAATAAAACACAAATAATCTATTTATATATAATATATAATCAAAATAGGATAATTGTCTATGTCACCTTTTGTCAGGGCTCAGTATTTACAACTCCCTTTCCTGAGATGGCATCCTGTAAATCTGGTAAATGGTGATGGGTCCCATCCTAAAATTAAAAGTACAACCAGCATAGTCAGGATGAGTAACTTTATGTACAACATAAAATTGATTATGTCTAGGATTTCCATTGAACCTAAATCAGGCCCTTCATCGAGTTCTCCAATCAAGGAGCCTTCCCCATGGGTTTGTTCTTACCATGTGTTTTCTCACAGACCACATGTTTCTAGTTAATCTCATTAATACTACTCGGTGACTATTGTAATGTTTCGGCATGTCAAGTCCCACTTCTGCATGTACCAATTCAGGACAATTTAAAATAAGTAACACTCGAGATTGACATTTCATTAAAATGTGATATGGACAACCAGAATCATACCAATAAACTATATCTCTCTCAAGTTCCACAATGGTGGAAATATTCTGAAAATCATAGTACACACATCCGAACTTGTCTTGGGATGTTAAAACACGGTGAGTTTTTAAATATTTACAGCTCATAAGTATTCGGTTGAACAACACTATTTAAAACTGAGGGTGTTCTGATGGTTCGTGGACAAACTGCATCGGAGGTGCATCACAGTGCATATATTGATAAGTAGCATATTCTCAGGGTAATGGGTACATAGTGTCCATAAAGGGAGTTCGTGAAATTTCCTGATCATTCCAGAGATGTTCTTCCTCCTCCTCATCGGTTTGACCCTACAATGATGCTCAGTTCCAAGTGCTTCATTTCCAACACTATCTACTGTTTCACTACTACTTGAGTCACTCATTGTACAGCAACTGAAAACACAAATAATTTTGTTCAACATTATGTTGTTATTGTAAGTCAATATTTGTTAGAATATTGGGTTCTCGAGCTATTAAATTTGCATGCACTTCTCCAGTATTTGAGTCATTGTTCACAGATGGATATGACTGAGACTGAGACGAGGACATTGTCGGTTTGTCCTGTCTCTCTTTTGTTATTCTGTCTTTAGTTAATTGTCTCATAATTGTAACTACTTCATCAGGAGGCATAATCATTACTATTTCATCAGAAGGTGGTGCTGTTGGCAATGAAACATTTGTTAGTCATCCCATAGTAGTATTAAATTCAACATTAGACATTCCACATACATCAGCAGAAAAATTAGGTTTTCTATTGCATTTATTTTTATATCATAAGATTGCATTGCATAACTTAATATGGCCTTGTGCCCTAATACATCGTATAAGTAAGTACATTCCCAGTATAAGTAACACATATCCAACAAAATATACCCATTTCGGTACCTCAAAAGATTCTTCTTGGACTAACTGCATCTGATCCAATTCTTGTAAAAGGTCATTCATTTTCAACTCTTCGAGATGTTGGAATGTTTTCAGAATGGCAAAGTTGGTTATGTTTAATCCGTCACACACAGGTTGCCATATTTGACGTTGAGTCAATGAGAAATTGGGCAAAACCATCTTAAACACTAAACGATACATCAGTTATCTTGGTGATGAAAATAACTATTTAGTAATAGTTGACCACCAGTTGCAATACACAAAGAGTTCAATTCATGTTTGCCAATCGGTGGCACAATTCGGTATGGTCTAGGATTCTTATCTCTTGGACACGTGATTGAGAATCACAATGGTACATCAGTGGTAATATACCAAAGACCTTCTTCAATATGTGTTGCAAAAGGTAAGTCTATATTCAGTTTTATATCAGTTGTACATAACTTCTGTATCTCAGGCTTCATATTGAGAAATAATGCAAAGAGGCTACTAGAGGTGCTATGTATCGTTCTCTCTGCTCCCACTAAAGGACAGAATAATTTTGCGTTTTTTGTTTATCTGCAATTAATGTATTGGCCTCTAATCGATATATAGCTACTAGTTTGTTCGCAGTTGCTGATGCATTCTGACTTACATTCACGAATGGGACGGGCAAAGCTTGCACTTTAAACATCTCAAATTGAAAATATGTATTAGTCAATGGAATTTCCACTAGAACAACTAACTTATCATCAACAAGTACTGTTGCAGTTGTTAACAAATGATATTATTGCCATAATTCTGTTTGAATTTTTAACGGAAGTTAGATGTGGTCATCAGGCATGTCTTGAATACTCTTTAATACCAAAGTAACAAAGTAGGATTGACGACTCTTGGTGATAATTTCTTATCTGCGAGCACATCCATCTGCTCATGCAGATCAACCATATATGTTTCTGCTGTTAATAACATTAATTCAACTTGACTTGTATAAAATGCTCTAAAAGTGTTAACCGATTTTCATGCTACTTGTTCACACAAAAGCGATACCACTCACGATAAATTTACCATAAATTCACAATTCTCTTGTACGGCATGATACGTTAATTTAATTAAACTAAAACTTTGTTTTTGTATGTGTTGCATAATTGCTTGATTCAAAGACAATTGTCTTAAATTTGCTTTCATCCCCTTTAAATCAGATTCAGTGACTGTTCCAAATAGGAAACTGAACCCTTCACCTATAAAATTTGCTAAATCTCACTTATTTTGAGATGAGGGTGTATGCCTTTTAATTTGCGATAATTTGTCCAGGTACCCCTTTTACTCGTTCAAAATGATTATTGATAAACCTGACTTCCTGGATTAAATCTACTATTATCGAAAGTAACGCAAGATTAAAAGTATGGTTTCTGGTATTGTTTCGTTCAAATATTTTCAAGAAATTTTCTTCAATTTCCTGGTAAAAATGATTCACAAATCATACATTACTGTCAACCCTTTGCATGTAATGAATGAATGGCGCCATTTTCACTACATAAAATGTTGTCCAGTCACTGTTAACCATATAAATTTCTTTTACTTTTGTAGATATGACATTGTATTGGATTATTTCGTTTACTTTTGTAATGATGACATTGTTTTGGATTATTGTACTACCACTAACTGTTAAAATCAACAAACTTCCAAATAAGTACCAAGTGAACATCTTGCTCCTACAACAAGAAGGAAGGCATGGATTAGCATCACGAGTGATTCTCAATACTGAGAGTTCCAAATATACTCTTTTGTTTCATGACCTGTCAGTAAAACTCAAGAATGTTTTTTCTAAAACTGGTTGCACAGGCCAGCAAACAACTCCTCCATGTTACATTTTCTAGCAGAATATAAATCAATATAATTTTGTCTCTCTCGATGCACGTCTTATCCTCCTCCATAGTCATATAGCATATTACAGTATTTCATTTTTATGTTCACTCATGGGTACTCCAGGATTTATAATCTATTCTTTGAGTTTCATGCCACCCATCCACTTGAAGGGTGGCTCTAATTTTATCAACAAGATTGCCTATCTTTACCCCATTTGTAGGTTGTAAAGTAGATTATATGGTAGTTACTTGTGTTTTATCTTTGTTTCTTTGATTTATACTACAGTCAGAGAAACATTCCGATTCGGATTCTGAGTTGGATTTGACTTTTAACACATTTACTTACATTGACTCATCGGCTACTTCCATCAGCTCATTTGCCGATGTTGCAGCTTGAGCAGTTTGTTATGCTCACTGAAGCATCATAATCTATGAAGTAATTCTTTCATAGGGACACCTTCATCTTCAGATGATGAATTTTCCCTAATTTATCTCTTATTTTGGATTGACCACATTTGAAACACAAATAAGATTGTATGTCTCTATATCCTGCTTTCCTTAAGACCCGGAGTTCAACTGTTCAACATCATCATGACTGTCTGAAGCGGATGACTCCAATCGATCGGATCCTGTAACATTCGCATTTTAAAATGAACCCCTACCTCCCCCCTCTCAAACAATTGAGGGTGTTGACAGTAGGGGAAAGTGGGGGATACTGGACCACTTTTTTCTCGTATACATGTACGTGTACACGTACACATACATGTACCCATAGAGTTCAGTGTTAAAATGTATGTGTACATGTACAAACATGTTTTGTACATCTGGTCCAGAAGTATTTACATCCATTAAGTAGGGTAAAAATATCATCGATCAATGGAAGTGGCCAGCAGGTCACTTTTGTTACCTGATTAAGCTTGTGGAAATCCATGCAAAATCGCAAGATCCATCTTTCCACTAAGAAACAAGGAAAACTCCATGCTCTATTTCAGTGGTGAATAATTCCCACTTCAAGCATTTCTTGGATGGCATCATCCATTATTTTCCTTTTTGCTAGTGGTGCCCTATAATGTCGACTCTTGATTGGCTTGGTGTCGCCTGAATCAATCTTCATGGTAACTGTGTCTGTTTGGGTTAAGTCCTTGTCTGTCTGTGCAAACAAGACTCTATTTTCATTAATTAATTTCATAATTATGTCCCTTTTATCAGCTGGTACTTGAATATCTTTGTCACAATGTGGCACTTTCGGTTTAGGCTTATCAGAGTTTTTCAAAATTTGTTTCACATCAACTAAGTTTTCACCCTGTGCTACAGGTTCTAATTTTCCAACAATACAGCCTCTCTTTAATGTATAATGTTTATTAGTGCTATTCACTAACATCGCAGGAATATGTCTCTCATTGTTACTCACTACACTAATACTAACAAGTAAACCTGGTTGCTCTGCTATATACCCTTGCTTTAAACCATGATGTTCTAAAAAATCAGAGTCAAAAGTTGATTGGTCCCCTATGGCCTTGGTTGTACAAACACTAACAGTATGAGGTTTAAGTACAATTTGAATCACCAAACTAGTCAAACAACTAACTAAGGCTGCCATGAATAATCAGATGATCGATCAATGATCATCAAAGCTCATAATTTATTACAATTCTTAATGATCGATTATTCAGGGCAAATCCAAGGGTCACATTTAGGTGGTATTCAAAATGATATCAGCACAACGTCACAGTCCCTTGTGCACTCTGGCATATTTTGTATCACAACACGGTTCATTTCCAAGACCAGGGACTATTAGTGGACTACAAAAATTGATGTGCGCTGAAAACAAACTGGGACAACAATTATTGCTCCATTAGGAATTTCTGTCCAAGTTCTGTGATGTTTGTGGCAGGTGAAATCAACATGTCACAAAGTCGTGAGTTTCTGTTCACTCCATTAGAACTGCAAGCCATTTGAACTTAGTGCCAGTTAGTGGGGCTTTGATGTTTCCATGTTTGATGTTAGTTGCCTTTGATGTTGCTGATAGATATCCTCGACTATCCTGAGATAGTCCAATTGTCTGCCATGCCCATAATGCTTGATTAGTGCAATGAGAGAATGATCCCATAATTAGAAGACAGACATATAAGGATCCGTTTTTTATCACAACAAGCTCGAACACAATGGTCCACATATCTTAAGTCATACCCATGATGCTTGATTAGTACGATGAGACAATGATCCCATAATTAGAAAACAGATGTATAATTATTTATCGCCAAGTAGATAATTTTCTGCCTGGGTTCCATTTTGCTGTAAGTCATATCTATGACATATGTACACTTAGAAAAAAAATGGAACTTGGTAACGAAATGTGCATTTACTGTTAACCACGTTTGAAACACAAATAAGATTGTACATTTCTATATCCTGCTTTCCTTAAGACCCAGAGTTCAACTGTTCAACATCATCATGACTGTCTGAAGTGGATGACGCCAATCGATCGGATCCTGTAACATTCGCATTTTAAAATGAACCCCTATGCCCCCCCCCCCCTCCTCTCAAACAATCGAGAGTGTTGACAGTAGGGGGAAGTGGGGGATACTGGACCCATAGAGTTCAGTGTTAAAATGTATGCGTACATGTACAAACATGTTTTTGTACATCTGGTCCAGAATCCCCACAAGTAGCTTATCGTGGTCTAGACATTTCAAACAGCTGTTGGCAAATGAGTGCGAATTCAGCAGAATTTGCGCGGAAGAAAAGATCTATGAAAATCAAAGAAATCAACCTAAAATCTTCTCAACGTTCACCATCATGAGTTAGACCTTTCAATCAATCGTTGGCGAAAGCTGGCAAAATGCTTTGGGGATTCTGGACCAGGAAAATCAATCCTAAAAATTTTTCCCAATGTTCGCCAACAGTCGATCGAACCATCTAGGATGTGATGACCAACTTGTGGGGATTCTAGGACAGGAAAATATAAAAATTAAGAAATGTCGAAAAATTAGAACGGAGGAAAATTTTCTCTCCACGTTTGTGATCGCAGTCTAGATGGTGGTGCGATTTATCGCAGAGGAACTAGTGGAGGGAACAGATGAAAAAAATAAATCATTACGAGTTTTGAGGTAAAATTGGAATAGATCAGTTTTGTCGAGTTTTGATCTCTTACTTAGTTGTTTAATGACGCACGGGTAAATGAACGGTTTTTCAATCAATAAATCAAATGGTGAAATTGCATTCCACTTAAAAGGGTTTTAAAACATGTAATTTGAGTTTTGATTTTAATGGGCAACAATAATGTTCTCTCACGTTTCGGTTCGAAAAACATTAACAAACACCTTTTGATGAGACACGCTTCTTCACTATTTCCTGTTTGCAAAAAGGTGCATCCTTTTGAAGATATGTTAATCGGAAAATTCTGTTGTTACTTCAAACGGCATTCTGCTTTTTTGACGACATGAATTCTGTTTAAACCGAAAAACCATCGCACGAATGAAAATGAACCAGTTCAAAATGATTAAACTCTAATTTCTTTCTGATTTAACGCGTTTTGAAATGTTGTATTTATCGATGTATTGAGACTTTAACTATTCGAGTTTTCTCCATGGTGAGAAAATAACTGCTGATATGATTTTTAACACGTTTGGAGCATCTCCAAGTTTGTTTTTTCAGTGTGAGGAAAATATGCGATCGATCGCAGAGGAACTAGTGGAGGGAACAGATAAAAAATAAAAATCGTTATGAGTTTTGAGGTAAATTGTAACAAATCAGTTTTATCGAGTTTTCTATCATTTCTACTTAGTCACTCTGCTGTGATTAGGCTGGTGCTTGCATTTCGCTGAAAAATAGACTGATGATTGTAGTATGCAGGAGGCTCTATTTATACTCTCTCTATGCCCACGCACTAAGAACATTTACAATACGTTTGCAAACGTACTGCAAACGTATTGTAAACATTCTTAGTGCATAGGCGTGGAGAGAGTATAAATAGAGCCTCTTGCATGCTACAATCATCAGTCTGTTTTATCAGGCTGACGAGCAGGTCACATTTCAAAGTGATCTTACTGTAAACTTACTGCAAACGCTGGAAGAACTCCATTTGTCATGCTTGGATGTATTACAGTTTTTCATTCAATAAGTCAATTTCCACTTAAATCGTTTTAACTGAAAAAACTATTCTAAGGATGAAAGCAGAACAGTTCAAAAGATTAATTGATGTGATTTTGAAAGCGCTACATTACTAATATGTTTATTTGAGATTAACTCTGAGTTTCTCACCGTGGAGAAAATAACCACTGATGTGATTTAACATGTTTGAAGCAATGCATTATCGAGGTTTCACTTGTAAATGTTTTTTCTTTTTCTTTCCAACTGGTTTTAGTTATATATATTAAAGACATATAATTTTATTTATTTAAAAACATAAAAAATAACTACATTTAATTTTGAGAATAATAAAATAATAAAATAATCAACGTTACCACACTCTAAAAAGAAATATTAATAATCGAGAGAACAAAAAATGTTTTTACAAAGATTCCAAGTGAAGAGACGAACTCCTCAACGAATTTGAGTGAGTCAAGAAAAGCATTCGATCTGCCGACAGAATCAGATGATTGGGAGAGATGGAATTAAGATGAGAGACCACCAAACTATTCAAACTCATGACAGAGGTTCAGGAATGAAGCAAGAAGGAGATCGTCAAGGAACTGAAACCCATAAAAGAGAGTTCTTTGAGAACGGGTCCTTTGCCTGATAGTTTTTCAAGGCAGTTTTTCTTTCAAAGATCTTCGCCGGATTACATTCCCATGAGAATCAAAACTGATGTGAGCAAGAGCGATGATGCAGCTTCCACTATTACCACTGGTAGCATTGCGTCGTCCGACGATGGTGGTAAGAAAGATCTGTTGTATGGAGTTCGCGAGGATTCGAGTGGTAGGACTTTCGTGGGTGACACTGAAGTGGAAATGGATGATGAGGATTTCATTATCGATTAAAAAGGTATAAAATAACCAATGGACTGTGCAAATTGCTCCTTTATGACAAGCCTGAATATTACATGAAACAGGATTTCAATGAGTATGGCGACATTCTGATTCAGACTCACGCCATGATGAGGAATAACGATGTCAGAGAGACGAGACCTAAGGTTAACAGAGGGCACAAGTGGACAAAGGTGGTGAAACTCATATGGGAAGAGAATAAAAGATACGTCAAATCAGTGATGGGAAAGGGAGTGACAACCACTTTTCTTCCAAGCAATTCTGATGCTCTGTTTGAGAGATTGAAATTCTTGATGGCTAGTCAGTGCGCCGGTAATACTGGTGTGGATAATGAGAGAGTGGAAATATGCGACGAATTGTTGAGGCAGAAGGTTTTGGATAGATGAGATTATAAAAGGTTGATGAACGAATTGAAGGATTGATATATATAATAAGTTAGAGAAAAAAAAACCCAAAAAATAGATAAATAAAAAAAAGTAAATCTACACTAAAAATAATAAAAGTATTTAAACAAAAAACAATTTACGAGCGAAAAAACAAAATATATTATAAAATAAAAATATGTTGGTGATAAAGAACAGGGGATACATCAGAACTTACGTTCAAGGCGGTTCTGGTATCGTTGATTCTGTAATGCGAACATTCACGAGTGATGCAGGTAGAAAACTTGCATCAACCGCATTTGAGGTCAGTAAGAAGATGGCTTTGGATGCTGGTAAGAAAGCCACTTCCGAAGTTAGTGGTAGGATCACTTTGGTGGCTGGCAAGAGGGCGGCAGATGCATTGATCAACAAGTTGATCAGTCCACCAGCAAAGCGAGCTATGTTAGAGCGATCGCCAAAAAGTTGGAAAGATTTTAAGGATGCTGTGGTACCCATACAAGATTTAGCCAAAATGATGAGTGGATCTGGATTGAAGAGAACCCAGGACGGTGTAATATAAATAAATAATAATAAATATTTATAAACCGAGTTTGAAAAACATAAAAAAAATTGAGTTTGAAAATCTAAAAAAAATAAAAAAAAATAAAAAAGATGAACATCAAAGATATGTCTTGGAACGCCGCCATGACCAAGAGGTTGAAGAACGAGTTCTTTCCCAAGAGCATAAGAGGCTTGATAGTGGGAAAATCGAATTGTGGAAAGACCAATCTGTTGATGAATCTGTTGTCGCAACACGCCTGGTTGGATTACGACAGATTATTTGTGTTTAGCAAGAGTCTGTTTGAACCTGAATACATGGATTCAGAGAGTGCATGGATAGTAGATTGCCCAAGAATGTCATAGTCAGAATGTTCGACAGTAGGAAGGATTTCGACAAAAGCAAAGCTTCACTTTTGACCATTTTGAAAGGTGCAGCGATGGAATTGATGAAGAGAAATGCGTCTTCGAACGTCGATTTTACGAGAACGCGAGCGACGTTCTCGATCCCAGGGAATTGAAATCGGAAAATAAGAATCTCATGATTTTCGACGATCTGCTTTTGGAGAGACAGAACCAATGCGAATCGTATTACGTTAGGGGTCGTCACAGCAATGTGGACTGTTTATACCTGTCTCAGAATTATTTTCAACTGCCCAGACAGACGATAAGGGAGAACACTAATTTCCTGTGTCTCTTTCACCAGGATCTCAAGAATCTCAATGACATCTATGGAGATCACGTCGCAAACGACATGAGCAGAGAAGAATTCAGGAGATTCTGCAAGAGGGTTTGGGATGGAGGACTTTCGAATTTTGTTGTGATCGATTTGACTAGCAAATTTAATCACGGAAAATATCAGAGCAGATTCAACATTTTTTATGTTTCTGACGATAATAAAATAGAGAGCAAAAACAAAAAATTAGAAAATAATAATAAATCATCAATAATTTAGTTTTAAAAATAAATAAAAATAAAAAAAAATAATGTTCGAACAAGGAGAATTTTTAGAACGGATAGCCGAGAACACGGCTGCAAAACAGTCCATTCAAATCGTGGTGAGTGGCGATTCAACTCAATTCTTGACAAAATTTGAACCTTCCATCAAATTGAATAGGGAGAAAAGATATGAGATGGCGTTGGTGAATCTGGAGACTTATTATTCCTTTCCCAACGTCTCCAAAAAGAATAACTCGTTCAAGTATTCTGACAGAGTGGATTGGTTGGAGATTCGAATTCCCAAAGGAAGTTACGACATAGATGATTTGAACAATTACATTCAGATGTGAATGAAGACGGATGGAAAGGGAAGCAACAAGATCAGACTCGCTCCCAACCCTAATACCCTACAGACGATGTTGGATTTGGAAGATACTTTTCGAGTGGATTTCAACATGGACGATTCAATCGGCAAGATGCTGGGATTCAATCGAAAGATTATCAAGACCACGTGGTGTCCGAAAATACGGTCAACATTCTCGCCGTCAATAGCATTCTGGTGAACGTGGATGTGCTTGCTGCTGGAAGCTACATGAATGGAAGCATGCAACCAATGATCTATTCCTTCTTTCCAATCGTGTTGCCAGGTTATAATATCATGGAACAACCTTAAAATTTAGTTTATCTACCCGTGATTTTAGACAAGTTGTATAGTCTCAAAACCACATTGACAGATCAAAATGGTGAGCTGTTAGATCTCCGTGGAGAGAGGGTGATGATACAATTTCACATAAGAGAAATATAAAAAGCCAAAAAAAAAGAAAATAAAATAAAAAAAAAATATTGCATATATATATATATATATATATATATATATATATAAAAGAAAATAAAATAAACGCAATATTAATTTACAAAAATTATTTAATATATAATTATCATTAAACAAAAAAAAAAACAATTGAACAAAATATATTTAAAAGAAAAGAAATATGACTCCATACGTGTTTAAAAACGTGAACATATATGAAGGACAGAGGGAGAAACTTGAGAGAGCGTTAACTTGAGGTGAGACGGTGAGATTCAAATTCACTCACGAAGATCTGGTAAGTGGCAGTCACGATAAGATGGCCTGAACCAGAACTCAAATGAAAAGGGTGGAGAAATTCGTGATGGAAGAGGGTTGACGGTGAAATTGAGTCCCGCTCAATTGGGATACAATATGAGAATGAAAGGCAGTTTCCTACCGCTATTGGCAGGAATCACTTCAAAAGCATTGCCCTTTCTCGGGAAGACTCTCGGCATGGGAGCTCTCTCGGGACTCGCGAGTTCAGCAGTTGAGAAATTAATAGGTAACAGACTGTTTTTGAAGAAGGGATGAGTTGTGTGTCACGTCGACACAAAATGCGGTAAAGGATTGTATCTAAAACCTGTGAGAGGTGGCAACCTTTTTTCCAGTGGAAATGGTCTCTATCTGAAGAGAGGAGAGAACATGAAGCGACACGGTAAGGGTTTGCTGTTTGGTCCAAATTCGCCGTTTAAGGGTATACCACTTTTGAGTATGTTATTATAAAGTAAAAAAATTATATAATTAGGCCATAAAAAAAGAGCCTCTGTTTGGCCCGCGCACATGGTCATTTTTGGTGCACATGCAACCTTTTTATGACACCAAAAAATCTTCAAAAAAAATTTGAGATATTGTGCTCATTTCGGTAAATCGATATCGATGTGTTCGCAAATTTTAAATTAACACACTTCAAGCTTTTTCTACATCATACCTTAATAAAGTGGGTGGGTTTTAGCAATATTCACGACAGAAAGTGTTTTATTCTGTAAAGGGTAAGTCATAATGACAGCAAGAAGGAAGGTGTCTTTCAGTCTGACAACAAACAGTCATAAAGGGGAATGGTCGATTCGCACCATGTTTGATTCGCACCAACCCTCAGAAAGTCTGCAAAGTCAGGTGCTATGTTGAATGGAACACAGTCTCCTGGCATTTATTTTTAGTAACATTTGTATTGTAAATGGCCGTCATTGGGAATTTGTGTCCTGTTATTTGAAACCGTTACGAGTTCCCCAGTTAATTTAAATAAATGCATTTGAGATGCAGGATAATTGGATAACTAATAGTAACCATTGCTTGATATAAAAGTAACAGTCATGGTTGAAAATAAATCGCATATAGGCAGGTATGTGCGGTCGAATTGGTTAATAAAAACATACAAACATTCGTTTTGTATTTCATTTTCAGATTTCAAAAAAATATGATTTATGGATGAACTGCCCGTTCAAATGGGTTGTGATAATTTTGAATATAATGGGGAAAAGTTGCGATTCACGATTTTATTAGGCAGGTTGTGAAAGGATTTTTTTTTTTGGTAAAATAAATCTCTGAAAGTTGGCACTTCAACATTTGATTTGTCCCGGAGACGTTTCACCCATGAGGCATTTCGTGACTTTCGTCCTGTGTTATAATTTTCACGTTTCACTGAAAAAACAAACATTCAAACCCCACTTCATTTACGATCCAACACCCCTATGGTGAATAACCAATATATTTGCGAAATTTTGCGTAGTCCACCAGGCGTTTGGGTGGGGGTCAAATTACCACAAACAACCTCTCGGGGAGAAAATAAAAAGAAAAAAAAAAAACACCCGTCCACATGCTTTTTTGGAAAAAATGGCCTGAGAAACAGACAATCAACTTTGTATGGCCTTATAGAAAGTATGAAAATATAAATTATACAAAGTATAAAAAAATAATATAAAAATGGATAAAAAGGATTACGAGGTCTTTTTGAATGATAATGATGGATATTTCAGGAAAGAACTGGAAAAAGAATTGAAAAAACATAGAGGAAGAAGAGTGAGTTGTTTTCCACCACCACCACCACTGCTGTTACCTTCTGAAGATAATAATAGTGATGTGAGTGTTGCCAAGAGATGCACCACATTCTTTAATAACTCTGATAGAGAGAATCAAATGTGTTATTACAAAAAACGTAATATATCAATAAAAAAAAGGAAAGGAGAATCAATGATGAAAGTGGAGAAAAAAAGGAAATGTTATTACAATATATATGAGCGATAGTGAAGAAGAAGAAGGAGGAAACAAAAAAAAAGTAATGAACATCTCTAGATCTCATTACTTTTTCTTTTTTTCCCTTCTTCTTCACTAAATTGGTCTCTCTATTGTTTTTTTTAATATTTCCAAGTCCGCTATTAGCATGTTGAGGGTTGTGTCTTCTCCTTTTTTGCATATGTGTTGAATGGTTATCTTTACTTTTGTGAGTTTTTTTACTTCGGTCAACACACTCTCACCACCCAATTTGTTCACGAGTTCGAGAGAGAGTTTTGGATATATGTAACTTCCGTAGGGCAATGACAAATTGCTCTTGTCGAATTCTCTGTCTTCGGTGATGATGATATTCTGTAGATAGCTTTCGTACTCATAAAACAAATCGAGTGTGGCTTCATCCAATTTCAAAGGCATGCTATATTTGTCATATTTGTGCTGTAAGCCATTCATCTCTACCTGTTCAATTCGATGGCGTCGTGTCATAATCTGTAAATTTTACAACTGAGTTTCTTGCATGTTTCGACTCATTTCAAATTCAATTCGCATCTTTTAGGTGATGTTTTCATGATCGATTATTTTTGTTTTGTTTTATGAATTATTGCAAATAATAAAATATTTTGAATTTGGTGTTAAATAATAATTTTTGTAAAAAAGTTTTTTTCTCTATATATATACAGAAAGTTTTTAAATTTAATTTTCTTCAATGTGAAAATTTTTGTAAAAGTTTTTTCTTTCTATATATATAAAAAAAGTTTAAATTTTAATTTCCTTTATTTTTTTTTTGTCGTATTAATTCAGTTTTTTCTCACGTTAAGGAAAATAAAAAAAATCGATTCATCTCACAAAAAAAAAAAATTTTGAGGGCAATTAAAACATATATATAAAAAATTTTTTACCAAAAATTATTATTTAAACAAAAAAAATTCAAAGGGAATCAAAATGCCGACGTCAAAAAAAAAAAAATATTCCGGTTGCAAAAAATAAGAAGATGACCAAACGAAAAGCCGTTGAAGAACTGCAAGTTTAAAAAAAAATAAAAAAAATTAAAAAAAACGAAAACAAGTGATGCAGTTCAGAATTGAGACAAACGATATATATTGAATGAAATTCGATGAGCAATCGATGAAGGGAAAGGCGAAGAATATGCCCAAACCCAACACCATCATGAACTTTTGCAATCACAATAGAAGGTTAAAGGTACCATTCGTCGTGTATGCCGATTTTGAATGCTTCACCATGAAAATGAGTTCCTGCCAACCCGACGCTCTTCGAAGTTACATCAAAAGATATCAAAAACAAATGCCTTTGGGCTATTGCATTTATGTGAAATGAGCTTTTGACTCACAACATGACATGGGTCTCTTCACCTACATGAAATGATTCGAAGACGATGACGTGGCTCAAAGGTTCGTGGAAGAGTTAGAATCAAAAACTCAAATTTCAAATTTTATACGACAAATTCATTACTCTGGCAAAAATGATCATCACGTGAGAGCAGCACGACGAAAATAACAGAGCCAATGTCACACATGCAGACAATCGTTCGACGAGAATTTGCAGGAAAATAAGAAGGTCAGAGACAACGATCATTACATGGGTCTGTATCGTGGTCCAGTCCACAGCAAGTGTAATTTAAGATATCAAGACACCACTTTCTATCCGGTGATTTTTCACAATCTCTCGGGTTACGACAGTCATCTGTTCGTGAAAAATCTCGGCATCTCCCATGAAGCATTAAATTGCATTGCGAACAGCAAAGAAAGATACATTTCCTTCACGAAATTGGAGAAGAAAAGAGTAATCAATGGAGAGACGTTGGAAGAAGAAACGAAATCCATTCATAGAGCCCTACGTTTCATCAACAGTTTTAAATTCATGTCGACTGCTCTGGAAAAATTAGTTGATAACATGAGTAAGGATACATTTAAAATCACGATCGAGCACTTCGGAGAATGAGTAGGCGTCATGTTGAGGAAAGGAGTCTATCCTTACGATTACATGAATGATCTAAAGAGATTCGACCTCACCGTGCTACCTTCGAAAGAAGATTTTTATTCAAAATAATACAAATCCGACATTTCCGATGAGGATTAGGAACATGCCGAAAATGTGTGGAAATCATTCGATTTGAAAACCATGAGAGATTATCACAATCTCTATCTGAAGACCAACGTTCTGCTCCTGTCTGTCATCGAAATTACGATCTGGATCCGGCTTTGTATTTTACCACACCCGGTCTGGCGTGGGACGCTCTGTTGAAGCCCACCAAAGTCCAATTGGAATTATTATCTGACGTGGACATGTTGCTCACGTCAAAAAAGGCCAAGAGAGGTGGCATCTCGATGATCTCCCACAGATATTTTGAAGCCAACAATCTCTACATGAAAGAAGGTTTCGATTCGGAATGATCGAATAGATACATACAGTATTGGGATGCTAATAATTTGTATGGTTGGGCCATGAGTCATCCTTTACTGATTGGAAATTTCAAATGGGTGATGGAACCGGAAGAGATGCAAAAATGGGGAGACTATCCTTGCATTTTAGAAGTCAATTTGAACTATCCGGAAGAGTTACACCACCTGCACAAGGATTATCCGCTGGCTCCCGAACAAATTGAACCGGTCGAAGGAGATGACGAAAAACTCATTCCCAATTTATTTAACAAATGTAAGTATGTCATCTACAGCAAGAATTTGAAACAATACGTCGATCATGGGATGAAATTACTCGACATACATCGCGTCATTCGATTGGATGAAAAAATACATCGATGTCAACACGAATCTCAGAATTCGAGCTAAGAATAATTACGAAAAAGATTTATTCAAACTCATGAACAACTGCGTGTACGGTAAATCGATGGAAGACATCAGGAAGAGAACATTCGGCTCATCACGTCTGAGAAAAAAGCTAAAAAATTAGTGGTGAAACTCAATTACAGACACCGAACCATATTCGTCAAAAATCTAGTGTCCGTTCACATGCAAAAGACACACCTGAAGTTCGAAAAACCCTATTATCTCAGACCGATCATCTTAGATATCAGCAAGCGATTGATGTACGAGTTTTACTACGATTATGTCAAACGGAAATTCGGCAAGAAAGCCAAACTACTGTTCACCGACATGGACAGTTTGGTTTATGTGACCACATGGTTCGACACGAGCAATTATCCTGTCAATCACTCGTCCAACATTCAATCAAACGACAATAAGAAGGTGTTGGGTAAATTTAAGGACGAGAGCAGCGGTAAACAAATCATCAAATTCGTGGGTTTGAGACCCAAACTGTATGCTTAGTGCCCAGAAGGTGAAGAGATTAAGAAGTGTAAAGGGGTTAAAGCGTGCATGGTGAAGAAAAACATCTCTTTCCGAGAGTATAAAGATTGTTTGTTCGGAAGTGGACTGGTATACAAGACTATGAAATTGATTCGAAGCGACAATCACGATGTGTATACCAAAATAGTCAACAAGATTTTGGTGACGGCCGACGATGATAAGAGATTCGTGTTAGATGATAAAATAAGCACTTTGGCGCTTGGACATTGGATTTTGGTTATAATTATGGATGATAGGATTTCAGATATGATTAAGGACTTATTTAGTTTAAAAAAAAAAAGAAAAATAACATCATTTAGTGAATTATAATAAAATAAATAAAAAAAAATACACATTTATGAATAAGAAAATACGGATATCCGTAGAAGGTATCGTCTTACCTAACGAACCCCTATCCAACATCGATCTGTCAAATGCGGCGAAGGACTTGAAAATCAAAGATTTTCGAGGCGTGTTTTCCAGAGATACCTTGCCGAAGAGAAAACCTCAACGACAGCAATCAGAATGTGGAATTTTAAATCTGGACAATTTATCGGGCGAAGGCACTCACTGGGTGGCGTGGTTCAAGAACAGGAAGAAGAATTATTATTTCGACAGCTACGGAATCTCACCGCCGAAAGAAATAAAGAACTATTTCAATGAATGGGTGGTTCGTTACAACATGGAACGTGTGCAATCGTCGGATCAAGTGTTTTGTGGTCACCTGTGTCTCTACGTTCTCAAGAGATGGTCGGAAGGAGATCGGTTTCAAGACATTCTCAATGATTCACATTAGAGAGAGATTTTTTTTATAATATATATAAAGGTAAAAAATTATTTTAAAAAAACTTAATCGAATAAAACCAAAAATAAAATAAGTGAAAAATAATTCATTTGTAAAAAAAACTGCGTTGAAATATATTTTTAAAACAGAAACCCAAAACAACATGCCAGTCGATAAATTTGGTAGAAGTGATGACAAAAGTCAACACAAAAAGAAAAGGAAGACGCTTGAAGTTGGCGACAGTTACGACGTCACCAAATGGACAAACATTACGTTCGGAGATACGAACCTTGACAGGAACCTTTGAACATGAACGATAACAAGCTCTACAATCTTCCTGAGCCAGTAGATCTCGCAGATGCAGCGACTAAAAAATATGTCGATAGGGGGAACGTGGATTTCGAACGAATCATGCTAGATAATTACATGGATAAAGCCATGACCGACGATCTTGATCTGAAATCCAAATGTTTGGTGAATGTCACGAATCCCATAGATTCCACCGATGCCATGACTAAGAAATACGTGGATGACTCTCACGCGTGATTCAGCAAACACCTGAGAGGTAGATACGTTCAGAAAACGATGCAATCAGAATTGAACGCCAGTTCTAACAAGATAACGAATGTGGCCACTCCCACAAATCCCAAGGATGTGGCGACAAAACACTACATTGACATGGAACAGAGAAAGTCTGACAGACGAGAAATGAAATCGGATCTGAATGCGGGATTCAACAAGATATTGAATCTGTTGAAGATTGACGACACAGACAAGGACTCCACTGCGGTCAACAAGGGCTATGTGGATTCCGCCGTGATATGATCTCAAGAATACATATAATCCCAAGTGGATGATCTCTACCTGAACAAACAATCTGGCGGAACCATGGAGGGTGGCATCAACATGAACGGTCAGAATTTATTCGGTCTCGATCATGATCCCGAATTTGATTCCAGCATGGTCAGCAGGCAGTACATGGATGACAACTCGGTCTGGAGAAAGGGCAACATCATGGCAGGTAAACTAGACATGTGCAGACACGCGCTCACGAATCTGCTGGATCCCGTGAACATGACGGATGCCTGCACACTGATTTCGGTGGTGGAGAAACTCAAATACACCAGGCAATTGATTACCGTGTGGGCTAAGAAGAGCGGCACATTAGAGGAGGGAAAAGCCAAATGGTCTTTTGGAAACGGAGATAGCAGATCGCAACACGGTCAGGTGGGATATCCCATGCCGTTGGCAGGCGAAACCATTCGAATGGGTCTGGCTTCCATGGATTTGAATAACAGAGCGGTCGTCAATCTCATGGTGAATGGAGTTGAGAGCGATAAGAGATACAGCATCGAGAAGACCGAGAATCAACACTCGAACGTCAGCACATTTGGCATGCCTCTCAAAGTGAATGCCGGAGACAGGATTAATTCCGTTATGAAAACCAATAATTCCGAAGCCCCCACTTCCGTGGTGAGCCTACTGATTGAACTAGATCCTCTGAACAAACAGTGAACGCATGAAAATAGTTAATTAAAAAAATAATGAATAATTATTAAAAAAAAAAAAAACAGTAATGAGATTTAGAAAGATGTTCAATCTCTCTAGATCTCATTACTTTTTATTTTTTGTTTTGTTTTAATATGTTATCTCTTGTAATGTTTCATCTCATGAAATTGGATCGCCTATCTTGAAACATGTGTCGACATCTATTTTGCCTTTTCAGAGAGCTTTTATAAATTCTCGAAAAGCAGTCGGTCCTCTATACATCAACGTATCTAAAAGTTTTCTGGTCTTATCTTCTATCAAGATTTTACTTTTGATTTCGCATCTCATATAATCAGTCAATATCAAAGGTTCTGTTCCGACTAAAGTGTCTAGAATTATTGCTAGCAAATCTTGGGAAATATTTTTAATCAAACCACGTCTGTTTCTTCTCAAGTATTCTCTTTCTTTATCATTCATTTTTGTAATTATTTTTTTAAATTTTTATTTATATATTTTTTTTCTATTATTGTCTTCACACACATGTCTCTCATCGAACAATCGGCATCTTATTTCCATCTGATTTGAATTGTAATTCTCTATCCGACAGGACCAGAGCAAAGGCCTTGGTTCTTCTCGGCACGTTCTTGTCAAACTGCATCTTGATCTGAATGTCTAAGACACTACTCTTGAGTCGTTCGCTCTGTTTACTGACATCAAATACGAACATGGGATACATTGACTTGTATTCGGCGGGAGATATATTAGGGTTGCTCATCAATTCGTCCAGACCATGATACTTCTTTCTAAAATCTGCGTCATCGCCGTACAGTCTGAGAAATCATTCTTCTCGAACAACACATTGTAATCGATTGTGGGATATCTTGTGGCATTCAGAAACACTTGCATGTTTCTCAAATTGCAATGATCGAACAGCGACGCATTCTTTTCTTGAGACCCGTCCTTGCCAGTCTGAAATGCGACCACAATGAAACGCGGTCTCTCGGAAGTGGATTTCATGGTCAATCTCCAATCGAAGTGATTCGTGGAAGGCAGAATGCTAGCCGTGTCACACTGTCTCATTCTAAATCCCACAGGTAGTTTACTCTTGGATTCTATGATCTTGTAGAGACGCAATTTTTCCACAGTCAAATCCTGCACGTGTGGAACGAAGCATGATATCTTGTGTAGAGTTTACTTAGCTGCATTGGTCGAGGAGAGTCTCACTATCGCATTATCGTCTCCCTTTCGAATCAACATTAGACTGTGTTTCAATCCGTACATGATCTTGTTGTAATCGTCCGTGAATCCGAAGATGTGTTTCAGAGGTATCCTGAACAAAAAGGTTCCTTTGGGTTTGGACGTCTTGATGACATAGTTGAATATCGAGACAGCGCCGGTGCTAGCGGGGCCGACAGTGTCTTTCACCCACAACTGATTAAGTCCCCTGGATTTCGATAAATCATCTGGATACATCAAGAGTCTGAACATTGTGGTGGCCTGACTGGGATGAAACACAGATTCTATCTCTTGTCTGGATAGCAAGTATTTTATATTACTGAATAGATGCATGACGCCATTTTTGGCTAGAGTTACTGTGTCATCGTATTCAGTCCCATTTTCCTTGGTGAGACGTCCCTGCACCACCATGTAACTCTCGCTAGGATGAAAGAATAGATCTTGGGTTTCGACGTTGATTCTTATCTCTCCAGCATTGTTCAAACTCATTCCAGTTATTGGTTCATATTAGTGAACCTCGTATTCCTCAATGCTTTCATCTTTCGGCATGCCTTGTGCGATATCTAGTATATTTACCATTTTTGAAGGTTTTTTTTTTTTGTTTATTAATTCGATTGCTTTTTTTTCTAAAAATAGTTTTAATTATTTCTTATTATTTTTTTTTCCTTTATATATATGTGTAAACAAAACAAATATTAAAAGAGAGTAAATATATATATTTTTTTTATTAAAACATCTTCTGCAATTGTTGTTCGTAAAACTTTCCGATGATCTCTTCGCCACCCAAAGCTTCGATTTCGTAAGTCACCGGATCGGTGTGAAATATTCTGATTATCACGAAGATATCAGCAGTCCACCGAGGAGTGTAACCCTTTTCGAAGTGCTTCTTATAAGCGTAGATTCTCACTTGATCTCCGACCACAAATTTCGGTGGTCCAGATTCTTTCCTGATCTTAGATCTCTCAGGATATAGATTCGCGTAGACCCGTTTTTCGTTTCAAGGATCGCTAGCTTCTGCGGGGTCATCTTGATCGATGTGTGTCATGTGTTGTTGTAATCTTCGACCAGACCATTCAGAGCGTATATGTATTTCTTGGTCGAATTCGCCGTGAAGTACCTGCGCATCTTTTCCTTCATTCGATTCCAACGTTCCATGACACTGGCTTTCTCGTCGTTTTCGATTGAGTAGAGGTGAACCAACCAACGAACGTCCTTGTTGTAGAATTCCTTCCCCTTGCCCACCCACAATTTATTTGGTTTTCAAGAAGACGAGTCGAACACGCTCTTCAGAGCCTCGGCGGCGCAAGGTCCCGATTTATTCTTCAAGGCTCGGATCCAACCATATTTGGAAAACATGTCGATGACCGTCAATAGATATTTGATGCCCTCATTCCACCTCGAAAACGATCTCATGTCGACCAAGTCGGCGGACCAAATGTCGTCCAGACCCTTCACAAACACCCTTCTGTTTCGAAATTTACGCACGATGGGTTTGTGTAACTCCTCGGCCAATTTGCTCATCAATAATCGCTTCTTCTTCTTTTCCGAGGCGCTTTTTTTTTGTACATGACCATCCGAATCGACGTTTCGCACCAATCACTTTGCCGACCAGCTAACATTTGAACTTCTCTCTCCTGGTCAGATTCGATATGTCTCTCAATTTCGCCAACATGTTTTTAACGCAGAGATCATTGCGAGTCTTGGTGTCGGGATGTCTGACGTAGCATAGATCATGATCATACGCGGCCACGTCCACCCTATTCACAGGTTTGCTCCAAGATTTAGGAGTCAGATCGGCGTTGAGTCTCTTGTTCAATTTCGTTCTGGATCTCGTGAAACTGTGACCTGGCAGATGCATTTTGAAAGGTAGATTATTGATCATTTTATTCGCGATGTCTTCGCCTCTCATCATTTTTTTTTTTGACGAATTGAGTCTTGATCGTACCACACACCTTGCAAATTCTGCGAAGCATCTGTCTGTCGTTTTTAGTTAGTACTTCTCGAGAATTACCCGTCTTGGTAACTCTCTTACACTTTACACAATATATTTTTTGAGGGTTATTTAAATAATTTCGTATTTATTTTTTTTTATTTATAAATTTAATATTTTTTTTTTAAAAATTCTATTCTTATTATATATATATATTATTTTCAATCGCTACACTTGAGTTCTATCAACTTATCGAATTCCTCCCTCGCCTCTTTCCTCCCCCTTTCCACGAGAGAATCCTTCATCTCTTCCTTGATGATCTGACGAGTCTTGATTCTCACGGCTTCTTTCATGGCCTCGTATTTCGTTTTCTTGCCCAATATCGTGAAGTATTCTCCATCCGATATCCTACCATCTTTCAATGCCATCAAAATCATTTCAGATATCGTGTCGAGCTTGGAGTCGGTTTCATGTTTCCTAGCCTTCAGATATAATTTCCTACTCAAAACGTTTCCGACCATGCTAAACACTCCGGCAGTGAGAGCCACTCCTTCTATGGTCAACATGATCGGAAGGCCGGCCACGGTCGACAATAATCTGATGCCGGCCATGTGTAAACTCATGGAAATTGTGATGAGTGTCGTGTTGACCGCATTGACGAATTTCACGAGGCGCGAATACTTCTTCTTGAGAGAACAACGAGAGTCTCTCTTTCGAGTCAGATACAATTGGATTCTACTGATTTGATCGATCTGATACCACTCTCCTCTTTCTTTTTCTTCTGGTGATGGCGCCGTTGGCAAAACGTTGTTCGGCTTCTCATTCTCATCATCATCTAACGATGGATACAATTTATTTCTGGTTCTCATTTTTTTTGTGTGTGTTTTTTCTTTCCAATATTAGATAAAATTTGCGTGTGTATTTATTTTGATTTTCTATTCTCCCTTATTTATATCAACAAGAAAACTTAGATGTATGCTTCCTTCAGCAATAATTTCAAGACACATCCCCTGTCTTCTAAAGTCAGACTTCTACACGCCAATTTCATTTCTAACAAACTGATGGGCTACAGAAGACTAATCTCCTCCAAAACTTGATCACGTCGTCGATTTGAAAGCATTTGAACACCGGTTTGAAATACTTGATGACCATATCTTCCCTTTCCATCATCAGACATGAATGACCCTCGTGATCGAAGTCTAGATGATCCCAACACCTGACGCATCGTTCTAACAAGAGACGACCTAGTTGTTCATTCACGCAGAATGTGTAGGCTCTTTTGATGCCCTCATAATCTGGGAATCGTTCATCATTTACGTATATTTTATTATCTATTTGATTCGATATTTATTATTTAATGACTATTTATTTATATTTTTTCTCCTATATATTTATCAATCACTTTTTATTTCCTCTTGTGAATCTCGTGATTCTATTACAATTTACCCCCAACATCGTAACGATTTTTATTTTTTTTCCGTCTCTTCCCCATCTACTCTATTCGCCGTTTTTCGTCCGCGATCGATAGCACAGCCATCTAGAACGCAATCGCAAACGTGGAGAGAAAATTATACTCCGTTCTAATTTTTCGACATTTCTTAATTTTTATATTTCCCTGTCCTAGAATCCTCACAAGTTGGTCATTGCGTCCTACATGGTTCGATCGACCATTGGCGAATGTTGGGAAAAAATTTTAGGGTCGATTTTCCTGGTCTAGAATCCCCAATCATTTTTGTCGATTGGATCGCACCCACTGCCGTCTACAACTCGATCGCGAACGTAGGTGGTCCAGAATCCCCAAACGCATTTTGATGGTGGTCCAGAATCCCCAAAGCATTTTGCAGGCGTTCGCCAATGATCGATCGAAAGGTCTAACCCACGATGTTGAACGTTGAGATGATTTTAGGACGATTTCTTCGATTTTCATAGATTTTTCCTTCCGTGCGAATTCTGCTGAATTTGCACTCATTCGTGAACGGCTGTTTGAAATGTCTAGACCACGATAAGCAACTTGTGGGGATTCTGGACCAGATGTACAAAAACATGTTTGTACATGTACTCGTACATTTTAACACCGAACTCTATGGGTACATGTACATGTACGTGTACACGTACACGAGAAAAAAGTGGTCCAGTATCCCCCACTTTTCCCTACTGTTGACAGTTTGGAACATTTTGTTATGTATTCTTTTACCAATAAAACACCTAGCAATGTGTTCCAGACTGTCATTTGTATTATTCAACAAACATAAACATCAGGTTGAGCTTTAATAGCCTTCATACCCAGAACAAAACGTCTCTTGTGGTGCTCAGTGTGTTCCCATCACAACCGGATGGGGAGTAAGCAGACAAAATGATCGATTAAAAGTCGATCTTTTCTATGAAATAATCGATCAAGAAAATTCATAATCACGGCAGCCTTACAACTAACATGTAAGTCTTTCACAATAGGTATAATCTGTCGCTGTAATTTTAATTTTCTAAGTTCAAAGTAAATGTTTACTCCATTATCATTGATCCAATCTAAACCAAGTAGTACACTTTGATTAAGTTCATCTAAGACTAAGAAGAACTCATGCACTTGAGAAATTCCATCAATTGAAAAGTAAAGTCTCACTAGACCCCTGGGTCTAACATCATTTCCTGTTACCCCCTCAATTCGAGGTAAAGTATTTCTATCCCCCAATAACCTTGGCCTATGCCTCAAATTTTTCCAAAATTTTGTACTAATACAAGAAGTTTGAGCTCCAGAATCTAACAAAGCTCTCACTCGTTGCTTCCCTACATTAATCATAACACTATCCAATGCTGCAGGACCATAATTAACTGTAACTGTTTTTGAAGAAGGCTGTTTTGGGCGTTTATTGTGACTTCATACTGCTGTAGGAAGTTGTTTGGATTGACTTCCTGTTCCTACGGGAAGTTGTTTTCGTTTCACTTCCCGTATTTCCTGTTTACTGTTGTTTTTCCCAGTTGCTGTCTGTTTCAATTGCTGGGAAACTTCCTGTTTCATTTTCAATTTATTTTGATCAATGACTTCCTGTTTCGGTTTCTGATTTCCTTGGTTATTCCTCTGGGGTTTTGATCATTGTTTTACTGGTTTCTGTTTCCCTAAACTTCTATTAATTTGATTTTCACTATTTAGCAGATGATTTCTGGGATATCGTTCATATTTATAATCATTTTTCTCCATATTTTCAAGTTCTAATTTAGTAAATTTCCTCTCTGGTAAAATTCGGGTACAATATTTTGTAAAATGCCCCCTCTCTGGGCATCTGTGACACTTTTTAATACCCTTACAACAATGGGTATAGTGGTCTGAACTTCCACATTTTTCACACACTGGTTTGCCAAAATACGGGTTAATATCAGCTGAATGTTTCCTTGTTCTAATTGGCTCTGAAACAGGTGACATTTCTGCGGCTTTAATTTTAGTCCTGCCGACCGTATCTTATCGAAAATCACTTGTAGTTTTTCGAGCTCGTTTTTGAAGGGTGTCCCAAACACGATTATATCCACGAGGTATACTGTTGCGAAACTCGCCCACAGGGGTTAAGCAAGCTTAGATGAAGAGCTACAGCTCTTCTAAGCTCCATTACGTGTTAAGGGGAAATGGCAGGATCATGATAGTTGTCATTGACGATCTATTTGGTAAATTGGACTCAGATTTATTAACAGATATAATAGAAGCTGAATTACATGGAATTGTATTAACTGGCGATCAGAGTACAGAAGTACTTTGAGTTTCCACATAGGAGTGGACGCCAGAATGTTCTGTTGACAATATTAGGCAATGGATAATAAATTGAAAAGAACCTGAGGGGCAAGTGGCCAGGTTGCTAGAGGCTCTTAGCGCCTTCAATTTCAGACACTCAAATGAGACACGCCAATGCGGACGCGTTGTCGCGATGACCGTGTCGACAATGTGGATGTATAGACAATTCACCCGAACTGAACATGCCTTGGCACAAATTAAAAGATCAAGGACAGAGGGTGGAGATGGAAAATGTTATCTCTATTAACCTCGCAAGAATGGCGACCGGAAACGAAGAACTACTCTACGACAACAGCTTGTTGGCTTCACAGGTAAAAGAATAGCTGTACGTGTTATGGGACCCTTGTCGGTGAATGTCCAGGGGAATAAACTTGTGTTGGTGGTTGGAGATTACTTCACGAAATGGGTGGAGTCGTATGCTATACCCAACCAGGAAACCATGACAATAGCAGATAAGCTTGTTAAAGAGTACATATGCAGATTTGGTGTCCCACGGGGGCTACACTCAAATCAGGGGCGAAACTTAGGGTCAGCTGTTTTTAAAGCGGTTTGTCGCCTGCTTGGGATCACCAAAAACGAGGACAACTCTCTGTCATCCTCAATCAGACGGCATGATTGAAAGATTGAAAGATCAATCGAACATTATTGGAGCAGATAAGCTTGTTAAAGAGTACATATGCAGATTTGGTGTCCCACGGGGGCTACACTCAAATCAGGGGCGAAACTTAAGGTCAGCTGTTTTAAAGCGGTTTGTCGCCTGCTTGGGGTCACCAAAAACGAGGACAACTCTCTGTCATCCTCAATCAGACGGCATGATTGAAAGATCGATCGAACATTGGAGAATATGCTATCTCTTACGATAAATAAAAACCAAAAGGACTGGGACGAACAGTTACCCTACCTGATGATGTCATATGGAAGTTCGGTACAGTCATTGACAGGGGAAACACCAAACTCCATAATGTTGGGAAGGGAAGTCCAGCTTCCCATTGACGTTGCATCGGAATCACCTCCTGATTCTGCTGTACATGAAACAGAGTACGCCCAACTACTCCGAGAGAGGATACTGAGAAACCATGATATAGCACGGGAACACCTGAAGGGAGCCATGTTACACCAGAAACGGATATATGACCGTCGCTCATATGGAGCTTCGTTCGAAGTAGGTGAAGCCATTTGGTTGCATGATCAATCTAAGAAAAAGGGGCACTCACATAAGTTACACTGGCAGTGGGAGGGGGCCATTTTTCGTTACACACAGACTAAATGACACGGTGTACCGCATCCAGAAGTTAACTTTCAATCCCAAAAAAGCACAGTTTGACAGATTGAACACATTTTTGGGGGAATGTGATAGCAGCTGAGTGAAGGTCAAGTATCAGACTGCAAAAGAGGTGGGCGTGCAGACTGAATAATGGGTCCGCAACCATACTGAGGCGGTCGCCTCATTCCCTGATGAGAGAGTAACCTCGCCGATAAGCCAGATAACGAAACTCCAGATAGGGCAGGGAAAGTGATAATTGAAATACCCGATAATGATATACGTGATAATGATGTTACGCTAGCGCAAAGTGGAGTGGAGAATGTGGGTGGAACTTCACGTAGGAATCGTAGGCCACCCGAGCGCTTTGGATGGGGCTATTTATTTCTTTGTGTTTAAGGTCACATACTTATGCATAATGGCTAATCGTGACCGTGACAGTTTTACGGGTGGAGGAAGCCGGAGTACCCGGAGAGAACCACCGAGCATCGACGAGCAACTGTCAGCTCCTCAACATTCTAACTCTGTTCAAGCTCAGCTCAAGCAGGGTTACAGCGGTTGAAGACATGTGCACCATCGACGTTCAGTACGCATTAGTACACGGCGTCATCGTGCCCCCATGTAGGCAACCAGGATAAAGTGCCTTGCCCAAGGACGCCGCGCGGGTCGTCCCGGACGGGGATCGAACTCGGGACCTCTAGCATAGAAGTCCAACAGTCTACCACTGAGTCACCGCGCTCCCTTGGCTGGGACTAGGCACTGTAACGAGTGATAAACAACCCTCCTTTTGTTTTAATACTTGTCGGGAGAACTGTACTATTGTCAAATCGAAACTTAGTGTTGCTCTATTTTTCTATAGTTTAGAAATGACGAGAGTGAAGCAAATAGCCAGGAATGAGGTTAAATCTCCACACCAGAAGGCGGTAAAAGGCGATACCAAGAAGGGTAGTGAAGGAAAGGATAGAAACAATGATTCATTGTTTAAGTGTACTGTTTGTAGCAGGAAGTATGATGATCCTACCTCATGGCGTAAACATGTATATGACCGTCATTCAGGACACATGCATTCTTGTCCGGAGAGCCCCGACAGAAGATTCATGCGCCGCTACGATTTGGAGTATTTAAACATAGCAGAAGACAGGGGAGAGGACAACAGAAGTGAGGCCTTAGGTTTCTTCAGAGTGTGTTTAGACGGTGACAACTACAGGTTCGGGTGATCGGGAGCGTTCGGTTGAATCGTCAAGCTCAAGTGCAAGTTCTTCAGCAAGCTCATCTTCCAGTTCGATATCTGAAAACAACAAAGGGAAAAGTGACGGCAATCTGCCGCCAACGCGTGACAAGGGTGGTGTGTCTGGATGTTCTTCTGTGTCTTGCTTTTCAGGTGTGCCGATCCCTGTTCCTCCTGTAGGGGAATTTACGATGATCTTGCAAAGTACAATGTAACTGTGAACTGTGCAACGCGGGATGCATTGCTCCTCATGGGGGAGGGGTGACAGAAATTTTGCGATTACCAAGGGCCGGAACCACGCAAAACTTCCGCAAGCATAAATGAACAAACAGTTGCATGGACGCAAGTCATAACCAGAAAAAAAGATGTAGACAAATATATCATCACAGAAATTCAGAAGAATTCTAAGAACAGAAAGGGCCATAAATCTGGCAAAAAGATACGGACCGCTCTCATTATCGACCAGGACATGTATTCATAACCAATAATGTCACTCACTAAATATCATTTAATTTCTTTAATCGCAACTGAAGATATCTTCCAAAAACCTGCAATTTTGGTAAATTCAAAGTCAACAAGGGCTATAACTCTGGAAAAATAATTCGAATCGAAACTTCCTTTTCATTTGCACATATATGCATCATACTCATACTGCACACCAAGTTTCGTAAAAATCCCATGGAGAATATAGGAGGAGTTAAGTGGACTAGCATTTGTGACGAAAAGTTTGCTATTACCAACGGCCTTAACCACACAAAATTCGTCGCATCGAAAATTCCTGTTCACATGCACATCTACACTTGATACTGATACTTCAGACCAAGTTTCGTAAAAAATCAATGAAAAATATAGGAGTTAAGCGGACAAGTCTTTGTGATGGAAATTTTGCTATTTCCAAGGGCCGGACCACGCAGAATTCGATGCATCGAAAATTCTTGACCACATGCACATCTACACTTGATACTGATACTTCAGACCAAGTTTCATAAAAATCCACTTAATCAGACAAAGTTTGTGACGGACGGACGACGCAAAAAAACTCGTAACTCCCGTATTATAGCGCGGACGGACACCATTTCAATATCTCCCTCCAGGCTTCGTCGGCGGGGATAATAAGGGGACCGTTACACAACCGGCTAATGTCATTCCTAACCAACCGGAAATACGTGTGGTCGGAGAAATATCAGGGGAAGTTGCGGTAGACTCTAGAGTACCACAGGAAGCGTCCCGACCTGTTGTTATCTTCTGGCATATAAAGGACCGACCCGATAGCGTTACATCTAAAGTCACTTTTTGCTGACGACTATTTTGTATGCAGAGCAATCAAGAACAGCAAATTCCAAACAGACTCACAAGCAGACCTAGAAAAACTTGAAGTTTGGGCCAATACTTGGGGAATGCGTGCCAAAGGTAAAAAAAGTGCCCGATCCTTATCATTAAACAAGAAATTACACAAGATTACAAACTCAACAACCACACCCTAGAGCACGTACCAAGCGATCTGGACATTGGTATTGAAATCCAAGATCTCAAGTGGGACACTCACAAATGAAGCACCACAAAAAGCACAACCATTCGGATTTCTTCGTGGAAACCTCAAGCACAGACCTTAATAATGCACGGAAACCGCACATCATACCAGTAAGCTCCGCCCTTGAATATGCGGCAGTCATCTGGGGCTCGTATCAGAAAGAAACATCGACCAACTAAAAAAAATACAAAGACAAGCTGCTCGATTCATTGCAGAAAATTACAGGGGTAGTGAAGATGCACGCAGTACTAAAATGCTTCAAGAATTTGACCTCCACCCATTGCAACAATGGCGGAAACTTCTTCATTAAGGGTTCCCTTACAAGGTGGTAAGGTAGTTGCTCACTACTGGCAAACATATTATAGAACAAAAACGTTGGATTCACCAGCAGTACCCAATATCACTGTTAAATCCAAGACTCTCCTCTACAAAAAGAGACCTCTTAATTTTACAAAGAAGGAAATAGAAAAGAGGAGGCCTCCTCCTGTTGATACTACTTCTATCAGGGGACATAGAACTCAACCCAGGACACCAAAACCAATAACATTTTCCCGTGTGGACTTTGTGAGACACCTGTTACTTGGTCAAATGAAGGTGTATGTTGCATGAGTGTAGCTTGTGACAGCACAAGTCATGCATAGGAATCTGTTCCGCAGACTTCAAACAACTGCAAAACTCAAATGTGCTGTGGCCGTGTTGCAAGTGCAATTATGCCACTGTGATATCCTTCACGATTCACACGTACGAATTAACAACGTCAAACTACTTCGAACGTCTGGAATCTACTGACATCTCACCTGGAGACCAGCAGCCTAATTCAAAGAAAACATCTGTCACAGAAAGATACAACCAAAGAATGAGGATGCTAATATTCGACGTGCCTGAGAAAAAAGAACCTACGCTTCCTCATAGTAACATGCAGAAGCATTAGAGAAAAGTGCAGAATTCAAAAGATCCTTCCAATACACAAAACCAGACATAGTGTGACTGTGAATCATGGTTAAAGGGGATTAAACTTGGACAACCACCACCCAAACCAGCTATAAAATCAAGTAAAATTTTCCCAGATAACTACACTGTATATCACAATGACAGATACACCTTGGGGGGAGTTTTCATCCTAGTGAACAACGAAATCTCATGTGAACAAGCCGTTTGTAACAAACTGTGAAATCAACTTGATGAAAATAAAACTAAAGAACTAAAGAGATCTGCTAATAGGAGCCTTCTACATGCTTCACAGAGACATCAAACATGCATCTCAGCTACAAGCTTATTTGCAGAACAATAACTTGCAACATAATACTTTTAGGAGACTTCAACTGTCAAGATATACTTTTGGACACCCAGTCATTGCGGAATAATGCACCAGATAAAGATGTCCAACTCTCCATCATGGATATAACAGCACAATCACAGCTCACTCAAATACACGAAGAACCAAAACGAGTAAACAAATCATTGACCTGGTATTCACAACAAGTCCTACACTGGCAAAATCATCTGTAAACATCTCCGGCGTGTCTGATCATGCAATTATAGTTGGCGATGTGGATATAAAACCATCACACCAAAAATGTAAACTAAGAAAGTGTTTTTAGCTGGAAGAAAGCCGACAGTGAGCAACTAGCCTCTGAACTCCAAATGTTCTCGGAAACAAGCATCAATATGTACAACAAAGGCATCGACATCCATGACCTATGGGACACATTTAAGAACTTAGCAATACCATCGAGAAGAAGATACCACCTTGACAAATGAAATCAAATAACAACATCCCATGGATCAACAACAAAATAAAAAAACTCCACCGAAAAAAGACTCCATAAGTAACAACTGGAAAAACTGTGAAGAGCATCAGAAACTTTGTAAAAACAGAATAAAGAAAGCGGAGTGGAATTATATCAACTCCTCAGTTCACAAAGGACTTGAACAAAAAGATACCCCCGCCTCTTTACCAAATGTAAGAGTGACTTGATTTGATAATTTTGTGAAAAACATTTTCTGCAAACTTTATATATATTGCAATCTCCAAGGCATGCCTAACTATATCCTAAAGTTTCAACTCTCTACATTAGAGAAACTATTCGAGGAGTTGATTACACCATGAAGGTAGCCTCAATTAATAAACACAGAACATTTTTTAATTAGATAAAGGGCAATAATTGTGTGAAGAAATATTTTTCTGCAAAATGTATAGATATTGCGCATCTTCATTGTGTGTGTAACCATATCCTAAACTTTAAAATATCTGCAGTACAAACTGTGGAAGGTGTTGATTACACCATGAAGGTACCCTCAATAAGGTACCCTCAATTAAAACAAGAGGACCCTTGGGGCCTGAGATGCTCACCTGACCATAGCTGTGTAAAAATGTTTTAATCAGCATCCAAGACTAGTTATCACTATAGAGGAATGAAGTTATTTATTTATAACTTTGTTGTTCGTGCCAGATGGTTTTTTTCTGGTATTGAGATGCAACCACAGAAATAATGCCAAGATTTTCAGTACTGCAAAACTAGTTCAAATATCAACCTAGGGACTTAATACGAACAAACTTGAAAGATGTTGTATACCAAATATCAAAAGATTCCGATTGGTGATTCTGGAGAAGAAGATTTTAAGAATCTTACAAATTTATCACTCTGTTAACCACCCCCCCCCCCCCCTCATAGGGTACACAAATATCAACCCAGGGACTTTCTTTGAAGAAATTGAATCAGAGACCTCTGAGGATGCTGTATACCAAATATCAAAAGATTCCGACTGTATCTCAAGAAGCAGATTTTTAAAGATTATTCCTCATATGGGATTAAGGTAAAATTCGGGCTCCAATAGGAAGCCCAAAGATTAACTCAAAGACTTGATTTGAACAAACTTAGATCTGACTCCCCTACAGATGTTGTATACCAAATATCAACAGATTCTGACTGATGGATCTGAAGAACATTTTCAAAGATTATTCCTCACATTGCACTAAGTTAAAATTTGGGCTCCCTTGGAGAGCCCAATTATCAACCGATGGACTTGAGTTGAACAAACTGAATCCAACCCCTGTAAAGATTCTGTATGCCATATATTAAATGATTCTGATTGGTGTTTCTGGAGAAGAAGAGTTTTAAAGATTATTTCTCATATTGGACTAGGTTAAAATTCAGATTCCAATAGGGAGACCAAATATTAACCCAAAGACTTGATTTGAACAAACTGAGATCTGACTTCCTTAAGGATGCTATACACCAAATATCAAAAGAGTCTGACTGGTGGATTTGAAGAAGATTTTCAAAGATTATTCCTAATATTGCACTAAGTTAAAATTTGGGCTCCCTTGGAGAGCCCAATTATCTGCTGATGGACTTGAGTTGAACAAATTGAATCCGACTCCTGTAAAGATTCAGTATGCCATATATTAAATGATTCTGATTGGTGTTTCTGGAGAAGATGAGTTTTAAAGATTATTCCTCATATTGCACTGGGTTAAAATTCGGGTTCCAATAGGGAGCCCATACAGACAGAAAGACTTAATTTTTACAAACTTAGACCAGACTTCCCAAACGATGCTGTATATCTAATATCAACAGGTTCTGACCGGTGGATCTGAATAAGAAAATTTTCAAAGATTATTCCTCACATTGCACTAAGTTAAAAACGAGCTCCCATAAAGAGCTCAGTTATCATCTGATGGACTTGAGTTGAACAAAGTGAATCCAACCCTGTAAAGATTCTGTATGCCACATATTAAATAATTCTGATTGGTGTTTCTGGAGAAGAAGAATTTTAAAGATTATTCTTCATATTGCACTACATTAAAATTCAGGTTCCAATAGGGAGCCCAAATATTAACCCAAAGACTTGATTTGAACAAACTGAGATCCGACTTCCAAATATACCAAATATCAAAAGAGTCTAACTTGTGGACCCAAAGAAGATTTTCAAAGATTATTCCTCATATTGCACTATGGTGTCCTCCCACAATGCCATGTCCGGATCTGGGTGCACAGCTCCATCGTGCCCCGAACCTACTCTACCCCAATAGAATGACACCCTTGAGTAGCTGTATACAGTTGATCAGTTCCCAGATGTGTGCTTTTCTTCTGCAGTTGTCAACAACAACGTTGGGATAGCTGCCTCCGCTGCTGACAAGCTTTCAGAAAGATTGATGCAGAATATTATTACAGTCACGAAGATTTACAAACAGTACTATAAACAATTTATCGAGAGATATAGAGTAGTAGAGAATTTCCAAGAACTAACATTAGGTGAGATTAATCACTAGTTCGGCCACTGGCAAGTCACCACATGTGGCGTCACCGCAGTTTCGTTCCTGCGTGACATTTTCGGTTTGAATTTTCCGCCATCTTGATGGACCACCGCCGCGATGCACCTGCACTTTCGGTTCGGTGGTTGTCATTCATTTGTGATTCACCCACCATATTTGCATTTTGCTATGTTTCATTTTGCACGTGTGGCTTTGTTTTGAGTGTGCTTTTGTTGGTTTTTTTTCCCTTCGCGATTTGCGACTCCATTTTTTTTCAACAAGTGGCCTTCACCTTTCTGTTTACAAAAAAAACATGTCGCTAAGCCTTGTGCATACCAGCCCACCCCCCAAGGATATTACTTCCAAGGATGCCACATCCTCTGGCGCCGTTTTCATCAACAGGTGTGCCTTTCCAGACTTGTTTAAGTTGCCTCGGATTTCAGTAGACACTGACCTTGCCATTTTATGGACAAAGGAGGAGAATGGGAATGTGGATGAGGATATGCTAAGGGACATTCCAAATTTGAAAGTGACTAGGTTGTTTTAGCAGCCGTTGATTTCTCCCCACACCAGAACGGGTGTGGAGATGACCGTACATACTGTCCCCAGCCATTGGAGGTGGTGGAAAAAATAAACATCGCCAAACAACCCAAGACAGCCTTTGCGAGCAATATTTTGGGATTGATGACTCTAATAAATGCTCCCTATAAGGCGGCATCGTCAACTTCCCAGATGGGAGCAGTTGGTTCCCAGTTCCCTCCATATAGTGCAAATATGGTCCCACCATCATCCGGCTTGGCTGGCCTCAGCTTTTCCACTCAGCCTCCCTGGACTCCTGCTGCTCGTCCCACTTATACTTCACTTTGTCAATCTGAACCTCCTGTCCGCCCATACCATCAACTCCCCAATAATCTTCCTTGAATCTCAACTCCAAGAAACACTGGTGATTAAGACAGACGGTCACCAGAGGTGCCTAAATATTTATCATATAATGGCACCACCAATTGGCAATCTTTCTGTATCAAATTTCTTTATTTTGCCCAGACCCAGTGTTGGACGAGACAGGAAACAAAAAGAAATTTGTGTTTAAATGGGAAGGCTACTGATTACTTCACAACTCTCATGTGCCAGAATCCCAATATGGATACTCAGGATATCCTACACAGAATGGAAAAACGTTTTGGCCTTTACGACCTACACGAAACAGCTCAAATGAAATTTGCTCAACTACAACAGACCCCTGGCATGAGGTTGGAGGAGTGGGCTGAAGAAATCCAATCCCTTGCAATTCGTGCCTTTCGTCATTTGCCCAAAGACCATATGAACCAGCAGATTATAATGTGATTCTGCCATTGTATCATGTATTTTGGACATTCGCACATGGATGGTTTCAAACAAATTAATGATAAATAATGATAAGACTGAATTCCTAATAATTGGTTCATGACAACAACTCACTAAAGTTGACATCAATTCAGTGAAGGTTGGAGATTCCGACATCAGTGCAAGTAACAGTGTATGTAATCTTGGTGCCTTTTTCGACTCTACCATGTCTATGGACAGACATGTTACAAATATGTGCAATAAGGCTTTCAGAGGTCTATACAAAGTTAAACAGATAAGACAGTTCCTCACCAAAGACTCATCAAAAACCCTAGTTCATGCCTTTGTAACTTCACATTTGGATTATTGTAATGCCTTACTGTTCAACCTTCCACAATATCAGTACTCTCGCCTGCAGATGGTACTAAATGCATCAGCCCGAGTGGTATGTAGGGTATCACGATATCAATACATCACTCCTGTTCAGAGGGATATGCACTGGCTGTCAGTCAAGTACAGAATAATTTTCAAAACTTTATTATTAGTTTTTAAGACGCAAAACAACATGTCACCAGCCTACTTAGAAGAACTCCTTAATACCAAGAATGTGTGTCAATACAACCTGAGGTCCGATGGTAAAATGCTGCTACATGTTCCAAAACATAGGTGCAAGACATTTGGAGATAGGTCATTCTCATTCGCTGGCCCTCACTTGTGGAACCATTTACCAGAACACCTAAAAAGACTGTCAAATATCAACCTTTTCAAGAAAGATATCAAAACATACCTGTTTCAAAATGCCCATAAGTGATGTTCTGGACTGTAAGATACTGTATATATTCCGTTTGTATATTTGCACGAGTTCAGTAACATGTACAGCGCCTTAGAATATGGTTCTATATCTTCTGAACTATAATTTTGGCGCTATATAAATGTGTATATTATTATTATGGGTTGGAAGATAAAAATGCTGGCCAGTATGTTTCCAACCTTCGCCAGATCACCCTTGAGGATGCAATTGATAAAGCAAAGTAGTTTCAGTACACAAATAGGCAATTTTTTGTTCAAATTCTCAGCCACACAGTTCCAGTACAACCAGGCATTTACTCCCAATGTTACCCCAAACTCACATCCTAGAGGGAGAAGACGAAGTCCTGATCGTTATAGGGGGTACTCAAGCTCAAGCTGCAACAATCCCCAAATCAATTTTTAAACCCCCATCAAGGAGTCCTTCCCCATCTATTCGACCCAATGACATGGAAATGCAATACCTTTCAACACAGGTGGAAACAGATGTCCACCAATATCTCCAAAGAAATGCAAAATATCTCTAATGATATCAATGCTCTCACACATGTGATCACTTCATTCATGTCGGAAACTCGAAATCGTTCAGCAGGCTGCCGAAAGAGAAATAGAACAAACAGTAGGTCACCTTCTCCCAGTCGGAGAGGCTGCTGGGAATGTGGGTCCCCATCCCATTTCTCTCGAGAGTGCCCATCTAAAAGGAAAACAATAGACCAGCAGAGGGTAAAAATCCTGCTCCCTATGCTTCCATATCATTTGCTAAAGATTTGAACTCAAACGGGTCGATTCAGTAGACCTGGACTCAACCCCTCTTGAAGAAAAAGGCCTCTCCCACACTTCTGATGTCCAGTTACCTGAAAGATCTCACTCGACAGTATTCATCCCAGCTGAAGTGGAGAACGTTCACCCGAATGCCATAATTGATACTGCAGCAGAGGTCACCATAATTTCTGAAAAACTCTTAGATTATTTTGATAAAGTACCACCAGTCATAAAAGAGGTGACCATCCATACTGCTGTAGAGAACTCTCTATGAAACATAAAAATCATTAGTCTGATACATTTAAAGCTAGGATAAACTATTTACAAGGTTCGGGTGTACGTGGCTCCGAAAGAGTATGACTTGCTGTTGGGACTAGATTTCATGAGTGACCATAATGTGCTGATTACGAATTCAAATTCGATTGGAATTGTTAGAAATTCAGTCCACATGGACTCGGCGTTCCAAACAATCCAAACAATTAAGTTACAGTTTCCCTTTTATGGGGGCAGTGGTGCCTCCAAATTCAGTGGTCTGGGTGCAGTGTAGTCTGCCCCAATAAATGCCAGTGTACATAATTGAGCCTGATCTCGATTCAAATTTATTGATAACCTGAACAGCTCACTATGAGAAAAGTCCACTAATAGTCGCCTTGTGAATCCAAGTGATCAGTTTGTTACCCTGAAAAAAGGAACTATTATTGGACAAACAGTGGAAGGCGAGTCCCTTCCTCCAGTTGAGATTGGCCCACATCCATGCCTTCCAGAACAAGTCCCAGAACATTGGGTCTATCTTCTGGAAAGATCCTCTAAGTGTTTAACATAGGAGGAAATGTCAATCCTCACTGAATTATTAGTAGAATATAAGGGTGTATTCGCCAAGCATGAGTTTGATCTGGGAAATTTCATGGTTATTAAACACTCAATTGATACTGGTTCATCCAAACCCATCAAGTTACACATGTGCCGTACTCCAGCATGTTTTGTGGATGAAGAAAAATCCCATCTGCAGGAGATGTTGGATGTCAGCATAATCCGCCTTTCCACTTCGGAATGAGCTGCAGCCCCAGTGATAATAAGGAAAGGATGTGGTGGGGTGCATTGATGTCTCGATTTTAGATGGTTAAATTCCATTACAGTTAAGGGTAGTTTCCCATTGCCCCTGGTGGAGGACTGTTTAGATACTTTGGCCAGGAACAAGTGGTTTTCCAAATTGGATGCTAACCAGGCATACTGGCAAATTCATATTGAGGAAAATGATGAAAGAAAGACTGCTTTTATTACCAAGTGTGGGTTGTGTGAATTCAACCGAATGGGATTTGGGTTATGTAATGCGCCTGCATGTTTCTCCCATGTGATGGATTTGGTACTGAGGGGACTAAATTGGGAGATAGCCTTAGCTTTTATGGACCACACTATTGTTTTGGGAAGTAATTATAGGGATCACACACAATTTAAAAACTGTGTAAAGTAGATTCCGGCAGTATGAATTAAAGTTAAAACCAAAAAAGTGTTTACTCTTCCAAAAACAAATTGAGTTTCTGGGCCGTCAAATTTCTCCTACAGGATTGGAAATTGGGAACAAGTCCATCCCAGTTATAAATGAATGGCCAGAACCAAAATCTACAAAAGATATAGAACGATTTCTAGGGTTAGGTAATTATCATCGAATCTTCATTAAGGATTATGCCAAAATTGCTGCCCCCCTGTATCAAAGAACAGGAAACAATGCCTTTGCTTGGGGAAGATGAAAGCAGAGCTTCCGCTGAAATTAAGCTGGCAATGACTTCTCCCCCTCTCCTGTCATTTCCAAATAAGTGTGACCCCTTCATTCTGGACGCTGATGCCTCGGGTCATGCCATTGGAGCAGAGCTTTTACAACTCCAAGATGGCCAGGAAAAGGTCATCGCTTATGGTAGTTTTGTCTTAAGCTCAGAGCAGTGCAAATACTGTACCAACCGAAAAAAACTGTTAGAAGTGGTGCGTTTCACCAGACAGCTCAGACATCAACTCTTAGGCCATAAATTCACAGTCCGAACTGACCATAGCAGTCTTACCTGGCTTCTAAATTTTAAGAACCCACAAGGGCAAATTGCCTGTTGGCTTTAGAAGCTCAGCCAATACCAGTTTATTATTAAGCATCAAAAGGGAAGTAAACATGTTAATGCTCATGCCCTCTCACGCCTCTCAAATGAGAGCTCTTGTCAAGATTACAGAGTTGGGTTTTCCTTATCCGACTTGCCTTGTGATGATGCAAATATTGCTCCCTAATTGATACTGATTGGGGGAACTTTTTCACTGAAGTGGATAATGTGATCCCTTTAAGTACCTTCTCCCCTCCAGATACAGAATCATCAGCAAAGGCAGTCTATAAGCAAATTGACCCAGAGGGGATCATAAACAGTTATGATTTAGATTGTTGGGTGAACGATGGTAAGCTGGAATCCTCTTTCTTGGAATGCCCTCGTCAGCCCCAAACAGTTGATAATGGAACAGATTTTGGTCTTTCTGATTGGGATGGCCTTAGCATCCCTTCCATTTACGCTACCCACACAGCCACAAATGGCTCTGGCCTTAACCTTACAGGCTAGTACCACAATGAAGTTATGACAGAACAATGGTCAGACCCTGACTTAACATTCCTAATCAAATGGTTATCCAAAGAAAAACCCCCTGATTCTACACTACTTTTGGCAAGCCTAATCGCCAAAACATATTAGACACATCAACATAGATTCCATCTCGACAAGTGGCGAAGAGATGAATATATTGTTTTGGTAATCCCAAAATCCCCACAGAAAGAGGTGTTATCCCTTGGGCATGACATTCCTGCATCAGGCCACAAGGGAATGGCTCGAACAAAATCTCAAATAAAAGACAAATATTACTGGCCTCGGATGTCTGATGACATCAAACAATATGCCAGTCCAGTATGCTTTGCAATCAGAGGAAAAACCCTCAGGCACGCAAAACACCCTTCAACTCTTTATCATACTGGTGCCCCCATGGATAGGGTCCATCTTGATTTTCTGGGACCCTTACCTCGTACACAACGTGGTAATGAATATATGCTAATGATGGTGGATCAGTTCACCAAGTGGTTGGAGTGTATCACCTCCCTTGTCAAACAGCAGAAGTAACAGCCACTGTGGCTGTAAATGAGTTTTTGACCGTTTTGGGTGCCAAAATCAGATTTACCCTTATACGTGAGGCATTGCACATATTTAAGGCCAGAACCACAGCTTATAGACCATCATCCAATGGCCAAGTTGAAAGATATAATCGCACACTCATGGATGCAGTGCGATGTTTTTTTTAACTGAACACAATCTACTTGGGATTTGCATTTACCTCAGTTAGGTGGAGCTCTGCGCTCATCCGTTAATCGACACAATGGGTACACCCCAAATAAAATGCTGTTGAATTGGGAGGTGTGCCACCCGACAGACCTTGCGTTTGAGTGTCCCTCAAAACCAGATACAAGCACCATATCCGAATATGTGACTACCCTGCAAGAATCTATTCGGATAGCCCATGACACTGCTCGAACAACCCTAAAATCTCAGCAAAATATTATGAAGCAGGCTTATGACAAGCAGACCAGAATGTTAACTTTCAAGCCAAATGATGTAGTTTATGTTTTGAATTCTGGGAACAAGAAGGGTGAAACAAAAATAATGAATCCTGTCTGACAGGGCCCGGGTATCATTCTCCAGGTAATCCAGCCCTATCTCTACAAAATTCAGTTTCATAATAAAGTATCTAACATCCATCATGATAAACTGAAGATCTGTACAGATACTACTTTACCACCTTGGACAGGAAGACATTTATCAAGAACTCGGGCCTTTGGGTCCACAGTTCCTTTGTACTGTTCATGTCGTCAGCCCGATAACAGAGGCTCCATGATCCAGTGTGATTTTTACTTGGAATGGTACCAGGGCACTTGTGTGAATGTAACTGAGCATGACGCGAAACAATTAGATAAGTACACTTGTCCACGGTGCGAATTAATCCAGAATTAACACTCCTCTTCAGAAGATACCATTGGGATGAACTAATCCACTTTTCTTCAGAAGAACTAATCCTCTTATCATCAGAAAACATCTCTCGATACAGAACTAACATTATACGCTTTGCGAACTTATTAGGTGTTTCCCTTCTTCTTTCCAGAATGAGTTCAGACACATACAGTCCTAAAAGGCCCTGATGGCCAGCCTCCAATGATGCTAATCCAAAAGATAGTGGGATACTCCATACATCCCGAGACTTTTGGTTGGCTCAAGATCCAACCTTTCCAAGGGTGGTATTTAATGTCGCCGAATCAACTAAGTTAGTTCACAAACAGGTGGGGAAACTCACCAGTCCTTCCCAACCTTCCAGTTTAAAAGGCAATAAGACACACGATCCGTCAAGTTCGAAAAATCTATCATACGCGACCCCACGCTTGCCAGTCACAAGTGGGAAGAGGAGAGGGATCCCCAATCTTTTGACTTTGAATGTTTCCCTGCCAAAGGGTCGAGGTGGACCTCTGGTGGAATTACTTGAGACCCCTGATACCACACCCGGGAAGAGGTGTCATTCATCTTCCCTTTATCCCAAACAAGAAAGAAGTGTGGGGAATGATAAATCTTCCCAGCAATCGGGAAAAGAGCAGCAATCGGGAAGCAGGGGAAACAAAGAAGTGTGGGGAGTGATAAACCCTCCTAACAATCGGGAAAAGAGAATACTAAATCCAGGCCAAGGGTTAGGTTCTTGGATGAGGTAGGGAATGAGGATGCCTCCCAAGGTCGCCGTTCAAGGGGAGAGCCCAAGAGAGCCCTTTCATTGAATGTGGGACAGTTACAAAGTCGATGAGGCGGCGCTGTCAAATCACCCATTTGCCTCGTTACTTCTGGGAGCTGGAAGCTGATGAATCCCTCCCAAATCCATCAACACAGTTGAAGGGCTTGGTGCTTCCTGTTGAGGCCCTAAAGACAGATAGATTTAGATGGCCTAGTACGAAGGGTGAAAGACAGTGGTAGAGTTATTTCTTCAAATACGGAGCCTTCAGTAGATGCCTGGCGGTGTATGGTGGCCCTTTGTGTGCACCAGGGGTGGACTGTTCCCCCCACATTTGTTCTATCACCCATGAATTCTAAGGCTTGTCTGGTCTATTGGAGTGCGTTAATATGGTTGTTGTCCAGTCGATCAGCGCCCCTTTGGCTCGGATTCCGATGAAGCATCGCTCACCAATGTTTCTGCCTCGGTTTCGTGTGGTTCCGTCACTCAGGAATCTCTGACTGTTGTTTTTCCGGTGCAGCCTCTTGACTTTACTCCAACCTCTGTGTGTGTACCCTCTCCAGTGATGGACTCTTCTGATCCTTCCTCTTTACTACAGTCTGTTACTGACCCGATGCCTCTCGTTTCCAGTGCTCCTGTCAACCGCCCTCCACCGGACCTTCCTCCTACTTCTCTGTCTACTGTTGCACCTTTATTGGATTCCCGTTGTCTGTCCCAGGCTTCGCTCCAGGCTACCGCCAGCCCCTTAGTCACAGAGGTGATGGACTCCCATTTTCATCTGGATAGGTCCCGGACCAAATTAACATTGCCAAATCTGTCGGGTACTGCTTTTCTGAGTTTGGGAAGATCCCGTCCTCCTCAGATGCTGGTCCATATGGTAGGTGGTTGCAAATTATTGCGACCCAGACACCTACCCCCCAGGGACCAGTCCCAAATCCTTCTATTGCTGTAGCTATTGGTTTAAACGCCTGGCACATGAGTACCCCCCCCCCCCCCCCAGGTTTTATTCACCATCTGGATCAGATGAAGTCCCTGCTTCCACAGGTGTGCGCCCTTGGAGAAGTTGGTTTGGATAGGACGGAACAGAGCATTTTCTTCAGGATAAGTTCCTGGAAGAGGTTGTAAAATGGCTATTCCGGATAAGCCCCTTATATTACATCTCAGTGGACCCAAGGATGGGGCTCCTTCCATGTCTGATGTTTACGCATGAGGCCTACAGATCGTTAGCCACATGTGTAGCCCACCAATAGGTCGTCCATCTACATTGTTTTTCGGGTACTGCCAGTATGATGAAATGCTGGCTTAACACTTTTGAAAGATGCTTTTTTAGTGTACTACTGCTTTTCGGATCGCCAAATCTTGGGTCTCCGAGCCATACCTCATAACAGATTTCTGGTGAAAACAGACTCCCCCTACTTCCATGGCCCATTGGGTATAACTGTGTCTACCCCAGCATATAGTGGAGATGTGGCCCAACGTATTGCTGCCTTGCGTAAACCCCAGTTGGTGCCCTGCTGGCCAATTGTACCCGGAATGTTCGTGGGATGTACCACATCCCTTTGTAAAGTAATACATACTTTTTAGCTCACCAGAATACAGTGTACACATGCATGTGTTTATGTGTTCAGCTATGTGTGTGTGTGCACCTATTCTGTACGTGTCTGTATGTATGTAGTTGTGTGCATACATTCATGCATGTGTCAGGGATGGGACAATTTGTTTTTCTTATTGGTGTATCAGTCATTGCGCTCATCCCCACAGACCCAGATTCAAGTTAGGCTTATTTTAAGCTGGTAGTTTCACTACCACCTAACCCAAAAATAAAAAAAAATAATCAATCCCTCTTTTAAAACCGGGAAGAGTGTGGTGTCCTCCAAAAATGTCATGTCCGGATCTGGATGCACAGCTCCACCGTGCCCGAACCTACTCTACCCCAATAGAGTGACACCCCTGAGTAGCTATATTAAGGTGATGAGTTCCCGGACGTGTGCTTTTCGTCTCCAATGGTCAACAACAACTTGGAGATTGCTGCATCCGCTGTCGATGAGTTTTCAGAAAGATTGATGCAGAATATTATTACAGCCACAAAGATTTACAAACAGTACTATAAAGAATTTATCGAGAGATATAGAGTTGTAGAGAATTACCAAGAACTAACATTAGGTGAGATTAATCAATAGTTCAGCCATTGGCGAGTCACCACAGGATGCTGTATACCACATATCAAAAGAGTCTGACTGGTGAACCCGAAGAAGAAGATTTTCAAGGATTATTCCTCTTATTGCACTAAGTTAAGAAAATTCCTCATTTCAAACTAAGTTACAATTCAAGCTCCCACAGTGGGCCTAATTATGGACCTAGGGACATGACTTGAACAAACTTGAATCTCACCTCTCTAAGGATGCTGCATACCAAATATTAAAACATTCCGACTGCTGGATCTGAAGAAGAAGATGTTTAAAGAAAATTCCTCATTTTGAACTAAGTTATCATTCGGGCTCCCACAGTGAGCCCAAATATGGACCTAGGGACATGGCTTGAACAAACTTGAATCTCCCCCCCCCCCCCCCCCCCCTAAGGATGCTGCATACCAAATATCAAAACATTCCGACGGCTGAATCTGAAGAAGAAGATTTTTAAAGAAAATTCCGCATTTTGAACTAAGTTATAATTCGGGCTACCACAGCGAGCCCAAATAAGAACCCAGGGACTTGGCTTGAACAAACTTGAATCTCACCACCCCTAAGCATGCTGCATACCCAATATCAAAACCTTGGAGAGCCCAATTATCAACCGATGGACTTGAGTTGAACAAATTGAATCCAACCTCTGTAAAGATTCTGTATGTCATATATTAAACTAGATGAAGTGATTGTGCCCGCACAATACACAGGATTTTCCTCCTATTTTCAGTTCCTGAGCTTTTTCATCTGAAAATTGAGAACGCAGAAAAACGATTTGATGAGCCTATTAACTATTAACACATTGATGCTGCTTCCCACAAAATATGAATGATTGACTACTGAGCTCTATCCCCACTCTCTCTGAATGTTATATTTATTTATTTATTTATTTATTGGTGTTTAAGGTCACATACTTATGCACAATGGCTAATCGTGACCGTGACAGTTTTACGGGTGGAGGAAGCCGGAGTACCCGGAGAGAACCACCGAGCAACGACGAGCAGCTGTCAGCTCTCCAACATCGTAACCCCGAACTCTGCACCGCAGCACAGGCAGGGTTAGAGTGGTTGAAGACATGCGCACCATCGACGTGCAGTACGCCTCAGTACACAGCGTCATCGTGCCCCCATGTAGGCAATCGGGGTGAAGTGTCTTGCCCAAGGACACAACGCGGTTGCCGCAGGTGGGATTCGAACCGAGGACCTCTCGGCTTGCAGCCTGCACCTCTACCAACTGAGCCACCGCGCCCCCTCTCTCTGAATGTTTTTTATTAGAATAACTGGTCACGGGCAGACACATGGGTTACTTTCTCGTCGGGAATTCACTTTGGCGATGGAATTATCAAATGGAGTGGCTTGATCCTGTTCTGAGTGTATAAATAAAGGAGGAAGGAATGTGCTGTGTTTACAGCTACTGCGAGAGAGAGAGAGAGAGTGGAGAGAGAGAGAGAGAGAGAGAGAGAGAGAGAGACATCTATTTGATCAGCGACTTCTCAGCCGCGCATGTAACAATTGTTGTGTCTGGTTTGGGTAATTGTTCCCTACTGAGGTCTCGTTTGCCAGTAAAGGGCCAGTAAAGGGTCACATCCGGGGTGATCGTATACCCCTCGGCGGCCAAATGACTATATCGAACCATAAGTTTATTTTGTGATGGTGTGCATTTAAGTAAATAATGGCTATTACTGGTGATATAACCAAAATAATCTACTGATGTCTTGATTCGGACCGTGTACAGTCATGTACAATTTAGTTGGAGATCAAGGTCACACAACAGTCTATAATAGCCAAACCAGACCTGTTTGAAAATAAGCCGGCTCTGTGCAACGTTTTGTAGGGTACCTCAGCCCGCCATGCTTCCCTTTTAAGCGATTGGCTAGCACGAAAATCTTGACGGCGGCTATGTGAAAATGGACTTATAACAGATCTTCGCTTGCTCTTTTTTGGTGGTGGTGGTGGGAGAGGGGGGGGGGGGTGCCAAGCTGGTTGGCTGGCTGGGGGTAATGCCTTTTGAATACCACGATATTATAGCTTATAGGAGGTCATCGCCACCAATAGGTGGTCTGGGCTCTCCAGCAGCGAGGTGAAAGAAAAATAAGACAACAGATACGCGATTTTTGGTCACATAAGGAATTCAAGAGGCTACTTATGGCATATTTCAGAAGGCAAATAAAGCAAAACTTTACTTCCAAAAGATGATAAAAAGTTCAAATGGACTTTGAATTCCATTTTTTTCAACCACAGAGGCTTTTAACTTGTCAATGACATAGGGTATTATTGTGTCAAAAGAGCAAGAACGGTCAGATAATGGATCCGAGAAGCTAGTTTTGGCAGCTATCAGGAGCGAAATGAAACAATTTTGTTTTCAAAATACGATAAAAAGTTTTAATAGACTGTCAATTCTACCTTTTCAATCAGAGAAATGTTCTATCCCTTGCGGATGTGGGGTATTTTGTGTCGAAAGAGTGGTTCGTGTACACGAAAACTCTTCCTGGTGATTAAAACACGTTCGGCGTTTGATCGAGTTGTGTACATCTTTTATTAGAGATTGTTTGGACATCCGTGGGGATGTGATTTCGTTGAAATCACATATCCGTGGGTGCCCAAATCATTTCTTGTAAATTGAATCCAATTTGAACTTTGCGTGTAATTGTATGGTACTGCAAACTGTGAAATTCGCCATAATTATTTCGCGGCTTTTGTTCCGGAATTTTTTAGCTTATGAGAACTTGATTGACACCTAATGAAAGTCATCAAGGTTAAATTGAGGTGACTGTTATTTATTTCGGTAGGTTTACAGCACATTCTTATTTATTATTTAAAATATGAAATAAAGCTATTTGAAGAAAATCGTCTTTGCCCAACGTAATGGGCAAAAGCGGCCAGCGCTATTCTCAAACATCACCAATAAATTTTCATTATTTTTTTCATTTTTGTATCAAAAACATAGGTTATGACCCCTCATTGGAACGAGCTCCTCAACTAGGATCCTCTGGTCATTACCCCATCCTCCCTCTTCCCTTCATCGAAGTGTGAGGATGAAGAAACGACCAGAGAACCCCCGAAAACCGACAACAACCTTTCAAATATCATGGTAGGACCCCCGACCCCCCCCCCTCCCACCAACAAAACACTGACAAGGCCCCAAAATATAGAGTCCTGGCTATGCCCCTGGGTCACGCCCAGACAAATGATCAGACATTCAAAGGTGATAAACCAGAGTATAAACCAGTATGTGAAAGTGCTGTAGTCTGAAGAGGATGTTGTAGAGCTTTCAGTAACGAAATCCATTGATGGCAAAGATCCGGTTTCTGAGGGAAAATGTTTGTTAACACTGTTTGCACCTGCCAGGCTCCTATAAATGACTCCGGGATCGTCCGTTATATACTACAGGCAGTTTTACGGTGGAGAAACCGGAGATGCTGGAGAGAACCAATGGGCAGCGGCAAGCAACTGTCAGACTCCCCAACTTACTAACTCGGCACGAGCAGAGTTAGCAGCAGTCGAAAACAAGTGCACCATCCAAGTGCAGTATACCTTATAGTACACAGCGCCGTCATTCGCAAGTGCATTCTTATAAGGCGTACTGTACTGAACGTTGGTGGTACACATATCTTCGTGATATTGTAAGCCCTGTTGACGTTGTGCATGCCTTTCGTGAGAGTGGGTATTTTAGTGATGTAATATTTAAAGGATACGCATTACAAAACAATATATTTTTTCAAGATTCTTTAGTTTCAGATATTACATGAACATAATGCTATTGTAGCCGGTAGACCTACAAATAGCACGAACTTAACTTATCAAACTTGTGTGGGAGAACTACAGGCAAATTATCGACTTTGTGGGAACCCGTGCTCATATTAAAAAACTTGTGCTGTCCGGTGAGATCGAGTCTAAGCGACGACCGGCGTAAGTCTATGGAGATTCCTCGTTGAAAGACTTGTACTGCCCGGCAGGTCTCTTGACTTAAATCGGTTCGGGGGAGAGGGGGAGGCATGCAAGCACAAGAATACACAGTCCACTCTACGAGATCCTTCTCAGCAAATAAACTTGCTCAGCATTACAGAGGGTTCTATCCGCACCAGGTGAAGTTTTCAAGCCCAAGATATTCATTCCGACACCAAATATTTGTTAAAAACAGGTTTTGACTCACCATTTTCACACAGGTAACAAACAATTTTGGAAGCGGTTGTCGTATGCCAGAACGCTAGAAATGCATTCTAAGAGTGTCCTATTTCAAAACTTTTCTATGGGAGCATGCCCAAATACCCCACTAGCATAGCCAACAATTGCTGTTGGCCACCTGTTACTTTGCGGCAGAAACCTGCGATACCCCCCCCCCCCCCCCCCCAACACACACACATACTTTGAACTTTCCAATTTCTGCACGGCCCTTGCCGGGTGTATTCAAGTAACATCGGTTTGGGAAATTTAAAACAATACGACGCCACACCTTTGATTCGTAATAAATTTGAATCACAAAGAAGAAAATGACAGTATTCACCAGTCCTCTGAATTGGCTGTGACATTAAATTTTGGCAATGCCGTCGCAATTGCCACCGTCATCAAATTCAATGAGGGCAGAGGGGGTGGGGGCGGGGCTGGAGTCATATGTTCATAAAAAAAAATAGATTCTCAGTGTTGTACTTCGATTTCAAATCTTGGACTTTCTGGTCTCGGTTCTGGTCTGGTGTTAGGAAATCTCTCTGTCGATTTGAATAATGAGTTCTTCTCTGTCATAAATGCATATATTTAGATCCGAATGGCTGCATGTCGCAATGTGAAAGGCACAAATTCTGTCATTACACTGTGTTGAACAATGCACAGGCTTCTAATCACGTGAAGTGAATGACAATGCGTTTTTGTAACAGAAGGCTTTGACAAGGGAATGAGATTGTACTTTTGAATTGAACTAGGCCCCTATCGAAGCTCATGATATTCCTAACAACTTTATACATCGCTTCTGCAAAAACCAACATCAAATATTTGGTAAAAACGTGTTCTGACTCACCACTTTCACAAAAGAAAGCGGTCTTGGTGTGCCCGAACGCTAGAAATGCCTTTCTGTCCTTTTTCGAAACTTCTCTAGGGGAGGAAACCCACTAGCATTAATTAAACCTGCGCCCCCCCCCCCCCCCAACACACAAACACGTTCAAATTGCTCTGCGACCCCTGTGGAGTGTATTCAAGTCAGTAAGAGGTAACTGACGGTCAATACGACGCCATCACATTTTTTATTCGAAATAAATTTGAATCACAAAGAAAGTTACAATATTCAGCAAAAATCTAATTTGGCTGTGACATTTGGCAATACCGTCGGAATGCCACCGTCATCAAATGTAATGAGGGCGGGGGAGGGGATGAGTAACTGGAGTCATATGCCCATAAAAAATAACAGACTCTCAGTGTTCTTCACCGATTTCAGTTTAGAATATAAAATACCATGTAACGTTATTATGTTCAGCGTCCACTGAAGCTGAGGTCGCCGGGTGCAAAATGATCAACGTTTTTGCTTGGACGCCAGAATCTGTAGAGTCCAACTAATGGGTGTTTGTGTTGGGTGGGGGTTGGGTAGTCGCGTCGGATAGTTTTATGGGTGGAGGAAGAGCCACAGCATCCAAATTCTGAATAACGGTCACTTTAACCCATCTTGTAGTGCAGTTTTGTCAGGTCAAAGTGGCGATCGAAAGAAAAAAGTTAGGTTTTTGATCAAAAATTTTCAGTCCCAACCGGACCAAAAAATTTCCAGGCAAAGAAAACACTTTTTTCGTCTCAAAATTGATTAAAACGCATAGAAAACCGAAAAAAAAAATTACGATTTTTGTTCAAAATTTTCCAAGTCTGAACCGGAATGGTAGTTATCCAGCCATCAGAAGCCAAGTGAAATAAAACCCTATTCCCACGGGATGGGGAAAGGTTTAAAGAGACCGTGCATGTTGCCATTTCAATAACAGAAACCTTATACGAGTCAAGAACGCCGAGTATTCTCATGCCAAAAAGAGGGTGTACGGACCGTTGAGAGGCCGAGAGTGTACATTTGGCGACGGCCCGAAGCCAAATGCAACAGCATTGTGCTTCCACACTACGGGGAATCTTTTTACCTATATACGGGCTACACATTTTCCATCACCACCGCTTTTAACGCACTCCGGTAGCAAAGTATAATCAGGTCATAGTACCAGTCCGAAGACCGGACCAAAAACTTCCAGGTAAAAAAAAAAAAATTTTTTTCTTCTCAAACTTGTCCAAAACGCATAGAAAACCGAAAAAAAAATCCGATTTTGGTTCAAAAATTTCCAAGTCCGAACCGGATTGGTAGTTCTCCAGCCATCAGAAGCCAAGTGGAATAAAACCCTATTCCCATGGGGTGGGGAAAGGTTTAAAGAGACCGTGAATGTTGCCATTTCAATCACTGATACCTTATACCATTCAAGAACGCCGAGTATTCTCATGCCAAAAAGAGGGTGTACGGACCGTTGAGAGGCCGAGAGTGTACATTTGGCGACCGCTCGAAGCCAAACGCAACAAAATTGTGCTTCCAAACTACGGGGAATCTTTTTACCTATATTCGGACTACAGATTCTCAATCACCGGCGTTTTTAACCCACTCATGTTGTACAGTATAATCAGGTCAAATTACCAGTCCGAAGACCGATTTTTCGTTTTTTGGTCGTGGAGTCCGAACTGAAATGTTTTGGGAGGAAAAATTTTGAGGGGTGTTTTTTGGGCTAATGACTGATACAAAGCACACAAAAAATCGATTTTTTTTTCGATTTTTTTGGCCATTTCGGGCGTTTTGGAGGACGTTTCGCCTCCAAAAGAGTGTCATAGGACAATTTAGTCCGGAACGGTTTAGCGACACAGGCATATACTTGGGGACGCTCTACGCGTTCCCCAAGTTTAAAAAAAATCGTATAGTTTTTTTCGTAGATTTAGTGATCATAAAAGGGTTGAAAAAAAAAAAATAAATAAATAAATAAGAATTCCGAAGAATAACAAATGTATTTTCCTTTTTCAAAGGAAAATCCAAATGATTCTGACTGGTGTTTCTGGAGAAGAGTTTTAAAGATTATTCCTTATATTGCACTAGGTTAAAATTCGGGTTCCAATAGGGAGCCGATATTAACCGAAAGACTTGATTTTAACAAACTTGGATCTGATTTCCCTGAAGATGCTGTATAGCTTATATCAACAGATTCTGACTGGTGGATCTGATTAAGATTTTCAAAGATTATTCCTCATATTGCTCTAAGTTAAAATTCGGGCTCCCTAAGAGACCCCAATTATCAACCGATGGACTTGAGTTGAAAAAATTGAATCCAATCCCTGCAAGATTCTGTATGCCATGCATTAAATGATTCTGTCTAGTGTTTCTGGAGAAGAAGAGTTTTAAAGCTTATTCCTCATGTTGGACAAAGTTAAAATTCAGGCTCCAGTAGAGAGCCCAAATATTAACCCAGGGACTTGGTTTGAACTAAATGAGTTCAGACTAACATCCCAAAGGATGCTGTAAACCAAATATCGAAAGATTCTGATTGGTGGATCTGAAGAAGATTTTTAATTATTATCCCCCACATTGCACATACCCCATAGGAAACCCAAATATTAACCGAGGGACTTGATTTGAGCAATCTTGAATCTGACCCTCATAACAATGATGCATACCAAACATTAAAAGATTCTCACTGGTGGTTCTGAAGAAGAAGATTTTTAAAGATTATTCCCTCTATTGCCCAAAGTTAAAATTTGGGCTCCTTTATTGAGCCCAAATATGAACCAAGGGGCTTAATTTTAACACACTTGTATCTGCCCCCCCCCCCCCCCCACCCCCCTGGATGCTGTATACCAAATATCAAAAGATTCTGATCAGTGATTCTGGAAAAACATTTTTTTAAGGTTACCTGACTGAATGTCAAGATCGTCATCGGTCGTCCGTGAACATAGTGTTTGCACCTGTTAAACCTGAGCCGCTGAACCAATTTTAGTTAAATTTGATATTTTCAAATGCCCATATTTCCAAAACCACATGGAACAGAGAACTTTTCTTTAGTATGAAACATCCTTAGGGCCAGTAGAATTGAATGGTAAAAAATATTTCCATCGGTTGTGTCAGGGTGTTCTGTAGGGGGGCATCGTAAAAATGCTGAGCCAGCATATTTGCAAAAAATTTAAAAGACATTTTCTCCAGAACCACTGATCAGAATCTTTTGATATTCGGTGTACAGCATCCATGGGGGAGGGGTTCAGATACAAGTGTGTTAAAATAAAGCCCCTTCGTTCATATTTGGTCTCAATACAGGAGCCCGAATTTTTAACTTAGGGCAATATGGAGAATGATGTATAAAAATCCTCTTCAGATCCACCAGTCAGAATGGTTTCATATTTGGTACACAACATCTCCGGGGGTGGGGGGGGGGGGGGGGGGATTCAGGTTTGCTCAAATCGAGTGCCCGTACGGTAGCTCGAATTTTAACTTGGTGCAATATGAGGGAATTTCTTTAAAAAATCTTGTTAAGATCCACCAGTCAGAATGCTTTCATATTTCGTATACAACATCTCAACATCTCAAAGGGTGTCACATTCAAATTTGTTAAAATTTAGTCCCTGGGTTCATATTTGGGCTTCTTAGGTGAGCCCAAATTTTATCTTGGTGCAATATGAGGGAATTTCTTCAAAAATCTTTTTCTTCAGATTCACCATTTAGAATCCTTTCATATTCGGTATAAAATTTGGTTTCAAATATCTGTAGGTGGGTCAGATTCAAGCTTGTCCAAATCGGGTCCCAGGGTTAACATTTGGGCGAACTTTAACTTAGTGCAATATGAGAGACTTTCTTTAAAAGTCTTCTCCAGAATCATCTCTTAGAATGTTTTGATATTTGGTACACAATATCTCTTGGTGGTGGTGGGGGTGAGGTGGGGTGGGGGGGGGGGGGGGTGTTGTTCAAATCGAGTCCCTGGATTAATATTTGGCCTTTTTATGAGGACTGAATTTTAACTTGGTGCAATATGAGGGAATTTCTTGAAAAATCATCTTCTCCAGATCCACCATATTTGGTATACAACATCTCTAGAGGGGTAAGGTTCAAGTTTGTTCAAATCGGGTCCCTGGGTTAATAGCCCCCCACCCCCACCCCCCCCCCCCCCCCCCCCCCACTCCCATGGTACCCCGAATTTCAACTTAGTGCAATATTAGGAAATTTCTTTAAAAATCTTCTCCTTCAGGTCTACCATCTTCCCCTTGAGATCCAAGTTCATAGGCGATATTTGGACTCCCTAGTTTTGCATTCCTGAAAATATAGGTATTGTTTCTGTGGTAGCATTCCAGTCCTAGAAAAAAACTCATCTGGCATGGACAACAGAGAAATGAATAATTAAATAACTTCACTCCTCTGTAAAGTTAACCAGCTATAGATGCTAAATAAATCATTCTTTAAACAACTATTGTCAGGTCAACACCCCAGGCTCCATGAGGCCTCTTGTTAAAATTTTTCAAATATGCTGACTCAGCATTTTTTCGACCCCCCCCCCCCTTCCCCCCACGAACACACAGAACACCCTGACACAACCGATGGCAATTTTTTTATCATTCGATTCTACTGGTTCTAAGGATGCTTGATGCCAAATAACTGTTTCTGTTCCGTGTGGTTTGGGAAATACAGATGTTTGAAAATATTTCTATTTTCAACTCCTGGGGTTCCCACGGGGACATAGGAAATTCCTTTTATTGCATGAATTGAGTCCTTATGACTCAGTTCAAATCGGACAATTGGGTCAGAAAATAGATATGTTGGGTGGAGCCAAAAATCTTGCCCCTCCCATTAAAGAGGCAAATATTGCTCCACGAACCTCGTTTGAACAAACTTGATTCTACACCTCAAAATATCAAGTCATTGTACCTACTGGTTCATGAGAAGAAGATCTTTAAAAAACATTGGATGATTTTTCTCCAACAAGACCCCCCCCCCCCCCCTCCCCCAACCCCACTCCCTCCGTCCTTCTGCCGGGGAAGTTGATTTGAAAAAAATGATTTGAAAAACAAAGACTAAATTCGATGACAGAACATGCAATCACCTCAATATTTAACTAAAATTGGTTCAGCAGTTTAGGAGGTGCATGTGCAAACACTAAGTTCACGGACGACGGACGGTGAGTGATCACTGTACCTCATTCTGACTTTCAGTCAGGTGAGCTGAAAAGAAAAACACTGGAAATTTTCAACATCGATAAAGGGCAATAATTCTGTTAAAAAGTTTTTTTCTACAAACTTTATAGATGTTGCATACCTTCAAGTCATGTGCAACAATATTCCAAAATTTCAACTCTGCATTTGCAACAGTGGGAGGAGTTGATTACATCATGAAGGTACCCTTCATTAAAAAACACCTGAAATTTTCTAAGTTGATTAAGGGACATAACTGTGAAGAATACATAATGTCATCTGACCATCTAACATGGCAATGTGTTCAATGTAGTTTTGCATTGGGCAAAATGTCGGATGGCTGCCCGAAAGATGTGAGTGCAGTGTACGATACAACTTAGGGACGGACGGCCTGATGGACGGACACAAGGAATACTATATACTACCGCCAAGTAGGCGGGGGTATAATAAAAACCAAGTCTTTTTGGAAATATGTTAAATCAAGGAAACAAGATAATATTGGTGTCACACCACTCAAGGCAAGGGAACATTAATCAGTGACAGCAAAACTAAGGCTGAATTACTGATCCAACAATTCCAGTCTGTCTGTATTCACCAAAGAAAAAGCCCTTAGAATGCCAACAACTCCATACAAGATATTGCAAACATTATGATTGACATCAGTGGCACAAAACACTACTAAAAATAAAATAAATCAAAGTCATCAGGTTTTGGTGACACCCCAAATTTTGTTCTCAAAGAATACTCAAAACAACTAGCACCTGGCATCTCAGCAATCTTCCAAACTCTATATTGGCACTCTACCACCAGATTGGCTAACAGCAAACATCTCAAGTATATACAACTAGAGGCTCTAAAGAGCCTGTAATCGCTCACATGGCAGAATTACATATACAAATGTGATTCCCCATAGGGTTTCCATGGTAACTATGAGCCGCAATTGTGGCTATGTTTGCAACATTACATCCACATTACATGAGGATCATTGGTAGGAGGTGTCCCAGCCCTCAATCATGTGAAGTTTCAAAACATTTGACCTTGTAGTTTCAGAGGAGAAGAGTTTTCAAAATCGACCAATCAGAATCAAAGAATTCCCTCTGGCGGCCATGTTTTTCATCCAACGGGAACAAAATGAGTAACAGTTGTAGAGAACCTCTCATAGACCATGGCTGCCAAGTTTGGTTCACATAGGCTCAGTAGTTCCAGAGAAGATGAAAATGTGATTTCCCATAGGGTTTCTATAGTAACTATAAGCCGGAATTGCAGCCCGATCAAGATTAAATTATGATTAATGGTAGAGAGTGTTCCAGTCATCAGTCACGTTAAGTTTCAAAACATTTATTCTTGTAGTTTCAAAGGAGAAGATTTCTTGAAAATCCACACATTTATGAATTCTGTTTGAATAAATATGAAAGTGCCAATGACATTGTAGCTCAACTTGTGTAAGACATGTACATGTATAGTATGTGACACAACAATGACACACATCTAGGTAATGACCTGATAACAAAGATACACGTAAAGTATTGTAACGGACTGTACATAAATACTGACCGTAGCCTTAACAAATGTATAGGTAAAGTATTGCAAAGTGGGTGACAGTTAGATGGTAAACTAGAAATGAAATCTTCATGGAGTTAATGTTACAATGAGAATCCTTGTATGGCGCACCATAAGCCAAATGTTAGCAATTGTTTGAGCCTGTTTGATTCAAACCCTTCTAAGTTTGATGTATACTAATTAATAAATATTTGTCCAGTCCTTCTTAAAATATAGGTATCTAAATTTTTTATCGTTAGCTCATAGGGTTCCCACTGGTGAGGAGGTTTTATTTTTCTCATTGTAAATAGAAAATCGGGTTGTGCTAATAATGTTTACCCTCCCCAAACAACACTAAATATTAACACAGGAACTTGGCTTCAACACATTTGAATATACACATCCTTGGGATGCTGAACTGAAGAAACATTATTTTGACTGGTGTTTTTGGAAAAGATTTTTAATTATCTCCCTTTTTGAGTCCCTGGGTGGGTCTGACTGAACCCAAAAATATTTGTTCTCATAGCACAGTGATAACAAAGGCACTCAATAAATTTATAGCAAACATTACTGACATAAAAACTCTTCTTTACAGGTTATGTACAAAAATGTAATACACACAATTCCCATAAATATGACTGCCGACAGGCATTTTGAATTTTGGGCCGAGCCCAAAACCACTTGTTACCATCCCATGATGATAACAAACGTAGTCCTAGAAGTTCTGTACAAAAAACTGATTGCACCTACTTTCAGCATAAAATGGCAGTTGGCAGCCATCTTGAATTTCGGATCGCACCAAAAAACACTCGTTCCTGTCCCAAGGTGATAACAAAGGTACCCAAGAAGTTTCGTGAAGATCGATTCATAAATACAGCCTCTAGCCTGAGCCGTATTGACATGTGCACTTACTGTGTATGAGTAGCACTGAATAAATCAAAGTTAATCTAATTTGCATAATTTCTGCACGAGAAAAAAAACCCGTATTATATGTGATGTATTCCATGTTACTAAACATTCAATCAAAAATTTATTCAAATCAGAACCTTCATATAGAAGTTCTGTCCAAAAAAACCCCCTGATTGTACCTAATTTCGGTACAAAATGGTCGCCGCCAGCCATCTTGAACTTTGGACTGCACCCAAAAACACTCGTTCTCGTCCCACGATGATAACAAAGGAACCCAAGAAGTTTCGTAAAGATCGGTTCATAAATACGGCCTCTAGCCCGAGCCGTATTGAATTGTTGACGGACGGACAGACGGACGACGGGCCATGGCATAACCTCAAATTTGACTACGTCAAAGTTGAGCTACAAATCAGTAAAAGAAGGTTAAATATTTTGAAAATTTCATTTTTTTCAGACAGTTCTCTCTTTCAAATAGCTTTGGATAGGTAAAGCGGTACAGGAAACACAACATTTTATTCAAATAATTAGTCATATCTTAAACGATATCATAATTGACTGGACAGCTCTACATGATGGTATACAAAATAAACAAAACACTTCCATGCTTTCCAAACACCTGTCATCAATCGGAATTTCTGATAAGTAACTTGACAGTAATATTAACATAATTACAGCTGCAAACTTGTTTACAGTACAAGTCAAAATAAGTTGTAAAATAACAACTATAAACTATGTATCTTTCTCTTCCTACACTGATAAGACCAAAAGCTGACATCATTTTCTGGAAAGCTCTCACTGATAGCTTTCAGGTTAATGATGTCAGATTCTGATCTTGTCAGTGCAGGAGCAGCAGTATACTTAGTTTATTGCGGCTATGCTACAACTTATTTTGCACAATATTTTTGTGGTTTTTCTCAGTTCTCAGTGAAGAAATCTGGAACCAACCCTCACCAGATTCTCAAAAAAAACAAGTATTTTGCTGACAGTACCAATCTTCATGCACACAGGAGAGGCATTTGGTTAAGCATTAGAATATAGCCTCTGGTAGCCACAAATTTCCATCCTCTCATAGACCATTCCTGTCAAGTTTTGGTTCACGTCGGCTCTTTACTTCCAGAGAAGAAAAGTAAAATGTAATCTCCCGTAGGGTTTCTGTGGTAACTATAATCAGCAACTGCGGTCATGTTTGCAACCCAGTCAACATTAAATGAGGATTGTTGGTAGAGGGGGCCCCAGTCAATGACCATGTGAAGTTTCAAAACATTTGGCCTTGAGGTTTCAGAGAGGAAGATTTTTTTCAAAATCCACCACTCAGAATCAGAGAATGCCTCTGGTGGCTATGTTTTCCAACCAACGGGAATAAATGAAAGTGTCAATGACACTGTGGTTGAATGATCGCAACCAAGAGGGGACGTTCTCATCTAGACATTATCTGGAGTCCTCTTACCAAGTTACAATGAAATCCCTTCATAAATATGACCTGTAGACTATGCTAAATGTTTTGGGGCTTCGGGTCCCTGTAGCCATCACAGTCGACCAATCGCGACCAAAAGGGGACGTTATCATCTAGGTATTATATGGAATCAACCTATCAAGTTACAATGAAATCCCTCCATAAATACGACATGTGGACTGTGCTAAAGCTTTTCGGGTTTTGGGCTCGGGCAGCTGTCACGGCTGAATGATCGCGACCAAAAGGGGACGTTCTCATCTAGACATTATCTGGAGTCATCCTACCAAGTTACAATGAAATCCCTTCATAAATATGACCTATAGACTGTGCTAAATGTTTTTGGGCTTCTGTAGCCGTCACAGTTGACCAATCGCGACCAAAGGGGGACGTCTTCGTCTAGACCTTATATGGAATCAACCTACCAAGTTGCAATGAAATCCCTCCATAAATGCGACCTGTAGACTGTGCTTAGGGTTTGGGGGTTTGGGGCTCGGGCAGTCGTCACGGTTGACAGATCGCGACCAAATGGGGAAGTTCTCATCTAGACATCATCCGGAGTCATCCTACCAAGTTAAAATGAAATCCCTCCATAATAAATATGACCTGTAGACTGTGCTAAAAGTTTTTGGGTTTCGGGCTTTGGCAGCCGTCACGGTTGACAGATCATGACTAAAAGGGGACGTTCTCATCTAAATATTATAGAGAGGCATCCTACCAAGTTACAATGAAATTCATTCACAAATACGACCTGCAGACTGTGCTAATGGTTTTCGGGTTTTGGGCTCGGACAGCCACCACGGTTGACCGATCGCGACCAAAAGGGGAATTTCTCATCTAGACATGACCTCAAACCTACAAATGAAATTTCGTGACGATCGGATAAGAACTACGGGGTGTAGCCTGTGCTTAAGCAAAATGTGAACAGACTCACAGACTTCCGCACACGCGATGGTAATAGCTCATCTTGACTTTGTCAAGTTAAGCTAAAAAGAGGATCGTTTGGAGAGGACCTCTCATAGACCATTCCTGAGAAGTTTGGTTCACGTCAGCTCAGTGGTTCCAGAGAAGAAGATTTTGGCCCTGTGGTTTCAGAGAAGATTTTTCAAAATCCACCAATCAGAATCAAAAACTTCTTCTGGCAGCCATGTTTTTCGATGCATGGTAACAAAATGAGGAGCATTTGTAGAGGAACTCCCATAGACTATCCCTGTCAGGTTTGGTTCACGTCAGATTGGTAGTTCCAGAGAAGATGAAAATATGATTTCCCATTGGGTTTCTATAATAACTATAAGTCGCAATTGCGGCCATGTTTGCAATCCGATCAAGATTAATGAGGAACTTTGGTAGAGGGGATCCTATTCATCATTTATGTGAAGTATCGAAACATTTGGCCTGGCAGTTTCAGAGGAGAAGAGTTTCAAAAATCCACCAACCAGAATCAAAGAATGCCTCTGGTGGCCATGTTTTTCATCCGACGGGAACAAAATGAGGATCGTTTGTAGATTACCTCCCATAGACCATTCCCGTCATGTTTGGTTCACAACGGCTCACCGGTTCCAAAGAAGAAGATGAAAATGTGAAAAGTTTACGGACGACGACGGACGCTAAGAGTGAGAAACAAACATTTCTCAAACTACTGACCAGTATCACTTACCTCTCCGCTCTGTGAGCACCTAGAACATATTATCTACATACACATGTTGTACACACCTAGAAACACATAAAGTACTAACAGGGGGGGGGGGGGGGCAACGCCCAGGGCATACCCCGACGGTGCATACTGTCAAACAATGAGAAGAGAAGACATGAACCACGATACTGTGAAAGCTATTCCCACAAACAATCTTCATTCCAAATTTCATTGAGAGCTACGAACCGCAAACCAGAGATACGAGGCAAACAGGCCAAAAATTGGCTATTTTATGAGGCAAACAGCAAAAGTATTGTCTTTGTTTTACAGCAGGGTAATTGTGAAGGCCGGAAACACCTGTTACTGAAGTCTAGTGACCACATAAGAGATTGAGAACAAAGGTGATTTGCACGTATTTTCTTTGTTTTACTGCAGCGACGTGATTCATATGGAAGTATTTCCCATAAACAATCTTCATTCCAAATTTCATTGAAATCTGATAACCCAAACCTGAAATATGAGACGAACAGACAAAACATTAGCTATTTTACGAGGCAAACAGCTAATTTTCAAAGTTAAAAAGGGGGATAAGTCTAAATAGTGAAAAGTATGAAATATTATTCAAAACTCATTTGAAAGCCCTTCCCATAAACAATCTTCATTCCAAAATTGAGATCCAATAACCTACACCTGAGATACGAGGCGAACAGACAAAAAATAGCCAATTTTTGTATATTTAAAGGGTCATAACTCACAGAAAAAATATTCCAACAGCAAAATATGAGTGCGGACAGACAGAGGTTCGGGCGGACACATGGACGATCGGATGGACACACGGACAGGCGCAATCCAGTATACCCCACTTTTTGAAAAGTGGGTGCATAATAAACCTGAACCATGGCTTCATATCAGACTATTTGTGTGAGACCCAGCTAACAATTCCACACGACCTATTAAAATCATATGACAATGAAAAGTAGATGGACATAGACATTTTAGATTTCTCAAATGCGTTTGACACAGTGCCGCACCAAAAACTTCTCCACAAATTAAACCGTTATGGAAAGATGGGTAACATCCATAAATGGCTAAACAACTTCCTGACAAAGACAATGAAAGTCGTCCTTAATGGAGAATCACCATCGGAAGTGACTGGACTCGGGAGTACCCCAAGGGACGGTTTGGGTACCGATACTATTCTTATGCCACATCAATGATCTTTCAGACTCTGTCAGCTCAACTGTACGACTCTTTGCAGATGACTGCCTGTTGTAAAGGGAAATCAACACCTTTGAAGACCACATCAAATTACAGAGGCATATGCAACCTTGAAAACTGGGCTGATGACTGAGGCATGAGATTCAATGCAACAAAATGCTACATACTATCAACCAAAAAGAAAACTCAATCCTTCTTTTCCTTAACCGATCATATAATACTGGAAGTACACTGAAGTCCATATTTAGCTCGACAAATCTCCAACGACCTAAAGAGTGGAAATCACACTGGAGATGTGGCAAAGAAAGCAAATTCCCCTCATGGCTTCCTCAGAGGAACCCTAAAGTATTGCCCTAGGGAATGCAAGGAAACTCTCATACATTGCCCTCATATACTCTTCTACGCTCGAATATGGAGCTGTCATATGGGACCCCTACACCAAGAATGACATCAACAAACTAGAAAAAAATTCAAAGAGTTGCAGCATGATTCATTGTAAATGATTATCAATCTAAAGAAGAAGTCAGTGTCCCAGCAACCTGGAAAGACATGAAACTACCATCGTTTGAAGTCCGAAGGAAGCACCAACGACTGACATTCCTATACAAAGTTGATTAGGTGATGGTACCAGCTCTTCCATATAAATGACTATCTGACCCCAAACAAACATAAAAGGCTTGTAAGAACTAAACAATATCAAGGATTCACAAGCCAAAATACTGTAGAAAACATAGTAAGAAACAGCGCCAGAACCTTCCAGATACCAAACAGTACCATTCAGCAGTATAAACATTCCTTCTTCACAAAAACCACCGTCAACTGGAATAAGCTCAGCAACGCGGAGGTGCATGCAGCCACTGTAGACCAACTCAAGGCTGCAGCTGAACAAGAAACACCATAGTGTACTCCCACCCTGTTGTATAATTAGACAGAACGAGATGCGTGTTTGAATCGGTGGGTGTTTTATATAACGAGTTGGAATGGCGTAGTCATTATTTCGCGAGCGCAATATGACTACGCCATTCCAACAAGTTATGTAAAACACCCGCCGATTCAAGCACACATCACGTTCTGTGTTTATTACACATCGCATGCATTAAAATTCATTTAAATAAACAAATTTTAATTCCCATGTTTCAACCCAAAGGTTAAGAGTCCGTTTCCGTTTGTTTTGTTTGAAGCTGTATTGATCAAATGGATCGATATAAAATCAAAACAACCTTTTGGGAACCAGTCTAAATTACATGCATTATCTTTTCTAATGGGCGCGTTTGTTGAAATTCTTATCTTCTCGTTGGTTGGTGTCCATTCACGCCTAACCATTTAGTGGCTATTACTGTTAGTAAAAATATAAGTACAAATTTGCAAAACAGCTGAGAGAAACTTTTTTAAAGGAACTTCGAAGCATGTCAAGATGTCCAAAGATTTATCCAAATCAAGTTGACTAATTTAGATATAACGGGATTCGCAAACGAGACGGTTAAAGTTGTTGTTGGAAATGATTGTTTTTTTTAAAAATATTATCTCATTTCTGGTTAACTAATTTTTTGTGAACCTTCTTTATTTTGCTTTGGACATTTTCATTATCACACTACGCAACAGACGATCGATAATTTTATAACGAAATTTGGAAACTTTTCGAAGCGAAAGTAATGACTCAATGGGAAAGGAACTACTATAAGCGGTGCTGGGAAAAAAGTTCCGGCTTGTACATCACCAGGTAAATACAGAAACATTTATGTCATAGCGGCCGTTCCGTTAAGTATAAGGGTTTAAAGTTTAATGGATGTGTAATAAAAACCGAGGGAGCACGGTAGACCAGTGGTAGACTGTTGGATTTTTATGCTAGAGGTCCCAAGTTCGGCCCCCGTCCAGGATGACCCGCATTGTCCTTAGGCAAGGCACTTTATCCCGGTTGCCTACATGGGGCACGATGATGCGGTGTACTAAGGTTCCGCTCCACAGATTTCCAGGCATTTCCAAAAGTCACATGCCATGCACTCACTTCAAATGCAAATATTCTGTGACTTAGTTATCTAACCCATAACATGTATTACATTTCCCAAATCCACTAAAAACATACAACTCTATCTGACTAAGCAGAAATAAACAATCTGAATGTGGGTGAAATAATTTATTGTCAAAGGCAAGACTTCAACCAGCAAAATAGCATTAAAAAATGCCAATACCAGTAATTTTCAGCCACCCAGCAGCCCCAAAAGCAGAATTTTTCCCACTAGCCCTACTCACCTTAACCTGGGGCATATTATAACCCCGTTTCTAAAATGTGAAAAAACAATTCCCTGTTTCCTCCTCATTTTTTAGTTACATGCCTGGTAACAAACCCGTGTAAAAATGACATTTCAAAAAATAGCCAATTTTTCGAACCACCGTTTCCCATAACTCACCTGGTAATTTACCCCAATGCGTCAGACTCCTACTTTGGGACCAAAACTTCAAATTCTCTTGCCCAACAAATAGCCTAATGTAATCAAAAATCTGATACTAAAAATATATCTCTTATTTACATGGCATTAGTTTCACCATATGCCCTGTTTTTAGAATTTTACCCCCGTGCAATAGTGCGAAACTGTAGAGCGGAACCTAAGATGTACTGCACGTCGATGGTGCACATGTCTTCAACCGCTGTAACCCTGCTAACAGAGTTAGAATGTTGAGGAGCTTGTCGATGCTCGGTGGTTCTCTCGGGATACTCCGGCTTCCTCCACCCGTAAAACTATCACGATTAGCAATTGTGCGTAAGTATGTGACCTTGAACAGCAATAACTAAACTAGAAAAACTGTGAGCACTGCTCACTAAATGACACCACCCACTCCCACCAAGAAACATTTTACAACAGTAAAAGTGTGTTTAATGTAGAGAGCACAAACACTGACAACCCCCCCCCCCCCCAAAAAAAAAAAATAAAAAAAATAAAAATACCTGAAAGCAGAATAGAAGGTGCACATCTATAATGTTTATAAAAGAATGTCTGAGAGTTTCAATGAAATTCGCCCACTGGTATAAGAGGAGTAGCGGATAGCAGGAGTGTACCCCCCTAAAGCATCACAACAATTTGGCTAAGTTCATTTCGCCCTTTGGGAAAGAGTAAAAAATAAAAATACCTGAAAGCAAAATAGGACGTGCACATCTATAATGTATAGAAAAGAATGCCAGTAAGTTTCAATGAAATCCACCCACTGGTTTAAGAGGAGTAGCGGATAGCAGATGTGTACCCCCAAAGCGTCACGGACGTACGGACGTACGGAAGTACGGACGTACGGACGTACGTAAGTACGGAAGTACGGACACCATGAATGCTATATACCGCCCACTTTTCAAGTGGGTGGTATAATAATACAAGAGGCCCCAGGGGGCCTTTGGCGCTTACCGAATGTTCCATACTGTTAAGACACAAATTTTATCAAAAGCTATTCTTAAGGTTCTACAGAGTAAATCTATACTCTCTGTGGAGCTAAAACATCAACAGGACTGAATGGGACAATGCTGCTGATCAAATATCAAAAGATTCTGCATGATGGTTCTGAAGAAGATTTTAAAAAAAATTTCCTTCAAATACACAAAGTAAACATTAACGGCCCCATAGTGAGCCCCAATATTGATCAAAAGACTCAATTTGAACGACGGCGGACGACAGACGGCAAGTGATAAGTTGAGCTCCCTTCGGTGAGCTAAAAATTCCTCATATTGACCAAGTTATAATTCGGGCTCAGGGACTTGGCTTTAACAAACTTGAATCTCACCCCCACCCCCTCCCAAGGATGCTACACACCACATATCAAAACATTCTGACTGCTGGATCTGAAGAAGAAGATTTTTAAAGAAAAGTGAGCCCAAATATGGGCCTAGGGACATGGCTTGAACAAACTTGAATCTCGACCCCCTAAGGATGCTGCATACCAAATATCAAAACATTCTGACTGCTGGATCTGAAGAAGATTTTTAAGAAAATTCCTCATTTTGAACTAAGTTATCATTCGGGCTCCCACAGTGAGCCCAAATATTGACCTATGGACATGGCTTGAACAAACTTGAATCTCACCCCCTAAGGATGCTGCATACCAAATATCAAAACATTCCGACTGCTGGATCTGAAGAAGATTTTTAAAGAAAATTCCTCATTTTGAACTAAATTATAATTCGGGCTACCACAGTGAGCCCAAATATGAACCCAGGGACTTGGCTTGAACAAATCTGAAACTCTCCCCCCTAAGCAAGCTGCATACCCAATATCAAAAGATATTGCCTGCTGGATCTTGAGAAGAAAATTTTAAAGAAATTTGCCTGAAATGCACTAAGTTCAAACCCATTGTTGGCCGCTGCTGTGAGCCTCAAGTGAGAATCTTCCCAGTCAAAGGAACCAGACTTGTACAAGCAACTCAGACAAATGTGACTCAGGGAACACTTTGACAAATGAGACAACGCCTTAACTTTTAGTTTCTCACACTCCAAGTGATACCAATAATCGCAAATAACAAAATTGTTTGGTTACAAATTTGCACATAATATAGAGTACGTACATGCTTTATACGCTAACAGAAAACTTTTATTTCTATCTTTATATATTATTTTGTTTTGTTCTCGGCAAAGAGTCTCTTCTCGGTTCGGCACCGAAGGCAAAGGATTAATGAATAACCCCCTTCACCATAGACTTGGTCGGTCTAAAGTTGTTTTTTTCTAGCTTTTACATAAATGGAGTACCTATATGCCAACAATTAATATTTATTTTTGCCTTTATTTATTATTTTAATTTGTTCTCGGTTGTTCTCATTATTAGCTAAACTTAAAATATATTACTCTAAGTTTGCTAAGCAAAAAAAGCAAAAAGTGTATCCAACTACCTGTTTTACGTTTTAGCTGAAATATTGTAACGAAAAGTGTATATATTTTTTATTTAATTATATCTTTAATGATTTAAGTACAGAAATTAAGATTTTATTTGTGTTTGACATTATTTTTTAGCTTTTGAATACGGTAACCATGGAAAATGGATATTATTGGTAAAAGAGGAAATTTTTCAATGTGCCAAAAAGTTGACCGAGTGAACTGGTATGGGTTCAATAGCGAGTATGAGACCCATTACTGTTAATTACAGCTTGACAACGCCTTCTCATGCTCCCAATCAGGTTCCTGGTGGTCCTTTGTGGGATGTTGTTCCATTCTTGGACCAGCATGGCACCAAGCTCCTGAACGCTTCTTGGCTGGACTGGACGGGCTGAAATTGCAACTCATTCCAGACATGTTCGATTGGATTGAGGTCGGGGATCTTGCTGGCCAGTCCATACACCCAACACCCCCCCCCCCCTCCCCGACAGCATGGGCAACATGAGGACGGGCATTATCGTCCATCAAAATGAATCTATCACCGACTGCACCTGCATACAATCTGACGTGGACATCCAGGATCTCATCAATATACCGCTGTGCAGTCAATGTACCACATTCAAGGACACAGAGCTCTGTACGTCCATCCCTGCTGATGCCGACCCAGACCATGATTGACCATCCACCACAGCGGCCATACTCAGCTATGTTGGCTGCATGGAATCGCTCTCCTGGTCTTCTCCACAGTATACCCTAGAACGCCTATCTGTGTGGTCTAGGCAGTACCGTGACTCATCTGTAAAAAGGACAGGTTGCCAATCTTCTCTGGTCATTCCAACGTGGTCCATGGCCCATTCATATCGTGCCTGGCGGTGGTTCTGGGACAGCGGAATGCGAATACATGGTTTTCTCGATCAGAGACCACCTTCGTGCAACCTTGCCCGGATAGTCTGCATCGAAACATTTACCCCGGATGCCTTCTGAAGGTCACTGCAAAGCTGGATTGCTGTGGCAAAGCGGTTCCTACGGGCCTGAATGATCAAAAACCGGTCTTCAACTGCAGATGTTGCCCTGTCTCTGCCACCACCATGCCGTCTTACTGGTGTACCATACTGCTGAAATCTTGTCCAGGCTCTGGTGATCACCGTATGGTGCACACCAAGGGCTTCACCAACCTGACGATGGGTAGCCCTTGCTCCACCATCCCTACAGCCCGCCATATTTCTGCTTCAGACAAATGTCTTCTTACATTTGCATTTGCCATATTCAATCATTAAATCACATGGGTTTCTGTTGAAATGAAGACTGAATACCCTACACATGGCATGTACATTTAGACAGTACACGAAAACATCATGAAAATCAAGGGGTACACGCTTTCCATGACTGTCACGAACAGGCTGCCTGTCAAGAGAGCTAATGTAAACACTGGGGACCATCTCAATACATCCCTCAATCATATCCACCAAAAATATCGCAAATATGTCACAAGCAAATTTCACAATGATGTATCAAATATTTGGTGCTTAGCAAACTTTGAGTAGTATAGTTAGTTTGTGCTCTACTTTGACAAGTCATTGTTTGCAGATTTATTTTCCCAGAATGTTAACTGGATTCAGAAAATTAGATGGAATCATACATATTTCTGTCAGTTTTAAAGACATTTTTCAACAATATCCATAAGCCATTTTTAAAAAATATACGTTCATGGCTCTAATATTTAGCAGGGATATGATATTCAGGAATTTTTCGGATTTTCTACGCTTCAATGGGTGAAATAGCAAGTGGAATGAGGTGGATTTTTGTAACACAAAATGCAAAAAAATACTCATACTCATGTTTTTATTCCTGTATTATGATATACAAAAGAATTAACAAATAAAGGATTAGTAAGTGCTCATCAGTGATTCTTATCAGCAGAAGAAAGAACACTCGTTACCAAGAATGAGACTGCAATGTAAATGAAATGAAATAAAATGAAGAAATGCCAATTTCCTTCAGGACAAATAATTAAAATGCTGGTTTTCACCCAGAAAAAGGAAGTATTTCGTGAAATGAAGTTTTAACTGTCTCAATACTTTAGTAATGTATGATGATCATTGAAAACCAGAATATTTTTTTTTCAATGTTTGTTTGTTTATATTGATGTTAACTGGTTGAGGGCTAGATTATTTTTTGACTGAATTTGTTATTGAATATTTGTTTTATCACAGGCACTCTCCAAAAATTTATAATAATTTTTTTTTTATGTAAACAAAATATTATTTGCGTTTGACTGAATATAAAATGTGGGCAAGGAAAATATTGGATTTTGCTCTAGTACCTTCATTTTTTTGAAAGCCCTGATAGTGGCTTCCAGCACTCAACCAGTTAAACAATCAGTTTCAGCATGTATGGCTATATTATGGACACAGTCAAAGTTCAAAGTCAAGCATAGGTGACCGTTAGAGCTTAATCTGCACACTTCAGATAACACGCACCCCAGGCATTGGTTATAGTCCTATAACACCACTCTATTGTTTGTTTACCCTTTATCAATCTGCCTAGAATATCAAAATTTATAATTTTAAATATTAATTTTTGAAATGTTTCAAATAATTTCAACAAAACCATATCATGTTACCCCTCATTAGAACGAGCTCACCGAGCACGTTCCAATGATGGGTCACATGATATGATTTTGTTGAAATTTTTTTAAAAAACTTTTTTTTCGCATCAGCAAATTTGTATATTATACAGGTGGGCGTGACAGATTTGTTAGGTAAAGGGTTAATGGGGGTTAGGTAAGTTTAAGCATTGATAAGTGGCCGCAACATAAGTGTAAGTATAAAATCAAGCTAAGTCAAGCACTTCATGGGGTTCCCATGGACATTTTTAAAGGTTTGTCACATATCAACAGCTGCAGTTACTTTCATCTGAAATTGCATCTTGTCAGTGGCATTCATCAATAAATTTTATAAAAATATTTTCTGAACATTTTTTGCAAGTTTGATTTCTGGTGCTTATGGTCATTTCAGCATTTGTGGTTATGCTATGACAACACAAACACATTTATAAATTTAGTTTAGCCAATTGTTCATCCTATGCTGACCACTCCAGATGATTCACACCAAGCATGGGCTACTGGATCCTTTCAAATGATGAATGAATGGTTTTGTGCACCGAAGGCACGCAGGGATGATTTTGGACAAGCCCCTTTCAACCCTATCAGACCAGTGAAACAGAACTTATATACTACAGTAATCAAGCATTGCTTCACTTCTCTGGATTCCCATGGGGACAAAATTCACCAATAAATACCAACAAATGAAAGAGCCATTTAAACCAGATATGGCCTTCCAGAATGGAATCAGTTGAATAAATCTTATATCTATGACCTTGATGATATACATGAAAATGATCAAAAAATAAATTTGCATGTCAAAATCTTCAGAAATGAAACATTGTTAGTAGTTCAAGTTTTAATTAGTACACCAGATGTAACTTAAGTCTCCAGAACATGTATTCATTAATATAACAAGGCATTCAAAAAGGCTGCATCTCAAAACGTCGAAAAAATGAAAATCTGTACCAATGTGTTTACAGAAGAGAACAATAGGCTTAAGGCTATATATATAGTCTATATCTAATTAGGATCGTGTATTTTGTGGGAAGGGTAAAAAAACGTGGTAATAACCATGGGTGTCTGTTGTGTAATTCTCACTGACGTTTGAATGATTTGTAAAGCTTGAGAAGCGTATTTTTGTTTGCTCCCCAATTTTTACCTCTGATTATCTTCAGAAAATTGGTATGGATTCCAATGACTTGCACGTATATACAGTACGTGGAAAGCGTATTATCACTAAATCACCTGCAGAGTGGGGATTCCATCCAAACAATAATTCCAAATTTGTTGAAAAGCATAACAAGCACAAGCAAAGTTCCAGCCAATGGACCTCGGATGTCCATTGGCTGAAACATTGCTTGTATTTTTTGTCCACATGTACAGAATTTGAAAGTGATACTTTGGGTGATAACTCTACTCACCGGGTGATTTAGTTACAATCCACTCTCCATGCACTCAGTAAACTCTGTTCACCGAACACAGAAAACCCACCAACTGTATCTCTGATTAATCTCTGAACACAGAAACATCTCAGGAGTGACCACTAATTAGATATACACTATAATTATTATCAAAACAAACTTACCGAGGTGTGAATTTTAGTTTTTTGACGTTTTGAGAACACACCATTCAAAAATAGGATAGGTCTACTGAGTAAACAAGCACAAGAAGGGGGATTTGAAACATAGCTTTCAGTTCTTGATTTTTCAATTACAATTAATTGGAGAGTGTGTAAGGCACTCTTCAAACCTCCTTATTTAAATAATTTGGGACACAAATATTTTTATACTAATGTACCTATCAACATGGAATATTAGAATTACACATCTGGTACCAGTGTTAGATTATTATAATTCAGTCTTTACATTGTTTTGTAGTTGAAAAATATTTTCTTGTTCAGAACTTGTTTTATCAATGTAAGGCATTACTGAGAAGTTTAATTTGCACTGAAAAAAAAAAATAGAGGGAGCGAAATCAAAACCCATACTTTCAGCAGTACCTGAACAGTTGATAAGATGTCTTAATGAGACAATTTTGAAATTTTAAGAATTCACATCCACACACACTATCTATATTCCCCATGACTGCTATTTTATTGCATTGCACTCAAGTCACAAGCTTTAATGAAGTTTCAAATAAACGAAACCTTAGTTGTAAAGCTCTGGACCTCAAGTGTCTTTTTGCTTTAAAATAGGGTTGTTTAAAGGGGGGCTGGTATAAACTGCAGGTCAAAATTATTAAAAAAAAAAAGAAAGAAAGGTGAATAGAGAATTTGCCCTGTTATTGAGGCTATATTCAAGTAATGTCAGCATATTTGACGCAAAACATTTTGATTCAGATTTTGGACTAATCCTTGAAGGCACATTATACATAATAATGAAGGTTGTCGACATGGACAGGTCGTAATCCACCTGTGGGCAGTGATGTCCAAACATGCGTTTACCATGTAATAAAACTCATCCTCAGCAAAATATTTATTAATGAAGCACCAGGTTGTACCCAGTGCTTCATTAATTAAATTTATGATGATTATATCCTTTAATTAGTGTTTGGAATATAATATTATTGCATCCGTGGAAATATTGCCTGCTCATGGAAAATGACCAGTCCACAGCGGCCATACTGTACAACTAAACTGATAGACTGATAGAAGTGAATTTGAGTTATTCCTGAAAAGCTGTTACTGCATTTTGGTGAGAACTGCAAACAGAGGCAAAGTATATCAAACCCACCTGTGGGTGAAGATACCCCCAAAATAGAATATAAGAATCAAACTAGTATATCAGATTGGTTGAGTTGGCCAGAGCATGCATGAAGACACCTGTTCCAAATCTAATTTTTTTTTATGGGAAACATCATTTTGTTGTTCACTGATAGTATGTCAACAAGGGAAATGCAAACCGTGGGCCACTCTCCCCCCCCCCCCACCCCCCCACCACCAGTGGTGTTCAAAGTAGCCTCAAAGGTATTGTGGCACATAAAAATTTTCTAGGTCAAAAAAAAAGGGAAAGAGGGCCATAACTCTGAAAAAACTTATTGGACGGAACCCGTTCCTTATGCATATCCGTTCCCCATGCAGGTCTATCAGCATACCAAAGCAGATCCAAATCTGACTGATGGTTTTGAAATTACAATGCAAAAGGTTTGTAGGGTCAGACAGACATGGGGCTTCACTAGATATCCCTGAATCCTCCTTCGGAGGTCAGGGGCATAACAAGCTGCCCATGCTGTAGCATACTCCTTGTGCAGAGATCAAAATCAGAAACTGTGAAGTGCATCAAGTACAATGTAGCCTAATGACTTATGACGATATGTAATTCAAGTCTTCTGAATAAAATATCAATATTTCATGTCATTTTTAAAGAATTTGATGGATGTGCTAATTACAGTTTATCATCTGACCATCCCATGTTGCATGTTTAACCCTTTACCTAACACGAAAGGCAGACAACACTTGCAAATAAAATTCTTGAATAATTAATTTTTTTCATTTTTTGCATCAAAAACATAGCTTATGACCTCTAATAAGCTATGTGTTGGAAACAAAAATGAAAAAAATAATGAAAATTGAATGGTGATCTTTGTGAATAGTGCTGCTTGGTTTTGGCTGTTACATTGGGTAAAGGGTTAAAATGACCAAATCATGTTTTCAAGATGAATTACAGCCACTCCCAATATACATCGGCTTACAAGGGTTTTTCAGACTTCTTGTGCACCAACACATCTACTTCGTAGATCATAGCAGTTAATATTCGGTGTCAAAATTGATCAAGCAGGAGTTTGAAACAAGCAATTTTTGACTTCTGAAGTTATTAAAATGCACTTTAACCCTTTCAACAGGGTGGTATCTTTCATGTCAGTTCAATGACAGAAATCAAACGAGTCCATATTCATTATTTGGGTATTTGGGGATGGACCAATTAATATTTTCAATGAGCAGCCCCAAGGCTGAAAATATTGATTGGTCTATCACACACATTCACTTAGAAGCCAGCATACTTAATGAAATTATGATGTAATATATTCCTGGGCCAGAAAAGCGGTCTCTCAGGGGGAAAGGATTAAAATTCTTTTTGGCCTCCCACTTTTGTTTCATGAACATTTATCTCAATATCTGAACATTTGTCTCAAAAGCACTTTTTTGAATTCTGAAAAGTTATTAAAAAGCAGTTTAACCCTTTACCAAACTTCACATGATATCAAAATTTGATATTTTAATTATATTTTTTCAAACTTTTAAAAAAAATTTCAAGAAAACCATGTGGCATTCAATGGAATGGGCCCAATTAACTCGTTCCAACGAGCAGTCACATGATACGGTTTTGTTGAAATTTGTTGAAAAATTTTTTTTTTTAACTACTCAATTTGTAAATTACTCTGGCAGATGTTCCCGATGCTTTGGTTAAAGGGTTAAAATCCTTTGTAGACTTCCACTTAAATTTCCTTAACATTTATCTCAATGTTGTTTCAGTGGAACCCTATTAATTGAACAGCCACTTTGCCAACGAAAATTATTCAATTCATATGAGTATTCAATTAACAGGATTCTGTTCACTTTCCTGTATTATCAAGTTAAATTGACCCCTTATTCTACTATAACTTGTTTGACAGAGCTAATGTAGTTATACTTTCTCCACACGTTAAATGCCCGTACATATATACTGAGCCCAAATAGGTCTATAAACACGGGAATTTGGTTACTGTCGGGGGGTATTTTCTTAACATATTACAAGACTTTTTATTTAATTAACAGGCAGTTTCTCTTTTACCTATAAGCAATTAGCAGGTCAAATTTGTACTGATGGTATGGTAAATGGTTTGGTGATTGTAAGTTATATTCAATTAACAGGGTTATTTATTTATTAGTGTTTAAGGTCAATTTCTGAATCTATGGCTATCTAAAGACCGCAACATAGGGATGAAGTGACGTTTATACCTATGCTGCCCACTTTCGAGGTCCTGCACACCAGGAATTGGTTTCCAGGTCCACTTTTATCAGTAATGCAGAACTTCTTTACTGCAGTAAACAAGCACTGCACCACTTTCCAGGTTCCCATTGAGAGGCGCTGGGGGGGGGGGGGGGGGGGGGGATTTAATTGAGAGATATCCAATAAAGTGGGTTCCACTATATCAAAACAAGTACTAAATGTGCTTCAATTTGTTTTTAGCATCATTCAACTTGAAAGTTTATTTTTGATTGTATTACTTGGTTATAGCCTTACTATTTCAACCTATAGGACACATTATTGGTTAAACCCCATCACAGTGTGTAAAATTTGACGAGAATGCTCATTTCGTTTGCGTGGTGGTAATGCAAATTTAAATCTATGCGAACAGATTACCGGTTAGCCAAAAGTTGCATCTTGAATGATAAATTCTGAGTAACTTTACTGGTGGAGTGCTAAATTTTTTCTCAGCCTCAAGATTTGTTCACACATTTTTTGTCTTGTTACAATTTATGGGAGAGTGCCAATAGGCACTCTCCCATAAATTGTAACAATGCAAATCGGTGGAAATGAAGTAATTTTACTTCCAAGATAATAAGAAGGACATCCACAGAATATAAAGTCTTCAACTTTAGGTACCTGCAGTTCAGAATAAAGCCCAAATATGGGCTTCTAGCACTCGACCAGTTAACCAGCCTTTCTTGTGTCTAGATAGATTTTTAGACTTTTGCCTCGAGAGTCCATATATATTTCAATCCCACGCAATATATGAATACTTCTTTATGATAAAAAAAACAGTTTTCCAAGAATTTTTACTAGCCGAGCATTCAGTTAGTCATCTCCAAACAACATGAATGGTCAGTCGGTTATAGAGTCATTTTTGAAATTTTGCACACTGCATCAGGACCAAAAGTGACATTCAAATTTTGTTATCTTTCCATTTATTTCTTCCAAATCAAAGCTGATGATCTCTCACTGGAACAAGCTCATGGAGCTTGTTCTAGTGAGAGGCCATACATTACGATATGAAAGAGAAAAACATAAATTCTGAAAAATTTAGGGGAAGCATAGCTACGTTCATCTTCAACTCTTACTCCAAAATATATGAGATTACCACCAATAATGAGTGATCACAGACGAAATGCCACATTTCCATCAAAATATTGTGATTTTACCCACTGTTATGGCTCTTTAACCCTTTACCTAACGAATCGGCCAAATCCAACCACATAATTTTCAAATTTACCAGTTGAACAAGAAGAATGTTACTAAGGTAACACATGCCCCCCCTCCTTGTGACCTTCACCTTGCAGATGCGGTGGAAACTATTATACACAGCACACCTTCTGACTGTCCTTAACATTTGTAAAAGGTTTAACAATTGTAATATGATTCGTTTCTGAGTTATGGCTGAGGCACGAATATTGACCGATTTTTAGTGTGACCTTGAAATGTGACCTTGACCTTGAAGGTACGAACCTGGCGATGGTGTGTGACACGTCCTCCCATGGTCCTTTATAATTGTGTGAAGTTTGACAACTGTGGCCCTAACAGTTTTCGAGTTATTGGCTCGGACACACACATGGATACACACACTTCAATCACTATATACCATCCGACTTAAGTAAGGGGGCATAAAAAAAATATATTTTTCAAGTTTCAACAAAACCATATCATGTGACCCCCTCATTGGAACGAGCTCATCAAACTCGTTCCAATGAAGGGTCACATGATATGGTTTTGTTGAATTCTTTAAATAAATTTTGAAAAACTATAATTTAAAAAATAAATTTTCATATCCTGCGCATTTGGTAAATGGTTAGAAAAGACAGACATAATAGGAAATAATTTTAAAGCCTGCTTTTTGACATAATTTTTAAATTTTCAGAACTCAAATTATATAACTCTCTCCATCTATCCCTCCTGAAAGGGAGCCATTTCTCAGTAAAAACTAAAGATACTCACATCCCTTGCCTAACATATCAGCGAAATTGGCCAGCACTAATCATAAAAATTTCTATTCAAATTTTTTCTTAATTTTTTGTCTCCAAAACCAAGCTAATGACCTCTCAATGGAACAAGCTCAATGAGCTTGTTCCAATGAGGGGGTCATTAGCTGTTTTAGAGGCAAACAATGCAATTTTTTATTTAGTATTTTGCAATTTTCATCCTCCATTTGTGCTAGATAAAGGGTGAATGAAAGATTCAAGTATAAGAAACCACTTTGTAAAACGGTGGAATCACAGCAAGTTAAATATTTATTTGCTTTTTATCCTGCTTGGCATAGCTAAGAGAGTCACACTCTTCAGTTTTCAATTGTGATGCAAAATTCTGTTTTTAAGTCTACCATGTTATACCTTCTCCACAAATTTCTAGAAAACAAAAAATACATTCAGTTACCAAGGATTTCTTAAACCTATACGCTATTTTAACAGGTAAAAAATTTAGTGTATGGTTAATAGACAGGTATGGAAAAATATATATTATGAAAATAAATTCAGCTGAAAAGTGCCCATTGGCTCAATACTTGGAATTCCTCAACTTTTTATAAGTCATTCTACGTCAAGTTTAACCCCTGTATAATATTTTTATGTTCCTGTAATTCTCAACATTTAACTTGCTAATTATTTTTTTCCCCACCTTTCTGTGTTTTTGTCATGCCATCCACAAACATATATTCGTAGCACTGGACAAAAACACAAAATGTGCCTTTTATTGTGAAGCCTGAGAACACCATGTGCATTCACAGCTTTAAACTGTATTATTATTATTATTAACTGCTTAGTCTTTTTTCTGGTTGAGTCTTGCCTGTCTTTTGAGGCACCCAAGACCTGATAAGAAACCTATGCTACAGTTGCTGGATTCTCCACACTCAAGACAACAGAATTGGTCAGCTGAAACTGAAGCTTCAAAGGTTGAAGGGGAAAGCAAGTACTCAGGAAGAGATAATATTAAAATAACTAGCCACTTCCTCTCCTACACAATTTTTTTTTTAGAAACAATGGGATGGTGAGAGTTTATGAAATAAGATAACAACGTCATGGATATTATACACATATACACAATAATATCGTTATACAAAATAATCATTAATTTCCATTAACAAATATTTCACAACATGCAAGAACATGTCTGTTTCTCAATTTTATTTTATAAATAACAGTATTTTAAAATAAAACTTCTGAAGCAAAATATACAAAGGAATCCACAGATATAGGTCATAAGATAACACTGCTTGTGCAGGCTGTCTAACAAGAGCAATTTTTATACAGATATACACCATAATCACATTTCAACATGTATTTTCCAAAAATGGCAGTTGAGCATTATTTTTTTGCTTTCAAAACTAGTATTTTTACCAATGACATGTACATTGTGTAACCATGGTATTTCTTGATAATTACCATCACAATTTCATTATTCTGTTTCCTAACACAAGTTTCAGAGGATGGTAACTATATTTTCTTTTCTTCCAAAATGTCTAAAAGATTCTTCTTTTTTTTATTGAAACCAAACTATGGTTATGAACCCTGACTGGAACAGCCTCAATCCACCTGTTCCACTAAAGTTATGGTGTGGATGAAAGATAAGGCTATTAGATAATAATTTCTTGTTTCTCAGGCAACTCTCTTGTCACTGAAAATCTTTGTCATTTTTTTTTTACCTGGACATCTCTTTGGTGATACTATTTTGCAACTGTAAGACTAAATATTTAACCAACTATATCTTGTTTGACACTTAGCTCTGTCAAACAAAATATAGTTGATTCAATTTGAAACTGCATTCCGGGAAATTTTCACTGCTGAAAATATTCGTTTTTCCACATAATAGTGAGTGGAATCAAATTTCTAATTACAACTATTTTCACGATGTTTTGGGGCTTAACATAAAAAACCTCCCTTCCTCATTATAAAATCGAAGAAAACTTGCCTGAGAAACAAAAATATTTTTATAGGCCTAATTTTTTAAATGTAGAAGTGGACAAAATTGGCGATTCATTAGATGAAGAGTTAAAATAATTATGATGTGTGCACATATCAATTCCACTTCCCTGTCCCACCTGTCAGAATTTCTTATTGCACATTTCTGCAATGAGTTGAATCTACCAGTAATTTTTTGCAAATTTCATGGTTGGTGGAGCCTCGAGATATCTTTCAATTTGTTGCTCTGAATTTGCTAAAACTTGAAAAAACAATTTATTGAACTAGATGAAGTGATTGTGCCCGCACAATACACAGGATTTTCCTCCTATTTTTCGTCTCAAAATTGAGAAGAACGCAGAAAAAAGGATTTTTGATGAGCCTATTAAGACATTGACGGTAGACGATATGATGTCAAGATTTTTTTTTTTACAGAAACCCTGTTGTTTGATGTAAATCACTGGGGTCTTCTCGTTTGACCAGCAGCTATTGTTCAGGAGAAAAGTGTGATAACTACCATGGTATTTGGAAGGTCGTTGTCGGGTTTCTGGGTTAGTACAGAGAAATTTGCGGAGGGGGTAATGTCCAGAGGGTCATAGACTCCTAGTAAGGACAAAGTCTTCCCGAGAATATTTTGCAAAGTTCAGTACTCTTAAGATTCAATCTGAGCAGTTGTAGCATGTGCTGCCCTATATTGGAGAGCATTTGTGGGGGCTCCATGTTGTATGAAATTGCACTGGGTCAATTTTTTTTTTTTGGGGGGGGGGGAGGGGGGAAACATTTAGGGACTTGCCCCCCCCCCCCCCCCCACCTCTCCCCTCCCCTTAATTCCATGGCTATACACTACTGAATCAAAACAGCAGCAATGTCGGCAGGATCGCAATGCAGTAAGCCAGCTCCCAGAGGTCGCATCTAATGAAATTCTGTACTGACCGCCAAGGCTCCATATATTGAAACAACCAGACATTTCACACTGCGCGTTATTACTATGTCGACCTCATTAAATGTCAACCAGTGGACGACACTTGGCAGTAAATCAAACGCCTACCCTGTATAATCTAAAAGCGCATATTTTTCTGAATATAACTGTTCTGTCATAAATGCATGTATTTAGATCCGAGTGCCAGAATGTCTCAATGTGACCGACATAAATTGTCATTACGCCGTGTTGAACAGTGCAGACGCTTCTAACCACGTGAAGTGAATGACAATGCGTTTTTGAAACAGATGGCTTTGGCAAGAGAATTGTGATGAGTACTCTCCTTTGATGTGCAGAGCTTTGTTTTCAGCATCGCATTCCAAGTTTCCTTTCTTGCTTTCACAATTCCGTTTTTTGAAACGTTTTGTTTTCGAAATAACAGCATATCAAAATATTTCTTTATTGAGTAAAAATTCTTCCAATATATTTACTACTATGTATTATTCTTTGGTGTTTTTTTTTCACCAAATTTCTTGCCGGTACCCAAGGTAAACTATTTCATATTTGTGGGACATCACTATTCACTGGATTGGCAAAGCTCAACTAACTTCGTGTCAACTCAAGAAAGTCGCCCGCTTTTAATGAATTAAGGTGGAACAAAAATGGCCTACCTGGACCCATTTTCGGCAGAACATTATGGCCCTCCTGCCATTCTGACAAAGACAAACATGGATTTGTATGACCACAACATGTGTAGGCCTAAAATCAAGATTAACCAATCATGTATTCTGTTGTCACTTTAGGGGAATTCCACCAGACATTGGTCATATTTACCCAACCCTTCCTGTTGCTTCTTATCTACATGTACGTCGCAGGGTAGATGAATAATTCTCAGTTATACATCTATGCCGTGAGCTCTTATGGTGAAAGCCTGAAATTGAAACGCAGTACCAGAAGGCAACTTCCCGGGCCAAAGTTAGCATTATTTAAAAATTTGACATGGGTGTGGGGAGAGGGGGAGGAGGGGACAATTCTGTACCTAAGGCTAACTCGAACTTGGACCCAAAGTCCGTAATATATTGGGCATACCCAAAATGCACAGCCCCGCCGAGGTGAGGGAGGGTATTGGAGGGGTCCCCCCTTCCCGATTTTTTTTAATAAGAGTCTCTGATAACTATTCTAGAGCCTCATAATGCCTCATTTGAGGATTGTCATGGCTCTGCGTTTAGTCAATGGTTAACACAATAGGCCTGCTTTTTAAGCGAACGATCTTTTGGTTCGCCAGGAGGTTGCCTGAATTGAAAAATATGCGAACAAAAAATAGGTTGCTTCGAAATCCCCGACGGTTTGTGCAAAGTTTTTGAGGGTTCGCATAAATATTGTTTGTAATGATGAGCCGTACACGTACACATGTGAGAATTGTTCCAAATCACTTCGTGGATTGCCGCAAAAATTTGATACAGTCCGATTCGGTAATGGCAGCCAGGCAAATTAGGGATGTGTCACTATGTAATGTCTACACAGTTAGTAACACTCTGGCAATACCGTCGGAATTGCCACCGTCATCAAATTCAATGAGGATGGGGGAGGGGATGAGTAGCTGGAGTCATATTTCCATAAAAAATAACAGACTCTCAGTGTTCTACTTTCGATTTCAGTTTAGGATACAAAATACCATGTAACATTATAAACAATGTTCACTGAAATTGAGGTGCAAAATGATCAAGGTTTTTCAGACGTGTTTCCTGGCTTGGACGCCAAAGTCTGTAGAGTATAATGCGTGTTTGCCTTGGGTGGGGGTTGGGCAGTCGCGTCGGATAGTTTTACTGGTGGAGGAAGAGCCTCAACATCCAAATTCTGAATAACGGCCACTTTAACCTGCCTCGTAGTACAGTTTTGTCAGGTCAAACTGGTGATCTAAAAAAAAAAGTTTGTTTTTTGATAAAAAATTTTCAGTCCAAACCGGACCAAAAAATTTCCAGGTAAAAAAAAAATTGTTTTCGTCTCAAAATTGGACAAAACACATAAAAAAACAGAAACAAAAATTTCCGGATTTTGGTCTAAAAGTCCGAACCAGAGTGGTAGTTCTCCAGCCATCAGAAGCCAAGTGAAATAAAACCCTATTCCCATTTGGTGAGGAAAGGTTTAAAGATACCGTGAATGTTGCCATTTCAATCATGGAAGCCTTATACGATTCAAGAATGCCGAGTATTCTCATGCCGAAAAGAGGGTGTACGGACCGTTGAGAGGCCGAGAGTGTATTTTGGCAACAGCCCGAAGCCAAACTCAACAAAATTGTGCTTCCAAACTACGGGAAATCTTTTTACCTATATACGGGCTACACATTCTCAATCACCACCGCTTTTAACCCACTCTGGTAGTACAGTATAATTAGGTCAAAGTACCAGTTTGAAGACCGATTTTTCGTTTTTTGGTGTAGTGTAAAAAAAAAAAAAAAATTTTTTTTCATCTCAAAAGTGAACAAAACACATAAAAAACAAAAACAAAAATTTCCGGATTTTGGTCGAAATGTCCGAACCGGAGTGGTAGTTCTCCAGCCATCAGAAGCCAAGTGAAATAAAACCTTATTCCCATGGGGTGGGGAGAGGTTTAAACAGACCGTGAATGATACCATATGAATCACGAAATCCTTATACGAGTCAAGAACGCCGAGTATTCTCATGCCAAAAAGAGGTGTACAGACCGTTGAGAGGCCAAGAGTGTACTTTTGGCGACCACCCGAAGGCAAACGCAACAAAATTGTGCTTCCAAACTATGGGGAATCTTTTTACCTATATATGCGCTACACATTCGCAATCACCCCCGCTTTTAACCCACTCCGGTAGTACAGTATAATTAGGTCAAAGTACCAGTCTGAAGACCAATTTTCGTTTCTTGGTGGTGGTGTGTAAAAAAAAAAAAAAATTTTTTTTCGTCTCAAAATTGAACAAAACACATAAAAAACAAAAACAAAAATTTCCGAATTTTGGTCGAAAATTTCAGAAGTCCGAACCGGACCGAAAATTTTCAGTGTAAAAAAATTTTTTTTTTTTCGTCTCAAAATTGAACAAAACACACAAAAAACGAAGAAAAAAAATTGCGATTTTTTGGCCGCCATTTTGGATTAACGAAAAATCGAAACAAAATTCTTTCGATTTTTTTTATAAAGCTGTATTACTTCCTTCAATTTGGAACCCTTTTAGAGGGCTCTTTATATTTAAATCTCGATATTTCAATCCAAAATGGCCGATTTTTGAGATAACTTTCCGTTTTGTGAAAAATTTTGGCAGAAAACATAAAAAAAATGGAAAAAAATACTGATTATATTTGTTTTAGACAAGAGTAATTCTGACAAGTCTGTCAAAAAATTAAGTCGATAGCTTTTTTCTTTCATGAGATATTGGCCTACGAAGCTTTGGCCGTTTTTGGGCGTTTTTGCCCACCAAGAAACATTTTCCCCCAAATACTGATAGTTTTATTTATTAGAACTCATGGCCGTCATTGTTCGTGCAAAGTTTGAAAAAAATCTTAAAGACCGTTTTCGAGAAAACTCTTTCCCCGATGTGTTGGAAAAACAAACAAGAGGCCCCAGGTGGCCTTAATCGCTCACCTGACAAAGTGACTCTAAGAAGTATTTTAGGTCACCTTCACCATGTCATGCCTCATCAACATTAACTGGTTGAGTGATAGATTTTGTTTGAAGTTCAACATTTGTTACCTAAAATTAGTTTTATTTAAAATCATTGGTGTGTGGCCAATCTCCAATGATTTTTAATAAAGCAAATTTATCTCTGCAGACAAACTGGTTTAGCATGAAGCACAAACAAGGAATGTGAAGAGATAGCCTTGGACATCTCTCCCCAACTGTGGATATCTTCCATGTGCTACATGTACATATTTGCATGCAAGAAAACAAAAATTTTCACAAATTTTCCAAAATATTAGTTTTTTTTATCATCATTGGAACAAGCTCAAGCAGCTTATTCCAATAGGGGTATGGGAAGATCAGGTATATTTTTGAGACAGAAATGTGAATATATAAATAATGGTGTTTTTTTGTGAATGATGCTGGAGAATTTTGCGTAAAGATATGGTAAATGGTTTGTTCTAGATACAGAATGATGCAAAAGTATTTAAATTTGATTAGGCAAGTTGTTCCTATAATGCATTTAAAAATTGAAGTAACTGTTTTTTTGCTGCCTAACTTTTAGATGTGTGTGTCTGTGTGTGTGTGTGTGTGTGGGGGGGGGGTAAGAGTGTTCTTGCAAACAAAATTCCTGAATAAATGGAAAATTTTATTTTTTGTGTGAAAGACATAGTGCGTGAATGTTGATTGGAACAAGCTTAGAGAGCTCATTTTAATGTGAAGTCATAAAGCTGTGTTTTACGTACGAAATTCTGGAATAACTAAAAAATTGCTTTTTTGACTAAAAAAGCATGGTGTGCGACCTCTCATTGGAATGAGCTCAAAAAGCTCATTCCAATGGGGTATTTACAAGCGATAAGTACATGTATGTTTAAGAGACAAAAATTTAAATTTGAATAGCGATTTTTGCGAAGAATGCTGACAAGTTTTGGCAGTTATGCTGGTAAAAAGGTAAGATATGCAAAGTGGTTGTTTTTTAGAGGCGACATTTAATTAAGGGGAATTAACCCTTGATTACTGAGGTAACTTCTAAAAGTACTGAAATTTCATGAAGCAATGTGAATAACAGACAACAGTTGCCTAAAAATTTCATGAATAACTAAAATTTTTATTCTTTTGTCTCGAAAACATGGCATATGACTTTTGTTGGAATGAGCTGAATGCGTGTGTTCCAATGAGGGGTCATAAAATTTGAACGGAGATTTGTGTGAATAATGCATTAGTACTGCTAGATTTGGGTAAACGGTTCACCCTGGATACCACCCCTTCTATAGTAGATCTTTTCTGCAAATTTTGTCTAAGATTCTATCAACTTTACAAATAAATACGTTCATGAATCACAATCAGATCCACCCCACAATGTTGCATACCAAATATCAAAAGATTCTGCCTGCTGGATCTGGAGAAGAAGATTTTTTAAGAAATATGCCTGAAATGCACTAAGTTAAAATTTGGGCTCCTATACGGAGCCCAAATATAAACCCAGGGGGCCGATTTGAACAAACTTGAATCAGATCCACCCCACAATGTTGCATACCAAATATCAAAAGATTCTGCCTGCTGGATCTGGAGAAGAAGATTTTTTAATAAATTTGCCTGAAATGCACTAAGTGCGAATTCAGGCTTCTATATTAAGCCCAAATATGAATCCAGGGGGCCGATTTGAACAAACTTGAATCAGATCCACCCCGCAATGTTGCATACCAAATATCAAAAGATTCTGCCTGCTGGATCTGGAGAAGAAGATTTTTGAAGAAATTTGCCCGAAATGCACTAAGTTTGAATTCGAGCTTCTATAGTGAGCCCAAATATGAATCCAGGGGGCCGATTTCAACAAACTTGAATCAGATCCACCCCGCAATGTTGCATACCAAATATCAAAAGATTCTGCCTGCTGGATCTGGAGAAGATGATTTTTTAAGAAATTTGTCTGAAATGCACTAAGTTCGAATTCGAGCTTCTATAGTAAGCCCAAATATGAATCTAGGGAGCCGATTTGAACAAATTTGCATCAAATCCATCCCACAATGTTGCATACCAAATATCAAAAGATTCTGTCTGCTGGATCTGGAGAAGAAAATTTTTTAAGAAATTTGCCTGAAATGCACTAAGTTCGAATTTGAGCTTCTATAGTGAGCCCAAATATGAATCTAGGAAGCCGATTTGAACAAACTTGAATCAGATCCATCCCACAATGTTGCATACCAAATATCAAACGATTCTGCCTGCTGGATCTGGAGAAGAAGATTTTTTAATAAATTTACTTGAAATGCGCCAAGTTCAAATTTGGGCTCCTATACTGAGCCCAAATATAAACCCAGGGGACCGATTTGAACAAACTTGAATCAGATCCACCCCACAATGTTGCTTACCAAATATCAAAAGATTCTGCCTGCTGGATCTGGAGAAGAAGATTTTTTAAGAAATTTGCATGAAATGCACTAAGTTCAAATTCGAGCTTCAAGAGTGAGCCCAAATATGAATCTAGGAAGCCGATTTGAACAAACTTGAATCAGATCCACCCCACAATGTTGCATACCAAATATCAAAAGATTCTGCCTGCTGGATCTGGAGAAGAAGATTTTTTAAGAAATTTGCCTAAATGCACTAAGTTCGAATTCGGGCTTCTATAGTAAGCCCAAATATGAATCCAGGGGGCCGATTTGAACAAACTTGAATCAGATCTACCCCGCAACGTTGCATACCAAATATCAAAAGATTCTGCCTGCTGGATCTGGAGAAGAAGATTTTTGAAGAAATTTGCCTGAAATGCACTAAGTTCGAATTCAAGCTCCTATAGTGAGCCCAAATATGAATCTAGGGAGCCGATTTGAACAAACTTTAATCAGATCCACCCTACAATGTTGCATGCCAAATATCAAAAGATTCTGCCTGCTGGATCTGGAGAAGAAGATTTTCAAAGAAATTTGCCTGAAATGCAGTAAGTTCAAATTTGGGCTCCTATACTGAGCCCAAATATAAACCCAGAGGGCCAATTTGAACAAACTTGAATCAGATCCACCCCACAATGTTGCATACCAAATATCAAAAGATTCTGCCTGCTGGATCTGGAGAAGAAGATTTTTTAAGAAATTTGCCTGAAATGCACTAAGTTCGAAATCGGGCTCCTATACTGAGCCCAAATATGAACCCAGGGGGCCGATTTGAACAAACTTGAATCAGATCCACCCTACAATGTTGCATACCAAATATCAAAAAATTCTGCCTGCTGGATCTGGAGAAGAAGATTTTTTAAGAAATTTGCATGAAATGCACTAAGTTCAAATTCGAGCTTCTATAGTGAGCCCAAATATGAATCTAGGAAGCCGATTTGAACAAACTTGAATCAGATCCACCCCACAATGTTGCATACCAAATATCAAAAGATTCTGCCTGCTGGATCTGGAGAAGAAGATTTTTTAAGAAATTTGCCTAAATGCACTAAGTTCGAAATCGGGCTTCTATACTGAGCCCAAATATGAACCCAGGGGGCCGATTTGAACAAACTTGAATCAGATCCACCCTACAATGTTGCATACCAAATATCAAAAGATTCTGCCTGCTGGATCTGGAGAAGAAGATTTTTTAAGAAATTTGCCTGAAATGCACTAAGTTCGAAATTGGGCTCCTATACTGAGCCCAAATATTAACCCAGGGATCCGATTTGAACAAACTTGAATCAGATCCACCCCACAATGTTGCTTACCAAATATGAGAAGATTCTGCCTGCTGGATCTGGAGAAGAAGATTTTTTAAGAAATTTGCCTGAAATGCACTAAGTTCGAATTCGGGCTTCTATAGTAAGCCCAAATATGAATCCAGGGGGCCGATTTGAACAAACTTGAATCAGATCTACCCCGCAACGTTGCATACTAAATATCAAAAGATTCTGCCTGCTGGATCTGGAGAAGAAGATTTTTGAAGAAATTTGCCTGAAATGCACTAAGTTCGAATTCAAGCTCCTATAGTGAGCCCAAATATGAATCTAGGGAGCCGATTTGAACAAACTTGAATCAGATCCACCCTACAATGTTGCATGCCAAATATCAAAAGATTCTGCCTGCTGGATCTGGAGAAGAAGATTTTCAAAGAAATTTGCCTGAAATGCAGTAAGTTCAAATTTGGGCTCCTATACTGAGCCCAAATATAAACCCAGAGGGCCGATTTGAACAAACTTGAATCAGATCCACCCCACAATGTTGCATACCAAATATCAAAAGATTCTGCCTGCTGGATCTGGAGAAGAAGATTTTTTAAGAAATTTGCCTGAAATGCACTAAGTTCGAAATCGGGCTCCTATACTGAGCCCAAATATGAACCCAGGGGGCCGATTTGAACAAACTTAAATCAGATCCACCCTACAATGTTGCATACCAAATATCAAAAGATTCTGCCTGCTGGATCTGGAGAAGAAGATTTTTTAATGTTTTTCCCATTGCCTACAGTGTTAAAAAGTGCTGACTCAGCACTTTTTCAAAGTCCCGAAACTGTACCCTATGATAAAACCGATGGCAATTTTTTTTTACCAATCCTTTCTGTTGGTCCTAAGGAAGCTGCACACCAAATAAAAATTCTCAGTGCCGTGCAGTTTTGGAGATATGGGCGTTTTAAATTTTTTCTATTTTTAGCTCCTGCGGTTCCCACGGGGCTGCAGGAAAATTTTTTTTTGCATAAATCAAGTACTCATGACCCAATAAGCCCTCACATAAAATTTGGTTCAAATCAGCCTCTCGGTTTGGAAAATAGAAATTTTGGGCGGGGCAAAAAATTTTGCCCCCCCCATAACGACGCCAAGTATAGACCCACAAACTTCTCTTGAACAAATCTGAGTCTACACCTCAAAAGGAAGCTGCACACCAAATATCAAGTCTCTGCTACTGCTGGTTCATGAGAAGAAGATTTACAAAGATTTTGGTGCCCCTTGGGGGCGTGGCACCACCCAGGAGGAGGGGCAACTTCATTTGAACAAATCTGAATTGGCATTAGGTAATAAACATTTAGCCAACATTTGAATAAAGTTGGGCTAGTGGTTTAGGAGGAGAAGTCGATAATGTAAAGTTAACGCCGGACGGACGACGACGGACGACGGACGCCGGACGGACGACGGACGCCGGACAGAAAGTGATTAGTAAAGCTCCCCTTGAGCTTCGCTCAGGTGAGCTAAAAAAACAAAAAAATAATAATAATAATAATCTTGGCAATAACAAATAGATTTTCCTTTCAGGAAAATCCAAATAACTAAATATTGTAATATTTTGCCTCAAAAACATATTTTATGACCCTGCAGTTTAAAAACCTGCTGGGGCAAAGATACAAAGAAATAATACAATTTGAATGGTGATTTTTGGGAATTGTGCTCTTTGATGGTGTACTTTTATGTTAGGTAAAGGGTTAAGATTATTACAAGATGTGGTCAATATTTATCCAATACTAACAAACAGCCTGCATTTTTATTCAACTCTCCTCAAGGGGCTGGACAATTGTCCTGAATTCACACCTGGTCACAGCCTGTACACATCCAGTGGCTAAACAGTGATTTCTAGTCATGTCTTGGCTGCCTTAACAGGCGGCCAAGATTTGACTAGAAACCACTGCCTATGTAGTTTGTCTATTGTCAGCAGGACCTACTCATAACGGCATGTTGAGGGCACCTGTTCTGAGGTCAAAAAAATCGGAAATAGGCCTTTATGTGTTAAAGGGGGCCATTTTGTGTTAAGTCCAACACATCTGATTATTATATATATTACATAACATATGCTGACCAACTTTATAAATAAAAAAAAATTGGAAGCATATTCCATTCGCTGTTTCAGTTCAAATATGACTTCAGAACCCCAAACATCCATCTTTATTAATCCTTTACCCAATGCAGCCAATATCAAAATTCATGATTGAGGGGTCAAATGATATGGTTTTGTTGAATTTTGAAAAAAAAAATCCTACTGCACAATTTGTAGAATTACTCGGCAGATGCAGCCGATTTGTTAGGTAAAGGGAAATTGCTCATTAAGTGGAACCAAGGCACACTTTTGTCTACTTGCAAAAAGTAAAAGTTGAAGGTACAATTACATGCAAGAGTGAGAGCTCGCATCAAAATAAAAAAAAGACTGAATTTTACAATGTATTATCAGAGTACCACTGGCATTTCAACAGACACCAGACACAGGTTATCAGCAATATTATACCAGACTAAGATGTGTGGGCCAAAGTGATGAACCAGTTTATGCTCTATCTGGCACAGGTTGTGGTCGAAAATATTGATTTTTCTCCAAATATTTTAAAAATTTATTTTCTTTCAAACTCTATCTCATAATCCATCAACAAAATAAGCTCATCCAAGCACGTTCCAGTGGCTGGTCATAAGCTATTGTTTGGATGAGAAAAATATAAAAAAAAGAAGAAGGAAATTAAGATTGTAAATTTTGATGAATTCTCAAGTAAAAGGTTCACATATTAACCCTATACCTATCTTGATTGACTGACAAGCATTTACGAGGGACCAATAGCTATGTTTTTGAGAAAGAAACTAGATGTAGCCACCAAGGGTCCCAAATTCCCCCGGAAAATCACCCTGATACAGTAACCTTGATAATATATTACCTTAAATTAACACAGCCACTGTTGGTATTATTTACTCAAATAATGCAGATAAGATTACCTGTATCTGATAACATGCCATGTTTGGTTTCGATCGGGACTAACAAAATTCAAGTTCAAGGTCACTGTGACCTTGACCTTTTGCACAATGACCAAAAAATATGTAGGATTCATCCTCTCATAAAGCTCAACCTAAATGCCAAGCTGGGCTTCGATCAGGAATGCATAATTTTAATAATTTAGAGAGCCGAAACTGGCTCCAATCGAAAAAATTTAAATTTTAAGGCCACAGTAACCTTGACCTTTGGCATTATAACCTAAAAAATAAGTAGGGTTCTTCCTTTCATCATGCTTAACCCATAGGCCAAGTTTAGTATCGATCAGGCAAGCAAAATTTCAATTAGAGAAAGCGAACTCTGATAAATGGTTAAGATCAAGTAAGGTCAATGTGACCTTGCCCTTTGGCATAATGACCTCAAAATAAACAGGGTTCTTCCTCTCATCATGCCTACCCACATGCCAATTTGGGTTTCAGTTGGCCAAGGAGAACTTTAATTATGGAGAGGAAACCAACACTGATAAAAATAGAAGTTCAAGGTCACTGTAACCTTGCCCTTTGGCACAATTGATTCCAAAATGAATAGGTTTCTTCCTCTCATTATGCCTAACCCACATGCCAAGTTTGGTTTCAGCTGGCCAAGCAGAACTTTAATTACAGAGCGGAAACCAACTTGATCTACAGACAGACAGTGCCACGGCTGAATCCCCCAAAATTTTAATTTGGGGGGGGGGGGGGGGGGTATAAAAATGAGGAAGTGAGATCTTCTATTTGTGTTAAGCGATATAGGTGAGAGGGCAGCCAGAAGAAATGGGGATGCACTGATTTTCAAGAGTTTAATGAGCCGAAGAGCCCCAGAGAGGTGGGGTACAATAAACTTATTAGCATTCAATTATCATAAAGAACATGCATACCAAGTTTCATGAAAATGGGTTTAGCACTTTTTGAATAAATGTTATTTGATGCCAAATAGGATGAGAGTCAAAGAATGATGACAACGGAAGACAAACAAAATGTGATAAGTCAAGTTCCTCTTTCATGTAAGCTAAAAATAATGGTAAAACTTTGGCAGGAAAAATGTTTTCATTAAGATGAGACCACATAGATGATAAAGTTTATAAACAAATATACAAATATACAAAAATGCCAGGTGTTTTGAATGCTATAATGAAAGGTTTTAGTGTGGCTTCATGGTCAAGAGAGAAAAAAAATATACTCCAAACGATAAAAAGTGGATACTATTTTTTTAGCAAATACAAATGGCTTAACCTTACAGGGTAGTTCACATACCCTGTAAAGGGTCGTCTAAACAAAATTAAGGTCTCAAAACAGATAACAGACAAAAAGCAGTTAATTACAGTGCAGATGCCCTAAATAACTGCCATTTGTAAACATGCCTCCCTATTCTGAACAAAGGATAATAACATCACTGAAATTCTGTGAGGAGCAATGGTCTTTCAGAAAAAGGAAACCAGAAAATTACAAGCTACCTTTTATTTACAGATGCAGTTGAGAGGCGTAAATTGTCAATTTTTCCCATAATGCAACTATGAATGAATCTAAGTAGCCAAATGTTTCCATAATGCAACTGGGAATGAATCTAACAAGATCAATCTTGTTTGACAGAGCTCAAGATGCTCTGTCAAAGAAGACTGAATTGATTAACTAGCTGCATTATGGGAAACATTTGCAGGTTGATATTTTGATATTTTAACAACACTGTTTGAAGCTAAACTCTTTAACTCTTTGTATGCTGCTAGAGGATATTTCTGCAATCACAGAGTTTCTCTTGTCACCAAAATAAGTATAATTTGAGCAAGTATAATACAATTTTAACCCTGTAAATTGAATGGATTTATTCACCAATGATTTCTTATCTTACATTTGGATTAATTTTTCATCAGCAGCCATGACTAGATTTGATGAAAAATATCTTGAAAATACTCAGCAGGTTAAGAGTTAAAAGTGAAGAGTATCTCAGTGGAAATGCTGTTAGACCAATCAATATTTTCAATGTGCAGCCTCAAGGCTGCAATTAATTTAATTCTCTCACATTTCTAAAAGTCTAGTCAAACTGGTATAACTTCGAACAGTAAATTCTGGCAACACAAAGTGCCAGCAAAAATTTGTTAGATAAGCAAAAAGGAATTTGTTTCTATTCCCAAATGACTAAATGCTATGAGATGGCAAAATCCCCTGCCTCCAAGGAGGTAAGTGGGTCAAGATATTTAGGAAAAATTAAATGTAACTTTTGCACAAACTCTGCTATTAGACAGATAGACATGAAATTTAACTAGAGCAATGCTGAAGGTGGCATATGCCCCTGTCTGCAATACCACACCTGCAATACCATGGATAGCATTACAGAAATGAAACATTTATCACTGAGTGACGGCTGAAGCTGAAAGATGACAGACGACAGATCTGTGACATATTACAGACCATTGGGGCATTATCATAAATCTATTACGTGTCACCTTAGGGTGGCACAAAAAGGTACCACCACTTCTTTACCATATGTAAGAGATCAACTCGATTTGATTTGATAATTTTGTGAAAAAATATTTTTCTGCAAACTTTATACACCTTTCACATCTGCAAGACATGTGAAACCATATCCTAAATTTTCAACTCTCTACATTAGAAACTGAGGACGGAGTTGATTACACCATGAAGATACCCTCAATTAAACAAGAGGCCCCATGGACCTGAGGCGCACACCTGATCATAGTTGTTTTCTAGTATTGGGATGCTACCACAGAAATAATGCCAAGAGTTTCAGTAATGCAAAACCAGGGAGTCAAAATATCAACTTAGGTGCCTAACTTGAACAAACTTGAAGGATGTTGTATACCAATTTGCACTATGTTAAAATTTGCCTCCCCCATCTCCCATCCCATACGGAACACAAATATCAACCGAGGGACTTTATTTATTTAAACAAATTGAATCTGAAACCTCTAAGGATGCAGTTTACCAAATATCAAGAGATTCTGATTGTATCTTAAGAAGTAGATTTTTAAAGATTATACCTCATATTGGACTAAGTTAAGATTCCGGCTCCAATAAGAAGCCCAAATATTAACCGCCCAAATATTAACCCAAAGACTTCATTTGGACAAACTTAGATCTGACTTCCCTAAGGATGCTGTATACCAAATATCAAAAGATTCTGACTGGTGGATCCTAAGAAGGCTTTCAAAGATTATTCCTCATATTGCACTAAGTTAAAATTAGGATCCCATAGAGAGCCCAATTATCAACTGATGGATTTGAGTTGAACAAATTGAATCCAACCTCTGTAAAGATTCTGTATGCCATATATTAAATGATTCTGACTGGTGTTTCTGGAGAAGAGTTTAAAGATTATTCCTCATACTGGACTAAGTTAAAATTCGGGCTCAAATAGGGAGACCAAATATTAACCCAAAGACTTGATTTGAACAAACTGATCTGACTCCCGTCAGGATGCTGTATACCAAATATCAAAAGATTCTGACTGGTGGATCTGAAGAAGAAGACTTTCAAAGATTACCACTATTCCACATATTGCATTAAGTTAAAATTCAGGCTCCCTTAGAGAGCCCAATTATCAATTGATGGATTTGAGTTGACTAAATTGAATCCAACCCCTGTAAAGATTCTGTATGCCATATATTAAATGATTCTGACTGGCGTTTCTCCAGAAGAAGAGTTTTAAACATTCTTCCTCATACTGGACTTAGTTAAACTTCAGGCTCCAATAGGGAGCCCAGTTATTAACCCAGTGACTTGGTTTGAACAAACTGAGATCTAACCTCCCTAAGGATGCTATATACCACATATCAAAAGATTCTAACTGGTGGGTCTGAAGAAGATTTTTAAAGATTATTCCCAACATTTCACTAAGTTAAAATCAGGCATCCATGATGACCAAAATTCCCTATATTGCCCTAAATTAAAATTTGGGCTCTAAAGAATTACTTACTCCCAGAAGACATACATAGCAAAACATAAACAGCAACCCTATCTATTTATTCCCCTTAACCATTGATGGAGGACAAGGGACTCAAAGTGTGAAAAGCCAGCAACTAGTGACTTATTTTGCCATAATATTGCCACAATGTGACAGTATTAACTGATGATATTAAAGGGAAGCAGTGATACCAGTTTTAATACTCCATATTTTGTGGATGCTTCGAATTTATTATCTTTGGTGACTGTAGGCACTCTCCCATAAATTGTAGCAAGGCAAAGTCATGTGAGCAACTTTGATGACCAAAATAATTTTGCACTCTTACCATTTATGGAACAAAAGCTTGAGTAAACACTAGAACAACAAGATGCATATAAGGGACTGTTGGTCAGACTTTGAAGATGGCAGGTACATAAAATTTCTCAAAAGTGACTTGGGGGTGGGGGGGAAGCATGTCTACAAAATGCCTTTTCACTTGATGAGGCAACAGCTTATAAAGTGCAAGAATAGTAGTCCCAAAAAAGTTAAAAATCGGTTTCTCAGGCCCTCCTGTATGGATCTTTGGCTGCCGCATGCTCTCTTTTCATAAAAAATGCAAACTTAAAAAAATAAAAATATTTTACCAATGTTAATAAAATAGATAAATTTGTCCCTTGAGTGCAACAAGCCTTTGCAGTGCTTTAGCATTGTACAGCCTTCTTGCACTCAAGGGACGAAATACACCACCACCCATGCTACTGTAGACTATAGACTATGAGGCCTAAAACATAAATCAAACTAAGAACATGTACTTTTGATGGCAAAGAAATAATTACAAAAATAAAAAAAAAATGGCCGCTCACATGCAATTTTACAAAAAATGGCCCGAGAAACAGATTTACTTTGTGGTACCTTATCTCCATAACCCTAGATTATTGCCTGATTATTACCAGATTGCTGTTGCCATATTAAAGCAATCTTTTGGAGTAAATAAGGGGATAATTTTTCTTTATGGTATACTTTGATATAGGCTTTATGTACTTTTGAGTCAGGTAGAGTAACGAAAAAAAATTGTTTCGATATAAAATGTATGACAGAGAAAAATATAGCCCTTTTGAGAACTTGAAATGATAAAGAATAACAGAAAATAGAACCAGCAGACTGAACATTGAATGGAAAATATAATTGTAAAAGCAGAAAATCATAATCTATAAAAACTTAACAATTGGATAGCAGACTTACCTAACAGAAAATCAGTTTCATTTCAAATGAAAATAGGATCACTGTTCAATATCATAGAATTAAAAGCAACTAACAACAGAATTACAGTAGAACCTGTCTTGAGAGACCGCCCTTTGGGCCACACAAAAGTGGTCTCTCAAGACAGGTGGTCTCTCATAACAGGTTTCAGGTTTTCTGAAGTCAGTGAATAACCAACCACAAAATTCAGAAATGGAGAATAATGGATTTTTGTAATTACTTTGTAGTTGTTCTTTTTTATGAAGTTTTTGTAACAAATTGAAATGGACTGTTATAAAAATTATAAAAATAAAGATGAAGATTTTCAACACTAATTTATTTTTATAATTTTTATAAAAGTCCATTTCAATTTGTTACAAGAAGATTTTCAACACAAATTTATTTTTATTCCTATCTGTCACATTTCAGGTATGTATGAAATTGTTTATTCAGCAATAATCAAAATCTTTTCACAGGGGTCTTATAAAAACATCTCAATCTGTAATGAGTTAGCAATTGAAACCCAATTAAGAGCTTTTAATACTTTTAATTTTGTTAATATAAGCACAATGGATTTTCCAATTCCAGAACAGGTAGCAAGTTTTCGTCATGGTTTCAGTCTTCAAAGGGGCGGTCTCTCAAGACAGTTCTATAAAAATACAAGTTGGTACCAGGTCACAGTGATCTCTCAAGACAGGTAGTCTCCCATAGCAGGTCCATTATAGAGTAAAGCCAATCGGTGCCTGGTAGATGTGGTCTCTCAAGACAGGTGGTCTCTCAAGACAGTGGTCTCTCAAGACAGGTTTTACTGTACATAGTTTATTCACAACTTTTTAAGACAAAGCCTTTCTCTATCAGGCACAAAAAAGAAATGGATGGTCATCTGTATGTACAAACCATTTTGTCTGTACAACTGTGGCCCCAAGAGGGGGTAATGTCTCTATCAAACTTTCACAGCTGTATTTTCCAGAGGGAAAATTGTATTAAGCATTTTTAACTGAATGTTTCAGAATTGTATTTTCAGTCAGTGAAGAGAAATAACCGAAATTTAGTGCTGAACCGATTATGTAATTCTGAAGTCGAAACCCAGAAAGGCAAGCCAAGTCTAAGTCAACTAATCAACTAATAATGAGGGCAGATGACACTGATTTGTTAGCTAAAGGGTTAATTCATAATACGACCACATCATACTACAAGGACACACTTCAGAAAGAGGGAGCAAAGTCTATGTGGTGCAAAAATAATACAGCTAGCCCAAATTCTACAAAGGAAGACACCTTCACATTTTTTTGTACTTGGAAAAAGCCAAGGGATGGAAAATTTGTGGATAAATTTGAGATTTTTTAATTTATCACACATCTATTAATGTAAAACATGGGATTTCCACTGTTCCGACTGTATGATAAAAATAAAGTTGTATCACACATGTGGTGATACAAAATACTTTCAATTTCGTTTCCAACGTAAACAGAGAAGGGACCCACCTAAATAAATCATGTCAATCACTGGTCGATTGCACCAGAGGCGAGATCGCTTGGAAATCCAAGTTCCGCATTTAGATTTGTTCACCCGGGATATTTAAACAATCAGATTTGAGTAAAAAATTTACAAAATAAAAATTACATTCTGACTGCTTGTTCCTTGATAAATACTTTCCACAACTGGTCATATAATGATGGAGTGCGCTAAACTTATTATTTATTCCCCACAGTTTTTGTTTTGGACCAGGATATCACGAGAGCACGCTTCATATCCTGGGCCAAAGCAATCTCATGCGATAATTCTTAACCCACTCAAACATATGTATGTATATATGTATGTATATATGTGTGTGTGTGTGTGTGTGTGTGTGTGTGTGTGTGTGTGTGTATGTACGTAGGTATGTATGTAGGTACGTATGGTATGTAGGTCTGTCTGTCTGTCTGTCTGTCTGTCTGCTATAGAAATGAATATGGGGCCACCCCGAGTGTCCAAAATGGGTCTTCTAGGAGACCTTTTTTATGGCGGAGGTCAATGTCAGGTTTAAAAAAGTGTGTGGGGTGGGGGATGTAGGGGGGGGGGGGACCAAAAGTTATGACCAAAATTTTTTTTACCGATATATGTCTTCAAAGGGGTCTACTAGGGGTATGTTTTTATCAGGAATCTAATGGTGAGGTTTAAAAAAGTGCCGGGGTGGGGTGGGGTGGGGTGGGGGTGTAGATGGGCACCAACTCAGCCCGAGCAACACTGGGAAACCCTGCTAGTTTGTTTATAAAACTGGAAATTAATAAGCTCTTTAACCCTTTACCCAATGAATCAGTATCATCTGCCCACGTAATTTACAAGCTGAGCAGTTGAAAAAAAATTTTATTCCAAAAATTTCAACAAAACCACATTTTATGACCTCTCAATCGAACAAACTCTTCAAGCTTGTTACATAGAAGAATCAAATGATATGGTTTGGTTGAAATTTTTGAAAAATTAAAAAAAAAAGAATATCAAAATAAGAAATTTTTATATCGCGTACCGTAAACCGGGGTGTATAGGGACACTTTTGAACATTTATATATTTTTAAACTATGTTAGGATACAAAATTTGGGGATTTCCTAATACTGAACTATGACCCCGTTGTGATACTTGAGATCCATCAATAGTTTTAGTTTCTGTTGATTATTTAAATACATATTTTTTTTAATAAACAGCTGTCGCTATTCACCCCTCGTTGTGGGGTGAATAGGGACAGTCTGCCATTCATATAGCTGTCTCTTTTCTACCCTTGCTTGGGGATAATTGGGAAATTTTACAGGTTTTTAAAAAACAAATTGAACAATGATAAGGCAAAATGAACTGATATTTTGGCAGACTAGATTCACAATAAGTCAACATTGAGCAAGGAGGGGGGCTTGGATTGGTACATCCTTTAGTGTTTCAGACAGATTGTCAAAATAGTAATTAACTGTCTCTGGTGAAACCCCGGCCCTTGACCGTTTTATGTTCTGGCACATTCTTTGTGCTATTTCATCTTTATTCCTTTTCAGGAATGAACGCATCCAATCCCCACTCGGCATATTGTTTTTAAATTTTTTTTATGTTATGCCGCGCCGATCCAGATAGCCTTTCACAATTATTCTGACGTCATACTGATCCATAGGATAGCCCCACTCTGCTGAAGTCTTCAACCCCTTAACTAAGTGATCTTCAGTAGATTTATCCAGTTCAGTCTGCCCACCCTGTTTTCGAGTCATTTTTTTATGTCTGTATAGAACAGTTTTGGGGATATTAAACTTTTATTCGGCCTTTTGAAATGACATACCCCCCTTCACAGCAGCTAATACAGCATTCAAAGCATCTTTGTCATGCTTACGATAGATTTTTCCACCCAGCTTTGGTTTATAGTTTCACGGCATGTCTGTCCCTATTCACCCCTCGAAAACTTCAACAAACACTTGAAAAATAGAAAAAACTCATATTAGAACAACGTAATGCAGGAATTCATTGATATCGGAAATTTACCTTTGTGACACCTGTGGTTGAGGTATCAAATGTTGCAGGAGCCCATATCTGCTATACTTAGCTCTGGACATACAAAGTTTTCACCCCTTCCAAAATTTTTCAGAAATGATGTCCCTTGTTCTTGGCTCTATCACTACACTTGATATGTGTCAAAACTATTATTCTATCTTGATGAGTTTTCTTCAGTCATAGACCCATCCGTAAATAATACATAAAGAATAAAACATATATATCTAGGCATGTTTACAAAACATGAAACAACTTTTCAGTTTACTGTCCCTACTCACACCGCAGTCCCTATACACCCCGGTTTACTGTACATTGGGTAAAGGGATGAAAGCCTAATGGCTAGCATGTCCAATGTACGAAAGAAAAGTTGACTATTGCAGAAAAGCAATTTCACATCCAACAAGAACAAGAAAAGGCCTCACAAAGTAGATCTTCTGTTTCTCAGTCCACTTTTGTAAAACTGCATGTGGGCGGGCGGTTTTTTATTTTATTTTTTATTTTTGTTATTATTTCATTGCAATCAAAAGTTCATGTTCCTGGTTTGTTTTCGGCCTCATATAACCTACAGAATAGCATGGGTGGTGGTGTATTTCATCCCTTGAGTGCAAGAAGGCTTTGCAATGCTAATAAATCATTGCGAAGCCTTATTGCACTCAAGAGACAAATTTATCAATTTTATTAACTTAAGTGAGATAGACATAAACCATTTAATTTTTATTTTTTTATGTTTGCATCAGTTATAAAGAGAGCACGTGGCAGCCAAAAGGACCATTTTTCTTGATTTCATAGTATTTTCATTATGAAATTTTGAGCCGCTAGTAAAAGTGTGTCAAATGCACATCACGATCTGATCAAGAAAGAGAGAGCTTTTGTAATCAAGTTCTGAACCATTTACAAAATGTCCATGAAAAACAAGTAAACTTTTTTGTTTTTGCACCTATTGAATGCAACCAGACGATTTTCTCAAGAGGCATAACATATTTCAGATACAAAATCCACAGAATATTTCAGACGGAGAATTACACCAAAGAGAACCAAATACAGAGAATACAAAATGTGACCTTTAGGCCTTAAAAAGTTAAAAATTTGTTTCTCAGGCCCTCCCACATGGTCTTTTTATAACCAATGTAAACTTAAAAAATAAAAATTAAATTGTTTATATCTGATATTTTACCCAAGGTAGTAAAATTGATAAATCTGTCCCGTGGGTGCAACAAGGCTTTGCAATGCTTCAGCACGAAATATATCACTAGCCATGTTATTCTGTAGATTATGAGACCTAAAACTTAAAACAAACCAAGAACAAGAACTTTTGATGGCAAAGAATTACAAAAATAAAAAAATAAAATAAACAAGAGGCCCCACGGGGCCTGAAGCGCTCACCTTCAACAGAACACGAAATAAAAAGAGTCCAAGAATGAATCTACATTAAACAATCCATCTCCATAGAATACATCGTCAATCCTTGAGACCCTTGGAGTGACAAAAATAGTCCAAGCATCATGCCTTTTCTTCAGTTGATCATAATGTAAAATGTGGACTAATCTTAGTTACACACCTCTACAGGGTACTGAATAGAAATTCTTCAGCTACGTGTCCAATTCTGGCTTCTGTATGGAACCCAAATATTAACCCAGGCTATCGATTTGAACAAAGTTGAATCTGACCCCCTCTAGAGATATAGTATACCAAATATGAAAGCATTCTGACAGTTGGATCTGAAGAAGAAAAATTTGAAAGAAATTTCTTCATATTGCACCAAGTTAAAATTTGGGCTACCATAGCGAGCCCAAATATTAACCTATGAACCCAATTTGAACACACTTGAATCTGACTCCACCTAGAGATGTTGTATACCAAATATGAAAGCATTCTGACGGGTGGATCTGAAGAAGAAGATTTTTAAAAGAAATTTCCTCAAATTGCACTAAGTTAAATTTCAGGTTCCCATATGGAGCCCAAATATTAACCCAGGCACTCAAATTGAACAAACTTGAATCTGATCCCCCTAGAGATGTTGTATACCAAATATGAAAGCATTCTGATGGGTGGATCTGAAGAAGAAAATTTTTGAAGAAATTTCCTCATATTGCACTAAGCTAAAATTTGGGCTACCATAGCGAGCCCAAATATATACCTAGGGACCCAATTTGAACAAACTTGAATCTGACTGCCCTAGAGATGTTGTACACCAAATATGAAAGCATTCTGACAGGTGGCTCTGAAGAAGATGATTTTTAAAAATTATCCCCCATATTGAACTAAGTTATAATTTGGGCTTCCATAGGAAGCCCAAATATTAACCTAGAGACTTGGTTTGAACAATCTTGAATCTGACCCTCATAACAATGATGTATACCAAACATTAAAAGATTCTGACTGGTGGTTCTGAAGAAGAAGATTTTTAAATAATATTCCCCATATTGCCCTTAGTTAAAAACTCGGGCTCCTGTATTGAGCCCAAATATGAACCAATGGGCTTTATTTTAACAAACTTGTATCTGACACCCTTATGGATGCAGTATACCGAATATCAAAAGATTATGACCATTGATTCTGGAGAAAAGATTTTTTTTAAATCTTTGCAAATATGCGGACGCAGCATTTTTTTGATGCCCTCAACAGAACACCCTAACATGACCAATGGCAATTTCTTTTTACCTTTCAATTCTACTGGTCCTAAGGATGCTTCATACCAAATAACAGCTCTCTGTTCCGTGTGGTTTGGGAAATATGTGCGTTAGAAAATATTTCTATTTTATAGCTCCTGGGGTTCCCAGATGTGCAAATTTTTTGGGGGGCACCTGTCAAGTCATTATGACCCAATAATACTACATACCAAATTTGGTTCAAATCGGACCACCAGTTCAGAAAATAGAAATTTTGGGCGGGGCCAAAAAACTTATCCCTCCCATTACGAAGCCAAATATTGCTTCTTGAACTTTGTTTGAACAATCTTGATTCTACACCTCAAAAGGAAGCTTCATAACGAATATCAAGTCATTGTACCCACTGGTTTAAAATATTTTGGAGCATTTTCCCCCACTCCTTCCCTTTGGGGCTAAACATGTTGAGTTGAACAAAAATGCAATGCCCCTTCGGGACCATCACTCACACAAACTTTCACTTGAAGTGGCCCAGTGGTTTTGGAGGAGAAGACCAAAACATGGTGTTGACGGATGATGGACGGATGGACAGATGATGGATGGAGAGCGATGAGATTAGCTCAGCTTGACTTTGTCAAGCTGAGCTAAAAACTGCCCCCTCACATGCAATTTTACAAAAAGTGGCCTGAGAAACAGATGTACTTTGTGGGGCCTTATCTATTTCTTTTCAGATATGGCAAAGTCATGTACATGTGAGAGATTCTGTTGTACATTATATTGAATCTCTGAAAATAAAATGTCAAGAGATGTGCTAGAGAATTTGTCTTGTGTTTCCTTCCTTAGTAATACCAGCTTCTGAAATCTGATCCTCAGAAAGCTCTTTCAGCCAAAACAAATCAATAACAGGGACTGCCATTATCAGTGATGAACACATACAGAAACAACATTTTTGTGGTTATCCTTCAATCAATTTCATGGCAGAGTAATCTAATACCCATTGGTGGACTTCTTAGGATAACAAACAACAGATAATTGAAACAGTAGAGTAAACATGCAAATTTCGGTATTTATTTATTTGTGTTTAAGGTCACATATTTCTGCACAATGGCTAATCATGGCCACAACATGGAGATCACATCAAGCTTAGTCACTGTTTATACCCATGTTGCCCATTTTAGAGGACTTCAACCACCACTGTTGACTGCATCCTATTTTACCAAAAAAACAGAGCTTGTTAACCACAGTTAACAAGCACTGTTTGCCTTCCTGGGGTTCCTTCCCATGGGGGTTTGGGAGGGGGGGAGTAAACATACAATATGATTATTTGATTACAAACACAGTGTGGGTGACTGAAAAGGGGAATTCAACTTTTTTAAGCAGAAAAAAATGCAATATGGCCACCAGTCGGCCATCTTGAATCCGATAGGGAAAAAGATTATGTCAAGCACTGCTCCTTATCATGTTGATCATTTTGGTGAAGTTTCATGGAAATATGACTAAAACTGTGGAAGCAGTTCGCTCCACAAGGATTTTGCAAAATCCAATATGGCCTCCAGTCGGCCATCTTGAATCTGATCTGGAAAATATTTATGTCACGCACTTCCCCTCATCATGTTGATAATTTTGTGAAGTTTCATGAAAATGCGAGTAAAACTGTGGAAGTAGTTCACTCCACAAGTTTACATGTGCAACGGACCGACAACGACGACAGACCGACAGACAAGTTAACCCCTATATACCCCTAAACTTTGTTTTGTGGGGGTATAATAACTTTTTGTCTCAAAAATGCAGCTTATGATCCCTCACTGGAACACGCTCAATGAGCTCGTTGCAATGAAAGTTCATCTGCTATGTTTAAGAGACCCAAAAAATTGAATAATAAAAATTAAATGGCAATTTTTAAGAATAGTTCTGGACTGTTTTGTTCATTTTGTTAGGTAAAGAGTTCAAGTAAAGGAAGGGTTCGAGTAAAGGAACCACAAATTTATGGATATTTGTGTGTATCTATATAGAGTTGCGGAAATAAGTTGTAAAATTAACACACAGAATTTGTCCTCGTTTTTCCTTCCCTCAGAATATGATACTTCATTTCTCTCACAGTTTTTATTTATTTTTTTGATTTATTTACTGGTGTTTAAGGCCAGATATTTCTGTGCAATGGCTAATCGTGACTACACCATGGACATGAAGTCATTTAGTCAATCCTTTATACCTATGTTACCCATTTCTCTCGGACTTCCACCCCAAGCACTGGTGTCTAGGTCCTATTTTACAAGTACAAGAGAACTTGTTTACAACAGTGAACAACCACTGCATCACTTCCCAAAGTTCCCACGGGTCCTATGGGGGCTCATAGTTTTTGGTATGTCTCTAAGAGAACTTTCCAATAATCAGTGTCAGTCTTTGGTACTATGAGTGAAAGAAGAACAAAGTGAAAGCCACAACTCTGGTAAGTATGCCTGGACAAAAACTGCAATATGAGGATATACTTTCCTCCACACTGATTAATTACCATACCAGAGGCATCAAAATTGGACAACCAAAAACATAGGTTATGACCCCTCATTGGATGTGCTCATCGAGCTCGTTCCAATGAGGTGTCATAAGCTATGTTTTTGAGACAAAAAATGAAAACAAATGAGTTATTCAAGAATTTTTTTTGCAAGTATCGTCTGCTTTCCATGTTAGTTAAAGGATTAAGTTACAATGAAAAATGGTCATATGGATGTACAGATGTAGCCGCTGACTATCGTTTGGAGGTCGATGGGAGAAAAAAAAATCTGGTGGTTATCCTACAATGAAGTTCCATTGGTACTGTATATGAGTTCCATTTTGGAGGACTTAATATCATAAAAAATGAAATAAAAACAGGAAAGTTAACAAATAATTACTTGATTATAAAATCAGCAGTTAATAATCTCTATTAAAACTTCAAACAAAAGATACAATGAGAAACAGACATGACTTGAGTCCAGGGTTTGATTTATCGGCAAGTTTACAATTTATCAATAACATTATTATTATTCTTATATACATGAACATTGGAGGCACATTTTTTGAGTCTTGCTAACACATTTCATGGTAAAAATACATCTCAAATATTATTTATAACATTTCAGTCTAATGCCCTTTATTGTAACACATCAAGAAGGACTGCTGACAAAATAATCTGACTATTTAAGTGCAAATGAGGTTACGCTAAAACTAGGAGTCCCTGATTTTGTGTAATTGGGAAAAAAACAACAAAAACATTCTATTTGGCAAAGTGACAAGTTCAGTTACTTGTAGAGCTAAGAAAAAGTTAGAAAAAAACCAAGAAAATTTTCCAATGAAGCACACTGACAGTGAAAATTTCAGCCATTTTCATTAGTGATAACAACTCACTTTACCTCAGAAAAAAAAATTCTTACTGAACAATAGATATGGGCAAAAATATGTTCATAGGTATTTGTTAGTAATTTCAACATTCATGTATGTGTAATTGATTTACAATTTTGGTTCAATGCAGCAATTTAACCCTCTGCAAATTGATGTCAAAAACTAAAATTTCAAATAGGACATCTTACCCAAAATGCAACAAGGAATTTAAACAATTCAATCTTGTTTTACAGAGCTTGGGGAGCTGTGTCAAACAATACTGAATTGGTTAAAGTCTCAACTGCATTATGGAAGTAATTTTCAACTTGAAATTTTGATTTTTATTCACTGGTGTTTAAGGTTACAGTAAGCAATTGTGGCTATATCATGACGGCAAGTTCAGCCAATTGTTTATTTGCATGCTCTCCATTGTAGAGGACTTTCTCACCAAGTGATGGGTTACTGGGTCCTATTTTACCAGTAAAGCAGAACTTACTTATCACAGTAAACAAGCACAGCTCTACCTCCTGGGGCCCTATGGGGGTGAAATTTTGATATTTTGACACCAGTGAGCGGAGGGTTAATGTAATAATATGTGTTCAACTATTTATTCACAAGTGCACTACCACTATCTATACTGTGCACCAAGTGTTTTGTAGTCAGCTACATGGTTGGTAGATATAATCTCATAATCCCAGGGGAGAGTTAAGCACACAAGGAGACCGGCATTCCATGGACAATGAGGTAGATTCTCCAGCTATCCATGGACTGCAGATTTGCTTGCCTGGTTCTCAAATTTTTTTTTACCATTTATTCATTTATTGGTGTTTAAGGACACTTTTTGCATCTATGGCTATATCAAGACCACAAAACAAGTACAAAGTAAGGTTAAGCCACTTGTTCAATGTAAGGTTAAGCCACTTGTTTGTTGCCCACTTTAGAGTGTGTGCAATCCCGGGTGTGGGTTACCAGATCCTGTTTTACCAGTACAACACTTGTCTACCAAAGTAAATAATCACTGCACCATTTCCAGGGTTCCCACATGGATAAATTACGCTGTGCAAACTTTTTGAAAGTGAAAATTGGTCAATATTTTGTACATTTTAATTTTCATAATAATAATTTAAAAAGCACGAATACAGTACAGTGGACCCCTGTTAATTAAATAGTCACTTTGCCGATGAAAATAGTACAATGAAGAGGCATATTCAATATATTCAATTAACAGGGATTTGGTCACTGCTGTATTCCAGAGATAAAGTGAACATTTTTTTTATTAAATCTTGTTTGACAGAGGTCACGGAGCTCTGTCAAACAAGATGCAATAGATTCAATCACTGTATTGAATGCTCTAAGGCCAAAAAGGTATATAAACAAATAGAATTTGGTAAAATGCTAATTTCTCAACCTTTGGCCACACAAAATAAATTAATTGATTCCCAGTCAAATGAGTGAGACAGGGAGGGTTTTAATTTTAATTTTTATTTTTTCTTGCAAATAATGAGCATGGATTGGGAGGCTTTCTGTTGTCTTTTCACACACAGAATATATAGAAAGTGCATAATTATACCAGCTCAATTAATTTTAACTCTCAAGGGTCAAATTCTGAGTTTAATTGCAAAACCACAGGATGTTGACTGTCTTTAGTTATGTTCTTCAGCTTTCTGTTACATACATCAGTATGTAAAAAGATTCAAGGCTTCTGCTTTTGTAGTAACATTGGAAGACACCGCGAAACAATAAAAACATCCAATGAGGCGTTCAATTTCATTGAGGGATTGTCTGAGAATCAATATATTTCTTTTTTTGGCCTTTCACAAATTTTTTTATTCAATGAACAGAAGTTCACACAATAACCTATATGCAAATTTGTACTGAAGGTATGGCAGTTGGTTTTGTGTTTGGAAGTTATATTCAATTAAAAGGGTTATCCTATTAAGAGATATCCTATTAAGTGGGCTTGACTGTACTGTCAACATAAACGATGAAAAAGAATTTCATCCAGGTCATAATTTACGGTTCGCTTTCCTGCACATAAAACAATGAAGAATCTCGCCTTTTGATAAAAAAAAAAATTAAAAAAGAATACATCCCAGATACAATTTTCAATTTAGAGTTTGTTCAGGATTCAGTCTTGATTTTGCAATATTTTGTGCATGAAATGTTAATCCAGTGTAAATGTGTCACAATCAAATCTGAAAAAAGACCCGTTTTGTGCAATGCATGACATACCACTAAAACACCTATGGAGTGGATTTTCCACCCAGACAGCAGCATTCCTGTCAACAAGGTCTGATAAAATTCAAGGCTATTCAAGGCCATTTCATGATATATTTAAGGATTTTTCAAGGCCCTAAAATAATCAAATTCAAGGTTTTTCAAGACCCTGCTTCCACTAGTCCTAACTAGAGGTACTGTGAGCAAACTCACAAAGTGATACCCCCCCACCCCCCCATGCCTGAAATGTATAAGTTAGATTATCTCCCCTTGGAAATGTCAGAACGGAATTATATTGCTTCATGCACATCTTCATATGGAGTTCTACCATTGTGTAAAGTTTCATGAAAATTCTTCAAACGGTTTAGGAGGAGTTGTGCTTACAAGGATGGACAGACGGTATAAGTTAGATTATCTCCCCTTGGAAATTTCCGAACAGAATTATATTGCTTCATGCACATCTTCATATGGAGTTCTTCCATTGTGTAAAGTTTCATGAAAATTCTTCAAACAGTTTAGGAGGAGTTGCGCTTATAAGGATGGATAGATGGTATAAGTTAGATTATCTCCCCTTGGAAATGTCAGAACGGAATTATATTGCTTCATGCACATCTGCATATGGAGTTCTTACATTGTGTAAAGTTTCATGAAAATTCTTCAAACGGTTTAGGAGGAGTTGCACTTACAAGGATGGACAGACGGACAGACAGAAGGACAGGGTGATTCCTATGTACCCCCCCAAACTATGTTTGCGGGGGGTATAACTAGGACCTCAAGTCATTACCACTTCCTTAGACTTCCCTACAAGGAAAATGGGAGGAGGAGGATAATGACCAGAGGAGTCTGCCTTGTTAGGGCAATGCCTTCACAAACTCTGGCATAAACAACTGTATTGTTATGATTATGTGCTTCATCAGCATTTCTTTTTCGAATATTCAATGCTTTTCAAGGCCTTCTGACACATTTTCCAAGATTTCAAGGCCTTGAATGACCTATAGTCAATTCAATGCCATTCCTTGAATTCAAGCCCCGGGGAACCCTGTAACTCTTAAATTTGGGGAAAATGTATGAGAAGCACAAGTTATGTTCCAGCTACAGGATCAAGTCCAACCGAGAGCTTAAGGACTTAAATTTTGTTTGCGTTTCTTATAATTTTCAAAGAATATGAGTTTTTGTCTGGAAACTCCACTCCAAGAGTGTTTTAGTGATAATCCACTGTCCACATACATGTGCCAAGTAATAAGTTCTTGACTGCATTTCATGATTCAATCTAGTGTATGATTTGGTACAAAAAACTCTCTTAACAGTATCTACCCTCTAAACATTAGACGAGGTATAATCTTACATATCCAAGACACATCCAAGTCAACCAAGGCTTGGCCAGGGTAGCAGACAATATCGATGCAGATTTTAAAACTAAACAAGAATTAGAATCATGATTCTCATTTTGATTCTTGGAAATGAGGCCTTCAAACAGCAAACAGTATTAATTTGAGGTTAGTAATCATCTGCCCCAACAACTGTTGTTTATTTTCAAAAAATAATTTACGAAAAATTACGAATATTTAAACATCACAAAGTGATGTGAAAATTAACCAGTGTTTCCGCTAGGGGAAAATAAATGAGGCTGTATAATGGGGCAACCAAGAGTCGTAGCTACAACGGGCCGACCATGGTTCGGCCAGCGGAAGAAAATTTTAAATTCAGGCATCCCAAAACCTCCATTTCATTGCATCTGGAGGATATTTTAAGGTTTTTCAAAGCGATATATATTTGTGTAGGTTTTCACATTCTGAGAGCCGGTAATTGCATAAGAATAAGGACCAATGAGGAGAAATTCAGGTGAAAAATCATTCATTTACACAATAAATTTCAGTTTTGTCGATTTGAGGAGTGCTATCGTACTCATGCTTTTTCGCGCTTCTAAATTGGAAACAAGAAGCTCTCTTTTTCGTGCTTCTGTAATTTTCAAGAAAATAGATTCGTGATTCCATTACACTAATTAAAACACACAAATGAGGTGTGAATAGTATACCTGCAAACTGCTGTGTCATTTTAATTAACACTGACAGTGGAAGTACATCTACAGACGTCCATGCTTTTTCAACTCGTGCTTGTTTTGCGCAAATGTTGGAGTAATAAGATTGGTCAGAAAACAAAATGTCATATAATGGTATTTACTACTGAATGAAGTTTTACTACTCGCATTACATAGTGCTCATACTGACCAAACAAATCGTACAATTTTGTGACGTGACACATTTAACATTCAATGAGGTTATTGTTTACAGTTTGTCTAGATTTTCATTTGGGGTTGACTAAGTTATGCAGGACTCATAGAACAATCACATCATCAGAGTACACTTCTCCAGTCATTTTTGTATATTTTTGTGTACGGAAATCTTCAAAAGTCTACAAATGACACTTCAGCAATCTGTGAATCAATTATTTCTCAGGAATCGGGCAGGTCAAGCTGAATTTTAACATCTTGATTAATGTTTGGAAGGTTCTCTGGTAGGGAAATGCAGCCAGTTGACAGCCGCTGTGCTGGTATAGTGCAAACCCTGCATTAACTGAACCAACTTTTAACTAGTGGTGTGACTGTACCAGATGGGCCTGTCCATACCCCCCGCCGCCCCCACTGCCATGATTATTCTCAGACAAAAAGGGGCACAACTCTGTTAAAAAAAGTCCAATCGAAACTATAATCGCAGGTGCACAGGTTCCCATGGTAGTGAACATCCATACCAAGTTTAAAAGGAATTGACCCATAAACATCTGAGAAAATCTCTGGACAAAATATAGGCATTCTGAAACGAAAAGGGGCATAACTCTGGCAAAAAAATTCCGATCAAAACTCTAATCGCAGGAGCACGGGTTCCCCTAGTAGTGAACATTCAGACCAAGTTTCAAAGGAATCGACCCATAAACATCTGAAAAAATCTCCTGACAATATATTCAGGCATTTTAAGAAGAAAAGGGGCATAACTCTGGGAAAAAGTCTGATCAAAACTATAATCGCAGCTGCACAGGTTCCCATGGTAGTGAACATCCATTCCAAGTTTCAAAGGAATCGAACAATAAACATCCGAGAAAATCTCCGAACAAGATTCTAGGCAATTCGGGCATTCTAAAACTAAAAGGGTACAACTCTGGCAAAAAAAAAGTCTGATCGAAACTATAATTGCAGGTGCACAGGAAACCATGGTAGCGAACATCCATACCAAGTCTCAAAGGAATCGACCCATAAACATCTGAGAAACCCTCTGGACAAAATTCAGACATTCCAAGATAAAAATAATAACTAGTAAAAAACATCCGATCGAAACTATAATTGCAGGTGCACAGGTTCCCATGGTAGTAGACATCCATACCAAATTACAAGGGAATTGACCCATAAATGTTTGAGAAAATCTCCAGACAAAATTCTAGGCCTGTTTTTTCAAGTCGAAAAGGCGCACAATTCTGGCAAAAATAATCCAACCAAAACAATAATCGCAGGTGCACAGGTTCCCATGGTGGTGAACATTCATACCAAGTTTCGAGCAGATTGGTCCATAAACGTCTGAGAAAATCTCCGAACAAAATTATGTCTACAGACAGATGGACGGATGTACAAGGTGATTCCAGTATACCCCCCCCCCCCCTACAACTCATTGCAGGGCGTATAAAAAGGCACATAGGGGGGAAAATAGTGGACTCCAAATGAATGATAGGATCCTTGTTTAACACATGCCTATGTATTTTTCAATTTTAAAAGCCTATGCAAATGGCACTTGATTCATGTGCTAAAATCAAGGTTAAAAAAGACTGGTATTGCAGTAACACGATGGCACTAAAATCACTTTGCATTATAAACTGATAAATGGAATCACATTGCTTGTTCAGAGTTATTAAGTTGTAGAGTTCGACAATTGCTCAAACTGCTTCTCTCCAGCTTCTTCCTACTGTAAAGCTGTCTGACATGTGACCCTGGCTGTTGAAAGTGTCATTACATAAACATATTTGTAGGGGCACAATGATACTGTTAGCTGGGTTTTTTTTTATTACATCCATCAACTGCAATGACACTGTCACATGATTATCTGGTGGCGTTTCATTAAAGAGTACAACTGCATACAACTGCAGGGCTCGATTTAACTGGATTCACATAGCGATTTTCAAATTAATTCCAACAAAAGCTAATCAATTTCACATGAGAAAAACATATAAATCATAGGAAATGCTAATCAAAATTTATCCAAGTTAATAACCTGCTATTGAATATTTAAAAATTAAATCCAGCCCTGTACAACTGAGGCTTCTTCAAGAATACTATTGAATGATGAATGATGTTTTACCACTTTTAACCCGCTAAGTATTTTCAAAAAAATTTTCATCAAATGTAGTCATGGCTGCTGTGAAGCAGCCATGACTAGATTTGATGAAAAAATTCATCTAAATTTATCCAAAGAATTCATTGGTCAAAGGGTTCATTCAATTTACAGGGGAGAAATTTGGTTAAATATGCCCCAATTTCACTTATTTCGGTGGCAAGGGATTTTGTGTCCTGGGCAGGAATATCTGCCAGCAGCATGCAAGAAGTTGAACTATAAGTTTAATGTTCAAGAAAAAAAGGGTCAGGACATAATAAGATTTTAGTTAACTCTTTAACAAAAAAAGCATTTAAAACCATCCAAAAATATTTGCTTTTTTCTGGAACCTACTCAAGAACAATAATTGATGGATACATTTTTAAAAAAAAAAGAAATATTAAAATTTTCCAAAGGTTTAGAAAATTTTCCATATTTTTATACTGTACCAATGGCCCAGACTTAGCTGGTGCTAACTCTAAAATATTTAGGGCAAAACACAAATTTTACCCCCCAATCCCCAAAATTTGCATCTAAAACCGAAAATTACATGTCCTATATGGTCCTCCATACTTTTACTCCACTGCACATGCGCAGTGTCAAGGAGGTCTCGAAATTGCCGCCAAAAGTCATTCTTTGTTTGGCCCTCAATCAGTTACAACTGACCGATATTTGTGCTTGTAAATCTCAGTTTAAATGATGCCAGACGCAAAATTATGAGAGAAATGGTGGATATATGGTGGAAACAGAAGATGGAGAGGAAAAAACAGTGGAAACAAATGTTCAGGGCTGTAACTTATAATTATTTTACAAAATTATTTATGTTACCTATTTTCGAGGCATGACCTTGTGGTCATTCTTGCTATGAATGTTCCATTGTTTAATCAGTGTTTCGTCTCTCTCTTTCCTTTATTTCCCCCCTAGCTATTCTCCCATGCGTTTGGCTTATTTTTTGTAATGTTTATTACTAAATTTCTTGGGAGTTTTGGCTTGGTAACAGAATTATTTTCTGTTTTTTTCACATGTTTACGTCCTCACCCCAGGGGTGTTTAGGCATTTTGGTCTGCATCTGCCATCTGATTCTACAGTTTCTTCTCTGGAAGCCTCTGTTTTGCATCAGAGATAGTGTTTAAATTGGTAACTGATTTCGGGCTATGTTTGTTTCAGTGCCTGGAGTCATGTTTCCGGTTTGTTGACACTTTTGCTAATGTTGACAACTGTCACTTCTGTCAGTGATTACTTATCTTCTGTTTAATTTAATTCATAGCAAGATACATTAATATTGTCCGTAAGTGTTGCATTAATTTTTCAAAATCCTTTAAAAATTTTGTCCACTTAGGCTTTTTTGGGATCCTTGGGCTCAAGGTTCCCATTGGGAACTTGGGCTCCTCTAAAAAATTTTTCAAAAATTTTTTTTTTGAAGATTATTTTCTTTTGAAATGTTATAATGAATTATAATATATATGTATATTTATTTCAAAGGTTAGTGCGAGTAATATGACGGTCAATATTTTTTTTTCTGATTGGAAAAAAATATTCTTCATTCGTAATGCGAGGATATCTTCCACTAATTCACAAGTTCATTGTGTTTCTTATAGTCAATGCAGTTGCATTAATTCTTGCTCTGTGTGTGTTGATTGATATGACATCGTTGGAGACGGGTGTCACGGTATTTTATTAGTGGTGAGGGGTCTATTACGGTCCTCTCTCCATAGGGTCACTTTATACTATCAGTTTCTTTTTCAGAATTCAGAGTGATGTTTCCGTGATGTCTTCAATAAGTGTGTCTCCGTCGTTGCAATAGTAGGGCTAGCAGGAAGTGCTCAAGGTATTTCGACAATTGCTGGGAGTTAGCTAGTTCTATTGAAGGCATTGTCGCCCGCTACTCAGCCCGGTGTTGCGTCCATTCAGCAGGGAAGAATGGTACAGCACCCGGGTTAGTCCGCTGCGGTCCAGGGAAGCAGATTGGGTGATGCGAGCACTATAAAACTTCAGATGTGCACACCCAGCAATGACGGATCCGAGGATAGTACGGAGGAAGCCTGTCCGTCTGGTAGCTAGCTCGTCCAGGTCCCCCGGACCGCGAGCGAGAGAGGCCCCCTTCTCTCTTGCATCAACATCTGCGCTGCGATGTTGTTGTATGTTGTTCTCTTAGTCGGAGCTTACGTCCACTCCTCCTGCTCGGGACGCTCCTTCCCATGACAGTCCAACGCCGTTGCTATATTGGCTTCCTCATCCTCGTCAACACACACGACCGCACCTTGGCTATGTGATCACAGATTTCCAGGGGACGTTCGCATATTATATAAATACAGGACTGAACGTCCCTGGTGCTCCTGTTTCACCGACCAAGGAATACACGTCGACCAGGTCACTCCATCTGCTAGCCGAGGATACAAGACCTTTCCAGTCAGGACGTTCGCATATTATATAAATGCAGGAATGAACATCCCAGGAGCTTCCAGCGGATATTTCACGTAGGGCCACAGCTCCACAGGTCTAATAGGGTAACATGAACTAGGTATTGTTACCGTGAAGTCTTTGTAAGTGTGCTTCCGTTGTCACAGTCAAATGAAGAGCTAGCGGTAAAGTGCTCATACAGATACGTCAATTGCCTAAGAGGTCCCAAGTAGGATCAACGGCGTTGGCGGCCGCTAGCTCACCCGGTGTCTCAGCACCCGGGTTCGTCCGTTGCGGTCCACGAAGGAGATTTGGGTGATGCGAGCACTATAAAATACAATGTGCACACCCAGTGACGATGGATACGAGGATGGTATGGCGGAAGCCTATTAGTCCGGTTCCTAGCTCGTCCAGGTCTATCGGGCTGCGAGCGAGAGAGGTTCCTCTCTCGTATTACAACATCTGGGCCCAGATGTTGTGGTACAAAACATTGCTCAGTCGGAGCAAACGTCCATCGTTCGGGACGCTCCGTTATATAAACAGTCCGGAGAGACTGCTCTTTCGGCTTCCTCATCCTCACAGCAGCACTCGCGACCGCACCTTGGCTACGTGACCTGTGATATTCAACCAACATCGCCGACCAGGGATTATACGGCGACCAGGTCACACCATCCGGTAGCCAAGGATACAAGGCCTTCATACTCCGGACGTTCACATATTAGATGTATGCAAGAGTGAACGTCCAAGAAGCTTCCAGCGGCTAAATCCTATAAGACTGCAGCTCCACAGGCCTCTGTTACGGACATGCTATCGCAGATAGCACAATTATCACAGCATCCCAGCAACCGACAGTAACTCTGTTGGATCAGGAATTATCTGAGGAAACTGGGTTGGTATGTTCTGCTGCAGGTTCAGACACGAACGACCAAGAATTACAAGTGGTCCGACAGGATGGTGAAAGGGATACGGATGAGTTGTATTTTCCCTTTTCGGAACAACATAATTGCCGTAGAGTGCATCTGGCATTGTCATCTGACGTTGTTCCTCCGGACCAAAATGTTGCGTTGCCGGATAAGAGACTGATAGCGCCACTGGACACAGAATTCTTAATCGGTTTAGGGACATCATCCCTCAGTTTACGACATAGTCCAGATATGTCTCATGGACATTTGATCTGTTGAATGACGCTATATTATTTAATTTGCTACCTAAATGGGCAGGTCAGGTTTCTTATTGGCAATATGCTCTACATCAGCCTTTCATCAATTCAATGAATATTTTGAAATGGCAGGACAGAGCATTCTGAGAGTTCTCTGCATCTGGACGACCAGGTTAGGACCTAGTATTGTTTTTTACTGTCGTCTATGTCAATTCCAACCACGATGTTGGAAATAACAATATTAGCTTAGACGCATCATCGTACGCAGATCATCATACCAGAACGTTATCATTACGTTGCAAGCAAAAAGAATTCTAGGATGCTCAATCTCCTTAAGAGTTCTTTCAAGGGCCTCACGTAAAACTCCGTCCTTTAGTGGCAATATGGAGTTGGTTAGACGTGACGCGGCCCTGGCTACATCCACGTGTGTAGATAGTAAGGTGAAAAACTCTCTCAGAGTCGCTCCGGTCTCCGGAGAGTTTTCTTCGATGGCAAGCTTTCCGCAGTCTGTGATCAGTTAACTAAGAAAGCTTTAGACTCTCTGCTATTAAAATTCGCTTCCATATAGTCGGATTCAGCAGAGAAGAGTAGGACAGGCACTTCTGGGACGAATACGTCCAAGGGAAGTTCCTATTAAGGTTCCTATGCATCCTCTAGGTCTTATTCTAGAGACTGTCAGGGTAGCGACTCATATACGGGCCGTAATTACGATCAAACGTCCCTAGGTCGACGGGGCGAGGTGCGGACCGTGGAGGACATGGCTTCTCCTTCCGCAAGCCTCGCAGAACCAGGAGGTAATGGCCCTCCATTTTCACGATTTTGTATCTGAGAATATTGAGTCCTTTTTTTGCAGATCTACATTGTTTAGTTCTGCTATTTTTTACTCAGAATGTCGTCTACTAAACAGTGGCAACTTTGTGTGTATAGGCTTTCGGTTCCGGCAGTGACTCTGTCCTGCTGCCCTCTTTGCTCTGGAGTATTTGATCCAGGGCAAGGGAAAGGGGGGGGGGGGAGGCGGGGGTTCCCTTAGGTCACCTGCTTTATAGTGTAAAGCAAGGGAATACCTCCCTTGGACTTAGTATTTCCGTGTCGGTTCCGATATGTTTTTAGGGTTAAGCCTATGTTTACTCTTCTGCATAATATTTTTTAAGTGTTGATTGGTGTGAAGCATAAGTATATTTCATGTGATAAATTGAGCGTTACTATACAATCCTCGAACACTTTTAAATGAGTATATAGTCTCATTTCTCTAGACTCCCATATTTATTGGCTTTCCTTAAAAAAATATTAGTATAAAGGGTTATACTAGATGTTTACAGAGATCATTGATGTTATTGTGCTCAATTACAGAATAGTATTGTGTCTTTCTTTTTTGTTACAAATAAGAAATATACATGTAAGACTATCTCTCCTTTTCTCCTTAAGGGGATAGGTCTGTTATAGGTAATTGAGTCTTTTGGATTTTCCTTATGTCCTAGGCCCTCCAACCTTTTTACTATTCAGCTAAGTCTGGGTCATTGGTACAATATAAAAATGTTAAAAAATTTATAGTAATTTACATATTTTTTATACTTACCAATGACCCAGACGGGGATGGCCCTCTCATGAGTTGGGAACTCATTCCTCCCCGCTGAGTACATAATGCTTACCAGGCACTGGTTGTAAGAATGACTTTTGGTGGCAATTTCGAGACCTCCTAAACACTGCGCATGCGCAGTGGAGTAAAAGTATGGAGGACCATATAGGACATGTAATTTTCAGTTTTAGAAGTAAATTTTGGGGATTGGGGGGTAAAATTTGCGTTTGGCCCTAAATATTTTAGAGTTAGCACCAGCTAAGTCTGGGTCATTGGTAAGTATAAAAAATATATAAATTACTATAAATTTTTTAACTTTTCTCTCAAAAGTAAAGCTTACAAAAGGTTATTATTGAAAACTTTTTGTGGCATAAAAAAGTCCAACAGCTTACACAGTTCAGAAAATTACTGAAACTTTATAGGTGAGATCTATGACTTTCCAAGAACTGATTCCCAGATAAGCGATAAATAAATCAAAAATTTTGATTCTGTCAAATTCAACAAATTATCTACGTTTTCAAATAGCAAAAAGTGCCCAGGGTTATGTGCAGAGGAAAAACATTTTCATTATCACCATTCATTTTTACAAATATTTTCTACCAACTCTTTGTCCAATGCACACAATATCAAAATTTGTTATTTTTTTCAAACTTTTCAAAATATTTCAACAAAACCATATCATGTGACCTTTCAATAAAACGAGTGCATTCCAATGAGGAAGCATATGTTTTGTTGACATGTTTTGAAAAATTTTTTTTTTCAACTGCTCAATTTGTTATGTGGGCGGATGTAGCCGACTGATTAAAAAAATTAATCATTTACCCAACAAGACTTGCAGACATCCCAACCAAAATTTTTCAAAAAGAACTAAAAACGTTTCTTTTTTTTGCTTCCCAAAAATACATAATGACCCTTTAATGCAACAGGTTGGTTGAGCTCATCCCGATAAGGCATCATAAGCTATGTCTCGGAAGCAAAACTTTTTAAAACAACAAGATCTGAAAGGTGATTTTTGCACTGACTGGTTTTTTACTAAATTGTTGGGTAAAGGGTTACCAAAAATAAATATCAAGAAAAATTTGAATTAAAAAAATATGGAACTTAATGAAATTGCAAGAAAATGAGATTGAATCTTGGGTTAAACATCTTACAGCTGAATTCCTTAATGGAAGTAGGGCTGCAATGATACATTTTCTCACGATATGATTTGTATCACGATACTATCCCCACGATACAATATGTATCATGATACACTACCACTAATCGAGTGTCACCACCACAATCACCAAAACTTCACAAAAAGTGATTTGCTTCTTGCCACTGTGTGGTTGGATCTTTCTATAACTTATTTTTGCTAGTCCAGTAGAAATGTGAGGACTCAGGAAGCAATTCTGCAGTTATGGACCACCGGCTAACCCGGTGGTGCATAACAGCAGATTTGCTTCTTGTGTCCTCACATTTCTTTTGGTCTGGCGAGTGGAAGTCTGATATCCACCCACATATTAGCCAAATAACAATCATCATACAGTCGGGATCAAGTAAATTCCTTTCAATGAAATTGGATTTCTCAAACTTTTTGACTGCAAAACATTATGACACACTCTTCTATTTTCTTGGAATTTTTTTATTTGTTTCCTCCAAGTGTTATATAAAGATTTAAAAGTGAGGTTAATGGTTTGCACTATTCAATGCAAATGATTACTCAAAAATAATGTAAATTCAACTTCTGTAAACCTGATTTCAAAAGGAAACGTCATATAATAGAAGCCAGCAGTCATTGATGCAAACATTTTAGAATTGTCATTAAAATGTGCGTGAAATTTTTGGTTCATGTGTATCATTATACAGTGCAAGCATATCATGATACATATTGTCAGAGAATGAATCGCGATGCATTCGTGTCACGATTAATTGTTGCAGCCCTAAATGGAAGCCATGATTCTTTACAAACAGAACAAAATACAAAACAGATTTACATGTATAGCTCACCAGCTTTCCCTTCAGCTAAATGGTGAAGGAAGAAAACAAGTATATCTTGTTCAACCAATAACTTGTCTCCATGTGGATACAATAAATGTCATTTCCAGGAGTTTTTTAAACCCCAGAGTTACATTCAAGACATAATCAGCATGACATCTGGTATATAGCGGATTGAGATCCGGTCATGGCTGCCAAGATGGCCCAAAATGTCAATGTCTCAGTACCCTTGATCTTTGTCTTCAAAGAGTACTTGAACACACCTCATAGCACCTGTCTGAAGTCCAAAATATAAGGTAAATTAAATTAAAAATGAATCTTTTCGGCAAATTCTCTTTTGTAAGTACAAGGAATTATTCCTTCAGAGCAAATTTTTAGTAAACGATGCCACACCATAAATCCCAAATCTGGTTGCTGAGAAGTTATTTCTAGTAAAGACTCTATTGGCCTTGGCTGTGGTTTCTATTCAAGTCTTGGCAGCCAGTTTTGGCAGCCAGTTTAGGCATCCAAAACTTGAAAAGAAAACCACTACCAGGGTTATTTTTATTTAATCTTATTTGTTTTACAAGGATTGGCGAACACGTTGCGCCTCTCCTTGGCCCAATGGTGCAGGTGTGTGGGTGGACCTTCGTAGCAGCAACTTTGTGGCCTCACTCTTCTCGAATGGTACGAAGGGATCTTTAGCCTGCACGGTGTGTGTCTCTCTCCACACAGAGGACAGAAATTTCATGTCCTCACTCGATAAGATGGTACACTGTGACAGCATCAACCCCACAATTGATGCTGACAGAGAGTGTTCAGACACCTCAAGAACTTTCCTCAGCTGAGGATCAATCCCAGGACCTCTGGCATGAGAGACCTGGGCACTTATCCACTCCGCCACAAATCCCAGAGTTATTCAACTGATCATGGCTTTTAATTCCACTGTACTCACACCGATAAACGGTGTCCCCAAATTACATGACTGTTCCGATATTTAGGGCACAACACTCAGTGTGGTTTGTATTTTATGCTTTTCATTTTTGTTGAAATGATTCAACGTGGAAAAGACTGGAGATCTGTAAACATTTTTGCTAGTCAATGGAGTCTACATTTTGTGTCTTTGCAGCTCTTTCTAAGCAAGTTTTGACTGCCTATATTGGCAGCCAAGACTTGCCAAGTAACAACTGCAAACCTTCTATGATTTAACTTTAAGTTTACCCAGAGAAACCCAGAGACTGCATGATGGGACACCTGTTCTGCGGCAAGAAAAAGTGATCAGAGTTGGAATAAGGCCCCATAGGGTTTCAGTAATAGATATTTGGAGGCACCAATTCAGTCCGGAGAAACCAGGAAATGGCATTTCATGCATTCAGTATTGCAAAAACGTTCTTCAATGGGGCAAATCTGCAGCTGACTTGGCAAGTCTACGATGTCCCCGAATTTGACCAATCTAAAGGCCTGCAATTAATGGCAAAAAAACTTCCCTCATTACAACTTCTGAAGCATGTGTTTTGTAGGCACAACACTTGCCAAAGTTGGAACTGGGTCACCGTGTGAACCCAACTATCACATCATCTTTGCAGTGAGAAATAAAAATGTAAGTGTTGTCCCCATTTTAGAGATCACTTCTAAATCGTTCACTTCTATTCATCACAAAAAGGGCATAAAAACTCATAAATTAATTTTATATCACCACGCTCATCATTGTAACATTAAGGATTTTAAGTTGTCCTGCAATATTGTATCCTTTACAGCCTGAAAAACAAATCGGATGTTCTCTGTATCAACAGCAGTCGTGAAATGATGAAAAAGCGGCCGGTTACGTTCTCTCCGCCTCTCATCAAACATGTTGAGCAAAAATGCCTGTACAGTGTCAATGTTGTGGGGGTCACCTTCAAAGTTTGGGAAGAATTTACTAATGTCATTCTGTCTTACTTTTTCCTTTAGTAAGTCTGTTTTGTTAAGAAAAAGAATGATCGAAACATTTGAAAATGATTTGTTGTTTATGATCGTCTCAAATATGTTGCATGATTCTATCAATCGATTAGTTTTTCTGTCCTCCATCAGAACCTGGTCAAATTCACTGGATGATGCCAAAAAAAGAATGGATGTAATATCTTCAAAACACTGAAACCATTTCTGTCGCTGTGATCGCTGGCCTCCAACATCAACAAATAAAAATGGATGCCCTTTGATGTTAATTTCATGCTGTAGGATGCCTTTTGTTGGTTTCCTGGCATGCAGTATATCTTGCTTACTTGGAGTATAACTCTGGAAAAAAAATTACAAGTGAAACTAAGATATGCTGCACTTAAACCTGCAAATAATATTGTTTTTAATGCCTGCCATTATGATATGCACCAGCAATTTTATGCCTGTCATCCCAAATATGGAAACTGTCACATACATTAGGATGCTGTACTAGAACAGTGGAGCCCACTTAATTTGATATCTCTTAAATGAACATATAATCCTGTTAAGTGAATATAACTTCCGAACACAAAACCATTTACCATGCCTTCAGTACAAATTTAACCTGTTTATTGCCTATCGGTTACAGAGTAAACTCTAAACTGAATAAAAATTTTGTGATAAGTCAGGAAATTACCCTAACAATCACCAAATTCCCCTTTTTTATAGATCTGTTTGGCCTCAGTTAGCTCTGTCAAACAAGATATAATAGAATAAAAGTTGAGTTTATCCATAGAATACGGCCAAGTGACCAAATCCCTGTTAACTGAATACTCACAGTCATTGAATAATTCTCACTGGAAAATGTATATTCAATTATCAGGGTTCCACTATAGTAGTGAGCTGTACCATTAGATTTACCGGAGGATGGAGCCATGCTATGCAGAGCTTAAATTTCGACGAGAATCCAAGAATCGATTCACGCAAAGATTTGTGTTACAAAACCAGTGAGAATCCATGAAGATTCTCGTTGCATGCTAATCCATGTAGATTTTCGCAGCACCTCTGCTAGGATTCGCATGAAAAGAATGGAGTCAATTAGCCCTTTACTTAACACATCGGCAGCTAATTAGCAATAACAAGGCTAACACGACCTGAAATATCCCGACACTTGGTCAATAAACTTGTACAAATATGGCTGTCATTGGAACCGACTTGATGAGCCGGTTCCACTGACAGCCACATTTGTAAGGTTTTATTGGTATATATTGTTTATTTTTGGGAAAAATTATCAAATTTAGTTATGTTTTAAAAATTAAAAATCTGTGTTAAAAGGGTTAACATATGTTATCAGTAAACAACAGGGGTTCAACCATGGGCATGGTGGCCTCATTGCATCTTGGGACATTCATATCAGGTATGGATTCTTGCAACCATTTTTGCAAGAATCCAAATGGATTCTCCCAAATTTAGATGAAATATAAGCCCTGCTATGCATGTTTTTTTTATAGGTAGCATTTCAGGGATACTTTTTAAATCGAATCATCCAAATAATGGGACAATTCAATTTCAAATTACCTCCCTTATACCATAGAACACTCCAAATTCATAAACTTTTTTACCAACAATAAATACCCTTATATTGCGAAACAACAGCTGATTTTCAGTAAATATTATACAATTATGGACTTTTGTGGTGGTGAATATGATGTGACATGAACCTAAACAAGAGGCCCCAGGGGGCCTGAGGGCGCTCACCTGACATGGTAGCCTAAATAGCAACCCAGAGAATTGATTTCCACAAGTTGCATCTGCTCCTCCTAAGAAAAGCTGAAACCAAATATCCAAATATTCTGACCAGTGGATCTAAAAAAAGATTTTTAGAGAATATTCCTCATACTGAACTAAGTCATAATTCGGGCTCCCACAGGAAGCCCATATATAAACCCAGGGACTTGGCTTTAACAAACCTGAATCTCACACCCCTAAGGATTCTGCACACCAAATATCAAAACATTCCGACTGCTGGATCTGAAGAAGAAGATTTTTAAAGAAAATTCCTCATTTTGAACCAAGTTACAATTCGAGCTCCCACAATCAGCCCAAATATGGACCTAGGGACATGGCTTGAACAAACTTGAATCTTACCCCCCTAAGGATGCTGCATAAAAAATATCAAAAGCATTCATCTGCTGGATCTGAAGATTTTTAAATAAAATTCCTCATTTTGAACTAAGTTGTCATTCAGGCTCCCATAGTGAGCCTAAATATGAACCAAGGGACTTGGCTTGAACAAACTTGAATCTCAGCCCCCTAAGGTTGCTCCATGCCAAATATCAAAACATTCCAACTGCTGAATCTGAAGAAGAAGATTTTTAAAGAAAAATTCCTCATATTGACTAAGTTATAATTTGGGCTCCCACAGGGAGCCCAAATATGGACCCATGGACTTGGCTTTAACACACTTGAATCCCCCCCCCCCCCCCCCAAGGATGCTACTCACCACATATCAAACCATTCCGACTGCTGGATCTGAAGAAGAAGATTTTTTAAGAAAATTCCTCATTTTGAACAAAGTTACAATTCAAGCTCCCACATTGAGCCCAAATATGGACCTAGGGACATGGCTTGAACAAACTTGAATCTCACCCCCCTAAGGATGCTGCATACCAAATATCACAAGATTCTGCCTGCTGGATCTTGAGAAGAAGATTTTCAAAGAAATTTGCCTGAAATGCACTAAGTTCGAATTTGGGCTTCTAAAGTGAGCCCAAATATGAATCCAGGTGGCCGATTTGAACAAACTGGAATCAGATCCACCCCACAATGTTGCATACCAAATATCAAAAAATTCTGCCTGCAGGATCTGGAGAAGAAGATTTTCGAAGAAATTTGCCTGAAATGCACTAAGTTCAAATTCGAGCTTCTATAGTGAGCCCAAATATGAATCTAGGGAGCCGATTTGAACAAAATAGAATCAGATCCACCCCACAATGTTGCATACCAAATATCAAAAGATTCTGTCTGCTGGATCTGGAGAAGATTTTTTAAGAAATTTGCCTGAAATGCACTAAGTTCTAATTTTGGCTCCTATACTGAGCCCAAATATAAACCCAAGGGGCCAATTTGAACAAACTTGAATCAGATCCACCCCACAATGTTGCATACCCAATATCAAAAGATTCTGCCTGCTGGATCTTGAGAAGAAGATTTTCAAAGCAATTTGCCTGAAATGCACTAAGTTCAAATTTGGGCTCCTATACAGAGCCCAAATATAAACCCAAGGGGCCGATTTGAACAAACTTGAATCAGATCCACCCCACAATGTTGCATACCAAATATCAAAAGATTCTGCCTGCTGGATCTGGAAAAGAAGATTTTCAAAGAAATTTGCCTGAAATGCAGTAAGTTCAAATTTGGGCTCCTATACTGAGCCCAAATATAAACCCAGGGGGCCGATTTGAACAAACTTGAATCAGATCCACCCCACAATGTTGCATACCAAATATCAAAAGATTCTGTCTGCTGGATCTGGAGAAGAAGATTTTTTAAGAAATTTGCCTGAAATGCACTAAGTTCGAAATCGGGCTCCTATACTGAGCCCAAATATGAACCCAGGGCGCCGGTTTGAACAAACCTGAATCAGATCCACCCTCCAATGTTGCATACCAAATATCAAAAGATTCTGCCTGCTGGATCTGGAGAAGAAGATTTTTTAATGTTTTTCCCATTGCCTACAGTGTTAAAAAGTGCTGACTCAGCACTTTTTCAATGTCCCGAAACTGTACCCTATGATAAAACCGATAGCAATTTTTTTTTACCAATTCTTTCTGTTGGTCCTAAGGAAGCTTCACGCCAAATAAAAATTCTCGGTGCCGTGCAGTTTTGGAGATATGGGAGTTTTAATTTTTTTCTATTTTTAGCTCCTGCGGTTCCCATGGGGCTACGGGAAAAAAAAAATCAGCATAAATTAGTTACTTATGACCCAATAAGCCCTCACATAAAATTTGGTTCAAATCAGCCTCTCGGTTTGGAAAAAAGAAATTTTGGGCGGGGCCAAAAATTTTGCCCCTCCCATAACGACGCCAAGTATAGCCCCACAAACTTCTCTTGAACAAATCTGAGTCTACACCTCAAAAGGAAGCTGCACACCAAATATCAAGTCTCTGCTACTGCTGGTTCATGAGAAGAAGATTTTTTAAGATTTCAGCACACTTTTTGGGTGTGGCCCTACCCACGGGCGGGGCAACTTGATTTGAACAAAATCAAATTGCGATGTCATAACAAACTATTATCTCAAATATCAATTAAATTGGTTCAGCGGTTTGGGAGGAGAAGACGCAAACACCATGTTCACGGACGACGGACGACGGACGACGGACGACGGACGGTGAGTGATCACTATAGCTCTCCTGACTGAAAGTCAGGTGAGCTAAAAAGCTATATTGACCGAGGCGTTAGCCAAGTTCAATATAAGTTTTTTAGATTCATATCACATCATATTTACCATCACAAAAGTCCATAACTGTTTTATTATATACACCATCCTCAAAACAAGAGGCCCCACAGGGCCTGAAGCACTCATCTTGTACAGAACACAATTTAAACAGAGTCCAAGAATGAGTCTACATTAAGCAAGCCATCTCCATAGGCTACACTGTCAATCCTTGAGTCCCTCAGGAGTGACAAAAATAATCTGGGCATCATGGCTTTTCCTCAGTTGATCATAAGTAAAATGTAGAGCTCCCCTATGAAGCCCCTTGATACAACCTATGTGGATTAATCTTAGTACCTCTAGAGGGTACTTAATACAAAATTTTTAATTCTTCAGCAAAATGGCCAATTCCGGCTCCCATAGAGAGCCCAAATATTAACCCAGGCTCTTGATTTGAACACAGTTAAATCTGACTTCCCTAGAGATGTTGTGTACCGAATATGAAAGCATTCTGACTGTTGGATCTGAAGAAGAGAAATTGTAAAGAAATTCCTTCAAATTGCACTAAGTTCAAATTTGGGCTACCGTAGCGAGCCCAAATATTGACCTATGGATCCGATTTGAACAAACTTGAATCTGACCCCCCTAGAGATGTTGTATACCAAATGTGAAAGCATTCTGACAAGTGAATCTGAAGAAGAAGATTTTTGAAGAAATTCCCTCATATTGTACAAAGTTAAATTTCATGTTCCCATATGGAGTCCAAATATTAACCTAGGCACTCGAATTGAACAACCTGGAATCTGACCCCCCCCCCCCCCCCCCTAGAGATGTTGTATACCAAATATAAAAGCATTCCGACTGGTGGATCTGAAGAAGAAAATTTTTAAAGAAATTTTCTCATATTGCACTAAGTAAAAATTTGGGCTACCATAGTGAACCCAAATATATACCTAGGGATCTGATTTGAACAAACTTGAATCTGACCCCATAGAGATGTTGCATACCAAATATCAAAGCATTCTGACTGATGGATCTGAAGAAGAAGATTTTTTTAAATAACCCTCCATATTGAACAAAGATAAAATTTGGGCTTCCATAGGAAGCCCAAATATTAACCTAGGGACTTGGTTTGAACAATCTAGAATCTGACCCTCATAACAATGATGTATACCAAATATTAAAAGATTCTGACTGGTGGTTCTGAAGAAGAAGATTTTTAAAGAATATTCCCCATATTACCCTATGTTAAAACTTCGGGCTCTTGTAGAGAGCCCAAATATGAACCAATGAGCTTTATTTCAGCAAACTTTTATCTGACCCCCCTATGAATGCTGTATACCAAATATCAAAAGATTCTGATGATTTGTTCTGGAGAAAAGATTTTTTTTAATTTTTGCAAATATGCTGACTCAGCATTTTTTCGATGCCCATTACAAAACACCCTAACATAACCGATGGCAATTTTTTTTTACCATTCAATTCTACTGGTCATAAGGATACTTCATACCACATAAAAGCTCTCTGTTCCGTGGGGTTTGGGAAATATGGGCGTTTGAAAATATTTCTATTTTTAGCTCCCAGGGTTCCCATGGGGATGCGGGAATTTTTTTTTTGCATGGGTCAAGTACTTATGACCCAATACTACCACAAACCAAATTTGGTTCATACCGGACCATCGGTTCAGAAAATAGAAATTTTGGGCGGGGCCAAAAATCTTACCCCTCCTATTACAAAGCCAAATATTACTTCACGAACTTCGTTTGAACAAACTTGATTCTACACCTCATATGGAAGCTCCATAGCAAATATCAAGTCATTGTACACACTGGTTCTTGAGAAAAAGATTTTAAAAATATTTTGGAGCATTTTCCCCCACTCCCTCCCTATGAGGCTGGGCATGCTGAGTTGAACAAAAATGAAATGCCCCTTTGGGACCATCACTCACACAAACTTTCACTTGAATTGGCCCAGTGGCTTTGGAGGAGAAGACCAAAACATGGTGTTGACGGACGACTGACGATGGACAACAGACGACGGATGGGAAGCGATGAGATTAGCTCAGCTTGACTTTGTCAAGATGCGCTAAAAAACAATCTTCTATTTTTCAATTAAAGGTTCAATTATATCAACCAGAAATACTTTTTATTTCACAATAAAATAGTTATCATCTGCAGAATACAGTACAGCCTACAACAAAGTTGAAACCTGGTCGCGCTTATAACGCGCTGTTTGGGCGATATTTGCGTCACATTTATATCTGAATATCACGATATTTTTATAGGAATAATGCATCAGTTTGTTGTTATTTAGCCGGTCAAACACGCTAAGATGACGAAGCCTCAAAGAACAAGTTACAAACAGTACAATGGTACATATTTAAAAACAAAACATTATCAGTTATTAAGAGTAATCATTTCTGTTAAAGAAAGCACAAAGAATTAGTGAAGTCTTATCAGTGCTAAACAGTAAACAAACATAAACACTCAAATGAAAGTGTCAATGACACTGTAGCTCAACCTGACAAACCTGAAATGGTAAATTTGAAGATCATTGGTTCCAATGTTATTTGGCGAAACTTCAACATAACAGCACTGAGTGTGCCAATGCCAGAGCAATCCATGCGTTTTAAATGCAAACTGTAAGGCTGGCTAAAGGAAGAATGTTGATACACAAATGCAGTAAGTTCGAAGGTCATTGTAAACGGCAACTTTTTTCACCGAAATTAATCTACATGTTGAGGTTTTGCCTAATGAGCACGCAGAGCCCAAAAACAATCCTACGATAAATGTGCCCTGTAGGTCATGTCAAAAAAGAATATAAATGCACAAATGCAATAGATTCAAAGATTGTTGCTAACAGCCAGTTTTTGATAGAAATGAAAAGAAAATCAATAGCTCCTATCTCTGTCACCCCGAATAAGCATATGAAGTTTCAAAACAACCCGATAATGAATGCGCTCTGTTGTTTCCAAGAATTTTGTGATGAATCATAAACCGCATTTTATTATCTTTTGCAATTGTTCAATTGTTAATGTAAAATGATGTCAATGATACCATTCAGTAAAGTTGAAAAACCACCACAATGTGTATTCTTAATCTCTCTGGACACCCCTTATTGGGATATACAAGTTAAACAACATGTAAAGCTTACAGTTGAGCATACTTGCGGCAATCGCCACTTCACCACAAAGGTTGCACTCCATTGACTCAGGTCGCAGTAAAAATTACCAGTTGCAGACACTTGGGTGGCAAACGTGGCTCTGAGAGCCACGTTTACAGCCCAAGTGTGCACGACTGGTAATTTTACTGGACCTGAGTCAACGGAGTTTAACACTGTGAAATATGTTCAATTTAATGTAGTTCTTTCGAGTCTCGACTTATTTAGTAGTGGACAGACTGTAAACACTGTAAAATATGTTCAATTTAATGCAGTTCTTTGCGAGCCTCGACTTGTCTAGTAGTGCACGGTATTACAATCAGAATCAGCATCGGAATCGGCTGATTGTGAGCTCAAATAACCAGTAATCAGTCAGCAGCCATTTTTGGTAATCAGTTGAACACTAAATGTGAAGTACCTGCACATCTACATTGACTAGACATTTTGACAGTTGAAACATGCAAGTCTGGAAATAAAGAGCTTATATTTTAATCTGTTAGCAGGTCAGGTTATGAAACACTGTTGTAACCAGTACCAAGAAAAAGTGTTGTGAGACTTTTCTGCCATTTCAGTTTTCATTATGCTACTCATGCTGTTTACGTCTTAAAAGAATTTTTGCCAAGTAAATAGCAGCCAAAGCACGATCGCATGTTAGTTGCTATTTATGTAGGTGGGACTTTTGTTAAAATGTAAACAGCATGCCACTCTATTTACATGTGAATACAATGCGCAATCTCAAAGGTTCTTATTGACAAGTCTGATTGGTAAACCATATAGGGATTAGGAATTTAATTTATGCTGTATTATTTTGTTGTAACCTGTAATTCTCTTGCATATTTACAACAGAAGTACCCACTAACCCATACATAACCTAAATGGTCATTTGTGGGTTATTTCCAGGAATGAACACGGGGATTGAATGACTTTCAGGGGAGAGAAAATTTAAAATTTGTGAGACAATTCCCAACTATTTTTCAGTATGTATTATAGAATAAGATGAAAAATAAATAAAACAAGAGGCCCCAGGGGGCCTGAGGGCGCTCACCTGACATGATAGTCTAAATATCAACCCAGGGAATTGATTTGAACAAGTTGAATCTGCCCCTCCAAAGAAAAGCTTATACCAAAAGATTCTGCCAGGTGGATTTGAAAAAAAAAGATTTTTAAAGAATATTCCTCATATTGAACTAAGTTATAATTTGGGCTCCCACAGGGAGTCCAAATATGAACTCAGGGACTTGGCTTGAACAAACTTGAATCTCACCTCCCTAAGGATGCTGTATACCAAATATCAAAAAGATTCTGACTACAGGATCTGAAGAAAAATATTTTTAAAGAATATTCCTCATATAGAGAGCCCAAATATGGGCCCAGGGAACTGATTTCAACAAATATGTGAATCAATCTTTCAAAGATGTTATATGTGAAATATGAAAGCTTTTGGAGCAGTGGTTTGGGAGAAGAAGATTCTTTAATGTTTTTCCCATTACCCACAGTGTTAAAAAAAATTATGACTCAGCACTTTTTCAAAGTCCTGGAAAAGTGCCCTATGATAAAATCGATGGCACTTTTTTGGACCATTCCCTTCTGCTGGTCCTAAGTTTTGGGGGCATAAATTAAGTACTTATTACCTAATACGTCCTCATATCAAATTTGGTTCAAATCAGTCTCTTGGTTTGGAAAATAGAAATTTTGGGCGGGGGCCAAAATTCTTGCCCCTCCCATAACGATAGCAAATATAGCCCCTCAAATTTCTCTTGGACATATTTGAGTCTACACCTCAAAAGGAAGATGCGCACCAAATATCAAGTCTCTGCTATCGCTGGTTCATGAGAAGATTTTTTAAGATTTAGGCACACTTTTTGGGCATGGCCCTACCCAGGGCCAGAGCAACTTAATTTGAACAAAGTCAAAATGCAATGTCATAACAAACAATCATCTCAAATTTCACTTAAATCGGTTCAGCAGTTTTGGAGGAGAAGTCACAAACACTATGTTCACAGACGACAGACGCCGGACAAAGAGTGATCACTAAAGCTCAACCTGACTTTCAGTCAGCTGAGCTAAAAAAAACTCCATGGTCAAAAGATTTTAGGAAAAATCATTACAGATTACCAATTTTTTTTATATATAACTAATAATACTGATCCAATAACTGCATATTTCTAAGGGCTTTGACTAAAAGCAAAAAAATGCAGACATTTAACATCCAAACACATTTTTTGTAAGGTCATATTGGTGCAACTGTGAATGTTTTGAACATAATGAAGACTGTTGGACATTGCTTCAGTGTAATATAAAGTATTGTGATCACAAAGACAGATAGAGAATTTATAATGGAATGAGACAGAGTTACAAAGCAGTCAAAATTATCTTTCCGCTCTCCTCCTCACGTTACTGTAGAATATCACCCGCAGAACATCTAGGATAAATATTTTTGTTTGTTTTTCATATGTCGGACATGAATTCAGAATATTTTATTTATGAGACCTCAATACAATGATATGTTGCATCTCGATCAAGAACCTGCAGAGCTGTGTATTAACTCTTAGAAGCCAGGAGTCAAGTTTTCTTGCCTGTAATGTAATACGGCAGGTAATCTAGCTGTGAAGGTTCAGCTAACTTTGGGCTGGGGGAGAATTGAACACTGAGCAGGTGCTTCTAGTCAAGTGTTGTCTGCCTGAATAGGCAGATGACACTTGACTAGAAGCACCTGTTTTACTGAAAATTTTTCGTGGTATGTCATGTTCAATAAATTCATTCTGATACCCCGGCTTCAAATAGTTAACCGGTAGAGTGCTACATTATTTTTCAAAGGTAATTTGTAACAGGAGTATTTTTTTTCAAAGACACAATGCTACCAGCAAGGGTAGCCCTATTTTAGCAAGTTTTTGTTAATAACTAATTGTTTTGTTACTTATTTATTGGAGAGTGCCTGTTGGCACCCTCCAATAAATGGTAGCAAAACAAATTTCTAAGAACATTTTTTTTTCTACTACTACACAAATAACAAGGTTATGCATACAGTGTAAAGCAACTAAAGTGCCTTTCAGCACTTTTCAGTAGTGTCCTGTTCTAGTACTCAAACAGTTGATAATTGAATTTAATGCGGTTTCAAAAAATGTTAACCACAAGACTCTATGATAAATTAGCCAGAACAGCAATAACACTACCAAGCTTTCAGGAAAAAACATGAAAGCTTGTTTGGACATGACAATGTGATTGTACAATACCGGATTACATGTACTTCATAATATTTCATTTTATTTGAGACTAAAATAGGCATAGCATGAAAAGAATGCAAACAAAACTTAATGCAGAGCAAAGAAAATTTGTCTTTTTCATTTAAATCCCCAAACTTTGGCCCAAACTAAGAAATGATGAAAATGAGTTTTGAATAAAATGAGTTTCTTTTCTAAAAATGATTCCAAGAGGAAAAAAATAAATTAGTTCCCAAAATGTACACATGTTAAATGTTTAAATTACCTCCCTTGATATACTGATAAAAACAGTTGTTGGTCACCCAGTGAAGTTGATTAAGATTACCTATAAGCAAAATATTTTGGGCTCTTGAGTGAGCAATTAAATTTATTGCAACTCATTGTCGCTTTCAGCATGAACAGCTATATAGTAATTACGCCACTTATAAATTCTAACTATCACTAAAGGCGATTAGTAACTCCATTCTTGGCTTTTCAGAAGAAGTCTCTGTATGTGAGTTTCAAAATTGTGGAAGATATGGATGTTCATTGCTTGTGGGCATGTCCGAGAAATGTTATCAAAATCAGTTCATAAAAGTGGAAGTTGTACCAGGCTGGTTGTACACACAAAAATTTCATATAAGAAATTGTTTCAGCTAGAAATTTGGGAGTATTCACATTTTTAAATGCAAGTCGTTATGTGTAGTCGAATCATCTATGAGACGAGTTTCACAGTGAATGATTTCATTCTGTTCCAGATCATGCTCAAGGGGAGATATAACTAATTATTGTATATTAAATATTCTGGCAAATGCATATGTTTGCTTGTTAGTGGTTATGTTTGTGAAGTTTCATTGAAATTGGTTTATAAATGTAGAAGTTGTGCACAGAAGATTCTCATGTAGAAATCTATATTATATCTTCTAAGATCAAGGAGAGATAACTTGGTTAAAATCATCACAGGCTGAAAATTTGGATACATGTACGTGTTCACGTTTTGATGGGCTTTTTTTAGATATCTCATCGAAATCTGTTCATAAATGTAGAGGAATTGCAAAGTAACACACAGACAAGAATCTAAATTCAAGGAGTGATCAACTTGATTAAAATCAACTCAATAACTACTCAGTAGAGTACGAGAGGGCCAGTCACTTCAAATTATCCTTTACAAGACTCGTTTTGCTTGACCGGTTTCGTTCCATGTTCACACCGCAATAAACGCCTCTTGTACGCAGCATAATGCTTTTGAGTTCACATCGAATGAAATCAGTCTGGCAAAACAAGTCTTGTAAACGATAATTTGAAGGGACAAGCACTCTTGTACTCTTTTGAATTCACATCGAACAAAACCGCTCAGGCAAAACAAGTCTAGTAAGGGATAATTTGAAGCGACAAATCAGAGGCAGAACAGTTGCTAATCCTCGCACACGTGCGACAACATAAACTGACCCATACGCAGTAAACTCTACAGAAGTATTTGGTTCAGGAGCACTATCATTTCCAAATGTTACAAAGGACCTATTCAAACAATCTGTATGGAGAGATAAAAAAAAAAAATAAATAAACAAGAGGCCCCAGGGGGCCTGAGGGTACTCACCTGACACGGTAGCCCAAATAGCAACCCACGGAATTGATTTGAACAAGTTGCATCTGCCCCTCCTAAGAAAAGCTTACACCAAATATCAAAAGATTCTGACCCGTGGATCTGCAAAAAAAGATTTTTAAAGAATATTCCTCATATTGAACTAAGTTATAATTCAGGTTCCCACAGGGAGCCCAAATATGAACCCAGGGACTTGGCTTGAACAAACTTGAATCTCCCCTCCCTAAGGATGCTGCATACCAAATATCAGAAGATTCTGATTGGTGGATCGGAAGAAGAAGATTTTTCGAGCCTTTGGAGCAGTGGTATGGGAGAAGAAGATTCTTTAATGTTTTCCCATTACTCACAGTGTTAAAAAATGACGACTCGGCATTTTTCAAAAGTCCTGGAAAAGTACCCTATGATAAAATCGATGGCAATTTTTTTGGGACCATTTCTTTCCGCTATTCCAAAGGAAGCTTCACACCAAATAAAAATTGTCAGTGGTGTGTAGTTTTGAAGATATGGGCGTTTTAAATTTTTTCTATTTTTAGCTCCATCGGTTCCATGGGCCGACAGGAACATTTTTGGGGCATAAATTAGGTACTTATGACCCAATAAGCCCTCATATCAAATTTGGTTCAAATCAGCCTCTCAGTTCGGAAAATAGAAATTCTGGAAAACATATATTTTGGTAAATTCAGGCTCCCACAGGAAGCCAAATATGAACCCAGGGACTTGGCTTTAACAAACTTATATCTCACCTCGTTAAGGATACTGTATACCAAATATCAAAAGATTCTGACTGGTGGATGTGAAGAAGAACATTTTATAAGAATATTCCTCATATTGAACTAAGTTATAATTCGAGCTCCCACAGGGAGCCCAAATATGAACCCAGGGACTTGGCTTGAACAAACTTGAATCTCCCCCCCCCCCCCTCCCCTAAGGATGTCGCATACCAAATATCAACAGATTCTGATTGGTGGATCTGAAGAAGAAGATTTTTAAAGAATATTCCTCATATTGCACCAATTTGAACATTTGGGCTCCCGTAGAGAACCCAAATATGGACCCAGGGAATTGATTTCAACAAATATGTTAATCAATCTTCCAAAGATGTTATATGATAAATATGAAAGCTTTTGGAGCAGTGGTTTGAGAGAAGATTCTTTAATGTTTTTCCCATTACTCAGTGTTAAAAAATGATGACTCAGCACTTTTTCAAAGTCCCGGAAAAGTACCCTATAATACAACCAATGGCAATTTGTTTGGACCATTCCTTTCTGTTGGTCCTAAGGAAGCTTCACACCAAATAAAAATTCTCAGTGCTGTATAGTTTTGGAGATATGGGCATTTTAAATTTTTTCTATTTTTAGCTCCTGCGGTTCCCATGGGGAGATAGGAAAAAATTGGGGGGCATAAATTAAGTATTTATGACCCAATAAGCCCTCATATCAAATTTGGTTCAAATCAGCCTCTCGGTTTGGAAAATAGAAATTTTGGGCAGGGCCAAAATTCTTGCCCCTCCCATAATGAAGGCAAATATAGCCCTTTGAACTTCTATTGAACAAATCTGAGTCTACACCTTAAAAGGAAGCTGCTCACCAAATATCGAGTTTCTGCTATTGCTGGTTCATGAGAAGATTTTTAAAGATTTAGGCACACTTTTTGGGCGTGGCCCTACCCAGGGGCGTGGCAACTTGGTTTGAACAAAATCAAAAGGCAATGTCATAACAAACAACCATCTCAAATTTCACTTAAATCGGTTCAGCGGTTTTGGAGAAGTCGCAAACACCATGTTCACGGACGACGGATGAAGAGTGATCACTAAAGCTCACCCTGACTTTCAGTCAGGTGAGCTAAAAACTGCCCGCCCACATGTAATTTTACAAAAATGAAAGTGTCAATGACACTGTAGCTCAACTTGTCAAGACAAAGACATGTACATGTATAGTATGTGACACAGCAATGACAAACATCTTGGTAATGACCTGATAACAAAGGTACATATAAAGTATTGTATCGGTCTGTACATAAATACTGACCATTGCCTATAACAAATGTATAGGTAAAGTATTGTAAAGGTGGGTGACAGTCAGAGGCTAAACTAGAAAAGAAATCTTTGAGTCCCAGAGTGGGTCTGACTCAACCCCAAAATATTTGTTCTCATAGCACAGTGATAACAAAGGCACCTCAAAACACACTCATCCCTGTCCCAAGGTGAAAACAAAGGTACCCAAGAAGTTTTGTGAAGATCAGTTCATAAATACGAGCTGTACAGTACTTGTGACAAAAAACTGATTGGACCTAATTTCGGTACGAAATGGCCACTGGCAGCCATCTTGAATTTTGGACTGCACCCAGAAACACTCATTCTCGTCCCAAGGCGATAGCAAAGGTACCCAAGAAGTTTTGTGAAGATCGGTTCATAAATACAGCCTCTACCCTGAGCTGTATTGACATGTGTGCTTACATTGTGTAAGTAACACTGAATAAATCAAAGTTCATCTAATTTGCATAATTTCTGCACGAAAAAAAACCCCTTACAATATGTGATGTATTCCATGTTACTAAACATTCATACAAAAATTTATTCAAATCAGAACTTTCATTCAGAAGTTCTGTACAAAAGACTGATTGCACTAATTTTGGTACAAAATGGCTGCTGGTGGCCATCTTGAATTTCGGACCATACCCAAAAACACTCGCTCTCATCCCACGGTGATAACAAAGGTGCCCAAGAAGTTTCGTAAAGAGTGGTTCATAAATATGGCCTCTAGTCTGAGCCTTATAGAAGTTGTGTACAAAAACTGATTAGACCTAATTTCGGTACAAAATGGCCACTGGCAGCCATCTTGAATTTTAGACTGCACCCAGAAACACTCGTTCTCGTCCCAAGGTGATAACAAAGGTACCCAAGACATTTCGTGAAGATCAGTTCATAAATACAGACTCTAGCCCGAGCCGTATTTACATGTGTACTTACTATGTGTAAGTAGCACTGAAAAAATCAAAGTTCATCTAATTTGCATAATTTCTGCGTGAGAAAAAAACCCGTATTATATGTGATGTATCCCATGGTACTAAACATTCACACAAAAAATTATTCAAATCAGCGCTTTCATATGGAAGTTCTGTGCAAAAATCTGATTGCACATACTTTTGTACAAAAGGGCTGCAATCGGGCATCTTGAATTTCGGACCGGACAGAAAAACACTCGTTCTCGTCCCATGGTGATACCAAAGGTACCCAAGAAGTTTCGTAAAGATCGGTTCATAAATACGGCCTCTAGCCCGAGCCGTATTGGCATTTGCACTTACAGTGCTGAAAGTAGCACCAAAAAACATCAAAATTAGTCTAATTTGCACAATTTACGCACGAGAAAAAAACCTGTATTATATATGATGTATCCCATGGTACTAAACATTCATACAAAAAATTATTCAAATCAGAGCTTTCATATGGAAGTTCTGTACAAAAAACAGATTTCTGCATCGTTGGTACAAAATTGCAGCTGGCAGCCATCTTGAATTTCGGACCGCACCCAAAAACAATCGTTCTCGTTCCACGGTCATAACAAAGGCACCCAAGAAGTTTTGTAAAGATCGGTTCATAAATATGGCCTCTAGCCCGAGCCGTATCCAATTGTTGACAGACGGATGACGGGCCATGACAAAAGCTCAAATTTGGCTTCGCCAAAGTTGAGCTAAAAATGGCCTGAGAAACAGATCTACTTTGTGGGGCAAAAGTATTTAAAATAAATTTAAAGTTCACATAAGAAGCTGGGTCTTTGATGGCTTCTGTATGCCCTAATTAAATTGACAAGCATAGTTAATACTTTTTTCCTTCGGTAAATGGCCAAATATTTTTGTTGTCTCTCTTCCCTTCTGCACTGGGTAATAATACCAAAAGACTGTACTGAAAATTGAGAATTTCTGCTGACCATCTTACATTGATATGTGCAATGGGTGCTATGAAGGCCTGCTATTTGTATCCACCCTAATATTTGTGATTTCTTATCCATTTAACCCCATTGCAACAAAGTTTCCAAAGAAAAACTTTCCAATGCAAATTGCAGTGCAAATTTCAATGGAACAAATTTTTCAATGGAAAAGTGTGTAACCGTAAACGATTTCAACTTTTCAGACAAAAAGTTTTGGAATACATGCATTTTCACTTGTTAGTGGTGATGTGGTAATGTTAGGAAAGTTTCATCAAAATTGGTTCATAAATGTAGGAGTTGTGGTCAGAGGACACAGTAGAGCTGGGCGGATTTAATTTCTCAAATTCGGTTTGGTTTCGGTTCAGTTTCAGGAAAAAACCTCAGTTACAGTTCAGTTTTTCTATGTGTTAAGAACATGAACATATAGTAAACAATACTTTGGGCTCCTTAACTTGGAAAATAAATTGCAATAGTTTGTGCGACATCACTCACCATAAAAGGCACTGTTTATGGTATCACAGAACTAAATATTTTCCCATAGGCGACCCTTATAACCTTCAGGCGAAAAAAAATATGATCGCATCACTTTAATTTTGGCATTCACATATCTTTGTCAAGTACAGCCTTTCAGTCAATTTTTTCTCACCCGAGAACAGGGGGTCATGCAACAAATAAGAGAGAGAAAAACTGACACGAAGGGAAGTACCAGTCACATGCACACATTTTTCAGGGAATTCCCTGCAAAAACACACAAAAAGTAAATTGTATTTTTTACGTCCAAAAGTCATCAAATCACCCTCTTTTTTATCAGGAATATTCAATAATAATGCAAGATGTCAAAAGAATGTTTCAAACGTTTACTGAAACAATATATTTTCCCAAGCCTGTTTATTTTTAGAGACTGCATCATTTCCGAGTGCAACTTTTCACGGCGTGCAACTCTAATTCAAATATTTAGTTCCATGATACCTACAATCATCCCCAACCCAACCAAAGAGACATTTTACCACTTCCATGTGATAAAAGAGTCATTTCTGCATTAGAATCCAACTTTTTGCTTCTGCTGAGTCAAAAACATGGGAAATTTGCTCTTTTAAGGAAAAGTGTCCAAACTTTGTCAAATGGGCTTAAAAATTGGTATTGCCTCCAAAAGATTTTTCTAGCCTGTCACCTAAAAAATTAGCTGAGAGGGATGAGAATTTACAGCTTTCTTTAAAAACTACCCTAATCCCAAAATAAAACTAAAATCTGCAGCAGCACACAATATTTTTGGAAAAAATCGGTCTCATTTAACCATACTGCACAAACAGTGTCCCAACCTCCAGTAAACAATATGAATGTCAATTTGGTTTAAAAAATTGGGGATGCAGCTATATATTTCACCAATATAAAAGGACTCTGCCATTTTACATTTTATTCTAACAAATGATGTCAATTTTCTTCTACCCTACTGATGTGGTAAAATATAACCCTGAACAGGCCCCCCCCCCCACCCCCACCCCCACCCCCCCTCCCGGTATGCCCTTTTCATCAAAATCTATGATATAAATCATAAATTAATTGATATTGACCCAAAACAAACCTACTGTGATATTAAATTTCCCATTTGTGATAGTTTTTATATCACATTCTGGCTTCTGAAGACATTTCACATTGTGTTTGATGAATATTTTGCAAATTTTGTAAAGGAAAAGCCTCAGTTTCCAAGTTAAGGCACATAGAGTCATTGGTATGCACTGACAAAACATAACACAGTGCTTTTCTCCAAAAGAATGACCAGTACCTGCTACTGTGGTATATCATAACACTGGTAAAATGCCTAAAACCATCAAATATTGATTCTATAGTGCTTTGCTTATGTTGCAAGTTTGCATAAGTGCACTTTCATAACGTTTTAATCTCCACAGACACCCATTCTGACAAAAAGAGTGAAATTGTAGAAAATCTGTTTCCAAAGAGGATGAATCAGACATTTGCTTCAAGAATATAGTGGTCTTTGATGTTTAATATATTTGCATGTATGTGTGTGGTGGGGGGAGAAAGATATCAGCTGCCAATTATTGAAAATGAAGATCCAAGTACAAATGAAAAGCAAAGAAACACCTTGTCTGATGAAGAGACAGACATACAGGCAGACAGAGAGGCTTGCAGTCACACATTTAGGAAGTCTACATGAGAGTCCTGAATGACATACAATGAAAAATATAGTGGAAGAGCCAGGACAAGATTTTTAAATAGAAAAATAACTCAGTGGACCATGAGTGCTGCAGTCTCAAATTAAATCATAAGAAACTGAAAGTGTATGATTGATATTAACTTCAGCCTCTAAAAACAAGCTGTACAGTCTTTCCAAATGTTTATCATCAGCAGAAGGGTTAAATATGTGTGGGAGGGGGACTTGGTTCAAGGAAAGAGCAATATTTCACAGCTGTCACTGTAAATTTGTGCTGAATCATGGGAACCATGACAACACTAGTACTAGAGTACTATATTGGTCGCTATGCACAAATGCCATTCATTCACATTTGTCATTTATTATGTTATTTTGTCCACTGTAGCTCCCTCCCCTCCCCACATTTGTGTTCCAAAATACTCTTTCAATGAAGGAATTGTTTTCCAACATTTTAAAGAGCATAATATAGAAGAGAAAAACGTCTAAATACCAATGAATAGAAGTGCATTATAGGTTTTCTGGCTGTGTTTGAATGGTGATTTGGGAGGGGGTTGGAAGATTGAAATCCTCCCTGCCCCTAGTACTAGGAGGGGGAACCATGGTTTAAATAAATGTGTTAATAGGGTAAGATAGACAGTTAGTTAGCAGCTGCCAGAGGTTATAGTGTGCTCAAGGGGAATACACTTGCTGAAGATGTGAATTTGCTTGCATTAACAGCTTTAGTTTTGAAAATATTTTGCCTTTATTGCTGACTGTGACAAAAATGTAACTTTTCAAAACAATAAAACAGTTTGGTAAGGTGTGTGGTCCCCAAATAAACATTTAAATGTGAAATAATCCCCCAAAATAATAACTGAATCTGGTTTGGAAGCCAAAAAACATATTTCCTAGAGGTATCACAGGACTAAACATTTTCCCATAGGCGACCATTATAATGTTCAGGCAAAACAAGAGAAATGTTACTAAGGTAACACATGCCCCCCTCCCCCCCCCCCCCCCCCCCCGTGACCTTCACCTTGCAGATGCGGCGGAAACTATTATACGTGACACACCTTCTGACTGTCCTTAACATTTGTAAAAAGTTCAACAATTGTACTATGATTCGTTTCTGAGTTATGGCTGAGACACGAAATATTGACCGATTTTTAGTGTGACCTTGACCTTGAAGGTACGACCCCGGCTATGGTGTGTGACACACCATTTTCGAGTTATTGGCTCAGACACACACACACACAGATGGATGGACAGGCACACACACACTTCAATCACTATATGGCCCCTGACAAAAAAATATGATCACATCACTTTAATTTTGGCATTCAAATATCTTTGTCAAGTATAGCCATTCAGACAACTTTTTCTCACCTGAGAACAGGGGGTCATGCAACAAATAAGAGAGAAAAACTGACACAAAGGGAAGTACCGGTCACATGCACATATTTTTCAGGGAATTCCCTACAAAAACACACAAAAAGTAAATTGTATTTCTAAGGTCCAAAAGTCATAAAATCACCCTCTTTTTTATCAGGAATATTCAACAATAATGCAAGATGTCAATAGAATGTTTCAAACATTTACTGAAACAATATATCTTCACAAGGCCGTTTATTTTTAGAGATTGCATCATTTCCGAGTGCAACATTTCAAGTCGGGCAACTCCAATTCAAATATTTATTTCCCTGATACCTTTAAAATACTGCCATTGGGTTCAGCTCAACTTCTCTTTGATCATTCTTAGGGGTCCTAGAGGATCAGTTGCTAAACCTATTGAGACAGAAAAAACAATAAAGTTCATTTAATCGATATCATGTTCTCATTGTCACATTCTCTCCCAGTCCTGGAAATGAGACGTGCACGAGTGCAATTGCTCCAATCAGCACCCGTGTTTTCTATGTTACGGGGGCTAAAAAATACACTTGTCGAAAAATATTGTGGAGCTTTAATATACTGTGAGGGCAAATAAATGTTTGTTGTTTGAGAAAGCAGCACTCTGTGGCCAGAGGCAAGTTACTGTCATAATTCAGCAATTCCTTATACATTTCACCCTTTGAACACAAGTGGTATCTGCCATGCCGGTTCGATGATAGCAATTAGAAGAGTCCATATTCATTATTTGGGGTAGACCAATCAATATTTTCAACGTGCAGCCTCAGGGCTGCACGTTGAAAATATTGATTGGTCTACCGTACACATATTTACTGAAGAGCTATTCTATTTAATTAAGTTATCACGTATCATATTCCTGGCTGGAGAAGCAGCCGCTTGGGTTCAAATGGTTAAGGTTTCTGGTGTTTGGTGACAGTATTCCCTAAAAAATTCATATACTAACATTTTAAGGGTGCAGTTTACTCTCATCTCTGATTTCGCAGGAGCTTAAAACTGCACCCGTCCATTTTGTTCATTTCCAGCACTGCTCTCCCTTATTGACTCATCCTCTGGATGAGTCAAGAATGAAGAAAATGTGACAAGAACACAATATATTTGCCCCTTTGCCAGATTGAGTGCCGTGAGTCCATAGGGGCCATGGGTCCAATTCACTCATAGTAAGGTAGTTTGATCAGTTTATACACAAACACAGTAAAACCATTTGTTCGGTTTTTGGTTGGTCTTGCAGTTCAGTTTTCTGGTTTGCTGCAAAAACCCGGACTGAACCAGAAAACTAAAAAGCTACTCACCTCTGACACACAGATGGACAAATAGCTGTATCGGGTGAAGGCAATACAGAGAAGAAGTGGTAGGTGCAATAAAGTTAAGATTAGCTAATCATTTGTAATTAATATCAATGTTCAATTGCAGTGGACTCTGACACAGGCAACTGTTATCAGATCCTATTATATCAGTAAAGGAAAACTTGTCTAACAACAGCAAACAAGTAATGCTCCACTTCCAAGTATTACCCTGGATACACTAAATGAGTGATGTTGTATTACAATTGAAGATAGAAGCATAACATTATGTCAATATGTGATTTCAGTTGTCTCTCGTACTGTACCTTTTGTCCTACCCTGTCTAGATTATCAAGGAAGTACTTCAGATTGTCACCCTGGAAAGAAAAAAAAACACAAATAAATATTTATTATCATGTTATCTCACAGAATATTTGTGTCAAAGAAAATTCAATACCATACATTATATGGAGGGTGAATTAACACTAAAATACCCACAATGTGCAGTTTCCACCCAAAGTATACTTTACATTCTGTGAACAAGACCAATGTGAAGCACAGCAAGGCCCCCTTCTGCTATGCCATGGATAGCATATGCTGCCCCCCCCCCCCCCCCAAATTATATATGTATTTATTTAGTGATGTTTAAGGTCACTTTCAGCATCTATGGCTAGATCAGGAGTTCATGACTACAACATAGGTATCAAGTCAAGTTTAGGCCATCATTTATATCTGTGCAACCCAGTTTAGAGGACTTCCATCCAAGCCATTGTTGCAGGGTCTTATTCTAGCAGAACCTGCTTACCACAGTAATCAAGCACTGCTCCACAATCTGGTGTTCCCACAGCAGGCGAAAAAAAAATATATGTGTCAATAACTATCTATACTAATCTAGAACAAAATGGTGTAAACATCTTCCATTTTGAACAAGTAAGCAAACAAATATGCAGACTAACTTAGTTAACCTTGCCCTTCAAACTCATTTCACATGGGCGATATGATACTGATTAACGCTTTACCCAATGTAACGTCCAAAACCGGCCAGCGATATTCACAAAAATCAGCAGTCAATTTTCACTATTTTTTGTCTCAAAGACATACCTTATGACCCCTCATTGGAACGAGCTCATTGAGCTCATTCCAATGAGGGGTCATAAGCTATGTTTTTGGCACAAAAAATGAGAAAAATTTTATTTGTGCTGTCTGCCTTGCATGTTGGGTAAAGGGTTAAATTATTTTCAAATGCCATTCAACATACAAACATGACTGCTGTGGAAAAATTAAAGTGGTTGCCATGGCAGCTCTGCTGAATATGGAGCCTGATAATTATTGAAAGGTATTTTACTTCCCTGCTTGCATGGTGGCTTAGTGGTTATGGCATTGGACTTCAATCTGAAAGGTCCACAGTTCGGTACCACTAGGGGTAACTGCATTGTGTATTTGGGCAAGTCATGTAATTCCAAATGCCAAAGCGGCATGGTGGTGCTGAGTACTGAGGCAAACTGGACGGCAATGGTGCACTTGTCTTCAACCAATGATCACCCTGCTTAAAACAGAGTTAGTGGTTGGAGTGTCTGACAGTTGCTTGGAACTGCTCGGTCGTTCTCTCCGGGTACTCCGGCTTTCTGCACCTAAACCTGGCAGACACGAGGTGACCTTGGCTGTCAAAAGTTGTCATTAAACACCAATTAAAAAAAAAAAGACCCAAAACCTTCCACTTCCCATCATCAATACATCACCAAGAGATGAGACTGATTAGTCAAGGCATTCTTGAGTTAATTAATGGAAAACAAAATCATGATGGCTGCCATATAGTTCAGCTATCCGAAAGTTGATGTTGGGTCTCTACATTCAGATTTCATTTGATCAAATAAGTGGAAATATTTCCTGGTTATCTGACCAACATGTCTGGCGAATGTCCACACACAAAATTAAAAAAAAAATCAACTGTGAGGGTTTTTCACCGACTGTTAACAATAAAAGACCAGGTTATTTATATCTGTGCATAACATTTTAGTCTAAATCGAGTTTTATCCATTGCTAAAAGTATGTTAAGCATAGGGTGAACCTTTTTGTCTATGTTCAAAATGGCTCCCTGTTTTTGTTTTGGAAAGAACCTTGGAACCATCATAATTTAATAACTTGAACAGTCTGTTTGATATAGAATCAAGACAATTACTGTAAGGACCCTTCCACTACTCATTCTCAATACATTATGAGATGAGACTGATCAGTCAAGTCATTCTGGATTTAATTGACAGAAACTGAAATAAAGATGGATTCCATGGCATCCATACCAAATATTGAATCTGAACACTTATCAAAATGAATCTTCCACTACACACTCTCAATACATAAAGAGATGTGACTAATAGTGAAGATGTATTTGAGAGAATTTCAACTAGATCGCGATCCAATAAAAATTCTCCGTCCAATTTTGTAATCACAATACTGTAGTTCTTGAGCAACTGGCCTTACAGTTACAACCAAAAAAACACAAAAATTTTCTTAAGTTATTCTGCAAATTATGTTAGGTGATCCTGTTGTGTTTTCTCTTTGCATAAATTTCAAACATCATAGTTAATGAAATAGAAAAAATTAATGCTTCAACATGAGAGTCAGTGGATTAGTGCTAGAACACCTGCAGAGCAGAGTTTCATCCAGAGTATAATTTTTATATCTTTACAAATACAGAAGTACATTCAAAATTTCAGTTAATGGGCCTCCATAAAGAACACTGAGGTCCAATGGGTGAATTACATTTTTCACAGAATATGAGTTATTTCCTAGGTGGAAATTCCACACAGTTTTTTAGTTTTAATCCTCTTTCCATAAATGGGCACAATTTTTGCATACCTTAAAATTCCTCCTGATTCACAAGAATGATTTCTGATTTTCATAAAATTCCTGCTGTGAGAATCAACTTTAGTTCTTATATAATTTAGAATTTGAGAACATAGGTATAGCCTTTCAAGAACAACAGTACATATTTTGTAATAAGAGAACAACCCTCATATATATGTAATTACTAGAGTTTAACCCATGGGCATAGTTGCAATTTTGGTGGAGTTTCTTGTCTTAATTACATTTATTTATTTATTTATTCATTTATTCATTTATTTCCTTCTGACAGACAGTTTTATGGGTGGAGGAAACCAGAGTACCCAGAGAGAACCACCAAGCAATGGCAAGCAGCTGTCAGTATCCCCAATGTACTAATTCCACGCAAGTAGGGTTAGCACTGGATGAAGACAAGTGTACCATCGACATACAGGGTGAATTAATGCACAGAGCCACATTGCCTCACATGGGCAATCTGGAAGAAGTGCCTTTCCCAAGGACACAATGCACTATCGAACCTTTCAGTTTGAAGTTCAATGCTGTAACCTTTGAACCATCATACTCCATCTTGTCTTTCATGTACATGTATAGTACAACACATGTTCCAACATACAGACTTTTGGTGGTTTTGCTGATGGAAGTTACAGTACCTTGAAAGTGGTTTCTAGTGAAGTCTTGGCTGCCTGATAAGGCAGCCAAGACTTCACTAGACACCACTGCTAAGTCAAATTGTTACCTTATTATGAGCAAGCAAACTGTAAAAAGAATTCTCCAGGCCTTTTAAGGCTCTTTTTTATAATCTACGGAAAGAAACAAATGAACATCTTGCGAGAATCAAAACTGATTCTCTTTGTTTTTCTTGAGAGAATCATATGCGTGAATTCATTCTGATTTGTGCTTGAATTTTAAGCCTTGTTCTGACTCGAAAGCATAGCTGATGAACTTCCAACTGGCAAAGCATGTGATGGAACTCTTCTCCTCAAATCAGTAATAAGAGAATGTGGTGAAAAAATTTACAAAAATATGTGTTGTGAAAGATACAAGGATGACAGACAAGCCTATTTCCAGTTACCAGATCACAAGGAAAAAATACATCAGACCAACCCTTGGTTACATAAACATTAATTACTTATTCTCTGTTTAAGCATGAATACTACCACAGAATCTGAAGACCTGATTCTTTAAAGATAAAATCTTCAGGATATAGGCTGGACAAAATACGATATTTTGAACCAATCTCACTCAGGTTATCCAGTGCTCATTTTAATGATACATCCTGCTTGGTAGCAGCATCATTTTGAACTCAATCAGGATGTCAGAAAACTTCCAAAAATTCAAACAAACACAGTTCTCAAAAATGATACAATAATGAATGAGTTTTAAATTTCAAAATTTCCCTAAATATATATACATCCAGTACATGTGCATGAATAAAGTACATGTGCAGGAAGAGTGGATTACAACTAAAACACATATACATTTCCACCCAAAGCTTACTGGTACATTCTATAAAAAAAAAATAAGTGACACAAGCCAACTTTTAACCAATGGACTGAAACTTTCCTTATGATTTTCATGCATTTCTTTTGCATTTGAGACTTACTGTTTGGGTGGAAACTCCACTATGAAGGTATTTGTTTTGGTCAGATATTTATTTATTTATTGGTGTTTAAGGTCACATAATGCAAAGCAATGACTAATCATGACCCTGACAGTTTTATGGGTGGAGGAAGCCGGCGTACTCGGAGAGAACCACTGAGCATCGACGAGCAACTGTCAGCTCCTCAACATTCTAACTCTGTTCAAGCTCTGCTCAAGCAGGGCTACTGCAGTTGAAGACATGTGCACCATCGACGTGCAGTATGCCTTAGTACACGGCATCATCCTGCCCCCATGTAGGCAACCGGGATAAAGTGCCTTGCCCAACAATGACATGGGTCATCCTGGACAGAGATTGAACTCGGGACCTCTAGCATAGAAGTCCACCGCGCTCCCATTTTGGTCAGATATTTATTTCTAAATTCACTGATGTTTAACCCTTAAGTCCTCAGATTAATTTTATGTTGAGCTGGGAGGTTGTGGGATATACACTGCGGTTACGGTGTTGTTTTTTTAAAGCAAAAAGCCTTGGTTGTGGTTGTCCATGAACATACAGAAACCATCTGTATATGCCTGTCAAATTGGCTCTAAATTGCAACATCTACTAACAACTAAGTTGAACTAACAAGGCATCTTTTGTTGATTAATTGTTTCAGTTGAATAAATAATTATAACATATCCATGGTTGACTTCATGTTTTGATACTGAAAGCCTCAAATCTTGGATTACTGTCTTGAAAATGTCATTGGTGCAAGTATAGTGTACAACAGTTTTGTTTTTTAATTCCATTCAAACATATACAGAAACTATTGACGGTGGCCAGCAGATTCGCAGATATTGCATTTATGTGAATTATGTGATCATTTTGATAATTCAATACTTTCCATAGTAACTTAAAATGGGCTTGAATTTTAAAACAGAATTTGCAGTTGTGTTTATTGGAGGGCAGTTGTGATTTTCGGAAGTCTCTCACCACCGATCCCGATCCATGATTGCAGTTAACCTCCTAGCTTAACTCTGTACAACATTCTAACTCTCCCACAATACACTTAAGGATACACTTAAGGATGGAATTCAAAGAACGAAGAACGAAATATATTTGTAATTGCGATCCAACAATTGTACAGACAAAAAAAAGTTTGTAAACTGGCTTTGAAAGACTTGTGGTGCTCTTTATTACTGAGATTGAAAACCAACAGCTGAAAATCGCTGAAATGTTCTCAACCCCGTTTATTCAGACTGACAACCTGATACAGTGTACATAAAGAGTTACAGCACCATGATTGCAAATGTGGACAGAGAATTTAAAATCAGGATTGTATTAAAAGCAAATACGCAGCTGCAAATGACTTGACAGTGTTTCTAAATTATTGTTGGCTGCCAACAATGATGTAAAAACACTGTCAAGATAAATGCACCCCCCCCCCCCCACCCCCAGTAGAATTATCAAGGAAGAATACACTTGGGACAACATTTTCATGGCAATATAATAGGGACTGTTTGTGGCTGTGCAGGGACTTAAAGGTTAAGGTCACATTCAGCATCTATGACTATGTGATGACCACAACACAAGATTATGTATAAAGTCAAGTTTACCCAATCATCATTTCTACCTATGCTCAGTCCTCTGACACAATATGACCCTGGCTGTTAAAAATGTCTTTAAACTCCAACAAACAAACAAACTATGCTGCCCACTTTAGAGGACTTCCATCCAAGATACTGGTTACTTGGTCCCACTTTAACTAGGGCTGCAACGATTAATCGTGAAACAAATGTATCGCGATTCATTCTCTGATGATATGTATCACAATTTGAATGCACTGTATCACGATACACATGGACCCCAAATTTCATGAATATTTTGTTAATGCCACTTGAAAAATGGCATCACTGCTCTCAGGTATTTGTTAGCATTGAACAGCACAAACCATTAACCTTGCTCTTGAATCTTTATATACTATGATCCAACAAATCACTAATTCCAAGGAAACAGAATACTGGGTCACAATGTTCTATAGTCAAGAAGTCTGAGAAATCTAATTTCATTGAAATGAAGCTGCTTGACCCAAAACTGTATGATTTGTTATTTGGCCATTCTGTGGGTGAATTTTAGACTTTTCCCTCTACTCACCAGCCCAGTAGAAATGCGAGGACTCCAGAAGCAAATCTGTAGTTATGGCCCACCAGATGACCCAGTGGTGCATAACTGCAGATTTGTTTCTTGTGTCCTCACTTTTTGATGACTGACGAGTGTATCGTGATATGTATCAAATTGTGGGGGATCGTATCGTGATATGTATCATATCGTGAGAAAACGTATCATTGCAGCCCTAGCTTTAACAGTAAAATAGAAATTGGTTACCACAGTGATCAAGCACTGCTCCACTCCTTGGGGTTTTCCACCTGGAGTTTTAGTTGAGATTCATTCTTCATATTGCCGATTACAGCACTGTACTTCAGACTGAAAAGTAAATGATTCGATCCTGAGCATCGTTTGCACTGTCCTTGGGAATGCCCAAATGGGGGCACAATGGAGCTGTGTGCTAAGGTATAATCATGTCAATGTTATACATGCTTTCAACTCAGCTTGTGTGGAGTAAGTAAATTGGAAAATCCAACAGTTCCTCACCACTGTTCAGTGGTTCTCTCCACAAAGACTGACTTTCTCCACTCATGTAACTGTATGACACATTATGACCATGACTGTTGAAAGTGTCATTAAACCTCAATAAAAAACCCCAGAAAATTTAAATTTGAAAAAATTTTCGGTATTTTTTTATATGATAATAGATCTAGACTTTATCAGCATTTCTAAAGTTTATTCACATGGGGTGGGCATATGTCACCTTTTTTTAAAACAACAATAAATATGTGTGGAGCGAAGTAGGGAGCCAGCAATTGTAGTCAATCACTTCATATGTCACTCATTTACGTTCATAATAACACCAAACTTTCAAAACGGTAGCTTAGTTCCGATTTGCAAAGCAACGATGATATGCAAATCGACTCAACTGTACGAAGTCACATTTCAAGGTGTTTTTAATCTAAAGTTCTGTTTTCAACTCAGATTTACCATATTATTAATAATATTGGAATTGATACTTACTACAAAAGTTAATTTTAACACAAATGATCAAGTATGTAATATACTAATACCTATTCATTTGATGCTGAATCAAGTTCACATCCACTATTTCCGGACCAGGATTGTGCCTGTTAATTAATCAATGTGTAATTTGTTTTGAAAACAAAGGTGACATATTCTCCCCCCCCCCCCCCCCACACGGGACTCAAAATGGCGAATGCTGAAGTCCTCTTTTCTTAAGGATGGAATTCAAAGAAGGAAGAACGAAATATATTTGTAATTGTGATCCAACTATTGTACAGTCAAAAAAGGTTTATAAATTGGCTTTGAAAGACTTGTGGTGCTCTTTATTACTGAAATTGAAAACAAACAGCTGGAAATCGCTGAAATGTTCTCAACCCTGTTTATTCAGACTGACAACCTGATACAGTGCACATAAAGAGTTACAGCACCACGATTGCAAATGTGGACAGAGAATTTCAATCAGGAGGAGGCAACTGGCAAGCAATCTTGTCGAAATTCTCTGCTTGCTTTCCTCCCCCCAACACAAGAATCAGCTTCAACCTCACTTGTTGAAATAGAAATGCAAGAACTTTGAATCGCAGATGCAATTTCTGTTTGTTTTTGGTTTTGATTTCACAATATTTGATTTGAAGGCAGATTTGATCTTTTTCTAAAGGAGATGGCTGAAAATGTTCCTTCTGCCTCTCAACATAAAAATAGACTATGGTTGTCCTTTATATCATGTTACCAGAAGTCAATTAGTTTCCCCAGAACCACATGTAAGACTACATGCCATACATGTACCAGAAAGAATGCTATTATTCAGGTCTTGGAATCTGAAATAATTCTGCATGTAATTAATTGGAATAACTAGGCAAATGAACCAACAGATTTTTTTTGTCTGAATGACCAAGAAAATGAGTAATTTGGTTTATGCAGAAAGTTATAAAAAATGAATTGCTATAGAAAATGTTGGTGTTGCAATGTTGGCCCAAAGTTATTTATATTTATTTAATGGAGTTTAAGATCACACACTTCTGCTAATTGTGACTGCAACATGGGGATAAAGTCAAGTCCAAAAAATCCTTTACACACATGATTCCCAATTTAGGACTTCCACCCTGGGCATTGGTGACAATGTCATATTTTACCAGTTTAACAGAGTTTGTTTATCACTGTAAAGAAGATCTTCACTTGCAAGGATTACCATAAGGGAGGCTCAAAGTTAGGCAGGAGCTAGGAGAGGGGAAGTGGGTTGCATAAAACTGGCTGCCAGTTACGTGCCATCTGAAAATAAAATATGTTTTACATACAGGAATTTTAATGCATACAGTACTAACAGAAATAAGTTGTAGGAACAAGCAAATTTTCATCCCACTTTCCTCTGTCAATACCTCCATGTCATCATTCTGTGGGAAACAAACAGGGAGTGCTTCCTAAGAAATGATATCACAGCTTGTAATTTTCAACAAAGAAAAAATATAACAAAAATGTTCTTTGTGTTTTCATGCTACTGATTTCATCTGGTGCTCTTGCTTGACAATGCAGTGGAGCCCATTTAATTGGGTTTCTCTGAATTGAATAACCCTGTTAATTGAATATAATTTCCCAATACAAAACCATTTACAATACCTCCAGTACAAATTTGACCTGTTAATGAATATAGGTTACAGAGTAAACTCTTCTTAATTGAATAAACAAGAGCAGTGGAGCCCATTTAATTGGGTTTCTCTGAACTGAATAACCCTGTTAATTGAATATAATTTCCCAATACAAAACCATTTACAATACCTCCAGTACAAATTTGACCTGTTAATGAATATAGGTTATATAGCCCAAGAACATCAGGTTTCACTAAGGAAAAAAATCGGAGAAAGCTGATTTTTTTCAGGGAATGTCGAGTACATGTCACTGAACGATTAGACAAAAGTCCCCTAAAATCCCAGTTGAGCTTTTTTTTCTACAGCCTTTTTTCGAAAACGCGTTTGAAAAAAATTAAAAAAAATCGCACAAACTTTGTAACCTCGAACTGATCCAACTGTATTTTTTGTTTACGCATATTTCGAGCTACATAATGTCTAATATACATTTACCTAGAGGAAAATGTGCATTCTGTGACAATTTCTGCGAGAAATTATTGAAAATTCACAAAAAGTATCGGATTTACGCAAAAAATGACGATTTTCCTAACGGATTTGCCCAAAGGATCATAGTACAGAACGGGATGTTAGTTGGACAGACGATAAAAAATCCACCACCATTTGAAGACTTTTATCATTGCTTACAAAATAGACATTATGGAAGACCCCCTCTGTTTCTGGCCGAGTTCCCCTTTTGGCATAAAATTCGTCAGCATGAGAACTCAACTATTTTCGGGCTTGGGACCGAACAGACACGTTTGTGTCTGGCAGCATTAGATCAATAAATAATATTTACAGAATGTACAAAAATCAATAAATAATATTTACAGAATGTACAAATCAATCGACATGGATTAAGTTACATTGACTATTATCAATGCTATATACAGAAATGACATGACCTATATACATATTATTCATCGAACTCAGAAATTTCCGACAGGACAGTGTTTCTGTGGTTGTTACAAGAATCCGAACTGCAATTTCACAAACTTGAGCAAGAGAGTCCTGCCTTCTTACATCCACACCTTTTTGTACAAGCACTCTTGCAACCACAACTGATCAGATTCAGTAGGTTATCGGGGGCACATGGCTTTGTGGCTGCAGTCGGTACAAGAAGTCCATTGTCTAGCGACCACCCCCAATCCGTCGGAGGAAGCGAAGTGCCCAGCCATTGTTGGACCTGGAGATAACATCTGTAGACATGTTGTTGTGCACCATCGCTGCTTGGTGGGAGTGAGGCTAGGTCGATGGGTTTATTCAGTTTAGATTTTGCTACATAACGCTTGTAAGTGACATATCTATATTGGTCGAGAGAGGAAACAGTTTTACTCCCGTATAAGATCAGGAGAAGTTGTTCCCCGGCAGCGGCTACTGCACTTGGTGTACTGTCATCCGCCAAAATTGTGTTGACATACTGTTGTGAGTCGCTAGTAACATCAGAGACAATTGTACTGAATACTTTCTTCTTACCAACTCGAAAGAGTGCAGAAGTAGTGTCACAACCACTTATAGAATGTGCTACAAGGAGGTTGCTTCTATGGTCACCCATTTTGGTTGCTATTTCACTAACTGAAACTAGTAAGTTTGGGGTAATGGAATACATCATGTGAATATTACATCCCGGTTGAACTCGAGAGGTAAGAATGACTAACAAGTCTGTGTCTGTTCCCACAACGACAACATTGTTGTCATCTTGAGCGATGTCAAGTGCAGTTTCGGCTATCAGTACATCAGCATCAGCCTCGGCCTGCTTGGACTGAATATTGATAGCAGATAGCTCCTGCATTAGAAGATCGATCAGTTGGGTTTTGTTCTTGGCATTTGCAAGGAAATCGGATTGGGGTGTGGTGGCTGGTAACTCGGGTGAGATATTGATATCAATGGAATACCTGTCTTTAGATCTACGGGCTTGTTCCATGCCCTTTGTCGACATTGTACAAGCATAACCATCAAAAACAACCACGACGTTCGCCCCAAAATGTCTCACTAGATAATTGGAATATGATGTACATATGTCCTTATATGACGACTGTTTAGGCCATACAACTGCCCTCAATAAAAATCCACCATCTACAACAAACAGAGAATGTTCTGGGATTTTAGTTTGCTCGGAACCGTATGTTTTGAGGATCTTACCGAGCGTGCTTTTCTGTGTCTTCCTCATTCCAGCAGAATCAAACAATGCTGGTGGTTTCGGGGCGAGTTCATATTTGAGATACTCTTCCATCTCTGCTTGTGACTGAATAACACATGTGATGCGGTTGAACAGAATTGTGGGGTCAATCACTACCTTACTTCCACGGACTTTGATGCTATTTGCCATCGATGCGAAAGACTTCACAGTGTCAACACGTCGTAGTTTGATGCTGTTGAACGTTTTGCTTACAACATTCGATACGCAACATTCACCAATTTTGTGAACTTGGTCACAGTTCACAGTTTCGTCGGCCACAAGCCCGGTCGCTATAGAGACTAATTGTAGTGGATCTCTATTCTGAAAGGGGGAATGCACTCTGAGCCAGTTCAATAATTTGGTGATATCATTGGCATCAGTCAATTGTGAACTTTGACGGAGATCCCGATGTTGTTCGCCATGACCAGTGTGAACATGAACAAAATTTTTGAGAGCATTACATATCGGAAGGCAAAGAGGTAGTCCATGTACCCATTTCGCAACAGTGCTATCGGTTATTCCCCTGCCATGTGTGAGACCACCAGGGAGCTTGAACATTCTCATTAAACACTGCTCTATGGTCTGATCAGAATATATCCCGTCCCAGAATTTATCTGAGCGCCTTATGGTAAAGTAACCTTTCTCAGTGAACAACTTCAAATCATCCTGTTGCATTATTTCTGTTAGCTCATTCATCTGCTGCAAATAGAGATGAGAACTTTTTGCGTATGCAAAATGACCACCTGCGTGAAATACTGGAATCATATTGCGAACACAATATGTGTGGAGTTCCCAGTCACCTGTGCGCTCTGCTCTCAAGAACAACTGGAGAAGACCTATTTGCTCGTAGTATTGTACCCAAAGCTTTCCTGTGCGTCCTGTTTATGAGTACACATCAAGGGCGTGCACACATTACATGCCAATGCATCTTGAGTGTAGGCGAACACCACATTATGTGATTTAATCGAACATGGAAATTGAAACAATGATGCTATAATACGGTATTTGAATGAGAAAAGTCGATGCCGTTTGAATTTGAGTTTAGGGGGTATGGTTAATATTTCACACGTTTCACCAGTTCATTATGGAATAAATGACTATTGTTATATATCATTATAAAGCCACTGCTTTTCTGCAATTTTTGATATATAATTTAACTCCCAAAGTAGTCGTAGATTTGATTTAATGGACGTTGTGTACCGTTGTTTGTATGAAAACAATAAAATTTTTTTCGTAATTTTGTACATTTTCGTGAATATTTCACCATTGAGTGTGAGGATTGGTACAAAGTTGGCATTTTCTGTTGGGGATATGTATTCTCAATATAATTCAGCACGATATTTATGATTCTCACCCTACTAAGGCGAATAAGAATGAGAAATATGGAGCTGGGTCGAATTTTTTTTTTAATTTTTTTTTTCATCAAAAAAACGCTATAACTAAAAAAGCTCAACTCGGATTCGCGGGGACTTTTCACACTTTATCCGCAATGTGTGTCTCAGAAACATATAAAAAAAATCAGCTTTCTCCGATTTTTTTCCTTACTTTCTCATTTTTATGTCTAATGTGCCTGGACTAATAGAGTAAACTCCTGTTAACTGAATAAACAAGAGGCCTCGATCTCGGCCAAGATAGCGCTGCCCAGGGCAACTACTTTCAGGGGCAACCATATACAGGGTAACTTTTGATCCCCAATCTCTGATTCTGATAACCCTTTACCCAACACGGATAGCAGACATCATCATCATTCTTTGTCTCAAAAACATAGCTTATCATGCCCCTCATTGGAACAAGTTTGTTCAACGAAGACGCACTGGCTTTGTTTATCAGACAAAAATCGAAAGCATAATAAAATTTGGCAAATACATTGGTGTTACTTTGACCAGGTAGTCTGTGACCTTAACGTTGATGGATACAGACCTTATTGTGATTGATGGCACACTGTCCATTGACAATACATACTGTTATAAAGTTTTGTTGAAAAATATCCAGTGGTAAAGAAATTATGGCTCAGACAAACAAAATGTTGACGTTTTCCTGAGTGTTACATTTACCATGTTGCCTGTGACCTTGACCTTGATGGATACAGACCTTATTATGATTCATGGCACACTGCCTAGTGGCAATACATACTGTTATAAAGTTTTGTTAAAAAATATCCAGTGGTAAAGAAATTATGGCTCGGACAAACAAAATGTTGACGCCAGACAACGGATGGACAGACGGATGGACGCCGGACAACTCGATATCAGAAAAGCTCTGCTGACTTTGTCAGGCAGAGTTAAAAATCTTGTAATGTGTCGATAAAATACCCTATGTCGAACAAAATATAATAGAATTAATGCTAAGTTTATCTCTAGAATATAGGAAAGTGACACAATCCCCATTAATTGAATACTTTTCATTGGTAAAGTGGCTATACAATTAACAGGGTTCCACTGTAGAAAACATTTCTATTTTTGCATTGCAAACTTCACCAAACTGATGGCCATGGCAGCTCCAGCTAGCACTCTTTATGCAACTTTGATTTCAGCTTAGGTCGTCTGCCCATAATGGACACAATGACAGCCATCTAGCGCTGAAATGATTGTTCGACAAGTCGACCTCGACTCGATTACTAAAAAAGTTGATGCTGAAATTTGCCAGTCGACTAGTCGGCACCTTCATTACGGAGATCATCATTGTTAGGTATAAGTGTCAGACATACTATACTCTGATTGGCCACAACTGACAGTAAAGTCAGCAGAACCCTATTTTTCGGAAAACTGAGGCAAAATATGTTGTTCATTTTAACCCAACTCACGAAAATGTACAATTCTGGCACTTGCTTCTGTATTTGTTTAAAGGTTTACTTTCACTTTCGCGCTCATGTTCAATCCAATTTGTTACATTATATGCCCGTATTGGCCAGGCCTTAAAATAACCGGGTTCGCATCGCATTTTGTGATCCAAATCGCCTATTTAGCGACGCAAATTCATAATTTGGAATCGTATTTTGCAAATAATGTTAAATATTGTCAAATTCATTCAATTACCAATGTATCACCAAAGATTTATTCGGCTTCCGTTATAGCTATGAGAACTTACTATCAAGTAAAAAAAAACACTTATCTATGACCTATCTTCATGAATATGAATTATCTAAACAAGCCTATTTAACATAACTTTTTCCTAATATGGCGATGTGAGTGAAAATAATACAGGAATTCAGCCAATTGAATAGTGTATTTTATTCTGGCGCCAAATGATTTATATCCACATCATCTGATTGGAAGTCTTCAGTCACGTGCTACATCCTCTGTCATTCGGTGAAATTTATAATCTTTTTTTATTTGAAGAAAACTAGACTGCGTTTTGGCACCGTATTTCACAGATATGTATTTATGACATATCTACATACGGTGCCTAAGTTTTAATCACATACGTGAAGCATTTGGAAAGTTAATTTTAATTGAAATCGCCGAACTGACAGGAAACCCAAAATTCACAATGTGGATTCTATTTCTGAAGAGAGACAGAGGTGAACCACGTGGTCTGTGACGCTTCGCACGAAATGACATACAGCCTAAAAATAACTCTTGAACTGCCCCGTGTGAATGAAACAATTCAAAATAGTAGGGGTAATTTTCTAAGAAATGAATATCAATATATCCCCTTCTGTATTTGTGTTAAAAGTTTTTGATCTCATAAATATTCTCCACAACTAAAAAATATACCTGGCATTTATCATACATTCAAGCATGGGTGCAGATCGGAGGTGGGTGGGAGATGACATGTCAACAAAACTTCAAATCAGATCACTTGCCAATTTGCAAATTACAGTACATGTCAAAATAAGTTGTAGCATTTCACTGAAAAACTATGCATTTTTTTAACACTTGGTAAGTAATCTTGTATTTTTGTAGCAAAACAGGCCGACTAGTCGACTTTAAGTCGATTACTACCGGCGACTAGTCGACTTTCGAATCGAAAATAGCTAATCGTTTCATCACTACAACCATCTTGGATTTCTTTAGAACAGTGCACAATTCATTCAGCACTGACAACAGCCCACTGTTCCTTTCTGAGCAACGAAAGTCATATGCATGTTCAGGTTCATACCTTGATGAGAACATCCAATTATGGTCATCTGTTTGGAAAAAAATTCCTGCACTTTCATAACAGATTCTTAGCTATGCACCCATTTATTTAAAATTATAGGTGTCCAAGGTCACTTTCAACATCCATGGCTACATTATGACATAGGTTTGAGGTCAAGTTTAGCCAATTGTTTACCAGGTGCTGATTACATATTTTAGAAGCAAAGCAGACATACCTGCTGAAGATGCCCAAAATAAATATCACTGAACAGCTTTACCTTTAAACTAATTTTATTTCAGTAGCATAGATGCATCCATTTGGTTTTACTTTGATGCATTCATTTGTTTACATTCATTTCAAATATTAGTATCCCCAGGAGCCAGAAGCTAAGACAGTATAACCTGTAAGTAGCTGTCTTTCAGCATGTAACAAAAATATATATTATATGCTGCAAAAACAGTACTGAAAACAAAGATTATCTGATGGAAAACCTTTTCAGATAAAACTAGATAAAACAGTACACCAGACTGTTTGGAAATTATTTCTAGCAACAGGATTCGAATTTCAAAGAACATCAACTTCCAGCTGTCATTCCTTTTGGATAATGACATGTTTATTCAGGTTCTTTGATAACAGTGGTAAACATTTTGCCATTCTTGATTTTGTCATATTTTTCAGACAGATATGCACAACGTACATCTTCGTGAACCCTTTACCTACAAAACTATGATCACAAAAGTGGATAAAGAATTTCAACACGATCGCGACAAGGTTGCGATCTGGTTGAAATTCTCTGTCTGCCTTTCTCCCTGCAACACACTAGAATCTCACCTGTCACAAAAGAAATGCACGAGCATTTTGTCTAAGATGCTCTTTTCATTTGTTTTTCTTGATGCAGTCTTGATTTTCCAGTATTTGTTTACAAAATTTCGACCCTCCGATGTAAGACAGACAGACGACACACAGATTCCCCCTCACCCCCAAAAAATTTGGGGGGGATAAAAATTGGATCCACTAGTCATTTGAGTTTTTGCTCAGATAAGCAAAAAACCTAAATGAAAGTGTCAATGACACTGTAGCTCAACTTGACAAACTTGAACTTGTAAGTTATAAGTGAAATGGCAAAATTGAAGATCATTGGTACCAATGTTATTTTGGTTACCTTTTCAACATAACAGCATTGTGTGTGCACAACGTCAAGAGTAATCCACGCATTTATAAGTGTAAACTGTAAGACTGGCTAAAGGAAGAATGTTGATACACAAATGCAATAAGTTCAGAGGTTATTGTAAATGGCAATTTTTTTCACAGGAATGAATGCTAATCAATAGCTCTTATCTAAAGATCTCACCCAATGAGCACACCAAGTTTAAAAACCATCCTATGATAAATGTGGCCTGTAGAAATGTCAAAGAAGACTGTTGATGCATAAATGCAATAAATTCAAAGATTGTTGCTAACAGAAACAGTTTTTGATGGAAATGAAAAGAAAATTGATAGCACCTATCTTTGTCACCCTGCATAAGCATACAAAGTTTCAAAACAATCTGATAATGAATGCGCTCTCTGAGGCACGCCAAAGGAAGATGTTAATGCACAAATGCACCAGGTTTGAAGGTCATTGCTTGTGGCAATGTTTTTTTTCTCTCTTTTTTATGGAAATTCATAAATATACTCTGCAGAGAGTGCAAAAGGGATAAGTTGCTGCACAAATGCAGTAAGTTGAAAGGCCAGTGATAACAACAATAATTTTTTATCGAAATGAAAAAAAATCAAAAGCTCACATCTAGAGGTCTCCCCGAATACACATACCAAGTTTCAAAGTGATCCGATCATAAATGTGCCCTGAAGGGTTTGCCAAAGGGAAATATTGAAGCCTGACTAAACTAAGTTCAAAGGTCGTTGCCGGCGGCAACATTTTTTTACATAAATGGAAGAAAATCGATAACTCCCATATAGATATCACCCCACACAAGCACACAAAGTTTCCAAGCAATCCAATCATAAATGTGCCCTGCAGGGTCTGTCAAAGGGAAATACTGATGCATAACTGCACTAAGTTTTTACTAAGTTCATCAGCAGTCTTTGCCAATGTCAACTATTTCTGCAAGAAATGGAAAAAAAATTGATAGCTCCCATCTATGTTACTAAATATTCGACAAAAATTTATCCATATCAGATCTTTCATATAGAAGTTCTGATCTTTCATATAGAAGTTCTGTACAAAAAACTGATTGCACCTAATTTTGGTACAAAATGGCCGCCAGTGGCCATCTTGAATTTCGGACCGGACCCCAAAACACTCGTTCTCGTCCCACAGTGATAACAAAGGAACCCAAGAAGTTTTGTAAAGATCGGTTCATAAATACGGCCTCTAGCCCGAGCCGTATTGGCATTTGCACTTACAGTGCTGAAAGTAACACTAAATAAATCAAAGTTAGCCTAATTTGCATAACTTACGCACAAGATAAAAACCCGTATTATATGTGATGTATCCCATGGTACTAAACATTCATACAAATGAAAGTGTCAATGACACTGTAGCTTAACTTGTCTGTGTGTTGTGTTTGATGAAAAGGATAATGTTCAACGTTTATGAAAGGATTATGAAATAAGACAAGAATTGTGATAATTGGGAATATGTTAATTTCTGTTCCCTGTATGCTTTGTTTTTAATAAAAATAATATAAGGTGTACACTGTACTAAAGAGCTGAGGGGTGGGTTAATATGACCTCACAGTTAATGTATGTGGCCCTCACAGTTAACGTATATGAACGAAAGTTAACAAGTTACAGTGAAATTATTCCACAACGAGTCATCCTATCAAGTTACATTGAATTCCCTTCATAAATATGGCCTGTAGACTGTGCTAAAGGTTTTCGGGCTTCAGACCTGTGTGGCCATGACGGTAGACGGTAGACCGATTGCAACTAAAAGGGGACATCTTCATCTAGACATTATACTGAGTCATTCTACTAAGTTACAATGAAATCCCTTCACAAATACAACCTATAGTCTGTACTAAAGTTTTTCGGGTTTTGGGTTCGGGAAGCCATCATGGTTGAATGGTCGTGACCAAAAGAGGGCGTTGTCATCTGGGCATAATCAAAAGAAATCCTACGAAGTTACAATGAAATCCCTTCATATATATGACCTGTAGACTGTGCTGAAGGTTTTCGGGCTTCGGTGAAGCCGTCACAGTTGACCAAACACGACCAAAAGGGGATGTAATCATCAAGGCATTATATGGAGTCAACCTAACAAGTTACAATGACATCCTTCCATAAATAAAACCTATAGACTATGCTAAAGGTTTTTGGGTTTTGGGGTCGGGCCGCCATCAAGGCAGAATGATCGTGACCAAAAGGGGACGTTCTCATCTAGACATTATTTGGAGTCATCCTACCAAGTTACAATGAAATCCCTTCATAAATATGACCTATAGTCCGTGCTAAAGGTTTTCGAACTTCGGGCCCCTGTAGCCGTCACAGTTGCCCAATTGCATCCAAAAGGGAATGTTCTCATCTAGACATTATATGAAGTCAACCTACCAAGTTACAATGAAATTCCTTCATAAATATGACCTGTAGACTGTGCTAAAGGTTTTTGGGCTTGGGCAGCCATCCTGGTTGAATGCGCTCAACCAAAAGGGGACATTCTCATCTGGACATCATCTGGAGTGATCCTACGAAGTTATAATGAAATATAACTTCATAAATATGACCTGTACACTGTGCTCAAGGTTTTCGGGCTTGCATGGGCCATTGTAGATTTCACAGTTGACCAATCACGATCAAAAGGGGATGTCATCATCTAGGAATTATACGGAGTCACCCTAAGAAGTTAAAATGAAATCCTCCTATAAATACGACTTACAGACTATGCTAAAGGTTTTTGGGCTTGGGCAGCCATCAAGGCTGAAAGATCGTGACCAAAAGGGGAGGGTCTCGTCTAGACATTATTTGGAGTCATCCTACCAAGGTACAACGAAATCCCTTCATAAATATCACCTGTAGACTGTGCTAAAGGTTTTTGGGCTTCAGGCCCCTGTAGCTGTCACAGTTGCCCAATCGTGTCCGAAAGGGGATGTTCTCATCTAGACATTATATGAAGTCAACCAAATTACAATGAAATCCCTTCATAAATATGACCTGAAGACTGTGCTAAAGGTTTTTGGGCTTCAGGCTCAGGCAGCCATCATGGCTGAATGATCGCAACCAAAAGGGGACATTCTCATCTGGGCATCATCTGGAGTGATCCTACGAAGTTACAATGAAATCCCTTCATAAATATGACCTTCAGACTGTGCTCAAGGTTTTCGGGCTTCTGGCACCTGTAGCCGTCACAGTTGACCAATCACGACCAAAAGGGGATGTCATCATCTAGGCATTATATGGAGTCAACCTAACAAGTTACAATGAAATCCTTCCATAAATACAACTTACAGACGATGCTAAAATTTTTGGGATTTTGGGCTCGGGCAGCCATCAAGGCAGAATGGTCATGATCAAAAGGGGATGTTCTCATCTAGACATTACTTGGAGTCATCCTACCAAGCTACAATGAAATCCCTTCATAATTATGACCTGTAGACTGCGCTAATGGTTTTCGGGCTTCGGGCTTCGAGCCCCTGTAGCCGTCACAGTTGCCCAATTGCATCCAAAAGGGAATGTTCTCATCTAGACATTATATGAAGTCAACCTACCAAGTTACAATGAAATTCCTTCATAAATATGACCTGTAGACTGTGCTAAAGGTTTTTGGGCTTTGGGCTCGGGCAGCCACCCTGGTTGAATGCGCGCAACCAAAAGGGGACATTCTCATCTGGGCATCATCTGGAGTGATCCTACGAAGTTACAATGAATTAATTTCATAAATATGACCTGTAGACTGTGCTCAAGGTTTTCGGGCTTGCATGGGCCCTGTAGCTGTCACAGTTGACCAATCACGATCAAAAGGGGATGTCATCACCTAGAAATTATATGGAGTCACCCTAACAAGTTAAAATGAAATCCTTCTATAAATACGACTTACAGACTATGCTAAAGGTTTTCGGGCTCGGGCAGCCATCAAGATAGAAAGATCGTGACCAAAAGGGGACACTCTCATCTGGAATACCTTCATAAATATGACCTGAAGACTGTGCTAAAGGTTTTCGGGCTTTGGCAGCCATCATGACTGAATGATCACAACCAAAAGGGGACATTCTCATCTGGGCATCATCTGGAGTGATCCTACGAAGTTACAATGAAATCCCTTCGTAAATATGACCTTTAGACTGTGCTCAAGGTTTTCGGGCTTCTGGCACCTGTAGCCGTCACAGTTGACCAATCACGACCAAAAGGGGATGCCATCATCTAGGCATTATATGGAGTCAACCTAACAAGTTACAATGAAATCCTTCCATAAATACAACCTACAGACGATGCTAAAGTTTTTTCGATTTCGGGCTCGGGCAGCCATCAAGGCAGAATGTCATGACCAAAAGGGGATGTTCTCATCTAGACATTATTTGGAGTCAATCGTGTCCAAAAGGGGATGTTCTCATCTAGACATTATATGAAGTCAACCAAATTACAATGAAATCCCTTAATAATTATGAACTGTAGACTGTGCTAATGGTTTTCGGGCTTTGGATGCCTGTAGCCATCACAGTTGCCCAATCGTGTCCGTTTACATCCTAACAGAATTTCCATTAAATTAAATAGCAACAACTTACGTGCAATCTTACCAAAGTGAGAATGCACATTAATTGTTGCTATTTATTTTGCTGGAAATTCTGTTAAGATGTATACAACATGACTTGCGTAGTACAAACAGAGAAAGCAAAAAGGCCTTACAACTCTTTTTTCCTATAAGATATCACCATGTTATATAGCATAACCTGCTAACACGTTCCATGTAAACTCTTTATTTCCAGGCCAGAATGTGATATTAACAGTAGGTTTGGGAATCACCATGTTGCGATTACATGTAGTTTCTAAAAAAAAATACTGCTGGAATTTTTTTGTCAGTAAATGTGGCTTTAGAAACTCAGAACTTAGGCTGTCAATAAAACCTTATTATTAACTTGCAAATAGTGAAATTCATCTTTTCTCACATGTTCAATGTGTTTTATGTTCAAGAACTCCTTGCAGGATTATTTTAAGGACTTCCCTACTGCAGTATAACAAAAATAACTTGCCAAATAGGAAATCCAGTTGCATTTCAGTGACCTGGGACCCATTAATTTCAACCCCTTAGTAAAGGAATAAAAAACTTTTAAAAAGTACAACCAGCAGAAATGAGTTAATGACGTTTCACTGGCTTATCAAGAAAAAACCCTGTTAAACCATGTGCATCTAATCTCAAGAAATCTCTAATCATCAAGTACCAGAAAATAGCTTCCTCTGTATAACCCTCTATAACCCTCTGTACTCTGATGTCAAAATTTCTGAATCTGAAGCCTCAAACTTTGCCATAATACAACTAGGATTTTAACAAATTCAGTCTTCTTTAACAAAGCTCAATGAGGTCTGTCAAACAAAAATGTCTGGTTACATTCCTGGTTTTGCTATGGGAAAACCTTGTAGCTAGAAATTTTGAAGAGGGTAGAGGGTTAATGTTTGTACAGACTTCCTGCCATTTGTTCAAACAGAGCAATGTGACATGACCTTTGAATGGAAAATGACCTTTAAGATAAATAAATTTATTTCAGCCTGAACAGGCAAGTGTTGAATTATAAATGAATTTCATGGTGGTGGAACTTGATGAGACAAAGAGATAAATTTAGACTAATTGATAGATGATTGCCAAAAAGGAATAATGGCCATATTATTTCTTAACCATGTACAAGCATATAATTAACAAAAGTGTTGAAATTTATCCTGATTTTCAAGAATCATTTTGATTTTCACAAATTCCTGCTGTGAGAATCAATTTTCAGTTCTCAAATAACAGGCCTGTCAATTTGAGGCGAGCGGCTGTTTGGGTCTCATGGAGGTTACCTAAAAAGAAAAATGCACGACTGAAAACTGGCTACCTCAAATTGTCAACGGGTCATGCAAAATTTCCGCCACATTAAATGATCTAGTACAAATGAATGGTGAAATGATGTTGCGCATCAACCAATCATCAGCTGCATGGTGTTTGCATTTGCCTGAAGTATAGCTGCTCTGTTGGCCAAACACTGGCCAACAAAGCGGCTATATTTCAGGCAGATGCAAATGCCTATGCTGATGATTGGTTGATGCTCAACATTTTAAACTGTTGAGCATCTTGAGATGTTAGATAGGTACAAAAGCAGGAAATGACAATAATTCATGTCTCTGACACAAATATTGATTATGGATGTCACACTCTTCTGCAGCATGCTAGTCCATGCCAAGATTAGGCTATAATTGCAACCAATATGTATCTAAATTGCTGCAACACAGCCTCATTATTGTTCCAAAGGATTCATCTTCATTCATCAGGATATTGCCCAAAGGAGCAAAAACTTAGCTATGACACAACAGTTCATATATCAGCTGCATAGTTAATTGCAATACATATATATTTAGGTCACCTAATCAAGTATGTACATTGGAAAGAAATATAGGTTACCAAGGCTCAGTCCAGGTGAACGATAAATAGGTTATGCAAAATTTTGAAAATGTCAAGCCTGAAATAATTTACAATTTGAGATTACTGTTACATGTATACCCTTGTAATTAAGTAGGTGCAAGCTGCACATATTTCAAAGTAAAAAAAAAAAATCCAAACCCAGTAATTTATATATGGTACACTACTCACAATTTGCTGTTTAACAGGGTTTGATCCATGTAGATTGGGAAAGGGGTGTTTTTCTTGGTCTTCACTATGCAACTTGATTATGCTATATGAGTTGGGTATAATAGAGTTTGAAATTGGGAATTTTATAGCATGTACCCCATTGGGAATGGGGCCTTATTTCAGTCCACAAAAAGGGCCTAGATTAAACCTTGTATTTTAATGATTACATCCTGGGAGAAGATGAGAGGTTCTAATCACTCCTCAGTTCAAAAAAACTTTTCCCTTTTCCCTAACCCTTTCATTTGTTATTCCATGTGTACAATCAATGTGCTATTAATTGAAAATAGACTATGTTTTGAATTTTGGAATTCACTAAAAACAAACTTTCAACAATCCATTTCAATGAGGGGTCATAAACTGAGTTTGAACACTTTTTGAGAATAGTATGACTGGCTTGGGCCACTAAGATTTTACAGTGCACAGGGTTAGTTATTCAGTTGATAATGACATTTTTTTTTACCAAAAAGTGTGACTAACACTATAACACTATGCAATGCACAGGGTTAGTCACACTTTCTGGTTATCAAAAATTGGTAACTTCCATATTATACACTGCATAAAAATAAGCACTTAGGCTGTAGAAATGCACAGGGTTAGTTGGTTACATGTTACAAAGGGGCAGGATTCAAGGAACAACGGAAATACCTATACTGGATTGTGGAGAAAAAAAATTTCAAAGTGAATTCCAATGAAAGTGTCAATGACACTGTAACTCAACTTTGAATATGACAGGAATTAGTATTTGCTGTGACCAGGTCAACAATAATGAATATGACAGGAATCAGTATTTGCTGTGACCAAGTCAACAATAATGAATAAGAGAAAAAGGAGTTTTGTTGTGACCACGTCAATCATAGTAAATCAATTACAAGGTGACTGCAATGGTCTAAAGAATAGGACATAAGTATTATATGTGATGCATCCCATGGTAGTAAACATTCACACAAAAATTTATTCAAATCAGAGCTTTCATATAGAAGTTCTGAGCAAAAAACTGATTGCACAAAATTGTGTACAAAATGGCTGCTGGTGGCCATCTTGAATTTCGGACCGGACCCCAAAGCACTCGTTCTCGTCCCACGGTGATAACAAAGATATCCAAGAAGTTTTGTAAAGATCGGTTCATAAAAAACGGCCTCTAGCCCGAGCCGTATTGGCATTTGCAGTTACAGTGCTGAAAGTAACACTAAATAGATCAAAGTTAGTTGAATTGGCATAATTTATGCACGAGAAAAAAACCTGTATTATATGTGATGTATCCCATGGTACTAAACATTCACACAAAAAATTATTCAAATCAGCGCTTTCATATGGAAGTTCTGCGCAAAAATCTGATTGCGCCTAATTTTGTACAAAATGTCTGCCAGTGGCCATCTTGAATTTCAGACCCCAAAACACTCGTTCTTGTCCCATGGTGATAACAAAGGTACCCAAGAAGTTTTGTAAAGATCGGTTCATAAATACGGCCTCTAGCCCGAGCCGCGTTGATGGCACGACAGTCAGACAGACAGGCAACAGGCAATGACAATACCTCAAATTTGGCTTTGCCAAAGTTGAGCTAAAAATGAAAACATATTCTTCTTTCAATAGCTTGTTAATCAAATATGATGAAGTGAAGTAAAAGTGGGTCACCCATTTTTTCTGAGGATTTTAAACTGCCCACAGCACAATTCAGTTTTATCAAACACAATTTGTTTATGTCAAGAAAAAGCATTTTTATGTATGCATTATGTCTACCTCTGGAAGTATGGTGACTCAGTGGATACGTACGGCATTGGACTTCCTATTCCCAGTACAAGTTACAGAACCCAGCCAGTACATTTGTTGTTTGTTTATTGATGTTTAAGGTCACATATTTATGCACAATGGCTAATCATGACCGTAGCCAGTACATTTCATCTTTTATGAGTTTGTTACTACCATCAGGTTATTTGTTACCTAATTAATCTTTAATCACTGTCAAAACAATATTTATTTATTGATTTATTTTTTGGGGTTTGACAACACTTTCAACAGCCAGGGTCACCTCGTGTCGGACAGTTTTACAGGTGGAGGAAGCCAGAGTACCCGGAGAGAACCACCGAGCAATGGTACGCAAGTGTCAGACTCCCCAACATTCTAACTCCACACAAGCATGGTAAGCACTGGTTGAAGACAAGTGCACCATTTGGATTAAGTGTCTTGCCCAAGAACACAACGCGGTTACCACAGATGGGATTCAAACCGAGGACTTCTCAGCTTGCAGCCTGCATCTCTACCTACTGAGTCACCACGCTCCCTGTCAAAACAATACTTATACAATAATAAAATGCCATGAAACACACTAGCCACTGTCCAGCTGATTGCTTGAACAGTCGGAGTTTGATTTCAGTGTTGGTCATTTTTGATGTAAAAAATCTGAAAATAATGCTCAGCCATTTTGTAGGTGGATTTCTGGAATTGGTCATCATTTGTGAAGTATTAGATTTTTTAAAAAATTGTTCCAGTTCAATTCAGCAGGTTCTGGTAACAAGCATCCCACAATGCAAATGTAATGAAATGTTGTGTCATTTATTGATGTTTACGGTCACATATTTTTGCACATGGACAACTATGACTGCAACATGGATATAAAGTCCAGCAAACCGTTTATACCCATGTTCCCCATTTTAAACATTTGTTAACATGCCTGATAAGGCCGCAAATGGAGGCACATACCTTGATATGAGGAGTTTCATTCTGATTGTACTTTACATGTATACACAGCGAAAAGATTAGTCAACTCCAAGTGGACTGATGGCTGCTGACCAGTTGGCTTCAAAATTTCCAAGTCATTTCAACTCTAGAACAGAGAGTTAACTGGTGGAATGGAAGTACTCCTGTGTACCTAATAATCAAACATGTATGATTATTATTTTTCGAACAAAATTCCAGCATGTATGATCCTTATTTGACCCTGTATGATTATTAATTTCCAGCTATTGAATATGCGGAGCAGCTGCTTGTCTCAAGAAGTTCACCAGAACATACCAGTAAGATATAAGCAAACACAGGTTGCAATGGAAATGTTAACTGGTAGAGAGCTGAAAGTGTATATTTGAGCTTTATTCTGAAGTACTGAATACCGAAACCTAATGACCCAATCCTCAGTGGATGTGCTTCATAATACATGTATCACAGAAATGGAATTAATTAGTCTATAAGGTTTTGCCTTGGTACAATTTATGGTAGAGGGCGTATAGGCACTCTCCCATAAACTGCAACAAGGCAAATTCGTGAAAATTATGATGACCGAAAGTAATCTAGCACTTTATCACTTAAAAAACACAAGACTTCTGCATAATAAAAATGTCTCTGAGCAAAGCAGCTGGCTCACTTCCGTGGAATTTTCCACCCTGCACTATTATTCGACCCTATACTATTATTAATTTTCAGCAATTTTCCACCCTGTACTATTATTTTGCCCTGTACTAATATTAGGCACTCGAGAGTAACTTATCATAATTAAAGGCTTCATTTTCTCTGGATGTGTTTTGTATTATCCTTGAAGTGAAATCATTTGGTTGTTGGGAATTTGCCTTGGTACAATTGATGGAAGAGTGCCTTTGGGCGCTCTCCCATAAATCGTAGCAAGACAAAGACAAGTGAACAAATTTTGACAGTGAAAAATAATTTAGCACTCTACCAGTTAAAAAAGATTTTCATGGGTTTTAAAAGAAAATCTTTGATGGTGGATACTGAACTAAAATAACTGTCAACAGTTGAGTGAGCTAATTTGTAAAAACGGTTGAATACTAATGTGTGCAATAACAAGGTCACCAAAGTTTTTGTTCACATTTTACTTGATTGTATGTATAATTAATGCAAATAAAAATTATTATTTTCACTGGTGGCAAAGTAACTGTGGCTCCTATTCATGAAAGTAATTCATGTTTGTAAACCAACCTACCTAAACATTCAATGTGCAAAAGATATAAATCCATTGTAAATGAGCTGTGAAAGCAGGTCGGCAATCGATGTCAAGCAAAGAAATACTGCAAGAGTGGATTTCTTCACAAACACTGTCAGAGTAATTTTTTTAACTCAACAGATAATTACAATGCCTGAGAAAATGCACTGTCATCTGTAAACTTACAGTTCATGGCCCACTGGATGCAACACTCCCGGCCATTGGTCCATGACCAGAAATCTTTCCAAGTCCTTCAGCAACTGAACAGTTATATTTGGCCAGCTTTATTCACAAAACTTGCTGTTTAAATATTACCTTCAAAACATTCAAATTTTAACATTTTTCTGGGGCAGAATTTTGAAAAATTTTGCAAGAATCAAAATGACATGATGGCCATTGTATTCTTCAGTTCAAAAATGAATTTGTGAGAATCATTACGAGAATCAGATTCTCGCAAAATTCTACTCATCTCTTTTACAACTTTAGCTCCCAAAACATAGCTAACAGCTCCTTCATTAGATCGATAAGATGAGGGGTGACAAGTAATGTTTTTGGGGAAACAATGAATTTTTTTCAGTTATTCATGGTTATTCCAGAAAAATATTACAAGTGTTTGCAAATAGCCATCTTAGGTTAAGGTAATAAAATTATTTTTATGTGGCAGACTGCTAAAAAGGGCTCAAAAAGTTTCATGCAGTAGTTTGTCCTCAAAGGAATAGCACAACGTTTCTAAAAAAAAAACAAAAAGAAAGGCCCCTGACCACATATCCCCTGAAAAAGTATGCAATTTGAGGTATTTGAAAAAATATTGAATTTTTTGATGTCGAAAAAGGGATATAACTCTTGCACACAATGTCAGACCACATTCTGATTAAAACATGACCTGTATTTTATATTGATACACCTACATACCAATTTTCATTTAATTTGGTCAACTATAACCTATGTTATAATCGGGAAACCCAAAAAAATGAATTTTTGAAGTAAAAAAGGGGCATAGCTCTGGCAAAAATTGTCAGACCGCACCCCAATTCAAACTTGACCTGCATTGTATGCTGATACACCTACATACCAAATTTCATTTGATTTCGCCATCTATAACTGAAGTTATCATTGGGAAACAAAAATGAAAGTGTCAATGACACTGTAGCTCAACTTGTCAAGACAAAGACATGTACATGTATAGTATGTGACACAGCAATGACAAACATCTAGGTAATGACCTGATAACAAAGGTACATATAAAGTACTGTAACGGTCTGTACATAAATACTGAGCGTTGCCTGTAACAAATGTATAGGTAAAGTATTGTAAAGGTGGGTGACAGTCAGATGCTAAACTAGAAAAAAATCTTTGAGTCCCAGAGTGGGTCTGACTGAACCCAAAATATTTGTTCTCATAGCACAGTGATAACAAAGGCACCCCAAAACACACTCATTCCTGTCCCAAGGTGAAAACAAAGGTACCCAAGAAGTTTCGTGAAGATCAGTTCACAAATATGAGCTGTGTAGAAGTTGTGACAAAAAACTGATTGGACCTGATTTCGGTACAAAATGGCCACTGGCAGCCATCTTGAATTTTGGACCACGCCCAGAAACACTCGTTCTCGTCCCAAGGTGATAACAAAGGTACCCAAGAAGTTTTGTGAAGATCGGTTCATAAATACAGCCTCTAGCCCGAGCCGTATTGACATGTGCACTTACAGAGTATAAGTAGCACTGAATAAATCAAAGTTCATCTAATTTGCATAATTTCTGCACGAGAAAAAAACCCCGAACTATATGTGATGTATTCCATGTTACTAAACACTCATACAAAAATTTATTCAAATCAGAACTTTCATTCAGAAGTTCTGTACAAAAGACTGATTGCACTAATTTTGGTACAAAATAGCTGCTGGTGGCCATCTTGAAATTTGGACCACACCCAAAAACACTCGTTCTCATCCCACGGTAATAACAAAGGTACCCATGAAGTTTCGTAAAGATCGGTTCATAAATACGGCATCTAGCCTGAGCCATATAGAAGTTGTGTACAAAAAACTGATTAGACCTAATTTTGATACAAAATGGCCACTGGCTGCCATCTTGAATTTTGGACCGCACCCAGAAACACTCGTTCTCGTCCCAAGGTGATAACAAAGGTACCCAAGACGTTTCGTGAAGATCGGTTCATAAATACAGACTCTAGGCCAAGCCGTATTGACATGTGTACTTACTGAGTGTAAGCAGCACTGAAAAAATCAAAGTTCATCTAATTTGCATAATTTCTGCACGAGAAAAAAACCCGTATTATATGTGATGTATCCCATGGTACTAAACATTCACACAAAAAATTTTTCAAATCAGCGCTTTCATATGGAAGTTCTGTGCAAAAATCTGATTGCACCAAATTTCGTACAAAATGGCTGCCATCGGCCATCTTGAATTTCGGACCGGACCCCAAAACACTCGTTCTCGTCCCACAGTGATAACAAAGGTACCCAAGAAGTTTCGTAAAGATCGGTTCATAAATACGGCCTCTAGCACGAGCCGTATTGGCATTTGCAATTACAGTGCTGAAAGTAACACCAAAAAACATCAAAGTTAGTCTAATTTGCATAATTTACGCACGAGAAAAAAACCCGTATTATATGTGATGTATCCCATGGTACTAAACATTCATACAAAAAATTATTCAAATCAGAGCTTTCATATGGAAGTTCTGTACAAAAAACAGATTTCTGCATCGTCGGTACAAAATGGCAGCTGGCAGCCATCTTGAATTTTGGACCGCACCCAAAAACACTCGTTCTCGTCCCACAGACATAACAAAGGTACCCAAGAAGTTTCATAAAGATCGGTTCATAAATACGGCCTCTAGCCCGAGCCATAGCAGCTTGGCACTTACAGCTCTGAAAGTAACACTAAATAAATCAAAGTCAGTCTAATTTGCATAATTTACGCACGAGAAAAAAACCCGTATTATATGTGATGTATCCCATGGTACTAAACATTTATACAAAACTTTATTCAAATCAGAACTTTCATACAGAAGTTCTGTACAAAAAACTGATTTTTGCATCATCGGTAAAAAATGGCCGCTGGCAGCCATCTTGAATTTCGTCCCAGGGTCATAACAAAGGTACACAAGAAGTTTCGTAAAGATCGGTTCATAAATACGACCTCTTCGTCTAAATTTGAGCTAATGAAAGTTTCAATGACACTGTAGCTCAACTTGTCAAGACAAAGACATGTACGTGTATAGTATGTGACACAGCAATGACAAACATCTAGGAAATGACCTGATAACAAAGGTACATATAAAGTATTGTAACGGTCTGTACATAAATACTGACCGTTGCCTGTAACAAATGTATAGGTAAAGTATTGTAAAGGTGGGTGACAGTCAGATGCTAAACTAGAAAAGAAATCTTTGAGTCCCAGAGTGGGTCTGACTGAAACCCAGAATATTTGTTCTCACGGCACAGTGATAACAAAGGCTCCCCAAAACACACTCGTTCCTGTCCCAAGGTGAAAACAAAGGTACCCAAGAAGTTTCGTGAAGATCAGTTCATAAATACGAGCTGTATAGAAGTTGTGACAAAAAAACTGATTGGACCTAATTTCGGTACAAAATGGCCACTGGCAGCCATTTTGAATTTTGGACCGCACCCACAAACACTCGTTCTCGTCCCAAGGTGGTAACAAAGGTTCCCAAATAGTTTTGTGAAGATCGGTTCATAAATACAGCCTCTAGCCCGAGCCGTATTGACACAGTGTATAAGTAGCACTGAATAAATCAAAGTTCAACTAATTTGCATAATTTCTGCACGAGAAAAAAAACCGTACTATATGTGATGTATTCCATGTTACTAAACATTCATACAAAAATTTATTCAAATCAGAACTTTCATACAGAAGTTCTGTACAAAAGACTGATTGCACTAATTTTGGTACAAAATGGCTGCTGGTGGCCATCTTGAATTTCGGACCACAACCAAAAACACTCGTTCTCATCCCACGGTGATACCAAAGGTACCCAAGAAGTTTCGTAAAGATCGGTTTATAGATACGGCCTCTATCCCGAGCCGCATTGGCATTTGCACTTACAGTGCTAAAAGTAATACTGAATACATCAAAGTTAGTCTAATTTGCATAATTTACGTACGAGAAAAAACCCGTATTATATGTGATGTATCCCATGGTACTAAACATTCATACAAAAAATTATTCAAATCAGCGCTTTCATATGGAAGTTCTTTACAAAAAACAGATTTCTGCATCGTCGGTACAAAATGGCGTCTGGCGGCCAACTTGAATTTCCGATCGGACCCCAAAACACTCGTTCTCGTCCCACAGTCATAACAAAGCTACCCAAGAAGTTTTGTAAAGACCGGTTCATAAATACGGCCTCTAGCCAGAGCCGTATTGAATTGTTGACGGACAGACGGATGACGGACAATTGGCCATGGCATAAGCTCAAATTTGGCTTTGCCAAAGTTGAGCTAAAAATGAATTTTTGAAATTGAAAAAGGGGCATAACTCTGGAAAAAGTTTTGTCGGACCACACCTCGATTCGAACTTGACCTGTATTTTATATTGATACACCTACATACCAAATGTAATTTGATTTGTCCAACTATTACTAAAGTTATCATCGGGAAACCAAAGTGGAATGGATGCTAGGACCAATGCATGCATGGACACCAGCTATTTTAATAGTCCCTCGAAAAAATTTTTTCGCGGGCCAAAAACCTACATGCAGACACTCTCCCATAAATTGCAACAAGTCAAAGACATGTGAAAATTATGATGACCGAAAGTAATCTAGCAATTTACCACTTAAAAAGCACCGGACTTCTGCACGATAAAAATGGCTCTGAGCAAAGCAGCTGACTCACATCTTGGAATTTTCCACCCTGCACTATTATTCAACCATGTAGCAATGTGCAAAATTTCAGAAATGACACTAACAGGCTGACCATTCACGGGATTTTGGGATGGCTAACTGAACATTCCACTTCGTCAAAATTCTTAGGAAACTGCTTCTTTATCATTAACAAGTGTTCATATATTGCGTGCAATTGAAATTCATATATTGCGTGGAATCGAAATACATATATAGCCTCTCAACACAAAAATCTATCAGACACACGAAAGGCTGCATGGTTAAGTTACTTAGACTTTACCATTTACAATGCAATATTTGGCTAGCCGGTCATCTATTTGCATAGATTTAAATTTGCGTAACCTCCACATTTCAGCAATTTTGCACCCTCTACTATTATTTTGCCCTGTACTATTATTAGGCACTCCAGAGTACATGAAAAATTTTCTGCTTGAAATTTTGGTATTTTGACATTAGTGTCCAAGAGGATCAAGTTATTATCCGTGTGTAGACAGCCTTTTACAGGTGTTTGAGTGTACACTTTTTCACAGATTATCTGTTTGTTTAGGCACTTTGTGAGTGTTTTGGTTGTAATGAACTTGTGTGCTTGTACACATTACTGTACTATGCTCTCAACACTTCAGAATCTCTCCTATCAAAAGAGACAAGCAAAAAAATACGTCTCAGATGTTATTTTCATTTGTTTTTTCTTTAGTTCAACATGTCTACACTTTTTGGGACAATGTAGTGATCTCATCAAGGAAGAGGTTGATTCGAGATCACAATATCGTTGTTGGGTTCCTTCGTCAACCTACCACCATGCACATGTAGGCAGACAACCATCTGCACTTTGCAATTTACCATTACAGGCTGTTGTTTACAGCACTTCAGCAAACTTTTATATCAATGTTCTTGTGCAGCTGTGAATAAATAAAATGCTTCAAGGAATCAAAAGAAATACAAAGGCAAATGCCTTGGAACCTTTTTATCAAAACATTTTAGTCATGTGGTTCCAAGGCAATACCTGGTAGATCTACATTCAAGATAGGCTGACAATTAACATGCACAAAATACCCTGTCGAATTGTTTTCTCCCCAATATGGGCAGGTGGCCCCTATAGTTTATGAATTTCTTCATATGTGAAACACCTGCATATCTGCTAAGAGGATCTGTCTTCCCTTTTGTGTGACCAAGTGTGTCAGAGTTAGGTGCAATTTGTTTTCTTTTAATGATAAAATCAGCATGAATTTATTGAATGGATTTTTTAATCCAAATTACAATATGCACACTGATTGATGTTGTATGTTTGAAATTCTAAAATGCAACAAGCCAAGACCAATACCGGGTCTGGACCTGCATAGCTGCATGCAATTGATTACAGAGATGAACAGACTTTAAAGTATCGGCAAACAGGAAGTGGCCGCTCAGCAGATCTGAAAATTAGCTACACGATACAACTCATCATTATGAAGCAGCAGACCAAATATAAAATCATTCCCTTTCATAGAAGCCAAGAAAACTTTGAAGGAAGATTTGTTTCGAATGGACTGACGGACGGAGTCGAGCGGCAGATCTGAAAATTAGATACACGATACAACTCATCATTATGAAGCTGCAGACCAAATATAAAATCATTCCCTTTCATAGAAGCCAAGAAAACTTTGACAGAAGATTTGTTTCGGACGTACTGACGGACGGAGTCGAACGGTTACTAGACCTGCTCTGCCACTGGCGACGCAGGTAAAAAACATGTTAAGTGCAATGTGAAAAACTACTGTTAAAGACTCTGAAGACAACCAACATAAACCTATGAACCAAAATCCATTCATAAAAGTAGCAACTTTCCTTTTAATGAGGGCTTATTAAAATGATCAGTCCCAGTCTCATAATCTGCCCCAACCTAAAATGAAAGTGTTAATAACACTGTAGCTCAACTTGACAAACTTGAACTTGGTAAGTTATAAATGAAATGGCAAAATTGAAGATCATTGGTACCAATGTTATTTTTTTTGCCAGTGGCAACATTTTTTGACAGAAACCGAAGAAAATCGATAACTCCCATCTAGAGGCCTCCCCAAACAAGCATGACAGGTTTCAAAGCAATCCGATCATAAATGTGCCCTGTAGGGTGTACAAAAGGGAAATATTGTGGTCTGACTAGAATAAGTTCTAAGAACGTTGGCCGTGGCAACATTTTTGGACGGAAATGGAAGAAAATCGATAGCTCCCATCTAGAGGTCACCGTAAATAAGCATACCAGGTTCCAAAGAAATCTAATCATAAATGTGCCCTGTAGGGTGAGCCAAAGGGAAATATTGTGATCTGACTAAACTAAGGTCTAAGAATGTTGGCTGCGGCTACAGTTTTTGATGGAAATTGAAGAAAATCGATAGCTTCCATCTAGAGGTCACCCCAAACAAGCATGCCAGGTTTCAAAGAAATCCGATCATAAATGTTTCCTGTAGGGTGTGCCAAAGGGAAATATTGAGTCTTCTGACTAAACTAAGTTCTCAGAACGTTGGCCGCAGCAACATTTTTTGCCGGAAATTGAAGAAAATCGATAGCTCACATCTAGAGATCACCCCAAACAAGCATGCCAGGTTTCAAAGCAATCCGATCATAAATGTACCCTGTAGGGTGTGCCAAAGGGAAATATTGAGTCTTCTGACTAAACTAAGTTCTAAGAATGTTGGCCGCGGCAACATTTTTTGACAGAAATTGAAGAAAATCGATAGCTCCCATCTAGAGGTCTCCCCAAACAAGCATACCAGGTTTCAAAGCAGTCTGATCATAAATGTGCCCTGTAGGGTGTGCCAAAGGGAAATATTGAGGTCTGACTAAACTAAGTTCTTCGAACATTGGCCGTGGCAACATTTTTTGCCGGAAATTGAAGAAAATCGATAGCTCCCATCTAGAGGTCACCCTAAATAAGCATACCAGGTTTCAAAGCAATCAAATCATAAATGTGCCCTGTAGGTTGTGCCAAAGGGAAATATTGTGGTTTGACTAAACTAAGTTCTAAGAACGTTGGCCGCGGCAACAATTTTTTATGCAACTTGAAGAAAATCGATAGCTCCCATCTAGAGGTCACCCCAAACAAGCATACCAAGTTTCAAAGTAATCTGATCATAAATGCGACCTGTGAGGTGTGCCAAAGGAAATTGTGGACGTACGTACTAATGTACGTACGCCGACGGACGAGAAGTGATGGCAATAGCTCAGCTTGACTTTGTCAAGTTGAGCTAAAAATTAATGGCAGTTTGAAGATGGTGGTGTTTTTTAAACAACCTAGTTTTCTATATTTATGATTTTCCTGTTCTTCACAAACTGAACCACTTTGTGCAAAATAGAATTTACTGGTATGGAAGTATAATTTATTCTACAATTTAACTGTAGTATATTCCTCTATCTGCAGCATAACCATCTCCTTCTGACCTTCCCTTTAGCATGTAATGATCCAAGACCGACTACATCCACTGTTGTCAAACAGTTTTTTTTACTATCTAGGTAACCATTTTTTTTTTTGTTTGTTTTATTAGGGTTTAACGACACATTAACAGCCAGGGGTCATATCATGTCTGTGACAGTTTTATGGGTGGAGGAAGCCGGAGTACCCGGAGAGAACCACCGAGCAATGGCGAGCTGCTGTCAGCTCTCCAACATTGTAACTCTGAACACTGCACCGTGGCACAGGCAGAGTTAGATTGGTTGAAGACATGTGCACCATCGATGTGCAGTACGCCTTAGTACACAGCATCATCGTGCCCCCATGTAGGCAATCGGGGCTAAGTGCCTTGCCCAAGGACATAATGTGGGAGCACAAATCAGTCGCTGAAATGGTCACCCATCCAATTACTAACCGCGCTCAGCGTTGCTTAACTTCGGTGATCTGGCGAGAACTGGTTACTGCGATGCCACCACGCCCCCATCTAGGTAATCAAGCAGGGGTTATAACACCTTAACTATCTTTTTCCTGTTTCTCAGTCTCTCATCTTATCTTAATCAGAACATTTGTTTTACATTACTTTTTGTTGTATCATTCTATGTAGAAGTCTATTATGTGAACTATTGTTCATTTGTTTTCTTTTAGGGGAGGAACTTAAATATTTAAATATTACTTGTGTTCCAATCCTATTGTGGAATTATATATTATGACAAATAAATATGTTTAAACTAAGCACAGGTCCCATGACATAAAACCCTGCTTGCACCACTTGTTAGTTATAGTAATGCCCAAATTCCTGTTTGCTCCCGCCTGTTTTGACCAATTTACACATGTGAAATGAATAATTTTTCCACCAGTGCACATAGGAGTTTTAACCATCCAGGAAATAAAATTCCTGCGAGAATCAGAATCGATCCTCGCAAAAGATTCTTTCTAGGAACACAATGAGAATCACCTTTGATTCTTTTAAAATGTTATTTGAATATTGTCACAGATTTTGAATTCGCCCTCAAAGGTCTAGAGAATTCTGCTTATTTTAAGCTCCTTCATACGTGTAATACTGTATAGCAGCCATGGACTGGTCACTTTCCATGGGTGAGTGATATTTCCATGGATGCAGTAATATTAGATTCCAAACACTAATTATAGGGTAATCATCAAATACCAGGTGCTTCACTAATTAAAATGTTGCTGATGGTGACTTTTATTACCTAGTAAGCGCATACATAGACATCAATGCCCACTGTAGGGCAAAACTTTGATTTAGAAGTGGTGTCTAGTGCAGTCTGGGTTCCCTATATAGGCAACCAAGACTTTGCAAGAAACCAAGGCTCGAAATAATTTTTTTTCCAGTGCAGGTCAAAATGTCCTGCCCCAAGTAGTTGGTACAGGTCATTTTAATTTAGTGCAGGTCATTTTCAACATATTGCTTTACACATTGTAAATTGACATGTTGTGACTGCTAAATGAGGAAATGACTTGTTAATTCGCAATGGAATTTAAGTTTATACTGAATTACAGGTGTTTTTTAAACTCAGATTCTAAAATTGAGCAGAATTTTGCATTGGTTAAAATGTCCTATGGATTTCAGAGTGTGTAGGTCAAAGTAAGTTTGGTATCGGTCATTGGCCTTGTCCCACCACTTATTTCAAGCCTTGATAGAAACCACTGCCAAGGTACTTTACTTTCCATCAGCTCAAAAACTAAAAGCCTGTTGGAACATGTGTTCTATGTGTATGTGAACATATGACAAGAAACTAACCAAAATTGGAATTAATCCCCAAGGGTAAAACCCTACTAGTACTAAATATATACTATGAAATTTGTCTTCACAATGGAATATGTACTGGTTTCATTTGCAAGAGAATAACAGTACTCTCAAATTCTAAATTATTTAAGAACTGAAAATCTAAATTTTATAGTAAATTTCCTTTCTTATTATACCTACCACAATTGTTTACTACAGGCTTGCACTACAGTGGAAGTCCCTAACTCGGATATAATACTCTCTATTTTTGTCTTTCCCAAGCAAGTTGGGAAAGAAAAGTGGTGCAAAAGCACCAAAAAAAAATAAGCCAAAACTGGGTCGAGTGCAACCTGCGCAGACCCAGTACAGGACGCTCTCTCCCAAGTACAACTCCACGACTTCCGTTGCCAGTGCGCATATACCGTCTCTAAAGACTCATTCTTTTTGAATCCGGAAACGTTAGAGTTATGTGATCAGTGGGGAGGAAAGATTCTTTACCCGTAAAGAAGACGGGAGGGCCTCCATGTAAACAATTGTGGTAGGTATAATAAGAAAGGAAATTTACTATAAAATTTAGATTTCTTATCAACCTACTCACAATTGTTTACTACAGGCTGAATAGACAAAAGGCTGGAGGGAATCGCATAACCAACCCCCACATAACCCCAGTGCACTGGAACCGTGAAGTAGAAGGAAGAGGTCCCGAGGCTTATCAACCATAATGTCGCAATCATTGGAAAAGGACAATGAAAAGAGACATATGAGCCTGTGTGACACACAGACAGAAAAAGGGCAGTAACAGCACAAGGCTGAAACTGACCTTCAAGAAGCCTAATGGCTATGGCAGACAACAGCCTGAGCAGAAGAAAGAGGACCCAGGGCAAAAAGGTCCTTCGACTGCTCCTGCAACTGGCGCAAATAAAAGGTGGAGAAAGTAGAAGCATTTCTCCAGTAGGCTGCCTGCATAACATCCGACAACTTGACAGAGTTAGAATAAGCCCAAGAGGTAGACAGTGCCCGCACCTCGTGGGCAGAAATACGATTGGTAATACAATCGCCAGCTGCTAAACGATTATAAGCCGTACGAATAGCAAGACAAATCCATCGAGAAATGGATTGAGGAGAGATCTTCTGTCGACCCGGAATGAGAGACAGAAAAAAAACGTTTTCGGCCTTTCCGTATGAAGCGTGTCCGATCAAGATAAATGTGAATAGCACGGACCGGACAGAGCAAAGGGCGAGTACCCTCAACAGAAGGAAGAGCCCTGATACAGATAGGAGAAGGAGTAGTATCTGGTAACTGATTCTTAGCCAAAAAGGAGCAATCAGTGGTAAAAGTAACACTGTTGGGAGAGCTCCTAAAAAAGGCCGGGTCAACCGAGAGGGCGTGAAGCTCACTAACACGTCTGGCCGAAGCAAATGCCATCAGAAAAGCCGTCTTATATGTGAGAAAATGCATATCCACCTGGGATAAAGGTTTGAACGGCGCCCCCCCCCCCCCTCCCCCCCCCCCCCCCCCCCCCCCCAAGCAAAGCAGCACCCACGAAAGATTCCATCGTGGAGTAAGCTGCAAAGTCCGAGGCCTTTTCAAAGAAAAGTGCCGAACAAGCTTGGAGAGGTAAGGATTAGTGCCGATACGACGCTTCCCCACATAAGAAAAAGTCTCTGAAAGCATAGACCTGTAACCCTTGATGGTAACAGGCTGGAGACCCCGAGAATCAAACAGATATACCAGAAACTCCGCAATCTGTGAAATCGAAGGATTGGCATAATCAACAGAGTGATCAGCACACCATCGACAGAAGACCTTCCATTTAGCTGCATAAGCTAAACCAGTGGAGTGCCTCCTTGAAGAAGAAATGCACTCCACTGCTCATCTCGAAAAACCTCTACGGAGAAGACAGGACCTGACAAAAGATATGCGTGAAGGCACAACGAAGTCGGGTCGACGTGACACCTTCTCGGGCGACCTTGACAAAGAAGGTCGCGACATAGCGGGAGACGTGCCGGAACCGCCGCCATCAGCGAGCGGAGCTGATTGATCCACACCCGCTGAGGCGACAGGGGAGCGATCAGAATGATTTGACAACTGCAGGTTCAAATTTTGGCAAGAACCCGAGGAAGAATCGGAACCGGCGGGAAGGCGTAGCCGACTAGACCGTTCCAATCGAGTGACAGAGCGTCCACGGCAAAGGCCAGAGGATCTGGACACGGGGACACGAAAGTGTCCACCTGATGGTTCCAACGAGTCGCAAAGAGGTCGATGTGGGGACGTCCCCAGAGATCGCAAATCGACTGGAACACTGCCCTGAGAAGCATCCACTCGGTGGAAATAACCCTGCCCTGTCGGGACAGGGAGTCGGCTAGGACGTTCAGACGACCGGGAATGTGACGAACAACCACTCCGGCGTGAACATCCTGAGCGAGCAGTAGAAGAACCCGAGCTAACTCGTACATCAGAACCGAGTGCGTGCCGCCCTGGTTCCGAATGTAAGCAACCACTGTCGAATTGTCGGATAGTAGAAGGACCTGGCGATTCGACAGGTGAGGGATCCACTGCCTGAAACTCAGAAGAAGAGCAAGAAGCTCCTTCTGGTTGATGTGTAGAGCTGCTTGATCCTGGTCCCACATCCCGTGTAGGGAAAGACCGAGAGGATCCAACGTCGCACCCCATCCGAGATCGCTGGCATCTGCCGTCAGAACGCGATCGGACGTGGGTAAGTCCAGTGGAACACCCTGCGCAATCCACTGAACATCTGTCCAGGGAAGAAGGTGAGGATACAGAGAGTCCGGAAACGGAAGCACCTGATCCAGAGAATCTACATTCGGCCTCCAACGACTGAGCAGAAAGTGTTGGAGAGGTCTGACATGCAGCCGACCTAGAGGAATGAGATCCGTCACCGAACCGCAGAGACCGATCAGCCGGAGAAAACTCCGAGCGGTCGCGGACCTGGACTGGGACAGAGTCAGAGCAAAAGCTGAGAGAATCACAGCCTTGGCCTGGGGAACAGCCACCAAACTGAATTTGGTTTGGAAAGACATCCCCAGATGACAAAACGACTGAGAAGGGACCAGGTCCGACTTCTCCTCATTGACTCTGAATCCTAGCGATGTGAGCAAGCTCAACAGAGTGGCGACATCCGATTCCAGTAAGGCAGCATTGGAATGCCTCTGGAGGATATCGTCCAGATATGCCGAAGTAGTCACCCTGGACTGTGTGCGATGGAACGCTATCACATGCGACATCAGTCTGGTGAACGCCCAAGGAGCCAGGTTGAGGCCGAAAGGCCAGGCCTTGAACTGGTAAACTCGCCCCAGAAAAGCGAACCTGAGATACTTCCGTGACGCCCGATGCATCAGAACGTGGAAGTAAGCGTCTCGCAGGTCGATGCTGGCTGCGAAATCTCCCTGGTGAATTGATTGGCGGACCGACCTGAAAGTCTCCATGCTGAACTTGGGAGCAATGATAGACTGGTTCAGGATACTCAGATCGATAACCGGTCGGAGCCGGCCGTCCTTCTTCGGCACCAAGAACAGGCGGGAATAGAAACCCACTGACTGAACGTTCTTGATGACCTCGATCGCCCCCTTTGCCAGGAGATTGGCAATCTCCATGGACAAAAGTTCCCGACGTAAAACGTCTGAAGGAACTGTGGTTGAAAGAGGCACCCTTGACAGAGTGGGGTGCCATCGGAAGGATATGCGCAGCCCGGACCGAACAACATCTAACACCCATGGATCGGATGTGATGGTGGTCCAATGGTCTGCGAACTCTGCTATCCTTCCTCCAACCTGGGACGAGTCGAGGTGAGGACCTTCATTTCGAGCCCCGACGAGGCCCGCGAGAGGAGAAACCACCTCCTCTGCTAAATGAAGAATCCTGAGACTTCCCTCGATTCTGCCGACCCCTACCTTTACCCCGTGAGTAAGAAGTAGAGGCGGCGGCAGAAGGACCAGCCTTTTGCTTCACAGAGGAAGCAGAAGGGTACTTGTTAGGCTTGGAACGGCCCTTGCCTCCCCGAGAAGGCTGATCAAGCTGACGAAACAGCAGCTGATCTTTGGAATGACGTAGGACGTCATCCCGGACCATCGACACGGAACCATGGAAAAGTTGCGGACCTGCCAAAGAAGCAGATCGAAGAGCAGCACGCTGCTCCTCGGGAAGGGATCGTCCTGTGTCCAGCACAGCATCCCTTCGAACCAATTCCAAATTAGCCGTGTTACAGGCATGCGTGTGAGTAAGGTGCATAAGCGCCTTGGACAGCACACGCAAAGGAGCCTGTACCTCGTCAAACTTATCTGGAGGCAGATAAGCAGCCAAAGCTGAGATGACGTGATCTGAGAGAGAAAGCATGCCAAGCATCTCTCTAGATAAGCCCAACGTGGACTCCAGAGTCGTCATTGGAATGACGGCAGACTTGGGCTTGGAAAGCCCGAGGAAAGTGGAGTCCTGATCCAGAACCGTCAAAGTCTGGCAGACCGACGGATTGGCGGAATCGTAGGAACGATAACGCACAGGAGGCAAAAAGGTGTCAACCCTGGTGAAGAACGAAGTCTTCAAAGCCTTGGAATTCAGCTTGGAATCCAATGCTGAAAAAGCTTCAACCACCTGTACCGACTGGCACGGTCGAAGGCGCCCAGAAGCAGGTTGCTCCATAGGCTGTTGGCGCGCGACCGATGATCGCGGCCAGGCTGATACTGTCGGCTGGTTAGCAGGTTTGAGATCTGGCAGAAACTCAAACACAAAGTCAAGAGCTGCCTCCAAGTCCGAAGACTGCTGGCCCTCGACCTCAAGCATGTCAGACTCCTCCCCAGAGTCGGAAGACACATAGCCTATCGTGGGCAAACCAGCCGACGCCTCCCATGGTGTCGGAACACCAGAGGAATCAGAAACCGACCTGTTTCCAATCCCAGGAGGCGGCGCCACAGGAGGCGCCTGGAAACCACTCATAGCCTCGCGGGAAGCAACAGGAAGGCTCTTAGAAAGAACCTGAGTGAGTAAGGAGAGGGCCTCCCTAAGCTCACTGCCCGTACCGACTGGTTCGACAGGGGAGCGAACCGGCAAAGTGGCTTCACCTCTGACCCTCTTAACCAGCAAAGGGTCACGATCCTCCAAAACACCCGACACGGGACGACGGGCGGCAGCCGAAACATCTGAAGGCAGACGTGTATAGGGGTACGATGCACCCCGAGGATCAATATGGCGAGAACTCATGAGAGTCACCGCGGACCTCTGCGGGGCAGAAGGTCCAGGCTGCACAAAAGGCGTTGGTCCCCCAAAACTGGTCGTGTGGCCAGAATGAGTAGACGGAAACGCCACGGAGTTCATAGTGTTTCCACTACGAACATCCGAATCCAAAGACACAACTGTGGTGCTCGACGGCGAAGAGACCACAGAGATGGGTTCGGCCGGCAGCCCCTTCCGACTTCGCCGAGTTGAAGTCAGGGAAGGCTGAGGCCGATATCCCATGTCTACAGTATCGGACATTCCTGCAGTCCCCTGCAGCGAAAAGCCGAGGCCGGCTGTAACAGACGACGAAGCAGACGGACAAGCAGTAGTAGTAGATACGTCGAGAGTCGTTGAGGCTGGTGAAATAGTGGAGAGAGCACACCGGCTCGGCTCCGAAGGAGGAGTCACAACCCTAGTGACAGCCTCAGATGTCGACTGGAGGGGGGCCGTAGTCCCGGAACCAGGCATCTCTTCACCAGAACACTCAACGGCTCCCGCAGTATCCACCACAGGAAAAGACTGCACATCCCCCACGGAGGAGGAATAACTCTCACCAGACAAAGTCGGCTCGGGAGGCCCCGAACGACCACGTTCTCCTTTCCCGTGGGAGGCACGGCCACGAGAACGAACGACATGGTTTACTGACGCCCAGAAGGTGGAAGACCATGTTCCACAGACACCACATGGCCGCTCGGCCGAACACCCATTTCAGGAGGAACACGACGAATGCACATCGTCCACATGCTTTGGCAACAGACATTGCCCACAAGGAATTGTCCTGGGCATGATAGAGGTGAGAGGAGCAGAGAAGGTGAAATCAGAAAACAGATCACCCCCAAAGAAGAGAGAAAGGTGACAGAAACAAAGACCCCAGATGGTCGACCGGGAACCACACAACAGGAAGACTACTCTCAAAAGAAAGAAGAAACACTGTAGGAGTGGTACCCCCGCTGACACCTAACTCTAACACAATTAGAAAATTTTGCAAAAAAAGCATTAACAATAATTGTGAAATAATCTAAGTCCGAACCGCGTGGCACACAAAATTCGCGCGCGACTCGAGAGAGATCAAATAAATATACATTATGGACATATAGTAGAAAAGAGAATATAAAAAAACACTGTTCCTGAGAATACAAAGGATACACTGTGGTATAATGAATCAGGAATCATCAAACATCGAGCTGGTGGAACACTGATAAGCGTGCAAAAACATCTCGACACGAAGCGGATTATAAAAAGAATGAGTCTTTAGAGACGGTATATGTGCACTGGCAACGGAAGTCGTGGAGTTGTACTTGGGAGAGAGCGTCCCGTACAGGGTCTGCGCCGGTTGCACTCGACCCAGTTTTGGCTTATTTTTTTTTTGGTGCTTTTGCACCACTTTTCTTTCCCAACTTGCTTGGGAAAGACAAAAATAGAGAGTATTATATCCGAGTTAGGGACTTCCACTGTAGTGCAAGCCTGTAGTAAACAATTGTGAGTAGGTTGATAAGAAATTTATTCTTGCAGCAGGAGTTTGTGAGAACCAAAACAGATTCTATTATTGAATAGCAAAACATTCTGTATTTTCAACTATTCCTGTATTCGCTATTTATAGGGCCTTGTTGAGGCTTGATAGGAGCAGAAGTGTTCATTTTCATGAAAAAAGTGATCAATTTTCATGTCAGTTTTAACCCCGACCTGGTTAAGGGCTAGATTATTTTTAGTGGTCTGAATTTGTTGTTCAAAATTTGTTTTATTACAAAATATTGGAAAGTGCCCACAGGCACTCTCCAATAACTTGTAATAGAACAAATTTATATGAACAAAATATTATTTGCATTTGACTAAATATGAAACGGAAGCTAGGAAATCATAGGCTTTTGTCTGGTACCCTCATTTCGTTGAAAGCCCTGATAGTGGCTTCTAGCACTCAACAAGTTAAGGGCCTGGGCAATTGTCCTGAATTCCCTCTAGACTGCAACCTGTACATCTATAGTTGCTAGGCAGTGATTTCCCTTTTGTCAGCAGGACTTTCTAATGATGGCGTGTTAAGGGCACATGCCATAAGATTGCAAAAACCTGAAACAGGCCTCTAAAGGTTAAGGTGTATTCGGAACAGGTCACAAAATTACTGTAGATATAATTTATGGTTAGTGTGTATCCTTCTAAAAATACCGAAACTGATACCTTTTGACCTTTCCCTTGTTTGTATGACTACCAAGCTCTCTTTTCCAGGATTGTTAAGCGTGAATTTTCTACAGCATCATTATTATTACAGGGTTCCTGCAGACAAGCACTGATGAAATTCAAAGCTCGCAGATTTTACAAATTTACAAATTTCCATGACTTTTCCAGACTATACCAAAAAAAATCATTGAAATAATATTTTCATTCTCCATGACTTTTCCCTGTTTGCATGACTCGTACGAACCCTTCTAACAGATTCTCCAAATTGAAACAAATTTTAAAGCTTGGCTTCTCAAATTGGTTGCAACCTGGTTGAAATCCTATGATCAGTTTTCAACACTACAGAATTTCACGTGTCAAGAGAAATACGAAAACTCTGCATGGCATTATGTAGGGCTACGGGCCTCTTAAATTTTGGATTGAATCAAAAGACCCTTAGGAAGGGGTTTTTTTTGTATCTCCCTGACCCCTTTACCAAATTTATTAAAATATTAGTACACTTAGAACTTACAAGGCTAATTATGCCCACACCTGCTTCACTAAAACAATCTTAAAGCTCTCATGTCAAAGTGTCATATCTCAAATACATGAGTGTTTGATTTGAAGATTTAGGAGAGAATTTCTTCTTACTCCTTAATCAACTATTTGTAATATGAATTCAAGAGCTCTGAAAGGCAATTAATTCTGCCATATTTTCAAGACTACAGAAAAATCAATAAACAATCATATTACTCTGGAAGAGTCATTAACAGGTAAAATAAGTTGTTGAATAACTCGAAGAAAATTTTTCCAATTAACCAACTTCAGAGCACTTCCGAAAATCAAAAAAAAAAGGCCACTGGCAAGCTGACAATGACACTGTAAGGGCATTCATCAGACACATGTTCCTTACTTTCAAGTGCTGAACCTCTTTCAATGAAAAGATGATATGCAATTTAATAATAGGACCCTGCGGATCTCAAATTTCGTATTGAATCAAATTCCAAAGCAAATCAAGCAGGGGATTTTGAATTGGATCAAATATCAAATCAAATCACGTAGCTCTTCAAATTGTAAATATTACACTTCTTTGAACAATATATGTAAATATTGCAAGTCTCCATTCATGTATTAAACTCAACATCAACACATCTCTTTGTGCAAGCTCATAAAGGATGAGTTCAACACCTTGTTTTGAACTCATCCATTATTATCAGGTTTCTTGTGTACAGGAGACCTGATAATAATGGATGAGATCAAAACAAGGTGTTTGAAAAGTTTTCAAAAATGTCTAAATCAGAGTGATCTGAATCAAATCAAATCATCAGGATGATTTTGAATTGATTGAATTTTGATGCTTTGTAGGGCCATATTACATGTGACATACATGTAATGTTTAACCCTTAAATGTCTATTTCCGACATTTCCAACCTCAGAACAGGTGCCCTTAACATGCCACCATGAGGAGGTCCTGCTGACAGTAGACAAATTACCTAGCAGTGGTTTCCAGTCAAGTCTTGGTTGCCTTAACTGGTAGTGTGCTAAAAAAAATTCACAAGTGAATTGTAACATGAGTGGTTTTTTTTCTAAGATACAAAGCTACCAGCCAAAGTAACCTTACTTGTGCAAGATCTTGTTCATAAGTAATTGTTATTTTACAATTTATTGGAGTGTCAACAGGCACTCTCCAATGAATTGTAATAAAACAATTTCAAGTAAAGATATTTTCCTACTGCTGAGAAGAGGGCAAGCTACAGTGTAAAGCCACCAAAGTGGCTTTCAGCACTTTTCAGTAGAGCCATCAAAAGGCTTCTAGCACTCAAACCAGTTAACAGGCAGCCAAGACTTAACTAGAAATCACTGCAAAGCCATTAGACATATAAAGACTGTGGAATGGTGGGGATTCAGGACCCTTGTCCAGGCTCTTATGGATTTACCAACTAGCTAAATCCATGTATCCGCAATGAGTTTTGCTATTTTTATATTCATACACTACATTTTAAAAGCAGAAATGAAAATATTTAGGTATTCGGAAAAATACATAGCATTACCTTCTCGTCATGTTTTCAGTACTGTGACTACAAAAGAAAACAGAGAATTTTAACCTAATCATAACAGAGTTGTGATACAGTCAAATTTCTCTGTTAGATTTCCTCCCCACAATACAGTGGAGCCCACTTAATAGGATATCTTTTAACTGAATAATCCAGTTATTTTGAAAACAACTTCTCAACCTCAAACTATTTATCACACCTTCAGTACAAATTTAACATGTTAATTGCTTATGGGTTACAGCACAAACTCCTGTTAGTTGAATAAAAAAATGTTGTAATGTGTTGAGATATTTCCTTGACACAATCCTCCTTGTTTACAGACCTATTTAGCTGACCAATACAGGAATTTAATCAGTTAGAACTTGTTTTGAGTTCTAAGAGCTCTGTCAAACAAGACACAATAGAATAAATGTTCAGTTCATCTCTAGAATACAAGGGTGACCAAATCCCTGTTACTTTTTTATTGGGGTTTAATGACACTTTCAACTGCCAGAGTAATCTTGTGTCAGACAGTTTTACAGGTGGAGGAAGTTGAAGTACCCAGAGACAACCACCGAGAAGTGGCGAGCATCTGTAAGACTCCCCAATGCACTGACTCCACACAAACAGGGTTAGCACTGGTTGAAGACAAGTGCACCATCGACATGCAGAACACCTTAGTACACAGTACCACCGTACACCCACATGGTCAACTGGGAAAAGTACCTTGCCCATGGCCACAATGCAATTACTCCTGGCGGGGACCAAACCTTACGTTTGAAGTCCAATACTGAAACCACTTAGTCACCATGCTCCCTTGAATACTGTTAACTGGTAGAGTGCTGGAAGCCCTATTTTGGGCTTTACTAAAAGTTACAGGCAATAACTGTCTGTAGTTACATTCTGCCTGAGGAAGCCTTTATTGTCCCTGATATGAATCAGAATTTTTATACAATACCTTGCTCTCTGACATTTAATTGGATAGTGCCTATAAGGCACTATCCAATTAAATGTAAGAAAGCAGTATATGATGAGCTTTGATTTGTTGTCAGAAAAAACTCAGCACTTTACCAGTTAAATGAGTAATTTTCACTGGCTTCAAAAGATAAGTGGTTATTAAATCAATGGAGTTTCACACTGTACTGAAGAAACTCACCTAACAGAAGTGGAATGAAAGGAGATTGCATCTGAGATGCTATATTTGTTTGTTTCTCTTGTTTCAGTCTTGCTTTCACAAGGCTTTATTTTATTTATGTTCCCTTAACCCTTTACCTAACCTAAAAAGCAGACGACACTTGCAAAAATAATTCGTGAATAACTAATTTTTTTCATTTTATGTCTCAAAAACATAGGTTATGACCCCTCGTTGGAACGAGCTCGACGAGCTCGTTCCAACGAGGGGTCATAACCTATGTTTTTGACACAAAAAATGAAAAAATAATGAAAATTAATTGGCGATTTTTTAGAATAGCGCTGGCCGGTTTTGGCCGTTACGTTAGGTAAAGGGTTAACCAACTGGTGTACATGTATAAGTGTGTCATAATCTGATAGACCGATATGAGACAGAGAGCACTGTTTCAATCACAGCACTTTTTGAAAAGAGTTAACAACAAAGCACAGTTACATGCAATGGTTTCTTTTTTTACTGAGGTTCAATGACACTTTTGACAGCCAGTGTAACCTTTTGTTGCACAGTTTTCTGGGTGGAGGAAGCCTGAGTGCCTGGAGAGAACCACCGAGCAACAGTGATCAACTATCAGATTCCATAATGTACTAACTCTGCAGAAGCCCATTTAGCACTTGTTGAAGACAAGTGCATCATCGACATGCAGTATGCTTTAGTACACAGCACCACCAGGTCACCACATAGGCAATTAGGATTCAGTGCCTTTCTCTCTGACACAACACTGTTACTGCTGGCCAGAATCGAACTGTGGACCTTTCAGTTTGAAGTCCAATGCTCAAACCACTGTTATTTTATTAACCCTCTACACACTGATGTCAAAAAACTGGAAATTTAATCAATTCAATCTTGTTTGACAGACAGGGTTTTTTTTTCGACAATAATCCGAGAATCGATTCATGCAAAAAACGTATCATTACGACAGCAAATTAACCAATACAGGGCTAACATGACATGAAATGTCCTGATACTTACTTTGTCAATAGAGTTGTACAAATATGGCTGTCATTGGAACCAGTTCATTGAGCCAGTTCCAATGACATCCATATTTGTAAGGTTTTATTGGTAAGTATTGCTTATTTTTTTAAAGCTGTATTGGGTAAAGTGTTAACATGTGTTATTAGTATACAAGGGTTTCAATCGTGGTGGCCTCATGGGACCCTGGGACACTCATAGCAGGTATGGATTCTCACAACCATTTTTGGGAGAATCCAAATGGATTCTCCCAAATTTAGATGAAATATAAACCCTGGACAGAGCTCACGGATTCTGTCAAACAAGATCTCATTGGTTGAATTCCCAGTTGCATTGTGAGAAAAATTTGCAGCTTGAAATTTTATATCAATACAGGGTTAACCAGTATGTAATTGTATAAGCGGAATGTGCTATTATAATTATAGTTTTATTCTATCCACATTCAGTTAACATTAGTTAGAAAAAAATTTCGGAAATACACATGTTGGCAGCATAACTACAATTATCACTCAACAGTTCATGAAACACTAATACTTGATATATAGAATAGTTAAGGCTATAAACCAAGATGGCAAAAATTGTCTAAGTAACCTTGTGAGCTGGTTGAGGAATGTGCGCTCAAAAGGCAGTAAGATTTATACTGCACACAGTAAGATTGATATGTAAGCACTTTCAGAAAAAATTTCAAGTGTTTAAGTACCTGTAACAAAGTCATCCCAAACAAGCTTAAGAGAATTAGATGGAAAATTCAAGTGCCATTAAAAGGCTGTTGACACTATCAGTTTCCCATGAAAAACTTTGTCAAAGAAAAAAGGGCTGTGGTTCAATGCCTGCCAGGGATAACTGCATTGTGTCCATAGCAAGGCACTTAATCCTGACTGCCCACGTAGGGGCATGGTGGTGCTGTGCACTTAGGATTGAGCACTTGTCTTCAACCAATGCTAACTATGCTTGTGTGGAGTTAGTACGTTGGGGAGTCGGTCAACTGCTCGCCATTGCTCGGTGGTTCTCTCCAGGTACTCCGGCTTCCTCCACACGTAAAACTGTCCAACACGAGGAGACCCTGGCTGTCAAAAGTGTTGTTAAATCCCAATAAATATATAAATAAATTGTCCTGAATTCCCACTTGACTACATCCTGTACATATCAAGTTGCTTAGCATTCATTTCTAGTCAAGTCTTGACTGCCTGTTAAGGCAACCAAGACCTGATTAGAAATCACTGTACAGGTGATCTGTCTATAGTTAGCAGGACTTCCTGAAGATGGCATGATCAGGGCACATGCCTGGAGATCGCAAAAGCCTGAAATAGGTCTTTGAACATTGAGGTACATTTTGAACAAGTCTTAAAATTGCTTAGATAAGATTCATATTGTAAAAGAATGCCACTGCTGAGTTCATCAGCAGTGGTATTTATAGCATTCTGGTAGAGTGATACAAGAACAACTTATTCTGTTTTTTCCTGATGTGAATTCCCCTTTGGTACTATCAGCAAATATCAGTGAAGTCAGATACCAAATACCAAACCAATACCGAAATATACCCCCTTAAAAATACCGAAACCGATACCAAACTTAAAATTCCAATACCGCCCATCTCTTACATAATGGTGTACAGGCCTGCAAATAAGCAGTCTGTCATGCAGTTTAGTCCAATAGGTCAACTGTAATTATGTAATTAATCTATCATTCATCTATCATTATCTGAGTGCAGCAACATGTGTTGCCATATTTTACTGTTCGCTTTGAGAATTTAAATTGAGTGGATGGTTCACTTGCCATCAACCACTTCTAACTCTGCATGTGCAGGCTTAATAAGTAAGAGAGTCGGACAGTTGCTTGCTGCCACTCGGTTGTTTTCTCCGGGTGTGCAGGTTTCTTCCACCCATAAAACAGTCCAACACAATATGACCCTGGTTGATGAAAGTGTTAAATCCTTTAACTCTTAACCTGCTAGTATTTTCAAAAACCAATCAAACAAACAGTAATCTTAAAAACTGGGAACAACGACAACTGAGAACACATCAAAATCAATTTCAAATGTATGCTAACCACTTCAGTTTAGAATATTATTCAATATTTGAGAGATAATTTCACCGAAAGTGACTATTAGATATCAAAAATACTTTAAAATTTACGTATTTACATAAGAGAATGATGAGATGAATATTGCTTGATCTAGGATCAGAAAAGGTAGCATCCAGCTCCTATGTACATACACTTATGACAGTCTTTACTCGTCTGGGATTGTAACCCATCCTATATTTTTTTTAGTACCTCTTACAACTGTGCACATCAAAGAAGATGAAAGTTGAGGGGAGTGGTGAGAGAGAGGTGATGTTCCTGTTGAAATCTGATCCCAAGCTGAGAGAAACATGTTCTGCTAATTAGAAAAGCAATCACCAAAAACATGCAGTAATCTTCTAAACCGTGAAAACATTTGTAAAGAAAAAGGTTTCTTTTTATTTTTAATATATAATATATTATTAAATGTAAAATTTTATGCAATTTTATCATCAATAAATATGGTATCATCCATTTAGCACTTCGGCTGATGCCCATATCAGAATATATTTTATGTTATCTTTACCCTCTTCAATATACTGTTAGTTGGGCATAAAATCAATTATTTCCAAATGGAATAAAATACTGCTTTTTGATTGGCTGATAGGTACATTGTAACTTTTAGTCCACAGTATCTTTTAATTTATACACCATGGTTAATTACGGTGTAAAAACAGGAATACACAATATCGGGTAAAAATGGCTGAAAAATGTCCTGTTTATTTATATTATTATAGATATTTATTTAATAGCTCATTTATATGTTTGAAAAAATAAAAATATGGTTAATTGAATATTTTGAAGTAAATAAATTATTACACAAAAATTTTAATGAAAATAAAAAAATGTGCATCATGAAGGGATTATTTATTTATAGTGCTTTTTTGTTTCTGGTGTCTGCTTAATTAAAAATGGCGCAAATTAATTGTAAGAAATGTTTTGCAAGTCATACTGAAACTGAAATTTTAGAAAAGAGAACAAAAGTAATACCAGTAAACAGAGCCAAGTGCAATATAAAATGTGCCAATTTACTAAGAACATATTTATGGGGAAAAGGAGAGAATGTTGATTTTGAAGGCCATATTAGCAGCAGGATTAACAGAACGAAAGGATTTGGAAATAAATTTGTTATCCTTGTGTCTTCTGGGGTGGATAGGAATTTACACCAGTCTGGGAACTCATAGTCATACACCGTTCGGTTGCGTCTCAAGGGTAACTAATATTAACGGGTTGAGTGCTTGAGGCCACAATCAGAGCTTTCAAGAAAGTGAGGGTACCAAAGCAAGGGCAAACTTTTCTTTGCTCATATTCCATATTCAGTCAAGTGCAAATAATATTTTGTTTATATAAATTTATTTTATTACAAAATATTGGAGAGTGCCTGTGGGCACCTTCCATTAATTTGTAATACAACAAATTTTGATGAAGAAATTCAGAGCACCAAAAATAATCTAGCCCTCAACCAGTTGAATAAAAAAAAAAAATGAATGAAAATAGCAATTAATTAAGATTCAATGTTCTTGTTGTCTTTTCCAACAAGTAAAATTCTAAAGCATTATGGGCTGAAAAGTGGACAGGGGGCCTTTGACAGGATTGAGTCATAGTCGCTATACAGTTGAAATCCTGTCTGCTTTTGTAATCACAGCACTGTCCAGTTTCACAGTAGGTGCAGACAGGGGCACGCCAATGTGGGTTGTTTTTGTGTTGTTTTTTTTTTTGTTTGGTGTTTTTTGTTTTTTTTTGAGGGGGGGGGGGGGAAATGGAGGGGGGGGGGGGGGATTTAGATTCGAAATTTCTGAATATTAGTTACAGAAAAGAAACATTTGAACAAATGTTCTTCTGTTTAAATTCTTCAAATCAATGAAAGACTGCCAGAGATATTTCGGCGTTTCTATTTTATCTTGATGCAGAAAGGTACACATTCAAACATCGTCAGTTTTAAATTTATTTTGTAAGTGTATTAGAGATTGTTGAATTCACGGGAAATGATTATTAATCGACTAACCGTCGACTAATGCTGGCGATTAGTCGACTACGAAAATTGATAGTCATGACAGCCCTAATTATAACAAGGCAAAAACATGTGAACAAATTTTGGTGACCTAAAATAATTTAGCCCTCTACCAGTTAAGTCATTACAGTCGAAACAAATCAGGCTTACACCCCTGCGATTAGTCATCTTTGCGATGCCCCTGAGTGCAGATCTGAAGAGTTAATTTTCTTAAAGCAAGAACAGAATTGCAACACTCACTACACTTCACAGTGAACTTGAGGCTGGGTAAACTGTTAATAAGATATGAATGGCTTACAAAAAGTAATGCACATATGAAACAAACCAGTTTTCATATATGCATGCTAATTATCAACAGATTGTTCCCTGTTGACTGCAGCACAGTTCCTGATCAAATTAGTTTTGTTTTTGTCAATTAAGGTTATTATATTTGAAACTGGAAACAATTTCAGATTTGACTTTCTCTCATCCTGCCATTTCCTATAACAATCACTACTCTCTTGAATTCTTGCTCTACTTTGACCCTTTACCTTGCAAACCGTCAGTCAATATATTTTGTAGAAGATTAAAACACAAAGATTACTTAACATGTATCAGTGAAAATAAATTAGGCATAAAAAAGTTAAAAATCTGCTTCTCAGGCCCTCTTGCATTGTCTTTTGGTGAGCTTCATGCTCTCTTTTTATAACCAAAGCAAACTTGTAAAAATAATAATTAAATGCCCTGATACGTGTATTTTACCCAAGTTTATAAAACTGAACTGATAAATTTGTCCCTGGAGTGCACTCAAGGGATTAAATACACTACTACCCATGCTATTCTGTAGATAATGAGGTCCAGAACATAAAACAAACCAAGAACATGAACTTTTGCCGGCAAAGAAATAATTACAAAAATAAAAAATAAAATAAAAAACTGCCAGCCCACATGCAATTTTACAAAAAATGATCTGAAAAAAAAAGACGATATTCCTTATGTGGCCTTAAAGACGGATACTCCATAAAAATCTGGGCTATGTTTTCCATCTGATAATCAGTGATGAAAAGGTTGACTCCTTTTCATCACTGGCTAACTGTTGGCTAAAACTCAATAATAAACAGTTACCTGCATTTATTCTTACATTGACCAAGATCAAAACAGTCAGGATTTTCAAACTTTTTTTGCAGAAACTATCCCTGTGTACACAAATAAATGTTGTCAACTAGAAATCAAATTCAATTTGAATACACACTCCAGAATGTGAAGAGAAAGTAGTGCACTGAAGAATGTAAAGAGAAAGTAACACAGTAGACCCCTTTTTAATTGAATAGACACTTTACCAATGAAAATTATTCAATTAACAGGAGTATTCAATTAACAGGGATTGTGTCACTTTCTTGTATTCTAGAGATAAACTTAGCATTTATCCTATTATATCTTGTTTGACAAAGCTCCATGTGCTCTGTCAAACAAGATATAATAGATTAAATGCATGTGTTGGATGTACTGAGGCCAAATAGGTCTATAAACAAAGGAAAACTGGGAAGAGTCAGGGTAATTTCTCAACAGGTTACAAGATTTTTTATTCAATTAACAGGAGTTTACTCTATAACCTATATTCATTTAACAAGTCACATTTGTACTTGAGGTATGGTAAATGGTTTTGTGTAGGGAAATTATATTCAATTAACATGGTTATTCAGTTAAGAGATATCCAATTAAGTGGGCTCCACTGTATAGGAGGGTTTACATGAAAATTAAAGGTTAAGTGAAAACAAGAGGCCCCACAGGGCCTGAAGCGCTCATCTTGAACAGAACACAATTTAAACAGAGTCCAAGAATTAGTCTACATTAAACAAGCCATCTCCATAGGCTATACTGTCAATCCTTGTGTCCCTCAGGAGTGACAAAAATAATCTGGGCATCATGCCTTTTCTTTAGTTGATCATGAAGTAAAATGTAGAGCTCCCCTATGAAGCCCCTTGATACAACCTATGTGGATTAATCTTAGTTACACACCTCTAGAGGGTACTGAATACAAAATTTTTAATTATTCAGCAAAAAGGCCAATTCTGGCTCCCATAGAGAGCCCATATATTAACCCAGGCTCTTGATTTGAACACAGTGGAATCTGACTTCCCTAGAGATGTTGTGTACCGAATATGAAAGCATTCTGACTGTTGGATCTGAAGAAGAGAAGTTGTAAAGAAATTTCTTCGAATTGTACTAAGTTCAATTTCGGGCTACCATAGCGAGCCCAAATATTAATCTATGGATCCAATTTGAACAAACTTGAATCTGCCCCCCCCCCCCCCCCCCCTAGAGATGTTGTATACCAAATGTGAAAGCATTCTGACGAGTGGATCTGAAGAAGAAGATTTTTGAAGAAATTCCCTCATATTGTACTAAGTTAAATTTCATGTTACCATATGGAGCCCAAATATTAACCTAGGCACTCGAATTGAACAACCTGGAATCTGACACCAAATATGAAAGCATTCCGACTGGTGGATCTGAAGAAGAAGATTTTTCCTCATATTGCACTAAGTAAAAATTTGGGCTACCATAGTGAGCCCAAATATATACCTATGAACAAACTTGAATCGGACCCCCTTACAGATGTTGCATACCAAATATCAAAGCATTCTGATTGGTGGATCGGAAGAAGAAGATTTTTTAAATTACCCTCCATATTGAACAAAGATAAAACTAGAACTATCACTGAAGGTGATTAATACCCCCGCTTTGGGTTTTTAGAGGAATGCACTTCTGATCATGTAGGCGAAGGCCATAAGGAAATGTATACATAAAGATCATTTTTTGTTGTTGAAATTTGTATTTGCATGTGGCCTTCCACAGAACAGCACTGAATACTTAAAGAGTCCACACATATATGGTATACATTTGGAAAAACACATTTACAATGTGCAACATGTATTCAAAATCAGTTCATTAATGTAGGAGGAGTTGCACACACAAGAATCCCATTTGAAAACCCATAATAAATCCAAGTTAAAGGGAGATAACCTGGTTAAAATTGCCGCAGATCAAAAATTTGGGAATATGCGCATGTTCACTTAGTTGTGATAATGTTTGAAAGGTTTCGTCAAAATTGATTGATAAATGTAGGAGGAGTTGCACGCACAAGAATTTCATGTAGAAACCCCTAATAAATCTAAGTTAAAGGGAGATAACCTAGTTAAAATTGCCACAGCTCAAAAATTTTGGAATATGCGCATGTTCACTTAGTAGTGATGATGTCTGTAACCTTTCGTCCAAATTGATTGATAAATGTAGGAGGAGTTGCGCACACAAGAATTTCATGTAGAAACCCAAATTAAATCAAAGTTCAAGAGAGATAACCTGGTTAAAATTGTCGCAGATCAAAAAGTTTGGAATATTCACATGTTCACTTAGTAGAGATGATGTTTGAAAGGTTTCATCAAAATCGGTTCATTAATGTAGGAGGAGTTGCGCACACAAGAATTTGTTCGAACGGAAAGACATAATAAATCTAAGTCAAAGGGAGATAACCTGGTTAAAATTGTCGCAGATCAAAAATCTTGGAATATGCACATGTTCACTTAGTAGTGATGATGTCTGTAAACTTTCATCCAAATTGATTGATAAATGTAGGAGGAGTTGCGCACAAAAGAATTTCATGTAGAAACCCATATTAAATCAAAGTTCAAGAGAGATAACCTGGTTAAAATTGTCGCAGATTAAAAAGTTTGGAATATGCACATGTTCACTTAGTAGAGATGATGTTCGAAAGGTTTCATCAAAATCGGTTCATTAATGTAGGAGGAGTTGCGCACACAAGAATTTGTTCGGATGGAAAGACACAATAAATCTAAGTCAAAGGGAGAAAACCTGGTTAAAATTGTCGCAGATCAAAAATCTTGGAATATGCGCATGTTCACTTAGTAGTGATGATGTCTGAAAAGTTTTGTCCAAATTGATTAATAAATGTAGGAGGAGTTGCGCGCACAAGAATTTCATGTCCGGAAAGACGTACGGACGGACGTACGGACGGACGGACAGACGTACGGATGTACAGGGCGATTCCTATATAGCCCCCACTTCTTCGAAGCGGGGGTATAATTACGGAAGCCCAAATATTAACCTAAGGGACTTGGTTTGAACAATCTTGAATCTGACCTTCATAACAATGATGTATACCAAACATTAAGAGATTCTGACTGGTGGTTCTGAAGAAGAAGATTTTTAGAGAATATTACCCTATGTTAAAACTTTGAACTCCTGTAGAGAGCCCAAATATGACCCAATGAGCTTTATTTCAAAAAGCTTTTATCTGACCCCCCTATGAATGCTGTATACCAAATATCAAAAGATTCTGATGATTGGTTCTGGAGTAAAGATTTTTTTAAATTTTTGCAAATACGCTGACTCAGCATTTTTTTTATGCCCATTACAGAACACCACTAACATAACCAATGGCAATTTTTTTTACCATTCAATTCTACTGGTCCTAAGGATACTTCATACCAAATAACAATAACAGCTCTCTGTTCTGTGTGGTTTGGGAAATAAGGGCGTTCGAAAATATTTCTATTTTTAGCTCCCAGGGTTCCCATGGGGATGCTGGAATTTTTTTTTCTTTGCATGGGTCAAGTATTTATGACCCAATAATATCACAAACCAAATTTGGTTTATCCCAGACCATCGGTTCAGAAAATAGAAATTTTGGGCTGGAAAAAATATCTTACCCCTCCTATTACAAAGCCAAATATTACTTCACGATCTTTGTTTGAACAAACTTGATTCTACACCTCATATGGAAGCTCCATAGCAAATATCAAGTCATTGTACACACTGGTTCTTGAGAAGATTTTAAAAATATTTTGGAGCATTTTCCCCCACTCCCTCCCTATGGGGCTGGGCATGTTGAGTTGAAGAAAAATGAAATGCCCCTTTGGGACCATCACTCACAAAAACTTTCACTTGAATTGGCCCTGTGGCTTTGGAGGAGAAGACCAAAACATGATGTTGACGGACGACAGACGAAGGACGACGGACGGAGAGTGATGAGATTAGCTCAGCTTGACTTTGTCAAGATGAGCTATATAGTATGTATAGTCAGGTTTAACTGTCCTCAATGTGACGAAGACTAGCTGGAGCAACATGGTCATAATTTCCATATGACTCCCTCAATCATACAGTCCATATTGAATCGATCTTAGATTCTATTTTCTTGCATTTTTTTTTTGTTGAGGCCTTGATTTTGTAAGATTTTATTTAGGACATCTTGGCCCACCGATGTAATTGTGTCACAATCAGACCCCTTTTGTGATCACTGTACTGTAATTCAGTAAAAAAATGTTGCATTAAAAATATCACAAACTGAAAATTGTGAAGAATGACATGCCTGTCTCCATGCTAGAAATCATGTGCAGTACTGTGATCACAAAAGTGGTCTTTATCAGATCCTGACCTAATTGCAACACACCTACACAAGTATGTCAAGATTTCATGAATAAATTACTGTAAAACTAGGACCACATCAACAATGAAAGTGTTAATGACACTGTAGCTCAACTTGTCAAGACATGTACATGTATAGTATGTGACACAGCAATGACAAACATCTAGGTAATGACCTGATAACAAAGGTACATATAAAGTATTGTAACGGTCTGTACATAAATACTGACCGTAGCCTGTAACAAATGTATAGGTAAAGTATTGTAACGGTGGGTGACAGTCAGATGCTAAACTAGAAAAGAAATCTTTGAGTCCCAGAGTGAGTCTGACTGAACCCCAAAATATTTGTTCTCATAGCACAGTGATAACAAAGGCACCCCAAAACACACTCATTCCTGTCCCAAGATGAAAACAAAGGTACCCAAGAAGTTTCGTGAAGATCAGTTCATAAATACGAGCTGGATAGAAGGTGTGACAAAAAACTGACTGGACCTAATTTCGGTACAAAATGGCCACAGGCAGCCATCTTGAATTTTGGACCGCACTCAGAAACACTCGTTCTCTTCCCAAGGTGATAACAAAGATACCCAAGAAGTTTTGTGAAGTTCGGTAGATAAATACAGCCTCTAGCCTGAGCCGTATTGACATGTGCACTTACAGTGTATAAGTAGCACTAAATAAATCAAAATTCATCTAATTTACATAATTTCTGCACGAGAAAAAAACCCGTACTATATGTGATGTATTCCATTTTTCTAAACATTAATACAAAAATTTATTCAAATCAGAATTTTCATACAGAAGTTCTGTACAAAAGAATGATTGCATTAATTTTGGTACAAAATGGCTGCTGGTGGCCATCTTGAATTTCGGACCACACCCAAAAACACTCGTTCTCATCCCACGGTGATAACAAAGGTACACAGAAAGTTTCGTAAAGATTGGTTCATAAATATGGCCTCTAGCCTGAGCCGTATAGAAGTTGTGTACAAAAAACTGATTAGACCTAATTTTGGTACAAAATGGCCACTGGCAGCCTTCTTGAATTTTGGACCGCACTCAGAAACACTCGTTCTCGTCCCAAGGTGATAACAGAGGTACCCAAAAAGTTTCATGAAGATTGGTTGATAAATACAGCCTCTAGCCCGAGCCATATCGACATGTGTACTTACTATGTGTAAGTAGCACTGAAAAAATCTAATTTGCATAATTTCTGCACGAGAAAAAAACCTGTATTATATGTGATGTATCCCATGGTACTAAACATTCACGCAAAATTTTTTTCAAATCAGTGCTTTTAGATGGAAGTTCTGTGTAAAAATCTGATTGCACCTAATTTTGTACAAAATGGCTACCATTGGCCATCTTGAATTTTGGACCGCACTCAAAAACACTCGTTCTCGTCCCACGGTGATACCAAAGGTACCCAACATAACGATTGGTTTATAAATACGGCCTCTAGCCCGAGCCGTATTGGCGTTTGCACTTACAGTGCTGAAAGTAACACTAAATACATCAAAGTTAGTCTAATTTGCATAATTTACTTACGAGAAAAAAACCCGTATTATATGCGATGTATCCCATGGTACTAAACATTCTTACAAAAAATGATTCAAATCAGCACTTTCATATGGAAGTTCTGCGCAAAAATCTGATTGCACCTAAGTCTGTACAAAGTGGACGCCAGCGGCCAACTTGAATTTCGGATCGGACACCAAAACACTTGTTCTCATCCCGCGGTCATAACAAAGGTACCCAAGAAGTTTCGTAAAGATCGGTTCATAAATACGGCCTCTAGCCCGAGCAGTATTGGCATTTGTACTGACAGTGCTGAAAGTAACACCAAATCAATCAAAGTTAGTCTAATTTGCATAATTTAAGCACGAGAAAAAAACCCGTATGATATGTAATGTATCTCATGGTACCAAACATTCATACAAAAAATTATTCAAATGAGAGCTTTCATATGGAAGTTCTGTACAAAAAACAGATTTCTGCATCATCGGTACAAAATGGCAGCTGGCAGCCATCTTGAATTTTGGACCGTGCCCAAAAACACTCGTTCTCGTCCCACAGTCATAACAAAAGTACACAAGAAGTTTCGTGAAGATCGGTTCATAAATACGGCCTCTAGCCCAGGCCGTATCCAATTGTTGACGTACGGACAGACGGACGACGGGCCATGACAAAAGCTCAAATTTGGCTTCACCAAAGTTGAGCTAAAAAAGTAACTGATTGATTAGGTGTTACTTTTGAACTACTGTATTATATGGGTTAACAAAGGAACAAACTTACTCCAAAACAGGCAAACATTGTCACACTGACTCACATAAGTTAAAATTTGGGTTCCCATAGGGAGCCCAAATATTAACGTTGGGACTCAATTTGAAAAAAATTTGAATCTGAACCCCCCTAGAGATGTTACAAAATAACAAAAGATTCTAATTTTCTGGAGAAGATTTTTTTAATTTGTTAAAACAATTTATGGGTGCTATCAGTGGTGCCCCCTGTGGGCATGGCAACTTTATTTGAACAAACTTGAATTGACACATGATAAGGAACATGGCACATCAAATTTTGGTTCGATTTGGCTCAGTGGTTAATGAGGATAAGTCGATAATATAAAGTTCACATGGGATGGACAGACGACAGACAGAAAGTGATCACTTAAGCTCCCCCTGACTGTCAGTCAGATGAGCTAACAAAAAAGGCAACAGATATTCACTGTTGCATTTTTATTTAGACAGATGGGGTTCTACAGTGTTGTGGAAAGGAAAGTGGACAGAGAATTTTGACCAAATCATGAATAACCATGGTACTTCAATGGACTATTTTTAACTGGCAGAATGGCTATTCAGTTAATGGGTTCCCCCACAGTAATTCACTCTCCCCACACATAAAATGAAAGCAAGAAACACAGACAGAATACTGAATTGTTATAAATTGAAATTACACCACATGAACGTGGATGATTGTTCAAAAAACTAAAAATAGGAACCTGTTTAAGATGTAGCTATTAACCATGCAAAAAACAGTACCATGGAACATCTCTGCAATATGCCTGGAAGGCTGGAACACCACTTAATGAAATTGTGATTAAGTGTTGCTCCAGTTATATTTGTCATGAGGTTGTTTCAAGAGAAACCGGTAGAAGACTACTGCAATTCCAGTTTTTTTTGTTCCGTGTTCAATTTTTTCAGAAACCTGCAGGAGCTGGTAATTGATTTAGAATTAACAATCTGTCTTCATGAAGGATAGCTTGGGGAGTTAAATGATGTGGAACATAAGAACCTTGCCAATTAATACTGTTGATTTGATCTCATAAATTTCACAAAATTTAACAAACACCATACACATGTACTCAGCAAAGATGATCATAGTCAACCAAGGGATTAACTGGTTGGGTGCTAGAAGCCACTATCTTGGCTCTGTTGAAATGTGCTGAAAACAACATTACACCGCTTTATACCTTATGCATTTGCTTAATGTTTGCTCAGCAGCAGACCAAAGAATGCTTATATAAAATCGTTTTGTTACAATATACAGTAGAACCTGCCTTGAGAGACCACCCTTTTTGCCAGGCAATATCCAAAGCGTGGAAAACATATCCCTGCTTTCATTTTTAAACAATCTTAGAAAACCGTCCTTGAAAAGGCCCTCATAAGGCACTTTCCAATGATAGTGTCAGAAATTTCGTTGCTGATATAATAGAAATAAAATGGCCAAAAGGGTCTTCTGAAAGTTGCAACACAAATTTTTCCCGAGAGAAAAACACTCTTTCAGTTGAGAATCAAGTATTTTTGAAAAGCCGCCTAAACGTTATTAACTTTTTTATCGCTTCTCTCTATTTATTGCATTTTTTCATGAACCTGGCATTGTTTATTTCTTATCTGACACTCGAAATCAGAATATGTTATTATTGCTGTTGTGCGAGGCCTATAACATTTATGTGCACTCCACTGCGAATGTCAAGAATAGAATGATAAACCAGATAACCCTGCTCTCATGTGGGTTTAGATGGTTTAATCCAGAATGATAAACCAGAATATAAACTGCTCAATGAAGCAACCTGGTTATTATTCCGTTTGTCTGTGCATGCTCACAATAAACCAAGTAAAAGAGAATAGCTCACTGAAACGTACCCGAAATCTCTTGCCATTAAAATAAGTAAAATTTGAAGATGCTGAACCAAATTTCCCTTTCTGAATTACATAGACCTTTTGACCAATGTTCTCTTGAGTGAAATTTTCAGAATTTTTTTATCAAATCTACTCATGGCTGCTGTGTAGCAGCCATGACTAGATTTGTTGAAAAATAATTTAAAATTACTCAGTGGGTTTAGATTTAAAGCCCAGGACAATTCTACATTTTTTTTGCTCCATCATAATTCGATAACACAGTGACTATGCAGAAGTGTCTAGTGGTGACTTGGATGCCTACACTGGAAACCACTGCCAAGGCAAGGTTCCATAACTTCCATCAGCAAGACAACCAAAAGTCTGTGTGTTGAAATATGTGTTCTACATGTACATGCAAGACAAACAAGAGGCCCCAAGGGGCCTTAATTGCTCACCTGACAAGTTGTTCAAAGAAGTATTTTGGATCACATTCAGCTAATCATGGCTCATCAACACTTCAGAGGAATGAAGTCATGAAATTATTAAACGGTCCTTTTTTTCAACATAAATTCACTCTTAATTCCTTCAAAACGCATTTTGTAGTAATTTTCTTCCTTCGCTTAATTGATCCCTGGGGGGTGGGATTGGTGGTCATAGGGGTATTTTTTTTTTTTGGAGGGGAGGGGGGGGGGGGGTGGGGAAGTGTGAACAAAATCACTCTAAAATCTTGCAATATATATATTTTGCAGCCAAACATTTTGTAACATCTAACTGTACCACCCCCCCCCCCCCCAGCAAGTAAGGGAAGGGAGGACATAGGTTAAAACATTTTTGCATAAAACCACTCTAATTCATCTAGGAACTCGATTTTGAAAAGAATCGAAAAAAAAAATTTCGAATTTTGGTCCAAAATTTCCAAATTGTAACCGGACCCAAAATTTTCAGGGTATAAATTTTTTTTTTGTCTCGAAACTGAAAAAAATGCAAAAAAAAATCCACCTCCCCCTCCCACCCCCCAAATTTCCGAATTTTGGTCCAAAATTTCAAAGTCTGAACCTGACCCAAAATTTTCAGCCTGAATGGGGTTTTTTTGGTCCCAAAATTGAACAAAATGCATAAAAAACATTAAAAAAAATTTCTCTAAAATTTCCGTCGGAACCTGTGTAACAGTTTATCCCCCAAACCCCCCCGATAGGGGGGGGGGGGGGGGGGGGGAGATAAACTAGTTTATCTTCCCCCGCCCTGATTACCCCCCCCCCCCCCTAAATTTTGTTTACCTTCTTTTTCACTTACATTTTTTTCTCTTGTATTCAATCTGAAACCCATTTAAGATACCATAAACAGTTGGTACTAGTTGGAAAACTTGTTAATCATGGTTACAGAGGATATTTAAACTGTCGAGATCCATTGAGACAGAATTTTGTATTTCAGTCCAAAATTCTTAATTTGTTGCAGTAACAGTAGCCTACCTACAAAAATTTACAAGTGAATCTGTTGTATGACACAATCAGATACATCCACCAAAAAAAATTCAGCTGGAGGGGAAGATACCGTGACTACGACATCTTCCCCTCACCTGGGACTTCAAAAGTCAAAAAAGATTTCTTGTGTGAAATCACTATTTATCAATAGTTTTCATGTTATAAAACTGACTAAATCTCGGCCCCCCCCCCCCCCCCCCCCCCACACTTGGGACTTCAAAAGTCATTATTATTTCTTGTGTGCGAAATCATCATTTATGAATAATTTCCGTGATATAAAACTGTTTTGGCACTCGACCAGGTATCATCTGTTAAAAAAAAATTTCAGGTGTGGAATGAAAGATATCGTAACTAAGACATATTCTCCACACCTTGGACTTCAAAAGTCAAAATTTTTTCTCTTGTGTGAAATCAGCATTTATGAATAGTTTCCATGGTATAAAACTGTTACAGAACTCGACCAAGTATTAGTCTTCAAAAAAAAAAAAAATTTCATAAATGATAATTTCACACCAGAAAATTTTTCATTCACTTTTGAAGTCCCAGGTTGGGAGGAAGATATCGTGGTCACGATACCCCCCACCCCCTCCCCCCCCACCCCACCCCCCACCTGAAATTTGTTTATTTATTGAAGACTAATACCTGGTCGAGTCCTAAAACACTTTTATATCATGGAAACTATTCATAAATGATAATTTCACACAAGAAAATTTTCCATTGACTTTTGAAGTCCCAGGTGGGGGGGAAGATATCGTGGTTATGATATCTTCCCCGGCACCCCAAATTTTTATCTTGAAGACATAACACCTTGTAAAGTCTTAAAACACTTTTATATCATATCAAGTTTCTGTATGTTTGTCAATTTTTGTGTTCACATTATTTTGTATTGTTGACATATTCACTTGTTAAATGAATAAACACTTGAAGCTTAATGACTGTTAGTTATCATGGTCAAGTTATCTTCCCCCAAACCTGAATTTTTTTTTTTTTTTCATTGAAGACGTAATGCCTGGTTGAGACCTAAAACAGTTTTATATAATGGATAAAAATAAAAAAATGATTTCACACAAGAAATTTTTTTTTACTTTTGATGGTCACGATATCTTCTCCCCAAACCCCTGAAACCTGACCTTTTTGAATAATTTATTGAAAACTTGGTACCTAAAAAGTTTTCCAACTGGTACCAACCATACATGTATATGGTATCTCAAATGCGAAGGAAAAAAAATTCAGGTGGGGGTGGGGTGGGGTGGGGGTGGGGTGGGGAGGGGAGGAAGATAATCAGGGGGTGGGGAAGATAAACTAGGTTATCTTCCCCCACAGGGAGAAGATAATCTAGGTTATCTTCCCCCCAGGGGAGAAGATATGCATTGGGGGGGGGGGGGGGTGGGGGGGGGGAAGACACAAAATTTTCAGGCTAAATTTTTTTTTGTTCGTCTCAAAATTGAACAAAATGCATAAAGAATCGAAATTTTTTTTTTTTTTTACAAATTTTGGTCCAAAATTGTAAGTCCAAACCAGACCCAAAATGTTCAACCCTGGGACCCGATTTCAACAAACTTGAATCTGAGCCCCCTACAGATGATGTATACCAAATGTTAAAGGATTCTGACTGGTGGATCTGAAGAAGGAGATTTTTAAAGAAATTTCCTCATATTGCACCAAGTTAAAACTTGGGCTCCCAAAGGGAGCCCAAATATTAACCGAGGAACTTGATTTGAACAAACTTGAATCTGGCCCCCTTAGAGATGATGTATACCAAATATGAGAGGATTCTAACTGCTGAATCTGAAGAAAAATTTCAAAGAATATTCAACATATTGCACTGAGTTAAAATTTGAGCTCCAATAGGGAGCCCAAATATTAACCCAGGGACTCGATTTGATAAAACTTGAACCTGGCCCTCCTAGAGATGATGTATACCAAATATGAAAAGATTCTGACCACTGGATCTGAAGAAGATTTTTAAAGAAATTTCCTCATATTGCACGAAGTTAAAATTTGGGCTCCCATAGGGAGCCCAAATAATAACCCAGTGACTTGATTTGAACAGACTTGAATCTGAGCCCCCGTAGAGATGTTGTATATCAAATATGAAAAGATTCTGCCCACTGGATCTGAAGAAGATTTTTTCTGTATTTTATGGGTGATATCAGAGTTATGCTCCTTGTGGTGTCCCCCGTGGGCGTGGCAACTTTATTTGAACAAACTTGAATTGACATATGATAGGGAACATGCACACCAGATTTGGTTCAATTTGGTCGCGTAGTTTATGAGGAGAAGTCAATAATGTAAAGTTTACGCCAGACGATGACATCTAATAGTCATGTTGTGTGAAGGGTTAATCAACTGTCCTTTATTTCTCTGGTAACTTAATTATGCTTGGACTTTCCTGTATTAAATTTTTTAGTCCTGTGAAGATCTTGTGTGTCTAACAGAAAGTAAATATTTGGAGTTAAAGATTCTTTTGATGTTCAGGTGACATTTACGCGTATATCACTCTACCAATTAGTTCAACATCAATGTACCTTGTTCAGAAATGTTCTCTGAATCACATGCTTTGTTGCTGACAAGTTTGCACAGAAAGGACAAACATTACACAGACGACCATCACAATAAATATTCAGCAGGAAACTTTGTCTGAGATTGGAGATTTAACATTTGAAAAGAACTGATGGTACAATGTGTATGTACAATAATAGAGAAAATTACTATTATTGTAATTCCCCACCCCCTCCCCGAAAAAAAAGGTTTCTCCTTTTCACTACCAGGTGGAGTGAAAATGGTGAAGAGAGGTGACATTTTATATTAATGACAGAGATAATTCATGAATGTAAGCAATTTTAACACTCCTTATTTTTAAGGGCAATATATCAGGTACACTTTACTTTCGACCACTTAGCGGAACATGTACATGTAGCTTAACAATCCAGCCAGCAGTTTGAATGGCTGTTTCTAAATGTGTCTTGTATTAGACAAGGGCTCAATCCTTAAATCCTCAGATTAATGATAAGATATGATAACAACTACTATATACATACCTGTACACAGCTGCAGGTGACTAAACCACGTTTCTACATCATTGTTTGTTTGTTTGTGTGTTGGTGGTTAACGTCACATATTTATGCACCATGGCTAATCGTGACACAACATGGAGATGAAGTCAAGTTTAGTTAATCGTTGATCTACATGTTGCCCATTTTAGAGGACTTTCACCCCAAGCATTGGTGACTGGGTCCTATTTTACTAGTAAAGCGGAACTGGTTCTACATCATTGTTGACTGCAAGATCGATTATATACATCTGAAAATTGCTTTCGGAAAATACTGAATTGGGAAACATAAGTAGAGGCTCTAAAGAGCCTGTATTCGCACACCGGGAACTGCATATAAAAATGTGATTTCCCGTAGGCTTTCCATGGTAACTATGAGCAACAATTGTGGACATGTTTGCAACATTACATCAACATTACATGAGGATCATTGGTAGGTGTCCCAGTCCTCAATCATGTGAAGTTTCAAAACATTTGACTTTGTAGTTTCAGAGGGGAATATTTTTGCAAAATCCATCAATCAGAATCAGAGAATGTCTCTGGTGGCCATATTTTCCAACCAACGGGAACAAAAGGAGGATAATTTGTAGAGGGCCTCCTATAGACCATTCCTGCAATGTTTGGTTCAGGTCGGCTCAGGAGTTCCAGAGAGAAGATGAAAATGTGATTTCCCATAGGATTTCTATAGTAACTATAAGCCGCAATTGTGGCCATGTTTGCAACACGATCAACATTAAATGAGGAACATTGGTAGAGAGTGTCCCAGTCATCAACCACACAAAGTTTCAAAACATTTTGCCCTGTGGTTTCAGAGGAAAAGATTTTTTCAATTTCCACCAATCAGAATCAAAGAATGCCTCTGGCGGCCATGTTTTCAAACCCATGGGAACAAAATGAGGATCGTTTGTAGAGGACCTCCCATAGACTATCCCTGCTAGGTTTGGTTCACGCCTGCTCAGTAGTTCCAGAGAAGAAGATGAAAATTGATTTCTCATAGGTTTCTATAGTAACTATAAGACACAATTGTGGCCATGTTTGTAACCCGATCAACATTAAATGAGGATCGTTGGTAGAGGGGGTCCCAGTCATCATTTATGTGAAGTTTCAAAACATTTGGCCTGGCGGTTTCAGAGAAGATTTTTGAAAATCCACCAACCAGAATCAAAGAATACCTCTGGAATCCATTTTTTTCATGTGACGGGAACAAAATGAGGTTTGTTTGTAGAGGACCTCCCATAGACCATTCCTGCCAGGTTTGGTTCACACCGGTTCAGCGGTTACAGAGAAGATGAAAATGTGAAAAGTTTAGGGATGCCGTACTGTGGATGCCAAGTGATGTGATTTTAGGCCAGGTGAGCTAAAAACAACTACATATTTAGGAATATGTACATGCACAGGGTTCCAACATGCAAGGACCGATAAAATTCAAGGCCGTTTTTTGTTCTATTTCAGCATTTTTCAAGGCCCTACAATTGCCAAATTCAAGGATTTTCAAGGCTCTTCCTTCACTAGTCCTAACTTGGACCTCCAGTCATTACACCCTAAAAGGGAAGTGGGAGGAAGGGTAATAACCAGAGGGTCCTTGATAGGACTACGCCTTCCCCGATTCTAGCAAATAAAACAATATGTAGTTATGATTATGTGCTTTGTCAGCATTTTTATTTCATGAATATTCAAGGCTTTTTTGGGCCTTGTGACACAGTTTCCGGGATTTCAAGGCCTTGAATAACCTCTAGTCAAACTCAAGGTCATTCCTTGAATCCAAGGGCACAGAAACCCTGATGTAACGAGTCATATTCACGATATTTTTGGGAATTCCTTGTGCTATTTTAAGTCAGAAAAATGATACCATCACTGGCACCCAAGTTAACTTGTAGTGTCCAAATACAAAACACTCTTCAGAAGTGTGTAAAATATTGTTGAGTGTTACTCAACATTGAGACACTGAAATAAAGAGCTCACATTGTAACCCATTAGCAGGTTAAGCTAACTACCATGGCGCTAACCTTTAGAAATAATGCATTGTGATGCTTTTCCGTCTTCTGTCTTTTACTATGCCAGCCATGCTGTTTATGTCCTAAGTTAACAGAATTTCAACAACAATAAAGAGCAACACCTGACATGCAATCTCACTTTGGTAAGATCGTTCTAGTTGTTGCTATGTACTGTGGTGGAAATTCTGTTAAGACATTAACCCTTTGCATGCTGCTGGTAGAAATTCCCGCCAGGACAAGATTTATCTTGCCCCTGAAATAAGTATAATTTTGGCACATTTAATCAAATTTTACTCCGGTAAACTGAATGGATTTTTTCAACAATGATTTCTTGAGATAAATTAGATGAATTTTTTTCACAAAATCTAGTCATGGATAATTAACAGCAGCCAAGACAAGATTTTATGAAATATATCTTGAAAATACTCAGCGGGTTAAGAGTTAATGACATGCCATTCTACTCATACATGGATAAGAATGCACAACCAATGAGCCAGGTTAGTCTGGAGAGATTGTCAAGTCTGACAGGCAAACATGTTGGACTAGAAATCTAATTTATGTTGTACTATTTTGTCTTTTTTGTATTATTTTGTCGTAACCTGTATTTCACTGTCATAGTGGTTCTGTCATCTGATAAAAACAGTACATTACATCCTTCCTTTTTACAATACGGTACAGCCTATAACAAAGTACACAATTTCAGGCAACTGCATCATAATGCCAGATGCAATGATCTGGCAATAATAAAATGAAAGTGTCAATGACACTGTAGTTCAACTTGTGTACTTGTGCAAGACATGTACATGTATAGTATGTGACACAACAATGACAAACATCTAGGTAATGAACTGATAACAAAGGTACATGTAAAGTATTGTAACGGCCTGTACATAAATGCTGACCGTAGCCTGTAACAAATGTGTGGGCAAAGTATTGTAAAGGTGGGCGACAGTTAGATACTAAACTAGAAAAGAAATCTTTGAGTCCCAGAGTGGGTCTGACTGAACACAAAAATATTTGTTCTCATAGTACAGTGATAACAAATGCACCCAAAAACACTTGTTCCTGTCATAAGGTGATAACAAAGGTATCCCAAGAAGTTTCATGAAGATCAGTTCATAAATACAGACTCTAGCCCTAGCCGTATTGACATGTGCACTTACTGTGTATAAGTAGCATTGAATAAATCAAAGTTCATCTAATTTGCATAATTTTTGCACAAGAAAAAAACCTGTATTATATGTGATGTATTCCATGTTACTAAACATTCATACAGAAATTTAGCCATCTTGAATTTCGGACTGCAACCAAAAACACTTGTTCTTGTCCCAAGGTGATAGCAAAGGTGCCCAAGAAGTTTCGTAAAGATTGGTTCATAAATTCGGCCTCTAACCGTATTGGCATTTGCAGTCACAGTGCTGAAAGTAACATTAAATAGATCAAAGTTAGTCTAATTGGCATAATGTATGCAAGAAAAAAACCTGTATTATATGTGATGTATCCCATGGTACTAAACATTCACACAGAAAATTATTCAAATCAGCGCTTACATATGGAAGTTCTGCGCAGAAATCTGATTGCACCTAATTTTGTACAAAATTTCTGACCGGACCCCAAAACACTCGTTCTCGTCCCACGGTGATAACAAAGATACCCAAGAAGTTTCGTAAAGATCGGTTCATAAATACAGCCTCTAGCCCGAGCCATATTGGCATTTGCACTTACAGTGCTGAAAGTAACACTAAATAAATAAAAGTCAGTCTAATTTGCATAATTTACGCCGAGAAAAAAACCCGTATTATATGTGATGTATCCCATGGTACCAAACATTCATACAAAAAAAAATTATTAAAATTGGAGCTTTCATATGGAAGTTCTGTGCAAAAATCTGATTGCACCTAATTTTGGTACAAAATGGCTGCCAGCGGCCGTCTTAAATTTCGGACCGGACCCCAAAACACTCGTTCTCGTCTCACAGTGATAACAAAGGTACCCAAGAAGTTTCGTAAAGATCGGTTCATAAATACGGCCTCTAGCCCGAGCGGTGTGTGCAGCACGATGGACAGATGGATGACAGGCCATGGCAATACCTCAAATTTGGCTTCGCCAAAGTTGAGCTAATAATAATCTTGTGTTATGAAGATGATATTCCCGCATTCAAGTTGTTGCCTCCCAGGGATTAACACACCTATTTTGGGAAAGGGTCCTGGTCCCTAGAGCTGAAATGGTTTAAGTGTTTTCATGATCGATTAATTACATGGAATAACCCTAGTTAACTGATTTAACCACTTGCTCTAATAGGTAGCAGAATAATTTTTGTTCTGTTGAGGATTTACAGCATTAACCCTTTACCCAACATAATGGGAAAAACCAACCAGCATGATATACAAAAATCTCCATTCAAATTTTATTATGTTTGAAAATTTTTAGTAATTCAAGAATTTACTTTGCAAGTATCCACATTTGGTCAAGGGTTAAGAATGACCATTTCCAACTACTGATACAGTATAATGATCATGCAAGTGAACGAGTATGTCAGCACATAACTTGCATGCTTTACTCTGTCCCATATAATTTATGTGGGTAAGTGACAATGTTTGCCTGTTCTGGAGAAAGTTTGTTCCTGTGTTAACCCATATAAGACAGTAGTTCAAAAACAATGGTTAATCGATCAATGACTTTTTTGATCGCTCAAGACATTGATCATGGGTTAGTAGTAGTAACAATATATTTTATTTCAAGAAAGATACTTCATACAAGCATGTTACAAAATTAGATGCTGAAAGGATTGCGAAGTATGGAAATTGGATTCAGCAGCAAGCTGGAGCTTATGTAAGTTATCTCCACCAATAAAGAATATGCATTAATCACGGGTTAATCAATCAATCAGTTAACCGTTTCAGTTCTACCGGTCTCTAGACCATTTTGGAAAATGTCTGATAACATCAAACTGAATATTCTGATGATTCAAGACCAAATGAGTATTCAAAACTTGTTCAAAAATAGATGTTTCATACATTTTGATGAAGAAACTGCCAAGATACTAAACTGCTTTGATATGTACAGAAAGAAGTAATCAACCACTGCTGGTGTTAGCACTCAGGTCATACAGATTGAGAAGTTTGGGTTTGAAATGGAAAAAAATACCACCTAATTATCATTGGGAAGGGGACCATTATCAGCCCCTGTGTACCACTGTGTAGACCCCTGCCTCCTCTCCAGAAAAAGCCTTTAAATGAATTGTGTCCCCCTAAATTACTTTCAAGAAATTATGTGCATTTTCAATTTTTCATACCTCAAAGCTTGATGAACACTCCCAAACATGTATATCTTGTTTTGTCAATTTGTTGTTCCTAAATACTGTAACATTGTGGTAAAATTATGGCAAAGATATGACATTATTAACTGGCTGAGTGCTGGAAGCCACCAGAAGGACTTTCAGAAAAATTAGGGTATTGGTGCAAAAGCCAACATTTCCACTCCTCATGTTTCATATTCGGTCAAACCCAAATAATATTTTAATATATATTTGTTTTATTACATGTTATTGGAGAGTGCCTGTGGGCACTGTCCATTAATTTGTAAAACAACACATTTTGAATACTAGTAACAAATTCAGACCACCAAATATACTCTAGCCCTCAACAAGTTAAGAAATTCAATTTATAGTACAGCCTACAACAAAGTATACTGTTAGGCGATATTTTTTTTGTTAATGACGCCAAATTAGCGCCTTATTTTGGCGATATTCCTATAGCATTAAGGCGATATTTTCAACATGCTGTGGCAAATATCGCAAGAGAAACACACGTGTGGTGCGATATTTTCATAACTATCATTCATAATTTTTTGGATGAAAAGAAGAGGTGCGAATACTTATAATAATGTGGATGATTTGAGCCAAGCAAAGCTTTTTTATTTTAAACAAACTGACGTAGTCAATGTATTCATTGATGTCGATGCAATTAAAGCTCGGCTCGAGAGTATGTTTATGTAATTGCAGTTTTAACTTTTATAAATATAAAGCTCTCAATCTTTAAAGTCAAAGAGAGAGGGGGGAATCTTCATTTCGCGTTCGATAACGACGATATCAAGCACAAATTGGGATGATGTAAAATGAAATAGAAATATTTGTGAAAGCAACGAAATGTGTAAAATGAGCTGATTAAAATTTATTTTAAAAAAGGAAACAGAAATCCCCAAGCCCCGCTCTTAAACTACATCTGATCAGACTGTGAGTTCAGTTTGGATGTGCAAAAGACCATATTTCCAAATCACAGGTTAAACGACTCCGTCTGTGATATGTTTTGGACACATTTTAAAATATCTATTATCAATTTTAACAAAATATGAAGTACTTACATGTTTGTTTGAATCAAATTCCACAGTGAAAAATATCCTTCATAATCCTTTGTAATATTCGAAAATTATCCGTAATAATATACACATAAGCAAGAATACATCCACCCAGCAGTACAAACTGATGAACTGACTGGAAAATACTGTGTTATATTTCAGGATTGTTTTTTAGTTTCGTGCTTTTTAAAACATGTCTTTGTGAACTTGTTTGTTTTGTAATTGCATTGAAATGATCGTTGTTAACAATTATTTGAGTGTTTATGTTTGTTTACTGTTTAGCATTGATATGACTTCACCAATTCTTTGTGCTTTTTTTAACTGAAATGATTACTATTAATAATTAATCAAGTGTTCTTTTTAATTTAGTAACTTGATGTGGTGTAGGTGTTGTAAATAATATAAATATACTGTGAACAATATAACAAAAATTGATTTGGAAGTTAATACATTATATAAGGTTTTTGATTTCATCATCTTAGCGTATTTGACCTGCCAAACCACGACCAACTGACGCGTTATTCCCATAAAAATATTGCGATATTCAGATACGAATGTGACGTAAATATCGCACAAATAGCGCATTATTAGTGTGACCAGGTTTCCACTTTACTGTAGTCTGTACTGTAACTGCTCCATCAGCTTTCCCTTTATTACAGACTTTAGTGTAAATTACATGAAGCTGTTCTTGTAAATTCCATATAAAAGGAATTACCCAGCAAATAATCTACATGTAATCAACCCACCCCATCCTGCACAAAAAGAAATTAAAACTCCAAATGGCATGAGCAAAAAGGCATGATAAAGGATGACCAAAAAACATCCCTGGGACATGTTCCTTTCAAAGCAAAATTCCCCACATGCAGATGCCAAATTTGGGCTTTGGATTTTCTAAAATGATGAAGTGCACACTCTCACCTGCCGACGAATAGTGATGTCGCAATTATTAATTTAGAAGAAAAATGTTGGCAATCACGATTATTTGGAAATGACACCAAGAGTGAAAATGCCATGACTATTATCAATTTTAACTGAAATTGCAGGACAACACTATTTTTCATTGAATATTCAGTCATCATTAGTATTTGGCAGGTGAGGTGAGAGTAGTGCCAAAATACAGGCAGATATAACCAGGCTTGTCATTTTAAGGTGAGCGCTCACCCTCTATTGCCCACCTGAATTTAAAAAAACAACAGGGCTCATATTTCGTTGAGAATCCAAGAATCAATTCACACAAAGATTTGCACAATAAAACCAGCGACAATCCATGTATATTCTCGCTGCATCTGCACTCGGATTCTCATGAAAAGAATTGAGTCAATTTAGCCCTTAACCTAACATAATGGCAGCAAATTACCCAATACAAGGCTAACATGATCTGAAACTAACATGAATCCTGACACTCAATAAAACTGTACAGATATAGCTGTCATTGGAACTAGCTTAATGTGCCGGTTCCGATGACATCCATATTTGTAAGGGTCTATTGGTAAATATAGTTTGTTTTTTTTTTTTAAATTATCAAATTCAGTTTATGTTTTAAAAAATTAAAAAGCTGTGTTTGGTAAAGGGTTATTGTGTGTTATCAGTATACAACAGGGCTTCAACCATGGTGGCCTCAGGATCCTGGGACACTCTTAGCAGGTATGGATTCTCAACCATTTTCGTGAGAATAACCAAATGGATTCTCCCAAATTTAGATGAAATATAAGCCCTGAAACAAGAAGAGTGGTAAATGACCACCTGGAAAAATTTGAAAAACTATGTGATTCTAAAATCTGTTTGCACAAAAAAATCTAATGAAAACAATCCAGGTCACCATTAACCATTAGGGACTGAGTAATTTCTAGACTTTTTACAACACATCTTGCTAGTCTAGTGGCTTACAGTGACTTCCAGCAAAGTTTTGGCTGCCTCTTTAGGCAATTACACAATGTAATTGTTACGTTAACCCTTTACCCAATGCCCCCGAGATCCAAACTTTTTATTTTAATTATTGTTTTTTTTTTGTAATCTTTCAAAAAATTTTAACAAAACTTTAATCATGTGACACCTCATGGGAACAAGCCCGGGCCAGCAAGCTCATTCCAATTAGAGGTCACATATGGTTTGGTTGAAATTTTTTGAATTTTTTTTTTTTTTTAACTGCTTAATTTGAAAATTACATGAGCAGACGTGGTCGATTCGTTATAGTATGTGGAGAGAGTATTATCATTCAATCATCTGCAGAGTGGAGATTCCATCTGAGAAATAATTACAAATTGTTGCAAAGCATAACAATCAAAAGCAAAGTTCCAGGCAATGGACCTACGGGTTAAACCAGAGGTCCATTGGCTGAAACACTGCTCGTTTTTTTTTGTCCATATGTACAGAATTTGAAAGTGATACTCTTGGTGATAATTCCACTCGATGGATGATTTAGTTACAATCCACTCTTCACACACTGTAGGTAAAGGGTTAGCCCTTTACCTAACATGAAAGGCAGATGACACTTGCAAACAAAATACTTTAATAACTATTTTTTTTTATTTTTTGTGTCAAAAACATAGCTTATGAACACTCATTAGGACAAGCTCATTGAGCTTGTTCCAATGGGTTGTTGTAAGCTATGTTAAAAAATTAAAACTGAATGGTGATTTTTGTGAATAGCGCTGGCTGGTTTTGTCCTTTTTGTTGGGTAAAGGGTTAAAGTACTTGTTCTGAGACCACAAAGAATGCCAAGGTCAGATAAAAACCTTTTGTCGATTAACTGTTCCCAATGGATCATATCAAAGTAAATGCTATGGTAGAGAGTTTTCTGTCATAGTGAAATGACTGTTAGACTACATGTATGATGGGCAGTTGCCCCTCTGAACCTACATGTATTCCAAGAAGGGCAATAATTGCTTTCCTGTGATTTTCCAAACTGGCCAATAAAAACTTTGCAATTATAGGTATAGATCAAGAATATCATCTCATGTTAGCAGTTAAAAACATTTTGATGCCCTGCCAGCTTCTCTGATATCTCCACACACACATTTCACACATGCACAGTATGCAGACAGTGTACCAGTAATTCACCAAACACTTTGATGGAAAACATTTGCATTGCAGCATGTTATCAATGCAGAGAGATACCTGGATAGGTACATAATCAAACAAGTACTTCGCACAGGTACTTTTTGACAAAAAATTCTATTAACCTTTCAACCATCTGAGAGTTGAATAAACTCTTTGTCTACTAGAGACAAATTTTTAAAATGCTTTGTTTGCAACAGAGGTGCATTACAGGTTGTTAACAAAATTTATCCTCACAAATAGAATCAGTCCCCTCTGATTCATTGATTTCTTGTTACCAAGTAGGTTTTCAAAACCTTTTACCTAACGAATCAGCTGCATCCACATGCATAATATATAAATTCATCAGTAGAAAAAAATTATTTTTCAATCAATTTCAACAAAACCATATCAGGTGACCTCTCATTGGAACGAATTGCTATGGTTGAAAAAAATATTTAAAAACATATAAAAAATAATATTTAAAATAAATTTTCATGTTGTCTGCATTGGGTAAACGGTTGCGAAATAATGCAATACGAATATTAATTGACTGAAAAGCTTATTCAACTTGCTTCTTTATTGGGGGTTCAGGAAACTATCAAAAAAGGTTACTCAAGGCATGTTTGAGAATAGAGGTACAATGAACATTGTATGTAATAGGAGGAAATGTGATCGAACTGGCCAATCTTTGCTGATTTGTCGCATAGGCTAATCCAATGAAACTGATGCTGCATCAAACTATGTGGCACCTTGTAAATAAAGTAAATGAAATTGGTGCATCCATAAAAACAAAATCAACCACTCCAGGCATGTAAATTTCAAAAACTGGTAGAACCCGAAAATTTATTCACAGAATTGTCTGGGAACACCATAGAACCTATTTAAGGGTTTCAGACAAGAATTGCAATGGGAACCACTTTTCAAATATTTTGCTCTGGTTCATTCATCTTTTCTATTTTGGATGTGCTTCAGTTCAAGATGGGCAAAGAATGTTAACTTTATCATCAAAGATATTTATCTAGTTATTTATTTCCTTATTGGAGTTTAACGACATTTTCGACAGCCAGGGTCACCTTATGTCGGACAACAGTTTTATGGGTGGTGGAAGCCAGTGTAACCGGAGAAAACCAAAAACCAACGAACAACTGTCAGACTCCCCAACGTACTACACGTAACTCCACACAAGCAGGGCTAGCATTGGTTGAAGACAGGTGCACCATCCAGGTGCATTATGCCTTAGTACACAGCGCATTCGTGCCCCGAGGGCAATCAGGATTAAGTGTCTTTTCCAAGGACACAACACAGTTACCCCTGGTGAGGATCGAACCATGGACCTCTCTGTTTGAAGTTCAATACTATAACCACTGAGCTATCACACTCCTGACCAACAGTTGTAATTTTGGACTGCACGATTTTTTAAATAATACCTTTATTAAGTTATCAACTCAAGAATTGTGCAGTCAAAAGCTACAACTCTTGTTCACTGGACACTCACTTAAGTCGGGAATTTTCAACATGCTGCTAAAAACGTCATTTTGATGGCCAAAAAATAGCGTGATTCTTTTATCCCAAAAGCCGCCAGAAGTCTCCATTTAATAACTAATTAAAAAAGTTTCTTGGAGATTCTTCCCCACTCCCCCATCATTACTTGTGCTTTCATTAGTATCTCAACACTTTTAATAGGTGGTGGTGGTGGAGGGGGGGGGGGGAGGAGGGGGGGGAGACATCACAGAATTATCAGCACTGTCTGCCTTCCAAACTGCTTGAAACTGTACTTTATTCAACTCAACTGATGGAACTACAGACGTGGATAAAGGATGGTGGTTTATTGTTAAATTGCAGCTGGAAACATTAATTTAATCCCAGAGAGTCCCAACATATTAATTCAATAACAATAAACTGGGAATACAGTACAACAGGTGTTAATTTATGCACCCTTCATTGTCGGTTCGGGGGCTCCATTTCCATGGCAAAGCATGTGTGTAATACACTCTGATTTCCTTTGTGCAATGTATTTGTGTAAGTTATCTCAAGAGTTTCAAGCTTAAGAAAATGATTTCTTGCCTTGAGTTTGTTATAAAATTATATGTGTGTCATAGTAAAGCATTGTCTCTAACACTGTTAATGACGTTATTCAACTCAAGTAAAAACCTGATATGTGAGAAGTCAATTTTGTCACCTATTTTCATGGTATTCTGGTGAATGCAGTGCTCGAACGTGACCCCAATTACTTGTGTTGCTATTTTGAAAAAGGGGTATCATGACTCTTAAGTTTCAAAATAAATGTAACTTTATGTTGTTTCTCTCATTATTCTGAGAAGTGAAGACCTGATTAGAGATTTTCATTATTTAATTTGGAAACCGGGACGACCAGTTTTCTGTAATTGTTTCGGTAACTGTTTCGGTCTCAATTTCGGTTTTGATAACAAAACCGAAAATGAACCAAATTTTCGGTTAACTGCTCAGCTCTAGCCAGTGGTGGCCATGTTTTTCAATGAAATGCAGAAAAATTTGATAACGCCCATCTGGACATCATAACAAAGTTACATATAAAACTGAAAAAGATCTGGTAAGAGGTGCAGCATGTAAGGTGCTAATGGAAATATTGACAATTTATATGCCAAATCCAAGATGGCCACTGCCTGCCATATTTTGCAACAAAATTCAGAAACATTTGATAGCTCCCATCTAGACATCACACCAAAGTTACATCTGAAATTCCAAAAAGATGGATTAAGAGATGCGGCCTGTATGGTGTGCTAATGGGATTGTTGATAATTTATATGCCAAATACAAGATGGCCACTGGCAGCCATGTTTTTCAACAAAATTCAGAAAAATTTGACAGCTCCCATATAGAAATCACACCAAAGCAAAATATGAAATCTGAAAAACATCAGGTGGGAGATGTGGCCTGTAGGGTGGGCTAATGGAATTGTTGTACAATTTATATCCAAATCCAAGATGGCTGCTGTTGGCCATGTTTTTCAACAAAGTTCAGAAAAAATTGATAGCTCCTATCTAGACATCACACTAAAGCTAGATATGAAATTTGAAAAAGATCAGGTGAGAGATGTGGCCTGTAGAGAGTGCTAATGGAATTGTTGACAATTTATATTCCAAATCTAAGATAGCTGCTGGTTTTACGAAATTAATTAATAGCTCCGATCTAAACATTGCCCCAAAGCCACATATGAAATTTGGGACTGATCGGGTGAGAGCTGCGGTCTGTAGGGTGTGCTAAAGGAATTGTTGGACAATTTATATCCAAATCCAAGATGGCCACTGGCGGCCATGGTTTTCAATGAAATTCAGAAAAATTTGATATCATCCATCTAGACATTGCCCCAAAGCCATGTATGAAATTTGGAACTGATCGGGTGAGAGCTGCGGTCTGTAGGGTGTGCTAAAGGAATTGTGGTCAGACAGGAGAAATATATGGACATATGATGGATTGCAACCCATCCCAATAGCTCCTACTTGACTTGATCAAGTTGAGCTAAAAAACAATGTACATGTACATGTACACCTATTGTATTTATTTATTAGTGTTTAACTGGTAGAGTGCTGGAAGACCATATTTGAGCTTTATTCTGAAGTGCTAGTATCACTATTTAAAAGCTTCATATTCTGTGAATGTGCTTCATATTATCTTTGAAGTGAAATTATTTTGTCTGTGTGAATTTGCCTTTTTACTATTTATGGGAAAGTGCCTATAGAACTCTCCCATAAATTTCAACAAGACAAAAAACCTGTGAACAAATTTTGACATCTAAAACTAATTTAGCACTCGACCAGTTATTTATTTATTTATTGGGGTGTAAGGTCATATTTCTACACAATGGCTAATCATGACCATGACAGTTTTACGGTTGGAGGAAGCCAGAGTTCCCGAAGAGAACTGCCTAGCAAAGGCAAGCAACTGTCAGCTCCCCAGCATACTAACTCCACATAAGCAGAGTTAGCATTGGTTGAAAATCTAAATTTTATAGTAAATTTCCTTTCTTATTATACCTACCACAATTGTTTACTACAGGCTTGCACTACAGTGGAAGTCCCTAACTCGGAAAATAGACTCTCTATTTTGATCTTTCCCAAGGGATTTGGGAAAGAAAAGTGGTGCAAAAGAACCAAGAAACAAGCCAAGACCAATACCAGGTCTGGACCTGCGTCGCTGCATGCAATTGATTACAGAGATGAACAGACTTCAAAGTATCGGCAAATAGGAAGTGGCTGCACGGCAGATCTGAAAATTAGATACACGATACAACTCATCATTATGAAGCAGCAGACCAAATATAAAATCATTACTTTCATAGAAGCCAAGAAATCTTTGACGGAAGAAGTGTTTCGGATGGACTGACAGATGGACTGATGGACTGACTGACTGACGGACGGTGTTGAGCGGTTACTAGACCTGCTCTGCCACTGGCGACGCAGGTAAAAATAAGCCAAAACTGGGTCGAGTGCTACAAGTGCACACCCAGTAGGGGATGCTCTTCTCCAAGTACAGATCCACGGCTTCCAGTACCAGTACGCAGACATGTAACTAATGAATCATTCTTTTGAATCCACCAACATTGGAGTTAAGTGATCAGCAGGGAGGAAGGATTCTTACCTGAATAAGAAGATGGGAGGGCCTCTATGTAAACAATTGTGGTAGGTATAATAAGAAAGGAAATTTACTATAAAATTTAGATTTCTTATCAACCTACCCTACAATTGGTTACTACAGGCTGAATAGGCAATAAGAGGAGGGAATCACATAACCCGACTCCACTGGAACCGTGGACAGAAGAAGAGTTCCCAAGGCCTATCAAACCATAGCATCACAAACATTAGTAAAAGACAATGAGAGATGAGGCGTATGGCACTGTGTGACGCACAATCATAAAGGACAGTAAAACAGCACAGGGCTGAAACTGACCTTGAAGCCTAATAGCTAGGGTAGACAACAGCCTGAGCAGAAGAAAGAGGGCCCAAAGAAAAAAGGTCCTCAGACTGCACCTGCAAGTGACGCAGATAAAAGATGGAGAAAGTAGAAGCATTTCTCCAGTAGGCTGCCTGCATAACATCCGACAACTTGACAAAGTTAGCATAAGCCCAGGAGGTACACAAGGCACACACCTTGTGGGCAGAAATACAATTGGTAATACAATCCTCAGTCGCTAGACAAGCATAAGCCGTGCGAATAGCAAGACAAATCCATCGAGAAATGGATTGAAGAGAGATCTTCTGTCGACCAGAAATAAGAGACAGAAAGAATCGTTTCCTGCCTTTCCTAATGAACAACGCCTGGTTGAGATAAATGCGAAGTGCACGAACTGGACAGAGAAGAGGGCGATTACCCTCAGCCGAAGGAAGAGCCCTGATACAGATAGGAGGTGGAGTTGTTTCTGGTATCTGATTCTTGGCCAGAAAGGAGCAATCAGTAGTAAAAGTAACACTGTAGGCAGAGCTCCTGAAAAAGGCCGGATCAACAGAGAGGGCATGAAGCTCATTAACCCGTCTGGCTGAGGCAAAAGCCATCAGAAAAGCCGTATTGTATGTGAGAAAACGCATATCAAGCTGGGATAAAGGTTCGAACGGCACCCCCCCCCCCCTCCCTCCCCCCAAAGCAAGGCAGCACCCAAGAAAGATTCCATCTTGGGGTAAGCTGCAAAATTCTTGGCCTTCTCAAAGAAAAGTGCCAAATAAGATTGGAGAGGTATGGATTAGTGTCGATACGACGCTTTCCCACATATGAAAAGGTCTCTGAAAACATGGACCTGTACCATTTGATGGTAACAGGCTGGAGACCCCGAGAATCAAACAGATATACTAGAAACTCCGCAATCTGTGTTATCGAAGGATTGGCATAATCAACAGAGCGATCAGCACACCATCGACAGAAGACCTTCCACTTAGCCGCATAGGCTAAACCAGAGGAGTGCCGCCTTGAAGAAGAAATGCACTCCACTGCTTGTCTCGAAAAACCTCTACAGAGGAGACAGGGCCTGACAAAAGATATGCGTGATGGCACAATGAAGTCAGTTCGACGTGAACCTCCTCGGGTGAACTTGGCAGAGAAGGTCGCAACATAGAGGGAGACGTGCCAGAACCACTGCCAACAGAGAGCCGAGCTGATTGATCAACACCCGTTGAGGCAACGGGGGAGTGATCAAAATGATTCGACAACTTCAGGTTCTGATCTTGGCCAGAACCTGAGGCAGAATCGGAACCGCAGGAAAGCGTAGCCGACAAGACAGTTCCAATCGAGTGACAGAGTGTCCACGGCAAAAGTCAGAGGATCTGGACACGGGGACACGAAAGTGTACACCAGATGGTTCCAACGGATCGCAAAGAGATCTATATGGGGATGACCCCAGAGATCGCAAAGCGACTGGAACACTGCCCTGTGAAGCATCCACTCGGTGGAAATGACCCTGCCCTGTCAGGACAGGAAGTCGGCTAGGATGTTCAGATGACCGGAAATGTGACGAACAACCACCCCGGTGTTGACATCCTGAGCTAGCAGTACAAGATCATGAGCCAATTCACACATGGGAACTGAGTGCGTGCCGCCCTGGTTCCGAATGTAAGTGACCACTGTCGAATTGTCGGACACAAGAATGTCCGGACGATTTGAAAGGTGGGGGATCCACCGCCGGAAAACTCAGACGAAGAGCAAGAAGCTCCTTCTGTTTGATGTGAAGAGCTGCTTGATCCTGGTCCCATACACCTTGAAGGGAAAGACCTAGAGGATCCATTGTTGCACCCCATCCGAGATTGCTGGCATCTGCCGTCAGAACACGATCAGACATGGGCAAGTCCAATAGAACTCCCCACATAATCCACTGAACATCTGTCCAGGGAAGAAGGTGACAAGGATGAGAGTCTGGTAACTGAAGCACCAGATCCAGAGGATCGACATTCGGCCTCCAACAACTGAGCAGAAAGTGTTGGAGAGGTCTGACATGCAGCTGACCGAGAAGAATGAGATCCGTCACCAAAATGCAGAGTCCGAGCAGCCGGAGAATACTCCAAGCTGTCACAGACGTGGACTGGGACAGAGTCAGGGCGAAAGCTGAGAGAATCACAGCCCTTGTCCGGGGAACCGCCACCGTTTTCAGCTGAGTACGGAAGTCCATCCCCAGATGACAAAACGACTGAGAAGGGACCAGGTCCGACTTCTCCTCGTTGACTCTTAACCATAGCGACATGAGCAAGCTCAACAATGTATTGACATCTGACTCCAGAAGAGCAACATTGGAGTGCCTCTGGAGGATATCGTCCAGATATACCGAAGTAGTCACCCTGGACTGTGTGCGATGGAAGGTTATCACATGCGACATCAGTCGGGTGAAGGCCCAAGGAGCCAGGTTGAGGCCAAAAAGGCATAGCCTTGAACTGGTAAACTCGCCCCAGAAAAGCAAACCTGAGATACTTTCGCGATGTCCGATGAATCGGAATGTGAAAGTAAGCGTTTCGCAGGTCGATGCTGGAAACGACATCTCCCTGGTGAATGGAGCGGCAAACCGACCTGAAAGTCTCCATGCTGAACTTGGGAGCAATGATAGACTGGTTCAGGATACTCAGATCGATAACCGGTCGGAGTCGGCCGTCCTTCTTCGACACCAAGAACAGGCGGGAATACAATCCCACTGATGTTCTTGACGACCTCGATGTTATGGTAGGGAAATATTATTGATATTGGTATCAGAAAGAAATCTGAGAATTAGCAACAATAATTATGAATTTATCTATTCTGAAATTTAGTTTAAAAAAAATTAATATAAAAAAAAAAAAAAAAACATACAAAGATCTTTTACACTAATTGGTTTACAGAAAATAAAAACAGTGGTACTTATCAATTATCAAATTAGTCCAAAATACAGTTTGACAGAATCCGGTAATCCAGTGTTGAAGAATCTTGTGAAGAGTTACCAGCTGGTAGTATTAAATCCAAGAATGTCTCTCCAGAAACAGTATCCCGTAGATTTGTAATAAAATTTTCACTTAGAAATTTCAGCAGTCTCCAATAAAATATAATAAAATGCTCTGCAAAATTCAAATGGAGTAAAAATCCAAGAAGTATTGGCGCCACAGGTAATTTCCAAATAATCCAGTAAAATCCTGGCTTTCCACAAAATAATATTATTCTGTTTCACAGAAAGTATAAATTCTCTTTTCCAAGACGAAAAGATTCTCTTCAAAATTCTCTTTTGGAATCAATCTTCCAAAATCACAAAGAAGCACTGCTTCTATAATAAATGCACTGTTCTAAAACAATAATAATCTCCAATGGAAACAACTGAAGTGAGTCTTTCTGAAATGACTTTCTAAAAATGAGTTTTTGAATTCTGTTGTCAAACCTTTATATAGTAACCAGATAGAATGTTCCAGAAGATGAAAATTCTAACAGTTTCTGGGTGATTCTGACATAGTTAAAGTAAACAAGGTCCTTGACCTACTTAAACAATTAAACAATCAACAGCTATATGTACAATAGTCAATAGATCAGTGTAACAAAGATGTAAACAAAGGTCACTCAGTGCAAATGAGTCAGACCAGTCAGAAAATGCAGAAAAAATATATCAATCTTAACATAACTAGAACTATCACTGAAGGTGATTAATACCCCCGCTTTGGGTTTTTAGAGGAATGCACTTCTGATCATGTAGGCGAAGGCCATAAGGAAATGTATACATAAAGATCATTTTTTGTTGTTGAAATTTGTATTTGCATGTGGCCTTCCACAGAACAGCACTGAATACTTAAAGAGCCCACACATATATGATTTACATTTGGAAAAACACATTTACAATGTGCAACATGTATTCAAAATCAGTTCATTAATGTAGGAGGAGTTGCACACACAAGAATCCCATTTGAAAACCCATAATAAAACAAGTTAAAGAGAGATAACCTGGTTAAAATTGTCGCAGATCAAAAATTTGGGAATATGCGCATGTTCACTTAGTTGTGATAATGTTTGAAAGGTTTCGTCAAAATTGATTGATAAATGTAGGAGGAGTTGCACGCACAAGAATTTCATGTAGAAACCCATAATAAATCTAAGTTAAACGGAGATAACCTAGTTAAAATTGCCACAGCTCAAAAATTTTGGAATATGCGCATGTTTACTTAGTGATGATGTCTGTAAACTTTCATCCAAATTGATTGATAAATGTAGGAGGAGTTGCGCACACAAGAATTTCATGCAGAAACCCATATTAAATCAAAGTTCAAGAGAGATAACCTGGTTAAAATTGTCGCAGATCAAAAAGTTTGGAATATGCACATGTTCACTTAGTAGAGATGATGTTTGAAAGGTTTCATCAAAATCGGTTCATTAATGTAGGAGGAGTTGCGCACACAAGAATTTGTTCGAACGGAAAGACATAATAAATCTAAGTCAAAGGGAGATAACCTGGTTAAAATTGTCGCAGATCAAAAATCTTGGAATATGCGCATGTTCACTTAGTAGTGATGATGTCTGAAAAGTTTTGTCCAAATTGATTGATAAATGTAGGAGGAGTTGCACGCACAAGAATTTCATGTAGAAACCCATAATAAATCTAAGTTAAAGGGAGAGAACCTAGTTAAAATTGCCACAGCTCAAAAATTTTGGAATATGCGCATGTTCACTTAGTAGTGATGATGTCTGTAAACTTTCGTCCAAATTGATTGATAAATGTAGGAGGAGTTGCGCACACAAGAATTTCATGCAGAAACCCATATTAAATCAAAGTTCAAGAGAGATAACCTGGTTAAAATTGTCGCAGATCAAAAAGTTTGGAATATGCACATGTTCACTTAGTAGAGATGATGTTTGAAAGGTTTCATCAAAATCGGTTCATTAATGTAGGAGGAGTTGCGCACACAAGAATTTGTTCGAACGGAAAGACATAATAAATCTAAGTCAAAGGGAGATAACCTGGTTAAAATTGTCGCAGATCAAAAATCTTGGAATATGCGCATGTTCACTTAGTAGTGATGATGTCTGAAAAGTTTTGTCCAAATTGATTGATAAATGTAGGAGGAGTTGCGCACACAAGAATTTCATGTAGAAACCCATATTAAATCAAAGTTCAAGAGAGATAACCTGGTTAAAATTGTCGCAGATTAAAAAGTTTGGAATATGCACATGTTCACTTAGTAGAGATGATGTTTGAAAGGTTTCATCAAAATCGGTTCATTAATGTAGGAGGAGTTGCGCACACAAGAATTTGTTCGGATGGAAAGACACAATAAATCTAAGTCAAAGGGAGAAAACCTGGTTAAAATTGTCGCAGATCAAAAATCTTGGAATATGCGCATGTTCACTTAGTAGTGATGATGTCTGAAAAGTTTTGTCCAAATTGATTAATAAATGTAGGAGGAGTTGCGTGCACAAGAATTTCATGTCCGGAAAGACGTACGGACGGACGGACGGATGGACGGACGGACGGACGTACAGACGTACGGACGTACAGGGCGATTCCTATATAGCCCCCACTTCTTCGAAGCGGGGGTATAATTATTCTCTTAGGACATATCAATCTCGATATAATATGGGGCCATATAACACTTGATCGCACCCTTTGACAGGAGATTCTCTATCTCCGTGATCAAAAGCTCCCGACATGAAATGTCTGAAGGAACTTGTGTTGGAAGAGGCACTCTCGATACAGTGGGGGCCTCCAAAAGGATATTCGCAGCCCGAACGTGATTGTGACCCAATGGTCTGCAAACCCCAATATCCTTCCTCCAACCTGGGACGAATCGAGGTGAGGATCTTCATCTTGAGCCCTGGCTAGGCCCGCAAGAGGAAAAACCACCTCCTCTATTAGATGAATGATCCCGAGTCCTCCCTCTGGTCTGCCGACACTTACCCTTATCACGTAAGTAAGAAGTAGAAGCGGCGACAGGATCAGCCCTTAGCTTCGCAGAGGAAGCAGAAGGGCGATTATTAGTCTTAGAACGGCCCCTTCTTCCAACAGAAGGCTCATGAAGCTGGCGAAGCAGCAGCTGATCTTTGGAATGATGCAGGACGTCATCCCAGACCGTCGCCACGGAACCGTGGAAAAGTCACGGACCTGCCAAATAAGCGGATCAAACAGCAGCATGCTGCCCCTCAGGAAGGGTACGGCTTGTGTCCAACACAGCGTTCAGGCGAACTAATTCTAAGTTAGCCGTGTTACAGTCATGCGTGTGAGTAAGATGCATGAGTGCCTTGGAAATCACACGCAAAGAAGCCTGTACATCGTCAAACCTATCTGGAGGCAGATAAGCAGCCAAAGTAGAGACGACGTGATCTGAGAGAGACCATGCCCAGCAACTCTCTCAATAAGCCCAACGGGGACTCCAGAGTCGCCATAGGAATAACGGCCGACCTGGTCTTGGAAAGCCCAAGGGAGGTGGAGTCCTGATCCAAGATCCAAGACCGTCAAAGGAACTATAACGCACTGGGTACAAAAAGGTGTCAGCCCCTGCGGAGAACAAAGTCTTCATAGCCTTGGAACTCAAAGCTGCAAATGTTTCAACCTCCTCTACCGACTGGCATGGTCGAAGGCGCCCAGAAGCAGGTTGCTCCACAGGCTGGAGGTGAGCTGACACCGTCGGTTGGTCTGAAGGCTTGAGATCCGGAAGGAACTCAAACACAAAGTCAAGAGCTGCCCCCAAGTCAGAAGACTGTTGGCCCTCAACGTCAGGCATGTCTGATCCATCCTCTGAGTCGGAAGACACATAGCCCATCACAGGCAAACCAGCTAATGCCCCCATGGTGTAGGCACACCAGGGGGATCAGAAAGCTGCCTGCTTCCAATCCCGGGAGGCGGCGCCACGGGGGGGAACCTGGAAACCACTAGTAGCCTTGCTGGAGGCAACGGGAAGGCCCTTAGAAAGAACCTGAGTGAGAAAGGAGAGGGCCTCCCGAAGCTCACGGCCTATGTCAGCCGGTGCGACGTGGGAACGAATCGGCAAAGTGGCTTCACTCCTGGCCCTCTTGACCAACAAAGGGTCACGATCCTCCAGAACACCTGACGAGGGCGACAGGTGGCAGCCGAAACATCTGCAGGCAGATGCTGATAGGGGTATACCAGACCCTGAGGATCAACAGTGCGGGAACTCATGAGTATCGTCACAGACCTCTGAGGGACAGAAGGTCCAGGCTGCACAAAACGCATCGGTCCTGAAAAACTGACCGTCAGACCAGAGTGCGTGGACCAAAACGCAACAGAGTCCATTGTGACCCACCAGGAACATCCGAATCCAAAGAGAAGGCTGCTGGGCCGGCAGCCCCTTCAGACTTAACCGAGATGAAGTCAGGGAAGGCTGAGGCCGATATCCCACGTCTACACTACCAGACATCTCTGCAGACCCCAGCAGGGATAAGCCGAGGTCAGCTGAAACGGTGACCGATGACGTTGCAGACGGAACAGCAGTAGCAGCAGATACGACGGGAACTTGAAACCGGTGGAAAAGTGGAGAGAACAACCAAGCTCGGCTCCAAAGGAGGAGTCACAACCCTAGTGACAGCCTCAGATGTCGACTGGAGAGGGACCATAGTCCCAACAGGGACCCTAAAAACAGAAATTCTACCCTCAACAGAGATGAGAAATCCTGCCCATACAGCCTCCTACTGACACCAAACTCCAATAATAATAATATCCAAAAGGATAACATAAATTTATCAACCAAAAAATTATATGTCTGAACCACACGGTATGCAAAAGTCGTGCAAGAACACGGAGAATATACAAAATACAATGAAAATGTGGTTGAAATTAATAACGGGAATATATAAAATACAGTCCTGTTATTATACGATACTCAAATCCATAATTCTAGTCACAGGTAAACGTTATCAATGAGCTGAATTATCACTGTTTCGTAATACAAATGGCCGCACGTCGTTCTAGGACGGCGGAAGAAATAAACAGCCACACCATGAGCGCATGATATGCCTGTTATTAATTACAAGAGGGAAGCGCGACTGCGACACAAATCAAAAGGGAGATTCCTTGTATCAATATATACTTGCAACCAAAAAATCATGAAAATTGCTCTAAGCTTTCTTAAGTTACAGTCCGATGTGGAAAATGGATTATATTTTAATGAATAAAGTCCCATAACTCTGGAATGACAAACTAGAACTATCACTGAAGGTGATTAATACCCCCGCTTTGGGTTTTTAGAGGAATGCACTTCTGATCATGTAGGCGAAGGCCATAAGGAAATGTATACATAAAGATCATTTTTTGTTGTTGAAATTTGTATTTGCATGTGGCCTTCCACAGAACAGCACTGAATACTTAAAGAGCCCACACATATATGGTTTACATTTGGAAAAACACATTTACAATGTGCAACATGTATTCAAAATCGGTTCATTAATGTAGGAGGAGTTGCACACACAAGAATCCCATTTGAAAACCCATAATAAATCCAAGTTAAAGGGAGATAACCTGGTTAAAATTGTCGCAGATCAAAAATTTGGGAATATGCGTATGTTCACTTAGTTGTGATAATGTTTGAAAGGTTTCGTCAAAATTGATTGATAAATGTAGGAGGAGTTGCACGCACAAGAATTTCATGCAGAAACCCATATTAAATCAAAGTTCAAGAGAGATAACCTGGTTAAAATTGTCGCAGATCAAAAAGTTTGGAATATGCACATGTTCACTTAGTAGAGATGATGTTTGAAAGGTTTCATCAAAATCGGTTCATTAATGTAGGAGGAGTTGCGCACACAAGAATTTGTTCGAACGGAAAGACATAATAAATCTAAGTCAAAGGGAGATAACCTGGTTAAAATCGTCGCAGATCAAAAATCTTGGAATATGCGCATGTTCACTTAGTAGTGATGATGTCTGAAAAGTTTTGTCCAAATTGATTGATAAATGTAGGAGGAGTTGCACGCACAAGAATTTCATGTAGAAACCCATAATAAATCTAAGTTAAAGGGAGATAACCTAGTTAAAATTGCCACAGCTCAAAAATTTTGGAATATGCGCATGTTCACTTAGTAGTGATGATGTCTGTAAACTTTCGTCCAAATTGATTGATAAATGTAGGAGGAGTTGCGCACACAAGAATTTCATGCAGAAACCCATATTAAATCAAAGTTCAAGAGAGATAACCTGGTTAAAATTGTCGCAGATCAAAAAGTTTGGAATATGCACATGTTCACTTAGTAGAGATGATGTTTGAAAGGTTTCATCAAAATCGGTTCATTAATGTAGGAGGAGTTGCGCACACAAGAATTTGTTCGAACGGAAAGACATAATAAATCTAAGTCAAAGGGAGATAACCTGGTTAAAATCGTCGCAGATCAAAAATCTTGGAATATGCGCATGTTCACTTAGTAGTGATGATGTCTGAAAAGTTTTGTCCAAATTGATTGATAAATGTAGGAGGAGTTGCACGCACAAGAATTTCATGTAGAAACCCATAATAAATCTAAGTTAAAGGGAGATAACCTAGTTAAAATTGCCACAGCTCAAAAATTTTGGAATATGCGCATGTTCACTTAGTAGTGATGATGTCTGTAAACTTTCGTCCAAATTGATTGATAAATGTAGGAGGAGTTGCGCACACAAGAATTTCATGCAGAAACCCATATTAAATCAAAGTTCAAGAGAGATAACCTGGTTAAAATTGTCGTAGATCAAAAAGTTTGGAATATGCACATGTTCACTTAGTAGAGATGATGTTTGAAAGGTTTCATCAAAATCGGTTCATTAATGTAGGAGGAGTTGCGCACACAAGAATTTGTTCGAACGGAAAGACATAATAAATCTAAGTCAAAGGGAGATAACCTGGTTAAAATTGTCGCAGATCAAAAATCTTGGAATATGCGCATGTTCACTTAGTAGTGATGATGTCTGAAAAGTTTTGTCCAAATTGATTGATAAATGTAGGAGGAGTTGCGCACACAAGAATTTCATGTAGAAACCCATATTAAATCAAAGTTCAAGAGAGATAACCTGGTTAAAATTGTCGCAGATTAAAAAGTTTGGAATATGCACATGTTCACTTAGTAGAGATGATGTTTGAAAGGTTTCATCAAAATCGGTTCATTAATGTAGGAGGAGTTGCGCACACAAGAATTTGTTCGGATGGAAAGACACAATAAATCTAAGTCAAAGGGAGAAACCCTGAAGACATAATAAATCTAAGTCAAAGGGAGATAACATGGTTAAAATTGTTGCAGATCAAAAATCTTGGAATATGCGCATGTTCACTTAGTAGTGATGATGTCTGAAAAGTTTTGTCCAAATTGATTGATAAATGTAGGAGGAGTTGCATGCACAAGAATTTCATGTAGAAACCCACAATAAATCTAAGTTAAAGGGAGATAACCTAGTTAAAATTGCCACAGCTCAAAAATTTTGGAATATGCGCATGTTCACTTAGTAGTGATGATGTCTGTAAACTTTCGTCCAAATTGATTGATAAATGTAGGAGGAGTTGCGCACACAAGAATTTCATGCAGAAACCCATATTAAATCAAAGTTCAAGAGAGATAACCTGGTTAAAATTGTCGCAGATCAAAAAGTTTGGAATATGCACATGTTCACTTAGTAGAGATGATGTTTGAAAGGTTTCATCAAAATCGGTTCATTAATGTAGGAGGAGTTGCGCACACAAGAATTTGTTTGAACGGAAAGACATAATAAATCTAAGTCAAAGGGAGATAACCTGGTTAAAATTGTCACAGATCAAAAATCTTGGAATATGCGCATGTTCACTTAGTAGTGATGATCTCTGAAAAGTTTTGTCCAAATTGATTGATAAATGTAGGAGGAGTTGCGCACACAAGAATTTCATGTCCGGAAAGACGTACGGATGGATGGATGGATGGACGGACGGACGGACGGACGGACGTACGTACGGACGTACAGGGCGATTCCTATATAGCCCCCACTTCTTCGAAGCGGGGATATAATCAGACAGCGACACAAATCGAAAGGGAGATTCCTTCTATCGACATATACTTGCAACTAAAAAATCTTGAAAATTGCTCTAAGCATTTTCAAGTTATTATTCGACATGTGGAAAATTGCTTATATTTTGACGAATCAAGTCCCATAACTCTGGAATGACATATCGGACAGTGACTCAAATAGAAAGGGAGTGTCCTTCCATCAACACATACTTGCCACCAAAAAATAGCTAATCGTGACTGCAACATGGAGATAAAGTTAGGTTTAGTCAATCATTTATACCCATGCTGCCCATTTTAGAGGACTTCCATCCCATTCTCTGGTGACTGGGGTATATTTTACCAGTAAACCAGAGCTTGTTTACTACAGTAAGCAGTGCTTCACTTCCTGGGATACACCTCTTCACTGTCTGATTTTGGGGTATGTCTGGCATCAGCATGGCCGCATGGGAGAACAGTGTTTCAATCAGGGTACGCAAGATATACCTAATCTGGAGTCGGGTGCCTCTGGGAGGGAGATGCAAGGTGCCTGAATGACTGCATATGGTTGTGTATTGACCAAACCTTTACATTACACAGCTAATCTAACTTCACATGTCAATTGCTTATCCTAAGCACAGTTTTTACTACTCTTGGGTGCCAAGTAATCATACATGTTTGATTATTAATTTTGAGGTATTTTTCTGCGCTGTATGATGCTTATTCCGATCTGTATGATTATTAAATTTCCAGTTGTAATCAAGGGACAAAATTCCATGAAGTAACACCAGCTAGTAATATTTAAAATTAGAAACATACCATTCCCTGAATGATTGAACTAATCTCAGACATCATCATTCCTTGGAAAGCACTCCAGGAGAGCTTTCCGAGGAATAATGACTGAGACTAATTTTACCATGCACAAAGTGACTCACTTCAAAGGCACCCCTTGTACTTTTATTCTGGTCTGTACTATTATTAAATTCAGGCTATTTTTCCACCCTGTATTATTAATCTGATCTGTACTATTATTTGGAACCTAAAAGTACAGTGTTTATATGTCTTTTTTTATGCCATATTTTATTGCTAACAATACAGTATGTACCCAACGTGTGTGCATTTTAATTGTTTTTTAATGAACAAAACTATTATTTGCAGTGATGTTGTTATGGTAATAAATAAAATCAAGACTTTACAGTTCTATTTTTAATTAAGTTCTAGGTCCTATGCTAATAAAATTTGCAAGAATAAAAATGACATGATGCCCATTCTGTTCTGCTGTCGAGTGTTCAGAAATAAAAAGGCATCTAATGTGCTCCACTTCTTCCTCTTCTTTTCCCGACAACTACTAGAATTAGTTTCTAATAGCAGAAAGTAGAATTCTAGTTTCTATCTGTAGAATCTGAGGTACAAATTCATAACATCGGAACCCTGATACTTGAATGGGTAGTATTAGGTACAGTACATGTACAGCCTATAACAACGTATACCGTTAGGCGATATTCTTTTGTTAATGACGCTGTGGTGCGATACATTTCCATAACTGTTGTTCGTAATTTTTGGGATGAAAAGAAGAGTGAGTACTTATAATAATATGGATGATTTGAGTCATGAAAAGCTTTTTATGTTAAACGAACTGACGTAGTTGATGTACCAGTATTCGTTGATGTTGATCCAATTAAAGCTCGGCTTTCCCTTGGCCTACCCTTCATGAGTGTCCTTGAGAGTATGTTTACATAATTGCAGTTTAAACTTATAAAGCTCTCAATCTTCAAAGTCAAAGGGAGGGGGGGGGGGGGGGGGGGGGGGGGGAGTCTAACTGTCACATTCAATAACGATGATATCAAGCATGAATTGGAGTATTGTAAAATGAAATAGAAATATTCGTGAAAGCAACGAAATGGCCTACTGAAATGTGTAAAATGAGCCAATTAAAATTTATTTTAAAAAAGGAAACAGAAATTTCCGAGCCTCGCTTTTTAAACTGCATCTGATCAGACTGAGAGCTCAGTTTGGATGTACAAAAGACCATATTTCCAAATCACAGGTTAAACGACCCCGTCAGTGATATATTTTGGACACATTTTAAAATATATATTATAAATTTAAACAAAATATGAAGTACTTACATGTTTGTTTGAAGTAAATCCACAGTGAAATATATCCTTCATTATATAGGGTTTTTGATTTTGTCATCTTAGCGCATTCAAATCATGACCAATTGATGCATTATTCCTATAGAAATATTGCGACATTCAGATACAAATGTGATGCAAATATCACCCAAATAGCATGTTATTTCCGTGATCAGGTTTCCACTTTATTGTATGCTGTACTGTACTTTGTACCATTACTACAGGCTTGGCTTTTTGAAAAATCTAGGGTGGCAAAGAATCACTCTCCTGAGAGCTTAGAGCAACATGTACTTCAGTGAGCAAATTGCTCTTCCTGACTTCTTTTCATTGTTTTGATTCACAAGCATCATCTAAATGCCCAGTAAATGGTATATGTTCCCATGGAAGGCATTCAAGCCAATGAATGGCGATAAACTGTTGTTGAACCTGTGTTCATTTTTTTACAAATCATTCCCAGTGTGGGTCAATTGGGTAAGATGTAATACCTGGATTGGAGGTAGAATTTCTTGTTCAATTAGCCAATACCGGAGTAAAGGGGGGGTTGTATAAATTCAAACTATTTTTCTTGTGAGAATAGAAATGACTTATGTAAAACTGAAATATTATTTTTACAGATAAAAAATTAACCAATTATTAACATGATTTTGAAGGGCAGTTATTGATTGCCCTATATAGTGATGATTAACACCCTGACTTTCCCCAGACTGATCATAGTAAATTTACTTTTTTGAGGATTTAACTGGTAGAGTGCTCAATTGTTTTTCAAAGGTGAATTGTGACATGAATATTATTTTAAGATAACATGCTCCATGCATGGGGAACCTTAATTTAGATCTATATATTGTTCATAAGTAACTGTTTTATTACAATTTATTGGAGTGCCAATAGACACTCTCCAATAAATTGTAACATAACAATTTTGTATAAAATTATTATTTACTGCTGAGCTAAAAAGCTAATGCAGACAGTGTAAAACCACTAACGTGGCTTTCAGCACTTTTCAGTAGAACCTTGATAGTGGCTTCTAGCCCTCAACCAGTTGAGATCAAAGGCTGGCTTAATGTCACTTTTGTTTCACCCTTTGTGAAGGGCACTGTTGGAGTGTCTTCGATACCGGTGGTGTCAAAAACGACTGTAAGTAGGCATGCAAATAAGTGCTTACATGGAATTAAAATTGCACAAGCAGTAGGCGTGTCAAAACAACTGTATGCATCAGATTTCCATCAATGCCATTAGAAAAGAGAATTCAGGGTTCTACCTGTAAAATATCTAAGTCGACCAAATACATATACTAGTTTCTTCCATGGCTTTATGCATGTTTCTCTGGATAATTTTGGGGGTTATGCATGCAAATGATTACCCTAAATTCATAACTCAATGCTGTACCTGTTTTGACACCATCTGTGAATTCTACATTAAAAAAAAATAGCTAACACATCACAATTTTTCAGTTTACAACTGTTAAAATGAATTAGTAAGGTGTACACACATTTGGTCCAATAAGAAGAATTTCAAATACCTTGGCACATGTTGCAAGGATTACACTGATCACAATCAGTACGTTTTAGGAACAAATTTACTCAAGCTTGGAGGTACATAAATATTTTCTTTAGAATGTAATATCTGCTTCAGGTTTCCTCAGTAAACAACTTTGATGACAATGATAAATAAATCTAAGCTTAAAACTGAGTTCTCCATGGATGATTTTTAACTGTAAAACTTGTTCACTGGTAATCAAGGAGCATATATTACTGTCACCAATAAATGATGGACACCTCAATTTAGATTTTATTACCCCTCCTTTGAAATAAAATCTTTGACCCTTTCTGCTCAATGCAGGACTTCTTTTGGGTGCCCATAAGGCCTGAATATGGGACCCCCTCACAATGGCAATAAACCATGATTTTTCCCAATTCCCAACCCCAAGCTTCCAAATCTCAGTCCTCACTGAAACAAAAATTTAATACACAATTTGTGCCTGAATTGGGAAGACATAATACATGAAGACACAGAAAACCATTAGTTTTCTGAGGCCTTATGAATGCCCAGTTCAGGACACCAATTGTGCATTAAATTGAAATTGCTTATTAGGGACCTGCGAATTGCCGATTTTGATCGAATTGAATATCAAATCAAACATCAAATCGAATCACAGTTAATGGATATGTCATTAAAAGAAAAGTTTGTTCTCAAATAATACCCCCGATTGTTAAAAGACGCACAGTTATGTGGAGTGCATTTTTCGCCTCACCACTTCCCAAGCTATAAACTGAGATATAAACCAATATACTAGCTATTCGAATTGTTGACTTTGTAGCTTCGAAACAGCAGCAATAAACATTTTTAAACGAACTTGGCTAATAGGGCTGATACCTCACTTTTATCCCGTTTTCTTGTGAAAAAATGGTTCGAATCCATTTTGTCGGGAAGTCATTTGTTTTAAAAACAAATGTGAAATGACTAAACAGAAACGATATTTCAATGCTGAATGGAGTTAATCCGCTTGTAAATTAAGGCCTGATCTACTTCTGTTTCTATAATAATTAGGGGTATTCTTTTAGAAAACCATTGCTTCTGACGATGTATCCAGTAACTGTCATCGAACAGAACAATGTTCAATATAAAATAATGTAATCATGTTGTGGAACAAAGCATTCATTGCAGTTGAACAGCTGAATAAATTTTCAAAGTTCGAAACTTGAATTTTTTATAAATGGTCACTGGTCATAATGCACAATAAGTTGAAATGAACAATTATAGCAGTAACAGTGTTTGTAACAATGTAGCTACAACAGTTGTACATACATTGCTACAAACATTGTTACTGCTACAAGTTAGTTTCGTTCCTACTCAGAACAATACTCAATATAAAATAATGTGACCAATAACAATCTGTAAACATTCATGGTAGTATGGCTGAAGTATATTCGAACACATCTGAATTTCGATTTTGAATCGAATATCGACTTTCGAATTTTCGCAGGAGCCTATTGCTTACCCAATGAAGCTTACGGTGTCTGAATTCAAAGGGAAATGGCAATTTATTCTTTAATAGTATAAGCACAGTTTAATAAAGTACTGCGATCATTGCAGACAGAGAATTTCAACTGTATTGCTGCAGTAAAAATTTTATGGTCAAAAAAGAAATGGAAGAACATGGAACATGAGATGGGGTTTTTTGTTCACTTTTCTTGATTTCGAAGAACAATGTACATGTATTCTATATGGATTTACATGTAGAAGCTCTCGACCAACTTGTGTGTGTTGTAATCAGGCATTTGGGCTTTCCACATTATGTACAGAGTCTGTCACATGTAGACTTACATATACATGTAGTCCTAAATGAACATTCATTTATTATAGTTAAGGAACAACAGGGAGGTAGAAGTACATTTACATGTACAGTACGGTCGACTGGTCACATTCCACGGGTAGGCAAGATTTCCACGGAAGCAATAATATTAGATTCTAAACACTAATTATAGAAATAATCATCAAAAATTTAATTAATGAAGCACTGCACTGGGTAAAATTAATTCATTAATTAAAATTTTGCTGGTGATTTTTATTGCATGGTAATACTCATGCGTGGACATCAATGACCACGAGTGGATTATGACCAGTCCAGGGTGGCTGTACTGTATAACAACAGCCCTTTTGGGACTAATCTGCAATCTGAGTGGGTTTCCTGGGTGTTGGGCTACATGTATATAATGTGGGGGGCACAAATGCTTTATATTAAACGCTCCTCATCTTGCCTGTCATGTTTAAATCCTTTCATGCTGCTGGCAGATATTCCTACTATGACATGGAATCTCTTGCTACTGAAATGAGTATAATATGGATATAATTAATTAAATCCCCCCCCCCCCCCCCCCCACATAAATTTAAGGGATATTTTGACCAATGATTTCTCGACAGCAGCCGTGACAAGATTTGATGAAAAAAATTTTTAAAATACTCAGTGGCTTAGCAGTTAATTTTTGCAATAAATATCCAAATGTCTTTGCACCCACAAAACATGTTCTTATTATTGGAGAGGACGATGCAATTTGAGGAGGTTAATTCAATGCAACCCTGTATTTTCTAGAATCTAGACAACAGGTCTGGAGTACATGTAACTGCCTTGAGTTTTGCAAATGCATTGTCGACTTCCGCACAACCATCTAAAAAGTCCCTGTGTTGAACATGCAGTTGCAACAAGAGAATACATGTATGGCCTTTCAACTTCAGATCAAATATCACAGACAAATACAGTACAGCCTACAATAAAGTGGAAACCTAGTCGTGCCAATAATGAGCTATTTGCGTCACATTCGTATCTGAACATTGCGATATTTTTATAGGAATAACGCATCAGTTGGTTGAGATTTGGCCAGTCGAATGCGCAAAGATGACAAAATCAAAAAACCCTATATAACTTTTTGTTATATTGTTATTTTTATATTTCAAATAAAAAAGCCTCCAAGAACAAGTTACAAACAGTACAATAGTACATATTTAAAAACAACACATAATTAATTATTAACAGTAATCATTTCAGTTAAAACAGCACAAAGAATTAGTGAAGTCATATAAATGCTAAACAGTAAACAAACATAAGCACTCAAATAATTGTTAACAACAGTCAAGGAAATTACAAAAACAAACAAGTACACAAAGACAGGTTTTTTAATAAGCACAATACTGAAATTGAACACAGTATTTTCCAGTCTGTTCATCAGTTCGCAGTGCTGGGTGGACGTATTCTTGCTTATGTGTATATAATTCTGGATAATTTTCAAATATTACAAAGGATATTTTTCACTCTGGAATTTAATTCAAACAAACACGTTTACAAGTATTTCATATTTTGTTAAAATTTGTAATAGATATTTTAAAATGAGTCCAAAATATACCACAGATGGAGTCGTTTAACCTGTGATTTGGAAATATGGTCTTTTGCACATCCAAACTGAGCTCTCAGTCTGATCAGATGCAGTTTAATAGTGGAGCTCGGGAATTTTTGTTTCCTTTTTTAAAATAAATTTTAATCGGCTCATTTTAGACATTTAAGTGGGCCATTTCGTTGCTTTCACGAATATTTCTATTTCATTTTACATCATCCCAATTTGTGCATGATATCGTCGTTATCGAACATGAAAGGAAGACTCCCCACCCTGTATCTTTGACTTTAAACATTGAGAGCTTTATATTTATAAAAGTTTAAACTGCAATTATGTAAACATACTCTCAAGGACTCTCGTGAAACCGGGTAGGCCAAGAGAAATCCGCACTTTTATTACATCAACATCAACGAATACATCAGTTTGTTTAACATAAAAAGCTCTGCACGACTCAAATCGAACATATTATTATTATAAGTATTCGCTCGTCTTCTTTTCATGTAAAAAATTACGAATGATGGTTATCAGAATATCACGTCATGCACGCATTTGTCTTGCAATATTCGTCACAACATGTTGAAAATATCATGTTAATGCTATAGGAATATTGACAAAATAAGGCGCTAATATGGCGTCATTAACAAAAGAATATCGCCTAACGGTATACTTTGCTATATATAGGCTGTACTGTAAATTTCACACTGTACTGTAAATTTCACACTCCCCTCCACTGTTTTAATACATGTCACTGTTACACTGTCCACAAATGTTTTTTTTTCCAAATGATTCGTAGGGGAGTGGGTCCTGTATGTGTCAGAATTAATAAGTTGTATGTGTCTGTGAATGTGTGTCTGTAGTAGGGTTGCACGATATTCTAAACTGAATACCGGTATCGGTATTAAAAAAAATACTATGTTATATCGGTATATCAAAACTGTTCAAATATCTGAGGGGTCACATGTTATGGTTTTGTTGAATTTTTTGTCAAAATATGTTTCTCAACTTTTCAATTTGTATATTACCCAGGTGGATGCAGTCAATTTATTTGGTAAAGGGATAATATTATTCATTCGGGACTACATGTACAGTTAAATAAACTCAAGATATCTTGAAAATTACATGTAAATTGTAGATAAATAAATAATGACGATAAACCAATATTTTTTTTATTACACCAATATTCAAGCAATACTGTTTTGAATACCGGTACATATCAGTTTATCGATATACCTTGCAACCCTATACCTGGCCACCAATTCCAGTCATTAAGACTTAATTGCAAAATTGTACCTCTATATGTCAGAATTAATACATGTAAGTTGTATGTGTCTATGAATGTATGTAGGTCAAGGCTTAGGTAAATGCAAACAAGAAGTCCCTGGGGACCTCAGATGTTCAACTGAATGATGAGTTTACAACCCCACCGAGATGTCCAATAATAAACAAATCAATAGACAAGAAACCCACATTAACAAACAATCAATAGAAAATGAGAAACAAAATAAGTAGGGCTAATTTTCAGCCAGGTCATGATGGCATTACATGTGTCCAAGAAAATTTTAAAATGAAATTCGAGGATAATGGTGATGAAGAAGACATTAAATGCAAATATCAAAGTACATGTATTTGGACAAGGTGATAAGTCCAAAATATGGGCATTTTAAAATTCTTCTATTCTAATTACTGTGGTTCCCACAGGGTTGCAGGGAAACCTTTTTTTTCATGAATCAAGTACATGTACTTATGACCCATTAATACTGGATACCAAATTTGGCTCAAATCGAATATAGAAATTTTAGCTGGGGCCCCAACACTGAGATCCCCCAGAGGTGAGCACAAACATTGACCCAGAAACTTTCTTTGAACAAACCTGAATATTCACCATAAGAGAAAGATGCATACCAAACATCAATGTATTCTTACTGGTGGTTAATAAGAAAATTTGTAAATAATTTTACACTTTTGGGGCATTTTTCATGTGTGTGTGTGTGTGGGGGGGGGGAGGGTGGGGAGGTGGGGGGGGGGGGAGGTTGGGAGTAGCACTCATCTTGAACAGAACACCTGAAGCGCTCATCATGAACAGAACACAAAATCAACAGAGTCCAAAAATGAGTACACCTAAGCAAGCCATCTCCATAGGCTACACTGTCAATCCTTGAGTCCTTCAGGAGTGACAAAAATAATCCGGGCATCATGCCTTCTTCTTCAGTTGATCATGAAGTAGAAATGTAGAGCTCCCCTATGAAGACCCTTGATACAACCTATGTAGATTAATCATAGTTACACACCTCCAGAGGGTACTGAATACAACAATTTTAATTCTTCAGCAAAATGGCCAATTCCGGCTCCCATAGGGAGCCCCAAATATTAACCCAGGCTCTCCATTTGAACACAGTTAAATCTGACTTCCCTAGAGATGTTGTGTACCAAATATGAAAGCATTCTGACTGTTGGATCTGAAGAAGAGAAAGTTTAAAGAAATTTCTTCATATTGCACTAAGTTAAAATTTGGGCTATCATAGCGAGCCCAAATATTAACCTATGGATCCGATTTGAACAAACTTGAATCTGACCAGTGGATATGAAGAAGATTTTTGAAGAAATTCCCCTCATATTGTACTAAGTTAAATTTCAGGTTCCCATATGGAGCCCAAAATATTAACCTCAGGCACTCGAACTTGAACAAACTGGAATCAGACCCCCCATAGAGATGTTGTAGACCAATTATGAAAGCATTCCGACTGGTGGGATCTGAAGAAGACTTTTAAAGAAATTTCCTCATATTGCACTAAGTAAAAATTTGGGCTACCATAGCGAGCCCAAATGTATACATAGCGATCTGATTTGAACAAACTTGAATCTGACCCCCCAGAGATGTTGTATACCAAATATGAAAGCATTCTGACTGGTGTGGATCTGAAGTAGATTTTAAATTACCCCCATATTGAACAAAGTTAAAATTTGGACTTCTGTAGGAAGCTCAAATATTAACCTAGGGACTTGGTTTGAACAATCTTGAATCTGACCCTCACAACAGCGATGTATATCAAACATTAAAAGATTCTGAATGGTGGTTCTGAAGAAGAAGATTTTTAAAGAATATTCCCCATATTACCCAATGTTAAAATTGTGGCTCATGTAGTGAGCCCAAATATGAACCAATGAGCTTTATTTCAACTAACTTGTATCTGCTCCCCCCCCCCCCCCCCCCCCCCCCCCCACTCCCCTATATGAATGCTGTATACCAAACATCAAAAGATTCTGATGACTGGTTCTGGAGAAAAGATTTTTTTTAATTTTTGCAAATATGCTGACTCAGCATTTTTTCGATGCCCATTACAGAACACCCTAACATAGCCGATGGCAATTTTTTTTACCATTCAATTCTACTGATCCTAAGGATATTTCATACCAAATAACAGCTCTCTGTTCCATGCGGTTTGGGAAATATGGGCGTTTGAAAATATTTCTATTTTTAGCTCCCAGGGTTCCCATGGGGATGAGGGAATTTTCTTTTTGCATGGGTCAAGTACTTATGACTCAATAATACCACATACCAAATTTGGTTCATACCGGACCATCAGTTCAGAAAATAGAAATTTTGGGCGGGCCAAAAATCTTACCCCTCCCATTATAAAGCCAAATATTGCTTCACGAACTTCGTTTGAACAAACTTGATTCTACACCTCAAAAGCTCCATAGCAAATATCAAGTCATTGTACACACTGGTTCTTGAGAAGAGGATTTTTAAAATATTTTGGAGCACTTTTCCCCACTCCCTCCCTATGTGGCTGGGCATGTTGAGTTGAACAAAAATGCAATGTCCCTTTAGGACCATCACTCACACAAACTTTCACTTAATTTAAACAATATTTATTCATGAAAAAGTATGATACATACATATAATAAACTACAACATGATTGTCATACAGAGTGCGCAGTACAATGGTATGCATTAAAGTAATGAGTCAAGAACGAGATTTGTTGAAAGGATTCAGCAGTGAGCTTTTATCTTTTATAAGCCGTCTCCTCTGGATTACTGATGAAGTTTGATAGTAGCTGCAAACACTACGTGAAATATTGTTTAAACATAGAAGACAGAGAGAGTAAGGAGAGCAATAGAGAGAATGAGAGAATGAAAAGAAAAGGGAAACTTGAACTTTCACTTGAATTGACCCAGTGGCTTTGGAGAAGACCAAAACATGGTGTTGACGCACGACAGATGATGGACGGACGGACGATGGGTGGACGGCGAGCGATGAGATTAGCTCAGCTTGACTTTGTCAAGATGAGCTAAAAAAATTGAAAGAGCATACTCAGCATACTCCCCCAGGATGATGTCTGCCAAATTGGTTTTGATTTGGCCTATTATATCTGAAGAACGCTGAAGTCAGTGGTTCATAACTTCATAAGAAAGAGAGAGCTTCAGCATTTTCCCAATACTGACAGTGTTTAAATGGGAGGCCCCATATGTTACCCCATCACATAACCAATTACAATTCTCAGTTCCAAGTTCTGCACAGTTTTTAAAATTGGCCATTTGAACAAAGCGCAATAATATTGGTCTAAAAGTCTGAAAGTTGTGAATTCCATATCAATGGACGCCGTGAGGACTGACAGACTACTGACAAAAAGTGATGACTATACATGTAACTCAACCTGATTTTCAGTAAGGTTGGCTTAAAATGTTGTAGTGACTAGTCAATAAAAGTGTGCATGTGTTTTGTAAACAAGGCTTCTACCCATCAAGTTTAAGAGTGAAGAGGCTTTGTGCATGCACTCTTCACCAATTTCCATTACACCTGACATGACATTCGAAACTCTTCAGCTATTTTCCTATGCAAATTCAATAGTGTTTCGTCTAAATGCCCCCTCCCCATTTTGTAATTTCTAGCTGCTACAGTACAAGTCAAAATAAGTTGTAGGATAACCACTATAAACTATTATCTTTCTCTTCCTACACTGATAAGACCAGAAACTGACATCATTTACTGGAAAGCTCTCACTGAGAGCTTTCCAGAAAATGATGTCAGATTCTGATCTTATCAGTGCGGGAACAGCAGCATACTTAATTTACTGCAGTTATGCTACAACTTATTTTTGTACTTTAATTTATTCTGGAGGTAGCCAAAGAGAGAGAAATTTGTTGTCTCACGGGGAGAACAAACAAATTAATTTCAAATTTTTGTCTCAAAAATATAGCATACATGTAGCTTACATGCACATGTATTGCCCATCACACATTTTGGTATGGGAGGGGGGGATAAGTTTTGTTTTTGAGGTAAGGGGAGGACAAGCTTTGTTTTTGAGACAATAATGAATTGATGTTTGAGGTCACTTTATGCATCTTTAGCTATCCAATGACCACAATATGTGGATGAAACCAAGTTTACCCAACTGTTTTATACCTTTGCCATCCACTTTAGAGGACTTCCACTGCAGGCATTGGTCCCGGCTCCTATTTTACCAGTGAAGCAGTGAACAAGCACGGTCTCTGGCACCGATTCTTGAATAGCACTCTGGATGAGTTTCAGGAGCCACTGCCAGAGGCTGATACGATCAGTGTGAAAGGAACAAGTGAAATTTGTGGTACAATACAGTCGCCGTGGACTGGTCGGAATCCATGTGCGAGCAGACAGTGATTTCCATGCAATGCATGCATTATCAGGTAATAAAGATCAGCATTCAGCAGCAGCAAAATTTTAATTAATGAAGCACTCCGGTTGTATCCGGTGCTTCATTAATTCAATTTTTTGATGAATATTCCTAAATGCATAATTAGTGTTTGGAATCCAATATTATTGCGTCTGTGGAAAATGACAGACCAGTCCATGACAGCTGTACTGTACTTATTCCAAAAAAAAGCTTCTTTTGTTACGCTGGTCCTTCCCGGTGTAACAGGGTATCTTTCCCCCCTGTGTATCCCCCCCCCCCATCCCCCGGGGAAGATACACTAGTGTACCCCCCCCCCCCACCCTGGGTATCTTTCCCCCACCTGTGAGTAAAAAAAACAACAAAATATTTAAAGTTATAAAGCATTATTATACAAGGGAAGGTCAAGTGGAGTGGTGCTATGGGGGCCTGGGAAGATTCATGGGACTGGGTATCTACCTGTTCATAAGACTCACAGGCCTGTGTATCTTCCCCTCCACTCATAATTTTTTTCTCAACTCTCAAGCTGGCAATCTATATTGTATAGGGAATTGTGGATACACATAGGGTATCTCCCCCCCCCCCCCCCCCCCCCCCCCCCCCGGTAGACACTTTTCTGATAATATAAACCTTTCATTGAAAGGCGTGCAATGTTATTATAATTTCTAAATAACAATGATGAGTGAATATGTGGGTGGGGGAAAGATACACAGGCCTGTTTCCCCCCCCCCCCCCCCCTTAGCCTTCCATAAAGTGCTCCCCATGATGTTCATTTTGATAGACCTTGTTCAGATATTATGGACCTTTCCCTGAAAGGCATGGAATGTTATTATAATTTCAAAATAATAACACTGATAGGTGAATATGTGTGTGGGGGGGGGGAAGATACACAGACCTGTGTATCTCCCCCCCCCCCCATCCCCAAGCCTCCCATCAAGTGCTCCCCATGATGTTCATTTTGATAGACCTTGTTCAGATATTATGGACCTTTCCCTGAAAGGCATGGAATGTTATTATAATTTCAAAATAATAACACTGATAGGTGAATATGTGGGTGGGGGAAGATACAGACCTGTGTATCTCCCCCCTCCACCCCCCCCCCAACCTTCCATAAAGTGCTCCCCATGATGTTCATTTTGATAGACCTTGTTCAGATATTATGGACCTTTCTCTGAAAGGTGTGGAATCTTATTATAATTTATAAATAACAATGATGAGTGAATATTTGGGTGGGGGGAGACACACAGGCCTGCGTTATCTCCCCCCCCCCCCCCCCCCCCCCCACACACACTTAGCCTTCTAAAATGCTCCCCACAATGTTCATTTTGATAGACACTTTTCTGATAATATAAACCTTTCAATGAAAGGCATGCAATCTTATAATTTCTAAATAACAATGATGAGTGAATATGTGGGTGGGTGGGTGGGAAGATACACAGGCCAGTGTATCTCCCCCCCCCCCCCCCCCTTAGCCTTCCATATATATGAATATATTTTGATAGACACTTTTCTGATAATATAAACCTTTCTCTGAAAGGCGTGGAATGTTATTATAATTTCTAAATAACAATGATGAGTGAACTGTACTGTAATTATCAACCTTCCACTGTAAGATATGGAATGTTATTATAATTTCAAAATGTGTACATATTTTTTGCTTGTCTACTGCCAATAAAGATCTGAATTGAAAAATATTTTTTGTCTGAGTGAATTTTTTTCATAAAAAAACCTGTCAAACCTGGAATGTCAGAAAAAATAATAAACACTGTCAATAGTCATGCCTGATGTTATAAATGTTAAAAAAAAATATTGAAGGGGGGGGGGGGGGGGGGGGGGGAAAGATACCCAGGGTGGGGGGAAGATACACTAGTGTATTTTCCCCTGTGGGGGGATGATGCACTAGTGTATCTTCTCCCGGGGGGGAAGATACCGTGGGACACCGGACCCGGGAATAACCAATGGCCCCAAATTGCAGGAATGTTCCCAATTCGAGGGGACAACACATAATATGCATGGTTTGTGTTTTATGCTTTTTGTGCAACTGCATGAAAAGTAATTTGAGCTTGAAATGTCTAGGCATGTATGTGGTTGTAGGATCGATCCCTTGTCTCCCCTCAATAGACACAGAACAAGATCAAACGTTATTCTTGTACCCTAATAGACATCTGCATGTAGACCAAATATATTTCTTGAAAACTCAGAGTCGTTATCTATCAGCCATAACCCCCTCTCCTGAGTGAGGGTGTCCGAATCAGCCGGATTGAGGGTCAGAATTACCCAAATAATATGGTCTGTTATTTAAAAATTGGTTGTAAAATCGTTCATATCAGTTTAAATTAAAAATTTTGATGTACAGTACATCAGTCCTGGGAATGAGATGGGTGCGAGTGCAATTGCTCCCGTCAGCACCTGTGTTTTCAATTTTCCGGGAGCTAAAAAAAGCACTTGTTGAAAAACGTTGTGCAGCACATATATACTGTGCGGGCATATAAATGTGTGTTGTTTTGAGAAAGAATCACTCTGTGGCCAGTGGCAAGTTACCGTCATAATTCAGTAATTCCTTATACATTTAACCTCTTGAACCTGAGCGGCCACTTGACTGACCAGGAACATGATACGTCATAACGCCATTAAATAGGATGGCTGTTTAGTAAATGTATGGGGTAGACCAATCAATATTTTCAATGTGCAGCCCCAAGGCTGCACGCTGAAAATAATCATTGGTCTACCACAAATAATGAATATGGACTCTTCTAATTGTTGCCATTGAACTGGCATGGAAGATACCACCAGAGTTCAAAAAGCTAATGACAGTATTCCCTCAAAAATTCATATACTAACATTTTACGGGTGCAATTTACTCCCGTCTCTGATTTTGCGGGAACTTAAAACTGCACCCGTCAATTTTGTTCATTTCCAGCACTGGTATGTGTATGCAGAGTGTGTATTATCACTAAATAACCCCCAGAGTGGAGGTTCCACCCAAGCAATAATTGCCAGGCCCATTGGCTGAAACATTGCTTGTGTTTTCTGTCCATATGTGCAGAATTTGAAAGTGATATGTTGGGTGATAACTCCACATCATGGGTGATTTAGTTACAATCCACTCTCCATGTACTGTAAGAAATCTTTGTGCTATTTATTACTCAAGAGACTCAAAATATCTGGATTATGGGCCGAATCAGCCAGAGGCAGGTTCTGAATCCACCGAGGGTCGAATTCTCCAGGGTCCGAATGCACTTGTATTCCAATTAAAAATATCTTGAACTTCCAGGGGAGGGAGGTGGAAAACATTTGCAGGACACAATGCTGGGGTGGGTGGGTGGAAGGGCAAATGGCTCAAAAACATATTTTTTCCATCCCCTTGCAAATATTTTCCTGGTGTCATTTCTATGCCAAACTAAATACTTTAAAATGATTTAGACTAATATACAAACATTATAGCCCTCTTACGGGGTTGTATTGATGGGTATTTTGAGCTATCTGTCCCATCTGGGTCCCAGTGCTGGTCACATGATTTTTTTTAACCAGCAGTCTGTTCGGCCTTGAGTGTCCCAATTTCTATCATTGCATATCCTATTTGTGTATTTTAGGTCCCAAAAAAATTAATGGTTTAGTTCCGGTTACATAGCAGAAAAAAATAGGATCGGTAGGTCAGGATATTTTTTAAAACATTTTTCCCCTCAATTTGTGCTAGAGTTAATTTTGAGGAACAAATTCTTCCAACAGTTGTGACTGAAATATACTGCTTTCATATTCCAGACCTTGTGATTTGAGAAGTGCCATCACGCTCGGGCACCATAACGTGCCTAGTTTGAAAGTTAGGCACGTCATCAATGGCGCACCTAAGATATCGGTCATAAATCGGGTGCATTATACCAATCTTAAACGGTAAAGTTATTGCCGTAATCGACAATTAATGAAAACAAAGGTTGCGTATGTGAAGCTTAAATATAAAATTAATACAATCAACTTGAATTGTTTGCAATATTTTACCGACATCAAAGAGGACAGATACTAAAACCAGTCAGTTGGAACGCTTTGATCAATAAATAAACAACCAGTAGCAAGTTTGAGTGTCACATGCAGAGAATGTCGTTTTCCAAGAATTAATCTCTTTGGCAGCTTCCTTTTATATAACATCGCATGATCGCGAAGTAACTGCATGCTCACAAATTGAAGTTGCCGGTGCGTCATTATCATTCGAGGCCACAAATTAAAAAACAAAATATGACTGATTCAGACGAATCGAGTGTAAATGTGAAAGGGAAAACTGTTCAGCTACAGACTTTTCTTAAGATGGCGCGCCTGGTGAAATGAGTGCCCCAATTCTATTTTAGGTGTGCTATAAAATGCATGCATTCAGATTTCAAATCACAAGGTCTGATATTTGGTTGAGTTTGAATTGTAAAATTACACCCAAAATGGCAGTTTATCAGCAGATGCATTATTTGTGATTGCTGCGGACATTTTGGGTGGTGGCCTTTGAATACAAGTGATGAAATGGTGGCACCATGTGTTAGTAGTGGGGTAAAAAAGGGCAGAGCATTTCTAAACTCTGAAAAAAAATGATCGGGACGAATCCCGGTTGTAATTTTGGGACGAAACGTCACAGACTAATCGTGTCGGGATGCACTGCTTTTGGGCCACAACGTCCCGTAACCGTTAGTTTATTGGAAAAATCAGGGATTTGGAAAAGAAAGTTGTGTTTATTCCATTCTGGATATTTTCAAATGGATAATTGGATTTTTTGTACCCGTATGTGGATAAATTTTTTGGAAAAGGAGGTAGGCAAACATTTTTTCTCATATTTCTTATATCTAAATTTTGCTACAAACTAGTACAAAGTCATCAAAAGCTACTAATAGGCACTCGAGAGTGGTTAAAATGCACAGAGGCTGGTTTTGGGTAAAATTGTGGAGGACGGTATGGGCGAAACTGTGGAGGCCAGTTTGAGTGTAATTCATATGGGGTGGGTGTTCAGAATGACTGGAAAAAATATGCGGAAAATCTTTTAGGGGTGGGTGGGTGAGTGTCCGGGAAGGTTGAATGCAAAAAATGGCATCATGCACTGCAATTTTTTCCGACCCGACCACACCCCCCCCCCCCCCCTGGAACAGGATCGGGGCGTTTCGGGCTTAAGACGTTTCGGCCTCGTAGAAAGAGGGTAGAGAGACAACGTAAATAAAAGAGATTCAGCCGAAGAATGCTCTGACAATGATACATGTACACTGATTTTCTGCCTGACAATACACAAACACGTGCAACGAAATCGAGCATTCTTCGAAAGGAGTGGATTAATAAATAAAAAAAAAATAAAACATGTAAATTCTGTCTCTATGAATTGCATTGATTTATGCGGATTAGTGAAAAATAATCTACGCCTCATTCAACAAGGTGATGCCAGAAGAGTAATTTTTATTATTGGACACTATCTAATGGCGAAAATAACCTATTGTTCCCATGTTTCCCTGGTCTTATGCCATTAGTTGCTATTTCTTGGCCCCACTGATTATAGAGCTGGGCGATATTGGGGAAAAAACAAATCGCGATATTTTTCGAAAATATCGCGATATTCGATATTATCGCAATATTATTTTCAGTGCATTTCATATAGGGTAATCTACATGAATGTAAGTGAGTTCGGACTTTTACCAGTTCGGCCCAGGTGATTTCGGCCGGAAAAAGTGAGTTTAGCCCATGAAAGTGAGTTCGGACCAAGTGAGTTCGGCCTCCCATGAAGTGATTTCGGCCCCATCGAGACAAGTTCGGACCATAGTGGTGAGCAAACAACTAAAAGAAGACAGAAGATTATACCGACCAACAAACTGTTTATTGTAGCAAAGACAACAATTGGTATACAAAAAAAACAGACAGCAATGATATACATAACTAAAACGTCAAAGACAACATTGATAAACATAAACAGGGTTCATACAGACCAGGCAAAATAAAATTGAAATACGTTTCAAGGACTTTCTGACAAGAAAAGAAAAATCAAGTATTTTTCTGAATGCCATATATAAGAAAAATCTAATCTAATTTACTGAATAGATGGAGCATATAGTTTTGAACACTTTTTAAGAAGTTTTTTTGTTGAAATTTCTCCCTTGCTAAAGAAGTCCCAGGCATCGAAGAGCTCACTTTGTATATTTCTATATTGTTTTCTCTGAAAACGCTGGAGTTTGTTCTCCGATACTAGTCGTACGTACCTCCACAGAAGTAAAATTACTTTCACTAAATAATTTTAGTACGAGTCTGTAAAATGGCAGGCCGTTTTGTGCATGCTGGTTGATTCGGTTGTGCCAACCCTCTACATCATTGTTTGTTCTAATTGATTGGAAAAATATCGACCAATCTTTTGGCGTCCACATATCCCCATCTATCCATGTATTTTTTACATAGCTCATAAATGTACACAGTTTGTCACCGGTTATCTCCTCTGACATTGCCGGTATTTGCTCAGCGGGAATAAAGCACAAGGCCATAACTTTTCTTATGAATTTGTGAATACCTCTATTTTCAATATACAATATGTAGTCTTTGCTCAGTCCAACCTCTTGTACCTTTCTCCATGTCAGGGCAAAGCCAGCCTAAATATAGGGGCAAGGGGCCTCACATATATAAAAATACTGTAAGTTCAAAAGATATTCCGCATCAAGGCGAAAAACCTACGTGAATTTCACTTCTCTGTGAAGCTGGACATGGAAGAAAAACACGTGGTGTATATCCAGCTTCAGCGCAGGGACCCAGGGTAGAAACGGTATGTTAGATAAGGTCTAATCTCATTTAATTTATACAGTAGTCGCGAGTCTTACGAGACGTAATCGGTTGGTGGCAGGATATCGTCACGGTCAATTGAGAAACAAGATTCTAAGAGACAGAAATGTCTTTTCATGACAATGACTGGCAGAAACGAATCGGTTTTCTCGACAAGTGAAATCACCGTTAAGTCATGCGCGAGATGACTTGTATTGATTCTGCCTCGATATACATCATCTCCTACCGTTTTGACAGGTGTACAGATGAGCGTCGGTCCACCTGACAGTTTAGGGTAAAAAAGTATATATACCTTGAAGAGCAGAGCATTAGACACACACTTGGGGTCACACACACGTTGGTGAAGTCCAGGACAGGCGGACTCTGTTTCCTGGCATAGGGGTACCTTCGATCACAGGACCCTGAAACGGCTGGAATCGCCAGACAGGGCATTCCACGACTGATTTAGCTTAAGGTTGATAGGCGGCTACCGAGCCGAATTCGTGAGAAGGAACACCCAAGGTGAAACGTTAAAAGTTTAGATTGTCGAGTAGCAGGTATCAGCCTGCAATAGTCAGAAGTGTAGGTTAATTGTATTGTGCGCATTAACCCTTTGAAGCGTCAGACTGATTGCGTTCTGAGTAGTTTGTTTTGCTGTCGAAGCATCATAATACCGACTGGAGATCGGTGTGAGTGACAATTTCGCCCTAGCACAAAAAGGGGCATTTGTGAATCGTGAATTCAACCAGGAACGGTGAATATTTCAATAGGACTTTCACAGAGGACTTTCAAAAGGCATATAAGGTATGAGTAGACAATAACTGACCCAAATCAGAAGTACGGTGGCTTTATAGATGACGAACATTGCTGGTCGGAACCCTCCGACAGCCAGAGGTACAGTTACGCGCAGACATTGACATTCGAGCCTAAGCGGGTGAAGCTCTTATGGCGAGCTCACAGTAATAACATTTCAGATTTGTGAAGCTCTTATGGCGAGCTCACGGTAGTAACATTTCCAGTGTGTAGACTATAGTGCCAGTACAGGGCTATAGAATGACTATATGATTGTTGAGAATTATTTAACCCTAGCAACCAAATTTTTGTGAAAAGAATCGAATTACTGATTGTTGAAATATTGAAACGGCTTTATTTTTATGTGTAAATAAAAGAATCGTTGTTACTTTAAATCATTCTTTCCATTATGCAGCCTGAAGTGATGAGGAATCACACCTAACGGAAATCGAACCTATTTCAGGCCAATTTGACAGAGAAGGAATCACGGCGTCGGCCTTACTCAGCTCCCTGCACCGAGTTCGCGACACTTGGATTCCGACCCTCCACGTTGGTCTAATTTTCCCGCAACTTCATCAGCGGGACTAAATAACCCCACGTCAGCCCAGGCCTTACAGGGCCTCAGGTGTCCCTGACACTCCATAAAGCCTGAATCCCCAAGAATTTCTTTGATTTTCTTAAAAACGTTTTTGTAGTCCTTTTTTCTTTTACCAGACATTAATACAAAAACTAATGGCACTTGCTTCATATTGTCGTCTGATCTCACTAAAGCATGAACTGAAAATAACTGAATAAAAGGCTTTTTAACAATTTTAAAAGTTGCGTCCATATACCATCGTTTTGCTCCACGTAGAAGTTCAAGTTGTTCATCTGATGCGAAAATAAGATGACGGTTACTGTCGACTTTAAAACCTGCTCTCAGATAGTCAGTGGGAATGTGGTCATTGTTAATTTCGAATTCCAATTCTTGTGGTTCCCAGGCCTGGCTTTTTGAAAAATCGAGGGGAGCCACTATGGCCCTCATAAATCTGTTTCAGGGGAGCTATTCTACACTAATATCAATTATACAAAGTTATTAATATGAAAATTGAGGAGAGCCATTACAGTTTAAGGAGAGCAATTATGGCTCTCCTCAATTTTCCTTTGGGAGAGCCAAGGAGAGCCGGAGCAATAGCTCCCCCTCAAACAGCCAGGCCTGGGTTCCTTGGGTCTAAAAAAAAAAAACAACCTAACAGAATATTTTTTTTAAAAAAGTTTCTTTTACAAATATTTGAAATCATTAAACAAAACTGGATGGATGGGTGGACGGACAGAGGGAAGGGAGGATAGAAGAAAGAGAGGTTGGGTGGAGGAAGGAAGGAAGGAGGAATGGAAGGAAGAGGTTGGGTGAAGGAAGGAAGGAAGGAAGATGGTCTAGTCACTAACTAGAATATGACCTCTGACTGAACAACTTCAAGTAAAAATGACGTAACTTGCCTGTATGAACAAATTATCACCAGAGAAACTGGGCCGAAGTTACTTTCCCATGAGCCGAACTCAAATATACATGGTCGGAACTCACTCAGCGACTGGGCCGAAGTCACTTTTTTGTGGGCCGAAAGTCACTTTCTTGTGGGCCAAAGTCACTTTCACGTGGTCCGAACTCACCTGGGCCGAACTCGTAAAAGTCCGAATTCACCTGATACCATCTACATGAACGAACAACAATGAGGCCATTGAGGGTAAAAAAAAACACTAGTTCAGCTACCAGAACGTTGTGGCTGCCAACTACGGGGATGCCACAAAGTTTTAAAATACTAACTGACTCATAAGCAAATTTTTATTTATTAGGGCCGAAATGACTTGATAAAAGTTTAAAAAGTGAGACGTTTCGGCCTCCTAAGGGCAGGCTAAAGTGGGACATTTCGGCCCTAACGTCGCGAACCCCTCGGAACTTCGAAGCTAGAAACACAAAAACATCTTCGAAAAAATTGTATGACAATAAAAGAATAATGACACCTTACAAGTTTAATGCCAAGGTTAAAATCGACATAAAATACCGAAATAACTTTATTTGTTAATGTGTCTCCAAACTCTTACCAACTGGAATTCTCTTCGCCGATCAAATGCTGCCTGAATTCCGCTATCAGACCACAGAGTTTTTAATGCCTCGACGTACCGCAAAAATGTGTTTTCGTCGATTCTTGTCGTTTGATCATAATTAAACACAGTCTGGGATTGTTTAGCAGCTTCTTCGCTGCCCCATGGTATATTCAGCTTATCCCTGGCGTCGATTAAGACCCGACAACCTTTCACAATATTATTGAAAACAGTCAGTTTGTACTCTCGCATTTGCTCGTCATCGAAATCATGTCCATGAATTATCCTCATTTGCTTCATGAAAGTACTTTTTCCACTTTCGCCAGCTCCTAACAGCAGTAATTTCACCCTTCTTTTGTACTGAAGTTTTCTTTTGCTAATATTCGATCAATATTCCTACTTTTATTTCGTTGTACCTTCTCCTGTTCGGAGATACAACACCAAAATATCTCCGCCATTTTGGCTATCACCCCGCCCATGACGTCACATAATCTTCCGGTAATCCCCGGTGCTACTGTTTTTACGACAGTTCGCGATAAAACGAAACAATAGTCTGTCCACGCGTTATTTTCCATGTGTAAATTATTCTGCAGATTCACTGTCTATTCTCTTTGACTGGTATTTGTGCGTGATGAGTAAAAATTATTTCATTAAAAATTTACATTATCTGTCAGAGAAAAATCTCGACGCGATAAGAAGCAAAGTAGAGTCCGGAATCTTTTTAACTTACTGCATGACACTGACAGTGACAGTTCAGGTGTGACGCATCCCAAAGAAATTTATTTCATCAATGAATTATCTCGAAACGCGAAGGTACTGAGTTTTTTATCGCAGCTATTTTTATTTTTTCCACCCACTCCCAATACATCATCGCACTGATTGACTAGTATAATAATGTGAATTAATGTCACGATTATTATCATAAATAAAACGAGGACTGTTATTTTTAAACGTTCACACAGATAAATAAATAAATAAATATATATATGGAGCCTAAGTTGCTGCTTGCCCAAACATTTAAAAAATAAATTAAGAAATCATACTCTACTACTCCGAATCTGTGCTGCACAAAATAATACCAAAGAATAGGATAAAAACAAACTTTAGATTCGAGGCCTCTGAAACCCTTTTTTAAAATTCTAAACAAGAGTAGTCTGACTGATAAGGCATATACAGACTTATATCTGGCAGCTTTGAACAGACTGGTCGTTTATTTATTTATTTATGTTTAAGGTCACATATTTATGCACAATGGCTAATCATGACCGTGACAGTTTTACGGGTGGAGGAAGCCGTAGTACCCGGAGAGAACCACCGAGCAACGACGAGCAGCTGCCAGCTCCCCAACATCGTAACTCCGCACTGCAGAACAGGCAGGGTTAGATTGGTTGAAGACATGCGTACCATCGACGTGCAGTACGCCTTAGTACACGGCGTCATCGTGCCCCCACATGGGCAATGGGGGTGAAGTGTCTTGCCCAAGGACACAACGCGGTTGCCGCAGGTGGGATTCGAACCGAGGACCTCTCGGCTTGCAGCCTGCACCTCTATCTACTGAGCCACCGCCCCCCCCCCCCCCCGACTGGTCGTTTTGCTGTGTTGTTTATAATAAGGATTCATCGCTTAGCTGTCATATTTCCAAATTAAAGTTCGCAACTGTAAAATAAAATATCTATTACAATATATATAGACACACGTCCTACAATATTCCATAGTAAGTATTGTAATATTGAAATGACGGTGATCATGTCAGATGTTTTATAAAAAGCCGACAGAACACGAATTTCCTGACCAAATTTTCGTTCCAAAGCAAAAAATAAATAATGAAAAAGAACAAAAATGCGAAGTAAAAGGGGCATTTTTATACAATTTGGGTACGCAACTCAACTCGGCATACTCGGTAACCGTCGCGTTTGAGTGATGCGGATATTTAAGTAAATATACTAACTGCGCTGTACTGCCAGTTGCCGTCTTACCTACATTGGGTGTACTGTTGGTTGCGAGCTCAGTGTACCGGTGGTTGCCAATCGGTTTTGCCAATGCTTGGAGTATTACGTGATTTTTAGGTATTATTTTACAAAATCTCTCGGCTAAGAAAGATATAGGGCGAGCAAAGCATTTTTTGTAAAGAATGACGAAATTGATTAACATACGTGTCATTTACGTCTTCATCTGTTAGCCAGTTAGTATTTTTTGCAAGACAACTTAATCACACGTTTTATATAATAATAATAACACTTTGGCCAGCCGCTGATTTGTCGCGGTTCTCGGATGAGAAGATCTTGGTTACCCCTGTACCCCCAACTGCCTCCCTATTCCCACGCTTCTCTTCTCCTCCCAACACTCTGAGACGAACTACTTGATGACATCCCTTGCCCCATTCTTCCCATTCTCTCCGATTAGCATATTAAACCTCTCCTCTGAGTCCCCCCACCCCCAACCACATGTCCTTCATTCTCCCATACCACTTCCCCAATATACTCCCAGTGAATCTTATTCTGTTGGACTGGTACTTAGGGCATTCTAGAAGAAAGTGTTCCAAGGTCTCCACCATGCCCAAATTACACATCTGGCATTCCTTTTCCCTGTTTTTCCCAATTTTTCCCCTCAGCTCCAGGGACCGCGACCTCAGCTTGAATAACAGTGACCCCAAAGGTGCCATCAAGGTACTCTTCAAAACCTGGCTTCTCTTTATCACGCAGGCCACCCAAAGACCTCTTTGATTTGACCCCATACTAGTTCTCTACTAGCTCCCTCACTTGGACCATCCACCCCGTCTTGATATTTGAGTTGAAAATTCTCAGGATCATTACTTTACACCATCGGCTGTCGGGGAGATTTACCAAATAATTAAGATAACCGAGTTTCAACAGGTCTATCCTGTCCTTGATCCTCATCCACCCATGCTCACCCCTGATTGCTTTTAGCGCTGCGGCATTACTCAACCCCGTTATCCATCGACCTGCATCGTTCTGCAGGATTTTCAAGCTCTTTACGGCCGTCTGGTTTAGGGGTACAACTTCCGTACCGTATGTTACACTTGGCAGACCCATCATTTCCCAAATGGTTTTCCCCACGAAAACCTTATTGAAACTGTTTCTCCCTATAAGTTTCATTTGGTTAAGGATTCGCTTCCCCTTCAGAATCAATTTATTTGTGTGGTTTCGATAGGTGCCTCTTCCTGCAATGTTTATATTTACCCCCCCCCCCCCCCCAAATACTCGTAATCACCTGTCTCTCCAACACTGAGAAGTTTGCTGCTACCTTCCGGAATGCAGAACGCACCCACTCTCCACGTTCGAGTGGAGTCCACTTTGCGGCCCACTGGTATAACTTTGCTCTTGCTTTCATTAAGTTCGAGTCTCCATTTGCTCCCATATTTCCCAACAATTCCCAGCATTTTCGTTAGCCCCTCTTCGCTTTCTGACACTATAGCACCATATCGTCTGCAAAAAATAGCCCTGGGATCTTCAAGTCCCTAACTGCTACCCCCTCGTCGCTATGCAGGAGTTCATCTCCTAAACATTTGATGTGCAATGCAAACAGAATTGGCGAAAGGATACACCCCTGTTTTAGGCCTATCTCCATAGGCACACGTTTTGTTGTAATGTTTCCCAGGCTAAGTTCACTCTGTACGTCTTTATATAATGCTTTCATAATTCCAAACAAACTCGCCTCCTAAGCCCATAGCCTCCAGCTTGCGCCACATACCCTCACTCCATACTCTATCGTATGCCTTTTTTGACATCCAAAAAGGCCATAAACATCTTTTTCTTTTTTGCTTTCGCGGATTCTATCATTTGGGATAGCGTGAAAAGATGGTCAGTAACTCTCCTTCCCTTCCCTTCCTGAAGCCATTCTAGATCCCCCCCCCCCCCCCCAAAAAAAAAACCTTCTCTTCAATCACCTCCTCTTGTCTCCCATACAGGACTTTACAGAAAACTTGTCCAATGTTGCTACTGACAGAGATCCCTCGATAGTTATCCAAAACGTCTTTTTCCCCCTTTTTGTGAATAAATGTCACTTTGCTTTCTCTCCACTCCTTTTGGGACCTCTTGATTTTCTATGGCTAGATTGAATAGAGCAGTTCGGCTTTCCACGAATTCCTCTCCCCCTTTTTATATATTATTTGACACATGAATTGTAGTTCGCTCACAAATCCAAGTTCATTTTATCTTGAAAACTAATTTTTTTTTTGAGGACCACACCTACTAATCGGTCTCACGCTGTGACGTGCAATTCGACGCTGTGATGTTCTGTTCGGGCGCTGTGACGTATTTTTTGATATGAAAAGTCATCGTTGCGGCTGATTTTATCAATTTTCATTCAAATGGAGAGGTAAGAAACACAGCCTTTTACTTTATCAGTTAGACTGAAGTTTCCCAATCCCAACCAGCTAACTTTCACGTAGCAGATATTATCTCTCTTCGAACAATAGGGCTCACAAAATGCCTGGGTACAACTTCTGTGCATCGCCACTCGACCCAAAATCTCTTACCTAGGTGACGCCCCATTGTTCTGACCCCAGGAAATGGCCCTCGTAGCCTAAAAAAAACATCCATTCGATTTAAAAAACTTACTCCGACATATCCCGGATGCAGAATAACCCCAACACAGCCCGTCAAAGTGAACCACCCAGTTGTGAAAAGTGGTAACCGGCACTGTGATGTTAATAGCAACCACGCTGTGCTGTTCATCATTTCTTAACCCAAATAAAAATTTGTAAGTAAAGGGTTTTTTTTTTAAACGTCATTATGCGTTTACCTTCAGTTTCATTAGTTGGTTCGTTCGTCGGTATCATCTACTTTGTTTTGTCATTGGTAACACACACGTTTTCGCTCACAGATCCACTGTTCCGATTGGCTAGGAGTCCGGCCTTTTCGCGTTTGACGATTTTCCTTTTGTTGGACTTGCAGGTGAAGTGCAGGGGCCGCTGACCCATTGGTGGGGGGGGGGAGGGGGGGGGGCTCATCGCAACACGTCAAAGGTGACAGCACGAGAGGGGCCCTCTCGTGTTATTCCCACTCGACGTCCGTCATTGTGAAGGAGCCCCACTACCCACCCCTTCTAAACGCCCGAAATCTCTCATTGGTGGGAGTTCAGATGGCTTCGGGAGGAAAATTGAATGTTCAAGCTCATAAGTTGCAATTTACGTCATTGTGGGGAAGAAAATGTTCCGCAGAAAGTATTTGATACCACTGGGCGGAGGGAGGGCAAGAGTCGTATACCAGGCGGCCAGAAGTTCCTGAGCTATGGGAAGGGGGCTACCCCCACTTCCCCCTTTGGGTCCCATCCAATCCATCTGGTCTAACTTGATAACATGGTCCCCATAATTTTTGACATAGCAATGGTATACTATCACGTAAACCAGCTACCACTCAGGCTGATGACTCGAAAGATGATTATCGGAGGTCGGAAGTGTTATGATTAAAAAAACATAGAACTGCGACTCGTCTTGACGATGACGCGCCCAAAGGTCGCCCAGACATGAATTTATATCTTACTTGAGCGTATAAGAATGCATATTTTCTCCGAGAATTTTTCGCACGTTTCAGGCCAGGGTGGCACCAGAAACCACCTTCTAAGATACGTGATGTCAGCCGTAGGCGTGACATGCCCCCCCCCCCCCACAATTTTTACTCAGCCTCCCTTAACTAAGAATCCTGTCTTAGCCACTGCGTTCAATGGTTATCAGACACCAGCTGCCCTCAGGTGGATCTACCTATCAGGTTGGTTTGATAAAGTAAGCTATTCTGTTTATTCAAACTAGTATGAACTGGAGATTTTTGTCAATTTAAATTGATTAATTTGAAGTATACCGGTACTTAGCAATCCGTTACCCTATGCTTTGCAAAAAATAGAGACTGACCCCCCCCCCCCCCCCCCACCCCCTGGCTTAGCGGCCCATGGACTGATGTGCAGACGCAAAAAGGAAAGGTTATAATGAACCTGACCGAGAGTTGTGCCTTTCCCGATATTACTCGGCGCGTGCATTTGAAGATTATTCGTGGCACAAGTTCTCCTAGGCCTGTCTTGGGCATGTGGCTGTCTGTAGAACGGGGAAGGTAGCTTTACTGCTCACACCATGGGTGGGCCACCCAAACGTTGCACGTGAAATTACATCCGTCTGGAACATAACTCATCATTTAGCAGTCATATCATCCCCATATTGCAATGCAGTGGTGATTCTCAATGGAATTTTGTTGCCAAATATCACCATTTACTTGCAATGTTCTAAGTTTTGAATTTACCCTTTGCCCAACAAACGGCAGTGCAGGGTTGGTTTTCAATGGATTTTTGTTGCCAAACTTTACCATTCACTTGCGATGTTCTAAGTTTTAAAATAACCCTTTGCCCAATAAAGCGACAAAAGCCGCACAGTTTATTAACATATATGAGGCTTCTGCATCCTGAAATGTCTTGGCTGTTGATGAAACCGCACCAATATGGATGTCACTGGAACTGGCTCATCGAGCCGGTTCCAGTGATATTCATATTGGCTTGCTTTTCATTGAGTCATACTGAAGATTTTTTCCCAAATCTGAAATTTTGTATATTTCCCCAAAAGTTGTGATGGTAAAGGGATAAAGTGCATCACTATTTTGCTAATCAATGTGGGGATTTGATTTGCAGCGCAGGTATTTTGTGTCACTAATTGCGATACGAAACTGGCGAGATTGTTCCCTGTCTCGTGGATGTGGGTACGGGCTTTCCGCGGAGGAATATAGAGAAAACTTGATGCCTCGAGAGCGATTTTGAGCGCGGTAGGGTTTTTTACAGGGTCTTTTCGGACCCACATAATTTCATTCCAAGACGCTTTGAATAAGATTATGTGTGTTCGAAAAAGGCTTGAAGAAAAACAGTTCGTCTTGATTTGCCTGCACGGCCGATTACATGAACGTTGGAAATGTGTAATGGCGTAAATGAGATGGACGGCATGTCAGTTCGAAAAATTACGTCATTGGACGTAATGTAGATATTGGTTGTTATAGAATTTATCTAAATTATTTCAAAACCAGTTTAAAATCGAATACAACTCCTTTTAATGGTTGTATGTGTGTGTGTTTGGGGGGGGGGGGGGGGGGGTATTCTTTCGGTAAGTATTTTTACCTTATGTCATTCCAATGCGAAAAATTCCCGTCGGATATACAATCGGAAATTATATGACGGCAATAGAGCGTATCTCTTGTTTGTCTGGGGTAGTGGGGAATGAGAGCAAAAGTGATTTTTGGTGAGTAATTGTACCTTATATCGCAAGATAATTATCGGTGCAATATATCTCGCGGGGTACATAGCATCCGAAATTGTATTGCAGCAATAGTGTATAACCGCTGCTAGTGTTGATTAGGAAGGGGAGCAAGAGTGATTTTTTTGTAAGTTGTATCTTATGTCGTAATATATGTTTTCAATTTTCCCTGCTGTAAATCCTCCTGGGTAGATAACATCGGAAATGATATTACGATAATAGAGTATACACATCCTGTTAGTGGTGTGGAGGACCTCAGAGCTACATTTAGTGGAGTGATTTTTGTTAATTAGTTAATTATTGTGTGAAATTATGAAATGCCACCAAGGCATTATTAATTCCGAATCATCACTTCAGTCAGACTGAACGATATGTCGAAACCTTTTATTCGACGATATATTGGAACTTACCATTACTTTTACAAGATCATCATCTGCGCGAGTCCTTCGGCACCCAAATTGTACCGACTGAAAATTTATTAATTCGGGTGCCTCCCCCCCCCCCCTCCCTTTCGAAGTGGCGTCCACGTGTGTACGCAACTGGGTTTTTGCGTTCGGGTTTCTACGCCCTTACAAAACAACGTAGATGATACAGATGAACGAACCAACTGAAAAACTAAAAAAAAAACAACGTATAATGATGTTTAAAAAAACCCTTTACTTACAAATTTTCATTTGGGTTAAGAATGAGAATTCACAGTGTGGTTGCCATTAACACACCACAGCGCCGTTTCCACTTTCCACAACTGGGTGGTTCACTTTGACGGACTGTGTTGGGGTTATTCTGCATCTGTCGAGGTAAGTTTTTTAAATCAAAGTGATATTTTTTAGGCTACGAGGGTCATTTCCTGGCGTCAGAACAATGGGGCGTCACCTAGGTATGTGATTTTGAGTCGAGTGGCGATGCACAGAAGGTGTACCCAGGCATTTTGTGAGCCCTATTATTCGAAGAGATATAATATCTGCTAAGCTGGTTGGGATTGGGAAACATCAGTCTAACTGCAGTAAAAAGCTGTGTTTCTTACCTCTCCATTTGAATGAAAACTGATAATATCATCCGCCGCGATGACTTTTCACATCAAAAACACGTCACAGCGCCCGAACAGAACATCACAGCGTCGAATTGCACGTCACAGCGTGAGACCAATTAGTAGGTGTGATAGGGGAAATCGGCAAAAACGTCCCAAATTATACTTAACTGGCAAGAGATCGCCTGTCCTGGCCAAGAATAGAATCAGCCTGCAGTATGCAAAAAGTTTAACCATGACAACTGTGAAGAGGCTTTTGGAGCACTCGGGATCCAATGGGGTGACCATACTTTGCCCAGCTGAATAAATTTTTTAAAGTCTTTGAGTAATCAAATAAAGGAAAAAGTTGGGGGGGGGGGGGGTTGGGGGTGCGATTAAATTTCTCAGAACAGCCATTTTCTGCATGTTGGTGGCATAAATGTCCACCATTAGGATAACAGTCAAATATCTTTTTGGAGCCATTCTCACCACAGCAGTCTGAACATACAGAAAATATTCACCAAATGGCAGATCATGAGGTAACAGAACACCAGTAAAGTTTGAACAAACCAATGCCACAACTACTTTATCCCAAACGGTCAGTGGTATCAGAATTTGTTATGCAATACAGATCTGTTATGGTCCCTGGAACTGAGGTAGTTACAGTATATATAATTTGTTTAAGTTCTTTTTCAGCATCTATGGTTATATGATGACTGCAACACATGTATGTCATAATGTCAGAGATGAATCTAGGTTGCAAGAGTGGTCGAATCTAGTCCTCACTCCCTGTGAGAATTTTGACACTTCACCGCCCCCAAATTCCTCATTTAGTCGGTGTTTTTACTATATAATAGAAACCCACCCAAAAATCAAATAATATTACAGGGCATATATTGTATGTTGCGAAAATCTTGGCAATAAAGCATAGGAAATTGCTCAAAGTTTTATTCTGGAAACTAACTTGTTTAGAGTATTGTGAAGTAGCACCCGTGGCTAGACAAATGTCTTGTACCTATTCAGAGTGGCAGGAAGATGACACCTGACTGGAAACAACCATTCAGGGTTATACGTCTTTGTTGCCCAAAATTATTCAAAACGTTAGTGGCAGAGCACTGTCCCATACATCAGAATCGATTTTCCCCCCGTGGAACCCCAGGAAGTGGAAGTGCTGGTTTCCTGTGCTAAACAACTTCTGCTTTACTGGTAAAATAGGACCAACACCCGGGATGGAAGTCTGCTAAAATGTGCAGTATTGGTATAAACGATTGGCTAAACTTGACTCCACACCTGTGTTGCAGACATGACAGCCAAAGATTCTGGGAGTGACCTTACACCAACAAACATACCAGCGGAAAAAAAGAAAAGTTTTTTTCTGTGGTAAATATTTCAAATGTGTTATGGATGATCATTTCATTGTTTTGATTTTGATGTTATTTCTTCATTACACATTAAATTTTGATGAGTTTTGTTGTCTAAACACAGACGGCATTTGCATGGATAACGTTCTAACGTGGGTACCCTACACCATTTCCTGATCAAAATCAGTTATGGGTGATCTAACTCTCCTTTACCATTGAGCCCATCAAGTTGTTTATGGCCCTTCGTGGGATGTTATGAGCATGAGCTGAGCGACGTCGTTTGTGACGTTGACGCGTTTCCTGGCCCTCTTGTCCAGCTCGTCCCGCAAATGCTCGATCGGAGACAAATCTGGACTGTAGGGTGGCCAATCGAGAACTGGGACATTGTTTTGGTAAAGGAAGTCACGACAAACCCTAGCAACCTACGGCCTTGTAATATCCTGCTGTAAAGTAAGGCTGTGCGCACCATACAGAGTTATCCTTCCAAGTTACAATGAAATCGCTTCATAAATATGAACTGTAGACGGGGTCATTGCTTTTCGGTCTCGGGTTTGGCGCTTCTCGGCCTCGGGGGATTATTTGGGTTCTTTCAATGATATTTTTTCCATGTTGATAGGCAAGAACAAAACAAAAACACTTTACAAGTTTCATTTTTTATTATATTTTGATATGGAATCGACAAAATTGATCATACCAGATATTACATTTCACTACAAAGAGGTGTGAACATTGTTAAGAGTTTGGTAACAGGAAGAATCGGACCTTTATTTGGAAGAGTCGGACCCTGGAAGAGTCAGCCCCTGGAAGAATCGGAACCTAAGTGGTTGGAAGAATCGGACCTTTTTTGCCCGCTGTATATATAAAAACAAAACCAATAACTGAAAACAAATGACAAAAAATAAACAAACAAGTGTCAAAAAGTTGAAGGGAAATAATTTATTTGGGATGACATTCGGCTTCGAAAGCCCAAAACGAGGCCGAATAGCACACAAAAATTTTGGGGGACGAATCGCGCGAGGCCGAAAAGCAATGGAGCCACTGTTGACTGTGCTAAACAAATCTAGGTCACGTGCCTGTGCGGCCATCACGACTGACCGATCACAGCCAAAAATAGGACGCTCTCATCTGGACATAATACCGAGTCATCCTTCCAATTTTCAAGGAACTCCCTTCATAAATGCAAGCTGTAGACTGCTACGATGTCACTAAATACCGAATCTGACCTGAAATACCGAATCTGACCCCAAAAAGATTAAAGATACTTTCTACTTATTTTCTTACTATTCTGTGATCTAGTGAATATAAAAATCATTTTAAATGAAAAAGTCACGGTAAAAATTTTGCGAATTTTGGAGCCATTAGTGAGGTGTCGAAAGTGAAGGAAGTAATGGTTTTCGCGCGCCGAAGGCGCGCAGGGACGGTTTGGGAAGCGAGCCCCTTTGACTCTCTTTAACTGTATATGATTTTGGTTTGTCTGATTATGCAAAGGATGGAAGAAGTTAGTGTAATCAGCGGCGTCTGTGTCTTCTGCGGTTTTTCTTGGGAGGAGGAGGATGAGTTGGAGAGATTGTTGTTGGTGGCGTTGTCGGATCGGGAGGAAGAGTAGGGCCTTCTTTGGCAACTTACGGTCTGATCCTTGCTGCTGTTCCTTGGGATCTTTTGTGGTTACTGAGAGCAAGTTCTAGCGCAGTCCTGGTAATATAAGTTGAGATCTCTGCTTCTATATGTTGGTGGTACCTATCCTGGAGTGAAACTCGAAAAGTGTCAACCTGGATCTCCTCCCCAAGGAATGCCTCCACGGACTCCGGGAAGCTCTCCTCCTGATCCAAAGAAGCTGGAGAAGCAAGAGCTGGAGGGGTGGAAGGTGCGTCATCTGGGACAGCTTCCTGTACCATTGACAGATCATCCTCCTCCATCTCCTCTTCAGATGAAGAGTCTGATGGTTTGGAGATTGATCTGTCACATGACGACCCACAGTCTTCCGGACCCTCCTCCTGGGAGGGGGGTGCCGGGCTGGACAAAGGTTGTTCAGAGGTGACAGGTGTTGACCCTTTGACGTCCTCACTTGCCTCCTTCTCTTCCTTTTCCTTCTTTTTCTTCTCCAGGAACTCCGTCATTCGGTGGGCATCTCGTCGTCTGGCGGAGGGTCCCTTCTTTCTCATCCTCTTCTGCTTGGTGGTGGCTGTATTAGTCTGGCGGCCTTCATCCAGCTGGTCCGTGTCACTAGGAGGGTGACCAGTGTGAGGGGAAATCCCCTCACGAAAGGTGCTACACCTCTCCAAGGACGGCGGTTCGGATTCTTTATCAAAATCCACTGTCAGGTGAATTTTAACCTTGAGCACCTGGATACTCCAGGTGGTGGCAAGGGTAGCCTTCACTCTGACAAGTGTTTCTTGGATCACAAGTGGGAGCTCCATTGATCAGTTGTTAGCACCTCGGAGTCCAAGGTGCGAATGAATGAGTAAGTGAATGAGTTCCATTATCCAATTTATTGGGGAGATTCAAAAAGCTTCTTTGTTAATCGCCGACGTGTGACTTGTTTTAGCATGGTATCCGGACAAAATACCCTTAGGACATAATACCCTAAAAAAAATACCCTTGGGACATAATATCCTCAGTGGGTAGGACAAAATACCCTCGGACAAAATACCCTCAGACTAAATATATATTAGTCTGGGGGGGGGGGGGGGGGTGGGGTCAAGCTGGCTCTTGTAATTTTTTCCATTACTTACTACATTCTTCTATCAGTGTTCGGTTCTTCCACAACTTAATTCTATCTTTTCTCTTTCAATTTTTTAGAGTTAATTTAATCTACAATTGTAGCAATTTTGTCTACTTTTGAAGTCATTATTGCTTTGAAAACTGTGTATGAGATCAACTGATCTGTTTTAATGGAATAAACATCTTCTTAATTAGCAAGCTGTCTAGATAAAGCCATTAAAGATATGTTAATTCTTCTTGTTGTTAGTTCTTAATTTGTGACAATGGGAAAGAATCTAGCAAACGCATGTTGGTGTTTGCTGTAAAACCCGCTCTACGTCTCCTCTGCTGCTCAAGCATATGGTTTATGGATGGGTGCTTTTCATCAGCCCCCCAAAACGTTTGAGCAATTATATGTCATTAGATGAAGACTTGGTGAAAGGTCTGTTAGTTGGGTATATGGATTATTAAGTGGTAAATCGCAGATGGTTTATGAGGAAATTTTACAGGCTCTTGTGACATTTTGTGATAGTTGTGGCTATACACCAGACCCAACAAAATGTGTAATGGATTTTAAGCAAGCTATGATGAACTCTGTGTTGTCTACCTTTGGAAGCCATGTTACATTTCAGGGTTGTTTTTACCATTTGACGCAATGCACATGGCGTAAAATACAGGCTCTTGGACTTTCCGAGTTATACAAAAGTGACCCAGTAATACGTCATTTTTGTTCAATGTTAGATGGACTTGCTTTCCTTCCAAATGAGAAAGTGGAAGAAGGAATGGATTATCTGTTACAAATTACACCAGATGTTCTGCAACCTTCAACTGATTATTTTAATGCAACATTTGTGTCTGGTGCATTTAGACGTATCAACACTCCATCTTCAAATGAAGAACATATTCCTTCTGTGAGAATGCAAAGGTTGTCACCATTGTTTCCCCCTCGTGTGTGGAATGTTTGTGAGGCAACATTGGTTATTTCCACTTTGGTCAATTCCACGTTGATCAATTCCACTTTGATCAACTTGACATAAAGAGTAATTTTCTGGTGAATTCCACTTTGACCAACAAGATAAAAAAATGTTATTTATTCTCATTTTTTTCTTGATTTTTGTTATTAGGTAAAGATATTTTGAGTACTTATTTGTTTTGAATTTTTTAGATTTATTTTTTTACAAGATAAAAGGTAGTATTGAATATTGATTTGAGTAGCTATTTGTGATGATTTTTGTCCGCAAATTTGTTATTAGGCACTGACAATTGTATGTATTTTGTTATGTGTGTTGACAATGTTCAGACCAACAGCTGGCCGTTTTGTGTGTGTGTTTGTACATCACACTAACAGCTTGGTAATTTGTTTTACATGTGCTCAGGCTTTTTGCTTTATTGTCAAATCATGCTTCAAAGAATTTTGTCAACTAATATTTAGGTATATATATCTTGAAGTGACTTTTGAACTACCAATAGTTAAAGTTATGGACAAAGAGATTAATTCTGTACACACTACAAAGGGGGCTCAGGCCCTTATGGTTGATAATTTTATGTTCTACAAAATACGGTCACTTAAAGATGGTCTCTTCCCAAGGAGAAAAGTGACATTCAAATGGATGGTGACTGGCTGAAAACATCGGATGGAGAAAACTTCCCCATATCTGCTACAGATGACAAGAACATTTTGATATTTGGATCAGACCTGAGTCTTAAAACTGTATGTGCAGCAGACACTATTTATATTGATGGGACTTTCTATTCATGTCAAAGTTGGTTTTATCAAATATTCACACTGCACGCTTTTGTAAATGAACAACAGTTTCCACTTCTCTACTGTCTTTTATCAAGGAAAGATGCCGCAACAAACAACAGGACATTTCTTCTAATAAAAGAAGTTGCTCACAACCGGGGACTGCTTTTCAATCCATCAGAATTTATGTCTGATTTTGGGTCTGGACTTGTAGCTTCTGTAAAAGTCAGTTTCCCAACAGACAAACATAAAGGATGTTATTACCATTATTCCCCGAGTGTCTGGCGCCAGATGCAGAAATGTGGTTTACAAATTGTCTATTGTAATTCAGAAGACACCACATTTCGTGATTCCATAAGAAAGGTTTTGGCTTTGGCGTTTCTTCCCATTCTCTGTGTAAGAACAACCTGGAAGGAGCTCAAAACAGAGCTTCAATTCTTTTGATTTCCCCAATACAATAACTTTTGTAAGTTACATGCAAAACACTTGGATTAGTAGAGAGGGTTGATGTGTTCAAACGTGAGGACACTATAACACGAGTTAAAATTATTCAGCTCGAAACTGGTGCAGCACCCAAAAAGAGGTGCAGAAAGTACATGGAAGTTGATGAGAGATTGAGAAAATTAAAGTGTAAACTTATAGATGGTGAGGTAAATGCTAGGGCATTCCTTGACCAAGCCAAATACCTGTGTAAGGTTTAAATATTTTAAAAATTAGCATCCATGAATCGAAGTGGCTTATTTTACATGTAGCTAAAGATAGATGATTAATTTTGCCGGTGAAATTATAGAAAAGTGAGTTTTATTGGGACAAGCTCTTTGAGGTTGTACCATTTAAATCCACATTTCTATCATTTCTTTGACAAATACATTTCTTTACTGATGTACTACATATTATATATATGCGTGTTATTTTTGTAAGTTCAATCTGGGAAAAGTCTAAGATAAAGTTGTTTTCCTGTCATTAAAAATACCAGTAATTAACATTAATTCTTGGAAAGCTCTCTCTCTGAACTTTCCAATAATTAATGTTTCTTACTGGTATTTTCAATGGTGAAAACATTTTGTATAGTTAGGACTTGTGTAGTTCAGACGCAATAGAAGCATATCTATGGGAAAAGTCTAAGATAAAGTCGTTTTCCTATCATTAAAAATACCAGTCTACGATATTGAAAGTTATTTGCTGTCTTTAAGAATGTTACTTGCTGGTATTTTCTATTTTTAATTTGACGTAGTGCTAAAGATATATGATTAAGTTTGCCAATGAAATTATAGGTAAGTCCTATTTAACTAGGGTAATGTCAGCTAATCCTCTTAGGTATGTCTTATTATGATGTCCCTATCACCTTTTTACCTAATCCTAATTGAGTAATTTTAATCCTGATTATTGAGTAATTTATGGTGACATTCCATGTTTTCATACTTTTATGCAATAAATAAACATTTAAATAATTTTGATTTTTTTTTTATCAACCCTTCAATCACACATTCCCCCCCCCCCCCCCCCCACCCACTTTTGGTCCTTGTACAAATAATTCCACTTTGACCAACGTTGGTCAAAATGGAATTGATCAAAGTGGAATTGATCAAAATGGAGTTGGTCAAAGTGGAATTGACCAAAGTGGAACACACCGCAACATTGTCTGATGGTGACAGAACCAATAATTTGTGTGAATCGTGGAACAGTGGTTTCAATAAATTAATTAGTTATCACCATGCATGTGTTTGGGTAACAATTGATGCACTGCAGAAAGACTCTGCGTCTGTAACCACTGCAATCCTGGAAGAGTCTCGAGGTGATCCTCCCAGAAAAAGGGTGAAAAGAGCTACCCAGAAACACCAAGAGCGCTTGAGAAATCTGTGTTCCAGTTTCCGTGACAATACCAAATCACTTGAGAAGTTTATGCACGGCATTGGTCATGTCATAAGGGTATCTTAGTTGTTAAATATCAAATATAAATCGGATGAAAAATAATGAAGTAGGAAATAAATAATTATTATTAGATATTTCATAAGGAATTGGAATTTAAGTCATCTTATCTTGTTTGGCAAAGCATTCTGAGCTCTGTCAAACAAGATAAAATGACTTAAATATTTTAAATTTCTTTTAAAATATCCAATAATAATATTTTGGTGAGAAATACATAGGTAAATTTTCATATTCAGATTCATATCTTGTCTGAGAGAGCGCAAATCATTAAGTTAGAAATAAAGAATTCATTCATTAAAAATATCAAAATTCACTTATTTATTCCTCACCAAATTATTATTAGATATTTCATAAGAAATAAGATTTGTTAAAAACCCACTTATTTATTCCTCACCAAATTATTATTAGATATTTCATAGGAAATAAGATTTGTTAAAAATCTTTGTTTTGTACTTCATTTTTTATTTGTTTCATGTTCTGTGCTATCTGCCATTTATATTGTGCTTCATATTCAATTGCTATCTGCCATTGGTATTGTGGTTCATATCTATTTAGTTTTAATAAAAAAAATTAAAAATATTGGTACTTGTTATTTCAAACAAAACACCGGCTAGTGCCTTAGATGCACTTACCCCCCCCCCCCCCCCCCCCCAATTCCAACTTTATCTACATTTGGTCTGAGTGTATTTTGTCCGAGGGTATTTTGTCCTACCCATCGAGGGTATTATGTCCTAAGGGTATTTTTTTTTTTAGGGTATTATGTGCTAAGGGTATTTTGTCTGGATACCCAACAGCTTACCTCGACTTCGTCAAGTTAAGCTATAAATCTGTTGAAAGCAACATTGTCGCACATGGTCATGGTTGATTGAATTTTAACAAACACCTCTTTAGACAGTAAACTGAGGTAGCAATGTGTAAAATTTTACATTTGGTCGACGGATAAAAAAAAAATGTTATATTACCAAAACTGAACTTGCATTTCTTTTTTCCGTTAGTATATGTAAACAAGAGGCCCCAGGGGGCCTGAGGGCACTCACCTGACATGGTAGCCTAAATAGCAACCCAGAGAATTGATTTCCACAAGTTGCATCAGCTCCTCCTAAGAAAAGCTGAAACCAAATATCCAAATATTCTGACCAGTGGATCTAAAAAAAGATTTTTAAAGAATATTCCTCATACTGAACTAAGTCATAATTCGGGCTCCCACAAGAAGCCCATATATGAACCCAGGGACTTGGCTTTAACAAACCTGAATCTCACACCCCTAAGGATTCTGCACACCAAATATCAAAACATTCCGACTGCTGGATCTGAAGAAGAAGATTTTTAAAGAAAATTCCTCATTTTGAACCAAGTTACAATTCGAGCTCCCACAATCAGCCCAAATATGGACCTAGGGACATGGCTTGAACAAACTTGAATCTTACCCCCCTAAGGATGCTGCATAAAAAATATCAAAAGCATTCATCTGCTGGATCTGAAGATTTTTAAATAAAATTCCTCATTTTGAACTAAGTTGTCATTCAGGCTCCCATAGTGAGCCTAAATATGAACCAAGGGACTTGGCTTGAACAAACTTGAATCTCAGCCCCCTAAGGTTGCTCCATGCCAAATATCAAAACATTCCAACTGCTGAATCTGAAGAAGAAGATTTTTAAAGAAAAATTCCTCATATTGACTAAGTTATAATTTGGGCTCCCACAGGGAGCCCAAATATGGACCCATGGACTTGGCTTTAACACACTTGAATCCCCCCCCCCCCCCCCCAAGGATGCTACTCACCACATATCAAACCATTCCGACTGCTGGATCTGAAGAAGAAGATTTTTTAAGAAAATTCCTCATTTTGAACAAAGTTACAATTCAAGCTCCCACATTGAGCCCAAATATGGACCTAGGGACATGGCTTGAACAAACTTGAATCTCAGCCCCCTAAGGATGCTGCATACCAAATATCACAAGATTCTGCCTGCTGGATCTTGAGAAGAAGATTTTCAAAGAAATTTGCCTGAAATGCACTAAGTTCGAATTTGGGCTTCTAAAGTGAGCCCAAATATGAATCCAGGTGGCCGATTTGAACAAACTGGAATCAGATCCACCCCACAATGTTGCATACCAAATATCAAAAGATTCTGCCTGCAGGATCTGGAGAAGAAGATTTTTGAAGAAATTTGCCTGAAATGCACTAAGTTCAAATTCGAGCTTCTATAGTGAGCCCAAATATGAATCTAGGGAGCCGATTTGAACAAAATAGAATCAGATCCACCCCACAATGTTGCATACCAAATATCAAAAGATTCTGTCTGCTGGATCTGGAGAAGAAGATTTTTTAAGAAATTTGCCTGAAATGCACCAAGTTCAAATTTTGGCTCCTACACTGAGCCCAAATATAAACCCAAGGGGCCAATTTGAACAAACTTGAATCAGATCCACCCCACAATGTTGCATACCCAATATCAAAAGATTCTGCCTGCTGGATCTTGAGAAGAAGATTTTCAAAGCAATTTGCCTGAAATGCACTAAGTTCAAATTTGGGCTCCTATACAGAGCCCAAATATAAACCCAAGGGGCCGATTTGAACAAACTTGAATCAGATCCACCCCACAATGTTGCATACCAAATATCAAAAGATTCTGCTTGCTGGATCTGGAAAAGAAGATTTTCAAAGAAATTTGCCTGAAATGCAGTAAGTTCAAATTTGGGCTCCTATACTGAGCCCAAATATAAACCCAGGGGGCCGATTTGAACAAACTTGAATCAGATCCACCCCACAATGTTGCATACCAAATATCAAAAGATTCTGCCTGCTGGATCTGGAGAAGAAGATTTTTTAAGAAATTTACCTGAAATGCACTAAGTTCGAAATCGGGCTCCTATACTGAGCCCAAATATGAACCCAGGGGGCCGGTTTGAACAAACCTGAATCAGATCCACCCTCCAATGTTGCATACCAAATATCAAAAGATTCTGCCTGCTGGATCTGGAGAAGAAGATTTTTTAATGTTTTTCCCATTGCCTACAGTGTTAAAAAGTGCTGACTCAGCACTTTTTCAATGTCCCGAAACTGTACCTTATGATAAAACCGATAGCAATTTTTTTTTACCAATTCTTTCTGTTGGTCCTAAGGAAGCTTCACACCAAATAAAAATTCTCGGTGCCGTGCAGTTTTGGAGATATGGGCGTTTTAATTTTTTTCTATTTTTAGCTCCTGCGGTTCCCATGGGGCTACGGGGAAAAAAAAATCAGCATAAATTAGTTACTTATGACCCAATAAGCCCTCACATAAAATTTGGTTCAAATCAGCCTCTCTGTTTGGAAAATAGAAATTTTGGGCGGGGCCAAAAATTTTGCCCCTCCCATAACGACGCCAAGTATAGCCCCACAAACTTCTCTTGAACAAATCTGAGTCTACACCTCAAAAGGAAGCTGCACACCAAATATCAAGTCTCTGCTACTGCTGGTTCATGAGAAGAAGATTTTTTAAGATTTCAGCACACTTTTTGGGTGTGGCCCTACCCACGGGCGGGGCAACTTGATTTGAACAAAATCAAATTGCGATGTCATAACAAACTATTATCTCAAATATCAATTAAATTGGTTCAGCGGTTTGGGAGGAGAAGACGCAAACACCATGTTCACGGACGACGGATGACGGACGACGGACGGTGAGTGATCACTATAGCTCTCCTGACTGAAAGTCAGGTGAGCTGATAAGACTCAACTTCAGGCTTCAAGGTGTTGAAGAAATTTCCATTTCAAACCTTTACAATTCAAGTTTTCCCATTGGAAAGCGCTTAGGACACTTTCCAACAAGGGCACCACCTAGCGGGACATTATACGCTCGTTTTGTATGTTTGAAGGGTTGGGGTAAGGATGGGGGTGAGGGTGAGAATTGTTCGGACCAACCCCATATTCAAACTTGACCTGTATTTTGTTGTGATTAAACAACATACCAAGTTTGGAACCAATCGGAAAACAAATATAAGTTATCCTCCGGAAACCAAATATTTGATGCATTCTATGTCCAACAAGGGCCATAATTCAGGGGAACTTCGAACTGACCCCATCTTCGAACTTGACCTGTCTTTTGTTTTGGTTAAACCACATACCAAGTTTAGGGACGAACGGACAGACTGACAGATGGAAAATTGGATGGACAGACAGACAGACTGATTCCATAATTCAACGGTTTTTCAACAGGCATATAAAAAATCAGTCAGGCCATACTAAAGTTATAATCCAGAAAACCCAAAATGCACAAATTCAAGAGGAATAACTCTGGAAAGGTACATGCGATTTTGGCTAAAAGTGAACTTGAGCTGTGCTTTGTGGTCATAAACAAAATCTGAGAATTTGAAACAAATTTGTCAAGGCAAACTAAAGTTATCATCCGGAAACCACATAATTCTTAAATTTGCAATCATTCAAGGGGAATAACTATGTAACGGTACATGCGATTATGGCCAAAGGTGAACTCGAGCTGTGCTTTGTGGTCAAAAACAAAATCTGAGAGTTTGAAAAAAATCGGTCAAGGCAAACTAAAGTTATCATCTGAAAACAACAAAATCCACAAATTTGCAATCATTCACGGGGAATAACTCTGGAAAGGTATATGCGATTGTGGTCAAAAGTGAACTTGAGCTGTAGTTTGTGGTCAAAAACTGAAAATTTGAAATAAATCGGTCAAGGCAAACTAAAGTTATCGTCCGGAAACGAAAAGTTGGGCTAAATTCCCATAAATAAAGGGCCATAACTCTACTGCAAATGGGCCGCTAGAAACGGAAATCGAACCCATCCTGTATTTTGTCATACTAAATCCACATGCCAAATTTAACTCAGCTCAAACCATTACAACTAAAGTTATCGTATGGAAACGAAATGTGTCCATGGACGGACAGACGGGTGGAGAAACCATTCACATAATACGTCCCGTTTTTCAAACGGGACGTATAAAAACATCTGAAAAATTTGGTGTCAAGGCGTTCGGCTTTAAATGAATGGAAACCAATTTTTTTTCAAAAATTGTGTTTTCAAAGGGCCATAACTCTGCAGCGGATGGACTGAGAAACACCAATATCAAACTTGACCTGTATTTTATTGCTACAAACAACATCTGAAAGTTTGATGTCGATCCGTCAAGGCGTTCAGCTTTACATGAATGGAAACCAAATTGTTTAGAAAAATTGTTTTCAAAGGGCCATAACTCTGCAGTGGATTGACTGAGAAACACCAATATCGAACCTGACCTGTATTTTATTGCTAAAAACAACTTCTGAAAGTTTGATGTCGATCTGTCAAGGCGTTGTTTGACTATAAATGAACGGAAACCAAATTGTTTTTATAAACGGGTATATAAAAAGGAAAGTCAAGCCAAGCAAATCGTTTACACCTGTGATGCTCACTCAACACCAATGAAACACTTATTTACCACAATCTGGAAGCACTGTTCCACTTTCGATTTCAAGTGGGATTCTATGGCAGTTAATAGTAGTGTTCATTGCATTCTCCCCATCAAGCCCAATGTTTGGCCATCGTGCACCGGTTGAGTAAACAATGATGCCAAGTTTGGAACAGTTTTAGTCAGCATCTGAAGCCAACAAACGGAAACATATTTCATGGTGAAAATTTGTAATTGGACTTGCAATGGCAATGCCAGTAAGTTTGCCAACATGTACAAAATCCTGTAAATTAAATAGCCACAGAAAAATATTCAGCTTACAGGAGTACAGTAATTTTACAATCTTCTAGTTATAAACTGTAATTCTATCCCATTATATCTTGTTTGACAGAACTCAGTGAGCTCTGTCAAACAAGATATAATAGATTAAACTCCTATATTGGAAGTTTTTAGGCAAAAAATGTCTATAAATGCAGGGAATTTGGAAGTAATGCTTCGACAGATTACAATTTTTTTTACTCAATCAACAGGAGTTTACTCTATAACCTGTGCAACTAACAGGTCAAATTTGTACTAAAGGTTTTTTACTGAATCAACTGGAGTTTACTCGATAACCTGTGCAACTAACAGGTCAAATTTGTACTAAAGGTATGGCAAATGGTTAGGTGTTTGTAAGTTATACACTGTTAACAGAAGTTACACAATTAAAAGTGATTTACAATATTTTGCAAGGTCCACTGTAATATGTTCTAGACTTTTAATTTAAATCAGATTTGAGAGTAGAAGGAACTAAACTGAAATGGGGTAAAATCCTTGAAGAGGAACTTAGTGAAAATGAGGCTTTTTAAAAAACCCACGGGTCCTCTCTGCCTAGACATCTCCACCCAGGGTCACTGTTTTTAGGGGAAGCTGAATACAAGACAAGAATCCAAGTGTTACTGCTTGTGACCTTCATGAAATGACAATGGGTCAAGGTCATGTCACAACGTTAGGTAATGGGTAACAATTGTGTGAAGTATGAACAAGATGTCACATTGATTCAATTCTACAGACAAGGGCTGACGAATATAAACGTTTGGCTGTCTGACCTTGATGATACGACCTTGGATCAAAATCGCAAAAAACCTTTTGAGTAATGAGCAATAATTGTACCAACTATGAATACGATATATCAATCATATCAAGTCATATGGACCAGACAAGGTATTTATCATATAAAAGTTTTGCTGTCTGGGACCTTGATCTTGATATGACCTTGGGTCATAGTCATGACACACCTATGTGTCATGAGCAATAATTGTGCCAAATATGAATAAGATTTGCGTATATATTAGATCCAGAGAGAATAACATAAGTGTCTAGAAACTTATCTTTTTTCTGTCGTATCTCAACTCCACTTTGATGTTCGGATGGATGTTGTTTGCATGGTGGGCAAAATCTTTCAAACTTTCTAGACATTTATGTTATTCTTTCTGGATCTAATATATACACACATCCGTTTGTCAAGCCTACAGTTATATCTGAATGCAGATTTGGCTCACCCAAACTCTACTAAAAAGTCAATGATTTACAATCTCGGAATAAGATTGGAACAGATATGTCAGATGAATGTAGACTGACACAGGAGGGTATTGAAGATACAACTGTGAAAACGAGGATATAGTTTGAAATTGATAGAAAGCCAATTAAGAAAGGTTGACTTGTTGAACAGAGGGGGACCTTCTTCAAAAGAAGTCAGGAGGACAGGATATGCGAATAGCAAGGGTGCTGTAACAACATACTCTAAAACTTTGCGGAACATTGGACGCATCACTTAGAAGCATATGAGAATACTTCCATGAATCGGAACGGATGAAAGATATTTTCCCTGACCCACCACTGATTGCTTACAGGAGAGACACCAACTTACGTTCTGATTCATAAGAAGACCGCAAAGTTAACTGCCCACCCATTTTGAAATGTACGGGGAACTGTCAGATCTGTGCCATCCTATCAACAAATAATTTGAAAAATACATCGAGAGATACAGAATTCTACACTAGTAAGAACGTTAACTGTCAATCAAAAAATGTTGTATATGTGCTGGGGTGTAAAAGGTGTGACAAGTCAATATATATTGGGGAGACCGGAAGAAAAGTGGCAGAGAGAATTCAGAAACATATAGTGGACATTAAACACTACAGGGTAAAACCCGTAAATGACCATAGGATACATAGTGGAAGCATGCATGGTATATGTGGTTGAGGTGTTATGCGGTAGCCGGCATTTACAACTTGTAAAGGAGGATAAATGGATGAAATGACTCGGAACCCTAAAACCAAGAGGTGTAAACTTGAAGTATAATCACACAATGTTTTAAAAGTCATCAAATGCACGAGGAATACTCCAGGTGTGAGACGTCACTAAATTACGTTTTTTCTCAACGTTACCTCTGAGAAGTTAACAACTGTCAATGTGTAGTGAAAAGTATCAAGATGTAGTTGTTTGTCTAATATCTATTTGCTGATGAAGGCCATGAGGCCGAAGGCTTCATAAAAGGACACAAGTATGTTATTGAAGATTATTATGTTACAGTCCCTTATTATCCTACCATAGGATGGACTTTATTGTTGAAATTTTAAGGTGTAACCCTTTAAACTCTAGTGGTATCTTCCATGCCAGTTGAAAGGCAGCAATTAGTAGTCTATATTCATTATTTGGGGTAGACAAACCAATATTTTCAATGTGCAGCCTCGGGGCTGCACGTTGAAAATATTGTGTGGTCTACCCCACACATTTACTGAACAACCATCCTATTATAATATTAGAACGTTTCTTTTCATGTTTTATCGGTTAATAGTACCTGAGTTTGTGTGATTTCTGAAATAAAACCTGAAGCAGCGAAGCTGCTGAAGGTTTTATTTCAGAAATCACACAAACTCAGGTACTATCGACCGATAGAACATGAAAAGAAACATTCTAATTATTTTATTATGCCGAACAAAAAATAGCTTTCATTGTTAAGCATCAACTGCAACATGCCATCAATCTTGTAGTAACAATGTAGTCGAACCCAAAAACATGACGTCATTTTGAACGAATGATGTCTCTTTTGGAGTTTCCAGATCACCAAATTCGAAAATGACTTGTCACAAGCGCCGTCGCCTTGGAAGTTTCTGTATCACCAAATGTCAGTGTGAACAACTGCATCATCCTGTTCATGTTATAATTCATTATTAATGCTTGTGTGATAAGTGGTATAATGGAATATAAATTCTTCTTAGACGGCAACAGTTGTTATAATTAAACGGAGTGAAACAATTTATTTTGAACCCGAGGCGGAGACTTAGTGAGGTTGAGGAACACTAGTACTAGAAGTGATACTAACTTGTGGAAATATAATTGACTGAACTTGAAGTCACATTCATGATTCACTAAAGTGGAGAACACCACGTGAGTTTTTAATATTTCTGACTGTTTTGAATTCATTGTTTGCAGTTAAAATTGAAAACACACCCACTGAAGATGACATATTTGTCGGTAAGTTGGTGTCCATCGGTGCCGAAAAAAGTTAAAACAGACTCGGCGCCTTCATTTGGTGTTGAGAAATTCCAATCAGCACATGCGTAATCGACGCTGATCAATGGAAATGGAGCTTACATTTTCTTTGTACTTGCGTCTCCAGGGAAGAACATTCCGATAGTACCCGTGTTTTGTCCAAAAACTCCAGTACTATGACTTTTACATGGGGTCAAATTAACCAAACACGGCTGTGTCACAGACGTGAGGCATAATAAATAACGCTGTTATATGGGCAATCAGGAATTATATGAAATCAGTTATTTCTCGGAACTCTCTCATCACTGTTTAACTCTAATTGGATTGGATTTCTAGTCAGCTCAAATGTAAACTTTCTTACAATATTGGCATTAGAAATGGGGCAGAAATTCAGCTCTCCAGACAACATGGATTAAACCCTTGAATTTTAAGATTTGCTCCTGCCAAGCAATTGTTAGCAGACAGACAGATAGCAATGATAGATGGATTGTCAGCAACAGAGAAGGAAGGACAGTTGCATAGACACGGATGTATTAGAATTACATAAAATATCTTGCAAATGGGCATATAAAACAAAGGAAAAAAAAACAGTTTTAAGTTTCACCATTTTATTGGTTTTAAGTAAAACAATTCTTAAAATTTAAAAAAACGTTGAATGTAGAATATAAAAGAAAAGTGAAAACAAAATGAAGTAGAAAAATATATAAAATCCATTTTCTTTCAAGTTTGTGAATTTAAAAAAAGTATGAATGACTCACATGTTAATTTGTTTATCACACAACTGTTTATGTGCTAGGGGTTCTTTTTAAAATATTCTCTCAACAGCATCAATGTTCTCTTATCAGATAAACAGTATTATATCAGCTGAAGTTTTCTATACAAATGTCAAGGTTGCCGTGTCTGATTATTTATCTATTGGCAAATACAATGTTTTTCATGTCAATTCATTGAATACAATTTTATCCTACTGGGTTAAGCATATGCCCTACAAAGCTTAAAAATTTGAATCGATTTCACCATCAGAGGCATGACTCAGGATGGACATCAAATGAGCTTCCTGATTGGTGTATTTTCAAATCTGGTAACTCATTTTTTTTCATGAAGAGACGATGGCAAATAAATGAAACAAGAGGCCCCAAGGGGCCTTAATCGCTCACCGGCAAAAGGGGTTCAAAGAAGTGTTTGGGGTCACATTCAGTTAGACATGGTTCATCAACACTACAAAGGAATGAAGCCATGCAAAGGCAAATTTTATGGAAATGAATCTGAACAAACCTGAACCTAACAGGCTCCCCCTGCCCATAGAGAGCCCAAATAATAAGCCAGGGACTCAAATTGAACAAACTTGAATCTGATCCCTCTTGAGATGTTACAAATGTATATATCAAATATGGATGAATTCTGACTGGTGGATCTGAACAAGGAAGTTTTTAAAGAAATGTCCTCACATTGTATTAAGTTAAATTTTGGGCTCAAATAGGAAGCCAAAATATTAACCCAGGGACCTGATTTGAACAAACTTGAATCTGACCCACCTAGAGATGTTGTATACCAAATATGAAAGGATTCTGATTGGTGGATCTGAAGAAGAAGACTTTTATAAGAAATTTCCTCATACTGCACTAAGTTAAAATTCGGGCTCCCATTGGAAGCCAAATATCAACCCAAAGACCAGATTTGAACAAACTTGAATCGGACCCCCCTAGAGATGTTGTATACCAAATATGAAAACATTCTGACTACAGGGTCTAAACAAGAGGATTTTTAAAAAAAAATTCCCAATGTTGCACTAAGTTGATATTCAGCTCCCATAAGGATTCTGACAGGTGGAGCTGAAGAAGAAATTTCCTCAAATTGTACGAAGTTAAACTTTGGGCTCCAATAGAGAGCCCAAATACTTACTCAGGGACCCAATTTGTACAAGTTTGAATCTTACCCCCCTATAGATGTTGTATACCAGATATGAAAGCATTCTGACTGGTGGATCTGAAGAAGATTTTTAAAGAAATTTACTCATATTTCACTAAGTTAAAATTCGGTCTCCTACAAGGAGCCCAATTATTAACCCAGGGACTCGATTTGAACAAACTTGAATCTGACCCCAATAGAGATCTTATATACCAAATATCAAAAGATTCTAAATGATGGTTCTGGAGAAAAAGATTTTTTTAATTTTAAAAAAAAATTTATGGGTGCTATCAGAGTAATGCCCCTTGTGCTGCCCCCTGTGGACGCGGAAAGTTTATTTGTACAAACTTGAATTGACATATGATAAGGAACATGCACACCAAATTTGGTCCAGTAGTTTGGGAAGAGAAGTCGATAATATAAAGTTCACGACGGACGGCAAGTGATAAGTTAAGCTCCCTTCAGTGAGCTAAAAATAGTTGCCCACTGGGTTTTCAGTTCAATCAGCATGCTCGTCTGCCTTACAAGTCACACCAGTTATTAACATTTGAATGCAGGAATCCTATACTCCACTTTATAAGTACTCTTGTAGCAATGAGACTTGTGAAATCTGCACTGAGGTACTCGATAACCAGTGATTTAACGACAATTGTTTGGCACGGTCACCAATTCAAATTGGTTTCAGGTCAACACTGGCCTCCCCTCCCCCATTCATTATGAGGATACAAGTTCCGATTCGCAGGGCCACAGATTAGTAAATATCTACAAATAAAATTAGTTAATACAGCTATTTATTTTTTTATTGGGGTTTAATGACACTATCGACAGCAGGGTCGCCTCGTGTCGGGCAGTTTTATGGGTGGAGGAAGCCAAGTACCTTTAGAGAATCATCAAGCAATGACAAGCAACTGTCAAGACTCCTCAATGTACTACTCTACACAAGCAGGGTTAGCACTGGTTGAAGATAAATGCACCATCGACGTCGGCAATCGGGATTTAAATGCCTTGCCCAGGGGTACAATGTAGTTGACCCTGGCAGGGATCGAACTGTGGACCTTTCAGTTTGAAGTCCAATGACATAACCACTGCACTCCCTCAGATTCAGGTTTTGTTTGAAAGAAGTCCCTGGATCCATATTTGGGGATCCCAATGGGAACCCCAATTTTAACTTGGTGCAATATGCGGAAACATATTTAATGAAAGTGTCAATGACACTGTAGCTTAACTTGAGTGTTGTGTTTTATGAAAAAGATAATGTTCAATGTTTATGAAAGGATTATGAAATAAGACAAGAATTGTGATAATTGGGAATATGTTCATTTCTGTTCCCTGTATGCTATGTTTTTGATAAAAATAATATTAGGTGGGTGTACACTGTACTAAAGATCTGAGGGGTGGGTTAATATGAACTCACAGTTAATGTATGTGGCCCTCACAGTTAACGTATATCAACGAAAGTTAACAAGTTACAGTGAAATTATTCCAAAACAAGTCATCCTATCAAGTTACATTGAATTCCCTTCATAAATATGGCCTGTAGACTGTGCTAAAGGTTTTCGGGCTTCGGGCCCCTGTAGCCGTCAATTTCCCAATTGCGTCCAAAGGGGACGTTCTCATCTAGACATTATATGAAGTCAACCTACCAGGTTGCAATGAAATCCCTTCATAAATATGACATGTAGAGTGTGCTCAAGGTTTTCGGGCTTCAGGCCCCTGAAGCCGTCAGAGTTGACCAATTATGACCAAAAGGGGATGTCATCATCTAGGCATTATATGGAGTCAAACTAACAGGTTACAATGGAATCGTTTCATAAATATGACCTACAGACTATGCTAAAGGTTTTGGGGTTTTGGGCTCGGGCAGCCATCAAGGCTGAATGATCGCAACCAAAAGGGGACGTTCTCATCTGGGCATCATCTGGAGTGATCCTACTTAGTTACAATGAAATCTCTTCATAAATATGACCTGGAGACTGTGCTCAGGATTTTCGGGCACCTGTAGGCATTACAACTGACCAATCACGACCAAAAGGGGATGTCATCATCTAGGCATTATATCGAGTAAACCTAACAAGTTACAATAAGTTCCATAAATACGACCTACAGACTATGCTAAAGGTTTTTGGGCTCGGGCAGCCATCAAGGCTGAATGATCGCGACCAAAAGGGGACGTTCTCATCTAGACATTATTTTAAGTCATTCTACCAAGCTACAACGAAATCCCTTCATAATTATGACCTGTAGACTGTTTGAAAGGTTTTTGGGCTTCGGGCCCCTGTAGGTGTCACAGTTTCCCAATCGTGTCCAAAAGAGGACGTTCTCATCTAGACATAATATAAAGTCAAACTTACCAAGTTTCAATGAAATCCCTTCATAAATATGACCTGTAGACTGTGCTAAAGGTATTCGGGCTTCAGGCTCAGGCAGTCATAATGGTTGAATGATAGCAACCAAAAGGGGACATTCTCATCTGGTCATCATCTTGAGTGATCCTACGAAGTTACAATGAAAGCCCTTCATAAATATGACCTGTAGACTGTGCTCAAGATTTTCGGGCTTCAGGCACCTGTAGCCATCACAGTTAACCAATCACGACCAAAAGGGGATGTCATCATCTAGGCATTATATGGAGTCAACCTAACAGGTTACAATGAAATCCTTCCATAAATATGACCTTTTGCCCATGCTAAAGGTTTTTGGACTCTGGCACCCATCAAGGCTGAATGACCACGATCAAAATGGGACGTTCTCATCTAGACATTATTTGGAGTCATCCTACCAAGTTACAATGAAATCCCTTTATAAATATGACCTGTAGACTGTGCTAAAGGTTTTCGGGCTTCGGGCCCCTGTAGCCGTCACAGTTGCCCAATCAGGACCAAAAGGAGACTTTCTCGTCTCGACATTGTATGAAGTCTACCCACCAAGTTACAATGAAATTCCTCAATAAATATGACCTGTGGACTGTGCTAAAGGTTTTCGGGTTTTGGGCTCGGGCAGTCGTCACGGTTGGCAGATCATGCCTAAATGAGGAAATTCTCATCTAGACATCATAAGGAGTCATCCTACCAAGTTATAATGAAATCCCTCCATATTAAACATGACCTGCAGACTGTGCTAAAAGTTTTTGGGTTTCGGGCTTGGGCAGCTATCACGGTTGATAGATCATGCCCAAAAGGGGACGTTCTCATCTAGGCATTATACAGAGGCATCCTACCCAGTTACAATGAAAACCCTTCATAAATACAACCTGTAGACTGTGCTAATGGTTTTCAGGTTTTGGGCTCGGGCAGCCATTCCGGTTGCCCGATCGCGACCAAAAGGGGACGTTCTCATCCAGACATGACCCCAAACTTGCATATGAAATTTTGTGACGATCAGACAAGAACTGCGGGGTGCAGCCCGTGCTAAATGAAAATGTGAACAGATTCACAGACTTCCACACGCGTGATGGCAATAGCTTATCTTGACTATGTCAAGTTAAGCTAAAATCTGTTGTCCAGGTGGAACTTCCATTTCATGGTTAATTCAGAGTAATAGAATACCATTCTCATTGTACTTTAGAAATGGAGCGAAGATCTAACAAATGAAAACTGATTCGACACTAAAAGCTTTTGACATCAATGATGCACTTCTGAAGAAAACAAATACATCATTACAAATTTATGAGTTCTTTAAAAGCAAAATAATTTTCTTTCTTGCCATTATTTTCAACTATTTACCAAGTACAAAGTAGGGTTCCTGCACCAAACTGAGAAGTGAATTCCAGGAGTTTCAGATCAATTTTTCAAGGAGTTTCCAGGAGTCAGCTGGGTGAAATTCAAGGGGTTTCAAGGAGTATAAAGCAACCATGTGTTGGGAAGAAGGAAAAATGTTGGGAGTTGAATTAATCCAGTGAGCAACAGACTCGATTTTTCCAAAATTCCAGGAGTTTCCAGGAGGAGCTTCAAAATTCAAGGAGTTTCCAGGTCCTTGGGAGGGGGTTTTGAAATTCAAGGAATGTCAAGGAATTCAAGGAGGCACGGGAACCCTGCAAATGGAAGACAAAACTTGCAACAATTTGTCAGGAATAACTACAAATTTTCCTTTTTCATGACCACCACATTGGAATGAGGTCAATCAGATCGTTACAGTGAAGGGGTCATATTTGTTTTGCAGGCCATAACTGTAATCTATAATAAACTTTGAATGGCAATTTTTGTGAGTAACACTGGCTGGCCTTTACCTGGTCTTCTGATTGGTCTAATTTGGGCAGAACCTGCAGATAATCAGGTTATGACCAAGGTTGAACCCATTAGCAGAAAATTTAAAACTGAATTCCAAGAAATGCCATTGTTTTACTTTTCCGACCTTCATTAATTGGTAGATGGCAAAATTACTTTTCAAAAGTCATTTGTAACTCAATCATTTTTTTGCCTGTTGGCACTCTCCAATAACCTGTAACAAAACAAGTTCATTTAACCCTTTACCCAACGAATCGCCCTCATCCGTCCGGTAATATGCAAATTCAGCAGTTGAAAAAAATATTATTTTTCAAAAAATTCCAACAAAACCATATCATGTGACCCCTCGTTGGAACGAGCTCGTCCCAACGAGGGATCACATGATATGGTTTTGTTGAAATTTTTTGAAAATTTTTTAAAAATGATATTTAAAATAATAAATTTTGATATCGTCTGCGTTGGGTAAAGGGTTAAGGATTTCTTTTCCTGCTGCTCAGCAAACTAATGCATACACTGTAAGCCACTAAAGTGACTTCCAGCACTATTCTTCAAAGCCATGATAGTGGCTTCTGACACTCAACTAGTAATGCCAAACAATAGCTGTTAAACTACTTTCTCATAACTGGATAAGATAGCATGGAAAAACACACAATCAAATCTACTTCATTAATTTGGGGAGAATTTAAAGGTCTAGTCAGGTTGGATGAAGGTTATTCAACAATGAAAGAGATCGAACAAGTTCACTTCTGAAATCTTTTGTATCCTTTCCCAAACAATATACACAAAAAATGTGTTAATAACACATTACTACACCGTTGTCTCCATTCAAACATTTACAGTAGGTGATGAACAATTCAATATGATGAGCATGTCAAAGTTAAAAAGGCCAAATCTTTCAATATTAAACTTCTTCAACATCATCAGACTTTTGACTGGAGGTATCTGATTCAATGCCTGAATCACTCCTCTGTAGACTTGTGGGCAGGCTCTGTGCACTATCTGTCGTTTCTTTCTTCTCAGTTTCAGAATCAGAATCTTCATTCTGTAAAATACAGGGTAAAAATTGTCAAGCATCACTTCAATCATTTAGAATCCATTATTCATTTGTGTTTAACCCTTAAGGGATGGTAATTTTATACATTTTTCCTACACTTTGACGACAGTCTACATCCTGTGGTTGTGGAATTGTTTCTAGGCAAGTCCTGGCTGCCAACAAGAAACAACTGCCAAGGTACTTTTAATGTAACTTGCAACTTTACCAACAGACTACATGTTGGGGCACCTGTTCTGTTGCAGTAAAAAGTGATTTATGTTAGAACATGTCCCTTAAGGTGACATTTGACATCAATGACTAGATCACATCTGCAACAAAAGTATAAAGTGAAGTCATTAATATTTACACTTGTGTTCAAGCCTGGATATAAGGAGACTGTCATCTGTAGACTGAGGTCCCCAGAGGGTGAATGTGGTGATGCACAGCAGGGTAGCATCACTAAAGTTACCCTCTGTGAACCTGAATCAAGATATCAATCCTAAACTGAAAGAGGTACCTGGAGATTAAATTGGCCCATTGTATGGAATAGCATCTGCAAATTCACCCTCTGATGACCTCATTCTGCAAATGACAGATTGCTTACTTCCAGGCTTGCTTATGATGCACACTTCCAAGGTTCTCTCATCCAGACACTTATTATCAGGGGTCTATTACACCTGGAAAACCAAACTTGCCTACCTAAGTCAACAAGAACTTCTGCACTTACAGTGGTTCCCATTGCCAAGTCACAATTCATAAATGATAAAGATCATACCACTGATACCCCATCATGTTAATATACAGTTAACGCAACAAAAAGTCACAAACATCAATATCCCTTACACAACCAAGAATGTGATTTCAATATATATTGCCTTTTAAAAAAAAATTGATATCTTGAACACCACGCTAAATTTTGTATGAATCTGACCATAGATAATCAAGATATTGCAAATGTTTTATTTTCATGAAGAGGGGCATTTGTTAACCCTCTGCACACTCACAAATTAACCAATTCAATCTTGTTTGACAGAGCTCACACACGATTAAATTGCTAATTGCATTACAGGAAAAGTATGCAGACAAAAATTTGAGTATTTTGGCATCAGTGAGAAGGTTAACATAGTTGAAATCAACAAAATATCAAACTTGAGTTCAACTTATATAATAGTTCATATCAATGGAAATTTGCAAGTCAATCATAATTGAGCCAAACATGCATGGGTCAAACCTTTCTCCAATGCAACAGCCATATCCAGTTAGCCCTGCAGTCTAAAGACATCCATATCCCCTGTCAACTTTTATGTAATAATAGGAATAATCTCATTACCGCCCTAGACATGTATTCATACCCAATAATGTCACTCACCTAATATCATTTAATTTCTTTAATCGCAACTTAAGATATCTTCCAAAAACCTGAAATTTTGGTAAATTTGAAGTCGACAAGGGCTAGAACTCTGGAACAAGAGGCCCCAAGGGGCCTGAGGGCGCTCACCTGACATGGTAGCCTAAATATCAACCCAGAGAATTGATTTCAACAAGTTGCATGTGCTCCTCCTAAGAAAAGCTTATACCAAATATCCAAAGATTCTGACCAGTGGATCTAAAAAAAAAAAAAAGAAGATTTTTAAAGAATATTCCTCATATTGAACTAAGTTATAATTCGAGCCCATATATGAACCCAGGGGCTTGGCTTTAACAAACTTAAATCTCCCCCCCCCCCCCTCCCCAAGGATGCTGCACACCAAATATCAAAACATTCCGACTGCTGGATCTGAAGAAGATTTTTAAAGAAAATTCCTCATTTTGAATGAAGTTACAATTCAAGCTCCCACAGTGAGTCCAAATATGGACCTAGGGACATGGCTTGAACAAACTTAAACATACATGAGATTGGTTAAAGATAAAAAAAAAAGAGGAAATGTTTGCCGAGCATAGTGAGGTGAAAATTTTTTTGCCGAGTGAAGTGATGAAAAATTTTTTGGCCGAGCGGAGCGAGGCTAAATTTTTTTTAGGCGGGGTCCAGGGGCCGCTAGGCCCCTGGAAGCTCTGGGGTTGTAAGTGCTCGGAGATTGAATCTTGGCCATTCCTAAGCATTTTAAGATTATAACTGAGTAGCATTGGTGGTTCACTAAGATAATTTGATTAAACATAAACTGGATGTCGAAAAAATTCATATTCTTTTACAACTTTCATCAAGAACTTCTGCTATGAAAAAGGACTGATGGTTGCAATAGTAGGCTGGTTGCAATAGTAGGCAGACAATCTGTTTCAATTTTTTTGAATTAAACCTTTTCACCATTACCAGAGTTCATTGACAAATTATGTCATGGCTGCTTCTCAGCAGCCATGGCATAATTTTACAATTAACTCTAGGAATAATATTCTGTTTCATTGTACATGTAAGCTAGGGAAATATTTGTAAAATTTGAAATAAGAACAGCCATGACTCGTTGATGGTTAGAGCTAGTTGCTTCATCAATATTTAATGAAAAAAATGTTTCCCTGACACAACTCAGCAACTCTTCTTCAAACGTTCTGGCAAGTCCAAACCTCATTTTGTACGCAGCCGAAGTTCGATCCATCGAAAGAGAACTGAGTGCCTTTTTGTCTGTGGCAAGAGTTTTTGTGAGCTCTATCAAGTCAGGTGCAATAGTAAACGGTAAGAGATTTTTCTGCTAAAAATCCCAAAATCATTGCCTCATTATTTGCCACTCTGTCACTGGTACTGCTGGCAACTTTGAACATGTAGCTGAACTAGTACTGGCAGTAGCTGAAGCTGAACATTTGAAAATGGGGTGGACACCATATAGTTTATTTTCCCGAGTCTGAAGCTTCACCACAAACAATTCCAGGGAGTGAATAATTCTGGAAAATGAGTAATCTTTACTTTTAGGGGAACCGCTGCCATATGTCGTTGCACGTTTCGTCCCCGGGATGATTTGTCCCCTATTGGCGAGACGTTTCGTCCCCAGTGCAATCTCATGTAAAAGCGAGAGTGCAAATTCATGTAAATAACTAACCGTGGTATATTTCATTGCTATAAATTTATTTAATATCCAGGTTGGAGGAAAATAATTTCAAGTTAACCAGTGGTGAAAAGCTTGCCTGCCTGGTAGAGTGGGTCCTACCTAACAGGGCACCAACCAGTGTTATGTATGTAGCAAGACACCTCCCCCCTCCCCCCCACACACAGTGGGTCACACCCACCCACGGGGTACGGGAACACTCATCTCTTGAATTGACACAAAACGTTTTAGGGAGACAAAAGAATCTGTGTCAGTTTTCTTCCAACCCATCTTGTGACAGGACATGTGGTGTACTTGTCTTGTGCAGAACTTATTGTTCCGAAATATTTTAAATATTTCGGAACAATAAGGTCTGCACAAGTATTTTTCAAGGATATTAAAACGATTAAGTATTTTGTCCCAAACTAACTGGGACGTTTCGTCCCCAGCTGGGTACGAAAAAATCCCACCCGGCCATGGGGACGAAACGTCCCGGAAATGAAACGACCTGGACCCGCAAAAGCGAGTCCTCAATATGGCAGTGGGTCCTCTAAAAGTGAAGGTTACATACCTGGGAAATTATTTTCCTTTTAATTTGATGCTTTGCAGACTTAATGTGGTCGATTAACACTGGCTTACCACGGCTTCCGCACTTTATCTCCAAATCACAGTGTTTACAATAAGCTTTCCCTTTGGCACGAATTTTTCGTATGTGTTCATTGACATATTCCGTTTCGTCATGATTGATAATTTTTAATTCCATCCATGACCATTTCCAAGAATTTTTTATCCCCTTTTCATCAATTAATGAATCACTTTCTCGCTCAATAATGTCACTCCGCATTTTGCTTAATAGTATTGGAAATCCAAGAGGAATTACAAATAAAAAGTGCATAATATTTAGCAGCAGAACATAAAACATGTGCTCTCGATGGTGCGTTCGATTGTGCATAATCAATAGAAGAGTGGTACTCGCAAAACGCTCCCAACAGATTCGCCCCAATATTTCATACCCTTCGTCTTTTTAGACGTTCTTTGCATGGAAATTTTGCTTTTTAACGTAATATTTTTACACTTCATTATCGGAAAATACGCAAAAGCGGAAATCCGCGGAAAAATCTCATGTATGCTTGAATCTCACCCCCCTAAGGATGCTGCATATCAAATATCAAAAGATTCCAACTGCTGGATCTGAAGAAGATTTTTAAAGAAAATTCCTCATTTTAAACTAAGTTATAATTCAGGCTTCCACAGTGAGCCCAAATATGAACCCAGAGACCTGGCTTGAACAAACTTGAATCTCACCCCCCTAAGCATGGTGCATACCCAATATCAAAAGATTCTGCCCGCTGGATCTTGAGAAGAAGATTTTCAAAGAAATTTGCCTGAAATGCACTAAGTTCGAATTCAGGCTTCTAGAGTGAGCCCAAATATGAATCCAGGGGGCCGATTTGAACAAACTTGAATCAGATCCACCCCTCAATGTTGCATACCAAAATATCAAAAGATTCTGCCTGCTGGATCTGGAGAAGAAGATTTTTTAAGAAATTTGCCTGAAATGCACTAAGTTCGAAATCGGGCTTCTATAGTGAGTCCAAATATGAATCCAGGGAGCCGATTTGAACAAACTTCGATCAGATCCACCCCACAATGTTACATACCAAATATCAAAAGATTCTGCCTGCTGGATCTGGAGAAGATGATTTTTTAAGAAATTTGCCTGAAATGCACTAAGTTCGAAACTGGGCTCCTATACCAAGCCCAAATATGAACCCAGAGGGCTGATTTGAACAAACTTGAATCAGATCCACCCCTACAATGTTGCATCCCAAATATCTGCCTGCTGGATCTGGAGAAGAAGATTTTTTAATCTTTTCCCCATTGCCTACAGTGTTAAAAAGTGCTGACTCAGCACTTTTTCAAGTCCTGAAAAAAGTACCTTGTGATCAAACCGATAGGGATTTTTTTAAACCATTCTTTTCTACTGGATAAAAGTAAGCTTTATACAAAATAAGAATTCTCTGTGCCGTGTAGTTTTGGAAATATGGCAGTTTTAAGGTTTTTCCTATTTTTAGCTCCTGAGGTTCCCACGGGGCAATGAGAAAATTTTTTTTTTTTGCATCAATCAACTACTTATGACCCATTATCATCTCATACCATATTTGGTTTAAATCGACCTCACGGTTCTGAAAATAGAAATTTTAGGCGTGGCCAAAATTTTTGCCCCTCCCATAACGAAGGCAAATAATGCCTGACAAACTTCTCTTGAACAAACTTGATTCTAAACCTCAAAAGGACTCAGTATACCACATATCAAGTCTCTGCTACTGGTGGTTTATTAGAAGATTTTCAAAAAATTTTGCCATTTTTCCCCCACACCTCTGCTCAATATGAGCCGAAAGCTATTTTGGATAAAAATCAAAATGCCCCTATATAACCACTACTTACATGAAATTTAATTAAAATGTGGCCAGTGGTTTAGGAGAAAGAGGCTCAAACACCACCTTCACGCAGGACGACAGACGACGGAGGACAGACGACTGACGAAGAGTGATAAGAAAAGCTCACCCTGACTTTCAGTCAGGTGATCTAAAAATAATACGAATTGAAACTTCCTTTCCATATGCACACGCACACATTATATGCATACTGCATACCAAGTTTCGTAAAAATCCGATGAAAAATGCTGGAGTTAAGCGGGCAAGCATTTGAGATGGAAATTTTGCTATTTCCAAGGGCCGTAACAACACAAAATTTGTTGCATCAAAAATTCTTGACCACATGCACGTCTACACTTTGATACTGCTACTTCAGACCAAGTTTTGTGAAATCCAATAAAAAAATTAAGGAGGAGTTAAGCAGACAAGCCTTTGTGATGGAACTTTTGCTATTTCCAAGGGCTGAAACCACGCAAAAATTGCCACATCAAAAATTCCTGACCACATTCATCTACACTTAATACTGATACTTCAGACCAAGTTTCGTAAACATCCAATAAACTAGAGGTAGCCGCCTGGGGGTGGCCAATTCCCCTGAAAAAAATCACCCAGATACCGTAACCTTGGTAAAATATTACATTAAATTAACACAGCCACTGTTGGTATTGTTTACTCAAACAAGAGCACCGCTGGGCATTGCATCATATGCCCGTGAACTGTTCAAACTGTACCATTTTAACACATTTGCAATTTTTTTAGAGTGCGAGAAATTTATACTGGCATATATATATATGTTACGGTCAGACTTTGAAATCAGTGATTTTGTGAAATGACTAAATTTTTCAGTCATTTGAGAAAAAGACTAACAAGTTTGAAGCCAATCGAAAAACAAATACAAAAGTTATCATCCGGAAACCAAATATTTGACGAAGAATTCTAAGTCCAACAGGGGCCATAATTCAGGCAAAAATTGTTCAGACCGACCCCATATTCGAACTTGACCTGTATTTTGTTGTGATTAAACCACATACCAAGCTTGGAGCCGATCGGAAAACAAATACTAAAGTTATCATCCGGAAACCAAATATTTGACGAATTCTAAGTCCAACAGGGGCCATAATTCAGGCAAAAATTGTTCAGACCGACCCCATATTTGAACTTGACCTGTATTTTGTTGTGATTAAACCACATACCAAATTTGGAGCCGATCGGAAAACAAATACTAAAGTTATCATCCGGAAACCAAATATTTGACGAATTCTAAGTCCAACAGGGGCCATAATTCAGGCGAAAAATGTTCGGACCGACCCCATATTCGAACTTGATCTGTATTTTGTTGTGATTAAACCACATACCAAATTTGGAGCCGATCGGAAAACAAATACTAAAGTTATCATCCGGAAACCAAATATTTGACGAATTCTAAGTCCAACTTGGGCCATAATTCAGACGAAAAATGTTCGGACCGACCCCATATTCGAACTTGACCTGTATTGTGTTGTGATTAAACCACATATCACATTTGGAGCCGATCAGAAAACAAATACTAAAGTTATTGTTCAGAAACCAAACGGACGGACGGACAGACGGACGGACAATGCCATACTATAATACGTCCCGTTTTTCAAACGGGCGTATAATAATACAGATTCGATTACCTGTATTTGATGACATGTCCAGTTTGGTTTCAATCATGACCGATAAGATTTTAAGTTCAAGGTCAATGTGACCTTGACCTTTAGCACAATGACCTAAAAATATGCAGGGTTCTTCCTCTCAACATGCTGAGCCCACATGCCAAGTTGGGTTTCGATTGCGAATGCATATTTTTAACAAGAGGCCCCAGGGGGCCTGAGAGCGCTCACCTGACATGGTAGCCTAAATATCAACCCAGAGAATTGATTTCAACAAGTTGCATCTGCTCCTCCTAAGAAAAGCTTGTACCAAATATTCAAAGATTCTGACCAGTGGATCTAAAAAAAAAAAGATTTTTAAAGAATATTCCTCATATTGAACTAAGTTATAATTCAGGCTCTCACATGGAGCCCATATATGAACCCAGGGACTTGGCTTTAACAAACTTGAATATCACCCCCCTAAGGATGCAGCACACCAAATATCAAAACATTCCGACTGCTGGATCTGAAAAAGAAGATTTTTAAAGAAAATTCCTCATTTTGAACTAAGTTACAATTCGAGCTCCCACAGGGAGTCCAAATATGGGCTTAGGGACATGGCTTAAACAACTTGAATCTCACCCCCCTAAGGATGGTGCATACCAAATATCAAAACATTCTGACTGCTGGATCTGAAGAAGATTTTTAAAGAAAACTCCTCATTTTAGACAAAGTTATCATTCGGGCTCCCACAGTGAGCACAAATATAGACCTAGGGACATGGCTTGAACAAACTTGAATCTCACACCCCTGAGGATGCTGCATACCAAATATCAAAACCTTCCGACAGCTGGATCTGAAGAAGATTTTAAAAGAAAATTCCTCATTTTGAACCAAGTTATAATTCGGGCTACCACAGTGAGCCCAAATGTGAACCCAGGGACTTGGCTTGAACAAACTTGAATCTCACCCCCCTAAGCATGGTGCATACCCAATATCAAAAGATTCTGCCTGCTGGATCTTGAGTAGAAGATTTTCAAAGAAATTTGCCTGAAATGCATTAAGTTCAAATTCGAGCTTCTACAGTGAGCCCAAATATGAATCTAGGGAGCCGATTTGAACAAACTTCAATCAGATCCACCCCACAATGTTGCATACCAAATATCAAAAGATTCTGCCTGCTAGATCTGGAGAAGATTTTTTAAGAAATTTGCCTGAAATGCACTAAGGTCAAAATCGGGCTCCTATACTGAGCCCAAATATGAACCTGGGGGAAGGGGGGGCTGATTTGAACAAAGTTGAATCAGATCCACCCTACAATGTTGCATACCAAATATCAAAAGATTCTGCCTGCTGGATCTGGAGAAGAAGATTTTTGAAGAAATTTGCCTGAAATGCACGAAGTTCAAATTCGGGCTTCTATAGTGAGCCCAAATATGAATCCAGTGGGCTGATTTGAACAAACTTGAATCAGTTCCACCCCACAATGCTGCATACCAAATATCAAAAGATTCTGCCTGCTGGATCTGGAGAAGATTTTTGAAGAAATTTGCCTGAAATGCACTAAGTTCAAATGCGAGCTTCTATAGTGAGCCCAAATATGAATCTAGGGAGCCGATTTGAACAAACTTGAATCAGATCCACCCCACAATGTTGCATACCAAATATCAAAAGATTCTGCCTGCTGGATCTGGAGAAGAAGATTTTTTAAGAAATTTGCCTGAAATGCACCAAGTTCGAAATCGGGCTTTTATAGCAAGTCCAAATATGAATCCAGGGAGCTGATTTGAATAAACTTCGATCAGATCCACCCCACAATGTTACATACCAAATATCAAAAGATCATACATGAGATTGGTCACGGATAAAAAAAAGAGGAAATGTTTGCCGAGCGTAGTGAGGTGAAAATTTTTGTGCCGAGCGCAGTGAGGCGAAATTTTTTTTAGCCAGGGTCCAGGGGCCGCTAGGCCCCTGGAAGCTCTGGGGTTGTAAGTGCTCGGAGATTGAATCTTGGCCATTCCTAAGCATTTTAAGATTATAACTGAGTAGTATTGGTGGTTCACTAAGATAATTTGATTAAACATAAACTGGATGTCGAAAAAATTCATATTCTTTTACAACCTTCATCAAGAACTTCTGCTATGAAAAAGGACTGATGGTTGCAATAGTAGGCTGGTTGCAATAGTAGGCAGACAATCTGTTTTAATTTTTTTAGATAAACCCTTTCACCATTACCAGAGTTCATTGACAAATTATGTCATGGCTGCTTCTCAGCAGCCATGGCATAATTTTACAATTAACTCTAGGAATAATATTCTGTTTCATTGTACATGTAAGCTAGGGAAATATTTGTAAAATTTGAAATAAGAACAGCCATGACTCGTTGATGGTTTTAGCTACTTGCTTCATCAATATTTTATGAAAAACATGTTTCCCTGACACAACTCAGCAACTCTTCTTCAAACGTTTTGGCAAGTCCAAACCTCATTTTGTACGCAGTCGAAGTTCGATCCATCGAAAGAGAACTGAGTGCCTTTTTGTCTGTGGCAAGAGTTTTTGTGAGCTCTATCAAGTCAGGTGCAATAGTAAACGGTAGAGATTTTTCTGCTAGAAATCCCAAAATCATTGCCTCATTATTTGCCACTCTATCTGTCTGGTACTGCTGGCAACTTTGAACATGTAGCTGAACTAGTACTGGCAGTAGCTGAAGCTGAACATTTGAAAATGGGGTGGACACCATATAGTTTATTTTCCGAGTCTGAAGCTTCACCACAAACAATTCCAGGGAGTGAATAATTCTGGAAAATGAGTAATCTTTACTTTTAGGGGAACCGCTGCCATATGTGGTTGCACGTTTCGTCCCCGGGATGATTTGTCCCCTATTGGCGAAACGTTTCGTCCCCAGTGCAATCTCATGTAAAAGCGAGAGTGCAAATTCATGTAAATAACTAACCGTGGTATATTTCATTGCTATAAATTTATTTAATATCCAGGTTGGAGGAAAATAATTTCAAGTTAACCAGTGGTGAAAAGCTTGCCTGCCTGGTAGAGTGGGTCCTACCTAACAGGGCACCAACCAGTGTTACGTATGTAGCAAGACCTCCACCCCCCCCCCCCCCACACACACACACACTCACAGTGGGTCACACCCACCCACGGGGTACGGGAACACTCATCTCTTGAATTGACACAAAACGTTTTAGGGAGACAAAAGAATCTGTGACAGTTTTCTTCCAACCCATCTTGTGACAGGGCATGTGGTGTACTTGTCTTGTGCAGAACTTATTGTTCCGAAATATTTTAAATATTTCGGAACAATAAGGTCTGCACAAGTATTTTTCAAGGATATTAAAACGATTAAGTATTTTGTCCCAAACTAACTGGGACGTTTCGTCCCCAGCTGGGTACGAAAAAATCCCACCCGGCCATGGGGACGATACGTCCCGGAAACGAAACGACCTGGACCCGCAAAAGCGAGTCCTCAATATGGCAATGGGTCCTCTAAAAGTGAAGGTTACATACCTGGGAAATTATTTTCCTTTTAATTTGATGCTTTGCAGACTTAATGTGGTCGATTAACGCCGGCTTACCACGGCTTCCGTACTTTATCTCCAAATCACAGAGTTTACAATAAGCTTTCCCTTTGGCACGAATTTTTCGTACGTGTTCATTGACATATTCCGTTTCGTCATGATTGATAATTTTTAATTCCATCCATGACCATTTCCAAGAATTTTTTATCCCCCTTTCATCAATTAATGAATCACTTTCTCGCTCAATAATGTCACTCTGCATTTTGATTAATAGTATTGGAAATCCAAGTAGAATTACAAATAAAAAGTGCATAATATTTAGCAGCAGAACATAAAACATGTGCTCTCGATGGTGCGTTCGATTGTGCATAATCAATAGAAGAGTGGTACTCGCAAAATGCTCCCAACAGATTCGCCCCAATATTTCGTACCCTTCGTCTTTTTAGACGTTCTTTGCTTGGAAATTTTGCTTTTTAACGTAATATTTTTACACTTCATTAATGGAAAATACGCAAAAGTGGAAATCCGCGGATCCGCGGAAAAATCTCATGTATGAAAGATTCTGCCTGCTGGATCTGGAGAAGAAGTATTATTTATTTATTTATTGATGTTTAAGGTCACATATTTATGCACAATGGCTAATCATGACCGTGACAGTTTTACGGGTGGAGGAAGCCGGAGTACCCGGAGAGAACCACCGAGCAACGACGAGCAGCTGCCAGCTCCCCAACATCGCAACTCCGCACTGCGGAACAGGCAGGGTTAGATTGGTTGAAGACATGCGTACCATCAACGTGCAGTACGCCTTAGTACACGGCGTCATCGTGCCCCCACACGGGCAATGAGGATGAAGTGTCTTGCCCAAGGACACAACGCGGTTGCCGCAGGTGGGATTCGAACCGAGGACCTCTCGGCTTGCAGCCTGCACCTCTACCTACTGAGCCACCGCGCTCCCATCTGGAGAAGATTTTTTAAGAAATTTGCCTGAAATGCACTAAGTTCGAATTCGAGCTTCTATACTGAGCCCAAATATAAACCCAGGGGGCCGATTTGAATCAGATCCACTCCACAATGTTGCATACCAAATATCAAAAGATTCTACCTGCTGGATCTGGAGAAGGAGATTTTTTAAGAAATTTGCCTGAAATGCACTAAGTTCGAATTCGGTCTTCTATAGTGAGCCCACATATGAATCCAGGGGGCCGATTTGAACAAACTTCAATCAGATCCACCCCACAATGTTGCATACCAAATATCAAAAGATTCTGCCTGCTGGATCTGGAGAAGAAAATTTTTGAAGAAATTTGTCTGAAATGCACTAAGTTCGAATACGAGCTTCTATACTGAGCCCAAATATAAACCCAGGGGCTGATCTGAACAAACTTGAATCAGATCCACCCCACAATGTTGCATACCAAATATCAAAAGATTCTGCCTGCTGGATCTGGAGAAGAAGATTTTTTAAGAAATTTGCCTGAAATGCACTAAGTTAGAATTTGAGCTTCTATATTGAGCCCAAATATAAACCCAGGGGGCCGATTTGAACAAACTTCAATCAGATCCACCCCACAATGTTGCATACTAAATATCAAAAGATTCTGCCTGCTGGATCTGGAGAAGATGATCTTTTAAGAAATTTGCCTGAAATGCACTAAGTTCGAATTCGGGCTTCTATGGAATAGTGAGCGCAAATATGAATCCAGGGGGCCGAATTGGACAAACTTGAATCTGATCCACCCCACAATGTTGCATACCAAATATCAAAAGATTCTGCCTGCTGGATCTGGAGAAGATTTTTTAATCTTTTTCCCATTGCCTGCAGTGTTAAAAAGTGCCGACTCAGCACTTTTTCAAAGTCCTGAAAAAAGTACCTTGTGATCAAACCGAAAGGGATTTTTTTAAACCATTCTATTCTACTGGATAAAAGAAAGCTTTATATAAACTAAGAATTCTCTGTGCCGTGTAGTTTTGGAGATATGGCAGTTTTAAGGTTTTTCCTATTTTTAGCTCCCGAGGTTCCCACGGGGCAATGAGAAATTTTTTTTTTGTATCAATCAACTACTTATTACCCATTATCACCTCATATCAAATTTGGTTCAAATCGACCTGACGGTTCTGAAAACAGAAATTTTAGGCGTGGCCAAAATTTTTGCCCCTCCCATAACGAAGGCAAATAATGCCCGACAAACTTCACTTGAACAAACTTGAGTCTACACCTCAAAAGGAAGCTGCATACTAAATATCAAGTCTCTGCTATTGCTGGTTCTTGAGAAGATTTTTTAAGAATTGGAGCATTTTTGCCCCATCCCTCTGCTCAATAGGAGTCGAAACCTAATTTGACAAAAAACCAAAATGCCCTTATATAACCCCTACTCACATGAAATTTCATTAATATGCAGCCAGTGGTTTGGGAGAAAAAGGCCCAAACACCACCTTCACGCCGGACGAAAAGTGATCAGAAAAGCTCACCCTGACTTTCAGTCAGGTGAGCTAAAAATATAATTTTGCCCAAAGAACTCTCTCCCACCTCCTCCCTAGTGCTTCACATGGCCTGGTGCTCACCGTTTGAGCAAACATTAGTCTTATGTACTCAGATTTACATCAAGCTAAAGTTTACCACAATCAGCTCTGTCATGAGGGGGGGGGGGGGGCACAATTCAATTACCAATAGTAAATACTCCCTTGGGTTCTGTGTTAAATTTTCAACCCTAATGGTGCGCACCAAAATCAGACAAGCATAACACTTTGAACAATCTTTAATCAAGGCATCACTGCAATGCTATACACCAAATATCAGAAGATTATGTCTGATAGGTCTCAAGAGAAAATCTTTGGGGTATGTTTCTCATACTGCACTAAACAAGCAAATTCGGTGAATTCATGTCTCCCGCTGGGCAGCAGTTTCAAGGGGAATTAATGCATCAAGTGGAATATAGTTGAGTTGCAAGTGGAATTTATTTAGAAGAGACAGAACAGACAGTGCCTCAGACAGTGGTTATCAGATTTATTTTCATGGAGGTCACTGTCAAAGCAAGTCAAGTGATGTGGAGTACAACTGTGAGAATCACTAAAAATTAAGACTGATTCATAAGACATATTACATTAAACTGATGAGAAAAGTGTTAACCAACCTGTAAAGCTTGTGATTGGAAGTTAATGAAACCTTGGAAGTGATGTCCAGATAATATGGTGGTCTGTATATGGTACTGGGAGAGTCTTGACTTTGTAGAGTTGCAAAAGAAGTAATGATGAAGACATATTCTAGTCTCACAATGATAACAAAGATACACAAGAAGTTTCGTGAAGATCGGTTCATAAATACAGCTTTTAGTCCGAGGTGCGTTGATGCATGGGCAGACAGACAGGCAGACGGACAGATTTTCGGTACAAAATTTCTCACATTCGAACTTGACCTAGGTATTGATAAAAGTAATCCATATATGAAATTTCATTGAAATCGGTTGACTCTAAGGAAAGTTAGAGTCTGGAAATCATCAGCCAATGAAATTTAAGCAACCTAATTAAATATGCGAAGAAAATGCCCATGTTCGAACTTGGACTCACAATTGATGAAAGTGATCTCCTTCCCAAATTTCATCGACTGACTGTAAGGAAAGTTAGAGTCTGGAAACGAAAAACACGGAAGGTGTGCACTTACTGTGTATTAGTAGTAGCACTGAATAAATCAAAGTTTCCCTATTTTGCATAATTTGAGAACAAAACCCATATTATGTGTGATGTACTGAATGTCACTAAACATTCATACAAAAATTTATTCAAATCCGAACTTTCAGATAGAAGTTCTGTACAAAAAATTGATTACATCCAATTGCAGAACAAAATGGCCGCTAGTAGCCATCTTGAATTTTGGACCAAACCCCAAAACACATATTCTGGTCTCACAATGATAACAAAGATACCCAAGTAGTTTCGTGAAGATTGGTTCATAAATATGGCTTTTAGTCCGAGGTGCATTGACGCCCGGGGCAGACGGACAGATTTTCAGTACAAAATTTTCCACATTCGAACTTGATGTAGGTAATGATAAAAGTAATCCATATATGAAATTTCATCGAAATCGGTTCATTTTAAGGAAAGTTAGAGTATGGAAACCGTCAGCCAATCAAATTTCAGCAACCTAATTAAATATGTGCAGAAAATGCCCATATTCGAACTTAACCCACAATTGATGAAAGTGATCTACTACCCAAATTTCATCGAAATCCGGTCACTGTAAGGAAAGTTCGAGCCTGGAAACGAAAAACACGGAAGAACATCCCGATTTAATATCTCCCGTTTTTTTTCCAAAAGCAGGAGACAATTAATACTACACTTGTACTAACTTAAAATTCAGTCTCCCACAGGGAGCCGAAGGATTACATTTGAACAAACTTTAATCTTCCCACCCTATGGATGTGAATAAAAGAATCTGATTCGTGGATGTGAAGAAGATTTTTTAAAGAATACGCCTCATACTGCACCAAGTTAAAACTTGGTATCCCACAGAGAGCCCAAATATTAGCTAAGGGATTTGATTGGAACAAACTGAAATCTGAACCTCCAAACCCAAATATGACTCCAGGGAGACATGATTTGAGCAAACTTGAATATGACTACCAATGATACTCTATACCAATCATCAAAGGATACTGACTGGAGGATCTGAAGATTTTAACAAGAGCACCGCCAGGCATGGCTAAATACGTATACCCATCAGCCATTTGGAATTGTACCAACTTTGGTTGAGAGCAAATAATCCAAACTGGAGTTATTGGTCAGAAACCAAAAATGTCAATAGACGATCAAATTCTAAGTCAAAAAAGGGCTGTGACTCTTGTAAAATAATTGGACGGAACCCATATTTGAACTAGGCCTGTATTACTAGATGGGTACTACACATGCTAACTTTGGTTGAGATCAAATAATCTAAACTGGAGTTATCGGTCAGAAAGCAATGTTAACAGATGGACAGACTGACTTTTTCAAATGGGTGTCTAGATACTTTTTCCTCATACTGGACAGATAATAATGATAATGTTAAGAAAGGGAAAGAGCAGCCACTGGGCCTGTCTGCAAGTATCTGACTGTGGTGTAAGATAAGAGGGGCTCCGGTGGATCATATCATTGTGAAGCATAGTCCCTCTAAGGGTGCTGGAGGTAGTGTGGTAAAATGAACAAGTGGTTAGTGGATTCTATTAGTTTGTGTGTAGCTGGGCCATGCAGAAGTTTGTCCATTGTCGTGCATGACCGAAAGTTAGGGCTGGACGCCCCTGGGTACTACTTCCATAGGAGGTAATTGTGGTCGGTTTTTAATGTGTGGTTGCCATAGAGACCTTAGATCAGCCCTTAGTAGCTCAAAGGTTCAGGGCTCAGAATTGAAAATAGTACTTCCTGCAGGGTCTGATTCATACGGTTTAACGCTAAGGGCTGAGTACTTCCATTGGAGGTAACTGTGGAAGGTTTTTAATGTATGGCCACCTTAGATAGACCTCAGGTCAGCCTCTAGTAGGTTGAAGGTTCAGGGCTCATCAGAATTAGCAATGGTGCTTCCTGCGATGTGCAGGGTTGAGGGCTCCACATGGTGATGTCCTGTTTTGTAGGATAAGGCATTTTGTGAGTTGCATTGTTGGTAAAAGCAATATTTATGGTGTGCATCAGATTTCTGAAACACAAGTCTCTTGAGTGTTATTGAGCTGTAGTCAGAGCTCACGGTGTGTTTCAGGTTGTAAGAACTCCATGGTGGAGATGAGATGGAGAGGTTAGGTTGGTGAGGTGGGCCTCTATTTGTATTAGTCCGGAATTTACTTCCGCAAAGTGTCCTTAACTCTTAACCTTCTTGGTATTTTCAAGATATTTTTCATGAAAAAAATCTATTCAATTTTCAGAGAAAAAATTTGATTATATATGCTCAAATCAAATTATACTATTTCAGTTGCAACAGAAATCCTGCCCTGGACAGGAATATCTGCCAGCAGCATGCAAGGAGTTAAGGGCCTGAAGAATCGTACTTATTTCTTGCTCCCTCTGAATAACGCAACACACTGACTTAGCTGTGATGTTGAGTCAAGTCCTGGCAGCCTATACAGGCAGCGAAGACTTCACTTGAGACCACTGCTAAGGTACTGTAACTGCCAAGCCAACAGGAAAATACCATGACACAAGTTGGAACTTGTGTTCCACATGTACATGTACGACAAGCTTACAAAAATTGGAACAAGGCCTTTAAAGGTTAATCTGTAGTAAAATTATAAATATCAGGCTAAACAAAATTGATCTTCTGATTCTCAGGCAGCAGGGCATTCCTGTTTTTCGGCCCACAGTGTGTGATTTTTGCTGAATCGCATCGTGATTTGGGATGCAATATGTTGTATACATTCATACAGTATTGTTATTCTCTTTGCAAAATGTGACACGATTCTCATATGTATGTACAAAATAAATACGAAAAACAATCGCAAAATGATTTCTTTTTTTTTGGGGGGGGGGGCACTCTTTGGGACATTTTCGTTTGCACACAAACCTCTGGTGTCAGACATCACAGGAATGTTTGCCGGTACTCTCAAGAACTCCTGTTGATTTAATGCCTGATCAACTGTTTTGAATCAAGTTTACACCATAAACAAGATATTTATTGAGAAATGAGGATCATATGATCTTTAAAAATGATAATAGTGTGATATTTAATGGAAAAATTCAGAAAAATGTGAGTTATTTTCTGAGAAGTAAATTAAAATTCGGGAACAGTGAGGTTGCAAAACAATCTAGGATCGATTTTATGATTGCACTCTATAATAGAGATCAAAAATATTATTTATTTAAAAAACTCTTAATGTTTTGGATTTCCATTTTAGTTTTTCTATATACATTTGTAGAGATTCTGTGTTATATGATTACTGTTACAATAAAAACTATCCATGAAATCAACATGGAATCTCTAGTATTTAATTTTAGGTTCTCACAACTTTATTTTAGACATCAGCAACCATTCCATCAAGAATAAAAAATATAAATAAAAAACACTCCCCCTCACTGGTTTTGAAATAAAAAAAAAAAAAGGTCCAAGAATCTATTATTTAATTTTGTTTTTTTTTATTGTGGAATATGTACTGGATTCACTCACAATGATTAAATTCTCAATTAAGAACTGAAAACTGATACTACCGTACTGACCCGTGTCGAAGCCCATATTCGTGATTTAGCCCACCCTCAACTTTCTCCATTTAGAAAACAAGGTGCTCTCTCTGTGTTCAAGCCCACTCCCCCAATTTCGAAAACTGTAAAAAGTCCACCAGTTCGCAGGTGAATATGAAACGAAATTAGGTGAGTAACAATGTGTTGTCATTACCTGGAGGCTGGAAAACAGTGCATATTTCCTTTTCCACCCAACGTTCAAGAAATTGATTGTTGAATGCCTTGATATGTCAAAATTCATTCCGAAGCAAAAATGATGTTTTTATTTTCACGAATTCACTTTGCTGAATAATATCCACAAACTTGACAACATGCACTTTACTTGTCAATTATTCCCAAAACATGCCCACAACAGACTGAATAATTTCTACAAGAACCAGGGCGTGTGAATGTATATTTTTACCAACTGAATTGTAATTGCTTTCTATTGTGTCGGGTTATTTTTGAAGACAGCTTGGAGTGTGAATCCATACAAGAATCTATATAAGATGCAGAAATTACAAATTCTTGTGTACACAATTAGAAATAACCACTCGATCGATCAGAGGTTCTGTTTTCTTTATTATAATAAACGCACGTGGCTGTGTTGACAACACAGTCACACACAAAATAAATGTCTTTAAAGTCTGCCGAAGATATTTGTATGTCTTTTCCCACAATAGATATAAAACTTTTTCTGATGACGATAGTGATAATGACAATGACTCACAGCTTGGTGTGTTGTTTCCCAAAGATGGGAGTGACTCTGATGAAGAGCTAGAAGTTGGAAGTTTTGAGGATACCGCAGAGGTTCATTTGTAAATTAATTGTAAATATGTTGAAAGAAAGAGTTAAAACTAGATGAGAATTCCCATAAGCTAACTCTAGGGCTGGCACCCTGGGGTACTGTGGTAATTTCCTATAAAAGTATTAGCGTCAATACATTTTCTATAGTACATTTCCTGAGTACCCCAGGGTACCTAGACATTATGTGAATTTTCCCCCAATAGTCAATCCCCATAAGTGAGCCACAGTGATTGAACCCTAGAGAATTAAGGGAAACTATCATGAAAAGTGTATTAACTTCAATACATCCCATAAGCGCACTACAAGAATGGAACCCTGGAGTACTACAGGAAACTACTATTAAAAGTGTATTGGTATCAATACATTTTCTATAGCAGTTTCCCAAAGTACTCCCGGAGAGTCCAAAGACAGGAGACTCTGTGCAACCCGACAAGAGGGGGTGGGGGGGTGGGGGTGGGGAGGGGGGCAGTGGTTCCGCACCCAGATATCCCAAGTTCCCATAAATCAGAAGTTGATCTGTTGATGTGATTTTCACAAAATTCAAGACCAAATATATTCCAACTGGCTATTAGATCACTGCCGATTTAGAATTTTGTGAAAGTCACAGATCTACTTGAAATTTCCAACCGGGACGTTCAAGATGGGGGGGGGGGGGGGGGGGGGGGGAGGGGGGTATTCAGTGTCGAGTCAAGAGTGTGGTGTAATTTGGGGGGTATTCAGTGTCGAGTCAAGAGTGTGGTGTAACTTGGGGAGAATAAGTATCGTAGTGAATATGAAATGAGCGAGTCCCTCAGGTGACAAGAACTGAATTTGCGCCCGGTGTGAATTCGCATCAAATGAGAATTTTTTGTTTCTTTGCAAGTTCACGCACAAGCGAGTGTGGCTCACTAACAAAATTACATCTTTGTGGTTTGTGCTATTTTGGGCTGTTTTTTAATCATGTGTTTTATTTTATATTTGCATTAGTCATTTGATGTTTTATTGAGTAAATAGTGTTATTGAGTAATAAAAAGGATAAAACTGGGTTCGTTGTATTGTAATTTTGTCACTTCAAAAGGATTCCTTCTGATGAGACTGTATAGTTGGCTTCTTTGGGCGTTTAATTTGCTGGTTTTTGTCCTTGTTTGCACGTGATGCAATTACCAGAAACAACAATGTTTACTGAAAAAAATACGAACAAAACACGTGGATTTAATAAAATTTTATTCACAGATCAGCTGAAATATGAGTCAAAATATATTTAAATAACTGAACACTGAAAGTAAAGCATGTTACATACTCATTGGTGATTTGACAAACCGATACTGAAAACCAGTGTTGATTTGGTATTTCGTTCATAAAGTGAATGAAGTGGGATCGTCATTTTTTCAGTATCGTTTATTAAGAAAAACCCAGTTACAGACCCAAGTTTTCATGCTTAAGCCCACCCTTCGATTTGCTCTCAACCCACTGTAAGCACCCCCTGGGCTTAGACACAGGTCAGTACGGTAGGTGCAAAAGTTCACTATAATCAAAGCCGATTCTGCTGAATCAGGAAGAATTTTAAGGTAAGAATATACACCCTACTTACACCAATAATAGTCCAGGGTGGTGGAGCTTGGTCTTTCATTCTTCTCATAGCAAATTTCCACACACCAAAGCCAGACATTCCAGTTGTAAACCAAAATTTTTCAACTGTATAAAGTCCTGCAAAAGATTATTCATACATGTCATTTAAATGCTCCCTGAATATTTCCAAGATTCATGTTTTAACTTCTGTAATGTGTAATGTTCTTTGAAAAATAAAAACTTAAATATGAAGGATTCCCTCAAGAATTCCAGCCTTCTTTCATAGAAAAAAATTTACAATAATTTGTTCAGCAAAAGACAGAGAAAGACAAGCTGCCGAGTGCAGCACTACAGATCCTATTAACTATTTGGACTGAACACACCTCCCAATTTTCACACTGGGGAGAAAATACGACTGCAGTATAGTCTGCTAATAAAACTTCAGGAAAGCAAAAATTTATCTTCAGAGGCTTTTGTGAATTTTTGCTACACCATTAACCCTTTACCTGACAGTAAAAGAAGATGACACTTGCATATAAAATTATCAAATAACTACTTTTTTCATTTTGTGTCTCAAAAACATAGGTTTAGATGAGCTCATTCCAATGAGGGGTCATAACCTATGTTTTTGAGACAATAAATGAAAAAATAATGAAAATTGGCGATTTTTGAAAGTAGCGCCGGGCGGTTTTGGCCATTACGTTGGGTAAAGGGTTAATACAGAAAAGCAGAAATAATTTGCTTCATCACTTTTTGTTACACTGACCAATTTTTCTTTTTTATTTACCTGCACAACCGTTGGGTGAAAAGGATTGTTCGTCCATTTTATTTTTGGTGCTTCTGTACACAATGGTGATATTATTTGTTGCTTATGACTTGAAAACTCATGCAAGAGAGTAAAAAAAAACCTTCAGGAATTTGAAGGCATTGTCCACAGAACCATAAAAACAATAATTTAATGTGGAATATTAGTCTATCTACTTCTCTTTTGGATAAGGGGGTAGAAGTGTATATTAAAATTTCACATTTAATCATCACCTACGTATTTATATGATCATGGATTCAAATTTCTGTGTGAAAAATAACTCAAGAATACATAGTTCAACTATTATTCTGTACCAAAAGCTAACACCATTAACAAAAATAACAAATAATGAATGTAATGGAATCTCCCACCTTCTGAGACAAGCCAGGGTTCCTGCAGAAAAGGACTGATAAAATTCAAGGCCGTTTTGTGATATATTTCAACATTTTTCAAGGCCCTCCCATAGTCAAATTCAAGTATTTTCAAGGCCCTGTCTTCACTTGTACCAACCAGGACCTCTGGTATACACAACTTTGGGAAATTATATTCAATTAACAGGGTTATTCAGTTAAGAGATATCCAACCAATTTGTTGACAATTTTGTCATTCAATTATCAGAATTGTGCTGTGCCTAAAATACAGTCAATAAACTAGAGGTGTGGCTTTCCCAGATGGGCCTGTCCATAGTGCCCCCCCCCCAACCCCCACTGCTATGATTATTCTAAGAGGGGCACAACTCAGGTAAAAAAAAGCCTCACAAAATTACAATCGCAGGTGCACAGGTTCCCATGGTAGTGAACATCCATACCAAGTTTCAAAGGAATCGACCCATAAACATCAGAGAAAATCTCTCCGGACAAAATTCAGACATTCTGAGATGAAAAGGGGCATAACTCTTGGCAAAAAACGTCTGATCAAAACTATAATCGCTGGTGCACAGTTTCCCATAGCAGTGAACATCCATACCAAGTTTCAGAGGATCTGACCCATAAACATCAGAGAAAATCTCAGGACAAAATTAAATATTCTAAGATGAAAAGGGGCATAACTCTGGCAAAAAAGTCTGACCGCAGGTATAATCGCTGGTGCATAGGTTCCCAGGGTAGTGAACATCCATACCAAGTTTCAAAGGATTTGACACATAAACATCCCAGAAAATCTCCGGACAAAATTCAGGCATTCTAAGACAAAAAGGGGCATAACTCTGGCAAAAAAAAATTCCGTCTCAAAACTATAATCGCTGGTACGCAGGTTCCCATAGTAGTGAACATCTGTACCAAGTTTCAAACGAATCGACCCATAAACATCAGAGATAAACTCCGGATAAAATTAATTATTCCAAGACAAAAAGGGGCATAACTCTGGCAAAAAGATGTCCGATCAAAACTATAATCGCTGGTGCACAGGTTCCCATGGTAGTGAATATCCATACCAAGTTTCAAAGGAATCGACCCATAAACATCTGAGAAAATCTCCGGACAAAAATCTAGCATTCCACAACGTGAAAAAGGGCCACAACTCTGGCAAAAATAGTCCAACCGAACTATAATCGCAGATGCACAGGTTCCCATGGTGGTAAACATACATACCAAATTTTGATGACAAGGAGAACGTCTGAGGAAATCTCCGGACAGAATTATGTCTACGGACGGGCAAGACGATTCCAGTACACCCCCCCCCCCCCCCCCCCCCCTTCCACAAAACCCATTGCGGGTTTAACTGGAATGAAACATGCCCCTGCACAGAAATATGGACACAAGAGGTTGAAGAGGAAAGTGATTTGTTACTCGTACATGTGCTGTGTCTGAAAGACACTTATGATGATGCCCCTGGGAGTTCTACCATGTACTTTAATTCACATATGTATTTCAAACTACCTAAAATTGGATTATCTTTATGTTGCAAAATATCTCAAAGTCTGGTAAATGATGAATTCAATGGGCACGAATTTGTCATCTCTATAAGGTACATGTATAATTTATTCATAATATATTTTTTTAAATGGCTTTACAACACATTGTAATAAAAATTATAACTATTCATGATTATATTAGCAAAAATATCTGTTCAAACATTCTTCAAAATTAAAACCAAAGTTCAACAACTCGCAATTTTGTAAAAAATTGAAAAAATCAAATCCTGATAATAACACACATTTGGTACATGAATAAATGCCCTGTTAAAATAAAGAGATTCTAGGTAAAAAAAAATATGGGAGGAGTCAGCTGGACAAATCATGTATCCTTCAGTCAATATTTCACAAAAACTTAATACGTTCAACAGCCCGTATTTTGTGAAAAATTGAATAAAATCAAATTCCTGGGAACATGTACGCCTTCAGTATATGTATAAATACCCTCAAAAGAGCTTGAAAACTGTGGTAGGAATTAGGCGGACAAACCTTGTACCCTATATTTAAAATTTCACCAAAATTTACTGAGTTCAACAGCCTGTAATTTTGCAAAAAAATTTAAATGAAAGTGTCAATGACACTGTAGCTTAACTTGGCAAACTTGAACTTGGTAAGTTATTAGTGAAATGCCAAAATTGGAGATCAATAGTTCCAATGTTATTTGCTGAAACTTCAACATAACAGCATTGTGTGCACACACCAAAAAAAATCCATGCATTTTTACATGTTAACTGTAAAGCTGGCTAAAGGAAGAATGCTGATACACAAATGCAGTACGTTTAAAGGTCATTGCAAACAAAAACTTTTTTTAACAGAAATGAATGCTAATCAATATCTTAAAATAAATATAAATATAAATATCTTATCTTGAGGTCTTGCCTAATGGGCACACCAAGTTCTAAAACAATCCTATGATTTATTTATTTATCTACTTTATACGTAAAAACAGTAACGTTTTATCTTTTATCGTTATCGAAAACTCGCCGTCAATAAAAAATCTTTTATCGTTACTGCAGTAAGAATAAAAGTCACGTGATATCGCAAGAATACAACGTTCACGCCCATCTCATTTGCATGACGTACAATTTCATTCAACACTTTGAATAACTAATTATCGCTGCCGCGGATCGAAACAAATAAAACGGGGCGTATTTATCGAAATGTATTGAATAAAAAAGAAGGCCATTAATTAAACTTACTGAATTGTAAAAATAAAATTTGACGGAAAAGAGTAAAAATTAGTAACTTACCCTTTTTCAAATGAGATTATTTCACCCTTCGAGACTTTAATTATCCTGACGTTCAAACGTCACTGGGAATTCAGTTTCTTCAACATTTTTCAAAATGTGACGTCAAACGTCGGAACGTACAAATAACCAGATATTTTTCACATTAGTGATTATCTGGTTGAAGGCTAGATTATTTTTAGTGGTCTGCATTTGTTAATCAAAACTTGTTTTATTACGGGAGTGGGGGAGGTGGGGGTGTAGATAAAAGGGTTATATACACATGGTGTTTGTAAAAAATCTTTTATCGCGACTCGAGCGTTTTCGGGGGCTACATAGCTACTCGTCGCTGCGCGACTCGTAGCTGTATATGCCCCCGAAAACGTTCTCGTCGCGATAAAAGATTTTTTACAAACACCATGTGTATATAACCCATATTTATTGGTGTTTAAGGTCACATACTTATGCACAATGGCTAATCATGACCGTGACAGTTTTACAGGTCCCCAACATCCGGTACTCCGCACTGCAGCACAGACAGGGTTAGATTGGTTGAAGACATGCACACCATCGACTAGTAGAGCATGGAGGTTTTTCGGTTCGGTTTCTGACACAAACCAAACAAGAACACTGCGTAGCGGGACAATATATGCCTGTTTTGTATTTTTGAAGGGTTGGGGTAAGGATGAGGGTGAGAGTGAAAATTGTTTGGACCAACCCCATATTCGAACTTGACCTGTATTTTGTTGTGATTAATAATATACCAAGTTTGGAACCAATCGGAAAACAAATATAAAAGTTATCATCTGGAAACCAAATATTTGATGCATTCTATGTCCAACAAGGTCCATAATTCAGGGGAACTTCGAAGTTCGAACTGACCCCATATTCGAACTTGACCTGTCTTGATTAAACCACATACCAAGTTTAGGAGTCAATCGAAAAAAAATACTAAAGTTATCATCTGGAAACCAAATGGATGGACAAATGGACAGACAGACAGACTGATTCCATAATTCGACGGTTTTTCAACAGGCATATAATAAACAAGAGGCCCCAAGGGGTCTGAGGGCACTCACCTGACATGGTAGCCTAAATATCAACCCAGAGAATTGATTTCAACAAGTTGCATCTGCTCCTCCTAAGAAAAGCTTATACCAAATATCCAAAGATTCCCACAGGGAGCCCATATATGAACCCAGGGACTTGGCTTTAACAAACTTGAATCTCACCCCCTAAGGATGCTGCACACCAAATACCAAAACATTCCGACTGCTGGATCTGAAGAAGATTTTTAAAGAAAATTCCTCATTTTGAACTAAGTTACAATTCAAGCTCCCACAGTGAGTCCAAATATGGACCTAGGGACGTGGCTTGAACAAACTTGAATCTCACCCCCTAAGGATGCTGCATACCAAATATCAAAACATTCCGACTGCTGGATCTGAAGAAGATTTTTAAAGAAAATTCCTCATTTTGAACTAAGTTATAATTCAGGCTACCACATTGAGCCCAAATATGAACCCAGTGACTTGGCTTGAACAAACTTGAATCTCACCCCCCTAAGCATGGTGCATACCCAATATCAAAAGATTCTGCCTGCTGCATCTTAACTGGTAAAGTGCTGAGTTTTTTCTGGCAACAAATCAAAGCTCATCATATACTGCTCTATTACATTTAATTGGATATTATAGGCACTATCCAATTAAATGTCTGAGAGCAAGGTATTGTATAAAAATCTGATTCATATCAGGGACAATAAGGATTCCTCAGGTAGAATGTAGCTACAGACAGTTATTGCCTGTCACTTTTAGTAAAGCCAAAAAATAGGGCTTCCAGCACTCTACCAGTGAAGAAGATTTTCAAAGAAATTTGCCTGAAATGCACTAAGTTTGAATTCGAGCTTCTATAGTGAGCCCAAATATGAATCTAGGGAGCCGATTTGAACAAACCTGAATCAGATCCACCCACAATGTTGTATACCAAATATCAAAAGATTCTGCCGGCTGTATCTGGAGAAGATTTTTGAAGAAATTTGCCTGAAATGCACTAAGTTCGAATTCGGGCTTCTATAGTGAGCCCAAATATGAATCCAGGCAGCCGATTCGAACAAACTTGAATCCATACCAAATATCAAAAGATTTCTGCCTGCTGGATCTGGAGAAGATGATTTTTTAAGAAATTTGCCTGAAATGCACTAAATTCGAAATCGGGCTCCTATACTGGGCCCAAATATGAACCCTGGGGGCCGATTTGAACAAACTTGAATCAGATCCACCCTACAATGTTGCATACCAAATATGAAAAGATTCTGCCTGCTGAATCTGGAGAAGAAGATTTTTTAATGTTTTTCCCATTGCCTATAGAGTTAAAAAGTGCTGACTCAGCACTTTTTCAAAGTCCTTAAAAAAGTACCTTTTATCAAATCGATAGGGATTTTTTTTAACCATTCTATTCTACTGGATAAAAGTAAGCTTTATACAAATCAAGAGGCCCCAGGGGGCCTGAGGCGCTCACCTGACATGAGACATGTTAACCTCCCAAAATTTTTTTCAGGGAGATTGAAGAAAATTTTCAGGGAGATGACATGATTTTCAGGGAGATTTTTTTTTGCGCGTAGAAACCATGTGTGGATCGATCAATTTTAAATACAAATTAATACCAAATACCCCCCCCCCCCCCCCCCACACAGCTATAACAGGAAACAGCCCAACAACAATACATCAAAGGAACATATGCCAACGTTCTACGAACTGGTGGTGAGTGACCCAGACCTGTTAACCTCTGGAGGTGACTGTCAGTGAGATTTTGATGAGCTCCCAGTGAGACTCGGATGCTTGTCAGTGAGATTTTTGCACGTGGGCAGCACATCAATAATTGCCATGTTACCCCCCCCCCCCCCCACACACACATACATACATTAAACATTCCACCCTAATGTGTTTTATTTGAACAATTTGTCCTTTCAAAAGCCAAACCATCCATAGAAATATAGAGAAAAACAGAAATCAGAAATATGGATGTGGTCATGTGCCAATATCTGAGCTTGTTCCAATGACATCCATATTTCAATGGTTTTATGTACAAAATGTTTGGAGTTATTTTCGACCTTTTCAGCACTATATCAGTTATGGTGCTGTGTTGAAAGTTTTGGATCCATTTGGGTAATTATGGGTACTTGCGGCGACCTGCGGTAATCTGCAACGATCTGTGGTGTTTAGGCACACCCCAGAGCCCAGTTGTTGTGGTAATTCGATCTTCCAAAGCCCAGCGCCCCACCTAACCACACCGGTTACTCACTGGAAGTAGTTGGTCATTTACGAAGAGGATTTGGAATGGGGTGATCATTTTTCAGTGAAACGTGAAAATTATGCCACAGCCAGCCCAGGACGAAACATCTCGGGGATATTTTGTTGTCAATTTATCACTACGAATGAAAAAACGTCCAAGTGCCGTAAATTACCAACTTTTTAGAGATTTTTTTCACCAAAAACATAATTTTTTTCACAGCCTGCTTTAGAAAATTGCAAATTAGAAATTTTTCCCAATATATTGCGATTGGACAATATTTTATACGTATGGAATTTATTTTTCGATTTGACTGCTACCTGTATACAAGCAAAGGTGTGCCTTTAATATATAATTAATTTCAGCAATTATCCTGCATCTCAAATTAATTTAATCCGCCTGTCAAACGTGTTGCAATAATCACAACACGGCCATTGACAGAAATGAGAATTGGTCATCAGTTCTTATGTAAGTGGGGACGTTTCACACAATCTTAATGACCTTGCCATTGAGAGTAGAGCACATGCTTTTGTATTTGTAAACAAAAGCTGGTGGATTCAGTTTTTGTCTGGTATGTCGACTTTCTGGGAGATTTTTGGTCCAAATTGACTCCCGGGCGGGAGGGGATAGCTAATTCCGGGAGAGTTAACATGTCTGCCTGACATGGTAGTCTAAATATCAAACGAGGGACTTGACTTGAATAAGCTGCATACGCCCCCTCCCAAGAAAAGCATATACCAACTAGATGAAGCGATTGTGCCCACACAATACACAGGATTTTCCTTCTATTTTCAGTTCCTGCACTTTTGCGTCTCAAAATTGAGATAAACGCATAAAAAAACAGACTTTTTTCCCAAACAAAATACATTCAGCCTACAGTTTTTTCTTCTTCTTAAAACGCATAAAAAACGATAAAACTAAATAACCGGATTTTGGTCCAAAATTTTCTAAGTGCGACCTGGACCGGGGGGGGGGTCTTCCAAAAAATTCCAGACACAAGGCCTAAAATATTTTTTTCCACCTTTTGACCACCACCCACCCACCCACGTGCAAAAAAACTATTTTTTTTCCTCTGACCACTTGGACACCCACCCCACCACCTATATTTTTTTGGTGTATCACTCCAGTGGGTAATGAAAATTATTGCACTGAGCTTCCAGTTGTCAATCCTTGCCTTAATTTGAATCCTAATCTACTGTCTAAACTAATTATGTACACATCAACAAGCATCAACAGAAGCATTTAGATTTCACTAAAGAAAATTGTTATTAATTCCTTTGTTATCAAGCACGCATTTATTTTTACTGGGAAAAATTTCATTGTTATTTTTCGTTGTGAGAAAACTTTCGAGGAACTGATTGATACACTGGTCACTGACAGATTTATTTATTTATTTATTTATTGGTGCTTAAGATCACATACTTATGCACAATGGCTAATCGTGACCGTGACAGTTTTACCGTGGAGGAAGCCGGAGTACCTGGAGAGAACCACCGAGCAACGACGAGCAGCTGTCAGCTCTCCAACATCGTAACTCTGCACCACAGCACAGGCAGGGTTAGATTGGTTGAAGACATTCGCACCATCGACGTGCAGTACGCCTCAGTACACAGCGTCATCGTGCCCCCATGTAGGCAATCGGGGTGAAGTGTCTTGCCCAAGGACACAACGCGGTTGCCGCAGGTGGGATTCGAACCGAGGACCTCTCGGCTTGCAGCCTGCACCTCTACCAACTGAGCCACCGCGCCCCCACTGATAGATACCAGAACTGTAGTTGCTTTGGCAGTATATAGGTGTATGTTTATGAAATAAAATGGTGCTTTATTACAAATTCCATGATGTAGTGTGTTGTTGATGTTGTGAAAAAACAAAGCACTGCCACTGAGTAATTCTTCTATGAAGATAGTGCTTGCTGTTTTCTCATTCAAAGTTGATGTCAAACTAACAAGGGTGCTACCAAATACATGTATCACAAATAGAAATAAATATATTGGTAACTGTTATGCAGTCAAGCTATACCAGAAGTAGCAATGTCATTACTCAAAAGATAGTAGATAGCGTAGGAAAGCTGAAAATCTGTCACCTAACACTATTGTAAATCTCACTGTCCGTCCCGGTCCGTCTCCATAAAAATGTCAGCATTGATTTCTGCATATAACAGCTGATAACTGTTTTTTTTCCACATCTTTATGTTCTGGTGGTTCTAATACCTGATGACAGAACTTTCAGTTGAGCATTTGTATTTCATGTATTTCAATAATATGCCTATATACACTATGGCGTAGTGTATACTGGCATATTATTGAAGTGCATGAATTACAAATGCTGAACTGAAAGTTCTGGCTTCAATGCTCTCATAATAATTATCATTCATGTGTTAAGTTCCGAGACTGAAGAAACAGTTGAAATTTAGTGAAGAAGTTTTAATTTTAATGACCTGACTACAGGCTAAGTGTCTAGGCTTGAGGTTTCAGCTAATTGTCATTAACATGTATTGTAAATCTCACTGTCCGTCCTGGTCCGTCTCCGAAAAAATGTCAGCATTGATTTCTGCATATAACAGCATATAATGTAAGAATTAGACTATTTTTGTGAACATCAAATAGAGGATTAAAATAATCTTCTTTTGCTGCATAGTATTATGCTCAGCTATTCATCTATATACTCTGGCTCAGTCAGGGTCAGTTTTCAATTCAAATATTAACTGTAACTTTTGTTTCATGTTTTCACGAGATAGCCAGAAAAACCCTCTGTGAAAACCCTGGTACTATCACTATGAGCTTGAATTAAGTAAGTGGGGTTTTATATCAAAGATGCACAGTGAGAATTTTCATTAGTTTCAGGTTACAAGAGCTCTACTCAGAGAAACTGGGCATTTAGATTATTTTCCATAAATTTTTTACATTATTTTAGATGTTCTGCTAAACACATTGCTACTCATTGTAAAATCCAAATTGTGCCGTGATGATTCAGCTATGAAAATTATGTTAACCATTCCCAAATTAAAATTCATAAATTTCCACTGATTGTTTTAAGTCAAACTGGAGTACACAATTCTTTAATGCATCTAATTTAATTTATAAAAAAGAGAACAAATCCCCTAATCGGCCTAGTGGGGCCTTATTCACTAACCCTACCTGACAAACAGGTGTCTATTAGACTACTAAACAACAATATAGCCTTGTTATGTGAAAATAATTTGAAAAAAAAAAAAACACCAGGAAAAAAATTGCAACTCCAGGAAAAAAGGTGTTTTGGCCCCCATCTGACCACCCACCCACCCCGGCCTTGTGTCCGGAATTTTTTGGAAGACCCCCCCCCCGGTCAAACTTCTCTTGAACAAATTTGAGTCTACACCTCAAATGGAAGCTGCATACCAAATATCAAGTCTCTGCTTCGGCTGGTTCATGAGAAGATTTTTTTAAATTTTGTGCATTTTGGCCCCACCCCCTTCCACAATATGAGCAGAAACCCAATTTGAAGAAAAAACCCAAAAGCCCATATATAACCGCCACTCATGTGAATTTTCACTGAACTGCAACCAGTGGCTTGGAAGAAAATGACCCAAACACCACCTTCACAGCGGACGACGGACAAAAAGTGATCAGAAAAGCTCACCCTGACTTTCAGTCAGGTGAGCTAAAAATCGGGTGGTGCCTGTTGGGTGTACTAATGGAATTGTTGACAATTTATATGTCAAATCCAAGATGGCCAGAAGGCGGCCATCTTTTTCAACAGAATACAGAAAAATTTAATATGTCCAAACTAGACATCATACCAAAGTTACATATAAAATTTGAAAAAGATCGGGTGAGAGGTGTGCTTGTAGGGTCTGCTATATGGAATTGTGGATGGAGAGATGGACAGACAGATATATGGATGGATCACATCCCATCCCATCCCAATAGCTCATACTTGACGTTGTCAAGTTGAGCTAAAAATAGATCAAACAACAATGAAGTCACCATGTGTTGTTGAAGGGTTTCATAAAAATTAACACAAGGACCTGAACACTATCAAAGGGTACCGGTGTTCGATATTATTTTCCTCTGATGTCTGCATTGTATGTGCGGAGGGCAGGCTTGAAAAAAAAAAAAAAAAAAAAGAAGAAATATGGGAGGAACTGTGAAGCAAATACTCGTCATTTTTAAAACTCTGCCAAGTACATGATTTGTATGAAGTAGGGGGGGGGGGGGGGAGGGGAGGGGGGGGGCTGAGTCAGACCTGGCCTTTTGAAAATCACAGGAGGGCAGTTGCTGGCTCTCCTTGATCTATATTCAGACAGGTACAAGCCACCCAGGACCAGTACATACCAAAATCATCAGAATCAGGCTATTAAGGAGGGCAGTTACTTGCTCTCCTCAGCAAAATTTCAGGCAGGCTGTAAGGATCTGGAGCAATCGCCTTCCTCAGAATGACAAGCCTGCCGAGTAAAATAAAGTGTATTCTTCTTTATAAATTGTAGCAATTGAGTTCCACATCCATGGGAGAGGGTGGGAACAAAAATAATTCATCTTCGTCTTTCTGAACAATTACAACTGCTGGTGATTAAAGTCGCCATTTTGAACAGCCATTTTATCTTTCCCATTTCTAAGGTACATGTAGTTTGTGTACAATAAATTTACTAACCTGTACAACGTATTGTTCAAAATTTCCACCCACATCTGCTGTCTGCATGTATTTTGGCTATTTTCTAAATTTTCGGACACACGTAAATTTAATTATTTTCTGCCGCCCAACAGCAACCAACTAAAACAAACACTTCGTGATTGTTTTTCGTATTTCTTATGTGCATATATAAATGAATCATGTTGCATATTTCAATCTACAGATTTCGCACCTTCCAATTCAATAAGAGTAAAATGAGTGAACGCTTTTGTTTTTGCTGCAACATGAAATCTCACTTCACACTTGTTAGCTCAGCAGAAAATGTTGAAAGCATTTAATTAAAACGAATACGCGTAGTGAATATCCCGTTTGTTAGTCAGAATAACTGAAAATAACGCCTTTTTGGAGCATCATTTTGAACAGAAACATCATTAAATTATTTCTGTGATGATTGAAAAAAAAAAACTATGTTCAGCGACTACTTCTGATTATGACCCGATGACCCACAATCAGCCGATGCAGATTGCCATTTCCAATCATTGGTCCGACACTATTTATTATTAAATTTTAGTGTAGCTGAATTTGAGTTAGTGTCGCTGATTCTCTGATTTCTTTCTGTTACCATTATTCTTATTTTTACACAACATGTAAGAACAGCCCCCACTTCCCCCCGACTTTTTCATCACTTGGCATAAAAAAATTCTTCCTATATAATTCAGTAAGTTTCATTATATTTTAACCCCCTGCACAATGTTGTCGAAATATCAAAATTACAGGTTGTTCCCATTCTCAGACATTAGTGTGCAGAAGGTCAATTATCAGAACTTAGTCTTCATGGAAGCAGGTGGAACAACAATTGCCAATTTTCCTATTTATTTTCCTACTCTTCAAACAAAAAATATGGCAGGATTTCAACAGAGCTGTACAAACTGAAGTTTATACAGGATATTCATTTAATAGGCATATTCAATTAACACAATGCCAAATTTGGTTCATTTTACTCTATTTTAGAGTTTAAAAGCACATAAATTTATTCTATTAAATCTTGTTTGACAGACCTCATACAAACAAGATATAATACCGGCAATTAAATACCTATATTGTATGTATTAAAGCCAAATAGATCAATAAACATAAGGAATTCAGTGGCTGTCCCAAGTAATTCTTTCATCCAATTAACTGGAGTTAACTCTATAACCTATATGCAATTAACAAGTCAAATTTGCACTGAAGGTATGACAAATAGTTTGGTTTTTAGAAATAATATTCAATTAACAGGGTTATTCAATTAAGAGATATCCAACTAAGTGAGCTCCATAAATTTCCTTTCTCAAAAGCAGTAAAACAAGATTTCTTCAAAGCAATAATTTATTAAAAATCATTAATTTGTTTTCCAGAACATACCATCATATCTGTAACCTTCAGCTGGAGCAAATGGACTGCGAAGCTTATACCCTCTGATAACACGAACAGGATTTCCAAGTTCAACATTTCTGCTCAAAGCCAAGTTTCCACGGGTCAATGTTTGATCTTTCGATTGTGCTGCCGTTCTCAAGTTCTAACAATGAAAAATGCAGTTAATGTAAGTGTGAAAGCTAGAGTTACAATCCCAATATTCAAACAATACTTCAGTTATAGTTATCTCCCCTTATTTGGGCTTACATTATTTCAACAGATGTAAAAACTAAATTCAAGAAGTAATGTGATCACAATATAACTCCAAGCAAAATTTTCACTGCTCAACGCAAGATCCAGGTTAGAGTCAAAGAGGTAAAATACCTACAAGAACTAAACCAGGATATTGTTATGCAGGGGGTCAGCCTGGCAGCTGATTTTAGGGAGAAATGACTTCTCCCTTCAGACTTTAGGGAGAAGTCAGGACCCAGGAGGGAGAAGTCAGTGGACATGAAGGAGAAATCAAAAAAAAAACCATAAAACATATAGGACATCATGACAAAATAAATGAACACAGAGGACACAATTGTGAAGAAAAAAATAAATAAAAGTTATACAAACTGTTTAACATACATACACACACAAAACTAAGTCAGATGGTATATAACAGAATGTAGGTTAAAATCCCACCTCCCCCCCCCCCCCCCCCCCACCCCACAAAAAACTGTTGTTCATGGTTTCTGAATACCCCCTAACTCTTTGCCCAACAGTGATGACTAAGGTTACCATGCAGTTGATTTTGTATTTGCCTCAACGCAGTGGATTTGAAATTTAGTATGACCCATGTTGAGAGTGTTCGTCTCTGCAGTAGAAGGTATATTCTTTTTAAAAAAATATTTAAAATGTTTAAAATAAATTTCAAGTTCATATAAGAAGCTGGGTCATTCATCAGGGCTTGCCTTGAGTCGGGGCTGATCAGCCCAGGCCCCGAGATCAGCCCCGAGGAGCACTTGCTGGGGGCTTTTTTTCAAGCCCCGACATTTTCCACAAAAAAGCACAAACAATAATGGACAAAATGGAAAATCAGCCCCGAAAAGGCCCCGACCTCAATATGTGGGGCACTTTTTTTAGGCCCCGACCATTTTACTCAAGGCGAGCCCTGCATTCATGGTTTCTGAATGCCCTGAGTTGAAAAGCGTAGTTAAAAAGTTTTCGATATACTTCGTTAATTACGCATTATTAACAATTTGAGTTAATTTATTTCTTAGGTAAATGACAAAATATTTCAGTTGTCTCCCTTCCCGGCTGCGCTGGGTAATAATACACTGTTCAGAAAACTGACAATTTCTGCCAACCTGGCAACCATCTTACACTGACACGTGCGATTGGTGATTTGAAGGTCTGCCTTTCTTATTCATCCAAATACCTGTGATTTCTATTGTAGCCTTATTACATTTAAGCCCTTCCAACACAACTTCACAAGTTTTCAAAGAAAAACATTCAATTTCAATGCAAATTGCGGGGCAAATTTCAATGCAACCAATTTTTCAGTGGAACAGAGCATAACCGCAAGAAATTTCGATATGGACGAACTGTCTCCAATACATTTTTATTTTGTTTTGAAAATGGTGGTTAACTTTAATAAATTCTAATTAACTCGATGCGTGTCTTGTGTGATTTCGCCCATTTTGTATTTTTGAAGGGTTTGGGTAAGGATGGGGGGGTGAGGGTGAAAATTGTTTGGACCAACCCCATATTTGAACATGACCTGTATTTTGTTGTGATTAAACAACATACCAAGTTTGGAACCAATCGGAAAACAAATAATAAAAGTTATCATCTGGAAACCAAATATTTGATGCATTCTCTGTCCAACAAGGTCTATAATTCAGGGAAACTTCGAAGTTCGAACTGACCCCATATTTGAACTTGACCTGTCTTTTGTTTTGATTAAACCACATACCAAGTTTAGGAGTCAATTAAAAAAAAATACTAAAGTTGTCATCTGGAAACCAAATGTTGATTAATGGACAGACCGACGGATGGACAAATGGATGGACAAATGGACAGACAGACAGACTGATTCCATAATTCAACGGTTTTTCAACAGGCGTATAAAAAATCAGTTAGGCCATGCTAAAGTTATAATCCGGAAAACACAAAATGCACAAATTCAAGAGGAATAACTCTAGAAAGGTACATGCGATTTTGGCCGAAAGTGAACTTGAGCTGTGCTTTGTGGTCATAAATAAAATCTGAGAATTTGAAACGAATTAGGGCAAACTAAAGTTATAATCCGGAAACCACATAATTCACAAATTTGCAATCATTCAAGGGAAATAACTATGGAACGGTACATGCGATTATGGCCAAAGGTTATCTTCAGTTGTGCTTTGTGGTCAAAAACAAAATCTGAGAATTTGAAAAAAATCGGTCAAGGCAAACTAAAGTTATCATCCGGAGAACCACAAAATCCAAAAATTTGCAATCATTCAAGGGGAGTAACTCTGGAAAGGTAAATGTGATTGTGGTCAAAAGTGAACTTGAGCTGTATTTTGTGGTCAAAAACAAAAAAAACTGAAAATTTGAAATAAATTGGTCAAGACGTATAAAAATGTGACAGAAAAAACGAAAAATGGCAAGTTGTTAACTTGGTACTTAGGTTTCTGAAGAAATACAGCCCAATTCCAGTGTTTCCAACATTCTGTCTGATTCAATATATTTTCTGGAAATCACTGTGTGATTTATTCATGGGACATTGGGGGTCGGGTGGGTGGTTGACATTTGGTTGGAAATAATCCACTGGTTTTGAAAATTCAATACGTTGACAACTTGACATACAAACGTTAATACTGCAAGAGCCAGTGGTTATCACGTATCAGCAATTTTTTTATACTATAGCATTTCTTTCAATTCACCATTAATATTTTAAGTTGCAGATACTTTTAACAACTGATCATTTTATGAAAATACAAGCTCCCCAAACTTTAACACGCGATCATCTGTTTTATATTCTTTCGAATAAATAATTTATACTGCTCACCAGCGCACATGGGAAAGACGTGACTGACCTTAATTTTAAGACACATTAAAAAAACAATGTACGGAGGCCAACAGGCGACATCACATTTAGCATTATCGGAGTTCATTTGGTCGATCAAGACACAGCAAATGCTTTGAAAATGATTTGCTGTTATTACAAAATAATTGATTTGTACATTTTTTTTTCATGAAAAATGAAAATTTACACGAATTTATCATGGAAAATTGTGGATTCTCTGGAAATTACAGAAACGTGTAGGAGGCCAAGAACCAGAAGTGTAGTTAGTGAACACAGATAGAGTGATTCCACTCGAAATCCCCTATAATTGCAACTAGGTGAATGTCATAAAACATGTTATTTTATGTGTTTATCAAGAATGAACCCAAACAATGAAAGGTGGATGACACCATGTCATTGATGCATTGCCTGATGGGCAATGATCGCTCAATGTTTTCAGAACAGGGATTATCATAGAGAGATTAATTACAGCTGAATTACTTCAATTTTCTTGCATATTTGTGAGGATATTGGACATGGACTCACTGGACAGTGGACATTAATTTTGTTGCCACTTTGAAAGATAAGGGGGGGGGGGGGGGGGGGAGGGCATGAGTGTTACTACCAGTGAAAACTTACTGAAAAGCTCTGAAGTTGAACATATATGTTTCTTCTACCGGATTCAATGGGGGAGGGGCTTGGTACATGTACAAAGGACAGAGAGGCCAACTGATTAGCTTGGCAAGTTATTTAATGAATCACTATATTTGTCAAGTTTAGGAGATGTCAGCGCTGAACCTGTTAAGTTACTATACTCGCCCAAAAAAGAAAGTGTGCATTGCAGAAATTGATCGAACTCCAAAAAAATAATTTCGTAGGTGTAAAGAGCGTTAACCTGTTCATGAATAAGTTATATTGAACACAAAAACAGCTTTCCCCTTTAAAATTGCATTAACGTTAAATGATGTGCTGCACGTTTGTGAAAAGGCATGTTTTGCACGTGGAGAGCCGGAAAATTCATGCAGCCGTGTGAATCCTTGGGTATTTAAACACTGAAGTAAGGCCTTCCTATCGTTCACATTCAAACTTGCGCTGCTGTTAAAACGACTCCACATTAGCAAGCCCAGATTGACAATGAATCAACGTCTCCTTGCCCTGAGTATGATTAGAGCTGGCAGAACACAGAGAGGTTGCCCAGCATTTGAACTGCCACCGTAACACTGTAGACAGGCTAGTCCATCGACATGCACAACATGATGACGTTCGAGACCGACCCTGCTCCGGGAGACCCCGAGTTACCACCCCTGCACAAGATCGGTATATCCGTGTCGTCCATCTCCGGAACCGGCAACAAACGGAAACGACGACAGCCAGGAACATCCCTAACCTGAGACGGATACATCCTCAAACAGTTATCAACCGGCTGAGAGAATACGGCTTACGTCCCTGCAATTCGTCCGATTTTGACGTTACGTCATCGTCGTGCTAGACTGCAGTGGTGTAGACAACATCTCAGGCATCCCTTACACTGGTGGCGACGTATTTTATTCACAGATGAATGTCGTTTCCATCTTTCATCATCAGATGGCTGCCAGAGAGTATACAGACGTCGAAACGAACGCTACGCAGATCCATGTGTCGTGGAGAAACCGTTATGGGGGAGAGTCTCTCATGGTGTGGGGTGGCATCACTGCCCGTAACAGAACTGAGCTGGTCATTATTGATGGCAATCTCAATGCAGCCAGATATCGTGATGAGGTGCTTACACCTGTTGTTGTCCCATTTCTGCAACGTCACAGCCCCGGCGTCATTCTACAGCAGGACAACGCCCGACCCCACGCAGCTCGTGTTGTTCAACAGTATCTGCAGCAACAACAAGTGGATGTTCTTCCCTGGCCCGCAAATTCGCCTGATATCTCACCATTGAGCACGTATGGGACAAAATGAAATGTCAGCTACGCCGGCTTCCCCATGCACCGTCAACGCTTGTGAAACTCCAGACAGCTTATCAGAATATGGAACAACATCCCACAACACTTCCATGCTAACTTGTTCGCTTCCATGAGGCGTAGATGCACAGCAGTAGTCAATGCAGACAGAGGTCATACCAGATATTGAGTGTGTGACTTTTGTGTTTGACCCTTCGTGTCTTTGACTCTCCATGGCACCAAGAGTATTCGTCGTAGCGTAATGAAATTTCTCATGTTGATCACAAATTGATTCATCTGTGATTGAATAAAATTTCCATGAATGAAAATGATATATATCTTTTTTTAGTGTTATTTTTTAGCATGCACACTTTCTTTTTTGGGAGAGTATATATGGTTGAATGTCGGGAAATTGGGTCAGTTTGCGACTATTTTCAATGTTCTAAACATATACTGAATACCGTACCAAAACCGAGGTATTTACCCCCCCAAAATACGGATACCGAACCTGAAATTTCAATACCGCACAGCTCTACAGGGAGGAATCTCCATTTACAAAACTACAGCAATACATTTTGGGAAGGGGTAAAATAAAATTTGATTTGACTAAGACAGTCACATTTTTGACAGAAATAAAATTAGGCAAACAATCATTTCACATGGTTTACCTCGAGAGGAACAGTTCTAATATTATTTTTTATTCACCTACATTACAAGGCCTTCGACAAATAACAGTTCACTTAATTCTTTGCACACTGATATCAAAATAACAAAAATTTCATGTAGCATATGTTTCCCAAAATGTAACATGAAATTTAGCCAATTCAACCTTGTGTGATAGTGCTCAATGAGTTCTATCACACTAGACTGAATTGGTTAAATTCCTAGTTACATTACAGGAAAAATTTGCACTTGGAATGTCAATATATTTCAGTATCCGTGAAATTTTGGTGTGTTTCTTGCTTTATATGTATGAGTAAAACATATATTCCATATATAATCAAATTCAAGCACTGTCACTTTTCAAGGTATTTGACCACTATCTTCAAGGACTGTTCTTATGTTCATAAAAACTTTCAACACCATGAACTCAAGAATTTTAGTCTCAAGGATACGATTACCAAATGCAAAATTCTCAACACTGCCGGCAGAACATATCAATCGTCCCCCATTCTCAGTCACTGAATAAGGCACTTAGATGGTTGAAGTTAACACTTGTATTCTTTTCAGTATTGTTCTTATTAATTCATACATAGAAAAACCCATAATTTCATAAGAAATTTTTAGTTTCAATCACTTTTGGGGTGCAATTTACCCACTTCTACCCATTGTAGTAACATCAAAGTTTTTGAGAAAAATCTAGCAGAAAGCTTGAGATTTTTCTTTTGCGACCAATAACTATGGATAGGTGTTTTCCAACGCGAGTTTAAAACACATTTGCTTTATTTGTTTAGTTTCTTTTTCCAATCTCGCAGAACACGTGTCACATTCACTGAGTGTTCAACACAAAATTGATGACATTAAACACTCAAGTTATGTTGCAGTATTTTTGGAAATACCAACTCTCAAGTGACACAATTCCTGACTCATTTTGTTTCAGTACATATATGCAGGGAGGGTTATCTTTAAACTCCTGGATTCAGCGGTTGTAGGTGAACTAAATTTGAGAATTTTTGAAGGGAGATGGTGAAAACTCATGTACTTTTTAAGAATAAACTCAAGCATTTTTCATTTCAAGGGAGGAGCCGAAATTCAAGAACTTTTCATTTTGAACTGGAACCCTGAGCCATGTTCAACACTTTCAGTGTCAAGATCTATTTTATAATGACAATTAGTGTTGGGAGGTTAGTAAATTATTGCTCGGTGTCGGTATCTACTCGGTTTTTTACAAAAAGAGTTGACTCCGGTTTCGGTTATTTGTTCTGAAAAACATAATTTACTGAGGTATCTATCAGTTTGTAGCACTAATTTGCCGTCAGTGCCATGGATCATGTATGTTATCTCCATTAGTAGTCTTGTTGAAATAAATATAAACTAGAATTACTGTGAGCACTGCTCACTAAAGATACCACCCACTCCAACCAAGAAACATTTCACAACAGTAAAAAAGTATTTAATATACACAGCACATCTGTATGTTCTCCGAAAACATGAGAGCAATTTTCAATATGAGAAAGGGTAAATATTACAAAGAGCATGCAAGATGAAAAAATAAAAATACCTGAAAGCAGAATAGAAGGTGCACATCTATAATGTATATAAAAGAATGTCTGAGAGTTTCAATGAAATTCGCCCACTGGCATAAGAGGAGTAGCGGATAGCAGGAGTGTACCCTCCTAAAGCATCACAACAATTTGGCTAAGTTCATTTCGCCCTTTGGGAAAGAGTAAAAAATAAAAATACCTGAAAGCAAAATAGGAGGTGCACATCTATAATGTATAGAAAAGAATGCCTGTAAGTTTCAATGAAATCCACCCACTGGTTTAAGAGGAGTAGCGGATAGCAGATGTGTACCCCCAAAGCGTCACGGACGTACGGAAGTACGTAAGTACGGACACCATGAATGCTATATACCGCCCACTTTTCAAGTGGGTGGTATAAAAATACAAGCCCAAATCTTTTAGTTTTCTCCACTTTTCATGGTCTCCACCTCAAAAGTCCCTTCCCAGATACACTCATCTCTTTTGACAACCTGAGCCAGGTGAGCGTTTTAGGCTCACTTGAGCCTCTGGTTTGTTTTGGTGTTTTGCATGGTGGATTGTGCAATTCCCTGCATCGTGGAATGTTTGTCGAGGCAAATTTGATGCATTGTTCATTACAGCATTGCAAGTTTTTGATGGAAATGACTTGACATTGTCCGTACCAATGAAACAGTCCGTCAGGAGCTTGTGCGTTCTTTGCTTGCGATGTCACATGACATTTATCGCTATTGCAATAGCATTACAAGATCTTTTATCGCCGCATTTTTATCGCTATTAATATTTCTGTCTGTGATTGCGTTTTGGGGAGTAAATGGTAGATAAAATACATGAAATGCAATTACCACTTTGTACGTCAATCAAATGATTCGCCACAGAATGCATGAAACACAATGAGTAGGATTACTGGCTTCTGAAGTTTGTTGAATTATGTTATTTACTTACCTCAGGGCTTGCCTTGAGTAAAATGGTCGGGGGCTAAAAAAAAGGTCCCCCAGATGTTGAGGTCGGGTCCTGCTGGGGGCCTGAAAAAAAGTCCCCCAGATATTGAGGTCGGGCCTTTTGGGGTAATTTGGTGTTGTTACATTCTTCCAATGGCGACCTTACTTGATTGCTTTTGCTTAGAAAAAAAAAATCCCAGGGACGAAACGACTTGGACCCATCATGTGGGTGCTGGACGTTTCGTACATAGACATTTTGGATTTTTTGTTGATAAAATTTTAGAACGTTTAGTACATACTGTGGCATGTGGGGTGTGTATTTTCGACGAAAGGGTTGCCTCAAAGAAACAAGAGGCCCCAAGGGCCTGAGGGCGCTCACCTGACATGGTAGCCTAAATTTATATCAACCCAGAGAATTGATTTCAACAAGTTGCATCTGCTCCTCCTAAGAAAAGCTTATACCAAATATCCAAAGATTCTGACCAGTGGATCTAAAAAAAAAGAAGATTTTTTAAAGAATATTCCTCATATTGAACTAAGTTATAATTCAGGCTCCCCTTGAATCTCACCCCCCCCTAAGGATGCTGCACACCAAATATCAAAACATTCTGACTGCTGGATCTGAAGAAGATGATTTTTAAAGAAAAGTCCTCATTTTGAACTAAGTTACAATTCGAGCTCCCACAGTGAGTCCAAATATGGACCTAGGGACATGGCTGAAGAAGAAGATTTTTAAAGAAAAGTCCTCATTTTGAACTAAGTTACAATTCAAGCTCCCACAGTGAGTCCAAATATGGACCTAGGGACATGGCTTGAACAAACTTGAATCTCACCCCCTAAGGATGCTGCATACCAAATATCAAAACATTCCGACTGCTGGATCTGAAGAAGATTTTTAAAGAAAATTCCTCATTTTGAACTAAGTTATAATTCGGGCTACCACAGTGACCCCAAATATGAACCCAGGGACTTGGCTTGAACAAAATTGAATCTCACCCACCTAAGCATGGTGCATACCCAATATCAGAAGATTCTGCCTGCTGGATCTTGAGAAGAAGATTCTGAAGCTGGATCTGGAGAAGATTTTTTAAGAAATTTGCCTGAAATACACTAAGTTCGAATTCGAGCTTCTATAGTGAGCCCAAATATGAATCTAGGAAGCCGATTTGAACAAACTTGAATCAGATTCACCCCACAATGTTGCATACCAAATATCAAAAGATTCTGCCTGCTGGATCTGGAGAAGAAGATTTTTTAATAAATTTGCCCGAAATGCACTAAGTCCGAATTCGGGCTTCTATATTAAGCCCAAATATGAATCCAGGGGGCCGATTTGAACAAACTTGAATCAGATCCACCCTGCAATGTTGCATACCAAATATCAAAAGATTCTGCCTGCTGGATCTGGAGAAGATGATTTTTGAAGAAATTTGCCCGAAACGCACTAAGTTTGAATTCGAGCTTCTATAGTGAGCCCAAATATGAATCCAGGGGGCCAATTTGAACAAACTTGAATCAGATCCACCCCGCAATGTTGCATACCAAATATTAAAAGATTCTGCCTGCTGGATCTGGAGATGATTTTTTAAGAAATTTGCCTGAAATGCACTAAGTTCGAATTCGAGCTTCTATAGTAAGCCCAAATATGAATCTAGGGACCCGATTTGAACAAATTTGCATCAGATCCATCCCACAATGTTGCATACCAAATATCAAAAGATTCTGCCTGCTGGATCTGGAGAAGAAAATTTTTTAAGAAATTTGCCTGAAATGCACTAAGTTCGAATTCGAGCTTCTATAGTGAGCCCAAATATGAATCTAGGGAGCCGATTTGAACAAACTTGAATCAGATCCACCCCACAATGTCGCTTACCAAATATGAAAAGATTCTGCCTGCTGGATCTGGAGAAGAAGATTTTTTAAGAAATTTGCCTGAAATGCACTAAGTTCAAATTCGAGCTTCTATAGTGAGCCCAAATATGAATCTAGGAAGCCGATTTGAACAAACTTGAATCAGATCCACCCCACAATGTTGCATACCAAATATCAAAAGATTCTGCCTGCTGGATCTGGAGAAGAAGATTTTTTAAGAAATTTGCATGAAATGCACTAAGTTCGAAATCGGGCTCCTATACTGAGCCCAAATATGAACCCAGGGGGCCGATTTAAACAAACTTGAATCAGATCCACCCTACAATGTTGCATACCAAATATCAAAAGATTCTGCCTGCTGGATCTGGAGAAGAAGATTTTTGAAGAAATTTGCCTGAAATGCACTAAGTTCGAAATCGGGCTCCTATACTGAGCCCAAATATTAACCCAGGGGGCCGAGTTGAACAAACTTGAATCTGATCCACCCCACAATGTTGCTTACCAAATATAAAAAGATTCTGCCTGCTGGATCTGGAGAAGAAGATTTTTTAAGAAATTTGCCTGAAATGCACTAAGTTCGAATTCGGGCTTCTATAGTAAGCCCAAATATGAATCCAGGGGGCCGATTTGAAAAAACTTGAATCAGATCTACCCCGCAACGTTGCATACCAAATATCAAAAGATTCTGCCTGCTGGATCTGGAGAAGATGATTTTTGAAGAAATTTGCCTGAAATGCACTAAGTTCAAATTCAAGCTCCTATAGTGAGCCCAAATATGAATCTAGGAAGCCGATTTAAACAAACTTGAATCAGATCCACCCTACAATGTTGCATACCAAATATCAAAAGATTCTGCCTGCTGGATCTGGAGAAGAAGATTTTCAAAGAAATTTGCCTGAAATGCAGTAAGTTCAAATTTGGGCTCCTATACTGAGCCCAAATATAAACCCAGGGGGCCGATTTGAACAAACTTGAATCAGATCCACCCCACAATGTTGCATACCAGATATCGAAAGATTCTGCCTGCTGGATCTGGAGAAGAAGACTTTTTAATGTTGTTCCCATTGCCTACAGTGTTAAAAAGTGCTGACTCAGCACTTTTTCAAAGTCCCGAAACTGTACCCTATGATAAAACCGATGGCAATTTTTTTTTACCAATCCTTTCTGTTGATCCTAAGGAAGCTGCACACCAAATAAAAATTCTCAGTGCCGTGCAGTTTTGGAGATAAAGGTGTTTTAAATTTTTTCTATTTTTAGCTCCTGCGGTTCCCACGGGGCTGCGGGAAATTTTTTTTTTGCATAAATCAAGTACTCATGACCCAATAAGCCCTCACATAAAATTTGGTTCAAATCAGCCTCTCGGTTTGGAAAATAGAAATTTTGGGCGGGGCAAAAAATTTTGCCCCTCCCATAATGACGCCAAGTATAGCCCCACAAACTTCTCTTGAACAAATCTGAGTCTACACCTCAAAAGGAAGCTGCACACCAAATATCAAGTCTCTGCTGGTTCATAAGAAGATTTACAAAGATTTTGGTGCCCCTTGGGGGCGTGGCACCACCCAGGAGGAGGGGCAACTTCATTTGAACAAATCTGAATTGGCATTACGTAATAAACATTTAGCCAACATTTGAATAAAATTGGGCTAGTGGTTTAGGAGGAGAAGTCGATAATGTAAAGTTAACGCCGGACGGACGACGACGGACGCCGGACAGAAAGTGATTAGTAAAGCTCCCCTTGAGCTTCGCTCAGGTGAGCTAAAAAATTGAAAAACATTTCAGTTTACCGTTTAAATAATTTCAATCCATGAAAATTCCCCACAGCTTTGGATATATCAGACATGGAATGCACCCCACCTCTCCACGTAGACACAGGTACACATTTTATTTTATTTCATACATTTATTTTGACTGCAGTTTCTGTGTCTTGTGTTGCGTTTATTCAGCTGTTAGGATCTGATGTACCCGTGCATAGTATTGTGGGATTGAAGGGAATTCCCCCATTAGTTGACAAGCGTGCTTTCGAAGTCTCGTAAATGTGGGTTTTTTTTGTTTAATCTTGGGATTTTCTCAGTTTTCATGCGGATTTAGGTGGATGTTAATTCGAATCAGACAAAAACAGTTTGTATTATTATTTTATCTGTTATTTGCTGCTTCTTCTATTGTAATCACACTTGCGTGAATGAGACGTGAATGGAAAAATTAATCTTGCAAAATTTCGTTGCCCAAACCTACCAACACTGAGATATCTAGTGGAAACCTCTGTCCGTACGTTCGTCCCAACATTTTCCCTTGTATCGCAGCCTCTGCTACTCTGATTTGAGTATTTGGTGTTGTGATAAAGCATCATGGGGGAACAATTCCTGAGCAGTGTGAGTTTCTGCAAAACATTTTTTCCAGAGTAATGACCGTTTTTCACTATTTCGACTTAGAAAAATGTACGCAAAATTTTTTTTTGCATTCGGGGCATTAGCAGCATTTTGCGATGCAGTCTTCTTGTTTAAACACAGGTTTAAGAAGCAAAAAAAAAAAGAGTAAGACTTACCTTTGGATTTGTTTTTGTTCCTTTCAGATCTCTCCCACCTGAAAAACAGATTATCTCTCTGAATGCCAATGTTTTTTGGTAATTTTCGGCTAACTTTGATGTCAAAGGAACAATAAGCTGCGAATTTGCAAATAATAACTTTACCATTTGACAAAACCACAATTTGTGTGATGCATAATTATCTTTATGTTTTATGTAACAATTGTAAGAAAGCATTTGTCAATTCCGTAAATAAATTAACATGAAGTAGAAGAACTAGGTTTTTTATAAAAAAAAAGAAAAAAAAAAAAGGAACAGGCAGCATTTTTCCCAATCTGGTTTGCTGATCACTCACGGTAAATTCTGTGCAATTCCATTTTCCAGATTCAACAGAATTATCTTTCTTAGGACAAAGGTGAAGCTTGTGTAGACATGTTTCTATTTATAGCATACATGTCCAAGAAATCTATTTTAGATTTCAGTTGTCGATACATGTGCAGTGGGTTTTATTAGAAGCATAAGTGTGCTTTGTTTAAAATAATCAAAAGTTGGGTTTTTTTTATTTAATAATGCCCAATTTGGCCATTAAAAAAAATGTCTATGCTCTCAGGCAATTGTGCCTCAAATTTTTGATGAGGGTGGTAGTGATGAACCGATTTTCAAAACTTGCTATGAACCGATTACCGATTATTTCTCTGCCGACTATGACAAGTTCGAAGACGATTCCGATGGTTGAAATAGGACCCAGACAAAAATCTGTCAGTGCCTTTTATACTGGAGAATTTTGATAAATCACCAATTACAAAAGCTTAATACCACATAAGTTCTCAGAGTATGCATGTTTAGTGCTGGGCAAGATTAGCCGGAATAATATTTGTATTTTTTAGAGTTGGGGTGGGGGAAGATCATTATAAACGATACAGTCACACGATATTGTTCTCTTGTGATGATTGTGTGTTATTCTGGTAATAGTATTTACACGGTTTTGTGTAATAATACAATACGCTTGTCTGTATTAACCAGAAAGATACTGAGCACACATACTTTGTGTCAAAATTGAAAAATAACTTTGATGTTAATGCATGTTGTGAAGTTGTATTTGCAGACACACACATGGCGTCTGAATATATTATTTAATGTTCAGCTGGAGAGAAACAACAAGGGAGGTAATCTCAGGTAACTGAATTAAACAAGTGGCCCCAGGGGGCCTGAGGGCGCTCACCTGACATGGTAGCCTAAATATTAACCCAGAGAATTGATTTCAACAAGTTGCATCTGCTCCTCCTAAGAAAAGCTTATATCAAATATCCAAAGATTCTGACCAGTGGATCAAAGAATATTCCTCATATTGAACTAAGTTATAATTCGGGCTCCCACAGGGAGCCCATATATGAACCCAAGGACTTGGCTTTAACAAACCCGAATCCCCCCCCCCCCCCCCCTAAGGATGCTGCACACCAAATATCAAAACATTCTGACTGCTGGATCTGAAGAAGAAGATTTTTAAAGAAAATTCTCATTTTGAACTAAGTTACAATTCAAGCTCCCACAGTGAGTCCAAATATGGACCTAGGGACATGCTTGAACAAACTTGAACAACCCCTCCCCCCCCCCCCCCCCCCCCGCCCCCCCAAGGAAGCTGCATACCAAATATCAAAACATTCCGACTGCTGGATAAATTCCTCATTTTGAACTCGGTTATAATTCAGGCTACCACAGTGAGCCCAAATATGAACCCAGGGACTTGGCTTAAACTTGAATCTCACCTCCCTAAGCATGATGCATACCCAATACCAGAAGATTCTGCCTGCCGGATCTTGAGAAGAAGATTTTCAAAGAAATTTGCCTGAAATGCACGAAGTTCAAATTTGGGCTCCTGTACCGAGCCCAAATATAAACCCAGGGGGCCGATTTGAACAAACTTGAATCAGATCCACCCCACACTGTTGCATACCAAATATCAAAAGATTCTGCCTGCTGGACCTGGAGAAGAAGATTTTTGAAGAAATTAGCCTGAAATGCACTAAGTTCGAAATCAGGCTCCTATACTGAGGCCAAATATGAACCCAGGGGGCCGATTTGAACAAACTTGAATCAGATCCACCCTACAATGTTGCACACCAAATATCAAAAGATTCTGCCTGCTGGATCTGGAGAAGACGATTTTTTAATGTTTTTCACTTTGCCTACAGTGTTAACAAGAGCACAGCGTAGCAGGACAATATACGCCCGTTTTGTATTTTTGAAGGGTTGGGGTAAGGATGGGGGTGAGGGTGAAAATTGTTTGGACCAATCCCATATTCGAACTTGACCTGTATTTTGTTGTGATTGAACAACATACCAAGTTTGGAACCAATCGGAAAACAGATAATAAAAGTTATCATCCGGAAACCAAATATTTGCTGCATTCTATGTCCAAGAAGGTCCATAATTCAGGGGAACTTCGAAGTTTGAACTGACCCCATATTCGAACTTGACCTGTCTTTTGTTTTGATTAAACCACATACCAAGTTTAGGAGTCAATCGAAAAAAAAAATACTAAAGTTATCATCTGGAAACCAAATGTTGACGAGCGGAAACACCAACGGGTGAACAAATGGATGGACAGACAGACAGACATACTGATTCCATAATTTGACGGTTTTTTCATCAGGTGTAAAAAAAATCAGTTAGGCCATACTAAAGTTATAATCCGAAAAACACAAAATGCACAAATTCATGAGGAATAACTCTGGAAAGGTACATGCGATTTTGGCCAAAAGTGAACTTGAGCTGTGCTTTGTGGTCATAAACAAAATCTGAGAATTTGAAACAAATTAGGGCAAACTAAAGTTATCATCCAGAAACCACATAATTCACAAATTTGCAATCATTCAAGGGGAATAACTATGGAACAGTACATGCGATTATGGCCAAAGGTGAACTTGAGCTGTGCTTTGTGGTCAAAAATGAAAGTGTCAATAACATTGCAGCTCAACTTGTCAAGACAAAGACCTGTACATGTATAGTATGTGACACAGCAATGACAAACATCTAGGTAATGACCTGAAAACAAAGGGACATATAAAGTATTGTAACAGTCTGTACATAAATACTGACCGTTGCCTGTACCAAATGTATAGGTAAAGTATTGTAAAGGTGGGTGACAGTCAGATGCTAAACTAGAAAAGAAATCTGTGAGTCCCAGAGTGGGTCTGACTGAACCCCAAAATATTTGTTCTCATAGCAGTGATAACAAAGGCACCCCAAAACACACTCGTTCCTGTCCCAAGGTGATAACAAAGGTACCCAAGAAGTTTTGTGAAGATCGGTTCATAAATACAGCCTCTAGCCCGAGCCGTATTGACATGTGCACTTACAGTGTATAAGTAGCACTGAATAAATCAAAGTTCATCTAATTTGCATAATTTCTGCACGAGAAAAAAACCTGTATTATATGTGATGTATCCCATGGTACTAAACATTCACACAAAAAATTATTCAAATCAGCGCTTTCATATGGAAGTTCTGTGCAAAAATCTGATTGCACCAAATTTTGTACAAAATGGCTGCCATCGGCCATCTTGAATTTCGGACCGGACCCAAAAACACTCGTTCTCATCCCACGGTGATAACAAAGGTACCCGAGGAGTTTCGTAAAGATCGGTTCATAAATACGGCCTCTAGCCCGAGCCGTATTGGCATTTGCACTTACAGTGCTGAAAGTAACACCAAAAAATATCATTTAGTCTAATTTGCATAATTTACGCACGAGAAAAAAACCCGTATTATATGTGATGTATCCCATGGTACTAAACATTCATACAAAAAATTATTCAAATCAGAGCTTTCATATGGAAGTTCTGTACAATAAACAGATTTCTACATCGTCGGTACAAAATGGCGGCTGGCAGCCATCTTGAAATTTGGACCGCACCCAAAAACACTCGGTCATGTCCCACGGTCATAACAAAGGTACCCAAGAAGTTTCGTAAAGATCGGTTCATAAATACGGCCTCTAGACCGAGACGTATCCAATTGTTGACGGACAGACAGACGGCCAGATGGACGACGGGCCATGGCATAAGCTCAAATTTGGCTTCGCCAAAGTTGAGCTAACAAAAAACTGAAAATTTGAAATAAATCGGTCAAGGCAAACTAAAGTTATCGTCCGGAAATGAAAAGTTGGGCTAAATTCCCATAAATAAAGAGCCATAACTCTACTGCAAAAGGGCCGCTAGAAACGGAAATCGAACCCATCCTGTATTTTGTCATACTAAATCCACATGCCAAATTTAACTCAGCTCAAACCATTACAACTAAAGTTATCGTCCGGAAACGAAATGTGTCCATGGACGGACAGACGGGTGGAGAGACCATTCACATAATACGTCCCGTTTTTCAAACGGATGTATAAAATCAACATCTGAAAAGTTTGGTGTCAATCCGTCAAGGCGTTCAGCTTTAAATGAATGGAAACCAATTTTTTTTTTTTTCAAAAATTGTGTTTTCAAAGAGCCATAACTCTGCAGTGGATGGACTGAGAAACACCAATATCGAACTTGTTCATTGCTAAAAACAACATCTGAAAAATTGGGCGTCAAGGCGTTCAGCTTTAAATGAACGGAAACCAATTTTGTTGATCACAATTGTGTTTTCAAAGGGCCATATCTCTGCAGCAGATGGACTGAGAAACACCAATATCGGACTTGACCTGTATTTTAATGCTAAAAACAACTTCTGAAAGTTTGATGTCGATCCGTTAAGGCGTTCGACTTTAAATGAACGGAAACCAAATTGTTTACGGACAGACGGACAGATGGACTGATAGACGGACAGACAGACTGATAACATAATACGACTGTTTTTTAAACGGGCATATAAAAAGTGCTAATTCAGCACTTTTTCAAAGTTTTGAAAAAAGTACCTTGTGATCAAACCGATAGGGATTTTTTTTAACCATTCTATTCTACTGGATAAGAGTAAGCTTTATATAAAATAAGAATTCTCTGTGCTGTGTAGTTTTGGAGATATGGCAGTTTTAAAGTTTTTCCTATTTTTAGCTCCCGAGGTTCCCACGGGGCAATGAGAAAAAAATTTTTGCATCAATCAACTACTTATGAGCCATTATCATCTCATATCAAATTTGGTTCAAATCGACCTCACGGTTCTGAAAATAGAAATTTTAGGCGTCACCAAAATTTTTGCCCCTCCCATAACAAAGGCAAATAATGCCCGACAAACTTCTCTTGAACAAACTTGATTCTAAACCTCAAAAGGACTCTGTATAACACATATCAAGTCTCTGCTACTGGTGGTTCATTAGAAAACTTTCAAAAAATTTGGCTATTTTTTTCCCCACCCCTCTGCTCAATCAAAATGCCCCTAAATAACCACTATTTACATGAAATTTAATTAAAATGTGGCCTGTGGTTTAGGAGAAAGAGGCTCAAACACCACCTTCATGCAGGACGACGGACGACAGACGAAGAGTGATCAGAGAAGCTCACGCTGACTTTCAGTCAGGTGAGCTAAAAATGAGCGTGAGAAACTGAAAACGTGTTTGTGACAGTCAAGCGACTTACATGTTGCGTAACATTCATCTACCATCAGAAAGAGTTTTTTTCAGTTTTTCTCTAACAATTTTAATTCCTTGTTGTATTGTGATGTTTGCATCATGAAGTACTACAGACTTGCGGCTGAACACATTTTATTTATACATGTATCCATTGCAATGTTGTTCAGCACAATGATTGAAGACCGATACTTCGTTCAGCTGGGGATAGAGGCGATCTTGTACTGATTGCTAATGGTAAATTCCGTAAATCTCGGCTCTGCAAATCCCTAACTATTCTGATATACACTACGCACGTTTTTAATGGGGAAACTTTATTGAACTGGCCAGATATCAAAGAGATTTTAATAGTCAGTGTTAAATATAGAATAACTTGGCTTGTCGCGATTATGAAATTCCATAGTTGATTAATCAGAGCCCAAAATCGACGATTAGTCGACTTTTTTGACGTTCTTTTTAACGAAGGGTCGACTAAAACGAGATGGCTGAATGGTCCTAAAGGTAGGTATAACCGGGCGTGTGGCCGTGTACATTTCAAATAACATGGTGACATAGCCAACGATCCATCATTCCCACATCATAAGGCTTGGTGAACGTCGGAATGAACGTTTCGTTGACCATATTCTGTTAAGTTGGTCGATCGTCTGCCATACCGTTAAACAGTAATACACCCCAACGCCCAAAATTCAGATGAAACTTAACGGTGAGCAGCCAGAAGGAACTAGGCCTGATCTGAGGGAGAGGGATTTTACAACTTACAAGAACTATTCTGCTGGACCCTGCAAGGGCACGAAGGATGTAAAAAGCCCCCCCCCCTCCTCCCCTTCCACACACACACTCACGATAATTTATCAGTGGTGGGAAACGCTGTGATTTTCAGATTTCCAACACGAAAGAGTGACCCAAGGTAGCTAACTCTAGTTTTGTAATGCAAAATACTGAAATTTAATCAAACGCAGAGAGTTTCATTTCGTGTTGTTCAAAATAAAAGATTTATGAGTAAAGAATGGTTACTGGAAACAATGTTGTTTAAAATACGGACATGTTGTTGACATGACGAGAGCAGTAAAACTTGAAAATAACTTTCATATTCCCCCCCCCCCCCCCCCAAATAATTAAAGTGGGAGGTAATTACCGCAAACATTTCCGAATCGGACTTAGAAAAATGACGATTTATTTGAGGGGGGGGGGGGGGGGGGGGGAGGGGCCTGAGGCCATCCTCCTTTACCTCCATATGGTCTCCCACTGTTGTTTATACATCCAGAAAAGTTCCCATCATGCATATACAGCGTGATCATGTTCTGGCAAGGCAATGGTGTCGTTATACATGCAGGGGTAAAAAAAAGTCGAAAAAGTCGACTTTCAAATTTGAAGTCGATCAATCGGCACGACCGACGATTAGTCGACTTTTTGCATAATCACGGCAAGCCTAAGAATAACCGGAAACTGCTGGTTTTTAACTTCTGGTGGTCATAATCGGCCGATGCCCCATAACCAGCCGGTTCCGATTATCGGTTCATCAGTAGAGGGTGGGAGGCTATTTATTTTCATTTTTTATTCTGAAATCTGAAAAAGATACGCTACAAAAATATATTCACAATTCAGGAAGAAATCTTTTACAAATTCAAGACTGGTGTTTTCTTATCGCATATATTGCGAAATGCTTCAATCAACTTGGCTGTTGAAGACATTGCAGAATTATGTTCAGTCTGGCACTAATTTGAAAAGATAATAGCGGCATTTATCTCCAAAGTTGTTATATGTACCAGCATAGAAAACATTTATATAATAGACCACAGTCAGAAAATTCGAAGGAAAACAGGAACATGAAGTTGAAATACTACAGAGAATGTGTTCCGGTGCTCAAAATTCCGGTGGAAATTTTTGACTGGGTATTATCGGAAAGTTTTGACAAGGCGGAATTTTACTGACGCAGACGGTGTCTGATAGAGCTGAGACGATACACCAAATTCACGGTACGAAACATATCTGGATACACGAGTCACGATGCGATACATATCTTGATATTCACCCTGGTATTGAAGCTACAATTAAGATCACAGGGACAATGGTGGAGCCAGCAATTCATAGTTGGGGAGCACATACATTAGGGAGGATGGGGGATCAACTTCAGCCCTCCCCCCCCCCCCCACCCAATTACCCATATTCCATCATGTTCTGCACTGACTGGTCATGATTGTCTGAGCTCATACTCTGGCATAAGCCCATCCCTAACTTTAATGAAAGTGTCAATGACACTGTAGCTTAACTTGTGTGTTGTGTTTGATGAAAAGGATAATGTTCAATGTTTATGAAAGGATTATGAAATAAGACAAGAATTGTGATAACTGGGAATATGTTCATTTCTGTTCCCTGTATGCTATGTTTATGATAAAAATAATATGAGGTGTACACTGTACTAAAGATCTGAGGGGTGGGTTAATATGACCTCACAGTTAATATATGTGGCCCTCACAGTTAACATATATCAACAAAATTACGATGAAATTATTCCAAAATGAGTCATCCTATCAAGTTACATTAAAATCCCTTCATAAATATGGCCTGTAGACTGTGCAAAAGGTTTTCGGGCTTCGGGCCCCTGTAGCCGTCAGTTTCCCAATTGCGTCCAAAGGGGACGTTCTCATCTAGACATTATATGAAGTCAACCTACCAAGTTACAATGAAATCCCTCCATAAATACGACCTGTAGACTGTGCTAAAGGTTTTCGGGCTTCAGTCAGCCATCAAGGCTGAATGATCGTGACCAAAAGGGGACGTTCTCATCTGGACACTATTTGGAGTCATCCTACCAAGCTACAATAAAATCCCTTCATAATTATGACCTGTAGACTGTTCTAAAGGTTTTCGGGCTTTGGGCCCCTGAAGCCGTCACAGTTGCCCACTCGTGTCCAAAAGGGGACGTTCTCATCTAGACATTATATGAAGTCAACCTACCAAGTTACAATGAAATCCCTGCATAAATATGACCTTAGACTGTGCTAAAGGTTTTCGGGCTTTGGGCTCGGGCAGCCATCATGGTTGAATGATCGCAACCAAAAGGGACAATCTCATCTGGGCATCATCTGGAGTGATCCTAAGAAGTTACAATGAAATCCCTTCATAAATATGACCTGTAGACTGTGTTCAAGGTTTTCGGGCTTCGGGCACCTGTAGCCATCACAGTTGACCAATCACGACCAAAAGGGGATGTCATCATCTAGGCATTATATGGAGTCAACCTAACAATGTTACAATGAAATCCTTCTATAAATATAAACTTTTGCCTATGCTAAAGGTTTTTAGGCTCGGGCACCCATCAAGGCTGAATGATCACGGCCAAAATGGGACGTTCTCATCTTGACCTTATTTGGAGTCAACCTACCAAGTTACAATGAAATCCCTTCATAAATATGACCTGTAGACAGTGCTAAAGGTTTTTGGGCTTCGGGCACCTTTAGCCGTCAAAGTTGCCCAATCATGTCCAAAAGGGGACGTTCTCATCTAGGCATTATATGAAGTCAACCTACCAAGTTACAATGAAATCCCTTCACAAATATGACTTGTAGACTGTGCTTAAGGTTTTCGGGCTTCGGGTTCGGGCAGCCATCATGGTTAAATAATCGCAACCAAAGGGGACAATCTCATCTGGGCATCATCTGGAATGATCCTATGAAGTTACAATGAAATCCCTTCATAAATATGGCCTGTAGACTGTGCTCAAGGTTTTCGGGCTTCGGGCACCTTTAGCTGTCACAGTTGCCCAATCATGTCCAAAAGGGGACGTTCTCACCTAGACATTATATGAAGTTAACCAACCAAGTTACAATGAAATCCCTTCATAAATATGACCTGTAGACTGTGCTAAAGGTTTTTGGGCTTCGGGCTCGGGCAGCCATCATGGGTGAATGATCGCACGTTCTCATCTAGACATTATATGAAGTTAACCTACCAAGTTACAATGAAATCCCTTCATAAATATGACCTGTAGACTGTGCTAAAGGTTTTCGGGCTTCGGGCTTGGGCTGCCATCATGGTTGAATGATCACAACCATAGGGGACAATTTCATCTGAGCATCATCTGGAGTGATCCTAAGAAGTTACAATGAAATCCCTTCATAAATATGACCTGTAGACTGTGCTCAAGGTTTTCGGGCTTCGGGTACTTGTAGCCATCACAACTGACCAATCATGACCGAAAGAGGATGTCATCATCTAGGCATTATATGGAGTCAACCTAACAGGTTACAATGAAATCCTTCCATAAATATGACCTTTTGCCTATGCTAAAGGTTTTTGGGCTCGGGCACCCATCAAGGCTGCATGATCGCGATCAAAATGGGACGTTCTCATCTAGACATTATTTGGAGTCATCCTGCCAAGTTACAATAAAATCATTTCATAAATATGTCCTCTAGACTGTGCTAAAGGTTTTCGGGCTTCGGGCTCCTGTAGCCGTCACAGTTGCCCAATCACGTCCAAAGGGGGACTTTCTCATCTAGACATTGTATGAAGTCAACCCACCAAGTTACAATGAAAGTCCTCAATAAATATGACCTGTAGACTGCGCTAAAGGTTTTCGGGTTTTGGGCTCGGGCAGTCGTCACGGTTGGCAGATCATGTCCAAATGGGGAAATTCGCATCTAGACATCATAAGGAGTCATCCTACCAAGATACAATGAAATCCCTCCACATTAAACATGACCTGCAGACTGTGCTAAAAGTTTTTGGGTTTCGGGCTTGGGCAGCCATTACGGTTGATAGATCATGCCCAAAAGGGGACGTTCTCGTCTAGGCACTATTCAGAGGCATCCTACCAAGTTACAATGAAATCCCTTCATAAATACGACCTGTAGACTGTGCTAATGGTTTTCGGGTTTTGGGCTCGGCGGTCGCCCGATCGCGACCAAAAGGGGACGTTCTCATCTAGACATGACCCCAAACCTGCATATGAAATTTCGTGACGATCAGACAAGAACTGCGGGTTGTAGCCCGTGCTAAAGGAAATGTGAACAGACGTCACAGACTCACAGACTAACAGACTAACAGACTTCCGCACGCGTGATGGCAATAGCTTATCTTGACTATGTCAAGTTAAGCTAAAAATGGGAGTTACCAAGTGGCCCCTCCGAGTCTTACACATCTTTCTACTTTTCAGTTTTAGAACTAGAGGTACTGTGAGCAAGCTCACAAAGTGATACCCCACTGGCCTGTCAGAACGGAATTATATTGCTTCATGCACATCTTCATATGGAGTTCTTCCATCGTGTAAAGTTTCATGAAAATTCTTCAAACGGTTTAGGAAGAGTTGCGCTTATAAGGATGGACAGATGGACGGACAGATGGATGGACGGATGGACAGGGTGATTCCTATATACCCCCCCCCCCCCCCCAAAACTTTGTTTGCGGGGGTATAATAAAGAGGATTTTAGTCACAGGCTCTAGTAATTACGACGAAAATAGGTAAGTAGCCATCTGATGATCACGACAACTAACCTTACCAAATACATAAAAAAGCTGGAGTACCCTGGTCCCTTAGGCTGGCAATGAAAATATATCAGTGATTGAGACATGCTTACAGTTCAACTTCCACTTTGCAATTTTCAAATCGATTCACCCGAACGAAAAAAGTAGTGGAAGATGATTACGAAGAATAACTGGTGTACATCAAAGGGGCTAATTAATAGGACATCGCAGAAAACATGAGCGAAGTCTTGTCAACTGCTTTGAAAACACTAAAATGGTGGCTAAAAATTTATCAATTTTTGATAGTCATTTAGACACAAGGGACCCAAGACAGGCACAGTACAAAACAGGTACATACACATGCCCCTCCCCCCCCCCCCCCCCAACATACACACGCACATTCACGTATGCACGCATTAACATTTGTTGTTCTTTGCTTTATATGATTTTTGGGTCCAATAAAAATTAAAGAATTTTAATTGTTCATTTTGCTGTGAGGCTTATTATTTCAGAAACCCAAACACATTTGTCTCGAACTGGGAGTGGGAATTGGGCAATTGTGTGGGGATGGGGTCAAATACCGTCGATGGACATCTGTATTATGAATACATTGAACTTTAGGGCATGGGAGTTGCATTGGCAGTCTCTGATTAACATTGGAAAAGAAACAATTGTAAATCATATCTACCTTCCCTTACATTTCAGAATCCAGAGAATGCAATCCAAAGTTCCAAGCTTAAACTTTATTTGTGCCACAATGTTCGAAATCATTTGGAACAAGAGGCCCCAAGGGGCCTGAGGGCGCTCACCTGACATGGTAGCCTAAATATCAACCCAGAGAATTGATTTCAACAAGTTGCATCTGCTCCTCCTAAGAAAAGCTTATACCAAATATCCAAAGATTCTGCTGACCAGTGGATCTAAAAAAAAAAAGATTTTTAAAGAATATTCCTCATATTAAACTAAGTTATAATTTGTGCTCCCACAGGGAGCCCATATATGAACCCAGGGACTTGGCTTTAACAAACTTGAATCTCACCCCCCTAAGGATGCTGCACACCAAATATCAAAACATTCCGACTGCTGGATCTGAAGAAGAAGATTTTAAAAGAAAATTCCTCATTTTGAACTAAGTTACAATTCAAGCTCCCACAGTGAGTCCAAATATGAACCTAGGGACATGGCTTGAACAAACTTGAATCTCACCCTCCTAAGGATGCTGCATATCAAATATCAAAACATTCCAACTGCTGGATCTGAAGAAGATTTTTAAAGAAAATTCCTCATTTTGAACAAAGTTATAATTCGGGCTACCACAGTGAGCCCAAATATGAACCCAGGGACTTGGCTTGAACAAACTTGAATCTCACCCCCCTAAACATGGTGCATACCCAATATCAAAAGATTTTGCCTGCTGGATCTTGAGAAGAAGATTTTCAAAGAAGTTTGCCTGAAATGCACTAAGTTCGAATTCGGGCTTCTATAGTGAGCCCAAATATGAATCCAGGGGGCCCGATTTGAACAAACTTGAATCAGATCCGCCCCACAATGTTGCATACCAAATATCAAAAGATTCTGCCCGCTGGATCTGGAGAAGATTTTTTAAGAAATTTGCCTGAAATGAACTAAGTTCGAATTCGAGCTTCTATACTGAGCCCAAATATAAACCCAGGGGGCCGATTTGAACAAACTTGAATCAGATCCACCACACAATGTTGCATACCAAATATCAAAAGATTCTGCCTGCTGGATCTGGAGAAGATTTTTGAAGAAATTTGCCTGAAATGCACTAAGTTCGAATTCAGGCTTCTATAGTGAGCCCAAATATGAACCCAGGGAGCCGATTTGAACAAAATTGAATCAGATCCACCCCACAATGTTGCATACAAAATATCAAAAGATTCTGCCAGCTGGATCTGGAGAAAAAGATTTTTTAAGAAATTTGCCTGAAATGCACTAAGTTCGAAATCAGGCTCCTATACTGAGCCCAAATATGAACCCAGGGGGCCGATTTGAACAAACTTGAATCAGATCCACCCTACAATGTTGCATACCAAATATCAAAAGATTCTGCCTGCTGGATCTGGAGAAGAAGATTTTTTAATCTTTTTCCCCATTGCCTACAGTGTTAAAAAGTGCTGACTCAGCACTTTTTCGAAGTCCTGAAAAAAAGTACCTTGTGATCAAACCGATAGGGATTTTTTTTAACCATTCTATTCTACTAGATAAAAGTAAGCTTTATATAAAATAAGAATTCTCTGTGCCACGTAGTTTTGGAGATGATATGGCAGTTTTAAGGTTTTTTAGCTCCCGAGGTTCCCATGGGCCAATGAGAAATTTATTTTTTTGCTACTTATGACCCATTATCATCTCATATCAAATTTGGTTCAAATCGACCTGACAGTTCTGAAAATAGAAATTTTAGGCGTGGCCAAAATTTTTGCCCCTCCCATAACGAAGGCAAATCATGCCAGACAAACTTCTCTTGAACAAACTTGATTCTAAACCTCAAAAAGACTCTGTATACCACAGATCAAGTCTCTGCTACTGGTGGTTCATTAGAAGATTTTCAAAAAATTTGGCCATTTTTTCCACACACCTCTGCTCAATATGAGCCGAAACCTATTTTGGATAAAAATCAAAATGCCCCTATATAACCACTACTTACATGAAATTTAATTAAAATGTGGACAGTGGTTTAGGAGAAAGAGGCTCAAACACCACCTTCACGACGACGGACGACAGACAACGGATGACGGACGAAGAGTGATAAGAAAAGCTCACCCTGACTTTCAGTCAGGTGAGCTAAAAATACCCCCCACAATAAATAAAATTTAATAAATTAAAGGAATTAAAAAAAAATTACTAGCTGGTGGATCTGAAGAAGAAGATTTTTAAAGAATAATCCTCATATTGCACCAAGTTAATATTTGGGCTCCCATAGGGAGACCAAATATTAACCTGAGGACTCGATTTGAACAAATCTGAATCTGACCCCCCTAGAAATGTTGTATACCAAATATGAAAGAATTCGGCCCAGTGGATCTGAAGAAGATTTTTTTTAATTTTGGAAACAAATTTAGGGTGCTATCAGAGTTATGCCCCCTGTGGGCGTGGCAACTTTGTTTGAACAAATTTGAATTGACATATGATAGGGAACATGCACAGCAAATTTTGTTGAATTTGGTCCTGTAGTTCGTGAGAAGTCGATAATGTAAAGTTAACGCCGGATGGACGACGACAGACGATGGACAGAAAGTGATTAGTAAAGCTCCCCTTGAGCTTCGCTCAGGTGAGCTAAAAAACCCATGTTCACAACCATGCTGGCTGTTTATTCGAATGGAATAAGCATGTGAATAAGAAGTCAGCATTGGTGAATAAAAGACGTTTCCATAATGATATGTTCGAAAATTTTTCTCATGGATTGGTAGGGAAAAAGGGGCAGAATGCAAATAATTAACAACAGCTCATTTGATTTTCAATGTCTCCTTTTTATTGTATCGAAGACTTATTTTCAGCTTCGCGCAGTGCGAGAGTTAATACCTCACGTGCAGTAAATGTATTAACAAAGCAGTTTGCTCCCTTTAGCTGTAACAGACAATCGTCTTTCGCAGAATCGAAACAAATTAATTGTTTCGAGAGCCAGAGGGCGTCGCGAGTTGGTACTGCAGATCTTCAGTACCGCTAATACTATAGATTTATACCCCCAAAAGTACAGTAATGATTGAAACACGCTGTATGATAACCACATGAGCATTTTGTTCCTGTTTTGTTCACCTGCAGTGCTTCTTTTAAATGCAGTGGGAGGAAAAACGTTGAAAACTTTTCTCATCCCGTAAACTAACTTCGTCAGCCATCAGCGTGATTTATGGTCAACCAAACGAGCGTTCGCCTGAAAACAAATCTGCGTAACTAATAGGCGAACAGTACGAGCGTTCGCCTCTTATTTCGAGGCCTGCACCAGACAGCCATCTTGAATCCAATTGGGAAAAAAAATTATGTCACGCACAGCTCCTCATCATGTTGATCATCTTTGTGAAGTTTCATGAAAATCGGGCTAAACTGTGGAAGTAGTTTCGCTCCAAAAGTTTACATAAAAAAAAAAATCCAATATGGCCACCAGTCGGCCATCTTGAATCCAAATTGGGAAAAAATTATGTCATGCACTGCCCCTTATCATGTTGATCATTTTTGTGAAGTTTCAGGAAAATGTGGCTAAAACTGTGGAAGTGGGTTTGCTCCACAAGTTTACATGTGCAACGGACCGACGACGACGACAGACCGACTGAGTTAACTCCTATATATCCTCCCCCACAAAACTTTGTTTTGTGGGGGTATAAAAACTCAACACTTGATGACTGCTCACCTAAGAAAGTTGTTTAGAGAAGGATCTATCGGTCACAATCAGCATCTATGGCTAGTTAACACAATAGATGAAAGACGTTATGTAATTTTATTCCTGAACTGTTGTCAAAGTCAGATTGCGGAGAATTCCAATTACGTTAAAAAAACGTTCTGTCAATTTTTCTTGTTTGGGGTGGTGTGTGGGGGGGGGGGGGGGGGGGTGGGGGGGGGGGGGGGGGGGGGGGGGGGGGGGGGGGGGGGGGGGGGAGTTGGTCGCAACAGTGATTTTCCTATTTTTTGCATGAAACAAACGTATCCATCAATCCCCCGCCTTTCTCTTGAGAAAACATTGATCTTATCCACTCACATATCCATCCTGACCAAAATTGACCACAATCAACCCAGTCACTCATGGGCAAGAATTCATTAAAATAAACAATTAGTCAATTCTCCATTCTGTTCTATGTACAATTTCAAATCCCTCTGAAAATATTATAAGATACTGTCTCGTAAGTCTGAAGAAGATCTTTGAAGAATATTTCTCATATTGCACTAAGTTCGAATTCAGACTGCCATAGGGAGCCCAAATATGAATCCAGGGACTTGATTTGGACAAACTGAAAACAGACCCCCCCCCCCCCAAGAATCTGAAGAAGAATTTTTCTCATGGCACAAAGCTGAAATTTAGTCTCCCATAGGAAGCCCAAATGCGAACCCAAGAACTTGCTTTGAACAAGTTGAATCTGACTCCCACAAGGGTGTTGTGTATCAAATATTCAAACATTCTGATTGAAGGTTCTGAAGATTTTCAAAGATTATTCCCAATACAGCACAAAGTCAAAACTCTGGCTCACATGGGGGGCCCAAAATTAAAATTCAAGGATCTAAATGGATCCAAAATATCAACCCAGGGATGTGATTTGAAAAAACCTGAATCTTCCCCCCCCCCCCCCCCTAAAGATGCTGTATACCCAATATCAAATGATTCTGACTGTAGAGAATAAGATTTCTCTCAAAGTTAAAATTTGGGGTCCCATAGGAGGCCATATATTAACTGACTTGGTTTGAACAAACTGTCCCCACTGGTGAATCTAAAGAAGAAGTTTTTAAAGATTATTCCTCATATTGCACTACGTTAAAATTCAGGCTCCAATAGACTTGATCAGCATCTCCCATTTTAATGACGTATGCCCTCCCACCCAAGTGACGTTTGTGTACAAAACAATACACACGTGCGAGAACATTTGAGCGACCAGTGATGAACGTTACTTCATATTTCACTCACTTGAAACCATTTCTGAACGTTTTCTGAACTTAGCGAACTCCTAAATGACTACTATTGATAATACATTATTTTGAGATCAAAATTTTAGCAATATTCACTGCATTTATTAACTACGAAATACAATTTTAATCAATGCCGGCCAGCCTTCCTTTGAAGTTCTGAAATGGCCTCTGCGAAAGCAATGGTGTCTATACACCTTTCATTCACAAGACTGCCAAGAGAATGGTCACATGTAAGTGACATATCCCGCTTTAAAAAATTACGTTTGAGGGTGTCGTTAATTAAATATTAACTGTATAGAAATTATGGAGAGTTCAAGCGTTTTTTCAAGCTGGACAGTGCAGCAAATGAAGGATTTTTTGAAACTTCGGTGTGTACCAATGACGGGTTCACGGTAGAACTGTTAAAGAGGTGATTTTGGGTGGACAAACTAAACTTGCCAACATTCCCAACCCCCTAACAACAACTACTACAAAAAACAGACAGGCTAAAAGAGAAACTAACTCTTGAGAACGGAACAGTTCTGCCAGACCCCGCCACAATAAATGTTGGTAAATGGTCGGACGACATGAGAAAAATGCCCAAGATTGATTTCTCTGACATTTAAATTTACCTAATAAATACAAAAGGGGACTTTGACAATGAAAAGCTCAAAGCAAGAAAATCGTTGAAAGCCATCCAGTATTTTAAAGACGGCTGGGTACAAACTTTATTTGTGACAGTGGCAGATAAAGATTTTGCTTTTGTTAAAGCTAAAGTCAGGCCGTCACAGAAATCTCATGAGATGTCCCATGATGCATGGGTTTTGATTCACAAAGATACATGGATTAAATCAGCACATTGTTCATGCACTGCAGGGTATATGCATAACTAAACTTTAAGTAGTTATACCACTCCCCAAACAGGTCCCCCCCCACCCTGTAATTACCTGGTGGGGTTTAATTACCCAGTGGGGTTGGGATGGGATGAAAGTAGGCTCTCCCCACCCCAATATATTTTTGGGCATTTTTTTTAGGGGGGGGGGGGGGAGTTAAACGCTCCCTCCCCCACTCCCAGTTAACTTCTTGATCAAGTTTATGTATTATGTTATCACTCCATATTAATCATTCCGTTTGGGTTTCATAAACAGTATTTACCTGTGAAAATTTGCATGGGCACTTGCAGGGATTTATCGAGGTGGATAGTACTCACAGTAGTGGAGTGCAAATTCCTGACCCCAAAAATATGTCCAAGCCCATGGGTAAGAAGTTCATCTTCCCCCACTGAGGGGGTGGGGGTAAGTTAGTTTATGACACCCCCCCCCCCCCCCCCCCCCCCCCCCTCCTTTTAGAGAAGGTGAAGGTTGATAACTTGAGTCTGATTTGCAACCCACAATACAACAATGATGGTGTACCATTTTTTACAATGTGCTGAAGTGATGAAAGTTCAGTTCTACCTGAAGCAAAAATAGAACAAAATGTTATTCTTTGTGTATTTTGATATTCTCTCTCACAGACAAGTCTTGCTTTATTATCCCTTTATTTTATCAAACATCCAGAAGTGCCCACTACCCTCATGTGTGGTCAAGGGATCCATCTCAGGAAACATTTGAAAAATCAGTGTTTTGAAAGTGAATCAGAGAGGGCATTTTTTTTAGTCTAGGGACTCGGCAATTATTTGACGATTTTTTTTGGAATCCCTGCCCCACCCCAACCAGTGGCTACGTCATTGAAAATAATAATTAGGAATTGCACGGTCGTTGTGACTAACTTGTAAGGTCCATATGCCATGTCTGTGGTACCCTGGCCTGGGCTAGTAGGAAAGACGTCTCATATATTAAAGCAAGGTTTTACACAAGATGCAGCCATGCTTACGTTTCGGTAAGAATCATTCCCTAGTGGCTGTACTACGTATTCCACAATCCGACTCTAATTTGTGTGAACAGAAAAAATAAATAAAAGCTCATTAAAAATAAGTTTGCTATATCAGTATTTCGTATTGTTTTTAACTTTTGCGAAGCAGCGAAAATACACAACACCACGGTGATTCAGACTGTAGGCCTGCACATCTACAGTTTTAATTTTCAGCTCAAGATTTACCTTGTTATTTATATTAAAACTGACCATTTCTGTAAGTTGTTTCAATATTTATATCAGTTTTTTATCGGATTACTGATTCAGTTGATGTCTTATCGCATAAACGTCAACCATTTCTTATGTGGCTTGCGCACTGCGAATATTCCACGTGCGATTTGTTTTGTACATAAAAGTCACGTGGGTGGGAGGGCATACATCATTAAGAAGGGAAATGCTATCTCTATAGGGAGCCCAAATGTTAACCTAGGGACTTGGTTTGAACAAACGTAAATTTGACCCCACAAGGATGGTGTGTCCCAAATATCAAGATTCTAACATGTGGTGCTGGAGAAGATTATTTGTAAAGAAAATTCCCCATATTGCAGAAAGTTAAAATTTGGGTTCCCAGAGCCCAAATGTAAACCAAGGGACTTGATTTCAACAAATTTAAATCTGATGACTAAATATGCTGTATACCACCAGACTCTAATAATCCAGAGAATTGAATTGAACAAACTTGGCCTCACTAAGGATGCTCAAATATCAAATATGAGGCTGGGGATTTGAATCTGATCTCCCTAAGGATGTTGTATACCAAATATCAAAATATTCTGCCTTGTGGTTCTAGGGAAGATGATTTTTTAATTTTAACAAGAGGCCTCTCAGCCCAGACAGCTCTGCCCAGGGTCACAGCTTTTGGGGGAAGCTGAATACGAGATAATAATCAAAGTGTTACTGCTTGCGACCTTAACCTTCTTGATATGACAATGGGTCAAGGTCATGACAAAACGTTACTTTATGGATAACAATTGTGTGAAGTATGAACAAGATCTGTCACAAAGATCCAGTTATACAGACCAGACATGGGCTGTATATTATAACAATATCAATGTTTTGCTGTCTGTTACCTTGACCTTGATATGAACTTGGATCAAAGTAGCAACACATCTTTTGAGTCATGACCAATAATTGTACCAACTATGAATAGGATCTGCCTATCATACCAAATTATATGGACCAGACAAGGGTTGTATAACAATATCAAAGATTGCTGCCTGTGACCTTGACCTTGATATGACTTTGGATCAAAGTCATGACACACCTTTGAGTTGTAAGCAATAATTGTACCAAGAATGAAAAAAATCTGTCAATCATACCAAGTTATATTGACCGGACAAAGGCTGTATAACAATATCTAAGTTAGCTGCTTGTGACCTTAACCTTGATGACATGACCTTGGATCAAAGTCGCAACAAAGTTGGAGTCATGAGAAATAAGTGTACCACATATGAACAAGATCTGCCAATTAGATCAAATTATACAGGCCTGGAAATAAGGAATGAGTTTCGCAGACTAATTGATCATCGTAACCAGTTTAAAGTTATGGGGGCGACCAATGGTCATCGGTATGACCATTTTGAATTCCTGGGTTCAAAAATCCCCATTTCCTTGCATCTGAGCGCCTCAGCGGACGTATTTCATTTAAATTTCCGGACACAAATTTTTTTTTTCTTTAGATATCCAGAAATATCGAAAATTGAAAATAAACAGCTGCGCCACGAGCGCATGATACGCCCGTTATTAATTACAAGAGGGTACCACACAATATGAGTATACATGTGTACTTGTCAGGTTACATATACTTGCCACCAAAAAATCATGAAAATTGCTCAAAGTCCAACATGTGGAACATTGCCTATATTTTGAAGAATAAAGTCCCATAACTCTGGAATGACAAATCAGACAGCGACACAAATTGAAAGGGAGATTCCTTCTATCAACATATACTTGCAACCAAAAAATCATGAAAATTGCTCTAAGCATTTTCAAGTTATTGTTTGACATGTGAAAAATAAAGTCCCTTAACTCTGGAATGACTAATCGAACGGCGACACCAACCGAAAGAGAGCTTCCTTCCATCAACATAAACCACCTACCAAAAAATCGTGAAAATCTCTCGAAGCGTTCTCGAGTTATCGTACGACGTGTAAAAAATCAACAATTTTCTAAGTAATAAAGTCCCGTAACTCTGGAATGACTAATCAAACGGTGACACTAAACGAAAGGGAGCTTCCCTCCATCAACATAAACCACCTAACAAAAAATCATGAAAATCTCTCGAAGCCTTCTCGAGTTATCGTACGACGTGTAAAAAATCAACAATTTTCTAAGTAATAAAGTCCCATAACTCTGGAGTGACTAAACGAACGGCGACGCTAAACGAAAGGGAGCTTCCCTCCATCGATATACACCACCTACCCAAAAATCATGAAAATCTCTCAAAGCGTTCGAGTTATCGTACGACATGTGACCGGACGGACAAGCAGTATACCATAATACGACAGTTTTTTCAAAACGGGCGTATAAAAATTGCCCAATGCCAAAAACAGGTTGGAAAATATTCAGTGTGCATAGCTTACCTCACAAATGGGAAATTATGGCTGTACAAAACAGTGCAAATTGAGGTAATGTCATTATGTGGGAGTATATTTCTTTATCGAGAAATAAAATTCACAGTATTCCAATTGAAACAATAAAACATTCCAAACGTACCAACTGTTTGTTGTTATCATTCAATTCCTCCCAAAACCACTCAAATAAACACACACGATTCACTTGGGCTTATACTTCCCAGGGTAACTAGACGATTCACCCCCGTTCCAGTGGACGATTCGCCCCGTAGTTTTTGTGGACGATTCGTCAATTAAGGTCAAAATTACTCTCTGATTGGGGGGGGGGGCGGGGGGGGGGGGGGGGGGGGGGGGGGGGGGAGGGAGGGATGGATGGATTTCTTCGCATTTGTCAGTAGCAGTGCCCATAGAAAGCCCTTTCAGGTGATGGGTCTGGACCATAAAGTTTGTTAAAGAAGTTTGTCAGGTGTTTGATCACCGTTTTAAGTTGAGGTGCTTGACACAACAGTAAAGTGAGGATCTTTTTTTTGTTCCGTTCAAGGTAAAATGCGATCGCAAACGGTTCGGAGGTTACAGTTTTTTAAATCATTGCAACCACCCACCATAACCTGAACGACCGTTTGCGACTTATTTCCAGGCCTGATTATAAGAACCAGACAAAAATTATAGTAAAATATCAAAGTTCTCTTGTCTGTTACCTGATCTATCTACCTTCACATTGAGGGTATATACCTCATTATGACTGATGACACACCGTCTAGTGACAATACATATGGTTACAAAGTTTTGTTAAAAAATATTCAGTGGTTAAGAAATTATGGCCCGGAAAAACAAAATGTTGACAACGGACGGATGATGGACAACTTGGCATTAGAAAAGCTCCACTAACATTTTGTCAGGTAGAGATAAAAACATATCCAACTCAGTATTTGTCCATTACCAACTTTGATAAAGTGGGTGTCTCCTCTCATGTATGGGGCCCAAATATGAACCCAGGGTCTTGATTTGAACAAACTCCAATCTGATCCCCGGAAGGATATTGTATACCAAATACCAAAAGATTCTGCCCAGTGGTTCTGGAGCAGAACATTTTAAAATTTTGAAAGCATGCAGAGTCAGCAGTTTCCCATTACCAACAGATTTAAAATGTGTGTGCCCTGTATGCTGCCCAAATATGAACCGAAAGATCTGATTTCAATAAACTTCAATCAGACACCACTAAGAAATGTTGGATACCAAATATTAAGATATTCTGATAGTGTTCTGGAGAGGAAAAGAGATTTTTTTTTATTTTTGGAAAAATGATGACTCAACAATTTTTTAATTCCTTTTCCCGTACCTTATGATACAATCGACTGTAATTTTTACCAATTCAATTTTAATGGAGCAAAGGATGTTACATAACAAATAAGAATTCTCTGTTCCGTGCAGTTGGGGAAATATGGGTATTTAAATTTTTTTCTTTTTTTAGCTCCTGGGATTCTCATGAAGTTGGTGCCTACTTTTTTGTGTGAATCAAATACTTATGACCCTATAGTACTCCCTACCAAATTTGGTTCAATTTAGGCCCATGGTGCTGGAAATAGAAAGTTTCGGAGGAGCAAAAAAAGTCTTGCCCCTCCCAGAGCAACTGTAAATATTGCCCATCAAACTTCCCTTGAACAAACTTGAGTGTATATCTCAAAAGGAAGCTAAATACCAAATATCAACTCATTCCATCATTCGGACAATGAGAAGATTTTTTTTTTTTCAAATGAAGCAATTTTCGCCTACGCACTCACTATGGGGCATGGCGACTTGATTTGAATATAATCACAATGCAACAGTGCAAAGACCTTTGAACTTGTGGTTACTTATGCCAAAATTAATAGGATGATCTTTCCAATGAAAGATAATAAGCTACTTTTTTGTGGGATGAGAAAAACAAACACTTTTCATCATGAAGAAATTTTCTGTAAGTGTCCCTCGTCATGCTAGCTAACCAATTTGTTTGATCAATGTTTGAAAGATCATATCACTTTCAGATGCACTATTTGCAATCATGTAAAGAGGGAGTTGATCATGACATCAGTCTAGTTTATTTTGATACCTTCTCCAGTGTAAGTGAAGCAATCACCGAGATCCACATCATCTTCATACCCTCCTGAAAGTGCAATTGAATATGCTCCATCATTAGATCCATGGATTCCAGCAACAGTGGGACGATGAACGCCAGCTGCACAACACTCTAATCTTGTCTGCCATATGATGCCCATTTCAACACCTACACAAAAGAAAAAAAAATACAATGACGACACTAATACACAAATCTCAACTCAAGGGTAAGATATCATTCTTTGAATACTTTAAAACTAGGGATGGGCCGAAATGGGTGTTATCGGTATTGCCGATATCCGATATTTCAATTCAATATCGGACAGATACCGATAATAGTTTTTGTGGCGACACAAGCTTGTGTATAAATATAATGACATTCAGACAGGACTAACGAGACATGGGGTTGTTCAGCAGTCTGCGTGACTCGACACGCGTCTCGGGTGGATCTCAATGTAACGTACATCTGTGATGTATCGAATTCAGTATCATTTCCGAATCGACCCGTCAGTGAGACCAGGCATGTGAAAATGAAAGTGTCAATGACACTGTAGCTCAACTTGTCAAGACATGTACATGTATAGTATGTGACACAGCAATGACAAACATCTAGGTAATGACCTGATAACAAAGGTACATATAAGGTACTGTAACGGTCTGTACATAAAAACTGACCGTAGCCTGTAACAAATGTATAGGTAAAGTATTGTAAAGTGGGTGACAGTCAGATGCTAAACTAGAAATGAAATCTTTGAGTCCCAGAGTGGGTATGACTGAACCCCAAAATATTTGTTCTCATAGCACAGTGATAACAAAGGCACCCCAAAACACACTCATTCCTGTCCCAAGGTGAAAACAAGAGGCCTGTCACGCCTAGAGAGCTCCGCTGAGGGCCACTGATCGCATGGGCATGTTTTCTAATACTAATATTGTTACAAACTTTAGCCGAAAAATATTCAGCGGTTCAGAAATTATGGCTTGGACAAACAAATATCAAAAATATCTTAAGATCTTCTTGATCCTGTGACCTTGACCCTGTGGATTTACAGACCGCAGAATAATTGATGACACACCGTCTATTGATAATACATATTGTTATGAAGTTTGGTGGAAAAATATTCAGCGGTTTAGAAATTATGGCTCGGACAAATAAAATGTTGACGATGGATGGACGGACAGACAGACGGACGACGGACGAATCAGTAACAAACTATTATCGCAAATATCAATTAAATTGGTTCAGCGGTTTGGGAGGAGAAGACGCAAACACCATGTTCACGGACGACGTACGCCGGACGGTGAGTGATCACTATAGCTCTCCTGACTGAAAGTCAGGTGAGCTAAAAATCTATATTTAAACTGACCGCCCTGATGTACATGTGTCCCCATTGTTGTAAACAATATGGCTTTGGCTTTCCCTTGTTTTGTTTTCAAAACAGCCTTTCATGTAGCATGGATCAAACTGAATATTACAACTCAGGGTATTAATTCATATTTATTTTGAATTAGCTATTTTTGCCGAGATCACATCGGGTAATTTCTCAACTCATTTTCTGAAGTAGTAACATGAACAATTTGGGTCACTGAACACGCTGTCATTAATAATTTAAGAACTGGGAATTTCCCATTTGTCTTCAACATAAAGTTGATAAACACGAGGGCTGACAATAAATAAATAACACGAAAGTGTTTAGTTTGGGAATTTTATTTTAACTGAAAATGCGAAAAGATTAAATTGACAAAAAAACAACTCCAAAACACATTCACATAATTTTATTTTGATTGAACAACTGAAATTTTCGTGCACATTTTCGTGATGACCTGTGTGTTGAAGAATGCTTCACCAGTACCGGTAGTCAAAACTTTAATTCAGAGAAATATGGGGTGGGCTTATTTTGGGTGATACCCCAAAAATACGTTTTCTAAAAAGCCCTAACCTGAGTAACTAGTACTATTTGATTGAGATTATCAGCGATTTGCCCGAGAACTTGATTTGGAAAAAAATGACATATCAGCTGCCAACATCGGCAGAATTGGTATTTTTTGCCGATATCGATACCCGGCCGATAAGCCATTTATCGGCCGATACCGATAACCCGTACCGATAATCGGCTCATCACTATTTAAAACATTCAGAAAATTCAATGAGTAGATCGCAGATTCACAAGTTGAGTTACAGTATTAATCATAGGTCCCTAATTATGAATTTCAGCCCAAACAAGCAGGCTCCGGGTAAACTCACAATTTACTGGAAGTTCTGTACAAAAAACAGATTTCTGCATCGTCGGTACAAAATGGTGGCTGGCAGCCATCTTGAATTTCGGACCGCACCCAAAAACACTCGTTCTCGTCCCACGGTCATAACAAAGGTACCCAAGAAGTTTCGTAAAGATCGGTTCATAAATACGGCCTCTAGCCCGAGCCGTATCCAATTGTTGACGGACAGACAGACGACGGGCCATGGCATAAGCTCAAATTTGGCTTCGCCAAAGTTGAGTTAAAAATTCAGGATTTTGGTCCAAAAGTTCCACCCGGGCCCCAAATTTTCAGTGTTTTTTGTCTTAAAATTGACCGAAACGCATAAAAAAAAAACCCCAAAAATCGCGACATCGACGCCGTAGCTGCGACGGGTGGTGCAATCTCACAAAATTCTAAGTCCATCAAGGGCCATAACTCCAAGAAAAATACTTGGAACAACACATGCATTGAACAGTGGCTAGACATCAATAAGATACACTCACATGCCAAATATAAAGTCATTCCATCAAGTATTTCAAAAGTTATTGAGTTTTGAAACTCGGTCACAGACAGACCGACAGACAGACCGACATTGCCACTTATAGAGCTGCTAGTCGCAGCTAAAAAATTTCTAGATTTTGCTCCAAAATTTCCAAGTCTGCAACGGGACCCCAAATTTTCAGCCTAAAAATGAACCCAGGGACTTGGCTTCAACAAACTTGAATCTCACCCCTCTAAGGATGCTGTATACCAAAAATCAAAAGATTCTTATTGGTAGATCTGAAGAAGATGATTTTTAAAAAATACTCCTCATACTGCACTAATTTAAACATTTGGGCTCCCATAGAGAGCTCAAATATGGACCCAGGCAATTGATTTCAATAAACATGTGAAACAATCTTTCAAAGATGTTATATGTGAAATTTGAAAGCTTTTGGGGCAGTGGTTTGGGAGAAAAGTAGTCTTATATGTTTTTCCCATTACCCAGTGTTAAAAAATGCTGACTCAGCACTTTTTCAAAGTCCCCAAAAAGTACCCCATGATAAAACCGATGGCAATTCTTTTTTACCATTCCATTCTGTTGGTCCTAAGGAAGCTTCACAACAAATAAGAATTCTCAGTGTCGTGTAGTTTTAGAAATATGGGCGTTTTAATTTTTTCTATTTTTAGCTCCTGCGGTCCACAAGGGGCAACAGGAAAAATTTTTTTTGCATAAATTAAGTACTTATGACCCAATAAGCCCTCATATCAAATTTGGTCAAAATATGCCTCTCGGTTTGGAAAATAGAAATTTTGGGAGGGGCAAATATTCTTGCCCCTCCCATTACGACACAAAGTATAGCCCCACAAACTTCTCTTGAACAAATCTGAGTCTACACCTCAAAAGGAAGCTGCGCACCAAATATCAAGTCTCTGCTACTACTGGTTCATGAGAAGAAGATTTTTTAAGATTTCAGCACATTTTTTGGGTGTGGCCCTACCCACGAGTGAGGCAACTTGATTTGAACAAAATCAAATTGCGATGTCGTAACAAACTATTATCTCAAATATCAATTAAATTGGTTCAGCGGTTTGGGAGAAGACACAAACACCATGTTCACGGACGACAGACGCCGGACAGTGAGTGATCACTATAGCTCTCCTGACTGAAAGTCAGGTGAGCTAAAAGTTTGGTTGCGGTTTCGTTTCTCCATGAGCATATAGAAACAAGAGGTCCTAGGGGGCCTGAGGGTGCTCACCTGACATGGTAGCCTAAATATCAACCCAGAGAATTGATTTCCACAAGTTGCATCTGCTCCTCCTAAGAAAAGCTGAAACCAAATATCCAAATATTCTGACCAGTGGATCTAAAAAAAGATTTTTAAAGAATATTCCTCATACTGAACTAAGTCATAATTTGGGCTCCCACAGGGAGCCAGTATATGAACCCAGGGACTTGGCTTTAACAAACCTGAATCTCACACCCCTAAGGATTCTGCACACCAAATATCAAAACATTCCGACTGCTGGATCTGAAGAAGATTTTTAAAGAAAATTCCTCATTTTGAACCAAGTTACAATTCGAGCTCCCACAATCAGCCCAAATATGGACCTAGGGACATGGCTTGAACAAACTTGAATCTTACCCCCCTAAGGATGCTGCATAAAAAATATCAAAAGCATTCATCTGCTGGATCTGAAGATTTTTAAAGAAAATTCCTCATTTTGAACTAAGTTGTCATTCAGGCTCCCATAGTGAGCCCAAATATGAACCAAGGGACCTGGCTTGAACAAACTTGAATCTCAGCCCCTAAGGTTGCTCCATGCCAAATATCAAAACATTCCAACTGCTGAATCTGAAGAAGAAGATTTTTAAAGAAAAATTCATCATATTGACTAAGTTATAATTTGGGCTCCCACAGGGAGCCCAAATATGGACCCATGGACTTGGCTTTAACACACTTGAATCCCCCCTCCCCCCCCCCCCCCCCCCCAAGGATGCTACTCACCACATATCAAACCATTCCGACTGCTGGATCTGAAGAAGATTTTTCAAGAAAATTCCTCATTTCGAACAAAGTTACAATTCAAGCTCCCACAGTGAGCCCAAATATGGACCTAGGGACGTGGCTTGAACAAACTTGAATCTCACCCCCCTAAGGATGCTGCATACCAAATATCACAAGATTCTGCCTGCTGGATCTTGAGAAGAAGATTTTCCAAGAAATTTGCCTGAAATGCACTAAGTTCGAATTTGGGCTTCTATAGTGAGCCCAAATATGAATCCAGGTGGCCGATTTGAACAAACTGGAATCAGATCCACCCCACAATGTTGCATACCAAATATCAAAAGATTCTGCCTGCAGGATTTGGAGAAGAAGAATTTTGAAGAAATTTGCCTGAAATGCACTAAGTTCAAATTCGAGCTTCTATAGTGAGCCCAAATATGAATCTAGGGAGCCGATTTGAACAAAATAGAATCAGATCCACCCCACAATGTTGCATACCCAATATCAAAAGATTCTGCCTGCTGGATCTTCAGAAGAAGATTTTCAAAGAAATTTGCCTGAAATGCACTAAGTTCAAATTTGGGCTCCTATACTGAGCCCAAATATAAACCCAAGGGGCCGATTTGAACAAACTTGAATCAGATCCACCCCACAATGTTGCATACCAAATATCAAAAGATTCTGCCTGCTGGATCTGGAGAAGAAGATTTTTTAAGAAATTTGCCTGAAATGCACTAAGTTCGAAATCGGGCTTCTATACTGAGCCCAAATATGAACCCAGGGGGCCGATTTGAACAAACTTGAATCAGATCCACCCTCCAATGTTGCATACCAAATATCAAAAGATTCTGCCTGCTGGATCTGGAGAAGAAGATTTTTTAATGTTTTTCCCATTGCCTACAGAATTAAAAAGTACTGACTCAGCACTTTTTCAATGTCCCGAAACTGTACCCTATGATAAAACCGATGGCAATTTTTTTTTACCAATTCTTTCTGTTGGTCCTAAGGAAGCTTCACACCAAATAAAAATGCTCTGTGCCGTGCAGTTTTGGAGATATGGGCGTTTTAATTTTTTTTCTATTTTTAGCTCCTGCGGTTCCCATGGGGCTACAGGAAAAAAAAATCAGCATAAATTAGGTACTTATGACCCAATAAGCCCTCACATAAAATTTGGTTCAAATCAGCCTCTCGGTTTGGAAAATAGAAATTTTGGGCGGGGCCAAAAATTTTGCCCCTCCCATAACGACGCCAAGTATAGCCCCACAAACTTCTCTTGAACAGATCTGAGTCTACACCTCAAAAGGAAGCTGCACACCAAATATCAAGTCTCTGCTACTGCTGGTTCATGAGAAGAAGATTTTTTAAGATTTCAGCACACTTTTTGGGTGTGGCCCTACCCACGGGCGGGGCAACTTGATTTGAACAAAATCAAATTGCGATGTCATAACAAACTATTATCTCAAATATCAATTAAATTGGTTCAGCGGTTTGGGAGGAGAAGACGCAAACACCATGTTCACGGACGCCGGACGACGGATGTTGAGTGATCACTATAGCTCTCCTGACTGAAAGTCAGGTGAGCTAATTATCCGTATATACCCATCAGATCGGCCCTATAATTACAACATCTTCCACTAACAACTAACAAGGCATCCTCTGTTGGTTATATCAGTTGAATAAATAATTATAACATATCTATGCCTGTAACGTAAAATGTAGGGCCAAAAATCCCCCCCACCCCAAAATGAAAGTGTCAGTGACACTGTAGCTCAACTTGACAAACTTGAACTTGGTAAGATATAAGTGAAATGGAAAAATTGAAGATCATTGGTACCAATGTTATTCGGTAAAATTTAAACATAACAGCATTGCGTGTGCACAACATCAGAGTAATCCATGCATTTTTAAATGCAAACTGTACAGCTGGCTAAAGGAAGAATGTTGATACACAAATGCAGTAAGTTCAGGTTATTGTAAATGGCAACTCTTTTTCCCAGAAATAAATTCTAATCAATAGCGCTTATCTAGAGGTCCTGCCTAATGAGCACATCAAGTTCAAAAACAATCGTAAGATAAATGTGGCCTGTAGGCCATGTCAAAGAATGTTGATGCACAAATGCAATAAATTCAACGATTGTTGCTAACAGCAACAGTTTTTGATGGAAATGAAAGAAAATCAATAGCTCCTATCTTTGTCACCCTGCATAAGCTTACAAAGTTTCAAAACAATCTGATAATGAATGAGCCCTCTGAGGCATGCCAAACGAAGATGTTCATGCACAACTGCACTAAGTTTGAAGGTCATTGCTTGTGGCAATGTTTTTTTTCTTTTTTCATGGAAATTCATAAATATACCCTGCAGTGAGTGTGAAACTTAAAGGGATAAGTTGCTGCACAAATGCAGTAAGTACAAAAGCTGGTGAGAACGACAATTTTTTATGGAAATGAATGAAAGTGTCAATGATACTGTGGCTTAACTTGTGTGTTGTGTTTAATGAAAAGGATAATGTTCAATGTTTATGAAAGGATTATGAAATAAGACAAGAATTGTGATAATTGGGAATATGTTCATTTCTGTTCCCTGTATGCTATGTTTATGATAAAAATAATATGAGGTGTACACTGTACTAAAGAGCTGAGGGGTGGGTTAATATGACCTCACAGTAAATGTATGTGGCCCTCACAGTTAACGTATATCAACAAAAGTTACCAAGTTACAGTGAAATTATTCCAAAACGAGTCATCCTATCAAGTTACATTAAAATCCCTTCATAAATATGGTCTGTAGACTGTACTAAAGGTTTTCGGGCGTCGGGCCCCTGTAGCCGTCAGTTTCCCAATTGCATCCAAAGGGGACGTTCTCATCTAGACATTATATGAAGTCAACCTACCAAGTTACAATGAAATCCTTTAATAAATATGACCTGTAGACTGTGCTAAAGGTTTTTGGGCTTTGGGCTCTGGCAGCCATCATGGTTGAATGATCACAACCAAAAGGGGACATTCTCATCTGGGCATCATCTGGAGTGATCCTGCAAAGTTACAATGAAATCCCTTCATAAATATGACCTGTAGACTGTGCTCAAGGTTTTTGGGCTTCGGGCCCCTGAAGCCGTCACAGTTGACCAATCACGACCAAAAGGGGATGTCATCATCTAGGCATTATATGGAGTCAAACTTATGGGTTACAATGAAGTCCTTCCATAAATATGACCAATAGACTATGCTAAAGGTTTTGGGGTTTTGGGTTCGGGCAGCCATCAAGGCTGAATGATCGCGACCAAAAGGGGACGTTCTCATCTAGACATTATTTAGAGTCATCCTACCAAGTTACAATGAAATCCCTTCATAAATATCTCCTGTAGACTGTGCTAAATATTTTCGGGCTTTGGGCCCCTGTAGCCAACACAGTTGCCTAATGGTGTCCAAAAGGGGCTGTTCTCATCTAGACATTACATGAAGTCAACCTACCAAGTTACAATGAAATCCCTTCATAAATATGATCTGAAGACTGTGCTATAGAAAGGTTTTCAGGCTTTAGGCTTGGGCAGCCATCATGGTTGAATGATAGCAACCAAAAGGGGACATTCTCATCTGGACATCTTCTGGAGTGATCCTATGAAGTCACAATGAAATCCCTTCATAAATATGACCTGTAGACTGTGCTCAAGATTTTCGGGCTTCAGGCACCTGTAGCCATCACAGTTGACCAACCACGACCAAAAGGGGATATCATCTAGGCATTATTTGGAGTCAACCTAACAAGTTACAATGAAATCCCTTCATAAATATGACCTGTAGACTGTGCTAAAGGTTTTCGGCTTGGGCAGTCGTCACGGTTGGCAGATCATACCCAAATGGGGAAATTCTCATCTAGACATCATAAGGAGTCATCCTACCAAGTTACAATGAAATCCCTCCACATTAAACATGACCTGCAGACTGTGCTAAAAGTTTTTGGGTTTCGGGCTTGGGCAGCTATCACGGTTGATAGATCATGCCCAAAAGGGGTCGTTCTCATCTAAGCATTATACAGAGGCATCCTACCAAGTTACAATGAAATCCCTTCATAAATACGACCTGTAGACTGTGCTAATGGTTTTGGGGTTTTGGGCTCGGGCAGCCATACCGGTTGCCCGATCGCGACCAAAAGGGGACGTTCTCATGTAGACATGACCCCCAACCTGCATATGAAATTTCGTGACGATCAGACAAGAACTGCGGGGTGTAGCCCATGCTAAAGGAAAATGTGAACCGACGTCACAGACTCACAGACTTCCGCACGCGTGATGGCAATAGCTTATCTTGACTGTCAAGTTAAGCTAGAAAAAATCAATAGCTCACATTTAGAGGTCACCCCGAACACACATATCAAGTTTCAAAGTGAATTAAGTGATCCGACCATAAATGTGCCCTGAAGGGTGTGTCAAAGGGAAATATTAAGGTCTGACTAAACTAAGTTCAAAGGTCAGCAGCAACATTTTTCGACAGAAATGGAAGAAAATTGGTAGCTCCCATATAGATGTCACCCCACATAAGCACACCAAGTTTCCAAGCGATCCAATCATAAATGTGCTCTGCAGTGTGTGTCAAAGGGAAATATTGATGCTCAACTGCTCTACGTTTTTACTAAGTTCATAAAAGGTTGTTGCCAATAGCAACTATTTTTGACAGAAATGGAAGAAAATCGATAGCTCCCATCTAGAGGTCACCCCAAACAAGCATGCCAGGTTTCAAAGCAATCCGATCATAAATGTGGCCTGTAGGTGTAGGGTGTGCCAAAGGGAAATATTGAGGTCTGACTAAACTAAGTTCTAAGAATGTTGCCATTCTAAACTAAGTTCTAAGAGGTCACCCCAAACAAGCATACTAAGTTTCAAAGCCATCCAGTCAAAAATGTGCACTGCAGGGTGTGCCAAAGGGAAATACTGATGCATAACTGAACCAAATTCATCGTGGGTCGTTGCCAGCGGCCACAATTTTTCATGGAAAATGAAGAAAATCGATAGCTCCCATCTAGAGGTAACCCCAAACAAGCATACCAAGTTTCAAACTGATCTGATCATAAATGTGCCAAAGGAATATATTAATGCCTGACTAAACCAAGTTCAATGGTTGTTGCCAGCGGCAACATTTTGTGACGGAAATGTTAGAAAGTTAAAAAATTTATAGTAATTTATATATTTTTTATACTTACCAATGACCCAGACATAGCTGGTGCTAACTCTTAAAATATAGGGCCAAACACAAATTTTGCCCCCCAATCCCCAAAATTTGCATCTAAAACCAAAGAAAACATGTCCTGAATGGCCCTCCACACTTCACCTCTACTGCGCATGCGCAGTGTCAAGGACGTTCCGAAATTGGCGCCATTAATCATTCTAATAACCAGTGCCTGGTAAGCGCTATATACTCAGCGGGGAGGTAAGAGTTCCCAACTCCTGGGAGGGCCATCCCCGTCTGGGTCATTGATAAGTATAAAAAATATATAAATTACTATAAATTTTTTAACATTTTTATACTGTACCAATGACCCAGACACAGCTGAATAGTAAAAAGGCTGGAGGGCCAAGGACATAGAGCAAGATGGAATACGCTCAATTATATAAAATAGAGTCATCCCCTCTAGGGAAAAAGAAGTATTAGGCCTTACATGTATCTTTCTTATATTTATGAAAAATTAGAAAGATACAACACCTTCCAAAATTGAGCATCATACATCCATGTACTCTATTAATATCTAGTATAATCCTTATACTAATAATTTTTAAAGTAAGCCAATAAATAAAGTAAGAAGTAAGTCTAGAGAATAGAGACTCTTTATACTCCTTAAAAGTGTCTGAGGATTGCATAATCATGTCCGTTGACACGTGCTATATTCAAAAGCTATACTTTAAAAACTAAGACTTGAATGAATTTTTAAAACATAAACTTCTCACTAAACAACCATCCCAATAACAGCTCAGAATTACTAACTCCGGAGGAGGTATCCCCTTGTTTTCATAGTAAAACAGGTGACCCAAGGGAACACCCTCCCCCCCCCCCCCCCCCCTTTTTCTTGCCCTGGGTCAAATAGCCCAGAGCGAAGAGGGCAGCAGAACGGAGACACTGCCGAAACAGACAGCCTACCTAGCTATAGTAGCAACTGTTAAGTGAATGACATTCTGAGCAGTAGATAATAGACCTAACAATAGAGGCCTCCAGAAATGGACTCAATATTTCTGAGATAAAAAATTCATGAATGTGGATGGCTGAGCGCAATGAGCAGCCTTCAAAATCTATAATAGCGACACTATTAATGTAAGCCCAAGATGTAGAACTCTTACTTCATGAGCCGAAATCTCAAACACAACTGCTGAGTCAAAGATATACCATAAGCAGTATCGATAGTTAATTGAATCCATTAGCAATAGAATGGAGCGTAACGTCCTTCTAATAGGCATCAAAGACAGAAGAAGTTTACGCCCGTAGTAATAAACAGATATCTGTTTATAAATACATAAACTCTAACCGGACAGAGTAAAGGCCTATGCCCGTACGAAGACGGAAGGACCTTAATAACAATAGGTTCCGGATATTAGGAGCCTAACTCTTATGCAAAAATCCAACCTAAATAGTAAAGGAAGTAGTGATTCCGAAACTACGAAAGTGAAAATCATCCACCGATAGTGCATGAAACTCACTGACTCTTCAGTAAAAGAGAAGCCAACAGAATTACTGTCTAAAAGGTCAGAATTTGAAAATTACTGTTTCCAGAGGCTCAAATGATTACTTAGCTAAATAAGAACCGAAGTTAAATTCCATATAGGAATTTAATCTAATGATTCTAAGTCTATTTATCAAAAAGTTACTAACTGACTTAGATAAAGAGACATAAGACTCAATTGTAAACTATCATAGAGTGCATAGGTATGAGGTAACATAAACCTATAACCTTAATAATAACAGGCTGCAGTAGATCTTGTCAAACAAGTATACTAAAAAGTTGCAATGAGTAGTATGGAGGGATCAACAATATGAACATAGTGATCCCTACACCAACGACGGAAGAACCTCCACTTTAGCCGCATAGAATAGCAAAGAAGAGGATCTCCTATAGTAAGAAATCGCGTCCAAAGCTCGTCCAGTACAATGCTTACAATGCAATACAGACCACACAACGGAATACGTGAAGGTTGCGACCTTGCGGGTTGTGATAAAGATGACACGATTTTACCCAGCGAAAAAAGATCCTCTCATTGAGGAAGATTTCGCGTTAAGTCCCACAGTAGACATCAGAGTAAATTTACCCACGGTCTCTGTGAAGACAGAGATGCTATCAACAGAAATGTATTGTGGTTGTTTATCTTAGCAATACCTGCTGAAACAACAGCGCCGGTGGATACGCATATCCTATCATTCCGTCCTATTAGATCAATAGAGCGTTAACAACATTAGCTCAGAGATCCGGACAAGTAAACACATACATCTGCAATTGATTAGCAAGCTGTGTCATAAATAAATTATCATTGGGCGCTCCCATTGATAGCAAATCTGATTGAATACTTGTTTGTTGAGAGTCCATTCTGACGGCAACAAGCGACCCATAAGTGAACGGGAGTCCGGTAAAACAATCAGACGACCCAGAATATGACGGACCGAAACAGAACTTGGTGTACTATAACAAACAGAAGGATTCTTTCCATTAAATTGAATAACGGAAACGAATGAGTGCCTCCCTGGTTCCGGAGATACACCACTACTGTTGAATTAACGGACAGGATTTGGACATGCGTTTCTGAATAATGTTCATCCAATGACATAAAGCAAGCCTAAAAAAACATTATTCCGCGGAAGATAAGTGCTTGCTTAGAGACTGCGGAACCCAAAGACCCTGGCACTTCGAATCCGTTGGGATCAATATTATATCCCAACCTGTTTGACTGGCAACTGTCATAATTATAAAACTCGGATCCGGCAACTGCAGTGGCACTCTCTGAGTCAACCACCGAATATTTGCCCCAGTCTGAATCTCTTGTAACACTAGATAGACAAGAGAACGTGTAAATCAAGCAATTCATGGATTGCTGAAAAGTTGCCGTCGAAGAGAAGCTTCTCCGAGAACGAAGCGACTCTGAGAGAGTTCTTCACCTTACTATCCACGCGCGTGTATGTAGCTAGGGCTGCGTCATGCTAAACCAACTCCAATCAGCCACTGAAGGGCGGAGTTATACGTGAACAAACTACTGCCCTCAAAAGAAATCACATTGAGGATAATATCCCGTAATTCTTGTCTTGAAGACGTAATGATAACGCCTCAGTAAGGTGGATTACGTATGATAAAGCGTCTAAGTTAAGTCTACTAGACATCATTGTCGTTTCCAACATTGTGGTTGGAAAAGACATAGACGGCGAAAAAGAATATTTCCAGTCTTTAACCACGCCGTCTAGACGCATATGAACTCTCAGTATGCCCTGCTCTGCCAAAATAAATTATTCGTATAAATGATAAAAAGGCAGAAATGAGCATTGCGGACAAGAAACTAAACTATCATGCTTGGTAGCAGGCTTATATGCATATATAGCGTCGATAAATAATACACATGTTCTAATGACATTATTGGACTGTGTCGGTAAGTCAGGGAAAATGTTCCTAAACCGATCCAAAATTCCGTGTCCAATGACGCTATAAGTCTCTTATCCAACATCGCAGCAATGTAGTCCGAAATAACAATCACTGGAAGATAATGCCAGAAGATATGAATGGCAGCTTCCGATGCTACGAAAGGGAAAACTCGAAAACTTTCGAATCCCTTTCGCCATCCTGTCGGACCCTATAAAGCGTTCGGTCGTCCGTACCTGATGCAACCGCGGACCGCACCGACCCAGCGCCGTCAGATAATTCCTGATTCGACTAAGAAACTGTCGATTGCTGGGATGCTGCGAAAAAACTGTGCTAACTCGGATAGCACGTCCGTCACTGAGGCCTGTGGAGAAGCGGTCCTACAATGCATTGCAGCTGGAAGCTCCGTGATCGTTACCCCGTGGATACTACTAATATGCGAGCGAACGGAGTGTATAGGCCTCGTGTCCCTTGGCTACCGGATGGCGTGACCTATTCGCCGTGGAATCACTGAATGACGAAACTGATCGGATACTCGAGGTCACGTAGCCAATGTGCGGTCGTGTGCCCTGCTGTGAGGATGAGGAAGCATTATCGACAGTCTCTCGGACTGTCAATATAATGGAGCATCCCGACCGACGGACATATGCTCCGAATGTAAAATATCTGAACCACAACATGCGGTCCCCTATGTTGTTGGACGAGAGAGGGACCTCTCTCGCTCACAGCCCGTACGGACCTGGAGACAAGCCAGGAACCGAACTAACAGGCTTCCTCCGATCTGTCCTCAATCCGCCGTCACTGGGTGAGTACTAAAGTAATTATAGTGCTCGCATCACCCAAATCTCCTTCCTAGACCGCAACGGACGAACCCGGCAGCCGAACCATTCGATGAATGTACGCTACACCGGGTGAGCTAGCGAATGTCACTCCGTCGATCCTACAAGGGACCTCTTAGGCGATAGACATATTCCATGAGCACTTATTGCCGCTAGCTCTTCATTAACTATGACGACAGAGGCACACTTTTGAAAGACATCTCCGTAACTTTGCGAACAAGAAACCAGAAATGCTTGGTAATAGCAAGCATATAATAATAATATATATAGCGTCGTTCAATAATTCGAAAGTTTGTGTGACATTATTGGACTATGTCGGAACTGAGGGACGATGTCTCTGAACCGAACGAAAAATTTCTAAGTCCACCGACGCTATCAGTTTCTTATCCGGCATCGCAGCATTCTGGTCCGACGAAAGAACCTGTAGAAGATCAAGTCAGATGACATACACAACAGCATATGTTGTTCCGAAAGGGAAAGCTCGAAATCCTCCGAATCCCTTTCGGTATCCCGTCAGACCGGATGAAATTTTCGGATGTCCGTACCCGCTTCTGCGGAGCGTCCAGACCCAGCATCATGGATAAAAAATATGCGACAGATTCAGTTGATGCTGGGATGCTGCGATAAGCTGTGCTATTTAGGAAAGCACGTCCGTCCCCGAGGCCTGTGCAGTAGCGGTCTTACGATGCATTGCCGCCGGAAGCTCCGTGTACGTTGACTCCCGCACACTTTCCTATGCGAACGTCCGGAGACTGCAGGCCTCGTGTCCCTGGCTACCGGATGGTGTGACCTGGTCGCCGATGATTCTCTGACTGGCGAAGCTGACTGGATATCCGAGGTCACGTAGCCAAGAGCGGTCGTGTGCGCTACCATGAGAATGAGGAAGCCTTATTGACAGTCTACTCCGGACTGACTATATGTCGGAGCGTCCCGAGCGACGGACGTATGCTCCGAATGCTAAACATTTTGTACCACAACATCTGGGGCCAGATGTTGTTGTACGAGAGAGGGGCCTCTGTCGCTCGCCGTCCGGATGGACCAGAACGAGCTATGAACCGGACTAAAAGGCTTCCTCCGTTCTCCCTCTAATCCGCCGTCACTGGGTGTGCATTTGGTTGATTTATAGTGCTCGCATCACCCCAAAACTCCTTCTAGACCGCAACGGACGAACCCGGCTGCCGAACCATTCGATGAATGGACGCTACACCGGGCGAGCTAGCGGACGTCAAAGGCCGTCGAACCTACTAGGGTCCTCTTAGGCAATTGGCGTATTACATGAGCACTTTTCCGCTAGCCCTTCATTAATTGTGACGACGGAGGCACACTGTTGGAAGACATCACAGATACATCACCCTAATCTTGATCGTCTGAAGTAGAAATTGATAAAGTAGAGTGACCCTGCGGGGAAAGGACCGGAGTGTCCTATTCCCCACTAACATACCGTGACATACGCTTCCCATGTTGTCAACGAAATCATACGATACAGAACAGGAGTTAATGCGAGTACACTGACCACATATAGAATGATTATAAAAGTCAGAGGAAGACTTCCTCTTATTACAATTGATCAAAATCCTTTCAATGTGAAAAGAAAACAAAGTCCTGGTACTCGCACCAACCCCTGGCAATCAAAATACATAATAATAATATGATCCATTAATATAGAAAAAATAATTGAAATCAAAATATTTTGAAAAAATATTTTTTCAGAACAGCCCAAGTTTCTGAAAAATAACGTTGAGCCCCAATGGATCCCAAGACTAAGTGTGGACAAAAATTTTAAAAATATTTTAAACAATTTATTCAACACTTACGAACAATAATAATGTATCTAGTTATGATTAAAATATCAAGATATTATTTTCAAGAAATCCCCCCCTCACACAGAGGGCTGTTGTAAATGTAAACAATGAGTGTAAAAACACTAAAATAAGACTCCAATCAGTTACCAAAAATACACTATCTGATGCAAAACAGAGACTTCCAGGGAAGAAACTGCAGAACATCAGATGGTAGATGCAGAACACAACGCCTAACCACCCGTAGGTGAAGACGTAAACATGGGGAAAGAACAGAATTCATTCTGTTATTCAGCTAAAACTCCCAAGAAATTTTAGTAATAATAAATACAGAAACTATGCCAAAAGCATAGGAGAATAGCAAGAGGGGACTTAAAGGAAAGGGAGAGGGGAAAACACTGAAAAATCAGTGTAACTAAATAACCAGAATGACAACAAAATGGCTGCTGCCTCGAAAATAGGTAACTTAACATAATTTCATTAAAAATTTTTAAGTTACAGCCCTGATAATATTCTGTCACACATTTTTCCTCTCCTCCTTCTCTATCCTCCTTAGAATCACCATTTCACTAATATTTATGTGTCTGGCATCATTTAAACTGAGATTTACAAGCACAAAGATCAGTCAGATGTTAACTGATGAAGGGCCAAACTTAGAATGATTAATGGCGCCAATTTCGGAACGTCCTTGACACTGCGCATGCGCAGTAGAGGTGAAGTTGGAGGGCCATTCAGGACATGTTTTCTTTGGTTTTAGATGCAAATTTTGGGGATTGGGGGGCAAAATTTGTGTTTGGCCCTATATTTTAAGAGTTAGCACCAGCTATGTCTGGGTCATTGGTACAGTATAAAAATATCGATACCTCCCATCTAGAGGTCACCCCAAACAAGCATACCACGTTTCAAAGCAATCTGATGATAAAAGTGCCCTGTACGGTGTGCCAAAGGGAAATATTGAGGTCTGACTAAACTAGAACTATCACTGAAGGTGATTAATACCCCCGCTTTGGGTTTTTAGAGGAATACACTTCTGATCATGTAGGCGAAGGCCATAAGGAAATGTATACATAAAGATCATTTTTTGTTGTTGAAATTTGTATTTGCATGTGGCCTTCCACAGAACAGCACTGAATACTTAAAGAGCCCACACATATATGGTTTACATTTGGAAAAACACATTTACAATGTGCAACATGTATTAAAAATCGGTTCATTAATGTAGGAGTTGCACACACAAGAATCCCATTTGAAAACCCATAATAAATCCAAGTTAAAGGGAGATAACCTGGTTAAAATTGTCGCAGATCAAAAATTTGGGAATCTGCGTATGTTCACTTAGTTGTGATGTTTGAAAGGTTTCGTCATAATTGATTAATAAATGTAGGAGGAGTTGCACGCACAAGAATTTCATGTAGAAACCCATAATAAATCTAAGTTAAAGGGAGATAACCTTGTTAAAATTGCCACAGCTCAAAAATTTTGGAATATGCGCATGTTCACTTAGTAGTGATGATGTCTGTAAACTTTCGTCCAAATTGATTGATAAATGTAGGAGGAGTTGCGCACACAAGAATTTCATGCAGAAACCCATATTAAATCAAAGTTCAAGAGAGATAACCTGGTTAAAATTGTCGCAGATCAAAAAGTTTGGAATATGCACATGTTCACTTAGTAGAGATGATATTTCAAAGGTTTCATCAAAATCGGTTCATTAATGTAGGAGTTGCGCACACAAGAATTTGTTCGAACGGAAAGACATAATAAATCTAAGTCAAAGGGAGATAACCTGGTTAAAATTGTCGCAGATCAAAAATCTTGGAATATGCGCATGTTCACTTAGTAGTGATGATGACTGAAAAGTTTTGTCCAAATTGATTGATAAATGTAGGAGTTGCGCACACAAGAATTTCATGTAGAAACCCATATTAAATCAAAGTTCAAGAGAGATAACCTGGTTAAAATTGGCGCAGATTAAAAAGTTTGGAATATGCACATGTTCACTTAGTAGAGATGATGTTTGAAAGGTTTCATCAAAATCGGTTCATTAATGTAGGAGGAGTTGCGCACACAAGAATTTGTTCGGATGGAAAGACACAATAAATCTAACTCAAAGGGAGATAACCTGGTTAAAATTGTCGCAGATCAAAAATCTTGGAATATGCGCATGTTCACTTAGTTGTGATGATGTCTGAAAGGTTTTGTCCAAATTGATTGATAAATGTAGGAGGAGTTGCGCACACAAGAATTTTATGTCCGGAAAGACGTACGGACAGACGTATGTACGGATGTACAGGGCGATTCCTATATAGCCCCCACTTCTTCGAAGCGGGGGTATAAAAAGAAATTTAGAACGAAATTTGAATTTCATGTACAGCGAAAGTGATTCTGAATATATTTAATTAAATTTCCATATTTTTTCCATACCATTTATATGAAAACATCATTTTCCATACCTTTTCCAGGCCTGAAGAACATTTTTAAAAATTCCATACTTTTTGCAGACTTCCAGACTTGCGTACGAACCCGGACTACTGATACCGACCCATAGTTGCGGTTAACCTCCCAGCTCTATCCTGGGGTTCCCATGGAAAAAAACAACTGCAAAGCCATGGAAAACTTTCAAAGTGTAGCAAACATATAAAAATCTTCAGACCTTCAAGGGTTCAACTTGTTCAGTGCTAGAAGCTCATACCTGGGCTTTTTTTAAAACGATTAGGCATTTAAATATGGCGCTCATATTCTCTGCTTGTGCATCATCTTCAGCTAGAACAGGAGAGGCGGTCAAACGTGATCCAAGTCGTGAATAACAAAACAGTTGAATACGGAAAATTTGGTCTGAATCGATCTCTGTGGATTGCATCCAGCTGGTGTCTGTCTTATCAATACTAGATCTGTTGCGAATAAAACCAGCAATGTTCGTGACATGATGGACGACAAGTTATCTGTGGCCATGGTTACTGAAACATGGCTGAAGCCTGATGATGCACTCACAATCGGCGAGCTCCAGCAGGGTCGCAGAACACTACTTCACGTCCCATCTTCAACCAAATCTAAAGGTGGTGGAGTCAATATTCTTTTCGATAGCAACCTAAAGGTGAAACCTGAATCTAGTTAAAGTTTAAATTGTTCGAATCGATGGTTGGTCCTCTGACATGTGGTTCTCGGTCAGTCAGAATTTTCCGTCTATAGACCTCTTCACGACTACAAGAATAAATTCACTGTGAAACAGTTCTTCAAAGAATTTAAGGGGAACACTGTTACACCAATGGACCTTTTGTCATCACCAGTGACATTAATTTCCACCTTGATGACGTGAACAACAAAGACACACTTGAGTTCATTGTGCTCCTGGAATCTATGGAACTTATTTATTTATTTATTGGGGTTTAAGGTCACATACTTCTGCACTGTGGCTAATCATGACCATGACAGTTTTACGGGTGGAGGAAGCCGGAGTACCCGGAGAGAATCACCGAGCAACGACAAGCAACTGTCAGCTCCCCAACATACTAACTCAACACCAGCAGGGTTAGCATTGGTTGAAGACAAGTGCACCATTACGCCTTAGTCCACGACGTCACCATGCCCCCAGATGGGCAATGGGGGGGGGGGGGGGGGGGGGGGGGGGGGGGTGAAGTGTCTTGCCCAAGGACACAACGCGGTTGCCGCAGGTGGGATTCGAACCGAGGACCTCTCGGCTTGCAGCCTGCACCTCTACCTGAGCCACCGCACCCCCATCTATTGAACTTACACAGCTTGTAATTGACCCTACCCATTGTAGCAATCACACACTCAATTTGGTAATTGTTCGTGCATGCTATCAAAATGTGAAACACAATCTGGAGGTTACTGACATAGCCAGATCAGACCATTACGTGGTAAAATTTGGCATAAAGCTACCTCAACCGCAACCATTTAAGGAAAAAATTATCTACTGTAAACTCAGGAACACTGACCCCATCACATCAAGCAAGTACTTTACAAGTTATTCATTATTGAATTTTGGGATGGACAGACTGAAGGATGGATGGATAAGTGGAATCCTATGTAGCCCCGATAAAAACAAATAATTATTTCATTGCCCTACAGTTATGATTGTTAAATTTACTTTCTTATCTCTTTCACTTGCAACTTATGTTGTACACACACATTCATCTGAGCCAGCATTGCCTCGGTTCATCTGTCGCAATTGAGTGATCAAGGGCACAAAATACAAAAATGAAAATACAGATAGCCACACAAAGTAGATCTTCTGTTTCTCAGGCCATTATTTGTGAAATTGCATGCGGGCGAGCGTTTTTTTATTTTATTTTTTATTTCAGTAATTTCTTCTTTGCCATCAAAAGTTCATGTTCTTGGTTAAGTTTTATGCCTAATAATCTACAGAATAGCATTGGTGGTGGTGTATTTCATCCCTTGAGTGTAAAAAGGCTTTGCAATGCTAAAGCATTGCAAAGCCTTCTTGCACTCAAGGGACAAATTCATCATTTTTTTAGCCATATTAGCATCTTATTTTGGTGATATTCCTATAGCATTGACGCAATATTTTCAACATTTTGTGGCGAATATTGGAAAACACACATGTGCGTGATGCGATATTTTCTTCGCAATTTCTGGGATGAAAAGAAGAGGAGCGAATACTTATGTTTTTATGTTACATGAACTGACGTTGTCGATGTATTCGTTGATGCTGATGCAATTAAAGCTCAAATTTCCCATGGCCTATCTGGCTTCACGAGTGTCCTCGAAAGCATGTTTACATAACTGCAGTTTAAAGTTTTAAAAATATAAAGCTTTCGATCTTTAAAAACAATGGGAAGGTGGGGTCTTCCTTTCGCATTCAATAATGAAGATATCAAGCAGGAATTGGGGTGATGTAAAATGAAATAGAAATATTTGTGAAAGCAACGAAATGGCCTACATAAATTTGTAAATTGAGCAGATTAAAACTTATTTTAAAAAAGGAAACAGAAATTCCCGAGTCCCACTTTTAAACTGCATCTGATCAGACTGAGAGCTCAGTTTGGATGTGCAAAAGACCATATTTCTAAATCACAGGTTAAATGACTCTGTCTACGATATATTTTGGACACATTTTAAAATACCTATTATAAATTTTTAACAAAATATGAAGTACTTACATGTTTGTTTTAATTAAATTCCACAGTGAAAAATATCCTTCATAATCCTTTGTAATATTTGAAAATTATCCAGAGTTATATACACGTAAGCAAGAATACGTCCACTCAGCACTACGAATTGATGAACTGACTGGAAAATACTGTGTTCAATTTCAGGATTGTTTTTTTTAGCTTTGTGCTTATGAAAACATGTCTTTGTGTACTTGTATGTTTTGTAATTGCATTGAAATGATCGTTGTTAACAATTATTTGAGTGTTTATGTTTGTTTACTGTTTAGCATTGACATAACTTCACCAATTTTTTGTGCTTTAACGGAAATGATTACTGCTAATTAATCATGTGTTGTTTTTGAATATGCACTTTTGTACTGTTTGAAACTTGTTTTTTGAGGCTTTTTTGATTTGAAATATCAAAATACATTGTAATATTTTATGTTTATCTTTCAAATGTTACATCTTTTTTCAAAGTATATTTTATACATATAATGTTTACAAGTTACACGTAAAATAATATAACGTGCTATTTATTCTAGATTTCCATGTTATCTTGATGTGGTGTAGGTGTTGTAAAGAAAATAAATATACTGTAAACAATATAACAACAAGAGCACCGCTGGGCATTGCATCATACGCCCGTGAACTGTTCAAATTGTACCATTTTAACACATTTGCAATTTTTTTAGAGTGCGAGAAATTTATACTGGCATATATATATATATATATATATATGTTACGGTCAGACTTTGAAATCAGTGATTTTGTGAAATGACTAAATTTTTCAGTCATTTGAGAAAAAGACTAACAAGTTTGAAGCCAATCGAAAAACAAATACTAAAGTTATCATCCGGAAACCAAATATTTGACGAAGAATTCTAAGTCCAACAGGGGCCATAATTCAGGCAAAAATTGTTCAGACCGACCCCATATTCGAACTTGACCTGTATTTTGTTGTGATTAAACCACATACCAAGTTTGGAGCCGACGGAAAACAAATACTAAAGTTATCATCCGGAAACCAAATATTTGACGAATTCTAAATCCAACAGGGGCCATAATTCAGGCAAAAATTGTTCAGACCGACCCCATATTCGAACTTGACCTGTATTTTGATGTGATTAAACCACATACCAAATTTGGAGCCGATCGGAAAACAAATACTAAAGTTATCATTCGGAAACCAAATATTTGACGAATTCTAAGTCCCACAGGGGCCATAATTCAGGCGAAAAATGTTCGGACCGACCCCATATTCGAACTTGACCTGTATTTTGTTGTGATTAAACCACATACCACATTTGGAGCCGATCGGAAAACAAATACTAAAGTTATTGTTCGGAAACCAAACGGACGGACGGACGGACAACGCCATACTATAATACGTCCCGTTTTTCAAACGGGCGTATAAAAAATGCCGATAGGATTACCGATCCAATGTCAAGTTGCGACAGCACAAAATTGGGTTTAATCATTATCAACTTATCGTCCGGAAACCAATTGTTTACAATTTACTATGTGAAGGGTCACTGTGACCTTGACCTTTGACCTTGTGATTCTGAAATAAATAGGGCTCTTTCTTGCACCAATGCCAACCTACCTATGACATTTCATGAACATAGGTTGAACCATTGTCAAATTATCATCTGGAAACCAATTGTTTACAATTTATTATGTTCAAGGTCACTGTGACTTTGGCCTTTGACCTAGTGAGTCCAAAATAAATAGGGCTCTTCCACTCACAGAGGCCAACCTACCTATGAAGTTTCAAGAATGTGGGTCAAACCATTATCAGGAAACCATATCTTGACAATTTACTATGTTGAAGGTCACTGTGACCTTGACCTTTCACCTAGCAAGTCCAAAATAAATAGGGTTCTTCCTCTCACTGATGCCAACCTAACTATGAAGTTTCATGAACATGGGTCAAACCATTATCAAGCTATCATCCGGAAACCAATTGTTTTGATTTACTATGTTCAGGGTCACTGTGACCTTGACCTTTGACCTAGTGAGTCCAAAATAAATAGGGTTCTTCCTCTCACGAAGACCAACCTACATATAAAGTTTCATGAATGTGGTTTGAACTGTAGTCAAGTTATCATCCGGAAACCAATTGTTTATAATTTACTATGTTCAAGGTCACTGTGACCTTGACCTTTGACCAAGCAAGTCCAAAATTAATAGGGTTCTTCCCCTCACCGATACCAACCTACCTATTAAGTTTCATGAACATGGGTTGAACCATTATCAAGTTATCATCCGGAAACCAATTGTTTACGCCAGCCCGCCTTTCATCAAACTATAAGTCGAGTTTGACTTCGTCACAACTCGACTAAAAATGGTTTGGAAGTTAATAAGTTATATTGGGTTTGTTTAAATTGTCATCTCAGCGTGTTCAACCGGCCAAATCACGACCAACTAACGCATTATTCCTGTAAATAATATCGCAATTTTCAGATATGAAGGTGCCGCATATATCGCCCAAATAGCGCATTATTAGCGTGACCAGGTTTGCACTTTATTGTAGGCTGTACTGTATGTAGTTAAGCAGACAAGCATTTGTGATAGAAATTTTGCTATTTCTAAGGGCCGTAACCATGCAAATTTGTCGCATCGAAAATTCCTGACTACAAGCACATCTACACTTGATACTGATACTTCAGACCAAGATTCGTAAAAATCCAATAAAAAATGTAGGAGTTAATTGGACAAAGTTTACGACGGAAGGATGGACACCACTTCAATATCCCCCTCCCAACTTTGTCGGCGGGGGATAAAAATGGGTATAGAATAAATACATAAGGGTTTGCAGAAGCGATGCGGGGTCAAGTTTTCATGGCTAACACAACAGAGGCTATGAACTAAATGAAAGCATCAATGACACTGTAGCTTAACTGTGTTGTGTTTGATCATGAGGATAATGTTCAATGTTTATGAAAGGATTATGGAATAAGACAAGAATTGTGATAATTGGGAATATGTTAATTTCTGTTCCCTGTATGCTATGTTTTCAATAAAAATAATTTGAGGGGTGGGTTAATGTGGCCCTCACAGTTAATGTATGTCAACCAAAGTTACCAAGTTACAGTGTAATTATTCCAAAACGAGTCATCCTATCAAGTTACAAAGAAATCCATTCATAAATACAGCCTGTAGACTGTGCTAAAGGTTTTCGGGCTTCGGGCCTGTGTAGCCATCACGACTGACCAATCACAACTGAAAGGGGACATCCTCATCTAGACATTATACTGAGTCATCCTACCAAATTACAATGAAATCCCTTCATAAATACGACCTGTATTCTGTGCCAATGGTTTTCAGGTTTTGGGTCCGGGCAGCCATTACGATTGACAGATCACAACCAAATGGGGAAGTTCTCATCTAGACATCATACAGAGTCATCCTACCAAGTTACAATGAAATCTCTCTGTAACGGTTGACAGATCCTGACCAAAAGGGCAAAGTCTCATCTTGATATTATACAAAGTCATCCTACCAAGTTACCATGAAATCCCTTCATAAATATGACCTGTAGACTGTGCTAAAGGTTTTCGACTCCGGCAGCCATCATGGTTGACCAATCACGACCAAAAGGAGGACATCCTCATTTAGACATTATACCGAGTCATCCTACCAAGTTACAATGAAATCCTTTCATAAATAAACGTTTTCGAGTTCTGGGCTCCGGCAGCCATCACGGCTGAATGATCGCGACCAAAAGGGAACATTTTCTGGAGTCATCCTACCAAGTTGCAATGAAATCCCTTCATAAATACGACCTGTAGACTGTGCTAAAGGTTTTTGGGCTTCGGGCCCCTGTAGCCATCACAGTTGACCAATCGCGACCAAAATGGGACATTCTCATCTAGACATTAACTGGGGTCATCCTACCAAGCTACCATGAAATCCCTTCATAAATACGACCTGCAGACTGTGCTAAATGTTTTCGGTTTTTAGGATCAGACAGCCATCATGGTTGACCAACCCCGACCAAAAGGGGACGTTCTCATCTGGACATGACCTCAAACCTGTAGATGAAATTTCATGATGATCGGACAAGTACTACGGGGTGTAGCCTGTTCTAAAGGAAAATGTGAACAGACTCACAGACTTCTGCATTTGTAATGGCAATAGCTTATCTTCACTTAGTCAAGTTAAGCTAAAAAATGGACCAAACCCATTTTCGACCTTGATCAAGGAAATGTTTCTGGAAACCCACATAATGAAAACGAATTGGATCGGATGATGTTTGTTCAAGTTATCGCATTATCAAGAATAAAAATCGAAAAAAATGACAGGTCAGCCCAATCATTTTGCTGTCACATATCAGACGGAGCCCATTTTCGAAATCGATCAAGACGTGGTTCCTTAAAATACATGTGCCAAATGTCAGTTAAATCGGTTGGCATTTGTTGAAGTTATCGTGCTATCAAGCTCAAAATTAGTCGATTTTAACGAAGGGCCATAACTCTTGTGAAAAAGCATGGACATGCCCTATTTCATGTCATCAGGTGTTTGAACATGCATATCAAGTGACATACAAAATATTATCAAAATCCGTCCAGAAACTTGGTTATAAGCAACAAGAGGCCCCAGGGGGCCTTAGGCACTCACCGAATGTTCCATACTGTTAAGACACAAATTTTATCAAGCTATTCTTAAGGTTCTACAGAGTAAATCTATACTCTCTCTGGAGCAAAAACATCAACAACAGGACTGAATGGGACAATGCTGCTGATCAAATATCAAAAGATTCTGCATGATGGTTCTGAAGATGATTTTTAAAGAATTTTCATTGAATTGCACAAAGTAAACATTCACACCCCCATAGTGAGGCCCAATATTGATCAAAGGACTCGATTTGAACAAACCTGAATCAGACCCATACCAAGATGCTGCATATCAAGTATCAAAAGATTCTGCCCACTGGTTCTGGAGATTTTTTAATAATTTATCTATAATTCATACGGTGCTATCAGAGTTATTCCCCATACAGAGCCCCCAAGGGACGTGGCCATTTCATTTGAACAAACATGAATTGCCATATAGTAATGAACATCCACATTAAGTTTCGTGAAAATCGGACCAGCAGTTTGAGAGGTGAAGTCGTATGAAAAATTGTAAATTGCACCAAGTTGAAATTCAAATTCCCATAATGAGCCTTAATATGAACAAAGGGACTCAATTTGTACAAACTTGAATCAAGCCCATACTAGAATGCCGTATACCAAATATCAAAAGACTGCATGCTGCTGGTTCTAGAAAAGAAGATTTTTAAAGAATTAAGACTTGAATTGCACAAAATAAAAATTCATGCCCCCATATTGAGCCCAAATATTGATCTCAGGGGGGGGGGGGGGGGGGGGGGGGGGACACTCAATTTAAACAAACTTGAATCAGACCCATACTAGCATCCTGCATACCAAATATCAAAAGATTCTGCCCACTGGTTCTGGAGAAGATTTTTAAAGAATTTTTCTTGAACTGTACTAAGTAAAAATTCACACCCCCATAGTGAGCCCCAATACTGATCAAAAAGACTCAATTTGAACAAACGTGAATCCAATCCATACCAAGATGCTGCATACCAAATATCTAAAGATTCTGCCCACTGGTTCTGGTGAAGACGATTGTTAAAGATTTTTTCATAAATTGCACTGAGTAAAAATTCACACCCCCATTAGTGATCCCCAATATTGAACGGGGGATTCAATTTGAACAAACTTGAATCAGACCCATGCCAAGATGCTGTATACCAAATATCAAAAGATCCTGCCCATTGGTTCTGGAGAAGAAGATTTTTAAAGAATTTTTCTTAAATTGCACTAAGGAAAAATTCATGCCCCTATAGGGAGCCCTAGAGGGATCAAGGGACTTGATTTGAACAAAATTGAATCAGACCCATACCAAGATGCTGCATACCAAATATCAAAAGATTCTGCTCATTGGTTCTGGAGAAGAAGATTTTTAAAGAATTTTTCTTAAATTGCACTAAGTAAAAATTCACGCCCCCATAGTGAGCCCCAATATTGGTTGAGGGACTCGATTTGAACAAACTTGAATCAGACCCATACCAAGATGCTGCATACCAAGTATCAAAAGAATCTGGCCACTGATTCTGGAGAAGATGATTTTTTAATAATTTTTCTCTAATTCATACTGCTATCAGAGTTATGCCCCATACAGAGCCCCCAAGGGACGTGGCCATTTCATTTGAACAAACCTTAATTGCCATATAGTGATGAACATCCCCATGAAGTTTCGTGAAAATCGGACCAGTGGTTTCAGAGGAGAAGTCGTTTCAACAAGGATGCCAACGTCCTATAGCTCACCAACATTCCTCTTTGATAGTAACTTTGGCAAACACAAGAACTGTATCAAACAGGCTCATAACATGCGACAAAGCTTACCTAAACACAATCTCTTAAAAATAAAACACAGAAACTGACAAACACTAAGTTAAACATGAAATTCTGAGCTAAACAGAAAACTAAACGCAAATAAAAATGTCAAGAAAAATGTTTAAAATGCAGGGTATGAGGGGTTAATCATGGAACAATGATACTGAGGAACATGTATGATGAATATAAGTGCCATGGGAAGAGAAGGAGCACAGCAGCTGACCTAAACACTAAGTTAAACATGAAACTAGAAAGTGTTTTAGCACACTAAAACATATGTCTCCCCTTCCTTTCTGTTTTATGCACTACAAATGATATATACATAAAAATATTGACAATCATACCAGATATGTAAGGTCTAGCTCTAAAGAGAAATAAGTTATGATGACTCTGGCAAATAATACTCTATAAGGAGAATAAATGCAGTCACTTTAAGTGCAATGACAAATTTTGTTAGACAGATGAACACGCATCCCACAATATGACATATATGAAGCTTTTATTAAAATATCAAATTGCTGGGATTAAAAGTTACTGTGAAAAATGTGCAAAATGTTGTTATGGACAGACTGTCAGACACACACACAGACGGAGGTAAACAAGTATGTCCCAACTTCCCCTTTGGGGAGCAGGGTTATAAATATCTATGATCTAACTCAACATCCACATGTCCAAAAAAAAAAAAATGTTAAAGTACAGAATTTTGACCTTGAGGTCAAGGTCACATGAAGGTCATGATGACATGTGGTCTCATTGTGATACATCCACATGTCAATCATCTGAGTCCTAGGTCAAAAAACAAAAAAGTTCTGATCTGGACAATTATTCCCTATTTGAAGTACATAAATTTGACCTTGAGGTCAGAGGTCAAGGTCACATGCAGTTCATCAAGGTAGCGGACATGCGGTTTCATGGTGACACGTCCACATATCAAAAAAAAAAAAATTCTGGTCTGGACAATTACTCCCTATTTAAAGTACATAAATTTGACCTTGAGGTCAAGGTCACATGAAGGTCATGATGACATGTGGTCTCATTGTGATACATCCAGATGTCAATCATCTAAGTCCTAGGTCAAAAAAAACAAAAAAGTTCTGATCTGGACAATTATTCCCTATTTGAAGTACATAAATTTGACCTTGAGGTCAGAGGTCAAGGTCACATGTAGTTCATCAAGGTAGCGGACATGCGGTTTCATGGTGACACATCCACATGTCCAAAAAAAAAAAAATCTGGTCCGGACAATTACTCCCTATTTGTTTGTTTGTTTGTTTGTTGGTGGTTAACGTCACATATTTATGCACCATGGCTAATCGTGACACAACATGGAGATGAAGTCAAGTTTAGTCAATCGTTGATCAACATGTTGCCCATGTTAGAGGACTTTCACCCCAAGCATTGGTGACTGGGTCCTATTTTACTAGTAAAGCGGAACTGGTTTACCAACTCCCTATTTAAAGTACATAAATTTGACCTTGAGGTCAAGGTCACATGAAGGTCATGATGAGATGTGACATGCGGTCTAATTGCGATACATCCACATGTCAAATATCTAAGTCCTAGGTCAAAAAACAAAAAAGTTCTGGTCTGGATAATTATTCCCTATTTGAAGTACATAAATTTGACCTTAAGGTCAGAGGTCAAGGTCACATGAAGGTCATCGAAATAGACTACATGCAGTCTCATGGTGACACATCCACATGTCAAATAACCAAGTCCTTGGTCAAAAAACAAAAAAATTCTGGTCTGGACAATTACTCCCTATTTGAAGTACATAAATTTGACCTGGAGGTCAAGGTCACATGAAGGTCACTATGGTACACTGCACACCGATTCATGGCGATACATCCACATGCCAAGTATCTAAGGTGTAGGTTAAAAGACAAAAATGTTATGACCCAGACAAAGTTTGTGTGATGTTTCCCTTAAAAAAACACATAAATCTGACCTTCAGGTCAAAGGTCAAGGCCACATGAAGGTCACTATGGTACAATGCACACCGGCTCATGGTGATACATCCACATGCCGAGTATCAAAAGACAAAAAAGTTATGGCCCGGACAAAGTTTGTATGAGAAGAATAAGTAGAAGAAGGAGAAGGAGAAGAAGAAGCACTAAAACAATATGTCTCCCTTCTGGGAAGGGGAGACATAATTCTGAGCTAAACAGAAAACTAAACGCAACTAAAAATGTCAAGAAAAATGTTTAAAATGCAGGGTATGAGGGGTTAATCATGTAACAATGATACTGAGGAATATGTATGATGAATATAAGTGCCATGGGAAGAGAAGTAGGGCTGGGCGATATGGGAATCTGAATACCGGTAACGATATCAGAAAAAATATCGCGATATACCGGTATATCGTGCAGCAGTGTGTGAAACACATATTAAATGCAAGGGATATCATGAATAAAAAATATCTTTTGGAGCAAAAGATAGAAGTATCACTTACTGCTCTGGGAAAATGAGTGATTTGAATGGAAGACCATAATAATCCATGTCTACAAAGTTATTGAACCCATTGTTTAATACGAAAATAAGCCATAAAATTATCATGGGTTTACTGGCTTTCATCTGAATCTGGGATGCAAGTAAATTAGTCTTTGCCAATTTAATTCCTGTAAAAACATGATCAGCCTCTCTTGACTGATAAGCGTTTAATTACTGGGCCAGTCAATTGTCACATTGTGTTAATTGCGTATGTGTGGCTTCATGAAAACAGTGGCAAACAAAACTTTTTTATCAAAACAACGGGTGTCCAGTTGATGGAATTCCAAGGGCCTGGTTTCACAACGAACCAGTAGTAGCTCCTCCCCTTCTCCTATCTTCCAGCAGTGAACTTCCTCAGATGACAATGTCAAATGTCATCTGTCACATGTCAGGCCAGTCGGTCTGTTGATATTAAGCACGCCTCCAAGACGTGATCACCCTTCACTTTCATGATAGTCTGCAGGTGTCAATCACCAGCCGACAATGTTTTCTCCCAGTGATGGCATCACACCTCCGTCATATTTGACAAAAATTGTTGCACATTTCGCAATTGTGATTATGTGTGATTTGAAACATTTTTGTGTCAGACTGCTGACAAGGAATTTAGCGTGACAGTCGGGTGTGTTTTCCGTGTAACAACAAACTATTTGTGTGATGTATGCTATTTTAATTATTCACTAATTAAAAATAATCAAACAAATTTAGCAAACAAGTATTAAATTTTTATTTCATAATTTCTCCATGAACGTTTGCATGTCGGCGACAATAAACGAGATAAAACGTTACTCTCGTCATCTCTCGCTGTTTATCATTTGTTCACGAAATGAGGAAAGATAAACTTCCTGTATTTTCAAAGCAACTTTCTGTGCGATTTTACGAAAAAACACATATTGAAATTTTATTATCATGTGATCCAAAACAATATCGTTACAGTCGATATACCAGCATTGCCGAAAAATAGACGATATTTAACCGGTACCGATTTCAATACCGGTATTTACCGGTATATCGAAATATCGCCCAGCCTTAAAGAGAAGGAGCACAGCAGCTGACCTAAACACTAAGTTAAACATAAAATTCCGAGCTAAACAGAAAACTAAATGCAACTAAAAATGTCAAGAAAAATGTTTAAAATGCAGGGTTCGAGGGGTTAATCATGGATCAATGATACTGAGGAACATGTATGATGAATATAAGTGCCATGGGAAGAGAAAGAGCACAGCTGCTGACCTAAACACTTAGTCAAACATGAAATTCTGAGCTAAACAGAAAACTAAATGCAACTAAAAACATCAAGAAAAATGTTTAAAATGTAGGGTATGAGGGGTTAAATCATGGTAAAATGATAATCATTACCTAGCAGCATTATAAAAGCCATGATATGGAAATAGGGTGAATAAGTGACCTAAACAGAAGCTTTAACATTATTGGACACGTACGCTGACGCAGACCGATCGAGCCATGCCATAAGCTCACACAACTAAAGTTGGTGAGCTAAAAATGTTCACGACGGACGGCAAGTGATAAGTTGAGCTCCCTTCGGTGAGCTAAAAAAGGATGCCCAACTGCCCGCCTGGCGACTGACACTCACAATACCAATAGTCAACTCTTTTTGGAAAACTTGACTAAAAATACCTTCCTTAACAGTGCTTGTTGGAACGTAAAAGTAGGTTCCATAGGGTTAACAGATATCAAATACACGGAACCTGTTTTCAGCTTCCGTGAATTTCTAAAATCAGCGTGTCTGCAATCACCAGATATGGGGGATTATCCCGGATGTATTCAACCATGATGTTGTACATGTTACAACTATATTTCGTACTTTTTTTCCAGGTCAATAACCCGCAGCTAGAGGATTTCTTCAAGAAAAAAATGAAACTTATTTTGAAGCATCAAATTTCACGTAAATGAAATAAATTGTCAAAAATAATGAGAAAAAAAATTAGAATTATGAACACCCCATCCCAAATTTAAAAGATTTCTTAGGTGTGGTGGGTGTGTGGCACTGCAGGCCTCATTAGCATCGGGCCTAATCTGTATTCCCTTGAAACGAAAATGTAATGGACACACCCAAGCATTCAGCAATGAATCAAAACCCTTTCTCATCCCACCCTTCTCAATCGTTTCTCGAGTCCACATTCCCATAACATATTTTTCACTAGGAGCAAAGAACTGTCTCACTATTTTCCCAGCCATGGATGAATATCCCAACACCCCATTCTTCCACTGGCACAACTGCAGGAGCAAGAGAAAAAGGAATGTGAGATAAAGCAAAAGATGGACAGTGGGAGGAAAAAAATAGGCAGAATGTAGCAAAATCGAACAGAAGGAAGTTTAGCCACAAATAATCTGATCACCTGAGACAAATACACGTAACAGAATCAATATTTCATCAGAAAATGGACAATCAATGGAATGGATCAATTGGGCAAATAAATAAATATGAAACGATGCAAATCTAGTCATTTATTGACATGTATAAACAATTTAACATTTTTAATAGCCCATAGTTCAAAATCATAACCAATAACAGAACCTGACATGTGTACTGACTTATCCTCTCTCAGACCGAATCAACACAACGATATGCTATCATTTGTGCAGTAAATAATGCAAAACATTCTTTTGTTTACATCCGGGGACTTTCTATAGGTGGGGCCCACCTTTAGCTTTGTTGGCAATACTGGATGTGCCCTTTAAAGCCTCCGATTATTTTTACTATAATAACTACTGTATATACAGGCCTGTCATTTTCAGGCAGACTATCACCCCGAGCCATAGTCGCCCATCTAAAGTCAAAATTCTGTGAACAGTAAATGTCCGACTAACCCTAATTTCTGCGGGCCATTAATTCAATCAAAGGCACTTCAAAATCAGCAGTCTCAAATGGCAATCTTCTCGGATAGGAGGTAACAAAGTGCAATTCCTGCCATATGATTTTGTAAACTGTTGGCAAATTCAATGTGGTTATATGTATATTTAATATTTTTAGCGATAAACAACTGAATAAACTTTAGGGTACTCACTGAGCTGAAACCAATATCTTTAATGAAAGTGTCAATGACACAGCAGCTAAACTTGTCCAAGAAGGGACTGAACTAAATAGAAAGATCCAGTAATGCCATGTCATTCACTCAAGTTTCTAGAGAAAAGTCATCACACCAAAGCTACATATGAAATCTGAAAAAAATGGATGTGGGATGGGGACTGTTGGGTGTACCAATGGAATTGTTCACAATTTATATGTCAAATTCAAGATGGCTGGTGGCGGCCATATTTTTCAACAAAATTCAGAACAATTTGATTGCTCCAATTTTGACATCACACCAAAAATAGATATGAAATTTGAAAAAGATTTGGGTGAGAGATGTGACCTGTAGGATGTGTTATTTATTGATTTATTAAGGTTTAATGACACTTTAACAGCCAAGGTCAAATTGTGTGACAATTTTACGGGTGGAGGAAGTCAGAGTACCCGGAGAGAACCACCAAGCAACTGCCAGCTCCCCAACATCATAACTCTGCTCTGCAGCACAGTGCAGTACGCCTTAGTACACAGAGTCATCGCACCCCCATGTGAACAATTGGGGTTAAGTGTCTAGCTCCATGACACAACGCACGAGTCCAAATCGATCGCTCAGACGGTCACCCATCCAACCGGGCTCGATGTTGCTTAACTTCGCTGATCTGACGAGAACCGGTTACCGCAACGCCACCGTGCCCTCTTTGGGTGTGCTAATGGAATTGTTGACAATTTATATCCAAATCCAAGATGGCTGCTGGTGGCCATGTTTTTCAACACAATTCAGAAATATAAAAAGATCGGGTGAGAGATGCAGCCTGTAGAGTATGCTAATAGAATTGACAAATTATATGCCAAATCTAAGATGGCCACGAGTACTGATGGCCATGTGTTTTTCAATGAAATTTGGAAAAATTTGATAGCTCCCATCTAGACATTGCCCTAAAGCCACATATGAAACTTGGGACTGATCGGTGAGAGCCGCAGCCTGTAGGGTACTGTGCTAAAGGAACTGTTGGACAATCTTTATCCAAATCCATGATGGCTGCTGGCATCCATGTTTTACAACAAAATTCAGAAAAATTCAATAGCTCCCATCTAGACATCACACCAAAGCTACATATAATATTTTAAAAAGATTGGGTGAGAGATGCAGTCTGTAGGGTGTGGTAATGGAATTGTCGACAATTTATATGAGAAATCTAAGATGGCCTTTGGCGGGCATGTTTTCTACCAAAATTTGATAGCTCCCATCTAGATATTGTCCCAAAGGTACATATGAAATTTGGAACTGATAGGGTGAGAGCTGCAACATGTAGGGTGTGCTAAAGGAATTTTTGGACAATTTATATCAAAATCCACTGGTGGCCATGTTTTTCAACGAAATTCACAATGCTGCTAATAGGTTGTGCTAAAGGAATTGTGGACGGAGAGACACACGGATGGACGGACAGACAGATCACAACCCATCCCAATAGCTCATACCTGACATTGTTAAGTTGAGCTAATGAACCATTTTTTTGTAAACAAGCATAGTGTTATTTTATTATTTTGATTCAAAATCAAAAGATATAATAGACAGCTCATCATGACAGAAAAAAATTAACTGCCATTACCTTTTCCTCAAAAACAATATCCCACAATTTGTCACTGCAGTCTTCAGTTTTATTTGTTTATGATTAATTAATACAGCTGCTACAGTGTGTGGAATCTTCGTACCCTGTGTTTTGCTCTCCGTTATTTGATTCTTGTTGTGAGCTATTGTATTGTTAGTGTTAATAGATATACCCAGTGTATGTTTGTGTTAGTTATTGTTAGTGATGAACCGATAATCGGAATCAGCCAATTTTGACAACCGGCAGTTAAAAAATGCCAGTTTCCGGTTATTCTTTATTTGACAATGACTATTAAAAATCTCTGATATCTGGCCATTTCAATCGAGTTTCCCCATTAAAAACGTGTGAAGAGCATAGCAGAATATTTAGATATTTGCAGAACCAAGATATTACGTGATGTACCATTTGCAATCGGTATGAGATCGCCACCAATTCCCAGCTGATCGAAGTCACTGGCCTTCACTCATGGTGCTGTACAACGTTACATTTGGTACATGTATAAATAAAATGTGTTCACCCGGGAGTCTGTAGTACTTCATGATGCAAGCATCACAATACAATAAGAAATTAAAGTTGAAGAAAAAACTAAAAAAAAAAAACACTTTTTTCCAATGATAGATGATTGTTACACAACATGTAAGTCGCCAACATATTTTCAGTTTGTAAAGTTCAATTTGAATTCAGTTACCTCCCTTGATGTTTCTCTCCAATGTTGATTGCAGAGTACATGTAAACAATGGAGAAACACATCAAGGGAGGTAACAAGTTGAAAAATGAACATTAAATAATACATTCTGACATGGCGCATGTGTATCTGTAAACCATGCATCACACAACTTCACGACACACGTTAACATCAAAGTTATTATTCAGTTAAGAAACAAAGAATGTGTGCTCAGTATATTCCTGGTTAATACAGCCAAATGTATTGTACTCTTACACAAAACTGTATTAACACTATTTACCGGAATATAACACAATCTTCACAAGAGAACAATATCGTGTGATTGTATTGTAAATAACAATCTTCTCCCCCTCCCCTCCACCCCAAAATGTGAATATGCTTTTGGCTAATATTGCCCAGTACTAAATATGCATACTCAGAACTTATGTGGTATTAAGCTTTCATAATTGGTGATTTATCAACAAAATTCTGTAGTATAACAGGCACCAACAGATTTTCTTCTGTGTCCTATTTCAACCATCAGAATCATAATCAGTAATCGGTTCAAAGCAAGTTTTGATAATCGGTTCATAACTAATTAATGTTCATGTGAGCAGTCATTATTAATGTATGAATGGATTGTTATGCAGGCTTCTCTTTCTGTTTCTCCTTGTGTACACATAAATACCACCCCCCCCCAACCAACCAACTACACCTGAAGTGATAAGTGGATGACACATATCTTAGAGGGTTAAGATATATATTGGTACCACTGGTATCAAAAGTGACAGGGACGTATTACCCTCATCTTTGTTACCTTGAACAGCACATTAATATTCATGAGTTCACAGTGACAGTGTAGATGGAAACGTTGATCACCCTGGCTCCAACTTTTATCCCTTTCTCGTATGGGTAGAATAAATAAAACAAGCACTATTTAGCTCGTTCCAATGAGGGGTCATAACCTATGCTTTTGAGACAAAAAATGAAAAAAATTAGTTATTCAAGAATTTTGTTTGCAAGTGTCGTCTGCTTGTCATATTAGGTAAAGGGTTAACTGTGTTTTAGATCATTGTTGGCTGCCTGTACAGGCATTACAATATAAAAGTGACAGTTTGTGGCTGTATGGGGACTTAAAGACTTAAAGCAAAAAGTTAAACCTTCAACAGCTCCAAAAAAGTTCTCCCTGCCTGGTGGCACCCTTACACGACTTGGTTCCTCTTCCTCTTCACTATCGTCACCAATGTCACTGGTCACCTCATTTTTGTCAGGAACATCCTACAATAGAATAAAACAGAAAATTGTTTCAAATTAAATGTTTGAATGAATTATTACTTTTGTAAAATCTAACATTTATAAAATGCAGTGTATTTCACTCAACTGGATTTGGTTGCTACAAAAATTTATTTTGCACTTAATCGATTGCATCTTTCTAACAAATTCAGCCAAACTAATACAATTTTTAAGCATGTTTGTTAACTAAATATTAGAACTGATGTTCATTTCTTCACCGAAGTGTAAAGCCACTATGGCTAGATCTTCACCACAACACAGGTATAAACAGGGACCAACCTAGAAAGTAGCCAGTGTGAATTTGACACCTAGAATTCTGATTTGGCTCCTAAATCTTAAATACAGGCTTTTAAGTTGGCCTGTAGCCGTAAGACACCATTTCCTCCTCCTCCATTAGTGACTTGACTTGGAACTATTTTGAAAATGAATGGTTTTTGTGGTGAAATGAAATTATTTTTCAATCATTTGAGAAACAACTTTAATTATGCCAAAAAATAATGTATAAATGCACAAATGTATGTCCTACACAGCTGAATGCTTCATACAAGATCATTATCAAAAAGTAATATAACTAAAGTTAACTGGTCGAGTGGTTGAAGCCCATATTTGGGTCTTACGTTGTATGTTGGTGTGAAGGCGCTGCAACCTAAAGGCTTCGTGTTCTGTTAATGTTAATGTACTTCATATTATCTTAAGTCAAATTTCATAATTTGTGTGGATTTGTCTTGTTACAATTTATGGTACTGGGTAGCAAAAATTGTAAACAGTAACTCCAATAACCAAACCGCAATAGATTAATCGTTTCAGCACTAAACAAATCAGCCGCATCCATTCAAACTCATTCATTCCAATTGGGGAGGGGGGGGGGGGGGGGGGGGGGGGGCATGAACATGATATGGTTTTGTTCAAATTCTTTTTAAAAATTTTAAAAAGAAACTGTGCATTGGGTAATGGATCAAACCCTCCTCTCAAATGAAGAAGTAAATAAAGCAAAATTGGATATTTATTGGGGTTCAATAATACATGATGTTTAACAGCCAGGGTCACATCATGTCAGAGTTTTATGAGCAGTAGCTGGCAACTGTCAAGACTCTCCAACTTACAAATTCTGCACAAGCAGAGTTAGCAGTGAATGAAAGCAAGTGTCATACGGAATGCCTCAGCTTACAGTGCCACTGTGCCCCTAAGAGTTTTTTGCGCAAGGACACAATGTGGTTAACAATGGTCAGGATCAAACTTTGGACCTTTGGGTTTGAAGTCCTTTGAAGTCCAATGCTCCGATCAATGAACCTCTGCAATCCCTAAATGAAGTAGCTTCCATTTCCGTTCAACACAACACTAACCATGATTACTGGCACTGAAACACTTCGTCAAGCTTATACCATACACATCCTACCTTTCCTTGCAAGCGTCTTGAACGTCGTCTCCCAGTCCTTTCAGATCCATAATTTTCTAAATTCTCCTTCACTGTCTTTTTCACAGTTTTTGGAGTGATGGATGTGGACTTTCTTTTCACAGGTTTATGAACAACTCTTCCAAGTGGTGAAAACTGTAAGTACAAAAAAAAAATGTTTTCTTTTTATTCCTTTTGAGCCGAAAGTGCAAATACCATGAAGAATAGACAAATCTTCGGATATAAAAACAAATTTCAATTTTTGTCTCAAAAACAAGCTTAAGAATCCTCATTAGAACGAGCTCATTGAGCTCATTCCAATGAGGGGTAACGGATGGCAAGAGTTTTCTAAGTGAAAAAGAACCATAACTCTGGTGAAAATCAAGACAGTGTCCATTTTCGAACTTAGTCTGCACTACCTCCCAAGTTAGACCTATACCAAATTTGGTTACGATCAATTCATCCAAACTCAAGATAAAATTTGGACAACACAAAAACCATGTTTTCTAAGTCAAAAAAGGACCATCACTCTGGTGAAAATCAATGGACCATGTCCATTTTCAAACTTAACCTGCATTACCTCCCAAGTAAGCCGTATATCAAATTTGGTTGCGATGAATTCACCCAAACAAAGTTAAAATTCCGATGCCAAAGTGTTTTGGAAGGACAGACATCTCGATGCACGGATGGGGCATCTCAATGCATGGTCGGACAGATGCATGGACGGACAGATTTGACACCGCTCATTACTATAAAAGAAAACTAAATTTACTGCATGGAAACCAAAAATCTATTTATAGTAAGTGACCTTGACCTTTGACCCCCAATTGCAATCCCATCGATCGACACCTCAAGTGCAATCACAATATGAAGTTACAGCTTCGTACACAAAAGAAAACTAAAGTTATTGCATGGAAACCAATAATCTTTTTATAGTAACAGTGACCTTTCACCTACAGATCCCAAAAGTAATCCCAATCATCATCCCATCACAAGCAGCCTACCTGTGAAGTATGGGTACTGTGCGACAAACGGAATAAAAGTTAATGCATGGAAACAAGTGTGACAGATGGACAAACAGACTTACAGATGGGACGGACGAACAGATGAATGGACAAAGTGATTACTATATATCCCCCTTTTATAAAAGGGTGGTATAATAATGAATACATGTAGAAAGCACTTTGTCCCATTTCGACACATTTTGAAATTTAAAATGGCCATAACTCGAAAACTAGATGGAATATTTCGATTCTGTATAATTATTTATTTATTTATTGGTGTTTAAGGTCATATACTTATGCACAATGGCTAATCATGACCGTGACAGTTTCACGGGTGGAAGAAGCCGGAGTACCCGGAGAGAACCACCAAGCAACGACGAGCAGCTGCCAGCTCCCCAACATTGTAACTCCGCACTGCAGCACAGGCAGGGTTAGACTGGTTGAAGACATGCTTACAATTGACGTGCAGTACGCCTTAGTACACGGTGTCATCGTGCCCCCATGTGGACAATCGGAGTTGAGTGTCTTGCCCAAGGACACAATGCGGGAGTCCGAATTGATCGCTCAGACGGTCACCCATCCAATGATTAACCGGGCTCGACGTTGCTTAACTTCAGTGATCTGACGAGAACCGGTTACCGTAACGCCACTGCACCCCCTTTCGATTCTGTAAAAAGATTTCTTTTTCTCACATTATGAGGGATGTTTCCAATCAGTTTTATTATATATAATCCTATAGGAAATTTTCATGTAAAATGCATTAGTGTAAGGGGAAATTTAGCTGGGAAATACGGGTAAAGCTGAAGAATAGGGGACTATTTTAAAAATACCTGGTCTGAACTGTTTTCATTTTTCACTACTTGGGGGGCCAACTGACAGTGTACACGCTTTCCTCTCGCCTGTGTTATGCATGTATTATTAAGTGCTACCTGCTGCTGGGAAAGAAAATTTAACACTTGTGAGAAAACATTAAGGTCAGTATAGTAAGGGCGAGGATTAGCAGGCCACTGCTAACCCTTACCCTTATTATAATGATGCTAATTTGGCCTAAACCACTGTGGATGTCTCCATTTTAGTCCACTTGAAGGGAGTCTGGACTTTTTGCCGAAATTACATTTTGCAGGATGAAAATTTGGGACAGTTTGCTAAACTTTTGGACATCTCGCCTTAAAAACCCAGACAGTTCACTGGAATTTTGGACGTTCCACCGGAACTTTGGAAACATCGCAGAAAAAAGGTTAGTTGCCAGAAAATATCAGTTTTCTGAAAGTAAGTTTCTCTGAGAAATGTCATATTTACAGCGAAGCATTTTTCTGGCATAGTGTGTTTTTTAAGAAGAAACAAACAGTAACACTACATACACACATGTCAATTTTATTTTTATATCAACTTTTTCAAACAACATCTTTGCAAATAATGAAAACAACTTAAATCACCTTTCAAGCACATCTTTTCAAACTGAACAAAACAGTAAAAAACCACATTAGTCACCTTTCAAGAAGATCGACACTGTACTTTTCTATACAGAAGTCACTGAATCATATCAACTATGTTTAGATATAGAAAGGACTGGGTGAGTAGTGAGAGCATCTGATTAATTTGATGGTTCTACTTCCTATATACATTTAGCCTGAAGGCTGCATGTTGAAAATATTAATTGTTCTACTCCCAAATAATGGATATGGACTCTTCCAATTTCTGCCATTTAACTGGCATGGAAGATACCACAGTGTTCAAAGGGTTAAGGTAGGTTTTCCAAGATTGTTTATTGTGCATTATGCTGCTATAATATTTTAATACTGTCAGTAAGTACAGGGTTAACACTTTACGATTGTTTTCATTTTACTTGCTGGTAATTGCACAGGAGAACCAATAATTTTGCTCAAATTCACTAGCGGTAATTACTCAAATAACTGTTACGTTATAAATCGGTTCATATTAGTAAGGTGGCCAATTAGTTATTAATTGGAAGTTTATAAGAACATTAACTTCTACGCCGACTTCACGCGTCAATTATCACAAACACAGTTTTAGCACGTTTTTTTTTTAATAATGTGGCACAGCTCACAATATATGTATCCATAGGTTTATGCATTTCAGTTGTGTTCTAGATAAAAAAGACCGCTGTCCCAAGCAATTCTGTTATGGTAAAAAATAAAATTTAATATAATTGGAATAATAAATACCCCGTTCTGCACTGAACTAGAATATAAATTGCTAAAATCAACCAGAAGGCTCCATTCCATAGCACATTTTGCTTTTAAGGCCGCGTGTGTCAGGGTGCCCAGTGAGAGAACTTTAGTGCCACCCCCCCCCCCCCCCACACCAAGGATTTACTGTACCATGTAGAGTGTCAACTGTGAACAATATTACAGTTGATTGAAGAATATCATCCATATAGTAGTGCTATGCGCTATGCCGATTTTACGGTATGGTTTAGGTATTACAGGGATACCAAAAACTGTACCGAAACCAAATCAAAATATCAATTATTTCCAGGCCTGGCATTCTGAAAAATGCAGGAGGGCAAAAAAATCGCTCTCCTCAATCAGCTTAGGAGAGCAATTAGCTTTACACAGCATTTTAAGTATCCAATGAACGAACTCATTGAAACTGAAACCAACAGACTACATCAGTGATTTTATTAACTTTACTAAGGTAAAGCAAAATCTCTTAGACATCCAGATGTCTCACTCAACAACCGAACACACACTTGACAAGACCTGTGTGTGTACCCAGACCTGTTGTCCAAGAAAGTCATACGTCTACCACTACCAACCTTCAACCCCCCAAGGGGGTTGAATGTGGTAGTGGTAGGCGGATGACTTTCTTGGACAACAGGTGTGCTTGAATCTACAGTCACATCCTGGTGCAAGTGCTTCAAGTGACAGGATAGTAGTAATGGTAGTAATGGTAGTATATTATAGTGTCAATATTCCTTGAATAATTACCCCTCAAACTGTGATGTCAGTTGTTGAACTTGAAACTGACAGAAAAAAAAAATATTGCTGTGACCCATTTTGCTTCAAATGATTGCAACTGTGTTTGGGTATGGTTGCAGCCATTACCTTTTACCACTAAACCACTTTCAAATGAAATTACGTGATGTTATGTGATGTTATGTGACTTCAAACTTAAATTACATTTTTGCTTTACAGTTAAAACCTAGAAGTCCTGTCACGTCTAGTGCAGAAAAACGCTCGTTAGCTAATGCGCTATCTAGTGCAGAACAGTCAAGTAAACCTCGTTAAACATGCGATAACTTCTGCGCTATGTAACGGCAGAACGTAGTGCGCTATTCCCGAGGTCATCAACATCGATCTCCGACACATATCATTAGGAAAAGAAATGTGTGGTAACTGAACTCGGACATCAGTCGATATTATTTCGAATCAGGTTCGCCTGATAAATTAGTCGTGACAATGAATGAAAAAACACAGAGAAAAATGTCGAAATGACCAGTTTTAATTTTCACAAGAAGCCCGGACAGTGAAATCAAAGTCATTGCCAAATCGGATATAATCATCTTTTAAATGATTTATTCCGTGCTATTTGATGAACGCGGAGGACGAGACGTATGTGAGATGTGTATGTACGAACAACCCAGCACATGATCGTTTTAAAATAACCTAATAAAAATGTTTTGACAACAACATTTTATCAATTAATTAATATCCGTAACTTCGTTCGACTTGGAAAACGTGGATAAATTTGTTCATAAAATCAACATAAAAATCCAAATACCGATAATACCGTTCAGTCTCCGTCTGAATTTCAACAAGTAATTCGCAACAAATTTTCAATACCATTTAAAACTTTCTCATTCCTATATAAGGCCTTGTTCATATCACTTGCTACATCAAATAATAACAAACACAGTGAGGCCGCGACTCGCTATTCAGTACGATGGGAATCGCCCAGAGCCTCCCCTACCCGAATCGATCCGCACCGTTTTGATCCGAACCCCGTCTCCACTATCTGATCCAAAACCCATTTGCAGTGGCAAGGCCGTAAGGCTGGCGAACGATTTCACCCCGCCCGTCCCAGAGTCAAACCGTCCCCAGAATATTTAGACCGACACCTCCCCCCCCCCCCCCCCCCCCCCCCCCCCCCCCCCCCCCCCCCCCAAAAAAAAAAGATTTTGAAATAATGACTTGGTGGTCACAAGCTGGGTTTTTGAGGCGGTAGTTTTTCTTGTTTTGGCAAACGGCGCGCTTGTTCATATTAGTCTAAGGACTAAATAAACAATAATTTTTCAATGTTGATATGTTGATTGAAAAACGCCCTTCCCCTTCTTGTGCAGACTGGTTAAAAATAGGTCATAAGCCTACACGACTTACTTGAATGCTCCCCCCCCCCCCCCGATCTTCAACTTTTCCGAACCGTCTTGTCCTTCTCACCGTAAGCGAAGTGTATCTTATAAAATTATCAGTAAACAATAGGGATGAGATATTTTAGCTAAATTGTAGGTACAATTTATTAAATTGCAGCTACAATTTAATAAATAAAAACGACGTGAAGCTAATAGGCTTCCGTAGATGAGAACGCTAAGCAACAAAATTCGCTGAAATTTGCAAAAATTCCGTTTCAAAATAAATTTGTAAAAATCAGGGATTAATTTTAAATATAAGAACACAGGGTGAACCTGTTGATTTAGAAAATATTTAATTTCTAGAAATTTCAGCATTTGGGACATGAATTTCAATCCCTTTAAACAAAAAAAGCAGCCGGAAAAAATGAGTCTTTTTTTTATTTTAATTTTTTATCCCAAATGGATTTTTCTTCGGATCAGTTCTTTTCAATCATTCTTCATCATTATTCTTTAATCACTGATGAAAAAAGAACATAAATATAAATTTGACACCTAATTGTTATTAAGTAACCCATTTCCAAATTGAAGTCATAAAACGGGAGCTTAGTATATTGACAGGAGTGTTTTCAAAGCATATTCACACCTTCTGTTGTTCAAAAAACGCCAGATGGTAATTGCCAACATTACTGATTGCTACCTGAAAAACTGCCGCAGAAAATCCTCCCCATTCAGGCCACAATATAGCGCAATCCTCTGATGTAGCCTTCAGCACCAATAAATAATAATCATATTTGTTCCATAAATGTGGAGCAAGAAAGTTGAATAATCAAAAGAACTGGTGACAGTTTATGAAAATTAAAACTAACAACTTTCAAGCGTGCAGAGTAAAAACTTCACCGTGCACATGGTTCAATGGCAGTTCATTGTAAACGAACTGTACGCCTATATTAGAGATATGATAGGGTCTTGTGTGGGATGAGTCTATACAATTCCCCTCCCCCACCCACTGTTTGGAATATCGGACTGAAGTCCTGCAAATTTCAACTCGAGGAAACACCACTTGGCACTTGTGCTCATCAACTCGCCAGATGATCCGAGTTATTCTTCAAAGAACTCCTTATAATTGGGGTGTCTGCAAATCACTCCAGAGGTGGAATATCCACCCAAATGATATACTCAGTTTCTGTGACAAAGCAAACACAAGGAACTCACAGTATGGTTCTGTTGATTGGGCTTTTTATATTGGTTCGAAGCTCACTTGAAGTTGAGAATGTTTCTTTCACATAACACAATCCAGAATGCGTGGGAATTCCACTTTGTTGGTGTTTCTGTACAAAAGCATATACCATGTACCGTGGATGGGTTTCAGACACGATACAGAATATCCACAATCAGAAGTGCATTCGTTAACGGTGTATGAGAAATTCACAAGAACGATGGGTCGAGTCACCTGTGGTACGAAACTGAGAGAGGAAGTTTCAACATCTCAAACCACGTGCCAATATGTGGTCGAGAAAATTGTCCACAATGTTCATGCTCATTGAGCTTTCTAAAACATTCTTTCAGATATTTTTCACGAATAAATAGTTGTTACAGGCTTTTGATTGTTCTCAGTCATTTGGAAATGCTCTCTCATGACATATTAACCTATCAAGTGAAATGCGTCAGAATATCAATTCACCCCAAAAAAGCCGCCCGCGGACAGAAATCAAAAAAAAGGATTTTAATTGATTTCTTGCATGAGCATGTGGACATTTTTCAGTTGCCCCAACTTTTTCAACACTCCATTAAATATAGACAACGATTGTTTGAAATGTTTCATGGATATCTTTGTAAAATAAAAATAAAATATATGCATGTCAAGCCCAACTTGAAGGGTTTAATATTCTATTGCGGTTGCCAGTATTTGAGAGAAATTTAAAAATGCCGTACTGTGAATTTTAAAAGGCCAAATTTAACTGACCACATATGGAAGAGTAGGAATGTAGGTCCCAGAAAAAGTGTTGTGAAGGGTAGGCCCGCCCTTATCAATCAAATTGTTAACACAGCATGCCCATCGATTCGAACCATGCAGTGGTGGAAACTTGTGTTGGCGGGGTGGGGGGGGGGTGGGGGGGGGGGGTATTTCCAGATATAAAATTCCCTCCCCCCCTCCATCACACGAACTCACACAAAATAATTACGCATCGACGTTTTTAATCTAACTCATAATGTTAACCTTGTTTTACCTTCAATGATCGAAGGTGCACGTCGCATTGGCCACCAGCAAAATTTGAGAATACTATTTTTTCAAATTTCCGTTTACTTAAAAAAAAACGAAGCTAGCGCAGGATGAGGAATTGTGGTGTGTGAGGAATTGGCAGTTTGCTGCTCATGCTTCCCTCTGTGTGGGGATAAGGGTACATGAGGACTTGAGGGTTCTGCCCCGGAAAGGGAGTGTTCCCTCTGTGTGGGGATAAGGGTACATGAGGACTTGAGGGTTCTGCCCCGGAAAGGGAGTGTGCGGGGGTGGGGCATCTTTTTTTCTTTTTGTTGATTTTCAAAGTTCTCGACGAATAATTAATTTCTTTTTGAGCTTCCACACAAATGCATATTCTTTTTTACACAACTATCTCTTGAAATTGAAACTTTCTTTATAAATATCTGAGCATTCCGATTTCTTAATTCGCTCGCAACACTTTCGATACACTGTCAGTTCGGTAGGCTGTGGAGAGCGTTCTTTGTTTCCAACCACGCTTGTTTTCTCATAGTTCCTCCATAAGAACGGCTGCGATTCATACATACTAGGCTAAAAATTCTCGAAATAAAAACGTCATTACTTCTACCTTCTTAAGGTTTAGCAGTCTTGAATCAACCTGCATGATTTTCTCATCAATCTTCGAAAACAAAAATCACGCAATACGCGTTTTTAAATACTTCTTGTATTGTCGCGAAATGAATTGATAAGGAGAAGGGGGGGGGGGGGGGGGAGCAGATGAATGAACATCATTTCGTGCTCTGAGTATCTACATTCTAATATTTAATTGCCACCTCATGTCAGTAGGACGTGCGACTTAATTACTGTTGATTGCCTGTTTCAAGTACTGAATATCAATCAGCCGTCGCGCGTTACAATTCTGCAGAAATCGCGATACACTACCGTGCATCAGATGTGATTCTCTGATGATTTGCTGCGCTAACCTAACGCGCTATTATTTCAAATTAGTGCAGAATACGGGACAGGACTTCTAGTTTTAACTGTACAACAAAAATTTAATGTGAGCATAATACATGTAATCTCAATCATCCCAGACCAAAATATTTAGGAGGGCAATTTTTTGCTCTCCTTAATTCTTTCAGGAGGGCAGTAAGGAGAGCTAAAAAATCGCTCTCCTGAAATTGCCAAGCCTGTATTTCGGTATTTATATTTTTCTGAGAAATTGACAGAAAGTTAACTCATCAAGGTGGATCGTAAATCTAAAAGCTGGTTGGCCACATATTTTGATCGAATTTATAAGAAAATGTGCAAATATAAACTTTGTAAGTGACAAGTAGCAGAAGACGCTGCGAATACTTCAGAGAAAGAAATATAACAGCAATGGCCGAAAAACGAAAAATGGCAAGTTGTCAACTTGGTACTTCCATTTCTAAAGAAATATGGCCCGGTTCCAGTGTTTCTAACATTCAGGACGATTAAATATATTTTCTGGAAATTACTGTGCGATTTATTCACAGGGGACATTAGGGGTCGGGTGGGTGGATGACTGGTTGACAATTGGTTGGAAATAATCCAGCAGCATTGACAATTCAATATGCGGACAACGTGACATACAAACAGTAATACAGCCTGTGGCTATTGCTTCTCTGCAATTTTTTTATAGCATTTCTTTCAATTCATCGCTGCCATTTTAAGTTGCTGATACTTTCACCAACTAATCATTTTATTAAAATACAAGCCCCCAAACTTTAATACCCGATCATCTGCTTTATAATCTTTTGAATAAATAATTTATACTGCACACCAGTGCACACTGGAATTTGGAAAGTAACTGACCTAGATTTTAAGACACATTAAAAATAGGCCGATGAAATCGTCAGATGTGTACCCATATGCACAACGAGTAGAAAGCTGTATGACGGAGGGCCACCACAGATGCCGACATTATGTACACCATACATGGTATGGGTACATATAGAAATGGATTGGAGGAGTGTCTAATTTGATGGAAGAAGGGTTAATATCTCAGGATCAAATCATCAGATTTACACTATACAGCTCGGCAAATCAGTAACCTGAACACAAATATAAAGTAACTAGACAATCCAAGCAATATTTTTCAAGTTATCGAATGCCAAAGAGATTGGAGGAATTTTCAATTTGAAAGGTAAAGGGTTAAAATCTCAGGATCAAATCATCAGATTTACACCAAAAACTATACAGCTCGGCACATCTGTAACCGGAACACAAATATAAAGTAACTTGACAATCCAAGCAATATTTTTTAAGTTATCGAATGCCAAAGGGATTGGAGGAATTTTCAATTTGAAGGATAAAGGGTTAATATCTCAGGATCAAAATAACAGATTTACACCAAAAACTATACAGCTCGGAACATCAGTAACATAAAGTAACTTGACAATCCAAGCAATGTTTTTCAAGTTATCGAATGCCAAAGGGATTGGGGGAATTTTCAATTTGAAGGATAAAGGGTTAATATCTCAGGATTAAATTATCAGATTTACACCAAAAACTATACAGCTCGGAACATCAGTAACCTGAACACAAATATAAAGTAACTTGACAATTCAAGCAATATTTTTTCAAGTTATCGAATGCCAAAGGGATTGGAGGAATTTTCAATTTGAAGGATAAAGGGTTAATATCTCAGGATTAAATTATCAGATTTACACCAAAAACTATACAGCTTGGCACATCAGTAACCTGAACACAAATATAAAGTAACTTGACAATCCAAGCAATATTTTTCAAGTTATCGAATGCCAAAGGGATTGGAGGAATTTTCAAGGAGGAATTTTCAATTTGAAGGATAAAGGGTTAATATCTCAAGATCAAATCATCAGATTTACACCAAAAACTATACAACTCGGCAAATCAGTAACCTGAACACAAATATAAAGTAACTAAACAATCCAAGCAATATTTTTAAGTTATCGAATGCCAAAGGGATTGGAGGAATTTTCAATTTGAAGGATAAAGGGTTAATATCTCAGGATCAAAATAACAGATTTACACCCAAAACTATACAGCTCGGAACATCAGTAACCTGAAGATATATATAAAGTAACATGACAATTGGATTGGTATTTATTGAGTTACCTCATGCCAAAGGGATTGGAAGAATTCTCAATTTGAAGGATAAAGTGTTAATATCTCACGATCAAATTATCAGATCTACACCAAAAACTATACAGCTCGGCACATCAGTAACCTGAACACAAATATAAAGTAACTTGACAAGCCAAGCAATATTTTTCAAGTTATCGAATGCCAAAGAAATGGATAGAGACGGACAGATGGACGGACAAACGACGGATGGCCACCCCGGATGCCGGCATTATGTGTACCATACATGGTATGGGTACACATAAAAAACAATGTACGGAAGCCAACAGGCAACATCAGATTTAGCATTATTAAGTTCATTTGATTGATCGAGGTGTAGCAAATGCTTTGAAAATGATTTGCAGCTATTGGTAAATTATCAATTTGTACATTTTTTTCTCATGGAAAAGGAACAAAAATTTACCCTAATTTATCATGAAAATCGTGGATTCTCTGGAATTTTCAGAAATGTGTATGAAGCCAGGAACCATAAGTGGACACTGATAGAGTGATTCCACTCAATATACTCTAAAGTTAAACTAGATGCATGTCATAAAACATGTTATTTTACTTGTTTATCAAAGATGAACCCAAAAATGTGATTGACACATTGCATGACTGCACAATGTTTTCACAACTGGGATTATCACAGAGATTAATTACAGTTGCATTACTTCAATTTACTTGCATATTTGTGTGGATATTGGACACTGGACTCAGTGGACAGTGGACATTAATCTTGTTGCCACTTTGAAAGATAAGGGGGGGAAGGGGTAGTGCTGAAACGGTTAGCAAGATAACCGGTTTGCAACCGGTTATTGACATAACCGGTTGGAAAAGCTGTCAACCTGATAACTGCTGTACCTTTTGTTTACGGAATAGACTGGAGGAATAGAAGAGGACGAATTGAGCCATACACAGCTTTTTATGTTAAACGAACTGACGTAGTCGATGTATACGTTGATGTCGATACAAATTAAAGTTCGAATTTCCCTTGGCCTACCAAGTTTCACGAGAGTCCTCGAGAGTATGTTTACATAATTGCAGTTTAAACTTTTATAAATATAAAACTCTGATGTAAAATGAAATAGTAATATTCGTGAAAGCAACGAAATGGCCTACTTAAATGTGTAAAATGAGCCAATTAAAATTTATTTTTAAAAACATGTATATTGGAGCATGAAAGCCCATCACACACATCCTTTACGGTATTTACTGAATTGGTAGGCCATGGTTCAGATTGAACAAACCAAGGGAGAGAGCCACCAAACCATCAGATGCAAATAAGGCAGGCTGACCACAAAGGCACCGAGAGCAACCCGCCAATGATTCAAGGTGGGGAAGGGGAGGAAAGACGGCCACAGCCAGCAGACGACCTCAGGAGACCGCCAGTGGGGCGCTAGGGCCAAGATTGACCCAAGTCCCCAGAGAGAGATTCGTGTTCGGGGGTGGGGGACATTTGGATTTGCAAGATTCATTGTCCTGCATGAACATGTACCCATGATCTCTCTTGAATGGTAGATAATTTTCAAGAATATTTTGATAGCCTACACTTTCTAGAATGCCGCTGAATATACAAACGTGTGCTGCACACATTCGCGATATCCCTGCCCAACACTTTCTAGAATGCCGCTGAATATACAAACGTGTGCTGCACCCATTCACGATATCCCTGCCCATACGGGCACAGAAAAGGGGTGCTTTGCAACAGAGTTTATCAATTTCACCTCACTGGTCTTACTGAAACACTTCCTGGCAAAATGTTCCACTTTTGTGGTTGTTTCATCTGTAAAAACCACATTATGAAATGTTTCATTCGATCCAATTTATTTCAAAAGAGAATTTTATCCTTGGGCGCTGTTTTGTTTTTTTTTGATACAATAGCTTCATATCGCACTGCAATAATGCATTTGTTTGATGGAGTTTATTATTTGTTTTCAGTATACGCATTTGTCGATAAATTTTTAAAGTTTTTAAGTAGTTTTGTTTTCCATTGATCACCCCTTTTATTTAATTCAAGAGAATTTCTCTTGTCTTTACGAGTCGTCGGTGTTTTCATCAATTCACCCAAAACTGTCCAATCCTTATTCATAAGTCCCAAGAGACGTTATCACCCCTATCAACTCATAAAAGCGATTCGCCATATCAAAATTATCAATGATTTGTGCGATTGTAGAAGCATTCATTTTTTTTAATGCAGCATTGAATGAAGACCGGACAACAAAGCAATTTTCTACTTGTTGGTGAAAAATGCTACTGTGCACCTTTTCTAATGCCGAAACGGTTGGCCCATTTTTGTAACCGACTAACCGTCGGGCATAACCAGACTTTAACTGGATATCCATTAATTTCAACCACTGGTATTATTGTATTGCCTACGATGCAAAATCAGTAAGGAATGGCAAGAAAACAGTTCAAAACACTACCACCTGACTTCCGCAAGAAAGGTAAACAAACGAAAACCATCGATTGGCCACAGAAATCGTCGATGTGCAAACGATCGTTAACACATCATAACTGTGGTAACCCTGCATTGCGCGGTCAGAAAACCAGGCCTTGCAATTTGAAAGTCACAGGCACGCGACATGCAGCGCACCTGAAACAAAGTTTACGTGTGCAACTTGTTGCCATGTGCGTGCATTTGAAGTGAGGGATTACTCATTGATGTTACTTAAGAATTTTCCAACCAGTTTGTAAATTGTAGTTAGGCATAAATAACTGTATTAGCGAAGAGCCTCTTACCTCGAGTGGCTTGAATTTGATGTAATCATATCATCATAGACAGGGTTCCCCCAGTTTAAAATCTTTGAAATTCAAGGCCATTCCAGACCATTTCTTGGCAATTTTCGTGGATTTTCAAGGCCCCCATTTATGAAATTCAAGGCTTTTCAAGGCCGAGGCTGGCAAAGAACCCTAAATTATCAGACGACTAGAAACTTTCTCTTATATTTCCCTTTGTTCAGGGCTTGACAATTCAAAATTTTGGGGAACCTATTTGGAGGTTGATTGGTTACCTTCAAATTTTTGGTTTGTTGGTGTTTGTTGGTGGTGGTTAACGTCACATATTTATGCACCATGGCTAATCGTGACACAACATGGAGATGAAGTCAAGTGTAGTCAATCGTTGATCTGCATGTTGCCCATTTTCGAGGACTTTCACCCCAAGCATTGGTGACTGGGTCCTATTTTACTAGTAAAGCAGAACTGGTTTACCACAGTAAACAAGTGCTGCTTACTTCCCGGGGTTCCCACGGGGATCAAATTTTTGGTAAACCTCTTGGTTAACCATTTCACGATTTACGTTTGATATAATGAAGTTGTTGGAAAACAACCGTGTCAGTAGCAGCTGTGAACCTTAAATAACAATATTACTGTATGGGTACCATTTTTAATGAATTTGAAAGTTATATTCTTAATACTGCAATAAAGAAATTAGAATCAACTTGATAGAGATAACATGTTTTCTTTCTTATTCATTTTGTTCTCTTATTACCCCCACCCCACACCCCACCCATCTTTTCATTATAGATACAATGTTATGTTAAATAGAAGACCATTGCTTTTATTCAAAAGAATCAACAGATTGATCATTCTAAAAACAAAATATCTCATATTCTGAGTTATCTGTATGGGTACCATTTTTAATAATCAAAGATAGCAATCGCCAGCTTCGGAAGGCCGACCATGGTTTGGTCGGGTGGAGAAAATTTTTGATTTTGGCACCGAAAAGAAGCGATTTCCGTACATCTGAGGGAATTATTACGCTCCGTAACACTTCACTCAGATGCAGGGAAAGGACGTATTTTCGGATATTTAAAACTTTATACATGTAATTTAAATTTACACCCGATTCGGCAAGTTGACAACACTTAGTGACAAAGACGTGGGGGTGCAATGCAGTCGGTATCTGAATTAGGTACATGTATACTATATAATACTAACAGTCGGTTGATCTCACCTGCAATCACCAAGAGTTTGTAAACAGAGCATTGAAGAGTTTAGCAGTGAGGTAAAAAAAGTCGTCTCGTCCCAATTTCCATTTACCCAGACAATTTTGGTGTCTGGACGATTCGGACCATGTACGATTTGGACAATATTTTTTAGACGATTCGGCCCAGATCTATGGACAATTCGGACCAGATTTCTGGACGATTCGGACAAGATCATGAACTGTTTGCTATTATATGATTATGGACGATTCGGAATACGTTTACAAATGATTTGGAACAGGCATAACTGCGGAGGTTACAATATAAAGAAAAGCCAGTCTGGGGGTGGGGGGGGGGGGGACTGACCCCCCCCCCCCCCACCCCAAACTCTATTATTTCAAACAGCAGACTGTTTGAAATAATGGAGCTTGGGGTGGGGGGTGGGGGGGGGGGATTGAGAGACAGACATGTAGAATGGGATGCCAAATAATCATCGAGAAATCTGGTCCGTATCGTCGATAGATCTAAGCCGAATCATCCAATACATTCGATCATAATTCTTGAGAATCGAGGACACCAATGGGTACCCCGATGACGATTTCATCGTATCTTTAGCATAGTGTTTCCAAGATTTTTTACGAGAATAATATTTTTGTGTGCCTTGTGAATCTATTTGTTTTATATTCAGTTATGAAATCGTCACCTAATTTCGGCAGGTATACAGAATTTGGGCCCCTGAATTTGGGCGCCCAAACCGGTATACCGGTACCAAAAACGTCCTGGATATGGCCCTGCCAGGGAGGATTCGTCTTTTACTGGTGGGACAGTTCGTTCTCAGTGCAATCTTTTGTGATTATGAGTGCGGCAAAAGCTTAGGCTGAGTCTTATGAAAAACCAACAGTTGGACATTTCACTGATATAACTTTATTTGAAATCTAAAAGTTCACAGCTGCACGCACACCCACACTATCTTATTAGTCCAGGCACATTAGACATAAAAATGAGAAAGTAAGGAAAAAAATCGGAGAAAGCTGATTTTTTATGTGTTTCCGGGACACACATTGCGGATAAAGTGTGAAAAGTCCCCGCGAATCCGAGTTGAGCTTTTTTAGTTATAGCGTTTTTTTCATGAAAAAAAAAATTTTTTTTTAAAATTCGACCCAGCTCCATATTTCTCATTCTTATTCGCCTTAGTAGGGTGAGAATCATAAATATCGTGCTGAATTATATTGAGAATACATATCCCCAACAGAAAATGCCAACTTTGTACCAATCCTCACACTCAATGGTGAAATATTCACGAAAATGTACAAAATTACAAAAAAAAATTTATTGTTTTCATACACACAACGGTACACAACGTCCATTAAATCAAATCTACGACTACTTTGGGAGTTAAATTATATATCAAAAATTGCAGAAAAGCAGTGGCTTTATAATGATAGTCATTTATTCCATAATGAACTGGTGAAACGTGTTGTGAAATATTAACCATACCCCCTAAACTCAAATTCAAACGGCATCAACTTTTCTCATTCAAATACCGTATTATAGCATCGTTTCAATTTCCATGTTCGATTAAATCACATAATGTGGTGTTCGCCTACACACAAGATGCATTGGCATGTAATGTGTGCACGCCCTTGATGTGGAGATTGTGTCTTCGTCAGATAAGTTGACAAAAGTTTTCGTTAGACTCGGCGGCTTCCATATGATTATGTCATATTTAGGGGCAATTGGTTCGATCATGGCTGGTAGCGGCTTGGATGAACTTTGGGGGACTGTTTATGCTGGTGGGTCAATCCATCATTTGATCAGTGGTCATGCATATTCAAGAGCAGTTCGTGCCCATTTGCTAACACAAATTGCCATTACAAAACTTGTGTTTGAAGAAAGCCGAACACTAGATAACATAGACTGCACAGAAGTCAATGAAATATTCTGTGGACTTGCCAGAGGTGACTGTACAACAGCTGACGCTGTCAATCAAGAAAGTGTCAACCATCCACTGTCAAAATTACACGAACTGCTCCAGAATGCGTCCGTAGGACGCACAGGAAAGCTTTGGGTATAATACTACGAGCAAATAGGTCTTCTCCAGTTGTTCTTGAGAGCAGAGCGCACAGGCGACTGGGAACTCCACACATATTGTGTTCGCAATATGATTCCAGTATTTCACGCAGGTGGTGTTTTTGCATACGCAAAAAGTTCTCATCTCTATTTGCAGCAGATGAATGAGCTAACAGAAATAATGCAACAGGATGATTTGAAGTTGTTCACTGAGAAAGGTTACTTTACCATAAGGCGCTCAGATAAATTCTGGGACGGGATATATTCTGATCAGACCATAGAGCAGTGTTTAATGAGAATGTTCAAGCTCCCTGGTGGTCTCACACATGGCAGGGGAATAACCGATAGCACTGTTGCGAAATGGGTACATGGACTACCTCTTTGCCTTCCGATATGTAATGCTCTCGAAACTTTTGTTCATGTTCACACTGGTCATGGCGAACAACATCGGGATCTCCGTCAAAGTTCACAATTGACTGATGCCAATGATATCACCAAATTATTGAACTGGCTCAGAGTGCATTCCCCCTTTCAGAATAGAGATCCACTACAATTAGTCTCTATAGCGACCGGGCTTGTGGCCGACGAAACTGTGAACTGTGACCAAGTTCGCAAAATTGGTGAATGTTGCGTATCGAATGTTGTAAGCAAAACGTTCAACAGCATCAAACTACGACGTGTTGACACTGTGAAGTCTTTCGCATCGATGGCAAATAGCATCAAAGTCCGTGGAAGTAAGGTAGTGATTGACCCCACAATTCTGTTCAACCGCATCACATGTGTTATTCAGTCACAAGCAGAGATGGAAGAGTATCTCAAATATGAACTCGCCCCGAAACCACCAGCATTGTTTGATTCTGCTGGAATGAGGAAGACACAGAAAAGCACGCTCGGTAAGATCCTCAAAACATACGGTTCCGAGCAAACTAAAATCCCAGAACATTCTATGTTTGTTGTAGATGGTGGATTTTTATTGAGGGCAGTTGTATGGCCTAAACAGTTGTCATATAAGGACATATGTACATCATATTCCAATTATCTAGTGAGACATTTTGGGGCGAACGTCGTGGTTGTTTTTGATGGTTATGCTTGTACAATGTCGACAAAGGGCATGGAACAAGCCCGTAGATCTAAAGACAGGTATTCCATTGATATCAATATCTCACCCGAGTTACCAGCCACCACACCCCAATCCGATTTCCTTGCAAATGCCAAGAACAAAACCCAACTGATCGATCTTCTAATGCAGGAGCTATCTGCTATCAATATTCAGTCCAAGCAGGCTGATGCTGATGTACTGATAGCCGAAACTGCACTTGACATCGCTCAAGATGACAACAATGTTGTCGTTGTGGGAACAGACACAGACTTGTTAGTCATTCTTACCTCTCAAGTTCAACCGGGATGTAATATTCACATGATGTATTCCATTACCCCAAACTTACTAGTTTCAGTTAGTGAAATAGCAACCAAAATGGGTGACCATAGAAGCAACCTCCTTGTAGCACATTATATAAGTGGTTGTGACACTACTTCTGTACTCTTTCGAGTTGGTAAGAAGAAAGTATTCAGTACAATTGTCTCCGATGTTACTAGCGACTCACAACAGTATGTCAACACAATTTTGGCGGATGACAGTACACCAAGTGCAGTAGCCGCTGCCGGGGAACAACTTCTCCTGATCTTATACGGGAGTAAAACTGTTTCCTCTCTCGACCAATATAGATATGTCACTTACAAGCGTTATGTAGCAAAATCTAAACTGAATAAACCCATCGACCTAGCCTCACTCCCACCAAGCAGCAATGCTGCATAACAACATGTCTACAGATGTTATCTCCAGGTCCAACAATGGCTGGGCACTTCGCTTCCTCCGACGGATTGGGGGTGGTCGCTAGACAATGGACTTCTTGTACCGACTGCAGGGGGCTGCCAGAGATACAGTTGAAGGGATAATACAGAATAAACCAAAAACTTCACGTTACCCCCAGTTAGGAGCCTAACATCCCAGCATTTTACGGGGTCAAACAGTCACACTGGGTATTGTACTGATGATCACTCCGGGGGCGAACAGAGCTAGGCCCCGTATTTGGCATTCCTATGGTTTCCGTCAGCACAGCTTGCAATAAAAATTATTCAGTTTCTGCAAGGAAGATAGGAGTAGGTTGTGCGCCGTAAGAGGGTACACTAAATTCTGGACCCGGTGCACTCCCTCTCACCTTCTTCTGGAACATAGGGACACCTAGAGCTTCTAAGCCTTTTTCAATTTTTTTTAAGATGTGGTCGGAAATTAATGATTTGATTGCCAACCATTATATTTGCTACTACGACCGCCGAAACCAACAATTATATGCGAATTTAAGGAGGGCACCCCATCCTCATTTCTGCCAGATGAAACCCTCAATAATTGATGAATTATGTGGGTTTATCATTTAATTCAAGACTCAAATTATTGTTTTAACGGAGAGATGGGGGGGGGGGGGGGGGGGGGGGGGGTGGGAGCTCTCAAAATCCTATCATATATCTGCCCGATAATAGATTGTTTTGCCTCCCCCCCCCCCCCCGCCCCAACAGTGCTGACTAATATTTTTACAATAATATGATTTTAAGGGCGCTATGGTTTATTGATGGCTCTACAAAAATGTTTGACAGCCCGAGGGTTCATTAGAGGGCCGAGACGAAGTCGAGGGCCTTTAATGGCCCGTGAGATATTAACCTATCTGTAGGTCGTTAATGAACTATGGTGCCCGACAAAATCGCGTTATTACTAATACTATTATTACCACCACCACCCGGTGCCATCAGCACTGTTGTAAACGGATATAAGAAAGAATAGCTTCTAGAAGTTCTATTGCCAATTTCCACTGCAAGCAAGGGTAACACCCAATCGGTATGCGGATCACTGTGTTTAAATATTCCTAGAATTCAACATGATTTCCGACTTTGATAAAAGATATTAACAAGATTTTTCCATGGGCGGTAAGGGTAACGTTGGGTTGGTAGACAGAGTCTGAAGAACTATGTTCAAATATTATTTGGACATAACTTATTGTTTTATTAACGTCTGGCAAATTGGTAATATCCACCGGATGTTTTCTTCAATTGTTGAGTGGGGAATACAAATGTTTGAAGAGACACGAATTCGAGAAAATATGACAGTTTTTTTCTTGAATCTTCGAAGATTTCAACGCGCATTTAGATCAAGAAAAATCGAGTATTGACTGTATTCATTCAAGAGGTAGGCACGGGATTTTTTCGTTAACCAATTCGCCGTTCACCCGATTTATTTTTTGCGTAACCGATAGGCGAACGTTACGAGCGTTCGCGTGAATTGTCAAGCCCTGTTTGTTGGTAATTCTAACACTTGACATCATTTCTTGGAAAACTCTTTCTGAAAGCTATCCAAGCAATGATATCACTGATTAAAATTAGTGAGCCTGAGAAAGACATTTTCTTGTGTTTATCTTACAACTGCAGTGTAATTACCAGGTGGCACAATAGCTACGTCTCTTGTACATGTACCGCTATTCTAACTGAATACTTACTGAATGCAAATGAATTGATGTCAACCTTTCTCCCAATGAGTAAACTACATGTTACATGTAAATGACACATTTCGTAACCCACAATGTCTCCGGAAATGTCATTCGAAAAGCAAAATGTAATTCCGTCGTGGGGAAGTGTTCCTTCCAACAAGCTTGGATTAAATCAACTGCATACTTACTATAACTGGTTACTGCCTGTTCCAGTTGAATAGTATTCAGCTAAATGCAGTAAGTGTCAAAAAGTTTTTAATGTTTCATACATGGGCGAATCATCCTTAAAATCGCACATGTTAACATTTGAGGTGAATAAGACAATAACACTTTCATTTGGAAATCCAAACTTGGAATCCACCGTGATGGCGACTGCCCATGCCAGGACTTTAAGATGATGTTGTGGCAAATTCATCAGACATACATGCTTCGGAAATACTCAAATAGTTCAACTGAACAATCATCCATTTGCAATATTTTCAATATGAATAAATTATCCACGCACGTGCGCTCAGCATTCCAACAGGCAGAATTTACAATAACGAATGGAATGGTTTAACGTGCCGAAGGTGCGCAGGGACAGTATGGGGAACAAGCCCCCTTTCGACCCTCTTTACAATAAATCTTCCCATTGGCTTAAATATACACCATTGTGCTCGCCCACATCAATAGCAACCATTCACAATGCTTGATTCAAAGGATTTCGGTGTCACATCACTGTAAAGTTCAGTCAATAATGCACGCATTGGCACTGCCGCAAATACTCCAAAATATGACCGGATTAATAAACCACACAGTTACATTTGCTGTAAATGCCGTAAAATATGTTCGGATTCAATTACGCATCACAAAATTCTCAGATTTTCCAGGCTTTTCAAGGCTTCCATTGGAAATTCAAGGCTTTCAAGGCCTTGAATGACCTTTTGACGAATTCCAGGCTTTTCCAGGTTTTCAAGGCCCCGCAGGAACCCTGATAAGAGTGAATATGTACTCCTAATTTTGTGAGTATCTTTTTCTGTTCTCTGCTGAGACAAATGTCACAAACAGTTACATGCTTACATCTACATGTACCTATTTCTCGAAATGAAACTCTGGCAGGAATATGTTGTGAGTCATGAAAGGGGTGTGTTAAGAAATTATTATATGTCCCATTGTCCAAGAGGGGAGCTGCACGTTTCGTACATGGACGTTTCAGAACGTTTCGTACACAGGGTTATGACTGTCTTGAGCCAAATAAAGATAACAACCCGTGCAGGGACCATCCTACACGTGCCCCAACGTGCCATTGGCGCTAAGAAGTTGGAAAAGACTACAATTTGGCTCTAAAAAACAGACGAGTGGCGCTAAATTTGACGCGCGGATAAACTAATAGCTTCTGAAATTAACACAACTGAACTTGATCTGCACTATCAAGGTTCAAACAACTCAGACTTGGCACTGACTCGTGTCGAAGCCTATACCCGTGCTGAAGCCCACCTCCCGCTTTTTCAGATTTGTGAACCAGGGTGCCCAACTCGAGTCAAAGCCAACCCCCCAAGTTTCAAATTGGACGAAAGTTGTCAGACACAAGACGTCATTTTTGCAGGCATCAAATGGAAAAACAGGTGACTTGTTGCAACACTGTACTTACTAAATAGAACTGTAATACTGTATTATATTTTTTGGAGTTGAGATTTTTGTGTTGTTAAATTCGTCTTTTGTGTAATACATTATGTTTGTGTTCAGTGTATTAAGTCTTTCAAATGGGTGTGCAGACTGCTATCAATAGTTGTCTGAAACACGCCCACAACATATAGTTTTCACAGTGGTTGAATATCATCAGAAAGTTACTGATTGAACACTGCCACTTTCAAGCGGTGAACAACTCATTGTGAAAGAACACTGCCACTTACGAGCGGTGCACAACTCATTGTGAAAATGGGTGTTCAGAAATTAATGAGAAAGTGGTAATTAAAAATAAAAATAATTACAACTCTGGTATTTGAGAATTATATAACAATGTAACCATGGATATGATTTATGACTTATTGGTTCAATAAAACATGCTCATTTATCATTTCATCATGTCCTGCAACATGTGAAGTTATGACTTTCAGTGTAAAATCAATTTTTCGAATGGTGCCAAAGGAGGCAACTATTTTGTTATTCATATTTCGCTGTGTAAATTTTATCTGGTCTTCATATTATGATTCTTTTATTGAGTTTGTGTGAAGCTATATTTTGTTTTATTCGTAAAATTTTTTTAAAATGTACATATTTAAAAAAAACCTCTATTTTTAAACAGACAATGTTTGTCTGTTTTCAAGGGGGTGGTTTGCAGTGCTGATTGCCTACTTAACGTCCATTTCTGGCTTCGACTTTCGAGAGTAGCCTGTACAAAAAAAATGAAAACAACACCGCATGGTTTTCTGTTTGTTTTATTCATTAAATTGAGGATTAAAACCCGAAATCTGAAAAGGAAATGCATGTACAAGATAATTATGAGAATTTTTAAAGCAAATTCTATAAAATTGGTAGGTGGTTTCCAAAGAAACGTAACATACCCAGTGGATATTTACTTGCCTTATATCGCCAATTTCAGATGCATCCACGCGTCTTGCAAGCACTATTACTCGTCCCGAAGGGCCCCCCCCCCCTCCCCCCACACACACACTTTGCAATTTATCCACTACAAGCACCCCCCTGGGCTTCTGCACGAGTCAGTACGGTAATTGCACGTGCATGACATCACACGTCCGCATCATGGTTCTTTTCGAATAATACAGCGAGCGGTTTTAAACAAAGCTCAGTCACTGTTAGGATTCGTGGATTTTGTGTTGTTTTGGGTTTGTATTTTATGAAACCTCCGACCAGATGTAGTATTGTGTGTCCCGTGGGAATTTAGAGAATTGTAGGACGAAAAAATACATATTTTCCACATCAATTATTCAGCATTTTAGTGACCAGAATGTTCCCAGAGGCCACCAGAGAGCACCAAAAACTCAAAATTTTCCTGGGGGGGGAGGGAGAACCCTCCCAGGCCCCCCTCTATATGCACACCTTCGGCATGTGAGTTTCACTTTCTTTAAACTACCGGACCCACAAATTTTCCCCTAGCGGAAACCCTGTTATGCAGTCTATCAATAATGTTACATAACATTATTTTACCACAAGGGCTAATCCAGGCATTGACGACTTGGTGTGCCCCACTCCTCCCCCCCCCCCCTCATTTTTTTCCCGGGGATGGGTTGCACATTGTGTATATCTGCATCAGATGCAAGCCTGGTAATCGCATCTTTTCGGATTAAATTTCAAAATTTGGTTGACAGTGCACGCCTGCAAACTTAGGCTCAGGTGTGCCACCCCCTCCCCCACCCCACCCCAGTCCCCACAGTTTTTCATAAAGTCCTTTATCAGCCACTTACCGTAACCAACACAGCGTTCGAGGCGGTACTGGGACATAACAACTGCAGGAATGAACTCACCAGGCAGAAGCATAAAAGTGTCTGTTTTTGTTATGATGGAAAGGATTCTGATCTAAGACAGGTAATCAAATTAGCTACCGAAGAACTTGACATTGTTTCATACAATGGAAATTTCTGACAGTCACCTTAGGCGATGCCCCATATGTCTCGCCAAATTTAATTTGCTTCGTTCCAATGCTGATTTTAAATAATAAATTTTAAATAATATAAGGGATCTCAGACATTAGTATCATTTTTATTCAGTTTTGGTCATTGAAGCATTTAATGTCACGCTGGTCACCAACTCACCATTGCAGTGTCATTACGCTGAAAAGTCACAACAACAGAAGAAACCTTTTCACCTCAAGCGAAGTTTAAGATGCCAGTATTGCAGTCTCTCTGGTGGATTGCTGGTTTGGGGTTCCAGCCTTAAAACGTCCCTTGCGCAGTCACTTAACAGTGTCTTAATTTATTCTTTTTTTTCAGACGAAAGAAATATACTTGAAGTTTTATCGCTATGGACTAAAGGTCCATTATTAGTTTTGTGAGGCTTGGTAAACGGTAAACTACTGTCCTTACTATTTTCCACCCGTTTTTCATTTTCATAAAATCACTTGAAATTTGACTCCTGATTTCTGCCATTTGACTCCCAAATTTCTTAATTGGCCCCAAGACTGGCCACAACTTTTACTTCCCCAGGTCGGTCCCTGAACCTGTGAGTAAAAATAACAAATTTATTGCAATAACATATTTATATAAATACAAAAACATACTGGAATGATACAAATATAAAGTTCTACAAAGATAAGTCTGACTTTGTGCAGTGTACAAACAGAACATACTGGAAAATATTTATTATTATTATAAGTAGGCCTATGCTAAGGATGGGGCTTAGGACTTCCCAAATCGCCTCCTTAGCATAGGTGGTGTAATCCTTACATGATGTCTCAGTAAGTTGTCTTACTTAAACTAGGGGTAGGCAGATGGGGGGTCACTACTTGATGATGTACTGGGTATTTAACATTGCAGTAATAAACAAGAGATTCACTCGGAAGTGACTATACCCCCCTACGTGGCAATGACCTTGATCTGTGACCTTGACCTCCATCAAACAAACAAAAATTTGTAAAAAGTTTACTATTTGTACTTTGGTTTGTTTCTGAGTTATGGCTGAGACACGAAAATAGTGATGATTTTCAGTGTGACCTTGATCTTGACCTTATGGACCTGGCTGTGCTGTGTGTGTGACACATCCACCCGTTGTCCTTTATAACTGAGCGAAGTTAGATGATTGTAGCCCTAATAGTTTTGGAGTTATGCTTGAGACACGATTTGTGACCTTCACCTTGCAGATGCAGCAGTAACTATTATACGTGACACACCTTCTGACTGTTCTTAACATTTGTAAAAAGCTTAACAATTGTACTATGATTCGTTTCTGAGTTATGGCCGAGACACGAATATTGACCTATTTTTAGTGTGACCTTGACTTTGAAGGTACGAACCTGGCTATGGCGAGTGACACATCCTCCCATGGTCCTTTATAATTGTGTAAAGTTTGATGACTGTGGCCATAACAGTTTTCGAGTTATTGGCACAGACACACACACACACGGACGGGCACACGCACACCTCAATCACTTTGTATACGCCCGTGTACAAAACAACACTAATCTGTCAGAGAGCTCCTTGTCTGACATTGACCATTGAAAAGCAAATTTTAAAATGCAAGATTTTAAAACGGGTTTTTTATGACATACATTCATACTTTTAAACAGTTCAATAACATTAAAACATATTTTTTCTGAAACACATTGATGAAGAACCAAGCAGTCAATTTATTTTGGAAGCACCATTACTTGCATGGAGAGATTTTTTCAGCGCTATAATCTGCAATTAACAACACCTCATCAAAGAGAAGAATGTCAAATTTGTCTGTAGAAGATTATGTTACATTGACAGGCACATGCTCACTGCTGCTCACACAGAAAACAATCTGCAGTGCTCTCAACTGTTGGCAGTTTGTAACAAACATTTATCCTCGACTTGACAGCCCAAGCGACTGAAATAACTGTTCATTGAACATTCTAACACCTTAACCCTTTCATGTTACATCGAGAACTCATCATTGTACTTGTAAATCGACAAATGTTTGGCAGCTTTGACAATGCTTGTGTCAGCAAAAGAATTCTAACATCTCGCTGTCAAATACTATTTATTTTCCCGATGCTATTCCATAAACTATAGGTATAGGCGCTGGACTCCTGATTGCCAGGTGATGTTGCCGAGGGTTTGAATCCCGGCGGGGGATCAGAAACCAACATTAAAAATTCCTCTAAAACATGACTGTGTCATTTGAAAAAACACACACAAGCCCGTGCCAGTCCTCGTCAGAGGCCATCCACAGCACTTTCGTTGTACTGTAGCCAGCGCGTTCCACACTTTCATGCTGCTGTCGAAAGGAAGATGAACCAAGTAATCATAAGGACTTCATCTAAAAAGCTAGATTCCAGTCATCGTTTTTTACGGTGTGTGCAATGGTCTAGTGGTTTAGCCGGTCATAAGGGCGGAAGCTTGATATATATTCCTAATTTCGAGTTTTGAGTTCCCATAAAAACTTGATGGGAACTTTTTCTACAGGATTGAATGGGAAGAATCTGAATGTGGAGGGGTACCCACTACGTTCAGATCGCTGAACTACTAGAAATCTAGCTAATACTAATGCAGCCAATGTAAAATACCAATTAGAATTACCAAGCTACCTACTAAATACAGAGGGGAAGGTTTTTCAGCGAAAGCCATTACTGTAGCACTGATAATTCTCAAATATGGCATTAACCCTTTACCCAACAAATCGCTCGCATCCGCCCGCATGATATGCAAATTCAGCAGCTGAAAAAATATATTTCGAAAAATTTCAGCAAAACCATATCATGTTAGAGTGTTCAGTCGTGTGACGTCATCGCGTAGTCACTGTGAAAATTTCCAATTTTTCAACTTCAATTGCTTGTAAAAAAATAAATAAAAATTGTTGATGGTCACAAAGCAACACGTTTGATAATAAAATATCCATGAACAAGTGGGTCTACAAGAAATTCTATAATTGTAAGTATTTTCGTTTTGCGAGACGTTTAAACTCGACGAGTCGACATTTTCTCGCATTTCGCATTTCTGACCCGCGTTTTTTGTAAACAACGGATTTACCCCTCTCGTGCTTACGACGATTTCCGCTGGAGGATACGTCATATAGAATTAAATGAGGCACACAATGGGATTCCTGAGACTTTGCTCTTTATCACAGGCTACTGTACTTTTCGAATCGTCAATTTTTTACCATTTTTCGGACGCAATAAAGTTTTGGGAACGATTTTTCCACGTCAAAAAAAATATTTATCAAAAAGTACGGTACCTGGTAATGATATTTCGAATACGTTCTTTTCATTTATGAAGGTTTTAAAGTGATACACCCAAGCACCTCCAGCGGAAACCAGGCCTGGCGTTTTCAGGCGCGCGATTTTTTCGCGCGCCTTAACGTGCGCCTAGAACCATTAAGGTCCGCGAAATTTCGCTCTCCTGGCTGCACAAAGATAAGTATAACACTTTTGAAAAACGCAGCTTCAAAATTGAAGGATGCGTATTTATGCTTGCGTGTCATAGCGCAGGGAAAATCAGAAGGTTATCTCATTTTTTGGTTTTCATTTCAGTGGTTTTGCACCTATTTTTCTGTTATGTAAACTGTAAAACACACGACCGTGGAATAATTCAGGTGACCCTCACAAGTTCAGGATCATAAATGGCTGTTATTTTGTCTCTACCGCTCAGACAGTAGTGTTCCTAACGGTCCTAACCGTGTTGAATTTACAACGACGCTATGACCAAGTTCAACAATAATAAGCAAATTCGGAACATCACCTGGACACGTGTATATAGCGAATCAATTCTGACAGGTTTCGGAGAGATAGCACTGCATTTCTCCAACACAAGACAGGAACCTTATTGATTGAGAGGTCAATGACTTCACGCGATTCACGTGTTTGAATATCAAATTCACTGTATGAAGGAACGTGTACGTTTATTTATACAAATTACGTCATACTTGGTTTCACTGTAATCAGTCAACAACAAAAAAAAAAAAAAAAAAAAAAAAAAAAAAAAAACGCACAACGTTTGTCGAGCACATTGATATATGGGGTTGTGAAGCTGAACATTGTTTTAAATTACTTTAGAATATTATTACTTTAGTCCCGTTTTTCCTTTGATGCTACATTAATCGTTGCAAATTCCTATTTCCAATGAGTGTTAGCGTAACAGACTTACAGTGTTTTTTTCTTTCGCAATGGATATACCTAAAATTAAAGGAAATCAAGTTCAATTAAAAACCTATCGAAAATGGAATACAGGTGGTGTGATAGACTGTGAAACTTCCATTTCCAATGGAATAGAATATGTCACCAAAATTTGGTGTACAGTTTGCGCCAGACATGTCGGAAGACTTAGAGCGGATGTACGTGTTCGTGGGCAGGCGAAAAGGGATCTAGAAATCTACTCAAATGGAACAACGTATGTCAAGAGAGACTCGGTTTTCAGGCATCTAAATTCGCTCTCTCATGGATTTGCTTTGGAATACGACAGGGCTGCCGAAAGTGTCACTGAAAATACTCCTGATGACTCAAGTAATGCTCCAAGCACAAGTTCGGGATGTGCGAAAAAACCGTCAACGGTTCCACTACGGAACATTAAGAGTGCCCTACTGTCGGCTTCAAGGGAGCCCTATAAGAAACTCATGACAGATGCCTATATTATGGCAGTTGATGGTCAGCCGCTCACAAGCTTCAGAACTATAGTTCGCGCCCAGAAAGCAATTGGCGTGCGACTTATAAAAGGGACTGACAGTCACAGATCAGCAAGGCAATTTGTCTATGCAATATCAAATGCAATCCGTCAAAAGATCAAATCACTTCTATTGTCTGCCAAAGGTTTCTCATTACTAAGCGATGGGTCTCAGGCGAGAAAAACTGGGAGTGAGAAGGAACTCGTACTGGTCCGTATTGTGAAAGATGGCATGCCCACATACTACATAGTTGCCTTACAGGACATTGACGAATATGGCGACGCGACAGCAGAGAATGTTAAGAGTGCCCTGGATGACGCATTCCTGAAAAAGCTTGATCTTGAACGGGATAAGTTTATTTCTCTCATGGTGGCAGCTACAGCTGATGGCGCCTCAGTAAACACTGGGGCATATAAAGGGGTTCTTGTTCGTTTGAGGAATGATTCAAGGGCGTGGTTGCTTACTGTTCATTGTATAGCTCATCGAGCCGAGCTCGGTATTAAGGATAGCATTTGCAAGGAAACAGCCTTTGACAATGTAACTGAGTTTTTACAAGCACTTTACACATTTGCGAAGCATAGTGGAAAGTTTAAGAACCACTTTCGAAGTACTGCACGCACGTTGAACTGTCAGGTTTACAGCTTCCAAAAAATTAAGGGGACACGGTTCATTTCCCACCACTACCGTGGCATCGATAACTTGTTGAAAAACTGGGCTGTTCTTTTACAGACTCTTGAAAACTCTATTGCCAGTCAATCATTTTCCAAAGTTAATGCTAAATTACAAGGATTTCTCAAAAAGCTACGTGATGTTAAATTTTTGACAACCTGTATTCTTTATCGCTCTATTGTACAAAAACTTTCACTGATGTCCAAAGCATTTGAAAAAGAAAACATTTTGGTTTGCAACGTGAAATACACACTTGAAAAGACATTTATGCAGCTTAATGCGCTTGCGGAATCACCTGTGAATGCGACTGACATGTTATCTGATGTGAACATGGAATACAAACAGGACAGTAACTCCATGACCGCTCAAGTACCTAAACATGGACACATGCGCAGAAAGAAACAAAACCGAGAGTTTATGACATTGGAATTGAACAATCTCACTAACTCTGATTGCATTTCTGATATGAAACACGTCGCGTCTATCAAAGATCGTGTTATTCCCGAACTGACAGAGTGTCTTGAAAATCGTTTCAAAAATGAACTTGAGAAATCGGACAAACCTGACATTGAAGCTCTGTATGCGGACATGCGTCTAGTCACAGACCCAGCAAATTGGGTAGATACAAAGAAAGAAGTGGATGCGCTAATTAACATATCTGTTTGCTTCCATACTACACTTAATCATCCAGGTATTGATGGGCCATCTTCCTTTGATAAATCTCATTTGAAAAGTGAATGGAACGATTTGAAACTAATTGTAAGGCACAATTACAATGGTGTGAAAGCTACAAAGTTGTGGCAAAAAATATTGCTTTATCGGCGTCAGGAATTGCCAAATGTGTGTGCAGTGGTTGAACTACTCCTGTGCATCGGGATGAGTAACTGTACTGTGGAGCGTGGCTTTAGTGTTCTCACGGGTATGCTTACTGACCGCAGACTAAGTATGAATCACAACACTATCGAGAGTTTGCTGCTTATTAAAGGAAACGACCCCAACTGGACAGATGCGGAACGGGAGGAAATAATTGACAAGGCTGTAGACACTTATATATCCTCAAAGAGGAAGACTCAGTTGGAGACTGACACTGTCAATCAGTTGCATTTTTGCAGAAAACGTAAGCTATCAGCAAGTGATTCTGATAGCAGTATTGAGTCTGATGATGGTGATATTTGTGAGGACTCCAGCGAAACCGACGAATCCGTTTACACAACTGATTCTGATCAGCCTATGGACTTGAGTGATGATGATCAGTGATGTATGACACGAGTAACATGCTGCAGGGATGACTACTACATACTATATACCGCATGTTTCCTTATCAACATTGTCTGCCATGAAGGATCTTCCAAACATCTGACCAATTTAACAGCTTCTTAATTTTTTTTCTTCTTTTCTGTTTTTCGACGAAATGTGAGATACACAGTTTATTACAAAATGTGACATTACATAATAAATCATTTTATATCTTCTCAAATGCCCTCGCTTCTTGCCTGTGCCATCAGTATTAACTTATGTCGACCATCATACTAGTGAGTTCATCTGCTCTTACCGTAACCATTCTGCATTTAGTGCAACAACTTACGATTTCACTTTCTGGGAAGGCACAGAACACTTTGCCTGCACTGGTGTAAAACAATATTAAAGAATAATATTGTACTCCAGTGCAGGCAAAGTGTCTGCAGAAAATCTAATGGTTAACCTGAAATAACATTTAATCATTATCAATATCACTGTCAAATATTATTTTCCATGCTTCATGGAGGATATCGTAACCTCACCACAAAACAGAGTTTATTACTTCCTCAGTTCCTGGGGTGACAACGTACGCGCTTTGGCTTGGGACAATTATCATTCGCAGGTTAAGTTGCTCAAAATCTCAATTTATTCTGGTGGTTACAGTTACTGTATCTCAACGCCATCTTTCGTCAGTGACACGAGGCATCACTGAACAGCATAACAGAGGCTATTTATAAACCTCTGTCGCGTTTACTTTCACTTTCGGTTGTCATGATATTAGATTATCAATCTGATTTTTTTGTGAATTTCCGTGCATATTCGAAACATCACCATCACCTGCCCACAAGAATTATTTGATTGGTTTCATTTTTCACCGGGTATGTACAGTTTCTATTACTATTCAAACATTGCCCCATTTCAAAACCAACTTATATTTCCATTAAACAACATCAGATAATCAAAGAACTTAAATTAAGTGATAACCACGTGGAGTGACGGTATTCTCTCAACACAAATTCGAAAGGCATAACTATTGACGTACAATTCCAGAAAGCCGCCCTCGTCTAAGAGTGTTCACATTTTTTTTATTTACCGCATCAAGAGTAATTTCGAATGCGATGAATAAAAAAATAATTTGAAGATAAAAAAGTGTGTTATCCCAGGACCATTTAGAAAATCTTAAATTGGCATCATGTACTGTACAGCAGCAGCTGGCTCAGGTGCAATGAACTGAAATTCAAAATTTATCTGATGGGATGAACTTGAAGGGAATGAAGTATAAACAACGACTTCAACACAGTATTGAGTAACCTTCGAAGTAACATTATTTATTACAACTATCCAAATTACGCAATGCAACTTTGTGAGTAGAGCATGTCTGGTCACAGTGTTGAACTGCATTCATATGATATATCATGGTTCAACTCGAACTGCCTTCCGTGTCAAAAAAAATTAGGAGAGCCATTGGCTCTCCTAGATCATTTCAGGAGAGCGATTTTTAGCCCTCCTAAATTTTTCAGAATGCCAGGCCTGGGAAACTCCGCCAAAAATTGTTGCTACTTTCGGATTGACCCACTTTTACGTCACGCGGAGGTTCTTGTGTACAAATTTCATCAGGGAAAGACCGTTTGACGTCTTCGGGTTATGATTGCAAGATAAAATTATCAACATGCACGCAGTTTGGATACACGTTTTTCTTTGAATATAAAATTAAATCAGTAAATAGTTAATGACTTTAATTCATTTTAAAGATATATTTTAAGGAAAAAATGAGACAGACTAGAAGGTGAAACTCGTGTCGTTTTTGATCAGTCTCCGAGTCCGATCAAACAACACGCAGTCTCCAAGCGTTTTCTCAGACTCAATTTCAGTTTTCAGGCGACCAGGTAAACAGGCCAGCAAATTATAACGACGCAACAAAAGTTATTAATTGCATAAATTTGATACCAGGCAGTTTTACATCCACTGATACTGAATTCATCTTTAATCTGGTCCCACACGTTTTTACATAAAGTTTAACAAATAGTCGGTATCTGGAAAACTTGTGATGGAATCAAAATGCCGCACTATTAAAAATTGCAGAAAAGACCACATAAAATTAAGCAAAAACTTTTTAACATTCTAATGTACTTAAAAATACAACCATAGATTTGGGTTCATAGGGAAGTTGGGGATGCACCCCAAACCTTTTCCAACCCACATGGAACTGGGGTGGGGGGGGGGGTTGAATGAGTATAGTTGTTGTGCTCCCCCCCCCCCCCAAAAAAAAAAAAAATCAACCATATGGAGCATTTGTAGGCCTTCTTGCAAATACAACCAGTGGTATGGTTATTTTGGAGGTGGTGTGTGGGTATCTGATGCCCCACCCAAATCCCATCACAGATTCCTGAGTATGAAAGTTCTGAAGCTTAAAAATGGTAAAAAGGTCAGAAATTTTTACTAACTCTGAAAAATTGGAAAACAATCTTCTCTCACTATAAAAATTGGAAAACAATCTTTTCTCACTGATAACAATTCAACATGATTTGGAAATAGTCAAACACAACAAGAAGAAATGCAGTCAGAAATTCACACTTCCAAGACCATGAGAAATATTGGAAAGGGGTAATAGCATTCACCTTGCTTTCCAATTGTTAATTGTAAATACTGAGAGCACTGTTAGAAAATCTCGGGGGGGGGGGGGGGGGGGGGGGGGGGGGGGGGGCTAATAAGGAATAAACTGAAATTACACAAGGCCATAAAAAATATAAGGGGTAGTGGCAGGTAACTAGATTTTGGGTGAATAGTAATTACTGTGAACACTAACTGGAAAAATATTGGCTGTGTGTGTGGGGAGGGGGGGGGGGGGGTGCTGAAATTTTGCAGGACCATAACAAATATAAGTGAAAAGAATGTTATGAGGGTGGGCAACAGGACTTTCACCAAATTGTAATTATTAGTGTCATAAGTAGAAAATTCTAGGGCTGTGGTGGGGCTGGATATTTCCTGTGGCTTCTGTCTAAATCCTCCTAACCAGGTCCCTGAGTGAAATCAAAGAACAGCAGTCTTGAGTTTATTCAATTATTGCGGGTACCGTTTTTCAAGGAAGTATAATAAATGTAAATTTTTCAGCTCATAGACCTCTTGCACCCCAGCTGTTTTGCACTGTAACTTTTTTTTGTTTTCTGTTCTCAAAAGGTGCATAATTGTCGTAAGCGTTTTGTGGTTTAATGGTGATCCACTCTCTCCAGGCTGTATCTCTTCTCCAACTACATGCTTCTCTAATTCCTTACTGGTTAGTCTCAAAACTTGAATATGAACAAGCCTTCAGCTTGTCATGATCTCTCGGTAGGTTACAGTTTGGGGGGGGGGGGGGGGGGTGTGCTGATAAAGTTGGTGACTGGTGAGGATGATCTTCATCCCATATTCTAATTCTCTATGTATTTTCATTCACTGACCATTGTCCTCATGTTTCTTTACTGTGAATTATGTGAGAGGAGGTATACTCCTGTCATCTAAATATAGTATGGTGAGGATTCATAGTAAAGGGTGGAAAATTTGGTAAAATGAAATGATACTATGGGTTGGAATAATAGTACAGGGTGGAATATTTTTGCCTAATACTGAAGTTTCAAACTGAGTTTATAATACTTCAAAGTGCCACATCTTGGATAAATAACCTCAAAATTCTAAAATAACTCCCAACTTTCAACAGCTATGGAAACATTTTAAGAATTTAGTCCAAACTCCAAAATAGTGTATCCTAATGATTAGCTCACAGTCCAACCTAGTGAAAATGAATAAAAATAGGGGCTCAAATTTGAATAATATGAAGTAGAAAATATAAAAAAAAATATATGAATATTACAGGTAGGATTATGTGGAACACAAGTGCAGGAATCAAATACTTTTTTCCTGACTGATGCTACATTTCATTCTTCAGTTGTCTTTTTCACTCAAAGATTTATTGTCAATCCCAGCCAGTGGCCTCTTGGATTTTGCACTGCTGATCAAAGCTGTAAAACTTTTCTTATACAATGAGTGTTACACATTTCAAGCAGCACACTACTCTTGTACACATGGTCTGTCCAGCTAGCTGAATGAAAGCTGGCTAGCTTTCAGAGTGGCCTTTTGGTAGTCTTAGTCGAAAGCATTCAACATTCTTTTCCCCACCGTGCTGCTTGAGTTACACGGGAAATTAGAAGAAAAAATAGTTGTTGGTTTTAGCAATGAATAATAGTAAAAAATCAAACTGAAATGAATAAATATGCATATTTATTTAAATTATTAAAAAATTAAAATAAGTTAATTATATTTTATCACCTCATGAAGTTGGAGACCATTAGTTCAATACAAGAGGGTTTAGATTTTATTCTCACAATGCTGACTGACATTGACCGAGAAGCGAGACAAAATGATGGATTGAGATAAGAATGAATATTTTGAAATACATAACATCACTGAATAAATTTGCATATTTAATTAGTTTTAAATTTTATTAGAACCTGAATTGGGCTTCTGTGAACTTTGTCTTCAAGGTAATATTGGAATCAGTTTGTTAGTAGACACATGTTTTCTTAGTTAGCTTTAGTTTGGTTGTATATTCAAACAGTTACATACATTTTCTTATTTTTCCAAAGAAGTGGGCATGGCCTAAATATTTTAATTGTGCTGCTATTTATAGTTATATCTAGCTGGTGGCATGCCGACATGTTTCAGGGCTTCAAAATGTTGTGGATTCATTACTTATGTCATTTTGTGGTCAGTTGTGCTTGTCAGTGTTCAGTTCATTCCTTAATAGTGGAATTTTAAAAAGTGGGCGGGGTTTAAATATGCAAATTAAGAAATTTTAGCTGTTCTTTAAAATCAGATATGGTTACAAAACAAACTGTCCGTGTTAGGCAAGTTGCTGCAATACTCCTGTGATGTAATTCCAGGTCTAGTAGGAAAAATGTGGGAATATTCTCTAAATAAAGAGAAAAATTAACATTTTTATGCAAATTATATGCAAATTAACTTGAAGACGGTTCGGTCATGTTAAAAAATTTTAAAGTTAACTTCTGGGCCAACGTATGGCCCATGACTGTGTGAAATCTCAAGGCTCTGTGATTACTGCTTTCATTTTTATGAGTGTTAATGTCTTTATTTACATGAAAAAAATGTGCTAAAATCACCACTTTTGGGGGCGTTTTGGGTTCTGGGATTTATACTGAAAGCACTATGGCCCAGTGACTAAATTTTCGACAAATTTTGAAACTTCTAATGACCATAACTCGAAAACTACATGGAATATTTAGATTCTGTAAAAAGATTTCTTTTTCTCACCATATGAGGAATATTTTCCAATCAGTTTTATCACAAAAAAACCATTATGGAATTTTCATGTAAAATCCCTAATCATGTGACCCTTCTTTGGAAAGAGCTCGTTGAGCTCGTTCCAAAGAGGGATCACATGATATGGTTTTGTTGAGAGTTTGTGAAAAAATTTAAGAAATATTTAAAAAATAAATTTTGAAATCGTCTGCGTTGGGTAAAGGGTTAAAACCATGCACATACTACTTAAATCTATTCATATACTCAAAATACACAAGTCAACCCAAAACAATTTTCAGAGTTTTCAACCCCATGCCCACCCCAATTTTCCTTCACCTCGGTATTTAGTATGACCGTTAAATTACAACTGAGAAAGCACAAACAAAATATTTCACATCATCGAACGACTCAGCACAAGCCAGCATACCGGATTTGAAAGACCAAGTTGAGCTAATATTCGCTTGTTGTCCTGAAGATTTTTTATTCTCAATTTTTCGTACTCCGAAGACATTTTGTGTTTTCGTCACAGCCTTCAAATCTTCTCAAAAACAACGTGGAAATTTCCCGCGAAATGAACAAACCGCGACCACGTGCTCATCACGTGATTTTCCTCACATGGGTCCTACTAAATAAAGTAAGTAGAATTATCTTAACTGATTATAAAGTCCAAGATTTCCTCAATATGAAACACCGACAATTATTAGCGAACTGGGTCACATTCTGCCTAAGAATGGGGTTGCAAAAAACTGGAAGAGGGTTTTCTCTGCCTCTGGAACATTCGGTCTCGGGAACATTCGACCCCGGGAACATAATAATAACTCTTTGGCCAGCCGCTGATTTGTCGCGGTCCTCATAAGAGAAGGCCATCATTCCCCCTGCACTCCACCCCCTCTTCCCCTCCTCTCCTCCCAGCATTCAGATATAAACTGCTTAATAGTGTCCCTCATTTCCTCTTTTTCAATTTCTTCAATAAGCATTCCTACCCTCTCCCTCGTGTCCCCGTTCAGCCATCTATCCTTTGTTTCTTCACCCCACTTCTGCATTATTCTTCCAGTAAATTTTATTCTATGAGGTATATACTGTGGGCATTCCAAGAGAAAATGTTCCAGGGTCTCCACTACTCCAGAGTGGCACATTTGGCATCCCTTTTCTCCATCTCTCCCATTTTTTCCCCGAAGCTCCAGTGATCTTGATCTCAGTTTGAACAGCAGTGACCCTCCAAAGGTGCCATCGAGGTACTTCTCAAAAGCTGGCTTTTCTTTATATTGTAACCCCTGCAGTGATCTTTTCACGCTAACCCCTGCTCGCCAGTTTCGATTGCAATCTTCCATGACTCTCTCTTTGACAAACCTTTTGCCTTCTTTCATTCCTACTTCTATGCTTGTGACCTCTATAGAGTAATTGTCCATTAGTTCCCTCACATGTTTTGACCACCCCGTATCTATATTAGAATTCCAAATGGTATCGAGCATCAATTTGCACCACCGGTCGTCAGGCAGGTTTCTCAAGTAGTTAAAGTAACACAGTTTTCCCAAATCTACCCTGTCCTTGATTTTCATCCACCCAAGCTCCCCCCTTACTGCTTCCAAAGCTGCAGCATTACTCGACCCTGTTATCCATCTGCCGGCATCATTCTGAGTACTTTCCAACTTCTTAATAGCGGTTTGGTTTAATGGAATCACGTCCGTGCCATACGTTATACTTGGTAAACCCACCCTCTCCCACAGTGTTTTCCCCACAAAGACCTTGTTGAAACTATTTTTCCCTAAAAGTTTTAGTTGGTTCAGAATTCTTTTCCCCTTCAGAATCAGTTTGGCTGAGTAATTTCTGTACACCCCTCTTCCCGTTATATGTATGCTTACCCCTAGATACTCATACTCTCCCGTTTCTCCTACAGTGATTTGTTTGCTTTCCCCTTCGGGGATTGAGAACTCCCCCACTCTCCATCTCTTCGTCATATCTACCTTGCGTCCAACGGGTATTACCTTGCTTTTATTTTCATTTAGTTCGAGCCGCCAAGTGTTCCCATATCTACCAACAATTTCCAGCAATTTCTCTAGCCCCTGTTCAGTTCTAGATATTAACACCATGTCGTCCGCAAAGAATAAGCCTGGTACCTTTATGTCTCCAACATTTACCCCCTCCGCACTCTGAATTAGTTCGTCCCCTAAATCTTTAACATACAATGCAAACAAAATCGGTGAAAAGATACACCCCTGCTTGAGGCCTATATCCATAGGGACTCGTTTTGTAGTGATACTCCCTAGACTGAGTTGGCTTTGCACATCTGTATACAGTGCTTTCATGATTCCCACAAAGTCACCCCCCAGTCCGATGCCCTCGAGCTTTCGCCACATACCTTCCCTCCACACTCGGTCGTACGCTTTTTTCACATCTAGAAATGCCAGAAACATCTTTTTCTTTTCAGCCTTTGTTGATTCTATCAGTTGGGTGAGTGTAAACAGGTGATCAGTGACTCTTCGACCTTTCCTGAAACCATTTTGAATTTCTCCTAAAAAACCTTTCTCTTCAATAACTTCCTCAAGTCTACCGTATATGACCTTACAGAATACTTTTCCGATGTTACTACTAACTGATATCCCCCTATAGTTATCTAGAACTTCCTTATTCCCCTTTTTGTGTATGAACGACACCTTACTTTCCCTCCACTCTCTGGGGACCTTTTGCTTTCGCCTCCGTTTTAAACTAAGGAGACAAAGAGAGACGCGGTTTAAGATGAGTTTAAACACCTTTATTACAACCAAAAACAAAAATAAGTACAGTGTAATATACAATATAAAATACATTGACATATATATTGACAAATACAAAATACAATCACTCTTTATATAATTGGCACATTGAGGATGAAATTTTAAATTGAAATGAACGTTTAACGAACAGAATGTTTTTTTTTTGTGTTGTTTTCCGCCGACAAGCCAAAATGCCAATTAACACTGACGTGACGGCAGATTCTTTTTTTCTACCGACGTGGCATGACCCAAGCTACAATAGCAATAAATTTTCTTATCATCTCAGGCGGCAAGGTGTTATAATTCTTTCTTTTTTCTTTTTGTTGCCTAATTATTAACTTACACCTTGGCTAATTATTAACTGGTTTCCCTGGTTGGAGATTATCATCTTTTTTTATTGTCGTAAACGTATTGTTGATGACAAAGTGTGTATATTGTAACTGAATTTTTTTATTGTCTTGAACTTATTGTTGATCACAAAGGGTGTGCATAAATCTATTGTGCTGTAACTGTAATGTCATCTGTTACACCCTTCCCGTGTCTCTTTGATGGGTATATGGAAAAAAACCATAGAAAAAAAACCTAATAGAAAAAAAACCTAGGAAAAAAGCCCCTGAGAAAAAAAAAAACCCATTGAAAAAATGATGATGTCTGAGAAAAAAAACAACCCAAGAGAAAAAAACCCACAACCCAATTCATTCATTTTTCATATTATATTTGTTGATTGTTGGACATTAATAAAGGTTGTCTGTCTTATAGGGAAGGGAACAGATGGGCAGGTGGGAGGAAATGTAGGAACAGGACAGTGAGAGCAAGAGGGAAGGGTAGTGAGTACTAATGTGTGTCTTTATGACTGTCTGCCTTGCCGGTATTGACAATTTTTAAATTCTATATTTTCAGATGGACGCACCAACAGTTGTGACAGCTCACAGCCATGGGTCTGATAATGCAGCTGTTGAAGCAGCCAAGATACACACAGAACTAAAAGCACGGGCTTCTGTTTCTCGTGCAATTAATTCCATCAGATATACGTTTGATGAACATGTTAAAACACAGGGGTGCTACTACCACCTCACACAGGTCACATGGCGCTAAGTTCAGGAGATGGGGCTCCGTGAGGTCTATAGGGAGAACAATGAGGTTAAACATTGGTGTGGAATAATTGATGCGTTAGCATTTTTACCGGTGAGTGATGTGAAGGATGGCATGTCATGTGTTAAAGACAACTGTCCAGATGTGTTGGGTGACTTGGTGGCATATTTTTACTCAACTTATGTATCAGGAGGTTATAGAACAGTCACTAATTCTACTTCAACGGTTAACTTTCGTCGTCTGCCGCCTCTCTTTCCCATCAACATCTGGAATATACATCATGAGGCAGCACTCAATGATGAACCGAGGACAAACAATATTTGTGAGGGGTGGAACAACAATTTTCAGCAATTGATAGGACACAAAAACCACTCCATTTGGAAGGTATTACTGGCTTTCCAACAAGACAATTCCAATGCAAGGGATGCACTTCACTAATGTTTCATAGGTGAACCACCTAGTAAACGTGCACTAAAGGGAGTGTCAAATTGCAAGATAGACTTTAAAAATTATGTGTAGCATATAACAATGGACAGAAAACTATTCCAGATTTTCTAAAGGGTATAGGTTACAACATTAGGTTCTAAAGATCAAAGTATAGCTATAAATTTCTACTAAGTGATACAGATCCAATGAAGTCTATATTCATAAGGTAAATAAAATAGATCTGGGAGGTTACTGTCTTAACTAAAACATACAAATGTGGATATCATTAGAATCGGCTTATTGAGCCGGTTCTAATGACAACCGCATTTGTATAGTTTTGTTAGAAAATATTAAAAAAGGTCAAGTTATTGGTAGTTCTACTGTTAGTGTAAACTGTAAACTTCTTCGTTCACTGTAATAGTTATGGTATGATGCTAAAATTGGTAGTCATGGTATAAATATATATAAATATCTTGGCACTTTCTCATGAAAACCATAGAAATATGGGTATCATTGGAACCATATAATTGAACTGGTTCCAATGATATGCAAATTTCTATGTTTCTATGAATTTAGTTTATTAATACTCATAAATGTTTTGCTGACTTTAACACCAGTTGGGTTTTTTTCTCAGGTGCTTTTTTCCTATAGGTTTTTTTATGTTGGGTTTTTTTTCTCAGGGGCCTTTTTCCTAGGTTTTTTTTTTCTATGGGAAATTTCTTTTCCTACCTTCCTTTGATGAGATCCCTGTGCCTGACTCTTCTCAATATTCCTGATCATCACGTGCCCCCACCTCCGTGAGAACACATGGGAACCCCGGGAAGTCCCTTCAAATATCCCCCCCCCCCCCCACCCCACACACACACACACTATCCAAACTTCGGCGAAGTGTCCAATATTCCGGTGAAATGTCCAAAATCCCGGCGAATTGTCTTAAAAGTTCCGGCGAACTGTCCAAACTTTCGGCAAATTGTCCAAACTTCCGGCGAATTGTCTCGAAAATTCCGGCGAACTGTCCAAAGTTTCGGCGAACTGTCTTTCGGCAAACTGTCTTTGCGGCGAAAAGTCCAGTCCCCGGAAAGACAGTTCGCCGGAAAAGACATTTCGCCGGAACTTAAATTTTTAAAATTGGACAGTTCGCCGAAAAGATTTTAGAATTTTAAAAACCACTTACCCATTTTTTAAAATCCGTTTAACAGGTCAAAACCGGTCCATTGAGGATGAAATTTTAAATTGAAATGAACGTTTACGAACAGAATGTTTTTTTATGTTTTTTTTTCCGCCGACAAGCCAAAATGCCAATTAACACTGACGGCAGATTCTTTTTTCTACCGACATGCTATGACCCAGAGCTACAACAGCAATAAATTTTCTTATCATCTCAGGCGGCAAGGTGTTATAATTCTTTCTTTTTGTTGCCTAATTATTAACTTACACCTTGGCTAATTATTAACTGGTTTCCCTGGTTGGGGATTATCATCTTTTTATTATCGTAAACGTATTGTTGATGACAAAGTGTGAAATGTCCAAAATCCCGGCGAATTGTCTTAAAAGTTCCTGCGAACTGTCCAAACTTTCGGTGAATTGTCCAAACTTCCGGCGAAGTGTCCAAAATTCCGGCGAATTGTCTTGAAAATTCCGGCGAACTGTCCAAAGTTTCGGCGAACTGTCTTTCCGGCGAAAAGTCCAGTCCCCAATCTCAGCCTCGCCCAATAAAGTAGGTGTCAGCAAGTAGGCAAACGAGCAGGATTGATGTTGGACTCGCAGATGAAATGGTTTCGCGCGCCGAAGGCGCGCAGGGGCGATGTGGGGCAAACCCCTTCGACTGTTTTTAACTGTATAAGATCGTTTCTAGCTACATGTCCATGCGCGTTGAAGGAGGAAAAAGGTCGGGTACTCGACAGATGTCCAGGATTAGGTGATCTAGGGAGTTGTGGCTCGTCTTTTTGATGGTCGTTGGTCTGAACCCTCGGGTGAGGACCAGGGTGAAGGGGGTCCTCTCGCAAAGGTGCTACTTCTCCCCGAGGGTGCTTTAATGGTATTTTCAGGCAAGTAAAGTCTATCACTTATAGGGTAGTCATGTTGTGGTGGTGGGCCATCATTGGCAAGTATAGTCTGCCCCAGGCGGTCGATGGGTACTGGAGTTAGTTTAAACAATATTTATGTCAAAGGTTTCCAAAGTGATACATATCTTACAATATCATTAAGTGTGGATTCGCACAGTAAACTGTTAGCTTATCCGTGCATAGTCGTTTCCACTCATGGCATAGTTAACAGGTAGCAAATGAGAAGACAGTGAGAAGGCGTGTACAGCAAGATACCTGTTCACACAGTTTTTAGTATTTTTTACGCAAAGAAAGTAAAAATGAAGAAAGTAACATAAGATGATACAAGTAGGTTTAATTTATCTAATTGATAGAAGGGAAGAAGGGTAGAACAGTTTTCAGGAAGAAAAAGAATAAGGAGCCACCAGCCAGAACGGAACAGTCTCCATGTTGTACCGTCAATCAGTTACACGTACGAGTTCTATCTGTGCGAGGGGATACCGACCGTTAGAACCTGAACGTTATTGTGTTGTGCATGTCAGTAGTTGGGGGAGGCATTATAGCCCCAAGCATTTTTAACACTGAATTTCCCATAGGGTCCATTGCCTTAGTGTTAAATTGTGTAACTTATAGCCCCAAGAACTTATAGACCCAAGAACTTATAGCCCCAAGAACTTATAGACCCAACATGTATGCACTGGTGGCACAGTGCATACATGTTGGGTCTATAAGTTCTTGGGGCTATAAGTTCTTGGGTCTATAAGTTCTTGGGGCTATAAGTTACACAATTTAACACTAAGGCAATGGACCCTATGGGAAACTCAGTGTTAAAAATGCTTGGGGCTATAATGCCTCCGCATCATGCTTTATGACCAGATCCTATAGTACATTTCTGGCTTATAAGTTTCCACTGTACATTAATTTATTTTTTGTAGTTTGCAAATTAATTTTTTGTTTAGCTTAAATGTTTTTGTGGTTTGCAATATAATTTTTGTTTAGCTTAAATATTTTTTGTTTTTCGCAAAATAGAAAAATAATTTGCAAACACAAAAAATATTTTCTAAGAAAATATATTTTGTGTTTGCAAATTATTTTTACAAAAAGCTTTTTCATAATTTTATGAAAAAGTTTTTTGTGAAAATAAATTTGCAAACACAAAATATATTTTCTAAGAAAATATTTTTTGTGTTTGCAAATTATTTTTCTATTTTGCAAGTTTTTATTTTATAAGGAAATATTTTATGTACCCCAGACCTGGATTTTTTCCCACACTCGATCGAATTGTCGCATGAGAGTTCTTCAGTGCATTTTCGATCCTCAGATTGTCTATAGAAAGAAGGTGAGTTGATGGTTTGGATACATTTCATCGTCTGACTAAAGAAAATCATCTTTTGACAGAGAGGAAAAAGACATGGAGCCAACGAAGATCAATTACACTTCCGTAGAGAGTTATGAGAGAACCAAGAAACAGAGAGCCGATGAAGAATTCGCCTTGGCTTTGAGAAAGTGGTGGTCGGCAACACTTTCGATGGAAGAACAACTTAAGAAGATTGAAGACCACCCTTTCGTCAAACCCGCCACACGTCCGTTCGGGGAGATCCAGTACAAGAATCGACCTAAACACTGGTTTGATCTCCCCGTACATTTGCAGGAGGAAGCTCTTGTAGGACGAAGCTATGCATGGGAACAAGATTGCTTTACAGATGAAGAGATGCTAGCAACAACCATAGGCGTGTGGGAAGGTGAATTCTTCACCGAAGCAGAGATGGCTTTACCACATAGCTCTCTACGGAACTGAAGATTTTTAAAAACGGCCCTTCTAAGGGCCAACCACACTATTAGAAAGAGATCTTCTCATGTACACAATCAAGTCTTTGTTATGAAAAGACAAAAAACAGTTTCCCTCCCTAGAGTGTGACCCAATGTCTATATTAATTTAAAATCATTTTATATTAGGGGTTATCCATATGGTTTTGGGTTTTGTCATCTCTCCACCCTGTGTATACAACTTCTATAAATGGGGAAATTTTGTGTGTCTTCTTGTGTTTTGTTGTAAGTATAAGGAAATTATGCTTACAATAAAACACAAGAACACATGCACAAAATAAAAAAACTTAGTGATTCGCGTTGTGGTCGAACTCTCTGTGATAGTTGTTTTTTCTATAGTAAGAATAGTATTCATTGTATGTTTAGCAATCAAAATTATCTCTACAGTATAAACTGTATATCAGGTTACACTATAAAAGTTTTTGATAAGTATGCATACAATATTAAAACCTAATACTCACAGTGAAAAAGAGAAGTGACTCTTAACTCTTTTTTACTGGTGGGAGATAATAGGGACACGGTGATAAAAAAGGGATTATAGGACTAACCTAACAAAAATCGACTAAACTATCACAAAGGTTTTAACAAAAGACAAAACTGTATTTAAAGTTGAATCATTATATTGAAATGAACTCTGAACATATATACACCGAGATCTGAGTTTGCCTATCCATGAGAAAACCTATTTACATCAAGATTCTTTTTTATGCTAGCTTTTTTATTTGATACCCAAGATTGTTTTTTGAAAACAATCTTGGGTATCAAATAAAAAACTGATATCACTCAAGTGATCTGATCTTGAAACAAATATAAAAAATAACTAAAAACCCTATCTCTCTGTTACACAAATGTCTGGCGAAAATTATATAATAGATGATTGACTTTTAATAAAAAACTTAAAAAACTAAAAGATGTAAAAAATTACCTCTGTGGGATTGTTTTGACACCTGATATTTATTACAGTTATTTCAAATAATGTCTATAAGTTTGCTCAAACCATCGTCGAACATCTCTATCATTCTCTTGGAAATTTCTTGGATCAAATTTGATAGTAAGAACTGTCTCTAAATCATATCCTCTTGCAAGATGATCTAAAGCAAATATACAGTACATTCCACACACAACAGTAAATTCACTTTGTAGTCTCATTGTATTTATTGTCCAGGAATCTGTATTTTTCACTATGAAATTGTATATGTCTCTATCTAATGGTGGTAAACCATATGAATCAAAGTAGATAGCAGAATAATTGTCTTTAAAATATATTGCTATCCAATGTTCTCCTGGTTCTTTTGATGAATCTGTGTTCACAATATATGCTTGTCTGTGTTTAGGTTTTCGTTTTGGTAACAAGTCTTTTGAACACACTTTTCCTTTTAAGGATGATAACCTTTGAGAACTGTCAAGTATAGTTTGTAATTGTATGGTTTCCATCTTCTTAGCCTTGAAAAAGGCTGGCACGGAGCCATTAATCAAGATATCCTGTATAATATGACCAGTCTCTTTTCACTAAATCTGCCCACTTTTGAATGTCTTTTTGGCAGTCTATTTCAAAGTCTATATGAGCACAATATTCTAATAAGTTTATTTTTCTTGCTCTCTTGTGTAGATTATATAGTATAGTCACTGGACACACTTTCTGTAAACACTCTGCAATGTTCATATCTATTAATGTTGTTGTGTTGGTTCGATTTTCTTCTTCACAGATATTTTTCATTTTCTGTTGAATGGATTTTGTCAGTTCTATCACTACACATTCTTGAAATAATGTTTGTATTTTTTCTTTACACATCTTGCAATGTTCACACTGACTCATCTTGTTTAATAGTCAAATATCACTTCTCTGAATTTGTTGATTTCTATCTCACTATCAAATTCTGCATAGACAACAACGTTGATCACCTCTGGAAGAGCTTGAGCAAACTGAAGTTCAAACCTAAGATTGCCAGACTTTATTGGGTGAGCCAAGGGCCCACTACTGCTCTGATCAGGTGTCAAATCAATACCCCAAAGGGTATACCCTTTTGCATAATCCTGCAAAGATAAATTAAAAGATTGATTTTGTCCAAAATAGCCCATAGCTTCAAACAATGATAAATATGAATTTAGATAAAGTCCACCTTCAAAATTCGGTTCAAAGGGACGTGCTTTAATGGAATGTCCATCTATTGTGATTTCCAACTTATTCAAATCGAAATGTTGAAAATTAAATGGATTACTGCCAATATCTCCATTTATATCTCTATTACTAACTAAACCAAGAATAATTCGTTTTGGCATCTGTTTATGAAACAGATAGTCTTCTATTTTTGAACGAAGACCACTTCCAATAGTAAAAGTTTTAATTTCACTATGTCTTATGGGCATTTTATAATTTGTTCGATCTATTTGTGCATTAAGATCATTCGCAAATTTTCGAAATAAATCCAATGCCGGTATTCTGAATATGGCTTTTTGAATTTCTATTTTTCCATGTTCACTACCAATCAAACAAAATTTAGTTGGAGCACGATGCAATTTAATTCTCATCTCAACTCCATTTGGTAAATACTTATCTTGCACAAACAGATCTAAATGCAGTTTTCCTCTTAGTTGTACATTTTTGCTACCACCAATTATTTTAGCTCGCTCAGTCAAACCTTTGTTCGACGAAGCTTTACTTGTTTCTGTGAGGTGTCCAGGAGTATCTCTATACCACAACTCACTAGCAGCTAGATGTGTTTTTTTCACATCTTTTGAATAACTAAGAAAATTCTCAAAATATGCTCTATAAGGATAAAGATCTGTATTGGTGGTGATAAGATTGCCATTCAGTGTAACATCAATTTTACTGAACATGCTATGAAAAAAATTATTGATAGGAGCAATTTGTGTATCTCCACCCAAAACACTCCCATCTTGTTTTGTAATTTTAAATTGAACTTCAAGTGTAGATGCTGCAAGATCTAACCACTTGGTTGTTTGTCTTGGAATTAAAAATTCTATTGGTGAAGAATTATTTAAAGATGCAATAGGAAATTGTTCAATTTCACCAATATTTTCTATACCACTTGATGTTGGTGATACATTATCTGGATCAAAACTACTACCAAAATGTTCGCAAGATCCATGTAACATCATGATTTTTTTCAATCAAATATATCAAGTGGTCTTGATTTTCGTTTTGAATAAGCTTGTCTTTGACGTGTCTTACCTCTACGAGAACGAACCACAGACTGACGTTTTCGTTCTTGTTTTTGTCTTTTTATACCTAAAGCAGATTCACCAACTGATTTCAAAAGATCTTTTCCATGAGTTAATAAAATGTCTTTAGGTGCTTTACGCTTTTTTATCAATTCATTTGCTATTTCTAAACCATGTCTTAATCCATCTCTCTTTAAGGTTTGAAATGCATTTTTTGCAATTGGTTTTATAAATGGTGCAGCTGTTCTTATTGCTGTGCGAAAAATAGACCCTAATCCATATCCATATTGCCGTGGTACACCTTGATACACCGGCATCATTTTTTACAAATTTAATTTATGTCTCTGTCTAAAATGCAACTTGACAACTGTCTTGCCACTTGCAAACTGAATGGGTTTACCAGTGTTCCCATTTATATTTATACTAATCTGTTCAAAATAAGATTTTGATACTGGTACATAATGTACATTATCAAATTCTATATGAGTATGTAGAGACTCTTTATGTGATTCAAATGGAATCACACGTAAAATAGGTGCTTCAATATCACCTAAAAATGTATAATCTGCTATGTCAGAATAAATAAAGATTTGATTGAAATCCACATTTAAGTCCACATTATATTTAAATGCACCTTTTGATGTGTTGGGAAAAATGACAGGAAAAATATTGTCTTTACATCCCATTTTTTGTAATAAACTTTCTGACATTTCAATACCCACTTTCCCAATACTATTTCCTACTATTTTTACACGCCCTTGGAGAGTTGAAAATCCAACATGAAATAATACATCAAATGATTTAAATATGTCTCCAAGTTTTTCTTGAATTTCTGTTTGCATTGCATCTATGACATGAGCGCCATTTGAATATGCACCTGATAAAATATTTAATTCAACAACAGCAACACCTTTGTGTAATGTATGTTTCAAATTCGTTTTATTAATACGATTTGATATTTTGCTATCTGTCACAATGATTTTAAAAAAAGATTCTTCATCTGTAATATTTTTTGCTTCCGAAGGTAAAATTACTTCAACTAATCCCACCTCCCAATGTTCTTTATCAACATGAATGGGTTTAGATAATTGTGTTTGAAAACAACATTGGCTATTACTTGGAAACATATCCATAGAACTATCACTCAGAAGTGTTACGTAAAATGAATTCATTTTTCTTATCTTGTGGTTGTTTCAAATATTTTAAACCTGGACTTGGAAGAATATATCCTAATGAACTACTTAATAACACTAACCACAATTCTTTATCAGGGCTTTGTAAACTCAAATGTGCAATGGCAGTAATTATAATACCATAAATGATAATAATCTGTGTGAAATAAGTGACTTGATTTTTTGCAACACGATTTCCACAAATTTTAAATTGTTGACTTTGTTGACTTTGTACATCAACACTTGTGGTTTCATTAGGTAATGAAGTTTCATTTAATGACATATTCTTTTTATATCAAATCTGATTCTGCTATCCAACTATCAAATTTCTTTGGATAACCTTCCCAATGTACTTTAAGTTCTTTGATAATTTTCTTTCCCACACGTCTTGACCGTCTATTAAGAATTGATTCAATTATATATTTTTTATCATCTTTTATACTTTGAATTTCTTGTGGATAAAATGTCCCTTGTATATTTTCACCACCCATATCTTCAAGTTTATAAGTGGGTGGTATTGTATGTTTTACATGAGTAATTTTAAATAACTCTTTTGTCCAATTTGGTAAATACCCTTTTTCAAATGTATGTTTGGTTTTATTAATACGTACTATATCACCAACTTTAAATTGTATTTTTTTCTTTTTAGACTTTTTTTTACCATACAAATGTTGAGATACTTCTACTTCATTTTCTAATGATACTGAAGCAGAAGTTCTCTGAATACTTCGATGAAAACTGTGATTATATCCATCAACTAAATTTTCCAACACATCAATGTACCTTAATGTACGTTTGTGTGTAAAATATTTCCACATTCGTGTTTTCAATGTACGTTGAAAACGTTCAACAATACTAGCTTTGGTTTCAGGATTTTCTGTTGTGAAGAAATGAATGTTTTGTTTCTTTAAAAATTTTTGCACGTCTTTATTTTTAAATTCAGAACCTTTATCAGATTGTAATGATAATGGTTTACGTCCAGAAGTTTTCAAAATACTCTGAAAAGATTTTGTTAATGTCTCTCCTGTTTTATTGTGAATGGGTATTACCCATGCATATTTGGAAAATACATCAATAACACAAACTAAATAACGAAATTGGTCATTGTAAGATTGTAAACTTTGTAAGTCTGCTAAATCAATCTGCCATTGATGATCAATACCACCCACTATAGTCTTACGTCTTGAAAATTTTTTACGGATGGGTTTATGTAAAGTATAAGTTCTTTCTCCTTTCAACCATTTTTTCACTTGATCAATTGTGATGGAATTATCTTTACTATGAGCTGCTTTGTACAATTTTTGTATACCACCATAACCAGCAGGATGTTTTGTATTGTAATATATTTCAGTTAATAAATCATTCAATAAGCTTCCCATTTTTCAGATAATCTACGTTTTGTCAATTTACGCTTTAGTGCTGACTTTGGTGTGTCTTCACTCCACTGCACTCTATGACCTCGACGAACTTTACGTTTTGGAGGGGATGATTGAGGAGTTTCAGACCAACTATCTTCTGGAGAACTTTGATATTTACTGGGTTTGGGTATAGGTTGTCTATTCATCCATAACCAACGTTCACGATTACCAACAAAATCTTGAGGGATATTTATATCTTTTAATCCACGACTAAACATTTCCCATCCACTCGGTTTAAAACCTTTTCGGTGTCTAAGAACATCATTGACTAAATCTATGATATTTGAACCTTTTATGACTTCTCCATCGTAACTTAATACACCCTGATCATCCCAACTCATGTGTGGATGAGATGATAAAGCAGATAATAATGAAGTTGCTTTACGTCTCATTGTAACAGGGACACTTTCTATAATACGATCTCGTAAAAATAATGATTTTTCTCCTGACTCAGGCAATGGAACCAATGTTGGTTGTAATGCTTTCTTATGTGACATTTGAAATTTTTGTAAAGTTTCCCCATACTTTTGTTCTTTCTCACTTTCGGACAACTCTGAATTTCCTAACACAGATGATAAATCATTTTGAAGTTGTGCAGTATTTGTAACTTGTGGGTTAGGGGGTAATCTTGGTCTTTGAGCTTTTTCATTTCTAAAACGTTGCATATCTTCTAACATTTGATAAGGTACAATAGCCATCTTTTTCATATTTTATCGACTAATTTATTTGCAAGATTTGTTGCAACTCCTATAGCAGGTCCAAGTAAACCAAGTAATGGTAAAAAACCACCTTTTTGATTTAAAATTTGTTTTTTCTTTTTAAGAGTTATTGATTTACTATCGAGTGCTCATAGTTGTTGACGCTTTGGATGTAATTTTTGTTTCTGACTTTTTGTTAGATGTATGTTGCCTTTTAAAAGATTATGACAGCATTCTGACACACAATTAATTAATTCTTTAGGTGCATTTTTCATAATTTGTTTTTGAAATGCTGGAGGAGTTTGACTTAAACCTATTAACATACCACCATATTTTTTAACTAAAGGAATTTTTTGTTTCTTATTTTGTCTCACCATCTTGCTCTTATAGAATCTAATGATTAAATGAAACAAATATAAAAATGTAATGCTATTTATATATACATGTGCAAAAAAACTTTATATTATTTAAAGTAAGACCTTATCCCTTTAACAGGTTTAGGTGTATTTAAAGCTATAAAATGTGCCATTGTGGGAATCTTTTCTTTTAATGGTACATGGTCTGTATTTTGTCTAGAACCCATTGGGTCATGCAGTACATTTTGACTTGGTTTTATTACAGAATACATTGGTTCATGATTTTTTTTAACACCATCTTTTGTTATTGACACTACACGTGTTAACTTAAGTGGTGATACTTTTCTTTGTCTTTGAAGATTTTTCACAAGTAATGCTTTTGTTTTTGTAGATGGAGATCTATGAGGGGCAATTTCAAAATTTGTGTACATATATTTAGGTCCTACCTTTCGTTGATTTTTTATCTCTCTAGAGCTTGATGAATTATTTGATCTTTTCTTAGGGGATTTTCGTTTCCTTTTAGGTGACTTTTGTTTCTTACTCTTTGTTTTTTTGAATGGTGAATAGAATGATCTACTTGTCTTATGACCATCCCATCGAATTAAATTACGAATGATAACACCACCAAAAAATCCACCACCTCCTGGTTTTAAAATAATGTTTCGTTTTGTTGCAAGATCAACTCTGGGATTTGCAAGTTGTTCAAGATCTTGTTTATGTTTATCCATATAGGTTAAAGTTTGTTTTGGCAATTTAATTTTCTTATTAAGTATGATTCTACTTGCTAATGTAAACCATTTTAAAATTTTCTTAAAACCTTTCTTAAGTAATTTTTGTCTTGCAAATGGACTTGTTTCTTGACCAAGTTGTTCCAAAGATTGTATGAATGATACCATGATGATGTGTAGTCGTTGACAAACTTTGACTAACTAACATCAACTCATTAGAACATGGGGAATTTATAGTTTTGTATAAATGATAGGGCCACGTTCATTTTGTGTTACCCAAGGATGAAAAATATCAGTTCTTAATCTCAAAGACTCAGGAGTTCTAGGATGAAAATCAATTAATAAATAACCATGATCAATACTTGTTGCATCTTGATAACATGCATTTAAATGTGGTAATTGAACTTGATTTGCCAATACTTTAATTTGCCCTTTATCTCTGGTATTTTGAAATAAAATCATATAATGTGCATTTAAACTTATGGTACGACTAGATTTAGATTGTTGAAACATATTTTGTGTAATGTAAATGACACTTGCATTTCTATGATGTCCTTTTCGTGTGAACCATAATTTAATTTTTTCTTCATCTTTATCCCCTAACATATCATCAAAAACTACAAGATGGGGAATAGTGACATCACTGACAATTTCATTTTCATCATCAGGGATACCATCTATGAATTTAATATCTTCACTTTCTTTAAGTAAAGTATATGTATTTTGCCATTCTTTATAACACCAAATGATTTTTTGTGGGGGAATTTGAAATAAGTCATGTTTCATATCAATAAGCTTTTTGACAAATTCTGTTTTTCCTGAACCACTAGGTCCCGAAATAAAGATATTACAAGGGTGTTGAAACAATAAACATTCACTTGATGCCATAATTGTATTTTGTGTGTGAAAAAGTTTTTGTCAAATCACTCACTTATATACTTTCTGATTCCATACCTTGTTCATGTCTTTTAGTAGGTATTCGTTTTAAGGGTGCTTTTAACTCAAATACAGTTTCTGAAGAATCTATTCTTCTATCTATTTGTGGTACACATTGTCTATACAAGTAATTAATGATTTCTTTATCATAAATTATATTACCCCACACAACTCTTGTCCAAATATTTTCTATATTATCTTTGTAAAAAGCATTCATGATTTGTAATGCATTACAAAATTCCCCATACATTTCATCTTTTCCCAATTGATTATGAATAAACTCTTTTGTTATTGTTAGATAACCAGGAGTGATCAATTGAAATGCATATAATAATGCCTTACGTGTAATCTTGTTGTCTAAGATACGTCTTACTGGTTCCATGGTTGAAATCAAAGTGATGTTTCTTTTGTCTCTTCTGATGTATTTTGTCCATCAGGTACTATATTACCTGATGCACAAAATACATCAGGACGGTCAGGAAAATCATTTCCTGCATTATCTGAAAACATTTTATCAAACTTAGTTTTGAATTGTCCTGCAGCTTGTCTTGCAATTATGGTACTAAATGATGTACTTTGATCATTTAGCACCATGAGTGCAAATAAAGACTTAGAATCTGGAAAATCATCTAAACACTTGTCATATTTTTTCATTGTTGAAAATATTTGATTTAAAGTGAATCCATAATCCATCACTGATAATATTTTATCTGGGGGTGTTTGCATACTTGTTGGTGGATTGTATAATTGACAATTTCTTATCAGTTGAATATAAGAACAATTTGGTGACCACTTAACATGTTCTTGCAAAGGAATATCTTTTTCTTCCCAATTCATTAAACCTTGTCCACATACAAAACATTTTACTTTACCATATCCCACATAGAAAAATCCAGCTTTAGCTAAGTCTTCTTTCTTGGATTTTAAAATAGGGTTTGTAGTCATACTAAAACTTGAAAGTCTTCTTAACTCTGACAAGTATATGGGATAAGTAGGATTGAGTGGTAGAGACATCTTGCCTGCTCAGTGTTCAAAGTTGAAATGAGAAATCTGAAGGGTTCTTTTATACCTTAGGCCCATAAGGTTTTGTGTCATATTTATCCACTACAAAATGGTTTGTGTACACAGATCTGAATGTTTTGGTTTGTAATTCAATTGTGACATGTCTGGTCTTGTTCAAACTTGAAATGAGAATTCTAAAGAGTAATTTTTATACCTTAAACCCATAAGGTCTTGTATCATATTTATCCACTACAAAACGTTTTGTGTACACAGATCTGAATGTTTTGGTTTGTCTTTCACTTGTGACTTGTCTGTTCTTGTTGCGTTTAATTCTATGTGTGTATTCAATGTTCATTTTATAATTGTGTCTGTCTTGTACACATTCCACCATGGATTCAAAATTGACTTTCTGTGATGTATTGTAGTCTAATGTGATTCCTTTAACTTTACATGAAGTGTGTATTTGACCATCTTTAATGTATTTGTAACCATAATTTTTTGGACCTAAACCTACATATTCAATAATTTTTGCATCTGGATGTTCATCTGTCCATTGACCTAACCTACTGTTTATAATTTGTGGATTCCAAAGTGAGGGGTTATGGATGTAAATACAACTGTCTGTGTCAAAGTATAATACTCGTCTACCCAAGCGTCCTATTACTTTATATAATTCCATTCGTGCATAAGCTGTGACAAAAGATGCAACTGCAACATTAGCTGATTTGTGAGGTTCATAAACATCTGTAGATTTTGTGTAATTGACTAAAATACATTTATCATGATCAAACAATTCAACATTTTTAATAATGATGTCTTTATCTTGTATCAGGTCAAAATATTTGGATGGGTCTTGTATGTATTCTGTTTTTGTTTTTAAATTGTTTTGTGCACTTTTCCCCCATAAACAGTTTAACATGGTTTTAGCAAATGATCTTTGTCCTGGATTTTTTTCAATATTTTCCAAATGTATGTTTTCAATTTGTGCATAGTCTTTCTTAAATGTATCTTTGTCTGTTTCTGTTTTCACCCAATCTGGATATCCACTGGCTTCTTGTTTCATTTTTAAATATTTGTTCACATAATGTTTGTAAATTTCTGAAGACCATTCTTCCCAATGCCAAATCTGATAAGTGTCAAGTAATGTGTATCCCATTCCCAATGCTTTAAAAAGTTCAATAGATGTCCATGTACCTGTAATACTGCGTTGATCTGGTGTGTGTGCACATTTGTCTAATTCTTGTTCTGCACATGTATTGCAAAGTGTAAAAACCATTTTCTTGTTGCAATGAATTGGTAATACTGGCATGTGTAGAGATTGTGGTGGTAAAACTTTACATTTGATAAGTCCCCTGTACTGTCTTATATTATTCATGTCTATGTTTTCTTTTGTGAGTATATTTGGATGACCTACTGGATATTCTCTGTGTTTATTGACATAAGGATAGAGTGAACAGATATCTATGTATTTTATTTCATTGTCTGTGTTTTGGTCTATTTTATGATGTAATTTAATGGCATTTGTTCTCCCCCCAAATAATGCTTCACGTGGTTTAATAGGATCCATGTTTGGAAAAAATGAATTTAATGTTGATTTTACTTCAGGATTTGATTTGCAAAAATCATCAAGTTCATGTTCCCATGTTATTCTCATGTTATACCCTAATGATTTTAAATGGTGTATGCGTTCCTGTGTATTGTAGTAGAGAGTTTGGTAATTTAACAAATTGACTGGATTTTTCTCATGTCTGTTGTCTTTGTAACATGTCATGCACCCATGCCACATACATCCATAAAATTCAAAGATTTGTATTTGTGTCTTTGTGAAACCCATCAACATAATATCCCCCTATTTTAACCTCCCCACCATTAAGTGCATGTTGAATATGTATGTTTTCTTCCTGTGCAAGTGTCTGTAAAAATCTAATGACTTTAATGGAGTATTTGACTTTAGCAGGGTAACCTATGTCTGAAATGATTGCCATTTTGTTTTCTGGAAGTGTATTTTTTCTCCAAGCTTTTGTACATGCATCAGCTAAGGTAAATGCTTCTCTCAAGGGGTCTATGCCATCACTATCTATAAATTTTTGTCTGAATTCCCCACACCCCCTACGCAAGATATCTACATCTGATTTACAGTATAATTCCATTTCTTTTTGAAAATCAAATCTGGCATTACTAGTAAATTTTTGGTTGTACCACTTGATAAAATCTTCCCTATCTGATGGAGACATTGAATCTGGCATATACAATGTTGAATCTAAATAAGGACCAATATAATTTTGATAAGCTTGTGTGTTTGTCAAATGGGGGAAATAACCTTTTGCTAATTCTGTCAAGCCAAATGTTTTGGGAAATTGTGCCAATCTCATTGAAAGAAAATTTAAAGAATCTATAAGTCTAATACCACAAGCTTTAAGTGAAAGAATTTTGTTCCCATTCATAATTACATCAGGAGTTGTTGTACCAGTTTCAATGAGGTGTCTTAAAATAAATTGTCCATCAAAACCTCTTAAATTGTGAGCAATAGCTGTTGTCCCTTTATGTTCCTTACTGAAAAGCCAATCACAAAAATCTGATAAAGTAGATTCCCCTTTAAATATCGATTGCCTATATCCAAATTTGTCACAGGAAATACATTCTTGATCTATAGATTTGCAAATACATTCCCCACATGCACGATGAGCAACACAGAAATTTGGGATATGAACTCCTGAGTCTTGTGTGGTTTCAAAATCAAAAAATACAAATGGAATGTTTGGTATTTTTTCATCCTCGGGTGAAGTGTATTTTGGAATGAAACATTGGTGATCAGAATTAACTACTTGTTGACAATATTTGCATTTTTTGAATCCTTCACAGATGTGCTTTCCTTTTGTTGGATATATTAGTGAATTGCATGTTTTACATTTTTGAACTAATTGACAAATTGTTTTTTCTTCTTTTCCCTTTCTAGTGATATGGTTATTATAGCATGATAAACTTCTAAATTGTCTATTGCAACTGTAACAGGTAGTGGGATGTTCAGGAATACATTTTGTTGGAGCATAGCAAATACAACCAAAAGGGCACATGTGACGTTCTCTCTGTTGGACCCCTTTACTGCAAAGTTCACAATAGTAGGAGCATCCTAAAAACCCTTTAATTGTTGTGATAGTATCAAAATGCTGGTCATGGTGGTAAATATGAATAACTTTACTATCAGTGGTGGTAACTGGAGGTTTGAATAAAAATTCACTTTTTGCATACTGTGGATGAATTTTGATGACATACTCTGGGTAAAGCAGGTCTTGTATTTTATAATATTCTTCATATCCACAAGGAATATTATAATCAAGACCTGCTTTGTCCATCAATGTCTTAGCTTCCAACTCTTGTGTCGGTCTATCAGAATTTCTAATATTTTTCCATTTCTTTTGCCAAAGATCAGAATTATCTCTATCAACATGACACTTTCCCACTACAATGGCCCGTGCGAGACACATTGAATCATTAACATTTTTAATTTCAATAATACTTTTCTTGTTTCCCACCATTTTATCAACAGATGAAAATGAAATTGGTGCGTGTCGCCCAGACCCTTGTGGTAGAGAAGTGTGTGTTATTTCCAAAGATAATTGCCCATCATGGATAGTAAAGTTATCATTTGATTGTACAACTTTTTCTATTTCATCTAATATGGTGTTACCAGTGATAGCCGAAGCCTTAGTAAATGGAATAAATATACCTATTTCTAATCCTGGGTGGTTAACTGATATTCTCATCGGATCATTGTCTTCTACTCCACATTCTTCTTTAATATCGTCTACCAAACTGTCAAATACTTTTCCAAGGGTGTCAAATGGATTCTTTTGATTGAATTGTTTGAATGTTATTCTGCATACATGGGATTTGGAACGGAATTTTCTTGATGTTCTTTGTAGAAGTGGGTGAATGGTGTATATGTCCCTTGCTGATTCTACTCTCTGCTTCTTGTTATCTACTTCACTCTCTGTCTCACTATATTCTTCAATGGCTCTCTTCATCTTTTCTTCTATCGTCTTCTAGCTTTGAAAATATGTCTTGTCTTCTTGAAGTCAAAAACCCAAGTGTGAAACATCCTAAGATTCCCCCACTTTTATACTTTTTGAATGTACATTTAATTGTGCATTTAAATGTACATTTAATACCCCGCTGAATTATAATGTTAATAAATGTTTCTTATACACTTTTGAAAAGTCATAAAATGTAATCCATTCACTCTATGGGAAATATTCCTATGGTAAATATTTTATTTGTTAAGTGTATCTTTCAGTCAATATTTAACAACACCAATATAGTATCCAGAGATTATTGAGTGTAAGAGATAGCATAACTGTTTGTAACCAAATGGATGTACATTTAAATAGTGTGTCAGTGCATTTTATGGTTTTGTGTTTCTTTTGGCAGATAACAGTCGATAACATTTTATGTTCCGAACCGATTGTATCGCTTAAGATACCATCTTAAACTGCAGTTGACAAGCTTTACGATGGTATATAATATGTCCAGATAGAATAATTATGAGCGAAGATATTCGAATAAATATGTAAAAGTACGGATATGTTGGGAGTGCTTGACCCGTTGTTATACAAAAATAATAAATTGTTCTGCTTGTTAAATGCATGGTATAAGTCGTGGGGAAACTCATTTATTTAAAACATTAAGTTGGTCGATCACATTTCATTGATGGAAAGTAATATTTCGGGAGTTATTCTGGTGTCGATATAACACGCAATGTTAAGTCAGTATTGATTTTTTGATTTGCAAAGCAGTGGTTATTTTCAGTGAAGCCGCGCTATATTTAAACCACTTCCCAGAAAATGACGTTGTGTTTCGTGATGTTTATTTTCCAGGAAAAATCGACTCTAACACTGAACACATTTAACAACTGGTGTATAGTATCCAGAGGTTATTGAGTGCAATAGATAGCAAGACTGTTTGTAACCAAATGGATGTACATTTAAATAGTGTGTCAGTGCATTTTATGGGATGCCTGTGTTGAATATGGTTTTGTGTTTCTTTTGGCAGATAACAGTCGATAACATTTTAAGTTCTGAACCGATTGTATCGCTTAAGATACCATCTTAAACTGCAGTTGACAAGCTTTACGATGGTATATAATATGTCCAGATAGAATAATTATGAGCGAAGATATTCGAATAAATATGTAAAAGTACGGATATGTTGGGAGTGCTTGACCCATTGTTCTACAAAAATAATAAATTGTTCTGCTTGTTAAATGCATGGTATAAGTCGTGGGGAAACTCATTCATTTAAAACATTAAGTTGGTCGATCACATTTCATAGATGGAAAGTAATATTTCGGGAGTTATTCTGGTGTCGATATAACACGCAATGTTAAGTCAGTATTGATTTTTTGATTTGCAAAGCAGTGGTTATTTTCAGTGAAGGCGCGCTATATTTAAACCACTTCCCAGAAAATGACGTTGTGTTTCGTGATGTTTATTTTCCAGGAAAAATCGACTCAAATACCTAACATTACAATTCAATACGCATTTTGTTTTATCATAGGAGTATAATTGTTCGGATAACTTTTAGATTACAATTAATTCATCGCTTATATTGGATATTTTACTTGAATCATTTTGAAGGTATTGGTGTATTTTCTTCACTACATTTGTAATAGGATTGACAGTAAATTTTTTACAACTCAAATAACAGATAGTGTTCTTGTATTTGCAAATTCGTATTCGTACAAATATATGAAATATGATTTGTGTGAATATGAATTTACATTACAACTAGGGACTATCGACTTGATATTGTAAGTTGATAAACATTCAGAAAAACTCAAAGTACCGGCGCTATTGTGTCATTTTTTAAAATCGGAGAGATACCCATGGGACAAACAAATGTAACTTGAGTGGATATTTAACAAGACGGGAAGGAAGGGAGAAATGACAATTTCTACATCTTATCTGATACAGAATTGAACAGCCTTTTTCAAGGCTACAAAATATTGGAAAGAGATTTTTCTTTCTAAACAAATAAAAGTCTCAGAAAGAGAGACACAGTTCCATTATCCATTCTGTGAGTGACTGTTGATAATGAGAGTTGTATCAATGAGAGATATCCTAAAACAAGTTTGGAATAAAAAAATGTTGCAATTACCCCTCCAGGATTGTCTATGGGGAAAAACAGTGGTGACAAACACAGATTTAACAGTGAAAACTCCCAGAGACATTGGTTTGCCAGAGAAAAAAATAAAAACTTGCAAAATAGAAAAATAATTTGCAAACACAAAAAATATTTTCTTAGAAAATATATTTTGTGTTTGCAAATTTATTTTCACAAAAAACTTTTTCATAAAATTATGAAAAAGCTTTTTATAAAAATAATTTGCAAACACAAAATATATTTTCTTAGAAAATATTTTTTGTGTCTGCAAATTATTTTTCTATTTTGCGAAACACAAAAAACAAAAAATATTTAAGCTAAACAAAAATTATATTGCAAACCACAAAAAATAAATTAATGTACAGTGGAAACTTATAAGTCAGAAATGTACTATAGGATCTGGTCATAAAGCATGATGCGGAGGCATTATAGCCCCAAGCATTTTTAACACTGAGTTTCCCATAGGGTCCATTGCCTTAGTGTTAAATTGTGTAACTTATAGCCCCAAGAACTTATAGACCCAAGAACTTATAGCCCCAAGAACTTATAGACCCAACATGTATGCACTGGTGGCACAGTGCATACATGTTGGGTCTATAAGTTCTTGGGGCTATAAGTTCTTGGGTCTATAAGTTCTTGGGGCTATAAGTTACACAATTTAACACTAAGGCAATGGACCCTATGGGAAACTCAGTGTTAAAAATGCTTGGGGCTATAATGCCTCCCCCAACTACTCATGTCATACTACTCACGAAGAGAAGGTTATGAACCACTAAATAAATCCCATTGACCACAGTGTTAACCTTCCACTCTCTGTACAACACACCAAGTTGTTCTGAAAAAAACATACTTATACATTTACAAAGTACACCATCTCTTGAAAAAATTAAACTGAAAAAAAATATATGTTGCCACATCAAATTTCAGTTTAAATTTCGAATTTTCACCACTACCGTATGGTCTTGCACTGAATGACCTTCGCTCTTTTTTCCCCATACCTCATGTTTTTGAGACAATCTCACACATTCCGGCACCAAATTACAAACAAACTTATTAATCCTTTCTAAAGTGGAGAAATCAAAATTTTAGTTAATGGTTTCAAAGTCAAAATATATTTAACTAATCAGCTGATCAGCCCTATTTAATCCTACTCACAACATGTGTTCGCTTTTTTTCGTGGTTCATAACCTAAAGAGAATTTTCTACTCGGAACTGTTTATAAGTATTTTTTGAATATTAGTTCTATTTCAGGGAAGTTTTTATATATTTAGTTTTGCATGTGTGTTTGGGGAGGATCGTAGGGTGTAATGAGGAGGTTTAGTTGATAGGTGTTTCCAATTTTGCTGTTTGTTTACCTTAGTTACCTTTTTTTGTGTGTTTGTTGCCTTGGTGTTTTGTCGTTTTCGGTCATTAGATTCTATATAATATTTGTAATCATGAATGGTAAGTGCACGACGGGTGTTCAGACGGAGGTAAGTATGGGTATTAAGGGAGGTCTGGGGGCGGTGAGTCGAGGGGTGCAGGCGGGGGAGAGTGAGGATACGGAGGCGTGCAGACAGTGTAATATGAGGTATGGTGGTGGTCGGCCAATGGAGAGTAGTGGGGTATGTGCAAATTTCAGGGATATGTTATAGTTGTTAGAGAAGTGTGTTGGATTCGAGCGGGAGATTGCAGAGCTGAGAGGGAGGTTGGGGGGGGGGGGGGCGGTGTATCTGGAGTTACCCCATTGAAGGTTACCTATGATGGTGAGGTGGAAGATGGGTGGAAGGTCGTTGTGGACTCAAGGAGGAGACTGGGAAGCAGGAAACGTGGGGAAGAATGCTTGATGGGTGTGTGTGTGTGTGTGTGGGGGGGGGGGGGGGTAGCTGAGGAGGGGGGTTCTAGTAGGAAAATTCGGAAGGTGGCGTCAGGACAGGGCTGCGTCGAGTCCGGAAACCAGAGTCGGCGTAAGGCTGCCAAGGTTGCTAGGCGGTGTTTAGAAAACAGGTTTAGTGTTTTAGATTTTGATGCCCCTGGGGACGAGAGTGAGGGGGAATTGTGTGGGGTGGGGGGGGGGAGATGGTTGTTGATGTTGATAGGCCAGACGGGGCAAGGAGGGCGGTGAAGAGAAAGAGGGGGCCAGGGGCAGGCGAAACAAGAGGAGGTGCAGATGATATAGGAACTGGGGCCAGAAGAAGAAAATTTGTTGTAGCGGGGAGCAGCATTGTACGTGCGGTTGACCATGTGGTTTGTGGTCCTGATAGTTCCAATCGAACAGTCTTGTGCTTTCCTGGGGTGAAGGTGAAGGATCTCAGGGATCGGGTAGATGGCATTGTGGCAGGACCGGAACCGGCAGTGGTGGTCCATGTGGGGACCAACAATATCAGGGAGAGAAGGTCAGTAAGTTTGGTGGAGTCATATAGAGGCTTAGTCGGCAAACTGCTAAGTAGGAATGCAAGGGTAGTCGTATCCGGGCCTTTCCTATCCTTGGAGGTGAGGACGAACGGAACTCAAGGATTTTGGCGCTAAATGAAGAGTTGGAGGACTACTGTGTTGATCTGGGAATACCCTTTATCGACCATTGGGTCACGTTTTGGGGCAATGGGAGCATGTACGGGCGTGACGGGCTACATCTTAGTAGGGTGGGGAAACGGGTATTGGGGGATAAAATTCCACGGGTAGCAGAGCCTTTTTTGGAGAGGAGCGGGGTGGGAGGTCAGAGGCAGGTATAACAAGAGTGGACATAGGTGGGGTGAACAAGAGTGAGGGGGCAGAATAAGTTTACCAAGGCTGGCGCCAGAAAACAATGCGCCCAGTAGGCGGAAGCCAATGAACCTCGGTACCCTGAAAGTGGGTTATAGCAACATCCAGTATCTCCACCGGAAAGTAAGTGAAATTGCTACATTGATCGAGACAGAGGAGCTTGATGTCATGGGCTTAAGCGAGACGTGGATAAGACACGAGGAACGGGTAGACCAAGTAAGCGGGTGTGTGTGGATAGGTGTAGGGCGAACGGAAGGCCAGAAAAAGGGGGAAGGGGTAGGCATGTACATTAAAGAGGATTTAAAACCGTCGCTGATCACAGATCTGGAAGATAACTTCACCTCGGCTGAGGTGTCAAAAGAAATTGGATGGGTAAAGATCAGTCTGAGAAACAAAAGTATTGCCCTTGGGATTGTGTACTGTGCGGTGGAGAGAAGTAAACCCGAGTGGAATGACTCTATATACTCAACACGAAGGTCTAATATCACTGAACTAGAAAACAGGGGGCTCAGTATAATTCTGATGGGCGACTTTAATGGACACATAGGTGATAAGGAAGAAGGCATAGGGGGTGGGGATAAGAAAGTCAACAGGAATGGAAGGAAGCTGTTGAACTTCACAAATGAGCTCGGCCTGAAGATTCTGAACAGGGACGCGAGATGTTAAGCACTGTGAAGTTACCTACTTATTCCTTTTTCCTTATTCGACATTTGAAAACAGGAAAATTGTCCAAACAAACTATGGTGTAGGGTGGCACAGAACAAGACAAATTTAATGACACCTTGACCTTCCTTGTTTGACCCATAAAAGGGGCTGAACTTGACCCCTAAAAGTGACAAACGTGCCAAATTCCCCCATAACAGAGAATATTGCCAAACAAAACAACGTGTGGTGTAGGGTGGCACAGAAGAAGATAAATTTAAGGACACCTTGACCTTCCCTGCGGGACCCCTAAAAGGGGCTGAACTTGACCCTTAAAAGTGACAAACTTGCCAAATTCCCCTATAATGAAAAAATTTTGCCAAACAAATTGTGGTGTAGGATGGCACAGAAGGAGGCAAATTTTTGGACACCTTGACCTTCCCTGTGTGACCCCTAAAAGGAGCTGAACTTGACCCCTAAAAGTGACAAACTTGCCAAATTGCCCTATACTGGAGTAATTTTGCCAAACAAACTGTGGTGTAGGGTGGCACAGAACGAGACAATTTTTTGGACACCTTGACCTTCCCTGTGGGACCCCTAAAAAGGGGCTGAACTTGGCCCCTAAAAGTGACAAACTTGCCAAATTCCCATATAATGGAGAAATTTTGCAAAACAAACTGCGGTGCAGGGCGGCACAGAACAAGACAAATTTAATGACACCTTGACTTTCCCTGTGGGACCCCAAAAAGGGGCTGAACTTGACCCCTAAAAGTGACAAACGTGCCAAATTCTCCTATAATGGAGTAATTTTGCCAAACAAACTGTGGTGTAGAGTGGAACAGAACGAGCCAATTTTTGGGACACCTTGACCTTCCCTGTGGGAACCCTAAAAGGGGCTGAACTTGACCCCTAAAAATGACAAACTTGCCAAATTCCCCTATAATGGAGAATATTTGCCAAATAAAGTGTGGTGTAGGGTGGCACAGAACAAGACAAATTTAAGAACACCTTGACCTTCCATGTGGGACCCCTAAAATGGGTTGAACTTGTCTCATAAAAGTGACAAACTTGACAAATTCCCCTATAATAGATAAATTTTGCTAAACAAACTGTGGTGTAGGGTGGCACAGAACGAGACAAATTTAATGACACCATGACCTTCCGTGTGGGACCCCTAAAAGGGGCTGAACATGACCATTAAAAATGACAAATTTGCCAAATTCCCCTATAATGGAGGAATTTGGCCAAACAAACTTTGGTGTAGGGTGGCACAGAAGGAGACACATTTTTGGACACCTTGGCCTTCCCTGTGGGATCCCAAAAAGAGGCTGAACATGACCCTAAAAGTGGAAAACTTGCTAAATTCACCTATAATGGAGTAATTTTGCCAAACAAACTGTGGTGCAGGGTGGCACAGAACGAGACAATTTATTGGACACCTTGACCTTCCCTGTGGGACCCCTAAAAGGGGCTGAACTACTTGACCCCTAAAAGTGACAAACTTGCCAAATTCCCCTATAATGGAGAATATTTGCCAAACAACGTGTGGTGTAGGGTGGCACAGAACAAGACAAATTTAAGAACACCTTGACCTTCCCTGTGGGACCCCTAAAATGGGTTGAACTTGACCCATAAAAGCGACAAACTTGACAAATTCCCCTATAATAGATAAATTTTGCTAAACAAACTGTGGTGTAGGGTGGCACAGAACGAGACAAATTTAATGACACCTTGACCTTCCGTGTGAGACCCCTAAAAGGGGCTGAACATGACCACTAAAGTGACAAATTTGCCAAATTCCTCTATAATGGAGGAATTTGGCCAAACAAACTTTGGTGTAGGGTGGCACAGAAGGAAACACATTTTTGGACACCTTGGCCTTCCCTGTGGGACCCCAAAAAGAGGCTGAACATGACCATAAAAGTGGAAAACTTGCCAAATTCACCTATAATGGAGTAATTTTGCCAAACAATCTGTGGTGCAGGGTTGCACAGAACGGGACAATTTATTGGACACCTTGACCTTCTCTGTGGGGCCCCTAAAACGGGCTGAACTTGACCCCTAAACTTGACCCCTAAAAGAGACAAACTTAACAAATTCCCCTATAATAGAGAAATTTTGCTAAACAAACTGCAGTGTAGGGTGGCACAGAACGAGACAAATTTAATGACACCTTGACCTTCCCTGTGGGACCCCCAGAAGGGGCTGAACATGGCCCCTGAAAGTGACAAACTTGTCAAATTCCCCTATAATGGAGTAATTTTGCCAAACAAACTGTGGTGTAGGGTGTCACAGAACGAGCCAATTTTTTGGACACCTTGACCTTCCCTGTGGGGCCCCTAAAAGGGGCTGAACTTGACCCCTAAAAGTGACAAATTTGCCAAATTCCCCTATAATGGAAAAAATTTGCCAAACAAACTGTGGTGTAGGATGGCACAGAACGAGGCAAATTTTTGGACACCTTGACCTTTCCCGCGTGACCCCTAAAAGGAGTTGAACTTGACCCTTAAAAGTGACAAACTTGCCAAATTGCCCTATAGTGGAGTAATTTTGCGAAACAAACTTGGTGTAGGGTGGCACAGAATGAGACAATTTTTTGTACACCTTAACCTTCCCTGTGGGACCCCTAAAAGGGGCTGAACTTGACCCCTAAAAGTGACAAATTTGCCAAATTCCCCTATAATGGAGAATTTTTGCCAAACAAAGTGTGGTATAGGGTGGCACAGAACAAGACAAATTTAAGGACACCTTGACCTTCCTACTGGGACCCCTAAAAGGGGCTGAACTTGACCCCTAAAAGTGACAGATTTGCCAAATTCCCCCATAATGGAGAATATTTGCCAAACAAAACAACGTGTGGTGTAGGGTGGCACAGAAGAAGATAAATTTAAGGACACCTTGACCTTTCCTGCGGGACCCCTAAAAGGGGCTGAACTTGACCCCTAAAAGTGACAAACTGTCCAAATTCCCCTATAATGAAAAAATTTTGCCAAACAAATTGTGGTGTAGGATGGCACAGAAGGAGACAAATTTTTGGACTTGACCTTCCCTGTGTGACCCCTAAAAGGAGCTGAACTTGACCCCTGAAAGTGACAAACTTGCCAAATTGCCCTATAGTGGAGTAATTTTGCCAAACAAACTGTGGTGTAGGGTGTCACAGAACGAGGCAATTTTTTGGACACCTTGACCTTCCCTGTGGGCCCCTAAAAGGGGCTGAACTTGGCCCCTAAAAGTGACAAACTTGCCAAATTCCCATATAATGGAGAAATTTTGCAAAAGAAACTGCGGCGCAGGGTGGCACAGAACAAGACAAATTTAATGACACCTTGACCTTCCCTGTTTGACCCCTAAAAGGGGCTGAACTTGACCCCTAAAAGTGACAAACGTGCCAAATTCTCCTATAAAGGAGTAATTTTGCCAAACAAACTGTTGTGTAGGGTGGCACAGAATGAGCCAATTTTTTGGACACCTTGACCTTCCCTGTGGGACCCCTAAAAGGGGCTGAACTTGACCCCTAAAAGTGACAAACTTGCCAAATTCCCCTATAATGGAGAATATTTGCCAAACAAAGTGTGGTGTAGGGTGGCACAGAACAAGACAAATTAAAGAACACCTTGACCTTACCTGTGGGACCCCTAAAATGGGTTGAACTTGTCCCATGAAAGTGACAAACTTGACAAATTCCCCTATAATAGATAAATTTTGCTAAACAAACTGTGGTGTAGGGTGGCACAGAACGAGACAAATTTAATGACACCTTGACCTTCCGTGTGGGACCCCTAAAACGGGCTGAACATGACCATTAAAAATGACAAATTTGCCAAATTCCCCTATAATGGAGGAATTTGGCCAAACAAACTTCGGTGTAGGGTGGCACAGAAGGAGACACATTTTTGGACACCCTGGCCTTCCCTGTGGGACCCCAAAAAGAGGCTGAACATGACCCTAAAGGTGGAAAACTTGCTACATTCACCTATAATGGAGTAATTTTGCCAAAAAAACTGTGGTGCAGGGTGGCACAGAACGAGACAATTTATTGGACACCTTGACCTTCCCTGTGGGACCCCTAAAAGGGGCTGAACTTGACCCCCTAAAAGTGACAAACTTGCCAAATTCCCCTATAATGGAGAATTTTTGCCAAAGTGGGGTGTAGGGTGGCACAGTACAAGACAAATTTAAGGACACCTTGACCTTCCCTGTGGGATCCGTAAAAAGGGCTGAACTTGACCCCTAAAAGTGACAAACTTGCAAAATTCCCCTATAATGGAAAAATTTTGCCAAACAAACTGTGGCGTAGGGTGGCACAGAACGAGATAAATTTAATGACACCTTGACCTTCCCTGTGGGATCCCTAAAAGGGGCTGAACTTGACCCCTAAAAGTGACAAACTTGCCAAATTCCCCTATAATGGAGTAATTTTGCCAAACGAACTGTGGTATAGGGTGGCACAGAACGAGACAATTATTTGGACACCTTGACCTTCCCTGTGGGACCCCTAAAAGGGGCTGAACTTGACCCCTAAAAGTGACAAACTTGACAAATTTCCCTATAATGGAGTAATTTTGCCAAACAAACTATGGTGTAGGATGGCACAGAACGAGACAATTTTTTGGACACCTTGACCTTCCCTGTGGGACCCCTAAAAGGGGCTGAACTTGACCCCTAAATGTGACAACTTGACAAATTCCCCTATAATAGAGACATTTTGCTAAACAAAATGAGGTGTAGGGTGGCACAGAACGAGACAAATTTAATGACACCATGACCTTCCCTGTGGGAACCCTAAAAGGGGCTGAACATGACCCTAAAAGTGACAAACTTGCCAAATTCCCATGTAAAAGTGTGGTGTAGGGTGGCACAGAAGAAGTCAAATTTAAGGACACCTTGACCTTCCCTGTGGGACCTCTAAAAGGGGCTGAACTTGACCCCTAAAGGTGACAAACTTGCCAAATTCCCCTATAATGGTGTAATTTTGCCAAACAAACTGTGATGTAGGGTGGCACAGAACGAGACAATTTTTTGGACACCTTGATCTTTCATGTGGGACCACTGAAAGGGGCTGAACTTGACCCCTAAAAGTGACAAATTTGACAACTTCCCCTATAGTGGAGAAATTTTGACAAACAACTATTGGTGTGGGGTGGCACAGAACGAGACAAATTTTTCGACGCCTTGACCTTCCCTGTGGGACCCCAAAAAGGGGCTGAACATGACCCCTAAAAGTGGCAAACTTGCCAAATTCCCCTATAATGGAGTAATTTTGCCATACAGACTGTTGTGTAGGGTGGCACAGAACGAGACAATTTTTTGGACACCATGACCTTCCCTGTGGGACCCCTGAAAGGGGCTGAACTTGACCCCTAAAAGTGACAAACTTGACAAATTCCCCCATAATAGAGACATTTTGCTAAACAAAATAATAATATGGTTTAAAGCCGAGTTTCCACTGAACGTGCTCACGGGCTTTACAATAATCACATGACATCTAATATGAATATGTAACTAACTAGATATTATGGCGGGATAGGCTAATTTAAACAGATGGGTTTTCAGTGACTTTTTGAACTAAACTATGTCCTGGACGACCTTCAGGTGATCGGGCAGTTGGTTCCACAAATAAGGTCCAGCTACACTGAATGCTCGATCACCGGCAGTTACAAGGTATCCAGGGTTGTATACCAGATTGTTGGCTGACGAAGATCTAAGAGCTCTGACAGGTTCGTAACACTGTATAAGAGAGTTCAAATAACCAGGTGCAATATGTAAGCGAGATTTGAAAGTTAAAAGAAGAACTTTGAAATCAATTCGCTCCTTTATGGGTAACCAGTGTAGATCTTTCAGTATAGGTGTAATATGACAAAATTTCTTATTCCTGGTTACCACTCTAGCCGCGCAATTTTGAACATTTTGAAGTTTCTTCAATAGATGTTGTTTGCAGCCATATAGCAGAGAATTGCAGTAATCAAGACGGCTAGTTACAAGGGCGTGCACAAGCTGCTTGGTCCTCTCCTCATCGATCACGTTCCGAACTCTGCCGATATTGCGCAGATGATGGAAAGTGAATTGCAGATTTGCATCACATGCGCATCTGCAGACAAATTCCCATCCATGCAGTATCCCAGATTGCGGACTGCTATCGACGGTGAGATGACACTGTCTTCAATATGTAAACTGAGTTTAGAAACTTTGGAAAGTTGACAGGGTAGTCCTATGTACATTATTTCAGTTTTATCAGCATTAAGTTTTAAGAAATTTTGAGTCATCCAGTTTCTGATATCGGATGCACAGTTCTCGAGAATTTGGGCTGCTTGTCTCTCGCCACGGGGTTTAAAATGAATATATAATTGTGTGTCGTCCGCATAACAGTGAAATGAGAGTCCATGGCTACGCATTATATCGCCTAGGGGTAGCACATATATGGTATATAGCAGGGGTCCGAGAACAGACCCCTGTGGGACACCACACTTAAGCGTTACATGCTCGGAGAGCGTCCCATCCAAGCACACTCGTTGCGTCCGCCCAGATAGATAGGATCGAAACCATTCTAAGCACAGCCCTGTGATACCCAGTCGGTTTTCCATGGTGTTAAAAAGTACAGCGTGATCGGTCGTATCAAACGCTGCACTTAGGTCCAGAAGTACAATACATGATACCTGCTGTTGATCCATGGATTGTAGAATGTCATTTTGCACGCGTAATAGAGCAGTTTCAGTGCTACACCCGAGCCTGTATGCGGACTGAAATTCTTCAAACAAGCCGGTTTGCGTTAGATGGTCACGAATCTGAGTGCTGACAACACGCTCCAATAACTTGGAAATGAAAGATAAATTTGACACTGGGCGATAGTTTTTCAGAACCTCTTTAGCCCAGGCTTCTTTAGGAGCGGAACTACACGCGCCTTCTTCATGCTTGATGGAAAAACACCGGTGGTCAATGATGTGTTCGCGATCTTAAGTAACCAAGGCATGAATGCTGGTAAGCAGGTCTTGAGAAGTTTAGTGGGGATCGAATCAAGTGCACACTGCTTGGATGGCGACCTCAAAACGACATTACGAAGTTCATTTTCGGTTACAGGTTGGAAACAATTCATGTGACTCTTAACTGCCGAAAGCATAGTGGCTTGCTTCAATGAAGAGAAGTGTGACACCTCATCATCCACATTTAACGTTAGCCCAGATCTTATTGTGTCTATTTTGTCAGCAAAAAACTTGACAAAACGGTTAGAAAGATCTTCAGCAGACACGTGATCAGGATGTGAGACATTCCCTTTCCGATGGAACAATTTATCCATCACTTCCGAAAGTACGTTAGGTCGCTTGATGTTATCACTAACGATGTTCGTGAAGTAATTCTTTTTCGCGTGACGAATAAGGGAATTTACTACATTCCTTTGCTCGGTGAATAACTCCCTATGAATTGTTAGTTTTGACCGCCGCCATTGCAACCCAAGCACTCTACGGTATCTCTTAGCGTCCCGTATTTCATCGGTAAACCATGGTGAGAGTTCACGCGTAGTTGCCGTTCTTGTTCGAAGCGGTGCAAATTTGTTCATGAGGTCATTTGACATGGCATTGAACTTATTAACAATGTCGTCAACGGTATCATTTGCCATTTGTTGTTCATTTACCGGACTAATTGCCTCAGAGAATTCCGAAGGGTTTATACTTCGGCACTTGCGGTAGGTAAGGGTATGCTTTGATGTCTGTTTGCGAGGCAGCTGAATGGCAAATTTGACCAAAAAGTGATCTGAGAGTGCTACATCTACGATCTCAAAATCAGTGCATTGTCACATTCCCGCGTAATTACCAAATCCAGTGTATGCTTAGCTCGATGGGTGGCACCAACAACTCGTTGCACCAACTCCATCGATTCCAGAAGTCTTAGAAAATTTACTGCCGCCATGTCGTTACTTTTTTCAATATGGAAATTGAAATCACCGACCACAATGAAAGTACACTTTGATGCAACTAAAGTTCCAAGAAATTCGGCTACTTCGTTCATAAAGGAATTAACAGATTCAGATTTATTAGAAACTTTCCGATTTGGACCCTTTCCACGAGAAAAGGTATGAGGACGGTAGATTACCACAATTTTGACCGATTTTGACCCCTGTTTCAAGGTAGTGGACATCACTTCAAACGATTTGAATTTTCGACACTCATCAGTTATTACTTTGATGTCATTATCAAATAGCACCCCGACACCGCCTCCTGTTTTCCCACACCTAGGTTTATGTATAAGAGTGCTATCATTTTGTTGAAGTTCACCGATAGTCTTGTTATCATTAGATACGAGCCACTGTGGGTCCCCTAAAAGGGGCTGAACTTGACCCCTAAAAGTGACAAACTTGACAAATTCCCAGCGATGTGAAGTTAGTTACTTATTCCTTATTTGACATATTGGTATTTTTTACCCCATCAAAACAGGAAAAATGGCACCTGCTGTAGGGTGGCACAAATGAAGACGAGTTGATTGACATGTTGCCCGTCCGCATAAGGCCTTTCTTTATGGGCAACCAAGGCCCTAAAAGTGACAACCTCCCAGAAAACCTTCTAGATGGGCAAATCTGATCAAATAAAAGGTGCTGTAGGGTGGCAAAAATGAAGGCGAGTTGATTGACATGTTGCCCGTCCGCATAAGGCCTTTCTTTATGGGGCAACCAGGGCCCTAAAAGTTACAACCCCCCAGAAAATCTTCTAGATGGGCAAATCTGATCAACTAAAAGATGCTGTAGGGTGGCACAAATGAAGATGAGTTGATTGACATGTTGCCCGTCTGCATAAGGCCTCTCTTTATGGGGCAACCAAGGCCCTAAAAGTGACAACCTCCCAGAAAACCTTCTAGATGGGCAAATCTGATCAAATAAAAGGTCCTGTAGGGTGGAACAAATGAAGACGGGTTGATTGACATGTTGCCCGCCTGCATAAGGCCTTTCTTTATGGGGCAACCAAGGCCCTAAATGTGACAACCTCCCAGAAAACCTTCTATATGGGCAAATCTGATCAAATAAAAGGTGCTGTAGGTTGGCACATATGAAGACGAGATTATTGACATGTTTCACGGCCCCATATAACCCCTCTTTATGGGGCAACCAAGGCCCTAAAAGTGACAACCTCCCAGAAAACCTTCTAGATGGGGAAATCTGATCAAATAAATGGTGCTGTAGGGTGGCACAAATGAAGACGAGTTGATTGACGTATTTCCCGTATTGACATCGCGGATAACTTGTGTTAACCCAGCAGATTGACTCCCCGAGTATATCCTCGAGTTTAACACGTGATTAACGCGAGTTAAATCCGCGATGTCAACGCGTGTTTATCCGTGCGTTTAACACGAGTTTATCCGCGAGGTAATCCTTGAGGTTAACGCGAGTTTATCTCCGAGGTTAACGCGAGTTTATCCGCGAGTTCATCAGCAAGGATAACACGACTTTAATCCGAATTTATCCACGTGATTAAGCGTGTTTAACGCGTGTTGTGTTTAACGCGAGGTAATCCTCATTGTTAACTGGAGTTTATCCGCGAGATTAATACGAGTTTAACGGGAGTCTGTTCGCGAGGTTAACGCGAGTCTATCCACAAGGTTAACGCCAGTTTGACGCCAGTTTAGTCGAGTTAAACGCGAGTTTATCCGCAATGTTAACACGAGTTTAACGCGAATTTAATGCGTGGTCGTCGGCGAGTTTGGCGGTAGTTTATCCGTGAGGTTAACGCGAGTTTATCCGCGAGGTTAACATGAGTTTAACGCGAGTTTTTCGGCGATGTTAACGCGAGGTTATCACGAGTTTATCTGCGAAGATAATGCGAGTTTGGCGCGTGTTCATACGCGAGGTTAACACAAGTTTATCCACAAGGTTACCTCGCGTTTAACGCGTGTTTATCGGCGATGTTAACGCGAGGTTATGCGTGAGGTGATTTCGAGTTTATCCACGTTGTTAGCGCGAGTAAAACGCGAGGTTAACTCGAGTTTAACGCGAAATTGTCTGCGAGGTTATCGCGAGTTTATGCACGTTGTTCGTGAGAGTTAACCTGCGATGTTAACTCGAGATTAATGCGGGTTTTCCGTGAGGTTAGCGCGCGTTTAACGCGAGTTTATTCGGGATATTAATGCGAGTTTATGCGCAAGGATATTGCGAGTTTATCCGCGATATTATTTGGCGCGAGTTTATCCGGGAGGTTAACTCGAGTTTAACGCGCATTTATCGGCGATGTTAACATTTTAACACGAGGTTAATACGAGTCCATCCACGAGGTTAATGAGACATTGGCGCGTGTTTTTCGGCGATGTTAACATGAGTTTATGTGCGAGGTTATCGCGAATTTATTCGAGATGTTACGCGAGTGTGAGGTGAGTTTATCCACGAGGTCATCGCGAGTTTGGCGCGAGTATATCCGCTACGTTTACGCGAGTTTAACGCGAGTTAATCCGCGAGGTTAACGCGAATGTATCCGCGAGGTTAACTTGAGTTTAACGTGCCTTTATACGCGAGATTAACGTGGTTTTGACGGGTGTTCATCCGCGAGTTAACGCGAGTTTATCTCAGAGGTTAACGCGAGTTTTGTGCGAGTTTAACACGAGTTAATCCCCGAGATTGACGTGTGTTTATCGGCACGGTCAGCGCGAGTTTATGCCCGAAGTTAACCCGAGCTTTTCCGCTAGTTTAACGCAAGTGTTTCCGCGATATTAATGCGAGGTTGTGCGCAAGGTTATCGCGAGTTTATCCGCGTCATTAGCGAGAGTTTAACTTGAATTTGTCCACAAGGTTAACGCGGGTTAGGCGCGAGTTTATCCGCGAGATTAACACGAGTTTATCGGTGAGTTTAACTCGAGTTTAACGCGAGTTTATCTGCGAATATAACGCTAGTTTATGCGCAATATTAACGCGAGTTTATCCGCGAGGTTAAATCGAGTACATCTCGAGTTTATCGGCGATGTTAACACGAGTTTATACGCCAGGTTATCGCAAGTTTATGCGCGAGTTAATCCGCGAGGTTAACGCTAATTTAACGCGTCTTTGTCTGCGAGTTTAACACGAGTTTATCCCTGTGGTTAACGCGAGATTAACGAGTATCCGTGAGATTAGCGCGAGTTTATGCGCCACGCTAACCCGGGTTTATTCGCTAACTTAACGCGAGTCTAACCACTGGGTGCATGTTTAACGCGAAGTTAACTCGAGTTTAACGCGCGTTTATCTGCGAGTTTAACGCAAGGGTAACGCGAGTTTATTCGCGAGGTTAGCATGTGTTTAACGCAAGCTTATCCGCAAGTTTAACGCGAGTTTAACACGAGATTATCCACGAGGGTAACGCAAATTTAACGCGAGGTTATGCACGAGGTTAACACGAGTTTGTCCGCGAGTTTAACGTGAGTTAAACGTGAGTTTATCGGTGATGTTGAGGCGAGTTTATACGCGAGGCTATCGCGAGTTTATCCGCGTTGTTAGTGCGAATTTATCACCGGGCCTATTGCGAGTTTATCCGCGATTTAATCTGCGAGGGTAACGCGAATTTAACGTGATTTTAACACTAGTTTATCCCCGAAGGTAAAGCGAGATTAATCTGAGGTAATCCGTAAGGTTCACTCGTGTTTATCCGCGTGGCTAGCCGGCGTTTGGCGTGAGAATATCCACGGGTTTAACGCGAGTTAATCCGGGAGGTTAACGCATGTCAACTGCTAGGTTAACGCAAGTTATCCGCGAGGTTAACGCGAGTGTAATGCAAGTTTAACGCAAGTTAATCCACGCTGTTAACGTGTTTTCACCCACGAGTGTAACGCGAATTTATCGCCGAGGTTAAGGCGAGTTTAACGCGCGTTTAACACTAGTTAATCCGCGAGGTTAATGCGAGATTAACTCGAGTTAATTCGCGAGGTTAACGCGTGTTTATTCGCGAGATTAGCGCGAGTTTATGCGCGATGTTAACGCGAGTTTATCTGCGAGATTTAACGCGAATCTATCTACTAGATTAACGCAAGTTTAAAGCGAGATTAACTCAAGTTTTCATCCGCGAGGCCAACTCGATTTTGAAGGGAGATTATCCGCGTTGTCAGCGCGCGATTATCCGTGAGGTTAGCGTGTGTCTTACGCCAGTTTGTCCGCAAGGTTAACTCGAGTTTAATGCGCGTGTATCGGCGATGTTAATGCGAGGTTATTCTCGAGGTTATCGCGAGTTTATCCACGTTGTTAGCGCGAGTATGACGCAAGGTTAACGCGAGTTTAAAGCGAATTTATCCACGAGGTTATGGCGAGTTTATCCCCGTTGTTAGCGAGAGTTAATTCGCGAGGTTAACGCGAGTTTAACGCAAGCTTATCCACGATATTAATGCGAATGTATGCGCAAGGTTATCGTGAGATTATCTGGTTTAAAGCGAATTTATTCCCGAGAGTCTATTCGGTAGGTTAACACGAATTTATCTGCAAGGTTAACTCGAGTTTTCCGCGAGTTTATCCGCGATTATAACGCGAGTTTATGCCCGAGGTTATCGCGAGTTTAGCCGCGTGTTTTTCGGCGAGTCACTCCGTGAGGATAACGTGAGTTTGGCGCGTGTTCGTCCGCGAGTTTAACGCGAGTATATCCCCGAGGTTAACGCGATATTAACGCAAATTAATCCACGAGGTTAACGCGAGATTAACTCCTCGACTTAATCCAGTAGATTAATACTAATTAATCCGTGAGGTTAACGCGAATTTAACGAGTGTTTGTCCGCGAGTTGAACGCGAGTTTATCCCCGAGGTTAAAGCGAGATTAACGCGAGTTTACCGGCGAGATTAACGCGAGTTTAACGCAAGTTTAACTCGAGGAAATCCGCGATGTTAACGTGTCTTTAGCAGCGAGTTTAACGCGAGTTTATCCCCGAGGCTAAGGCGAGTTTAACACGAGTGTAATGCGAGTTAATCCGCGCAGTTAACGCGTGATTATATGCAACGTTAACGCGAGGTTAACGCGTGATTATACGCGAATTTAACGCGTGATTGTCCACGAGTTTAACGCGAATATTTCCCCAAGGTTAACACGAGATTAACGCGAGTTAATTCGCGATGTTAACGCGTGTTTATCCGCGAGTTTAATGCGAGGTAATCCGCGAGGTTAAAGCGACTTTATCCCCGATGTTAACGCGAGTTTATCCACGAGTTAATCAGCAAGGTTAACGCGACTTTAACTCGAGTTTATTTGGGAGGTTAACTCGAGTTTAGCCTGAGTTTATTCGCGAGTTTAACGCAACTCGTCGTTAACGAGAGTTTATCCGCGGAAATAACGCGAGTTTAACGGGAGTCTGTTCGTGATATTAATGTGAGTCTATCCGGGTAATGCCAGTTTAACGCGAGTTTATCCACTGCGTTTAGTCGAGTTGAATGTGAATTTATCCGCGACAATAACGCGAGATGATGCGCGAAGTTAACCCGAGTTGCTCGGTGGTTCTCTCCGGGTACTCCGGCTTCCTCCACCCGTAAAACTGTCACGGTCATGATTAGCCATTGTGCATAAATATGTGACCTTAAACATCAATAAATAAATAAATAACCCGAGTTTAATGCTTGTTTTTCCGTGAGGTTAACACGCGTTTGGCGCGAGTTTATCTGCGAGGTTAACACGCGTTTGTCCATCACGAGGTTAAATTGAGTTTTTCGCGAGTTTATCGGCGATGATAATGCTAGTTTATGCGCGAGGTTATCGCTAGTTTATTCGCGTTGTTAGCGCGAGTACAACGCGAGGTTAACTCGAGTTTAACGTAAATTTGTCCGCGAGGTTATCGCGAGTTTAGCTGCGTTGTTAGCGAGAGTTAACCCGCAAGGTTAACGCAAGTGTATCTGCGAGGTTAGCGCGAGTTTAACGCGTGTTTATCCAGGATATTAATGCGAATTTATGCACAAGGTTATCGCGAGTTTATCCGCGATATTATCACGAATTTGGCGCGAGGTTAACATGAGTTTATCCGCGAGGTTAACGCGAGTTTGGCGCGAGTTTTTCCTGAGGTTAACACGAGGTTAACCCCGAGGTTAACTCGAGTTCAACGCGATTATTTGTTTGTCCGCGAGTTTAACAGGAGTTGATTCCCGAGGTTAACGCGAAATAAACGCGAGTTAATTCGCGAGGTGAATGCGTGTTTATCTGCGGGACTAGCGCGAGTTTATGCGCAATGCTAACGCGAGCTTAATGCAACTTTATCCGCGAGATTAACGCGAGTCTAACTGCTAGATTAACGCGAGTTTAACACAAGGGTAACTCGAGTTAAACACGAGTTCATCCGTGAGATAAACTCGAGTTTAACAGGAGTTTATCCACATTGTTAGCGTGAGTTTGACGCGAGATTATCCGTGAGGTCAGCGCGTGTTTAACGCGAGTTTATCCGTAAGGTTAACGCGAGATTAACACGAGTTTATCCGCAAGGTTAACTTGAGTTTAACGCGAGTTTATTGACGATGTTAACGCGAGTTTATTTGCAAAGTTATCGCAAGTTTATCCACGTTGTTAGCGCGAATTAAACGCAATGTTAACGCGAGATTAATGCAAATTTATCCGCGAGGTTATTACGTGTTTATAGAGACAGTGTTGTTAGAGACAGTTAATCCTCGAGGTTAACGCGAGGTTATCGCGAGATTATCCATGAGGTTAACGCTTGTTTAACGCTAGTTTATCCGCAAGGTTAACAAGAGTTTAACACGATTTTATCCACGAGGTTAGCTTGAGTTTAACGCGAGTGCATCGGCGATGGTAACGTGAGTTTACGGCGAGGTTACCGTGAATTTACCCGGTTTGTCAGCGCGAATTAAACACGCTGGTAACGTGAGTATGAGGCGAGTTCAACCGCTAGGTTATCGCAAGTTTGGCGCGAGTATGTCTGCGATGTCAACTTAAGATTAAAGTGAGTTTATTCGCGAGGTTACTACGAATTTATCCGCGAGGTTAACTCCAGTTTAGCGGGCGTTTAGGCGCGAAGTTAACGCGATTTGGCTCGTGTTCATACACGAGTTTAACGCAAGTTTATCAACGGGGTTAACGCGAGCTTTATGCGAGTTTAACACGAGTTAGTCCGCGAGGTTAACTTGTGTTTATCGGTGCGGTCAGCGCGAGTTTATGCACGACATTGAGTTTTTTCAGCCAGATTAACGCGACTGTATCCGCGATATTAATGCGAGTTTGTGCGAAAGGTTATCGCGAGTTTATTCGCGTTATTAGCGCGAGTTTAACGTGTGTTTATTCACGAGGTTAACGCGAGTTTGGCGCAAATTTATGCGCGACGTTAATGCGAGTTGATCCGCGAGGTTAACTCGAGTTTAACGCCAGTTTATCGGCAATGTTAACACGAATTTATGCGCGAGGTTATCGTGAGTTTATATGCGTTGTTATCGCGAGTTTATCCGCGAGTTAATCCTCGCGGTTAACGCGAATTTTACGTGTGTTTGTTCGCGAATTTTACACGAGTGTGTCGCCGCGGTTAACGCGAGATTGACTCGAGATAATTCGCGTGGTTAACGAGGTGAGCACGAGTTTATGCGCGATGCTAACGCGAGCTTAACACGAGTTTATCCGCGAGCTTAACGGGAGTCTAACCGCTAGGTTAAACTGAATGTAAATCAAGGTTAACTCGAGTTCAACAGGAATTAATCTGGGAGGTTAACGCATGTTTATCTGCGAGGTTAACGCGAGTTTATCCGCGAGGTTAACGTGAGTGTAACGCAACTTTAAAGTGAGTTAATCCGCGATGTTAACGTGTGTTTACCCGCGAGTTTAACGCGAATTTATCCCCGATGTTAAGACGAGATTAACGCAAGTTTAACGCTACTTAATCCGCGAGGTTAATGCGTGTTTATCCCCGGGGTTAATGCAAGATTAATGCGAGTTAAATCGAGTGGTTAGCTCGTGTTCCTCCGCGGGATTAGCGCGGGTTTATGTGAGACACTAACGCGAGTTTAATCGCAAGATTAACGCGAGTTTATCCGCTAGGTTTACACGAGTTTAAAGTGAGGTTAACTAGATGTTAACGCGAGTTCATCCGGGAGGTGAATTCGAGTTTAACGGGAGTTTATTCGCGTTCTTAGTGCGAGGTTGAAGCGAGGTTAATGCGAGAGTATCCGTGAGATTAGCACGTGTTTAACGCGAATTTATCCACAAGGTTATAATGCGAGATTGACACGAGCATTAATCTCGCATCACCCTTGTGGATCAACTTGCGTAAAATGCGCGTTAAACTCGCGTTAAAAACTCGCGTGTTTAACGCGAGTTTATCCACAAGGTTATAATGCGAGATTGACATGAGCATTAATCTCGCATCACCTTGTGGATCAACTTGCGTAAAATGCGCATTAAACTCGCGTATAAACTCGCGTTTACTTTGCGGATAAACTCGCGGTTAAACTCAAATTAACCTCGCGGAAAAACTCACGCCAAACTCGCGACAGCCTAGCGGGTAAACTCCTGTCAAAATCGCGTTAACCTTACGTTAAACTCGCGTACAACTCACGATAAACTCGTGGATAAACTCGTGTCAAACTCCAGCTAACCGCGCGGATTAACATCCATTATACACGCGGGTCAACGAGCGTTAATCTCGCGTCAAACTCGTGATGGCCTAGCGGATAAACTCCTGTCAAACTCGCGTTAACATTGCGGTAACCTCACGTTAACCTTGCGGATAAACTCGCGTAAAACTCACGCTACCTTCACGGATAAACTCGCGATAAACTCGCGTTAACCCGGCGAATTAACTCTCGCTAACAACACGGACAAAGTCGCGATAACCTCGCGGATAAATTTGCATCAATATCGCCAATAAACTCGCTTTAAACTTGACTTAACCTACAGCACCTTTTATTTGATCAGATTTCTTGGTTGCCCCCTACAGCACCTTTTATTTGATCAGATTTGCCCATCTAGAAGGTTTTCTGAGATGTTGTCACTTGTAGGGCCTTGGTTGCCCCATAAAGAAAGGCATTATGCGGACGGGCAACATGTCAGTCAATTCGTCTTCATTTGTGCCACCCTACAGCACCTTTTATATTTGATCAGATTTGCCCATCTAGAAGGTTTTCTGGGAGGTTGTCACTTGTAGGGCCTTGGTTGCCCCATAAAGATATGCCTTATGCGGACGTGCAACATGTCAATCAACTCGTCTTCATTTGTGCCACCCTACAGCACCTTTTAATTGATCAGATTTGCCCATCTAGAAGGTTTTCTGGGAGGTTGTCACTTTTAGGGCCTTGGTTGCCCCATAAAGAAAGGCCTTATGCGGACGGGCAACATGTCAATGAACTCGCCTTCATTTGTGCCACCCTACAGCACCTTTCATTTGATCAGATTTGCCCATCTAGAAGGTTTTCTGGGAGGTTGTCACTTTTAGGGTCTTGGTTGCCCCATAGAGAAAGGTGTTATGTGGATGGGCAAGATGTCAATCAACTCGTCTTCATTTGTGCCACCCTACAACACCTTTTATTTGATCAGATTTGCCCATCTAGAAGGTTTTCTGGGAGGTTGTCATTTTTAGGGCCTTGGTTGCCCCATAAAGAAAGGCCTTATGTGGATGGGCAACATGTCATCAACTCGGCTCCATTTGTGCCACCCTACATCACCTTCTATTTGATCAAATTTGCCCATCTTGGAGGTTTTCTGGGACGTTGTCACTTTTAGGGCCTTGGTTGCCCCATGAAGAAAGGCCTTATGCAGATGGGCAACATGTCAATCAACTCGTCTTCATTTGTGCCACCCTACAGCAGGTGCCATTTTTCCTGTTTTGATGGAATGAAAAATGTCAAATAAGGAAAAAGTAACTAACACATCGCTGGGAATTTTGGTAAGTTTTAGGCATCAAGTTCAGTCCCTTTTAGGGGTCCCACAGGGAAGGTCAAGGTCTCCAAAAATTTGTCTCGTTTTGTGCCACCTTACACCACAGTTTGTTTAGCAAAATGTCTCTATTATAGGGGAATTTGTCAAGTTTGTCGCTTTTAGGGGTCAAGTTCGGCCCTTTTTAGGGATCCCACAGGAGAATTTGGCAAGTTTGTCACTTTTAGGGGTCATGTTCAGCCCCTTTTAGGGGTCCCACAGGAAAGGTCAAGGTGTCATTAAATATGTCTCGTTCTGTGCCACCCTACACCACAGTTTGTTTAGCAAAATGTCTCTATTATAGGGGAACTTGTCAAGTTTGTTGCTTTTAGGGGTCAAGTTCAGCCCCTTTTAGGGGTCCCACAGGAAAGGTCAAGGTCTCCAAAAATTTGTCTCGTTCTGTGCCACCTTACACCACAGTTTGTTTGCTAAAATTCCTCGATTATAGGGGAATTTGGCAAGTTTGTCACTTTTAGGGGTCATGTTCAGCACCTTTTAGGGGTCCAACAGGGAAGGTCAAGGTGTCATTAAATTTGTCTCATTCTGTGCCACCCTACACCACAGTTTGTTTAGCAAAATTTCTCTGTTATAGGGGAATTTGTCAAGTGTGTCACTTCTAGGGGTCAAGTTCAGCCCCTTTTAGGGGTCCCACAAGGCAGGTCAAGGTCTCCAAAAATTTGTCTCGTTCTGTGCCACCCTACACCCCAGTTTGTTTAGCAAAATGTCTCTATTATAGGGAATTTGTCAAGTGTGTCGCTTTTAGGGGTCAAGTTCGGCCCATTTCAGGGATCCCACAGGGAAGGTCAAGGTGTCATTAAATTTGTCTCGTTCTTTGTCACCCTACACCACAGTTTGTTTGGCAAAATTTTTCCATTATAGGGAAATTTGGCAAGTTTGTCACTTTTAGGGGTCAAGTTCAGCCCCTTTTAGGGGCCACACAGGGAAGGTCAAGGTGTCCAAAAAATTGCCTCCTTCTATGCCACCCTACACCACAGTTTGTTTGGCAAAATTACTCCATTATAGGGGAATTTGGCAAGTTTGTCACTTTTAGGGGTCATGTTCAGCCCCTTTTAGGGGTCCCATAGGGAAGGTCAAGGTGTCATTAAATTGGTCTCGTTCTGTGCCACCCTACACCACAGTTTATTTGGCAAAATTTCTCTCTTATAGGGGAATTTGTCAAATTTGTCACATTTAGGGTTCAAGTTCAGCCCCTTTTAGAGGTCCCACAGGGCAGGTCAAGGTCTCCAAAAATTTGTCGTGTTCTGTGCCACCCTACACCTCACTTTGTTTGGCAAAAATTCTTCATTATAGGGGAATTTGGCAAGTTTGTCACTTTTAGGGGTCAAGTTCAACCCCTTTTAGGGGTCCCACAGAGAAGGCCAAGGTGTCCAAAAAATTGTCTCCTTCTGTGCCACCCTACACCAAAGTCTGTTTGGCAAAATTCATCCATTATAGGGGAAATTGGCAAGATTGTCACTTTTAGGGGTCATCTTCAGCCCCTTTTAGGGGGTCCCACAGGGAAGGTCAATGTGTCATTAAATTTGTCTCGTTCTGTGCCACTCTACACCATAGTTTGTTTGGCAAAATTACTCCATTATAGGGGAATTTGGCAAGTTTGTCACTTTTAGGGTGTCAAGTTCAGCCCCTTTTAGGGGTCCCACAGGGAAGGTTAAGGTGTCCAAAAAATGTCTCCTTCTGTGCCACCCTACACCACAGTTTGTTTGGCAAAATTACTCCATTATAGGGGAATTTGGCAAGTTTGTCACTTTTAGGGATCAAGTTCAGCCCCTTTTTAGGGGTCCCACAGGGAAGGTCAAGGTGTCCAAAAATTTTTCTCGTTCTGTGCCACCCTACTCCACAGTTTGTTGGGCAAACATTCTCCATTATAGTGGAATTTGGCAAGTTTGTCACTTTTAGGGGTCAAGTTCAGCCCCGTTTAGGGGTCCCACAGGGAAGGTCAAGGTGTCCAAAAATTTGTCTTGCCCTGTGAGACCCTACACCCCACTTTGTTTGATAAAAATTCTCCATTATAGTGGAATTTTGCTAGTTTGTCACTTTTAGGGGTCAAGTTCAGCCCCTTTTAGGGGTCCCACAGGGAAGGTCAAGGTGTCCTTAAATTTGCCGTGTTCTGTGCCACCCTACACCATACTTTGTTTGGCAAAAATCTCCATTATAGGGGAATTTGGCAAGTTTGTCACTTTTAGGGGGTCAAGTTCAGCCCTTTTTAGGGGTCCCACAGGGAAGGTCAAGGTGTCCTTAAATTTGTCTCGTTCTGTGCCACCCTACAGCATAGTTTGTTTGGCAAAATGTTTCCATTATAGGGGGATTTAGCAAGTTTGTCACGTTTAGGGGTCAAGTTCAGCCCCTTTTAGGGATCCCGTATGGAAGGTCAAGGTGTCTTTAAATTTGTCTTGTTCTGTGCCACCCTACACCACACTTTGTTTGGCAAAAATTTTCCATTATAGGTGAATTTGGCAAGTTTGTCACGTTTAGGGGTCAAGTTCAGCCCCTTTTAGGGGCCCCACAAGGAAGGTCAAGGTGTCCAAAAATTTGGCTTGTTCTGTACCACCCTGCACCATAGTTTGTTTGACAAAACTTCTCCATTATAGGGGAATTTGGCAAGTTTGTCACTTTTAGGGGTCATGTTCAGCCCCTTTTAGGGGTCCCACTGTGAAGGTCAAGGTGTCATTAAATTTGTCTCGTTCTGTGCCACCATACTCCGCAGTTTGTTTTGCAAAATTTCTCTATTATAGGGGAATTTGTCAAGTTTGTCGCTTTTAGGGGTCAAGTTCAGGGGTCAAGTTCAGCCCCTTTTGGGGGTCCCACAGGGAAGGTCAAGGTGTCCAAAAAATATCTCGTTCTGTGCCACCCTACACATCAGTTTGTTTGGCACAATTACTCCATTATAGGGGAATTTGGCAAGTTTGCCACTTTTAGGGGTCAAGTTCAGCCCGTTTAGGGGGTCCCATAGGGAAGGTCAAGGTGTCCAAAAATTTGTCTTGTTCTGTGCCTCCCTGCACCAAAGTTTGTGTGGCAAAATTCCTCCATTTTAGGGGAATTTGGCAAGTTTGTCACTTTTAGGGGTCATGTTCAGCCCGTTTTGGGGGTCCCACAGGGAAGGTCAAGGTGTCATTAAATTTGTCTCGTTCTGTGCCACCCTACACAACAGTTTGTTTGGCAAAATTACTCCATTATAGGGGAATTTGACAAGTTTGCCACTTTTAGGGGTCAAGTTCAGCCCCTTTTTGGGGTCCCACAGGGAAGGTCAAGGTCAAGGTGGGTGTCCAAAAATTTCTCTCCTTCTGTGCCACCCTACACCAAAGTTTGTTTGGCCAAATTCCTCCTTTATAGGGGAGTTTGGCAAGTTTGTCACTTTTAGGGGTCATGTTCAGCCCCTTTTGGGGGGTCCAACAGGGAAGGTCAAGGTGTCATTAAATTTGTCTCGTTCTGTGCCACCCTACACCGCAGTTTGTTTAGCAAAATTTCTCTATTATAGGGAAATTTGTCAAGTTTGTCACTTTTAGGGGTCAAGTTCAGTCCCTTTTAGGGGTCCCACAGGGAAGGTCAAGGTGTCCAAAAATTTGTCTCCTTCTGTGTCACCCCACACCACAGTTTGTTTTGCAAAATTACTCCATTATGGGGAATTTGACAAGTTTGTCACTTTTAGGGGTCAAGTTCAGCCCCTTTTAGGGGTCCGTCAGGGAAGGTCAAGGTGTCATTAAATTTGCCTTGTTCTGTGCCAACCTACAGCATAGTTTGTTTGGACAATTTTCCTTTTTTTCGAATGTCGAATAAGGGAAAGGGAATAAGTTGGTAACTTCACAGTGCTGGGATGTAAGGGGAAATGGACCTGGGAGAGAAACGACAGAAAATCAATAATTGATTACATTCTCACAATATTAATTTATGGAGGGAGGTTATAGGGGTAGAAGTTGATGATGAGGGCAAAATGGAGTTGGATAGTGATCACAACTTGATTACAGTGACGATCAGGTCCAAAAACCTAGATAAAAGCAAAGGAAGCTTCAAGGAGTTTTGGGAACTCAAAAAGGATGCCGACTGGTCGAAGTTCGAAGAAAAACTGAAACCAGAGCTTGCAACCGTACACAAGGTGGGCAGTGTCCAGAAGATGGCTGACGCCATAGTTGCGAGCCTGGTGGAGGCAGGGAAGGAAAGTGTAGGAAAGATTAGGGTGCCAACACGGGAACTTGGGTACAGAGTGAACGAAGAACTGAAAATGGCCATAAAGGGAAGAAAAGCTAAATGTACTGCATACAGGAGAAGTAGAAAACTTAAGGGGGTGGAAAGCAATGAGGCCATGGTAGAAAAGGAAGAATACCAACAAGCACGAAATAAAGTAAATAAGATTAAAGACGACAACCGGAGAGTGCGAAATAGCAGTCTTATTAGGACGATATGAACGACTGGGGGTCGAGTTCGAGCGTATTTTGGAAATGGGTGAACAAACGTAACAAAGGGAGTAACCCACAGAGTATTAAAGTAGATGGCAGAGTTCCAGAAGAGCGAGATCAAATCGCATTAGAACTAGTCAAGCACTGGAAAAAGGTAAACGATAAGCGATGGGGCATGGGGAACCCACCAGAGTGTCCGAACCAGGTCGAGGAAAATCTATCGAACTTCGTGTGCAGCGAAATTAAAACTGAGGAGGTGCGAAGGGTGATCTCAAAATTAAGGAATGGACAAGCGGGAGGGGGTGGACGAAATTCCTAACGAGTTTATCAAAAAGGGGGAGAGGAACTCTTGGAAAGCCTAACAGCCCTATTCAATTTAGCCATAGAAAAACAAGAGGTCCAAAAGGAGTGGATGGAAAGTAAAGTGACATTTATTCACAAAAAGGGGGAAAAAGACGTCTTGGGTAATTATCGAGGGATCTCTGTCAGCAGCAACATTGGAAAAGTCTTTTGTAAAGTCCTGTATGTGAGATTAGAGGAGGTGATTGAAGGGAAGGGTCTTTTGGGAGAAATCCAGAATGGCTTCAGGAAGGGAAGGAGAGTCACTGACCATCTTTTCACGCTATCCCAAATGATAGAATCCGCAAAAGCAAAAAAGAAAAAGATGTTCCTGGCCTTTTTGGATGTTAAAAAGGCATACGATAGAGTATGGGGGGAGAGTATGTGGCGCAAGCTGGAGGCTCTGGGCTTGGGGGCGAGTTTGTTGGGATTATGAAAGCATTATATAAAGATGTACAGAGTGAACTTATCCTGGGAAACATTACAACAAAACGTGTGCCTATGGAGATAAGCCTAAAACAGGGGTGTATCCTTTCGCCAATTCTTTTTGCATTGTACATCAAAGGTTTAGGAGATGAACTCCTGAATAGCGACGAGGGGGTTGCAGTTGGTGACTTGAAGATCCCAGGGCTATTTTTTTCAGACGATATGGTGCTAGTGTCAGAAAGCGAAGAGGGGCTAGCGAAGATGCCGGGAATTGTTGGGAAATATGGGAGCAAATGGAGACTCGAACTTAATGAAAGCAAGATCAAAGTTATACTTGTGGGCCGCAAAGTGGACACCACTCGAAAGTGGAGAGTGGGGAGTTCTGCATTCCGGAAGGTAGCAGCAAACTTCTTAGTGTAGGAGAGACTAGTGGCTATGAGTACCTGGGGGTAAATATAAACGTCACAGGAAGAGGCATTTACCGAAACCACACAAATAAATTGTTTCTGAAGGGGAGGCGAATCCTTAAGCAAATGAAACTTATAAGGAGAAACAGTTTCAATAAGGTTTTCGTAGGGAAAACCATTTTGGAGGCAGTTGGTAGAACAGGGGTAACCAAGGCCTTCTCATACGAGAACCGCGACAAATCAGCGGCCGGCCAAAGTGTTATTATATTATTATTATGTCAATGGAGGTCCCAACACGGAGATGGTCCGAGATAATACCAGTTAGCTCAAATCTTATGTACACTTGAGTTATTGTTAGAGTTAGAGAAGAACACAGAAAAAGATCCCCGTTGGTCGACAGTGGCTTCCGCCTGCTCCGGGTGACGTGGCATAAGTGTAACTTGTCAGTCACTAAACTAGTAGGAGTGGACACACAGGAGATCTGAGAACACATTTGAGGTAAAGCACAGTAGGGGTTATAGGTTATATACTGCGGGAATGAGTATAGATACAATCTGCATTATTTTTAGAATTAATTTACATTCTTAGGATTATGGTAATAACATTACACTAACCATTCATAATGAGCAGATGGTCACCAGTGTGATTCTAACAGAACATCGCGGAAGAGTGAATATATTTATGAACTGTTTCGAAAACTAAGTAATTGTCGCCTTGGGTGTAAAATTCAGATCCGCACAGCAATGTATTACAGTCGGTTGGATTTGGAAGTAGACCTAGGGTCTCCCTTCGTATACGGTCGTAATTAGGGCATTTTAATAGGAAGTGTTCTGTAGTCTCGCGTTCACCACATGAACAACTCGGTGAAGCTGCCAGGTGATTGACAAAAAGATGCTCGTTGAGATGACTACATCGAAGCCGTAACCTACAGTGATATATCTGAGCTCTACGGGAGGTTGATTTGAAAAAGAATGCTGCTGGTCGAATAAGGTTATGGTTCAAGTATTTTCTAAATTCTGTCAGGGAACAGTTGTCTCTAATGTTAATAGGAATTCTATTCCATGATTTCTTTGTGGATGGGATAAAAGATGTTTGTTAGCCCGTGGTCCGACAGTAAGGAATTCGGAGATCACTGGCAGTGCGAAGTTCTAGAATCTGGGTTGTCGAGATAGGGGGTGGGACTAAGCAGGAAATATATGGCGGGGAAATGTTGTGATACATTTTGCAACCTAGTAAGCGGGTGTGTGTAGATAGGTGTAGGGCGAACGGAAGGCCAGAAAAAGGGGGGAGGGGTAGGCATGTACATTAAAGAGGATTTAAAACCGTCGCTGATTACAGATCTGGAAGATATCATCACCTCGGCTGATGTGTCAAAAGAAATTGGATGGGTAAAGATCAGTCTGAGAAACAAAAGTATTGCCCTTGGGACTGTGTACTGTGCGGTGGAGGGAAGTAAACCCGAGTGGAATGACTCGATATACTCAACACTAAGGTCCAATATCACTGAACTAGAAAACAGGGGGCTCGGTATAATTCTGATGGGCGACTTTAATGGACACATAGGTGACAAGGAAGAAGGCATAGAGGGTGGGGACAAGAAAGTCAACAGGAATGGAAGGAAGCTGTTGATCTTCACAAATGAGCTCGGTCTGAAGATTCTGAACAGGGACGCTAGATGTAAGGGGAAATGGACCTTGGAGAGAAACGACAGAAAATCAATAATTGACTACATTCTCACAGATATGAATTTATGGAGGGAGGTGATAAGGGTAGAAGTGGATGATGAGGGCAAAATGGAGTTGAATAGTGATCACAACTTGATTAAAGTGACGATGAGGGCCAAAAACCTAGAGAAAAGGAAAGGAAGCTTCAAGGAGATCTGGGAACTCAAAAAGGATGCCGATTGGGCGAAGTTCGAAGAAAAACTGAAACCAAAGCTTGCAGCCGTACACAAGGGGGGTAGTGTCCAGAAGATGACCGACGCCATAGTTGCGAGCCTAGTGGAGGCAGGGAAGGAAAGTGTAGGAAAGATTAGGGTGCCAACACGGGAACTTGGGTACAGAGTGAATGAAGAACTGAAAAGGGCCATAAAGGTTAGAAAAGCTAAATGTGCTGCATACAGGAGAAGTAGAAAACTTAAGGGGGTGGAAAGCAAGGAGGCCATGGTAGCAAAGGAAGAATGCCAACAAGCACGAAATAAAGTAAACAAGATTAAAGACGACAACCGGAGAGTGCGAAATAGCAGTCTTATTAGGACGATAAGAACGACAGGGGGTCGAGTTCGAGCGTTTTTTGGAAATGGGTGAGCAAACGTAACAAAGGGAATAACCAACAGAGCATTAAAGTAGATGGTAGAGTTGCAGAAGAGCGAGATCAAATCGCATTAGAACTAGTCAAGCACTGGGAAGAGGTAAACGACAAGCGATTGGGCATGGGGAACCCACCGGAGTGTCCGAACCAGGTCGTGGAAAATCTCTCGGACTTCGTGTGCAGCGAAATCAAAACTGAGGAGGTGTGAAGGGTGATCTCAAATTTGAGGAATGGAAAAGCGGGAGGGGTGGACGAAATTCCTAACGAGTTTATCAAAAAAGGGGGAGAGGAACTCTTGGAAAGCCTAACTGACCTATTCAATTTATCCATAGAAAAACAAGAGGTCCCAAAGGAGTGGAGGGAAAGTAAAGTGACATTTATTCACAAAAAGGGGGAAAAAGACGTCTTGGATAACTTTCGATGGATCTCTGTCAGCAGCAACATTGGAAAAGTCTTTTGTAAAGTCCTGTATGTGAGATTAGAGGAGGTGATTGAAGGGAAGGGTCTTTTGGGAGAAATCCAGAATGGCTTCAGGAAGGGAAGGAGAGTCACTGACCATCTTTTCACGCTATCCCAAATGATAGAATCCGCGAAAGCAAAAAAGAAAAAGATGTTCCTGGCCTTTTTGGATGTTAAAAAGGCATACGATAGAGTATGGAGGGAGAGTATGTGGCGCAAGCTGGAGGCTCTGGGCTTGGGGGCGAGTTTGTTGGGATTATGAAAGCATTATATAAAGATGTACAGAGTGAACTTATCCTGGGAAACATTACAACAAAACGTGTGCCTATGGAGATAAGCCTAAAACAGGGGTGTATCCTTTCGCCAATTCTTTTTGCATTGTACATCAAAGGTTTAGGGGATGAACTCCTGAATAGCGACGAGGGGGTTGCAGTTGGTGACTTGAAGATCCCAGGGCTATTGTTTTCAGACGATATGGTGCTAGTGTCAGAAAGCGAAGAGGGGCTAGCGAAGATGCCGGGAATTGTTGGGAAATATGGGAGCAAATGGAGACTCGAACTTAATGAAAGCAAGATCAAAGTTATACTTGTGGGCCGCAAAGTGGACACCACTCGAAAGTGGAGAGTGGGGAGTTCTGCATTCCGGAAGGTAGCAGCAAACTTCTTAGTGTAGGAGAGACTAGTGGCTATGAGTACCTGGGGGTAAATATAAACGTCACAGGAAGAGGCATTTACCGAAACACAAATAAATTGTTTCTGAAGGGGAGGCGAATCCTTAAGCAAATGAAACTTATAAGGAGAAACAGTTTCAATAAGGTTTTCGTGGGGAAAACCATTTTGGAGGCAGTTGGTAGAACAGGGGTAACCAAGGCCTTCTCATACGAGAACCGCGACAAATCAGCGGCCGGCCAAAGTGTTATTATATTATTATTATGTCAATGGAGGTCCCAACACGGAGATGGTCCGAGATAATACCAGTTAGCTCAAATCTTATGTACACTTGAGTTATTGTTAGAGTTAGAGAAGAACACAGAAAAAGATCCTCCGTTGGTCGACAGTGGCTTCCGCCTGCTCCGGGTGACGTGGCATAAGTGTAACTTGTCAGTCACTAAACTAGTAGGAGTGGACACACAGGAGATCTGAGAACACATTTGAGGTAAAGCACAGTAGGGGTTATAGGTTATATACTGCGGGAATGAGTATAGATACAATCTGCATTATTTTTAGAATTAATTTACATTCTTAGGATTATGGTAATAACATTACACTAACCATTCATAATGAGCAGATGGTCACCAGTGTGATTCTAACAGAACATCGCGGAAGGGTGAATATATTTATGAACTGTTTCGAAAACTAAGTAATTGTCGCCTTGGGTGTAAAATTCAGATCCGCACAGCAATGTATTACAGTCGGTTGGATTTTGGAAGTAGACCTAGGGTCTCCCTTCGTATACGGTCGTAATTAGGGCATTTTAATAGGAAGTGTTCTGTAGTCTCACGTTCACCACATGAACAACTCGGTGAAGCTGCCAGGTGATTGACAAAAAGATGCTCGTTGAGATGACTACATCGAAGCCGTAACCTACAGTGATATATCTGAGCTCTACGGGAGGTTGATTTGAAAAAGAATGCTGCTGGTCGAATAAGGTTATGGTTCAAGTATTTTCTAAATTCTGTCAGGGAACAGTTGTCTCTAATGTTAATAGGAATTCTATTCCATGATTTCTTTGTGGATGGGATAAAAGATGTTTGGTAGCCCGTGGTCCGACAGTAAGGAATTCGGAGATCACTGGCAGTGCGAAGTTCTAGAATCTGGGTTGTCGAGATAGGGGGTGGGACTAAGCAGGAAATATATGGCGGGGAAATGTTGTGATACATTTTGCAACCAAGTAAGCGGGTGTATGTAGATAGGTGTAGGACGAACGGAAGGCCAGAAAAAGGGGGGGGGGTAGGCATGTACATTAAAGAGGATTTAAAACCGTCGCTGATTACCGATCTGGAAGATATCATCACCTCGGCTGATGTGTCAAAAGAAATTGGATGGGTAAAGATCAGTCTGAGAAACAAAAGTATTGCCCTTGGGACTGTGTACTGTGCAGTGGAGGGAAGTAAACCCGAGTGGAATGACTCGATATACTCAACACTAAGGTCCAATATCACTGAACTAGAAAACAGGGGGCTCGGTATAATTCTGATGGGCGACTTTAATGGACACATAGGTGACAAGGAAGAAGGCATAGAGGGTGGGGACAAGAAAGTCAACAGGAATGGAAGGAAGCTGTTGATCTTCACAAATGAGCTCGGTCTGAAGATTCTGAACAGGGACGCTAGATGTAAGGGGAAATGGACCTTGGAGAGAAACGACAGAAAATCAATAATTGACTACATTCTCACAGATATGAATTTATGGAGGGAGGTGATAAGGGTAGAAGTGGATGATGAGGGCAAAATGGAGTTGGATAGTGATCACAACTTGATTACAGTGACGATGAGGGCCAAAAACCTAGAGAAAAGGAAAGGAAGCTTCAAGGAGATCTGGGAACTCAAAAAGGATGCCGATTGGGCGAAGTTCGAAGAAAAACTGAAACCAAAGCTTGCAGCCGTACACAACGGGGGGTAGTGTCCAGAAGATGACCGACGCCATAGTTGCGAGCCTAGTGGAGGCAGGGAAGGAAAGTGTAGGAAAGATTAGGGTGCCAACACGGGAACTTGGGTACAGAGTGAATGAAGAACTGAAAAGGGCCATAAAGGTTAGAAAAGCTAAATGTGCTGCATACAGGAGAAGTAGAAAACTTAAGGGGGTGGAAAGCAATGAGGCCATGGTAGCAAAGGAAGAATACCAACAAACACGAAATAAAGTAAACAAGATTAAAGACGACAACCGGAGAGTGCGAAATAGCAGTCTTATTAGGACGATAAGAACGACAGGGGGTCGAGTTCGAGCGTTTTTTGGAAATGGGTGAACAAACGTAACAAAGGGAATAACCAACAGAGCATTAAAGTAGATGGTAGAGTTGCAGAAGAGCGAGATCAAATCGCATTAGAACTAGTCAAGCACTGGGAAAAGGTAAACGACAAGCGATGGGGCATGGGGAACCCACCGGAGTGTCCGAACCAGGTCGTGGAAAATCTCTCGGACTTCGTGTGCAGCGAAATCAAAACTGAGGAGGTGTGAAGGGTGATCTCAAAATTGAGGAATTGAAAAGCGGGAGGGGTGGACGAAATTCCTAACGAGTTTATCAAAAAAAGGGGGAGAGGAACTCTTGGAAAGCCTAACTGACCTATTCAATTTAGCCATAGAAAAACAAGAGGTCCCAAAGGAGTGGAGGGAAAGTAAAGTGACATTTATTCACAAAAAGGGGGAAAAAGACGTCTTGGATAACTTTCGATGGATCTCTGTCAGCAGCAACATTGGAAAAGTCTTTTGTAAAGTCCTGTATGGGAGATTAGAGGAGGTGATTGAGGAGAAGGGTTTTTTGGGAGAAATCCAGAATGGCTTCAGGAAGGGAAGGAGAGTCACTGACCATCTTTTCACGCTATCCTAAATGATAGAATCCGCGAAAGCAAAGAAGAAAAAGATGTTCATGGCCTTTTTGGATGTTAAAAAGGCATACGATAGAGTATGGAGGGAGGGTATGTGGCGCAAGCTGGAGGCTCTGGGCTTGGGGACGAGTTTGTTGGGATTATGAAAGCATTATATAAAGATGTACAGAGTGAACTTAGCCTGGGTAACATTACAACAAAACGTGTGCCTATGGAGATAGGCCTAAAACAGCGGTGTATCCTTTCGCCAATTCTTTTTGCATTGTACATCAAAGGTTTAGGAGATGAACCCCTGAATAGCGACGAGGGGGTTGCAGTTGGTGACTTGAAGATCCCAGGGCTATTTTTGCAGACGATATGGTGCTCGTGTCAGAAAGCGAAGAGGGGTTAGAGAAGATGCTGGGAATTGTTGGGAAATATGGGAGCAAATGGAGACTCGAACTTAATGTAAGTAGAGAGTTACTTCGTAGATAATTCTTTTAAAAATGCATCTTTCAAAGACTTTACTTAGACAACTCAATAGGGTTATTGAACGGTAGTTCGTTTTCAATTGGGGGTTTCCAGATTTGTAGACTGGCACACCGTTACCCCACCCCCTTCCCCTCTCCCCCCGTCCATTCAGCTGGAAAAAAGAGTGGCTCAGCATCATATTGAAGACAGTTGTTAAAGGAGGCGCTAAGCTCGTTGAACACTTTTTGAGAATCTTCGGGCTGATATTGTCGGTGCCACATGCTTTGGAGACACCCAGGGAGTCGAGCGATTCTTTCACTTCCTCGAGGGTAAGAGTAATCTGACTTATTACTGGGCGATTAGGGCTGAAAGGGGTATGCGGGAAGGAATGACCTTGGTCTTCAATTGATGAGATATTACAAAAATAGTCGTTAAGAATTTGGGCGTTATCTCTCTCGTGTGAGATGAGATTGTCATTTAAAAGAAGGACAGGGATGGGCGACCGGTTTTTGAAAGTATAAGTCTAAGGGTTTTCCACCACTAAGAAGGATTTGTTGAGGGACTATTCAGGACTGTGTCAATCTTAGTAAAGTGTAATTGCTTTGATTTTCGTATTTCTTCGTTGCGTTTTTTCCTAAATTTTTCCCATTCCTTTTGGGAATTTACTAACTTTGCTTTGCGATGGAGACTCTTTCTATGACGTATTAGGCGTCTCAAATTATTGTGAAACCACTTCGGTTGTTGGGGTCTTACAGTTACAAGTTTGTTGGGAATGCATTAGCAGTTGTACTCGTTATTGTTGTGGTGAGCTCGTTTGTAACATAGGTGATGCTACAGTTAGCAAGCAGGTCTGACCAGTTGATGTCTGAGAAGTTACTATTTAATTCAGGAAAATCCCCATCATCATATGTCCGGACAAGTCGTTTATGAGGTTTACTGTGGGTTTTTCGGAAATTAAAAATCGTAATAACAGGACAATGGTACCTGACATCATTACCAAGGAAAGGGTCACCGACTTCTGCGGTTAGAATTGAGAGGTCATCATTTATAAGGATCAGGTCTATAAAAGATGATGAATTCTCTGTGTAATAGGTCGGTTCGACAATCAGCTGCTTGAGATTGAACTGGTTGGTAATTCGTTGCAGTGAGACTGAAGGACCGGCGGCCTGATTATCGTTGAAGTCCCATTAGCAAAAGATTTTAATACCTGTGTCTAGAACTCTTTCAATAGATGTTTCAATTAAGTTCCGTAAATCACTGCCTGAGTTGGGTGGCCTATATTGTACACATACGAGGATCGACCCATTGGTGGTATATATCTGGGCCCATAGACATTCAAACCCAGGTATGTCAAGATGGGCGTGCCTTGAAGGGTGTATCGTTTTTGATGTAAATTATTACCCCACCGCCTCTTGAGCCCTGTCTTTTCGCAAAGGGTTTTGGAAGTTGGGAAGTAGGATATCCTCAATCCTCACACCGGGAGTAAGCCACGTTTCGGTAAATGCACAAATGTCACTGGGAAGCATCTCGCTGCTAAGTATATCCCATTTGGGGCATAGACTTCGGACGTTCATATGAAGTACGGAAAAACCACTTGTATTGGGAGATGGGTACCATGAATGAGAGCTATGCGAGGAGTTTACACACGAGCTAGTTGGGCCGGGGTTTCTCTCAATGTCACCGGCCACATATAATAGCAGTATTGCCCAAATGTATTAACAGTAGCGAGCACAGACAGTAAAGTAAATTTATGCACATGAGTTATCTTTTTAAGGGAGGGAGAGAGTGAGTCCTCACTTGTGGTACCCTTGTTTTCTCTCCCCCCCCCCCCCCCACTGCATGTGTAACATACGTGTGTCCCGGGTAATATAGCAGGGAGAGACAGATGTATCCCACCCCACCCACGTGACGTTATACATTTATAACGTTATTATGACATTATGCATATCGTATCAGTTTCTTGTTACCAACTAATTCATATTGGCGTCATCGGAATGCAGGGTGATCAAAGTTCGATGCTCTAAAACTATTCAACCCTTGTTACAACCAGTAGTGTATAAATTTACCAGTAATGTCGAAATCAACCAGTAACGTCAAAAAAATTAACCAGTAATGTCGAAATCAACCAGTAATGTCGAAAAAATCGACCAGTAATGTAAAAATCCGTAATGTCGAAAAATTAACCAGTAGTGTCAAAAAAACTATCTCCCTCTCCGTCTGTCTTTGCCCAGCTCTCTTTCCCCATCCCTCACTCTTTCTCTCCCTTTGCCCTGTCTGCCTGTCTCTGTCTGTCTCCGTCCGTCCGTCCGTCCGTCCGTCCGTCCGTCCGTCCGTCCGTCCGTCCGTCCGTCCGTCCGGACGGACGGACGGACGGAGACAGGGCAAAGGGAGAGAGAGAGAGGGGGATGGGGAAAGAGAGCTGGGCAAAGACAGACGGAGAGGGGGATAGAGAGAGAGAATGATGGAGAGAGGGGGCAAAGGCAGAGGGACATGGGATAGAAAGAGAAGGGGATATAGATAGAGAGAAAGAGGAGAGAGAAAGAGAGAGAGAGAGAGAGAGAGAGAGAGAGAGAGAGAGAATGAGAGAGCAAATAGGATGGGATATGTTGTGCATATGAAAGAGGGAAATAATTGTTAAACATAAAATTCCATATTTACTGGGGTAAATGTGTTTAAACATGCGCGAAAATGGTTAAAAGTCGATAAATATAGGCAAAAGTACAATTTGAGCAATCCGAAAAAATATTGAAATTTTTGCGAAAAATCGTCATTTTGGTCGTCACTTTTTGACACTACTGGTTAATTTTCCGACATTACGGATTTTTACATTACTGGTCGATTTTTTCGACATTACTGGTTGATTTCGACATTACTGGTTAATCTTTTCGACATTACTGGTTGATTTCGACATTACTGGTAAATTTATACACTACTGGTTGTAACAACCCTCAAGATGCCACCGTTCCTAACCGATTTCGTGGTATATACCTTTGGTATATACATAACTTGTGCATGCTCTTTCTGATGGTGTTTACAAAAATACAAAATGAGTTGATTGAATCAGCACGTGACTCCCGATTACCTCTGGCTAACGTAATCGCTGCATTGTGGGGGAAGAAAAATCATCTTCGATGAGTCTGAAGGTGGAAATGGGGAAATCTAACCATCGGGGCAAGATATTTAGTTTAAACAATATTTATTCAATAAGTATGCAATATGTTACAATATTAAACACCAATAAAAGTGACAATATATATAGAGAACACGAAGAATATAACATATACTAACAAAAAAAAACCAAAAACATATTATTATGTAATGGGGGATCTGACAGAAAGCTAGGAGCTTATGTTAGTCATCTCCCGGGGTCATTCAGAAATTTACACAAAAGGTGGTATAATATAGTAGATAGCAAGCCTCGGGTCTGGTTTAGATATCTTGCCCCTCGGGTGAGATTTGCCCATCCCACCTCCAGACTCATCGGGGATCATAATAATAATAACTCTTTGGCCAGCCGCTGATTTGTCGCGGTCCTCATAAGAGAAGGCCATCATTCCCCCTGCACCCCACCCCCTCTTCCCCTCCTCTCCTCCCAGCATTCAGATATAAACTGCTTAATAGTGTCCCTCACTTCCTCTTTTTCAATTTCTTCAATAAGCATTCCTACCCTCTCCCTCGTGTCCGCCTTCAGCCATCTATCCTTTGTTTCTTCACCCCACTTCTGCATTATTCTTCCAGTAAATTTTATTCTATGAGGTATATACTGTGGGCATTCCAAGAGAAAATGTTCCAGGGTCTCCACTACTCCAGAGTGGCACATTTGGCATCCCTTTTCCCCATCTCTCCCAATTTTTCCCCGAAGCTCCAGTGATCTTGATCTCAGTTTGAACAGCAGTGACCCTCCAAAGGTGCCATCTAGGTACTTCTCAAAAGCTGGCTTTTCTTTATATTGTAACCCCTGCAGTGATCTTTTCACGCTAACCCCTGCTCGCCAGTTTCGATTGCAGTCTTCCATGACTCTCTCTTTGACAAACCTTTTGCCTTCTTTCATTCCTACTTCTATGTTTGTGACCTCTATAGAGTAATTGTCCATTAGTTCCCTCACATGTTTTGACCACCCCGTTTCTATATTAGAATTCCAAATGGTATCGAGCATCAATTTGCACCACCGGTTGTCAGGCAGGTTTCTCAAGTAGTTAAAGTAACACAGTTTTCCCAAATCTACCCTGTCCTTGATTTTCATCCACCCAAGCTCCCCCCTTACTGCTTCCAAAGCTGCAGCATTACTCGACCCTGTTATCCATCTGCCGGCATCATTCTGAGTACTTTCCAACTTCTTAATAACGGTTTGGTTTAATGGAATCACGTCCGTGCCATACGTTATACTTGGTAAACCCACCCTCTCCCACAGTGTTTTCCCCACAAAGACCTTGTTGAAACTATTCTTCCCCAAAAATTTTAGTTGGTTCAGAATTCTTTTCCCTTTCAGAATCAGTTTGGCTGAGTAATTTCTGTACACCCCTCTTCCCGTTATATTTATGCTTACCCCTAGATACTCATACTCTCCCTTTTCTCCTACAGTGATTTGTTTGCTTTCCCCTTCGGGGATTGAGAACTCCCCCACTCTCCATCTCTTTGTCATATCTACCTTGTGTCCAACGGGTATTACCTTGCTTTTATTTTCATTTAGTTCGAGCCGCCAAGTGTTCCCATAACTACCAACAATTTCCAGCAATTTCTCTAGCCCCTGTTCAGTTCTAGACATTAACACCATGTCGTCCGCAAAGAATAAGCCTGGTATCTTTATGTCTCCAACATTTACCCCCTCCGCACTCTGAATTAGTTCGTCCCCTAAATCTTTAACATACAATGCAAACAAAATCGGTGAAAAGATACACCCCTGCTTGAGGCCTATATCCATAGGGACTCGTTTTGTAGTGATACTCCCTAGACTGAGTTGGCTTTGCACATCTGTATACAGTGCTTTCATGATTCCCACAAAGTCACCCCCCAGTCCGATGCCCTCGAGCTTTCGCCACATACCTTCCCTCCACACTCGGTCGTACGCTTTTTTCACATCTAGAAATGCCAGAAACATCTTTTTCTTTTCAGCCTTTGTTGATTCTATCAGTTGGGTGAGTGTAAATAGGTGATCAGTGACTCTTCGTCCTTTCCTGAAACCATTTTGAATTTCTCCTAGAAAACCTTTCGCTTCAATAACTTCCTCTAGTCTACTGTATATGACCTTACAGAATACTTTTCCGATGTTACTACTAACTGATATCCCCCTATAGTTATCTAGAACTTCCTTATCCCCCTTTTTGTGTATGAACGACACCTTACTTTCCCTCCACTCACTCTCTGGGGACCTCTTGCTTTCGCAGAGCCAGGTTGAAAAGGTTTGTCAGGACTTCAATAAGTGCCTCCCCTCCATTTTTGAGGAATTCGTTCGGAATTTCATCAGTCCCTCCCGCTTTACCATTTTTTAATTTCGAGACCACGTTCCGCACTTCTTCTGCCGTTATTTCGCTACATACACGATTGGATAGGTTCTCCTCCACCAGTGTATTTCTTTTTGGTGGGGACCCACTGCCCCATCGCCTATCGTTTATCTTTTCCCAGTGCTTGACTAACTCTGAAGCGATACGGCCTTTATCTTCTGTACTTTCCCCATCCACTTTGATACTCTGCACACTACTTTTCCCCCGTTTATTTACCCAGTTCCAAAATACGTTTGAGCTCGAACCCCCCGTTTTCTTTATTGTTCTGGCAAGACTGCAATTGCGCTCCTTCCTATTATTATTCTTTATCTCATTCACCTTTTTCCGTGCCAGTTCATATTCTCCTTTCATTAGTCTCGTGTCATTGTTATCCACCCCTTTAAGCATCCTACTTCTTCTGTAAGCAGCGCATTTTACCTTCCTTTCTTTTATAGCCTTTTTCAGTCCCTCGTTAACCCTGTATCCAAGCTCTCTCGTTGGAACCCTCACCCTTCCTATACAATCCTTCCCTGCCTCTGTTAGGCTATTTACTATGCCATCTGAAATACTCTGGACATTTGCATCCCTAGGTATACATTCAAGACTTGGTTTTAGTTTTTCCCGAAACTGCTTCCAGTCGGCTCCTTGTTTTAGTCCCCAAACTTCCTTGAAGGTATTTCTGTCTCTATTCGTCTTTTTGCCCATAATCTTAACTGTTATCAGGTTGTGATCACTACCCAAGTCATTTTTTCCCTCGTCATCTATTTCTACATCTATAACCTCCCTCCATACGCTAATGTCAATGAGTATATAATCATTTATTGTTTTCTTATCGTTCCTCTCCCAGGTCCATTTACCCTTACATTTCGCATCCCTGTTCAAGATCTTTAAACCAAGCTCTTTTGATAAGTCCAACATCTTCCTCCCATTCGTGTTAATTTTCCTATCACCTCCCTGTATGCCCTCCTCCTTATCCCCGATGTGCCCATTGAAGTCCCCCATTAGGACAATACTGAACCCTCTGCTTTCAAGCTCTGTGATATTCGATCTAAGAGTTGTATATATTGAATCATTCCACTTGGGCTTATTTCCCTCCACTGCTAAGTATACAACACCAACGGCAACACTCCTGCTTCCTAACTTGATTTTTGCGCAGACTATTTCGTTGGATACTGGAATCTGAGTCCTTGCTTCTGTGAGATCTGTAATCAATTAGGGCTGTAATTCCTCTTTAGCGTAGATGCCAACACCCCCACCCCGTTTCTGACCCTCAGTTCGCCCAGCTCCTATCCACACGCAACCCTTCATCTGATCAACCCGCTCATCCCGCCGTATCCACGTCTCACTTAGACCCATTATATCGAAGTCTCCTTCGTCCATCAGTGTTGATATTTCGCTTACTTTCTTGTGCAGACCCTGGATGTTGCAGTACCCAAACTCAATGAATCTTTGTTTCTTTGTCATCACTGGCACATTATTATAACCCTGGTGTGTCCCTGTGTTGTGCATGTTTGTTGTTCTTCCTATGTTCCCAGCATTTGTGCCCCTCTGGGTTATCGGCTGTGGTCCCCTACCCCCCTTTTCTCCAAAAAAGGCCCAGCCACCTGTAAAATTTTTTGGCCCAACAGGTCTGTACCCATCCTACTTAAATGCAATCCGTCTCGCCCATACAACTCTCCTTGTCCCCAGAATGAGTCCCAGTGGTCAATGAAATGTATTCCCAAGTCTTTGCAGTGCTCTTCCAGCTCCTCGTTTAGTGCCATAATCCGCGAGTTCCTCTCATTCCCACCACCCATAACGGGGAGCACCCCTGAAACGATGATCCGAGCATTCCTGCTAAGTAGCTTACTAATTAGGTCCTTGTATGTGTCCACCAAACGAACTGATTTCCTCTCCCTGATGTTATTGGACCCCACATGTAATACCACTACCGGATCAGGCCCCGACCCAGCTACAATACCGTCCACTCTATCCCTCAGGTCCTCCACTTTAGCCCCCGGAAAGCACAGAACTGTTCTATTTTTACTGTCCGGACCACAGACAACCTTGTCGATCCCCCGAACTATGCTACTTTCCGCAACCACCAACTTACTTTTGTCCCGCGCCCTATTTATCTCCTCTAGTCTCCTATTGTTTACAGCGTCCTCTTTCTCTCCAACAGCCCCACTCGGAATCAATATCGGTATCGGTATCTTTGACCTAGGATTACTCCTCTCCTTATCTCTCCGTCTCTTTCCAGGCCCTGAACTACCTGGACTACTCCCCTGGTCTTCTACCGGATCCCTCCTCCTTTTTCCTGGCCTAGACCCCAAGCTACTATCTGTTGCAAGTACCTCCATCTCCTCCTCTGACTCTTCCGAATCGAGCACATCAAATCTGTTTCTGGTGCTGCACTCCCCACTGCCTTTGGACTTTACACCCCTATCTACCTGCTTCTCTGGCCCCCCTTTCCTACCACTTTTGATAGTCCACGCCAAACGCTTTACAGCATTGCTCCGGCCTGGGCCCCCCTCATCTGTCCTACGTATTTTTCTAGCAGCTCCCACCTCATCACCTACCTCATTCACATCAAAGGTTCTACCCCCATGTTTCCTCTTGGAACCACCGACAACCACCCATCCTTCTCGGAAAGCTATATACTTTCACAGGCGTAACTCCAGACAGCCCCGCCCTACCAAGTTTTCCCTTCAGCTCAGCAATCTCCCCTTCAAACTTAACAATTGTCTCAAGTAGGCGGAGGATTTCCTGACAGTTTGCACATACCTCTCCATATCCCATCGAACGAAATTCCCCATACATCATAGAACACTGTTTACAGACTTCAAGCCCAATATCGCCATCGGTGGCCCCACCAACCCGGCTCTGACCGACACCCCCCAGTGACCTCTGTCTGCACACCAATACTTACCCCGTTGGCACCGTTGACCTGGACCGCGATATTACACGTATTTACCTCCATACTTACCTCCGTCTGAACAGACTTGCTCGCCATCATCAAGACAAAATTACAAGATTACGCGATCAGACAAGAAAAACTGTAAACACGCGACAAAAGGCAACACGACGAACCGTTCGACAACTTAGCGCTCATAATAATCCACTGAGTTTATCGCGACTAGCAAGGCAATCATTGTGTCCAGCTATGCCATGTGACGAGACCAACAGCACCAGGATAGTACTAGAGTAATCGAGCTGTTTTTTACGATGCACCCCGGAGCGCGCTTTTGTTGCAAACAGGCCCACTCTCACCCAGTAAGTGTTTATGTCATGTATTGTTTAGACGTGGGCGGACTATGCTCGGATGAGAGTGGACTGACTTGGTAAGTTCGAACCCCCGCCATGCCAATGTGACTTGGTAAGACCCATCAAAGGTAACGCCGAACGGACTGGACTTCACACAAGTATTGTCGATTCATATGGGGAGTTCCGGGTATTTTCAGAAGTAGTTTTGGTCTGGTCATTGTTGTAGAAAGAAGGTCAAGTATAGGAGGAAAAGAGGTAATAACTTGTGTTATGTAGAAAGTAAAAAGAACAAACAAGTAAGGCAATATGTACAGAGATGGATCGTGAAAACACAGGCTGTTGGGAGTCAGAGGTTATTAGTTCCCGTAGGCCATCCTTCACACTTTGAGTGTTTTAGGTTTTTAAATCAATATATTCTTAGAACACAACGTTAATCGCTATAGCATTCATGGCGTTGTTAGAGGTCTGCTATCATGCACCATGTGCCTGTAATTAAGGCGGGGATTCTAAAAGAGTCCCCAGTCCAATGCAAGGCGGATGGAGCCAACCTAGCACCTGGGGTTGCAAGGGCCTTTAGAGCAAAAATGAATCAGTAGGCGAGGGAACAAGGGCTTCCGCGCAGTTACATGGGAGAGGGGGGGGGGCAGGTGAAGGGAGATATCGGAAATTCCAGAGAGAAAATACACGGGAGTTTTTCTTTTGGTACCGGATGGTATTATTCATCACATTGAATCAATCAACTTTTTCAACAAATGGCGAAAAGCGTATAGGAGTCAGAAAGAGGGAATCGAACACGTATATACATGAAAACAGCATTAGTCAAAACGAAATCAGAACAGCGCTTTTCTTGTATGTAGAAAAAGCGTTCGACTCAGTATGGCACAATGGCATGAGATATAAACTATCGAAAATGTGATTACCCACTCAAATTCTGAGGATCATATCATCATTTCTAACTGACCGAAAAGTCAAGGTGAGGATTAACCGCGAGGTGTCAGAGGAACAGAGGAAGTAGTACTCGAAGCGGGAACACCACAAGGGTCGGTTCTAAGCCCGCTTCTTGCCATAATATATGTGAGACTAGTGACTATGAGTACCTGGGGGTATATAAACGTCACAGGAAGAGGCATCTACCGAAACCACACAAATAAATTGATTCTGAAGGGGAAGGGAATCCTTAACCAAATGAAACTTATAGAGAGAAACAGTTTCAATAAGGGTTTCGTGGGGAAAACCATTTGGGAAATGGTGTGTCTGCCAAGTATAACATACGGTAGGGATGTTGTACCCCTAAACCAGACGGCTGTTAAGGGCTTGGAAATCCTGCAGAACGATGCAGGCCGATGGATAACAGGGTCGAGTAATGCCGCAGCGCTAGAAGCAATCAAGGGTGAGCTTGGGTGGATGAGGATCAAGGACAGGATAGACCTATTGAAACTCGGTTATCTTAATTATTTGGTAAATCTCCCCGATAGCCGTTGGTGTAAAGTAATATTCCTGAGAACTTTCAACTCAAATATCAAGACGGGGTGGATGGTCCAAGTGAGGGAGCTAGTAGAAAACTACTCATTGGAGATCTCGGACCTTGACGTTGGGGCAAACCAGGGTAAAAAGATCGTCAGAAAAAGGGTCATGGAGGATTGTAACCGTAATTGGCGAGAGGGGGGTCAAATCAAAGAGATCTTTGGTTGGCCTGTGTGATAAAGAGAAGCCCGGTTTTGAAGATTACCTTGATGGCTCTTTTTTTTGGGGGGGGGGGGGGGGGGGAGTCACTGTTGTTCAAGCTGAGGTCGCGGTCCCTGGAGCTGAGGGGAAAAATTGGGAAAAACAGTAAAAAGGAGTGCCAGATGTGTAATTTGGGCGTGATGGAGACCCTGGAACACTTTCTTCTAGAATGCCCAAAATATCAGACTAAAAGAACAAGATTCACAGGGAGTATAATGGGGAAGTGGGGTGGGAGAATGAAGGACATGTGGTTAGGGGGCGACTCAAAGGAGAGGGTTAATATGCTAATCGGAGAGATTGGGAAGAATGGGCAAGGGATGTCATCAAGCAGTTCGTCTCCGAGTTTTGGGAGGAGAGAAGAAGCGTGGGAATAGGGAGACAGTTGGTAGAACAGCGGTAACCAAGGCCTTCTCATACGAGAACCGCGACAAATCAGCGGCCGGCCAAAGTGTTATTATATTATTATTATGTCAATGGAGGTCCCAACACGTAGATGGTCCGAGATAATACCAGTTAGCTCAAATTTTATGTACACTTGAGTTATTGTTAGAGAGATCTCCGTTGGTCGACAGTGGCTTCCGCCTGCTCCGGGTGACGTGTCATAAGTGTAACTTGTCAGTCACTAAACTAGTAGGAGTGGACACACAGGAGATCTGAGAACACATTTGAGGTAAAGCACAGTAGGGGTTATAGGTTATATACTGCGGGAATGAGTATAGATACAATCTGCATTATTTTCAGAATTAATTTACATTCTTAGGATTATGGTAATAACATTACACTAACCATTCATAATGAGCAGATGGTCACCAGTGTGATTCTAACAGAACCTCGCAGAAGAGAGAATATATTTATGAACTGTTTCGAAAACTAAGTAATAGTCGCCTTGGGTGTAAAATTCAGATCCGCACATAATAATAACACTTTGGCCAGCCGCTGATTTGTCGCGGTTCTCGGACGAGAAGGCCGTGGTTACCCCTGTACTCCCAACTGCTTCCCTATTCCCACGCTTCTCCTCTCCTCCCAACACTCGGAGACGAACTGCTTGATGATATCCCTTGTCCCATTCTTCCCAATCTCTCCGATTAGCATATTAACCCTCTCCTTTGAGTCTCCCCATAACCACATGTCCTTCATTCTCCCATCCCACTTCCCCATTATACTCCCAGTGGATCTCATTCTTTTAGGCTGATACTTTGGGCATTCTAGAAGAAAGTGTTCCAGGGTCTCCACCATGTCCAAGTTACACATCTGGCACTCCCTTTCACCGTCTTTTCCAATTTTTCCCCTCAGCTCCAGGGATCGCGACCTCAGCTTGAACAACAGTGACCCCCCCAAAGGTGCCATCAAGGTACTCTTCAAAACCTGGCTTCTCTTTATCACGCAGGCCACCCAAAGACCTCTTTGATTTGACCCCCTCTCGCCAATTACGGCACAGCAATGTATTACAGTCGGTTGGATTGGGAAGTAGACCTAGGATCTCCCTTCGTATACGGTCGTAATTAGGGCATTTTAATAGGAAGTGTTCTGTAGTCTCACGTTCACCACATGAACAACTCGGTGAAGCTGCCAGGTGATTGACAAAAAAATGCTCGTTGAGATGACTACATCGAAGCAGTAACCTACAGTGATATATCTGAGCTCTACGGGAGGTTGATTTGAAAAAGAATGCTGCTGGTCGAATAAGGTTATGGTTCAAGTATTTTCTAAATTCTGTCAGGTAACAGTTGTCTCTAATGTTAATAGGAATTTCATTCCATGATTTCGTTGTGGATGGGATAAAAGATGTTTGGTAGCCCGTGGTCCGACAGTAAGGAATTCGGAGATCACTGGCAGTGCGAAGTTCTAGAGTCTGGGTTGTCGAGATAGGGGTTGGGACTAAGCAGGAAATATATGGCGGGGAAATGTTGTGATACATTTTGAAGAACTGTATTAATTTGTGTTTCTGCTGTCTTAGTTGTAGCGTCTCCCATTCAGTTTCCACAAAGAGTGATGCCTTGCTCGCACTTAGAGTTGCACCTGTATCAATACGAGCACCAGCAATTTGATTTTTTTCCATATTCATCACATTTTTTTATCGCTGCAATTATCCCAAACCGTATCTGCATATTCCAACAGGTGTCTAACGAGTATTTTCCGGTCTAAAATGATTTATTTTTTCTCATGAGATCCAGACGTGACCATGCTTTTGTGGAGATATGTTCTATGTGGTGATCCCACGAACAGTTTGAGTTGAGAATGACACCTAAGTGTTTGTGCTCCGCGACTGCTTTGATAGGAACATTTGCCAGTACGAGGGATGTCTGTTGAGTGGGGTCAGTTCAGCGTGAAATGGTCATGGCTTCGGTTTTGATGGGATTGAATTCTACCATCCAAGTGTTTGCCCAATGTTCAATTGTGGTAAGATCATTGTTCGGTATAACAGCAGCCTGGTCAGGGTTTTCAATAATTAAATATAAAGTTATGTCATCGACAAAAAGGCGATGATTACAGCTGGTTAAATCTAAAGTTATGTCATTAATATAAATGAGAAACAACAGGGGGCCGAGAATAGATCCTTCGGGAACCCCTGATGTAACAGGTTTCCAAGAGGAATCCTCTGAGTTGACCACCACTCTTTGCATTCGATCACAGAGGTATGATTTAAGGAAGTCGAGGACTTCATCGGTAATTCCAATGTTCTCAAGTTTGTAGTGTAGACCCGTGTGCCAAACTTTGTCAAAGGCTTTACTGACGTCGCAAAATACCACCCTCACATCTTTACCTTCATCAAGTGCACGGCTAAATGTGTCATAAATATCCGTGAGCTGTAATACAGTTGAGTCACAAGGAGTAAACCCAGACTGGAATGGACTTAATATTTTGTTTTCATCTAAAAAGGACCACAGTTTTTTGAAGATACATCGTTCAAAAACTTTTCCAAGACAGCTAAGTAGTGAAATCGGTCGATAGTTTGACAAGAGATTTGCGGGGTCTTTTTTAGCATTTTAGGAACAGGTATTATTACATTTGCCTTCTTCCACAGTTAAGGAAATCTGGCGTGATGCAACAGGATATCGAAAAGGATAGTAAGAGGCTGGACTAGGGAAGTGGAACACTCTTTAAGAAGACGTGGATTCATTGGATCCGGGCCTGCTGCTTTTGATACTTTCAGTGATTTCAGTGAGGAATGCACGTCATGTTAATCCAGTACTATGTATGTGAGTTTTGGGCGTTCTAGAAATAGCTGCGATGGAAGGCACGCATGGCTATCGTCAAGGGTTGATATGCTACAAAAATAGTCATTATACGCTTCCGCCTTGTCTTTGTCAGAAGAAATTATCCTGTCCAGGTAATTTATATTCGGAATTTCAGTTTTCTTGTTCCCTAAAAACATCTTTAGGGTCTTCCGCCACACTGATGAGTTAGTACCAGGGCTGTCTAGAGTGGGCTGAATTTTGTTATAGTAATTGGTCTTTGCTTTTCTTATGGCTGAAACAACCTCGTTTCTATGGAGCGGTATTTCTCCCAAGCCTCGGGCCGACCTTTCGACTTGGCAATACGGTAGAGGCGTTTCCGTTGACCAATCAAATGTCTAATTTCGTTAAGCGCATCCACTTTGGGTCATTTCTTCTAATTGTTGTTATTTTATTGGGATATACTTAGAGGCTAATTACTGGAGTTTGTTCATTTTATTGGATTCTGTTTGAACAATTCGTCGGATCGTGGAAAAAACAACAACGACCTCCTTCGGGGACCACCCAGAAAAAGACCCGAACTTCCTTGGTTCGGAGGCAGGCCTGCATTGTAGCATATTAGGCCGGGGCAGAATGCGCTACCGGCGCTTACAAAAAGGGGTAAAAAAGGGACGCAAGACCAACGCTCGCCTCCCAGGAGGTGGATGACCACTTCTAGGGATGGAGCGAAAGATGTTCAGAGTCCATAGCGGTTACTGTATTCCATATCGGTTATAGTTTTCCCATAGCGGTTATTGGGGAGCTGGAGGTCAAAAAGAAATCATCTGTGCGTACCTGTTAAAAGAGAAAAGGCAGAATTAGTTGGTTTTAAAATTAACAAAAATATGCAATTACATCGTAGTAGGTAATCGATCTCTGGGAACAGCCCCTAATGTTCCTATGGCCTGTTTTTTATGTTCCTAGATACTTGCTATTAATGGTTGAGTGATTATGATAGCTAATCAGTCAACCATTAATATCAAGCATCTAGGCCTAATAGGTTGGACGAATGAATGCATGAAATGTTTCTGCGCGCCGACGGCGCACAGGGACGATGTGGGAAAATCCCTTGCGACTCTTATAACTTGCTTTATAGCTTTAGTTGCTTATAAATCCACGAGAGTCGGGATCGAGAGCCAATAATCTTACTAAGTTTGAGTGTGCGACTGGCAGTAGGATAGTAATAATAATAACTCTTTGGCCAGCCGCTGATTTGTCGCGGTCCTCATAAGAGAAGGCCATCATTCCCCCTGCACCCCACCCCCTCTTCCCCTCCTCTCCTCCCAGCATTCAGATATAAACTGCTTAATAGTGTCCCTCACTTCCTCTTTTTCAATTTCTTCAATAAGCATTCCTACCCTCTCCCTCGTGTCCCCCTTCAGCCATCTATCCTTTGTTTCTTCACCCCACTTCTGCATTATTCTTCCAGTAAATTTTATTCTATGAGGTATATACTGTGGGCATTCCAAGAGAAAATGTTCCAGGGTCTCCACTACTCCAGAGTGGCACATTTGGCATCCCTTTTCCCCATCTCTCCCAATTTTTCCCCGAAGCTCCAGTGATCTTGATCTCAGTTTGAACAGCAGTGACCCTCCAAAGGTGCCATCTAGGTACTTCTCAAAAGCTGGCTTTTCTTTATATTGTAACCCCTGCAGTGATCTTTTCACGCTAACCCCTGCTCGCCAGTTTCGATTGCAATCTTCCATGACTCTCTCTTTGACAAACCTTTTGCCTTCTTTCATTCCTACTTCTATGTTTGTGACCTCTATAGAGTAATTGTCCATTAGTTCCCTCACATGTTTTGACCACCCCGTTTCTATATTAGAATTCCAAATGGTATCGAGCATCAATTTGCACCACCGGTTGTCAGGCAGGTTTCTCAAGTAGTTAAAGTAACACAGTTTTCCCAAATCTACCCTGTCCTTGATTTTCATCCACCCAAGCTCCCCCCTTACTGCTTCCAAAGCTGCAGCATTACTCGACCCTGTTATCCATCTGCCGGCATCATTTTGAGTATTTTCCAACTTCTTAGTAACGGTTTGGTTTAATGGAATCACGTCCGTGCCATACGTTATACTTGGTAAACCCACCCTCTCCCACAGTGTTTTCCCCACAAAGACCTTGTTGAAACTATTTTTCCCTAAAAGTTTTAGTTGGTTCAGAATTCTTTTCCCCTTCAGAATCAGTTTGGCTGAGTAATTTCTGTACACCCCTCTTCCCGTTATATTTATGCTTACCCCTAGATACTCATACTCTCCCGTTTCTCCTACAGTGATTTGTTTGCTTTCCCCTTCGGGGATTGAGAACTCCCCCACTCTCCATCTCTTCGTCATATCTACCTTGCGTCCAACGGGTATTACCTTGCTTTTATTTTCATTTAGTTCGAGCCGCCAAGTGTTCCCATATCTACCAACAATTTCCAGCAGTTTCTCTAGCCCCTGTTCAGTTCTAGACATTAACACCATGTCGTCCGCAAAGAATAAGCCTGGTATCTTTATGTCTCCAACATTTACCCCCTCCGCACTCTGAATTAGTTCGTCCCCTAAATCTTTAACATACAATGCAAACAAAATCGGTGAAAAGATACACCCCTGCTTGAGGCCTATATCCATAGGGACTCGTTTTGTAGTGATACTCCCTAGACTGAGTTGGCTTTGCACATCTGTATACAGTGCTTTCATGATTCCCACAAAGTCACCCCCCAGTCCGATGCCCTCGAGCTTTCGCCACATACCTTCCCTCCACACTCGGTCGTACGCTTTTTTCACATCTAGAAATGCCAGAAACATCTTTTTCTTTTCAGCCTTTGTTGATTCTATCAGTTGGGTGAGTGTAAATAGGTGATCAGTGACTCTTCGTCCTTTCCTGAAACCATTTTGAATTTCTCCTAAAAAACCTTTCTCTTCTATAACTTCCTCTAGTCTACCGTATATGACCTTACAGAATACTTTTCCGATGTTACTACTAACTGATATCCCCCTATAGTTATCTAGAACTTCCTTATCCCCCTTTTTGTGTATGAACGACACCTTACTTTCCCTCCACTCTCTGGGGACCTCTTGCTTTCGCAGAGCCAGGTTGAAAAGGTTTGTCAGGACTTCAATAAGTGCCTCCCCTCCATTTTTGAGGAATTCGTTCGGAATTTCATCAGTCCCTCCCGCTTTACCATTTTTAATTTCGAGACCACGTTCCGCACTTCTTCTGCCGTTATTTCGCTACATACACGATTGGATAGGTTCTCCTCCACCAGTGTATTTCTTTTTGGTGGGGACCCACTGCCCCATCGCCTATCGTTTATCTTTTCCCAGTGCTTGACTAACTCTGAAGCGATACGGCCTTTATCTTCTGTACTTTCCCCATCCACTTTGATACTCTGCACACTACTTTTCCCCCGTTTATTTACCCAGTTCCAAAATACGTTTGAGCTCGAACCCCCCGTTTTCTTTATTGTTCTGGCAAGACTGCAATTGCGCTCCTTCCTATTATTATCCTTTATCTCATTCACCTTTTTCCGTGCCAGTTCATATTCTCCTTTCATTAGTCTCGTGTCATTGTTATCCACCCCTTTAAGCTTCCTACTTCTTCTGTAAGCAGCGCATTTTACCTTTCTTTCTTTTATAGCCTTTTTCAGTCCCTCGTTAACCCTGTATCCAAGCTCTCTCGTTGGGACCCTCACCCTTCCTATACACTCCTTCCCTGCCTCTGTTAGGCTATTTACTATGCCATCTGAAATACTCTGGACATTTGCATCCCTAGGTATACATTCAAGATTTGGTTTTAGTTTTTCCCGAAACTGCTTCCAGTCGGCTCCTTGTTTTAGTCCCCAAACTTCCTTGAAGGTATTTCTGTCTCTATTCGTCTTTTTGCCCATAATCTTAACTGTTATCAGGTTGTGATCACTACCCAAGTCATTTTTTCCCTCGTCATCTATTTCTACATCTATAACCTCCCTCCATACGCTAATGTCAGTGAGTATATAATCAATTATTGTTTTCTTATCGTTCCTCTCCCAGGTCCATTTACCCTTACATTTCGCATCCCTGTTCAGGATCTTTAAACCAAGCTCTTTTGATAGGTCCAACATCTTCCTCCCATTCGTGTTAATTTTCCTATCACCTCCCTGTATGCCCTCCTCCTTATCCCCGATGTGCCCATTGAAGTCCCCCATTAGGACAATACTGAACCCTCTGCTCCCAAGCTCTGTGATATTCGATCTAAGAGTTGTATATATTGAATCATTCCACTCGGGCTTACTTCCCTCCACTGCTAAGTATACAACACCAACGGCAACACTCCTGCTTCCTAACTTGATTTTTGCCCAGACTATTTCGTTGGATACTGGAATCTGAGTCCTTGCTTCTGTGAGATCTGTAATCAATGAGGGCTGTAATTCCTCTTTAGCGTAGATGCCAACACCCCCACCCCGTTTCTGACCCTCAGTTCGCCCAGCTCCTATCCACACGCAACCCTTCATCTGATCAACCCGCTCATCCCGTCGTATCCACGTCTCACTTAGACCCATTATATCGAAGTCTCCTTCGTCCATCATTGTTGATATTTCGCTTACTTTCTTGTGCAGACCCTGGATGTTGCAGTACCCAAACTTAATGAATCTTTGTTTTTTTGTCATCACTGGCACATTATTATAACCCTGGTATGTCCCTGTATTGTGCATGTTTGTTGTTCTTCCTATGTTCCCAGCATTTGTGCCACTCTGGGTTACCGGCTGTGGTCCCCTACCCCCCTTTTCTCCAAAAAAGGCCCAGCCACCTGTAAGATTTTTTGGCCCAACAGGTCTGTACCCATCCTACTTAAATGCAATCCGTCTCGCCCATACAACTCTCCTTGTCCCCAGAATGAATCCCAGTGGTCAATGAAATGTACTCCCAAGTCTTTGCAGTGCTCTCCCAGCTCCTCGTTTAGTGCCATAATCCGCGAGTTCCTCTCATTCCCACCACCCATAACGGGGAGCACCCCTGAAACGATGATCCGAGCATTCCTGCTAAGTAGCTTACTAATTAGGTCCTTGTATGTGTCCACCAAACGAACTGATTTCCTCTCCCTGATGTTATTGGACCCCACATGTAATACCACTACCGGATCAGGCCCCGACCCAGCTACAATACCGTCCACTCTATCCCTCAGGTCCTCCACTTTAGCCCCCGGAAAGCACAGAACTGTTCTATTTTTACTGTCCGGACCACAGACAACCTTGTCGATCCCCCGAACTATGCTACTTCCCGCAACCACCAACTTACTTTTGGACCTCGCCCTATTTATCTCCTCTAGTCTCCCATTGTTTACAGCGTCCTCTTCCTCTCCAACAGCCCCACTCGGAATCAATATCGGTATCGGTATCTTTGACCTAGGATTACTCCTATCCTTGTCCCTCCGTCTCTTTCCAGGCCCTGAGCTACCTGGACTACTCCCCTGGTCTTCCCCCGGATCCCTCCTCCTTTTTCCTGGCCTAGACCCCAAGCTACTATCTGTTGCAACTACCTCCATCTCCTCCTCTGTCTCTTCCGAATCGAGCACATCAAATCTGTTTCTGGTGCTGCACTCCCCACTGCCTTTGGACTTTACACCCCTATCTACCTGCTTCTCTGGCCCCCCTTTCCTACCACTTTTGGTAGTCCACGCCAAACGCTTTACAGCATTGCTCCGGCCTGGGCCCCCCTCATCTGTCCTACGTACTTGAGATCCCAGAGAACCTCGAACTGGAAGATGGCTAGGAAGTTTGCATAACTACAAGAGTTCTGCTCCGTGTTTGCTTAGAGAAGTGGGCATATTGATGGTAATACTGAAACCGCAGTTTGGTGGTTATTTTAGAAAAAAGAATAGGTTGGTCTCTTTTCATGGGACCCTTATATATGTGAGGAGTTGTTTTTACACAAAAAGTGTTCAAATAAACCGTGAAAAACAGTATAAGATTATCTCATCAAGGACAATTACAGTCCACATTAAAGGTTCAAGGGTTCGAAGAAACTGTAAAAACAGGATATGATCGCCAACTCAAAGTGCGATTAAATCAATCAAGCTTCAGTCACCCTGTAAAAACGTTGTATCAGTATCTCATCAGAGGCCAGAACTTTGATCACTACTTCAAACGAACGTATGAAAACAAAATTTTTAAGTTCAGTTGTGCCAAACAATATCTAAGAAGAAGCAGATCATTTCGAGTTTGCATGTCGACATTGGAGCACATATATTGTCATCCTGTTTTTTACGGCCCATTAATAAACTTGATTGATCAATCACTGCAGTCAGACGTGTGAATTAGTTCTCAGTTATCTTCAGTTATCTTCAGCCAAACTACAATCAGAGGGAAAATGTCTTCAAGCTCAAGCACAACATCATCAAGACAAGGAAGACAAGAGAAGGAGACCAACACAAAAAGAGTGAGTGGTAATTCCAATAATTCATTCTTTTAACCCCACCAACTCTGGGGATGTTAATAAGATTGTGATAAAGGCCCCGGTGGGGGCTCCTAGGAGGCTCAGCGTCGAGTCCACGTGGCCAGGGGAGATGTTGGCCACCAATACAGCCTCGCTCTCGGCGAAGGGACTGACCAAGGAACCCCAATCCGCAAATGGGGCTCCAAGAGCTGATGTGGCTAGGGTAACAAGCTTGTTGGAGAGAGAGAAAGAGGAGAGAGTGAAATAGAAAGAGAGACAGAGAAAGAGACGAGTTTAAAAGGGGAAAAGAGAGAGAAAGATTGGAGAATGAAGAAATGATAGAGAAACTACAAAATGAGGGAAGGGAACAAACCAAAACAATAATGGTACTACTAGAGCAACTTGCCGAAATGCAGGCGAATTCCACAAACTCGTCTGCTTCCTCAGCTACCCAGGGGAGGGAGGAGAATAAAAGCAAAAGCAAAAAAAAAAAAAAAAAGAGCTGCCTTCCCGATATCAGTTGGGTAACCTTTTCCCATACATAATGGCATAAACCGACCTACGCGGAATCCGATAAATTTTCACTTAAATTTATGTTCTCAAGATTTTATTTTGCAATGGTGGTTTATTTCTTGCGTTGAGCAGGGATTAGTGGTCGCAGACCGTAACCGGGCGGCTGCATGGTGAATGTTTCTCAGTTTAATTGTACTGCTCATCCAAACTACGTGAACTGCTTTCATGCAATTTGCTGGAAGGTGTGTGTACTGTTGACCCTCTGCTCAACGTGACCGGGCTAATCGCATACGAAACTCTCTATCCATATTCATGTATACAAAACTCTCTATCCAAATCTTCTTATGTTTTCAGTTACCGGCTCTGAAAAATTAGCCTGTATGCACCATTATCGAAGTAGCTCATTCCTGAGGGGAATGCTAACTGGAATTCTTACGTAGCCATGGCACGGATGTCGCGAGGCTGCCGTGATATGACTCCATGAAAATTTCCCAGTAAATATCAAATAGCACAAGAAATAGTCCCCGAAGTGTACGACGTTCACGAAAGAAGCAGGTGTGTACTTTGGACCAATGATTCACCTCTATCTTGGGATACGGTACATATTACATTATTGCACCCACAATTCACTCGAACTGTGTTTTACTGTTAAACGGCATCAGCTTTCCTGTAAATTATTGGAGGGTGTTCATTGTTGTCCCTTCGCTCCTCGTGTCGGCACAAATTGGCCAGCCCTGTATACAAAAAGCCTGTAAAAATTGTATTATTTTTCAGCCCTCGTCTCGGAGACATGCTTGTAGACTATGAGCCTTCATTGAAGCGGACTTGTTGAGATCGTCCCAACGAGGGGTCATGGGGCTGCGTTTTTTTAAATTTTTTAGCCAGCCCTGTATACAAAAAGCCTGTAAAAATTGAATTATTTTTCAGCCCTCGTCTCGGAGACATGCTTGTAGACTATGCGCCCCCATTGAAGCGGACTTGTTGAGGTCGTTCCAATGAGGGGTCATGGGGCTGCGTCTTGAGTGCTGGATCATTTTTGAAAGTCAGAATTTGTTCATTGGTATTCGTTTTTTATGAATTATTGGGGTGTGCCTATAGGTACGGAATAAACTGGCCAACGGTATGTATACAAAATCCTTATTCAAATTTAATGTTTTTGGTTCTCGTCTCATAAATATAGCCATTACACATCTTCATGGACGCCAGCTCACTGAGCTCGTTTCGGTGAAGGTAATTGACCTGTCACTGACTCTGCCATTACATCAAAAGTGTTGGTATCACTAAATTAAAACGTGAGTTTTCGATCGGGCCAGTCGCCACTCGATCGAAATCCTTAGTCCACTTTTCTCCCCATACTACTTAGGAATCAATCATAGCACGTGATAAGGATTTGGGCTGACATTATACCAGACTTTATTGTCGTTTGTTCTTCTGATTTCTAAATAGAATATTAGTAATTGGTGATCCGATAGGGGACGCACACAGAATGAGAGTGGATCTATTTCTAATTTGGGGACAAATGGCCTGGTAGATAATGTTAATATCGGGTTGAACTTACTAAGCCACACTCGAATAATAGTGACTCAGCACGTATCCATTGTTGGATAATAGCCAGGGAAAATATACAACTCAGCCAAAAGGTACCATGATACCCTTGCTTCTCTTAATATTCTACCTGTGTATATATATTCAAAATATATTTTCTTTTTTTAGATTAACTTCATTCTACCCCGAGACCCAAGCTGAATATACATATTCAAGAGATACGATTGATCACGACTCCCCTCTACCCACATATCCTCAGACTACTTCCTCCCAGTCATTCCCCAGGCACAGGCAGCTGCTCCTTCATGGAATTGGTCCTATTCCCAGAGGATACCAAGCTTATTTGAAAGTGTTCTTAAGTCCGCCTAATGATTGATATAGCAACATACAGAATGAGAGTAGGTCTATTTTGTCTTGTAGCACGACATGGCGCTCACTGTAGTGGCGTATTGAATCGGGATGAGAGTCATCTCTCAGCGTTTACCAAATGTTACGGCTTCTATAGTTTTGTACCATTTATTTTGGGAATAATTATCTTTCTCAACAACATCCCAAAAATTGCCCGGATCGATAACACCTCAAGGATATCCCAGACTTATTTCAAACCCTCAGGTGCGCGTCCAAATTACCAACAATCTTGTGCTGATCTGTCACTTATGATCCTGTTTGCATGCACGTACTGTGGCATGTTTTTACTTATTATTCGATCAGGTGATGTGGAGGTTAACCCAGGTCCATTTACTGATTCATCATCCAGATTATCAGAACAGTCACTCGTCTTATCCAACTCCGATCGGAAGCCTAATGGTTTGTCCCTTCTACACCGAAACGTTCAAAGTCTTCTTCCAAAAATTGATACACTGCGTTGTGAAGCCTTGGAATACGATATCTGTGTTTTCACAGAATCATGGTTGAGTATCCACGATGATAATAACGATATCGTGCTCCAGGGGTTCCAACAACCAGTTGGAAAAGACAGAAACTCCAGAGGTGGTGGAATAATCATTTATATAAAGAATGACATCCTATTCAAGGTTCGAAATGATCTCGAAGTTCCTGGCATTGAGTGTATATGGCTTCAGATCTCAAATAAATCTGGCCATTTTCTCTTGGGATCCTTTTATCGTCCTCCAAATTCTGAAGCGGAATCATGGAATTTGATTGCTACCCCCATCGAACGAGCATTGGATACAAACTCTCAGAATGTTGTCATAACCGGTGACTTTAATGACGATCAACTGTCAAATTTTAACGGTCCTATGAAATGTATTCTCCAACAATATAATTTAGCTCAACTCTTGCATCAACCAACACACTTTACTGAAACATCGTCCTCTCTTCTTGATTTAATTATAACTAACAATGCTTCCTTTGTATCGGATAGTGGCGTCGATGGTCCTCTCTGTGACGAGCGTATACGCTATCATTATCCCATAAAGGCAGTGTTAAAGTTTTCCGTCAAACGCACCCAAGCACACAAAAGATACATGTGGTTGTTTAACCAAGGCGACTACTTTGGTCTAAACAAGACACTACAGAAAACGAACTGGGAGAATATCCTCTCTTTCTCTTCCGAGGACGCCGTAACTTGTGAATTCCAGAACTATCTCGAATCTGTTGTTTCAAAATATATCCCGAACAAATTAGTTACATGTAGGCAAAATGAGCCAGCATGGTTTCACAACGACATAAGAAAACTAATCCTCCAACGTAAACGTGTTCACAAACATGCAAAGCAAGTCAATACGACGCAAGCGTGGTCCAAATATCGCCAGAAGAGAAATCAAACTACCTCCGCAATTAAAAAGTCAAAGAAAAAATATTTCACGAAACTTGAAAACATCCTGAACAACGAAGTAACCTCCTCGGCTAACTGGTGGAAAACGCTCGGTAAACTGATGAGTAAATCAAAACAAGACATCCCTGTCCTTCAGTATAACAACTGTGATCTAATATCTAATACCGAAAAGGCGGGAGCATTTAATGATTATTTTTGTACCATCTCCCAGGTGGATGACTCGAACGCCTCTCTTCCCACGAGCGTCCATAACACTAACCGGCCGACCCTCGACAACATTAGTATATTGGCCAGTGAAGTTATGGACGTCCTAGAAACTCTTAAACGCTCTAAAGCAAGTGGTCCAGATAATATAAGTCCGAAAATTCTCAAGGAATGTAGACTAGGTCTCACTAAACCACTTACTGAAATGTTCAATTTTTTCCTTTCCCACTGTTACTTTCCAACTGAGTGGAAAAGAGCTAATGTATCCCCAATTTTTAAAAAGGAGAATCCGAATCTAGTCACTAACTATAGGCCTATATCGTTGCTCAGCTGTGTTGGCAAGGTGTTCGAAAGATGTATATTCAAACAAGTTCTGGCTTTTCTGCAGTCAAACACCTTGATTACTCCATTCCAATCCGGGTTTACCCCCAAAGATTCGACTACATTACAACTTACCGAAATTTACAATACTGTCAGTAGTGCCCTTGACGAAGGTAAAGCAATCCGCCTTGTCTTCTGTGATGTGAGCAAGGCCTTTGACAAAGTTTGGCATAGAGGTCTTCTGTTTAAGTTGGAACAAACCGGAGTGACAGGTAATCTGCTTCGGTGGTTTGAGTCGTACCTGAGCAATCGCCAACAGCGGGTTGTCATTGATTCCGAAGCCTCCTCATGGAAATCAGTTTCAGCTGGTGTGCCCCAAGGACCGATTCTTGGTCCTCTGCTGTTCATCATATACATCAATGATATAGTTGAAAAAATTTCAAGTAACATCCGCTTGTTCGCCGACGATACAACGATCTACTTAATAATAGAGAACCCAGACTTGGCTGCTAATATTTTAAACCAAGACTTGATACAACTCGAAGATTGGTCCAATAAATGGCTTGTTGACTTCAACCCATTAAAGGCTGAGTCCCTATTAGTTTCACAAAAAAGTGATAGAAATTGTCACCCCCCTCTGAAAATGCATAACGAGAGCATTTCCGAAGTAAGTAGTCATGCACATCTTGGTATACGTTTAAACAGTCAGGGTTCCTGGAAAGAACACATTGAAGCAATAGCCTCCAAAGCATGGAGGCGAATTGGTCTTCTAAGAAAGTATAAATAAAAATTTGATCGCAAAACATTAGAAACAATATATCTGACTTTTATTAGGCCGGTTCTTGAGTATTCAGATACAGTTTGGGATAATTGTGCTGAGGGCGAATCCGACGAACTGGAACGTATCCAGTTGGAAGCTGCCAGGATCGTAACAGGTGCAACCCGTAGCGCCAGTAGGGAACTTATTTATTTGGAAACGGGATGGGAAACTCTAAAAGCAAGAAGAGAGAAGCACAAATTAAAACAATATTTCAAAATGTATCATAGGATGGTCCCTGCTTATGTATCCATGCTGATTCCGCCACGATCTTCGGCGTCCCACGATTACGGCCTACGCTATAACGCCGACCTCGCAGCCCCATTTTGTCGAACCCAGCATCATTACGAATCCTTTTTGCCATCAACAACACGATTATGGAATGCGCTGCCATCACACATCAGAGAAAATAGTTCATTGCAAAATTTCAACTCGTTCCTAAATAGAAATAAACTGTTCGTTCCAAACTGCTTCAAACGTAGTAAAGACCGTAAGGCACAGACCCACCATTGTAGACTTCGCTTGTGTTGTAGCAATCTTAACGATCATCTGTCTAGAAACCATTTATCAAACTCCCCATACTGTTCATGTGGAGCCCGTGAAACGAGTGCTCACTATTTATTGCATTGTCCATTCTATGTAGAGAGCAGACAGCACACACTAGCAACACTGCCATTCACAATTTCAATGATATTCTCTTGAATGTAAATGCTGAATACACAGCGGAAGCAAACAGCCTAATTTTTGAAAAAGTACAGAGTTATATTACTGCTTCCAAGAGATTTTACTGAACACACCTGCAGTGCTCGCCCCTCTTGTGCTCTCCCTTTATTAAAGGAAGCAGCTGCCTTTGCCCCAGACACCCCCACCCCTCCACCTTTCCCCTTCTTTCCTCTTTCATATTATTTTGTTTCAATCATAGTCTCTTCCATGCCATGAAAGTCTGATGTATTTGTTGATTGCAAGAGACAGCTTACATAAGCTTCGGCTTGCTGCTGAATCCACTTTCTAATACTGTATCTCGGCATGCTGTTCTATACCTTGTATATTTATATGCAGTATTGAAATAAAATAATGTTTAAACTAAACTAAAAAAAAAGAGAAAAGGCAAAAGAACAGAGGGAAGCTGACCTAAACAGAAGGCGGGGGAGCCACGTAGACTACCCCAAGCACAAATAGTACTGAGCCGACTCATGACAAAAGTTCTAACTCTGGTGACGTCTTGTCTCCCTCCAACACTTCTCGGGTCTCTGATTCCTCTCGGGAAACAGGGGCGTCGGAAGTGTCGGATAGAGATGTGCCACAAACCCAGAGTAAGGAGACAGAAATATTCGAGGTTCAGCCTCAACCTAGTCTTAGTGAGGCCTCGGAGATAGGGTCCCCAACTCTCTCCAAAATGTGCGGGGGCCCCATTCTTTCAATACCACAGACCCCTAATACCACAATTAGAAACTCTAAATTTACGGATATGACCCCCTACAAGAAAAGAACCAAGAAAGGAGATTCGTTAGAGCTAGAATAAATCGAGGACGAGGAGGGGTTCAAACAAGACTAACCATAAAGACCAGGAGACGCTTCCAAGAGTTTTCAGGGTCGGAAATGGCTAGTCCTTCTCCGACTCCCCAGACTTCTTCTCGTCAGACTTCGGCGGGGGCAGAAGCAAGTAACTCTCGCCTGTCGGGTATGTCATATGCCCAATATGCCGAAACGCATGCCTCTGAACCCCCAGATCGAGGGCAACCAAACCTAATCAGACAGGAAATAGACAAAAAACAAAACAAAACCCTGTTCAAGGCAAAAAACAAACACGTGAAAGCTAATCTAATGGACATCTGCAAAGATGTTAGCAACACAGCGTCAAAACTCTTCATGTCACAGGTGTCAAAGTCATTGATGGAAGCGCCATCAATAAAGTTTAATAACTAAATAAACAAAACCGAAACTAAGTAATTAAGACTATCTTTTATCCCGTGAACAAGAGGAACCTATCAAAAACTGACTGGAACCTCTTCAGAAACATTATCGAAGTAAAAATAAATGCAAATGACCCCTTAAATGCTCATGAACTAGAAAAAGCCTGCACCCATCTTAACGAGGTTATCAACAGTACATTAGATGGAATCTGTCCCAAACAAACAGTAAAGAATAGAATAACCCAAACAACTCTTCAAATAATTAAACAAAAGAGAAAAGCCTTCCTGGCTTACCAATCACAGAATGATCAAATCAAAACAGTAGAACTTAAAACCGCGTATAATCGCCTACATGGGGAAGTGAAAAAGGCCATAGGTAAAGACAATCGCGTGAGACAGGAAAAAGCAACAAAAAACCTAAATGGGCTGAGAGAACCCAAGAAGTTCTGGGATACATTTAAAACTCTTACACACCAAAAGAGCAAAAGTGCCAATAATAATGCGCTGAAGACTAGCGACGGAACTATGGCCACGGACGGCAAGGCAAAAGCCAGCGCTTTTGCAGAACTTCTAAAAAAAGCGCATCGTCCCCAAGAAGGGAACAAATATGACAACGATTTTAAGGTAGAAGTATATAAATTTGTCCACGATAACAACTCAGTTTTCAATGAACCGAACTTCGACCAAAGGCAGGAAGACGGGGACGAGCATGAATTAACCGAACCAATAAGCGTAGAAGAGGTCATGGGTATAATCAGAAAATGCAAGACAGCTTCGTCCCCAGGAGTAGACGAAGTCTCTTACAAAATAAGGAAACGGTGCCTCAACATTTTCTGCTGTAGATTTATCCAACTCCTAAACTGCGGTCTCTGCTGTGGGTACTTCCCAAAATGCTGGAATGTGGCCACAGGAGTCATGATACCTAAACCCGACAAAGACCTTACCAACCCTTCTAGCTTTCGCCCAATTAGCTTGCCTAGCTGTGTTGGAAAAAGATTTGAACGGATTCTCACTAAGTTTAAACAATATTTATTTCCAAAATTTAAAGAAAGTTACAGAAATCGAGTTCGGTAATGATACACGTATCAGCGAGCACAAAATATTAATGGAAATGGATTCAGCAACAAGCTGGAAGCTTATGCTAGGCTGATTCCATATGGATAAGTTTTTTATGAATGGTCAAGCGTTAAACCAACATTTCAGACTGCGTGGGCACCTCATTTGGTAATTAAATTCTCGAATAAGCATGCAGTCATACATTCTTCCGCGAATATGCACGCCCAGATGCATGCGCGCGTGTCGCACACAGTACAGCCACACATCTGTGTCTACAGATATGTAGCTGCACAACACACAGCATACACACACTCGCATGTATGCACGCGAAGTCACCGAATAAAAAAACAAACAAACAAACAAACAAAACCCAAAACACGGGCATTACAGCGCACATAGCCGACGTGACTATCAGTCCCTGGCGTAATGCCACATCGTTATGTTAAATGGGCGTGAACGCGAGCAGTGGGGCAGAGTTACTTTTTTATTTAAACCTTTTAGTTAGCAAGATAAAACTGTGAGTTGTTTCAAAAACGTTTCTATTGATTTCGGGAGTAAAAAGAGATCTGCCGTACAAAAGGGTCTCGACGTTGACAATACCTAACTGACCCATTGTAACTGTTCGTATGTCGTCGTGTTGCGGGCAACATAGCAAGAAATGTTCAGTTGTTTCCCGTTCGCGACATCTACAATAGAATGAAGACGATAAGTGATTTCTGAATAGGTGATCATTAAGATTGCTACATCCTAGGCGAAGCCTACAATGTAGAATCTGGGCTAATCGGGATTTATGACCGACATAGAAGCTGGGTATCTTGCGATTGTCCTTGTTAAGATACTGTTTGAAGCTGGTGGGATTAGAGTTTTCTCTCATCTGGACTGGGGTCTCATTCCAAAGGTCGGTTGTGGAAGGTAAAAAAAGAAGATTGGTGACTGTGAGTTCGGCATCTGACGTTAGTCAGGTTAGAGTTGTTTCGAAGGTTATAGCTGTGGGTTTCGGCGAGTGCTGGTGGGGTGGGGGTGGGGTTGGGGGGGCATCAGTGATATATAATGGGGTGCTAGACGATGGTACATTTAGAAGTACTGCATAAGTTTATGTTTTTTCCTTCTTGAAACCAAAGTTTCCCAGCCAGTCTCAATATTCAGAGACTGCTTGCTCGCACTTTTAGTTCCTCCGGTCACAATCCAGGCTGCTTCAGTTTGAATTCGTTCAAGTCCACGGGATTCTTCTGCACTGCACTTATCCCACACTACGTCTGCATATTCCAATGCTGGGCGAGCAAATGAAAAAATAAACTCTTTTAAGGGCTTTACGATCTAGTCTAAACTTTTGTTGCCTGATCATGCCAATTCGTTTCCACCCTTGAGTGATTATTTCTCTTAGATGAGATGACCAATACCACTCTCGTTTATGGTTAGCCCAAGGTGTTTGTGCTTTTGGACGTTCTTTATATTCTGTGAGAACATTGTCAGATGGGGCTGGGTCTGCTGTGACCTCTTACGTGTAATTACCATAGATTCCGTTTTGTTGGGATTGAAGGTTACGAGCCATTGGCGAGACCAGTCCTCAATTATTTTAAGATCATTATTAATAATTTAGCTGCCAGTTGCGAATTCTCGACAACAAGAAAAAGAGTGGTATCATCAGCAAAGAGTCTGATATTACCTTTAATATTGTCCACTATGTCGTTGATGTAGATCAAAAACAAAAGTGGTCCTAATATAGATCCTTTGATGACGTTGCAGAGTTTATACAAATCCGTTGCTGACGATCTTCTAAGTAGCTTTGAAACCAGTGAAGTAAGGGTCCAGTGATACGTATACGTTCAAGCTTAAACAGTAAGACATTATACCATACTTTATCGAATACTTTGCTTACATCATTGAATACGACCAGAATTTCCTTCCCATCGTCAAGCGCAGAACTAAATATATGATAAATTTCAGTTAATTGTTGAGTCAGATGGGAGAAAGCCGGATTGAAAGGGTGTAAGAAGAGAGTTACTTCGTAGATAATTCTTTTAAAAATGCATCTTTCAAAGACTTTACTTAGACAACTCAATAGGGTTATTGAACGGTAGTTCGTTTTCAATTGGGGGTTTCCGGATTTGTAGACTTGCACAACGTTACCCCCCCCCCCCTCCCCCTCCCCCCGTCCATTCAGCTGGAAAAAAGAAGAGTGGCTCAGCATCATATTGAAGACAGTTGTTAAAGGAGGCGCTAAGCTCGTTGAACACTTTTTGAGAATCTTCGGGCTGATATTGTCGGTGCCACATGCTTTGGAGACTCTCAGGGAGTCAAGCGATTCTTTCACTTCCTCGAGGGTAAGAGTAATCTGACTTATTACTGGGCGATTAGGGCTGAAAGGGGTATGCGGGAAGGAATGACCTTGGTATATTACAAAAATAGTCGTTAAGAATTTGGGCGTTATCTCTCTCGTGTGAGATGAGATTGTCATTTAAAAGAAGGACAGGGATGGGCGACCGGTTTTTGAAGAGTATAAGTCTAAGGGTTTTCCACCACTAAGAAGGATTTGTTGAGGGACTATTCAGGACTGTGTCAATCTTAGTAAAGTGTAATTGCTTTGATTTTCGTATTTCTTCGTTGCGATTTTTCCTTAATTTTTCTCATGCCCTTTGGGAATTTACTAACTTTGCTTTGCAATGGAGACGCTTTCTATGACGTATTAGGCGTCTCAAATTATTGTGAAACCACTTCGGTTGTTGGGATCTTACAGTTACAAGTTTGTTGGGAATGCATTAGCAGTTGTACTCGTTATTGTTGTGGTGAGCTCGTTTGTAACATAGGTGATGCTACAGTTAGCAAGCAGGTCTGACCAGTTGATGTCTGAGAAGTGACTATTTAATTCAGGAAAATTCCCATCATCATATGTCCGGACAAGTCGTTTATGAGGTTTACTGTGGGTTTTACGGAAATTAAAAGTCGTAATAACAGGACAATGGTACCTGACATAATTACCAAGGAAGGGGTCACTGATTTCTTCGGTTAGAATTGAGAGGTCATCATTTATAAGGATCAGGTCTATTAAGGATGATGAATTCTCTGTGTAATAGGTCGGTTCGACAATTAGCTGCTTGAGATTGAACTGAGTGGTAATTCATTGCAGTGAGACTGAGGGACCGGCGGCCTGATTATCGTTGAAGTCCCATTAGCAAAAGATTTTTAATACCTGTGTCTAGAACTCTTTCAATAGATGTTTCAATTAAGTTCCGTAAAACACTGTCGGAGTTGGGTGGCCTATATAGTACACATACGAGGATCGACCCATTGGTGGTATATATCTGGGCCCATAGACATTCAAGCCCAGGTATGTCAAGATCTGGGCATGCCTTGAAGGGTATATCGTTTTTGATGTAAATTATTACCCCACCGGCTCTTGAGCCCCTGTCTTTTCGCAAAGGGTTTTGGAAGTTGGGAAGTAGGATATCCTCAATCCTCACACCGGGAGTAAGCCACGTTTCGGTAAATGCACAAATGTCACTGGGAAGCATCTCGCTGCTAAGTATATCCCATTTGGGGCATAGACTTTGGACGTTCATATGAAGTACGGAGAAACCACTTGTATTGGGAGATGGGTACCATGAATGAGAGCTATGCGAGGAGTTTACACACGAGCTAGTTGGGCCGGGGTTTCTCTCAATGCCACCGGCCACATATAATAGCAGTATTGTCCAAATGTGTTAACTGTAGCGAGAACAGACAGTAAAGTAAATTTATGCACATGAGTTATCTTTTAAGGGAGGGGGGGGGGTGGAGAGTGAGTCCTCACTTGTGGTACTCTTGTTTTCTTCCCCAACTGCATGTGTAACATACGTGTGTCCCGGGTAAGATAGCAGGGAGAGACAGATGTATCCCACCCCACCCACGTGACGTTATACATTTATAACGTTATTATGACGTTATGCATATCGTATCAGTTTCTTGTTACCAACTAATTCATATTGACGTCATCGGAATGCAGGGTGATCAAAGTTCAATGCTCTAAAAACTATTCAACCCTCAAGCTGCCACAGTTCCTAACCGATTTCGTGGTATATACCTTTGGTATATACATAACTTGTGCATGCTCTTTCTGAAGGTGTTTACAAAAATACAAAATGAGTTGATTGAATCAGCACGTGACTCCCGATTACCTCTGGCTAACGTAATCGCTGCATTATGGGGGGGGGGGGGGGCGGGGGGGGGGGGAGAGAAAAATCATCCTCGATGCGTCTGAAGGTGGGAATGGGGAAATCTCACCCTCGGGGCAAAATATTTGAACCAGACCCTCTGCAAGCCTCGGGTCTGGTTCAAATATTTTGCCCCTCGGGTGAGATTTGCCCATCCCACCTCCAGACTCATCGGGGATCATAATAATCCTCGGGTCTGGTTCAAATATCTTGCCCCTCGGGTGAGATTTGCCCATCCCACCTCCAGACTCATCGGGGATCATAATAATCCACTGAGTTTGTCGCGACTAGCAAGGCAATCATTAATGTTAGTCCAGCTATGCCATGTGACGAGACCAACAGCACCAGGATAGTACTAGGGTAATCGAGCTGTTTTTTACGATGCACCCCGGAGCGCGCTTTTGTTGCAAACAGGCCCACTCTCACCCGGTAAGTGTTTATGTCATCCATTGTTTAGACGTGGGCGGACTATGCTCGGATGAGAGTGGACTGACTTGGTAAGTTCGAACCCCCGCCATGCCAATGTGACTTGGTAAGACCCATCAAAGGTGACGCCGATCTCCGAACTGACTGGACTTCACACAAGTATTGTCGATTCATATGGGGAGTTCCGGGCATTTTCAGAAGTAGTTTTGGTCTGGTCAATGTTGTAGAAAGAAGGTCAGGTATAGGAGGAAAAGAGGTAATAACTTGTGTTATGTAGAAAGTGAAAAGAACAAACAAGTAAGGCAATATGTACATAGATGGATCGTGAAAACACAGGCTGTTGGGAGTCAGAGGTTATTAGTTCCCGTAGGCCATCCTTCACACTTTGAGTGTTTTAGGTTTTTAAATCAATATATTCTTAGAACACAACGTTAATCGCTATAGCATTCATGGCGTTGTTAGAGGTCTGCTATCATGCACCATGTGCCTGTAATTAAGGTGAGAATTCTAAAAGAGTCCCCAGCCAAATGCAAGGCGGATGGAACCAACCTAGCACTTAGGGTTGCAAGGGCCTTCAGAACAAAAAATGAATCAGTATGCGAGGGAACAAGGGCTTCCGCGCAGTTACATGGGAGAGGGGGGGGGGGGGGGGGGCAGGTGAAGGGAGATATCGTAAATTCCAGAGAGAAAATACACGGGAGTTTTTCTTTTGGTACCGGTTGGTATTATTCTCACATTGAATCAATCAACTTTTTCAACAAATGGCAAAAAGCGTATAGGAGTCAGAAAGAGGGAATCGAACACGTATATAGACTAGTCGATTACATGAAAACAGCATTTAGTCAAAATGAAATCGGAACAGCGCTTTTCTTGGATGTAGAAAAAGCGTTCGACTCAGTATGGCACAATGGCATGAGATATAAACTAGCGAAAATGGGATTACCCACTCAAATTCTGAGGATCATATCATCATTTCTAACTGACCGAAAAGTCAAGGTGAGGATTAACCGCGAGGTGTCAGAGAAACAGAGGAAGTAGTACTCGAAGCGGGAACATCACAAGGGTCGGTTCTAAGCCCGCTTCTTGCCATAATATATGTGAATGACTCAGAAAAAGTAGGGAAAAACTGTGTTGAACTATCACAGTTCTCAGACGATAAAGGCATGTGGACGGCCAGCAAGTCCCGAACCATAATTAAAAATCGTCGCCAGGATGTCATTCGCGATCTTGAGAGCTGGTGCGCCCTGTGGCTCAAAACTCAAAAAGTTACGTTCTTCAAGGAGCAAAAGAAAAAAAACAGTCCCCTGTATCGATCTCGAGTTATACGATCACAAATTAGAAGCAAGCAAAGAGGCCAAATTTTTGTGATTTATACTTGATAGCAACCTCAGTCTAAACAGCCACGTATACTCCGTTACGGTTAGAGCTACTAAACGTATCAATTTTCTGAAGATGATCAGAGGTAAAAATTGTGGAGCAAACAAAGATGTGGTTCTCAAGCTTTACAAATCATTTATACTAGAATACGGTGCCATTATAACAAGTGACCTGGGCAAAGCCAACATTCAGAAGCTACAGAGGGTTCACAATTATGTCCTGCGTGTGGTACTATGCAAATCCAAATGGACACCGATAAAGGAACTTCACGCGCTAGCAAAAATAGTAACCACTGATACGCGATTAAAAGACCTACAAAACAAAACCCTCAACAGACTCCAAGATAGTGAATTAATGGCTGAGCTGAACGAACACCGATCCCTTAACAGAAAAACGAAACACGTTTTGCAGAAAATAAAAATTATACAATATAATTAAATTCCGTGGAGTCACTGAGGATTGCCTCGCTACTCACTGAGAACTTTAAGATTGAGTCTGTGAGGACTGCCTCGCAACTCTGCTGAAGCGCAATTGAAACGCGTTTAAGAAGACTTATATAACAACCCCCCCCCCCCCCCACAGTCTCCAGGATAGTGAATCAATGGTAGAGCTGAACGAACCCCGAACATTTAACAGAAAAACAAAATAAGTCACAGTAAATTAAAATTACTCAATAGAATTAAACTGCGTGGAGTCAGTGAGGATTGCCTCGCTACTCATTGATAACTTTAGGACTGCGTGTGAGGATTGCCTCGCAACTCTGCCTGTGGGGAGTGGGCTCCGAAGAAACCCACCCCTCACCCCATCCATAGAAACAATCACACAACAGTCATAATATACAATAGCGGATACCTATCTTTCTCTCTACCAACAATTTTTCTAATTGAACATTCTCAAATTTTCTTGTAACACCCTTATCAAGAAGACGCAAGGTACAACCTACCTTTCTGTTAACATACACAGGAAACCACCAAACACCAGGCAAGGATCGAAACAAGCTTGCCTGGCTGAGGCGAGTGTACATTTTAAATACATAAACATTTGAATAAAGATTTAACAGCCATTTTAAGGGCTTTCGGGTGTGTGTCTGTGAGAGGGTGTGTGTGTGTGTTTTCCCCCTCTAATCACCCCGTCACCTGTTCTCCCTGAGGCAGACCAGATGGCTAAGGCGGAACGGAATGGTTTCACGCGCCGAAGGCGCGCAGGGACGGTTTGGGGAACAAGCCCCTTTCGACCCTCAGTGGCTGTATATGATTAGTTTTCTCATGTCGAGGCGTGCTAAAGGAGGAAAAGGTTCAGGTACTCGGCGGGTGTCTCCGGTTGCGGCGTGACGGGTGGATAGCTTTGTTGACTGATGTAGGTTGAACCCTCGGGTGAGGACCAGTGTGGGAGGTTGGGGCCTCTCACAAAGGTACTACCTCTCCCCGGGGGTGCAGTAGTCTTAGGTTTTCAGGCAAGTATAGTCTGCCACTTAGGAGATGATTTCGAATGATGGCCATCACTGGTAAGTATAATCTGCCTCAGGCTGTCTCTGTTTGTATGGAAGGACGTCTTAGAAAGAAAACAACAACGACCCCTTTGGAGGACCACCAGAAGAAGACCCGAACTTTCCTGGTTCGGGGGCAGGCCTGCATTATAATCCTATTTGGGTGGGACAGAAAATTCGCAGTGTGGACGCTTTACAAAAAGGGGCAGAGGCGGGACGCAGGACCAACGCTCGCCTCCCTTGAAGTGGTCGACCACTTCTAGGGATGGAGAGGAGGATATTCTGGAACCATGGGGTTTGGAATTTCCATAACGGTTATAGTTTCCACAGTGGTTATTGGGGAGCTGATCAAAAAGCATCTTCTGTGTACCTGCTTAAAAGAAGAAGGCAGAGTAAGTATTCATTAGAATATGTAAAATATAGAAAATAAAAATAGCATATTTCGTTGGATGACTAAGTCCATAACGGTTATAGTTCCATAGCGGTTGTTGTTTCCATAGCGGTTATTTTACTTCCATAACGGTTATTTTGGGAAAGAAGATAGATTGAAAAGAAAACTAAAGAAGAAATGTGTCGGTGTTTGTATATAATGCTTGTACGTGTTCCGGTTATGATGATGATGCTTTATTTCCGGTACAAGTAATACAATGTACATGTAGAGAAAATATTAATAACTATATTAATAACAACAATATTGCTTATACCGTGGGGAGATTGCATATCCTGAAAGGACGTCAATGGGCAGTCCCCCATAACAAATATTGCACACATTCTACACTGTTTGATAGCAAAAAAGTATCAGCTGATCACAACCCTCGGCCCAGCAAATACAGTAAAGACAACAGGCCATATAAAACTTTACGTTAAAGAAAAGGAATTGGGGACAAGATGACAGCAAGATGAACGCTTACGTTGGTCGAGAGAGCCAGAAATTCCTCACGTGCGAGGTGTGTATATTGTGCCTTTGCAGCCTAATTCCAATATTTACCCTACTCCCTGTGCTTAGAACAAACGACACTCTCCGAGAAAATTTCATGCAATCAAATTTTTATTTTTTAAATTTTTTTTTATTTTTCATTTCTTGCCCCCCCCCCCCCCCCCCCGAGAGCATGGGCTATAATCCCTCACCGGAACGAGCCCAGAGAGCTTCGCTTACTCCAGTAAGGTTTTATACAACCCATGCCCCGGGAGCATCAAAAAGTCTAAAAATATTGAATGTGTATTTTGCGTGTAGCCCGACTGATTTTGGCCGTAATGCCGAACAAAGAGTTATTTTAGTGATTATGGCAATCGGGACAATAAGGGTTGTCACATTCACTTTCAGTTTGGTATGTCGATAAGAGGTCGTTCAATAGTTTGTCCCTAAGAACTTTTCTGTCAAAAAGATTCCTTGTGGCTTGATCCAAATTGTTCCATAATTTAGGGAAGGCGTATATAGGCATCTTATCTAGCGATCTAGTTCTAGTTCTACTCTCACATAAGAGACCTTCCTGCCTTGTGTTATATCTTGGGTTGGCTTGTAAACCAAAAAAATTATCAAAAGATGGGGGGAGTAAGTGATTTTTCCAGTCAAATACAAAGAGACAGGCATTGTGCTTGTATAGGTCAGTTACTTTTAGAACTTTGTCTTTTATAAATAAATGACCACAATGGGAATTGTACTTTTTATTGTTGATAATCCGGACTGAGCGTTTCTGTGCTTTTAATAATTTGGAAACCCCTTTACTATTTCCCCAAATGTGGATACCATATAGAAGATGACAGTGTACAAGAGCAAAATAGAGATTTCTCATGACAGAATGTGGTAAGATACGTTTAGCCTGATTGAGCGAGTAGTTCGCCCATCCTATTTTCGTACAAATTTTAGAAATATGCTCTTCGTTTGATAACTTTTCATCAGTATATATTCCAAGAAATTTGAAACATTTCTCCTCTTCCTTCGCTCCAACGCGCTTGATAAGCTGATTATTTATGTTGATCTTGAAATTGTGTTGATAATTACCCGGCTTTTCGATCATGTACTTTGTTTCATTAGAGTTAAGAGCAAGGCAGTTAGCTGAACACCAAAGATACAAATTATCTATTTCTCGGTTAAATCTCTCTTCAAGAAGGAAGTTGTTTTTATCTGTGTCATGTGCTGTTGTGTCGTCGGCAAACGAAAGAATATTTAATTTGGTGGATCTACTGATATCGTTAATATATATCAAGAATAGAATGGGTCCTAAAATCGAGCCTTGGGGAACCCCAGCAGAAATACAGGCTGGGTCAGAGATGGCCTCGTTAAATTTGACCCGTTGAACCCTATGGGTTAGGTAATTTTTGAACCATGCATTTACCACTCCTCTAATGCCATATCTCTCCAGTTTAGTTAAGAGAATATCATGGTCTATTGTATCGAAAGCTTTTGACAGATCGAGAAAAGCAGCTAAGGTAATATTTCTATTGCTTTCGTTGTTTTCGTAGGCAACTTTTTTGAGTAGTTGCATTACTGGGTAGATAGTAGAATGGTGTTTCCTAAATCCGTATTGGTGGTCTGATAAAATGTCGAATGCGTTCAAATATTTTGTTAATCTAGTGCACATCACTTTTTCCAATACTTTAGAGAAAACAGAGAGTATACTAAACGGCCTATAATTATTGAGGGTATGCACATCTCCCGTTTTAAAAACTGGGATTACCTTAGCTATTTTTATTTTGTCAGGCACAATACCCTGAGTGAACGACTTGTTGATTATATTGGCCAAGGGGGGGGGGGGGGGGGGGGGGCTATAATATGGATTGTTTGCTTCAGAAGGCTAGTTGTAATTCCATCACAATCTTCACTTCGTTTTACCGTAAATTGTTTTACGGTACTAATTATTTCCTGTTCTGAAGTTGGAGTTGCGAAGAAACTATTCGGGGTGTTACATGGCATATACTCAAGGAAATGCTTTTGAGGGGTAGTTATACTTGCACTTGTGCGTTTACCTATGTCGATAAAAAAATTATTGAATTTCTGCGCGATTTCATAGGGATCATGCACTTCTTTGTTTTCACTTAAAACAAATGCCGGTAAGCTTGAAGTACATGTACGTTTAGCCTTTTTGATGACCTCGTTTAAAATTTGCCAGGTCTTGCGCATATTGTTTTTACTTTCATTTAAAATTTTTTGATAGTACATTTGCTTACTTCGCCTTTTTAGTTTATTGAAAATTCTACAATAGTTTTTATAATTTGCTACGTTTCGTTCAGTGGGCGATTTTAGTTTTTTGTGGTAAAATTTGAGTTTGTGTTTGGATGATATCAGGAGACCTTTGGTCATCCAAGGGTTTCGTCGAGGGGTTTTCTTTGAAGGGTTATACAATAATGGAACTGCAATATCATAAGCGTGTTTGTAAATGCTAATAAATCGATCATAGGCTGCGTTAGGACAGTTTAATTCTTTGATTGAAGAAAAATCGCTTTCTGAAAGGAGCGTTTTAAAAAATGCTACGGTCTTAGAGTTGATAATACGTCTGGGCTGTTTCTCGTTGCCCTTTCTAGCCACTGAACTGGGGTCTATGCCGAATGTGCCAAAATGATCTGAGACATCCGTGATGATTATACCAGATGTGGATCCATACAAGTAGTATGTAATGTGGTTTTGAGGTCCATTCTGGATGACCCCGGTGGATGACCCCGGAAGTGACGTTCATGTCACGTGACGTAATGGCGCCATGTTTGTATTGTCATGGTAACCCGCGTGAGCGGTCATCTTGTGACGTCATCTCCATAGTGACGCGTGGTGTTAGTGCGCATGCGCAGCGCGTGTTATTAGGGTGATACATGTTTCCGTCGTCCATTTTGTATACAGGAGGCCGCCATCTTGGTTTCTATGGTAGCACCTGATTGCTATGTTACCAATGGCTTCTAACAAGACAGGGGTATGTTCGGGGTGCGTTCCTTTGTAGAAGAGTAAATCTGATTACCACAAACAACCCGACAATCCCTCCAAATCACCAAAATCCACCCAAAATCACCGAAATTGCCTTTATTTGATACGGATTTCCCATTTTATCTGCTTAGCACATAGTGCTATAGTACCAAGGGGTCCCCTGGGGGTGTGTTTGATTGAACTAGAGTATACCTAATTACCCAAATAGACCCGACCACCCTTACAAACCACCAAAATCTCCACCAAACCACCTAAACTGACGTGTGAAGCCCATTTTGGGCATATAAAAATAACACGTTATGCTATAGTACCAAGGGGTACAGGGGTATGCTCTATTGAATAGGAGTACAGGGCCTAATTTTCCCAGAATCCCAATATTTAATGCCTATTACATATATTTCTCTATCACTAACAGTCTATCCAGTCCAAACTATCTCTGGTTCTCTCGTCCAAGTCTTATAATTACCAGTGCTCGATTTCCCATAATGCAGTTATCTCCCTTGTGTATATCAAAAGCATTCCCAAACCCAATAAGCAATCGAGCAGTTACTGATAAAGCATTGCTCGAATGACTCGAATCCCATCGAGCAAATGAGCTTTAGAGTAATTGCTCAATTGAGTGACTCGGCATAATGCTCGAACGACTCGAGTCCCATCGAGCAAATGAGCCAACGAGCATTTGCTCGTTCGAGTAACTCCTCGAACGACTCTTACACTCATTTCAGAAAAAAGGGATTCCATAGCCATAGGCGTTTTCAAAAAAGGGATTCCACAAATGGAATTCCAAAAAGGGATTCCAAAAGTGGGATTCCATCTCATGTCGAGTGACTCGCAACTATTGCTCGAACGACTCGAATCCCATCGAGCAAATGAGCCAACGAGCATTTGCTCGTTCGGGTGACTCCTCGAACGACTCTTAGACTCATTTCAGAAAAAAGGGATTCCATAGCCATAGGCATTTTCAAAAAAGGGATTCCACAAATGGGATTCCAAAAAAGGATTCCAAAAGTGGGATTCTGTCTTATGTTGAGTGACTCGCAACTATTGCTCGAATGACTCGAAACCCATCGAGCAAATGAGCCAACGAGCAATTGCTCGATCGAGTGACTCCTCGAACGACTCGACGACTCATTTCAGAAAAAGGGCATTCCATAGCCACAGGCGTTTTCGAAAAAGGGATTCCACAAATGGGATTTCAAAAAAAGGGATTCCACAAATGGGATTCCGTTTTCATCTTGTCGCCAAAGCTCCAGGTCTATGGTCTATCTGTCCTATCATTAGCTTCTACAACTTGTTGTAGTCTTGTTCCATTGCGGCCTTGTACCAGTACTATTGGCATCTGTTATTCTGCCCCATATCTCATCCATTACTTCCTAGCTATTCCTATCTCAGTCTCGACTATAACACTGATCAAGGTTGAATCAGATTTCCCCTGTATACATATAAAGCATTCCGTAATTGAGATTCTTAGCCGAGTCCGTAAAATTTGGATTCCGTGTTTTAACATCAACACTCGAGGGTATGGAAAGGGATTAATAACACCCAATTATTATTACAAGAACCTGAACAGAGACAATCAACCACTAAAAAAAACAAAGGTACAGATCCAACATAACCAATTGTGAACATAACAAAGTGAAAGAATGTCAAACTAGTCGGATTGATCGAACTAGTTGGACAGACTGAACAGCTCTGGCCAAATGCAACTACGATTGAACTGTTGAAGTCGCAGTGAACAAAGATCCAACACAACTAAGATCGAAGTGATCAAAACAAAGTGACGAAAATCGAACTGATCTGATCGAATATAACCAAACTCGAAGTGAATTGACTATAACAATATGAACAAAGTTCTGAACTGTAACTCTAATGAATGTATATATAATTGAAACCCCTTTGAACTGTTTGAATGAACGATAACCCTAATGAATGTATATAATATTAACACCCTTTGAACTGAATGAATTTTTAACCATAACCTAAATGAAGGTATTAACACTCCCTTTGAACTGGTTGAATTGAATAATTTTTTAAACTACAACCCATTAAACTAAATTCTTCCAATAAGGAAGGGGAATACCCTCTAGTGTTGATGTTAAAACACGGAATCCAAATTTTACGGACTCGGCTAAGAATCTCAATTACGGAATGCTTTATATGTATACAGGGGAAATCTGATTCAACCTTGATCAATGTTATAGTCGAGACTGAGATAGGTATAGCTAGGAAGTAATGGATGAGATATGGGGCAGAATAACAGAAGCCAATAGTACTGGTACAAGGCCGCAATGGAACAAGACTACAACAAGTTGTAGAAGCTAATGATAGGACAGATAGACCATAGACCTGTAGTGGACTTGGAGCTTTGGCGACAAGATGAAAGCGGAATCACATTTGTGGAATCCCTTTTTTGAAAATCCATTTGTGGAATCCCTTTTTCGAAAACGCCTGTGGCTATGGAATCCCCTTTTTCTGAAATGAGTCGCCGAGTCGTTCGAGGAGTCACTTGATCGAGCAATTGCTCGTTGGCTCATTTGCTCAATGGGATTCGACTCGTTGCGAGTCACTCGACATAAGACGGAATCCCACTTTTGGAATCCCTTTTTGGAATCCCATTTGTGGAATCCCTTTTTTGAAAATGCCTATGGCTATGGAATCCCTTTTTTCTGAAATGAGTTTAAGAGTCGTTCGAGGAGTCACTCGAACGAGCAAATGCTCGTTGGCTCATTTGCTCAATGGGATTCGAGTCGTTCGAGCAATAGTTGTGAGTCACTCGACATAAGACGGAATCCCACTTTTGGAATCCCTTTTTGGAATCCCATTTGTGGAATCCCTTTTTTGAAAACGCCTATGGCTATGGAATCCCTTTTTTCTGAAATGAGTCTAAGAGTCGTTCGAGGAGTCACTCGAACAAGCAAATGCTCGTTGGCTCATTTGCTTGATGGGATTCGAGTCGTTCGAGCAATATGCCGAGTCACTCGATCGAGCAATTACTCTTAAGCTCATTTGCTCGATGGGATTCGAGTCATTCGAGCAATGCTTTATCAGTAACTGCTCGATTGCTTATTGGATTTGGGAATGCTTTTGATATACACAAGGGAGATAACTGCATTATGGGAAATCGAGCACTGGTAATTATAAGACTTGGACGAGAGAACCAGAGATAGTTTGGGCTGGATAGACTGCTAGTGATAGAGAAATATATGTAATAGGCATTAAATATGGGATTCTGGGAAAATCAGGCCCTGTACTCCTATTCATTAGAGCATACCCCTGTACCCCTTGGTACTATAGCATAACGTGTTATTTTTATATGCCCAAAATGGGCTTCACACGTCAGTTTGGGTGGTTTGGTGGAGATTTTGGTGGTTTGTAAGGGTGGTCGGGTCTATTTGGGTAATTAGGTATATTCTAGTTCAATCAAACACACCCCCAGGGGACCCCTTGGTACTATAGCACTACGTGCTAAGCAGATAAAATGGGAAATCCGTATCAAATAAAGGCAATTTCGGTGATTTTGGGTGGATTTTGGTGATTTGGAGGGATTGTCGGGTTGTTTGTGGTAATCAGATTTACGCTTCTACAAAAGAACACACCCCCGAACATACCCCTGTCTTGTTAGAAGCCATTGGTAACATAGCAATCACGTGCTACCATAGAAGCCAAGATGGCGACCTCCTGTATACAAAATGGACCTCGGAAACACGTATCACCCTAACAACACGCGCTGCGCATGCGCACTAACACCATGCGTCACTATGGAGATGACGTCACAAGATGGCCGCTCACGCGGGTTACCATGCCAACACAACATGGCGCCACTACGTCACGTGACATGACGTCACTTCCGGGGTCATCCACCGGGGTCATCCAGAATGGACCTCAAAACCACATCACATACTACTCATACATCATATTGTTTGTAAGAATATGATCGATTAGGGTCGCAGTATCTCGAGTTACCCTTGTGGGTCTAGTTATTGAAGACAGGAAACCCTGGCTAACAAGTAGGTCTATATAATCGTCTGTTTTTGGATGAGAACCTAACTTTAGGAGGCCAATGTTAAAGTCGCCCATAATATATGAATTTTTTTTTCCCGGTTAAGTTTGTCGGTTATTTCACTTAATTTTGATAAGAACATATTGATGTCCGCTTTGGGTTGTGTGTTTGATCTATAAATTACTCCAACTATTTTAGATGACTTTTTATCCTTTATTTCAACAAAGAGAGACTCAAAAACATGAGGAAGGAAGACGGGCAGATCTTGACGTATTTTAAAACAGATACCATCTCTGATATAAAGTCCAACTCCTCCGTGACCATCATCGCCTTCAGGCCTAGAATTTTTATTCTAATACAATTACTATAAATCTCGAAATTTGATTGGTTAATCAATAAAAATTTGCGACAGTAAAATCAGCGTAACCTGTCGCAAATTTTATGTTGTCGAAAACTATTTCAGGAAGTCAAGATGTATTCGTGGGCGTTCTATTTTCGTTGCATTTGGAGTCATTGACTACCGTATCCAATGTAAACAAACGCTGTGAACGCGTTGACTTGCTGTAAAAAACGTTCTCTATCTTTCTTGTAATTAACTGTATTTAATATGGATGAAGTTGGAAAGTTTAATATTATTGTGGAATAGGGGTTTGGCAGAGACTGCTGAGTAATGAAGTGAGTGTTAAAAAACTGATTTCGACGGTCTTCATGGAAACCGTGTGGAAACAGTAAGCGATATGAAAATATAATTTATAAATAGCCATTTTTCGTACGATGAAGAATTTATCGACGCTGTGTGCGAAATAGAAAACCAAAATTTCGACAACTGGCAATAATAATTTTAATTGTTCAAGGCCAAATATTTCTGACAGATCCGCTAGCGATGTTATAACATCGACTTCAAGTGCAAGCGGTCCTTTCATTTTCTAATTTGTTACCTGCGTTCGTGGCACCACATGTATGTACAGCTACAGAGAAACGTATTCACCACCGAGTGAGAGAGGTGAACTATTCGTTCTGCAACAATTATGTCAATACCAGTAGCCCAATTCCACAAGACATCACTTCCTAGAAACAGTTTGAAATGAACAACTGTTCTGTAACCATAAGTATTTATTACGGTTAAACATGGGCTTCCAATCAAAGATCTCAAATTTTTTAACTTTAATGGTAAATCCTCGGGTGCTTTCAGACGCCGACTGAAAGTTGAAACATCACAAGGTGAACTCTAAACTTTAAACAGAGAAAGCAGCCGGCGTATTTTGTTTTCAGATTGTCACAAACATTTAGACATGATAAATTTTGTCAGTACAAATATAAATATATTTTGTTATTGGTGATAAAATGACTAAAACGTTTGGAATTATTTGTAATGTGGAAGCGTAAAATATATTTCGTGATTTGGTTCGGAACTCCCAAATGACGTCACGAAGTCTGTATTTTTAGTTTTAAATTGTTGACAATGTTGTCTTCAACAAGGCGTTGTTTTATAGTTGGGAGATCAAATCTATCTCCGTTTTCAGCCGAATTATATTAGAATGGGGATAACTATGTTGTATTTGATTGTTTGGGGCCGTAAACGATGGTTTTACTGTCGCAAATATCCGTTTTACCGGCTCCGCTAACGCGTCGCCGGCAAAACTCAATTTGCGACAGTAAAACCATCGTTTACGACCCCAAACAATCAAATACAACATAGTTATCCCCTAAATTACATTCTGGTAGTTGGGCAAATAATAGGAACAGTTTGGGGGAATTTGGAATAGTTCAGTAAGTCCAACTACATCAAAATCATTATTACGATTCTGCATCTCTAACATTAGGTCGTTAAAAGATTCCCAACGCGTTTTTAAACCTTGGCAGTTTAAGTGAAAAAGTTTAAAATTTGCAGTATTCTTTTCAAGTATGTTAGGGAGTTCCCTCGGAAGATAATACTTACAAGCGTTGCCTATTGTATTAGCTGGGGAGTTGTCTGCATCTATACGTTCAGAACACCTCTCATTATACAAGATTCCGAAATCAAAGATTTCACTGTTCTGGATCTCGTCCAGTGATATGTCACCGCCATTATCCCACGTTAGGTCATCTTGCCTGTTTGTCATAAAATACGACGAAGTGTCAGAATGTCGCACAGCGGCCACACATGTGCTATTTGCCAAATACGCACTGAATGATTTCAAATAAGGCTTGGGGTTGCTGAGGCCGAGATTGTGAGCAACAGTATTTCCTAAAAATGCATTGATGGTTCCTGGGTACAGTGTGGAATGTATTGTGTAGAATGACCAGAATATAAAAGATAACATAAGTGAAAAGAGGAACGTATATACAACAAACAGTGTTCGAAGGTTGTTTTGCACCTAAAAGTGTTGGGGGGAGGAGCATCGAAGCTTAGCTTTTCGTATGTTTTCCCGTGTTAAAAGTCACCTATATCTTGGTCCTGTATGGTTGATTAGGACCCCAGTTCTGTTTAATCATGGGTTAGTGGATCGATAATGTAAGATCGAGCCCAGTCTAAGAACAATTTTGCATGATGCGAAAGCCAAGTCAAACTTGACTAGGATCGCGCTGATTAATGTCACAATTAGCAAAAGATATCGCAACACAATATATGGGGGATTAATGTCTAGTGATCGATGGTGGACTAGGTACAACTCTAGGGTATTGGCCAGTTCAGACTCCGCAGTGCTGCAGTGCGATTGAACCTCGAAAATTGCCATGCCCTCCCACCCCACTTCGGGGATGGGGTTAGGGGATCAATTTGTGAAGCTAAACACTAAACTAATAAAGATGCGTATAGCCGCCCGAGTTCCGCATTGTCCCACGTGACGCCCAAGATGGGCGTCACCTAGGACAATACGGGACTCGGCTAACGGTATATAGTCGGGCATAATAACAGATCAAATAGTGCTAGGGTGAGCATCTTTCATCATTGTATTTGTATCAGTTTGATTACTGTTGATCGCTAAATCGAGTTGTAAGAAAGGAAGATCGAATACCGAGTCCATCTTCTGTACTTTCTGTGATTGGGGGGGGGGGGGGGGATGAATTTGTGGAAGTAAACACTAAAATTATAAAAAGACGTATTGCTACCCGAGTTCCGCACTGTCCCAAGTGACGTCCTAAAAGGACGTCGCCTAGGAAAGTACGGGACTCAGGAAATGGTAAAGAAAAATCGATTACCGAGTCCATCTTGAGTACTTTATGAGATGGGATAGGGAATCAATCTGTGAAGGTAAACGCTAAAATTAATAGGGGAGGTACCGCCACCCGAGCTCCACACCGTCCCAAGCGACATCCTAGTGACATCATCATTGTAGTCTGGGAGCTAGCCAAGGTTTAATTAACATGGAAGCCACAAAAGGTTTGGGGTGTTCGGGGTGTATCAGTAGCATAGCCTAACACAAAACTGCCATTCTTATGTTCCGCAAGTGGTGGGTGTGGTAGGGGGCGCCACTTGAAACACCCCCCTAAATGGATTTAATTAACATGAAAGCACAAATGCAATTTCAGATACAAACGGTTGAGGGTGTTCCTAAAAATAGGAATCTGTAACGTAAGAATAGAATTTCCGGTGGAAAGGTCACTTAAGAACACAACACTAATTAGTGCTAATTAGCATTTTAATCAACATGAGGACACAAGTATGAAACAAAATCAGAAATGTAGAGGGTGGTCGAATGATTCAGAATCACTAACGTAAGAATGAAAATTATGGTGGAAAGGTCACTTAAGAACGGGTCAAAGGTCATACTGCACTTAATGGCCCCAATCAACATTTTATTTAAAATAAAAGCCACAAGTACGAAACCTCTTAAACGGTGGAGGGCTGCGCACCCTCACTCAGAATAACCAACTTAAGAAGGAATATTGTGGTGGAAAGGTCATTTAAGAACAGGTCAAAGGTCACACTGCAACAGTTTGACCCCCATGTGAATGGTACAACTTCTATGAATCCACATTGTAAATTTGGAGAATGTCCATGGGATTCAAAATCCTTAACTTTATAACTTTTTTGATGATGGAAAGGCCATTGAGGGGGGGAAATCATAACATTTTAACCCTTTACCTAACGCTAGTAGCAGATGACACTCCTAAAAAAATTATCGTGTAACTAAAATTTTTAATTTTTTGCTTTCAAAACATAGGTTATGACCCCTCATTGGAACGAGCGAGGCGCGCTTGTTCCAATGAGGGGTCATAACGTATGTTTTGGAAGTAAACATGGAAATATAAAAAAGATTGAATAGAGATTTTCGTGTCTGGCGTTGACCGGTTTTGGTCGTTACGTTAGGTAAAGTGTTAAAATAAGACCAACTTTTTAACAATGTTTGGGTTTTTTTCAGACTGAACATTGCCATGGTGTCTACAGAGCACCATAGACAATCTCCTGAATCACCAACGAATATCGACATAGGAAGAACATGCCTTCTTCATGTGAACGCAGATGAGCATATACAAACAGACATTTTGCCATTCAAGTCCGAACAATGGACATCAGTTAAAAATGCTGCGAGTCGCCGAAAGCTCGTGAAAAACTTCAAGACATCTAAGTACCACCATGTTGTTCGTTTGCTACCAGAGGAGCCAAGTAGTGACCACGGCTATCACACCACTTGTTACAAGAATTTCACGGCCATCCCGCTTGAGAAGAGTTCCTCTGGCAGCAGTGGGCCTTCTGACGTCACAACCAGTTTGAAGCAGTTGCGTTCCGGAACTGGGCCGGAACTGTCCTCAGCATCCACATCGGGCATTTTTCCAAGAAAATGCATCTTCTGTAACAAGGCACGAAGAAAAAAATTGGGTCAGAAGAAAACCTTGGTACCTGCCAAACAAAACAAGCTGAAGAGACTATTAAAGCCGCAGCTGCTATGCGAAAAGACAACAAACTCCTTGCTTTAATATCAGGTGTTGACTTTATAGCTAAAGAAGCCATGTATCACCATAGTTGTAAAGCTGCTTACGTGACATTGCCCAACATCACTAGCTCTGACTCTAGTTGTAGTAGGCCTACCACCCTTGGCCTGGAAGGTATCTACTCATATGTTGAAAAGTCAGTTATATTCGACAATTGGGGTCAATTGGGTACCTTATTAGACCATTTTCACCCTATTCCAACCAGTAGGAAGGTGGGTGAACGATGCCACTTGTTTGGGATTGATGCATTTATGTCATCTCCGTATTTGAAGGCTATGCTTCACACTGTAGGTGTAACAGCCATTAAAGCCAATCCACATTGGTATGCTTCCGATTTCCATTGCATGGCACATCATCCAGGCTAAATCTCTGTCTATGGCTTCATTTCTTTCGTCTGGACGACTGCCATCAACCCGCTTGATTGCATATTCAAACGCTTTCATTCGGGTTTTTTTTCGGTACGGTTCAAGGGTATGTTGTCGCACCTCTAGCGTCCGTTTACAGGTCATTTCAGTTGACTTTGGCTGATGTGGAATGGGCTCGTCTCATGTCTGTTGCCTATTCGTCTCGCAGGGATCCACCTTGTTCTGGTATAAAATACCCATTGTATCGTGGAGAGTGTCAGCCCCAGACAGTGTCTCAGTCAGTTCGTCAAAATTGTCGAAAGCTAGGCCCATTACCATCTTGGCAACAGTTCCTTCTGGACAAGATTGTTCCTTACTCTGAATGGACTCCCCAGCGAAGTTTCCAACTCCTCAATACAATGATAATCTATGATATGACTAAAACCTGTTCAACATTTGTGTAAGTTTTTTGCTCCCAGTCATTGACTTGACTGCCATACCAAGAATTATTTGTTTTCCTGGTTTTACGTGACCATTTTGCGCTATGTATAGAGCATCTTGACTAGAGGACGAAGCCCGCCTTTCCACCCTGGGGCTGTGTAATTCAGAATTAGGGCCTCCATAGAGAACTCTAAAAAAAAACTAAGGAGGAAAGGAGGAGGTCAGGTGGAGATGCTTCCCCATCACGTAAGTGTTTTAGTGTTGGAGGGTCTGGAAGAGTATTCTTTCGCACATCTTTGATGCATTTTCTCAACACTAATGCGGCTTTCCGAATGACTGCCTCGGGAGAAGTTGCATAATCAAATGCAACACGAACTGCATCTTCAGCCACACCTTTTGCATAAACAATGCTCCCTGTTTTCTTTGCCAAGTTACATTTCACCTTCACACGCCCTCCGAACCTTTTAAAGATGTTTTTCAACAGATTTCGCATAGCAGCTACGGCTTTAATAGTCTCTTCAGCTTGTTTTGTTTGGCAGGTACCAAGGTTTTCTTCTGACCCACTTTTTTCTTCTTGCCTTGTTACAGAAGATGCATTTTCTTGGAAAAATGCCCTATGTGGATGCTGAGGACAGTTCCGGCCCAGTTCCGGAACGCAACTGCTTCAAACTGGTTGTGACGTCAGAAGGCCCACTGCTGACAGAGGAACTCTTCTCAAGCGGGATGGCCGTGAAATTCTTGTAACAAGTGGTGTGATAGCCGTGGTCACTACTTGGCTCCTCTGGTAGCAAACGAACAACATGGTGGTACTTAGATGTCTTGAAGTTTTTCATGAGCTTTCGGCGACTCGCAGCATTTTTAACTGATGTCCATTGTTCGGACTTGAATGGCAAAATGTCTGTTTGTATATGCTCATCTGCGTTCACATGAAGAAGGCATGTTCTTCCTATGTCGACATTCGTTGGTGATTCAGGAGATTGTCTATGGTGCTCTGTAGACACCATGGCAATGTTCAGTCTGAAAAAAAACCCAAAAATTGTTAAAAGTTGGTCTTATTTTAACACTTTACCTAACGTAACGACCAAAACCGGCCAGCGCCAGACACGAAAATCTCTATTCAATCTTTTTTATATTTCTATGTTTACTTCCAAAACATACGTTATGACCCCTCATTAGAACAAGCGCGCCGCGCTCGTTCCAATGAGGGGTCATAACCTATGTTTTGAAAGCAAAAAGTTCAAAATTTTAGTTACACGATAATTTTTTCACGAGTGTCATCTGCTACTAGCGTTAGGTAAAGGATTAAAATGTTATGATTTCCCCCCTCAATGGCCTTTCCATCATCAAAAAAGTTATAAAGTTAAGGATTTTGAATCCCATGGACATTCTCCAAATTTACAATGTGGATTCATAGAAGTTGTACCATTCACATGGGGGTCAAACTGTTGAAGTGTGACCTTTGACCTGTTCTTAAATGACCTTTCCACCACAATATTCCTTCTTAAGTTGGTTATTCTGAGTGAGGGGGCGCAGCCCTCCACCGTTCAAGAGGTTTCGTACTTGTGGCTTTTATTTTAAATAAAATGTTGATTGGGGTCATTAAGTGCAGAATGACCACTGACCCGTTCTTAAGTGACCTTTCCACCATAATTTTCATTCTTACGTTAGTGATTCTGAATCATTCGACCACCCTCTACATTTCTGATTTTGTTTCATACTTGTGTCCTCATGTTGATTAAAATGCTAATTAGCACTAATTAGTGTTGTGTTCTTAAGTGACCTTTCCACCGGAAATTCTATTCTTACGTTACAGATTCCCATTTTTAGGAACACCCTCAACCGTTTGTATCTGAAATTGCATTTGTGCTTTCATGTTAATTAAATCCATTTGGGGGGGGGGGGGGGGGTGTTTCAAGTGACGCCCCCTACCACACCCACCACTTGCGGAACATAATAATGGCAGTTTTGTGTTAGGCTATGCTACTGATACACCCCGAACACCCCAAACCTTTTGTGGCTTCCATGTTAATTAAACCTTGGCTAGCTCCCAGACTATTGTATTTGTATCAGTTTGATTACTGTTGATCGCTAAATCGAGTTCTAAGAAAAGAAGATCGAATACCGAGTCCATCTTGTGTACTTTCTGTGATTGGGAGGGAGGGGGGGATGAATTTGTGGAAGTAAACAGTAAAATTATAAAAAGACGTATTGCTACCCGAGTTCCGCACTGTCCCAAGCGACGTCCTAAAAGGACGTCGTCTAGGACAGTACGGGACTCAGGTAACGGTAAAGGAAGATCGATTATCGGAATCCATCTTGAGTACTTTATGAGATGGGATAGGGAATCAATTTGTGAAGGTAAACGCTAAAATGAATAGGGGAGGTACCGCCACCCGAGTTCCACATTGTCCCAAGTGACATCCTAGAAGGATGTGACCTAGGACAATACGAGACTCTGGTAGTGGTATATAGTTGAGCATAATAACAGATCAAATAGTGCTAGGGTGAGCATCCTTCCCCAATGTAGTTTTATCAATTTCATTACTGTTGATCAATAACTCGGATTCCAAAAGGGAACGATCGATTACCGTATCCATCTAGAGTAGTTTCTAAGATGTGGGGGGGGGGGGGGGGGGGGGGGCAATTTGTGAAGGTGAACACTAAAAATATATAGAAAGGTATGTTCCCATGAGATGGGATAGGGAATCAATTTGTGAAGGTAAACGCTAAAATTAATAAGGGAGGTACCGCCACCCGAGTTCCGCATTGTCCCAAGTGACATCCTCGAAGGATGTCGCCTAGGACAATACGAGACTCGGGTGGTGGTATACAGTTGAGCATAATAACAGATCAAATAGTGCTAGGGTGAGCATTCTTCCCCAATGTAGTTTTATCAATTTCATTACTGTTGATCGATAACTCCGATTCCAAAAGGGAAATATCGATTACCGCATCCATCTAGAGTAGTTTCTAAGATGTGTGTGTGTGGGGGGGGGGGGGGGGGGAGGGGGGGGGGCAATTTGTGAAGGTGAACACTAAAAATATATAGAAAGGTATGTTGCTACCCGAGTTCCACATTTTCCCAGTGGACGTCCGGGAAGGATGTCATCTAGGAAAATACGTGACCCAGGTAACGGTGTATAATGGGCATAATATAGACCAAATAATGCTAGGGTCACAGCACACACCATTGTATTTTTTTATCAATTTCATTTCTGTTGATCGATAACTCCAATTCCAGAAAAGAAGGATCGATTAACGAGTCCATCTAGAATACTTTCTGAATTGTGTGTAGGGGGGGGGGTGGGGGTGGGGGGGGGGTCAATTTGTGAAGGTAAACTCTTAAATTATGAAGAGGCGTGTTGTTACGAGAGTTCCGCTTTTTCCCAAGTGACGTCCAGGATGTCGCCTAGGACAATATGGGACTCGGGTAGCGATATATATTTCGACATAATAGCATATCAAGTAGCCCTAGGGAGGACACCCTTCACATCTATCTTTGTATCAATTCCATTACCATTCGACAGTAACCAGAGTTCTAGGAAAAGAAGGTTAGTTAGCAAACCCATCTTGAGTACTTTCTGTAGTGGGTTGGAGAGATAGGAAGGGATTACGACGGGGGGCAATTTAATCAGTATTTGAAGTTCAACGCCGAATTCATGAAGAAAATAATAGCTATTCAAGAAGTACTAGGTTGGATAACTTTCACTGAAGTGTTGGTATCCATTTCGTTACTGTTAATTGATGACTCGAGTTCTAGGAGAGCGAAGTCAGTATCCAAATCAATGTTGTGCACTCTATTGTTTAATTGATGACTCGAGTTCTAGGAGAGCGAAGTCAGTATCCAAATCAATGTTGTGCACTCTATTGTTTACAAGTTTTACGTTAATTTTCCCATTGTGTGGCCAGGCGTCTTTCACAAAACCTTGGCGTTTCGCCATCAGCAATAACTCTTGGTTTTTCTTTGTCAAATCTTCACGAATGACAATTTTAGACCCCTTCAACATTTTACGTCTTTTTAAGGGCCTATATTAGTAATGGAATTTTGTTTATTTTGAAATTGTCATCTCTCATATTCCTTAAATTCAGATTAAATATACACAAATTATACATCAAAATGAAGGCTGGGATGTATAGAACACGAAACACATATGCAATCAACTCATAGAGTCGACTGTGGGCACCACTGGTTCCTGGAAGTCTGCTACCGTATTCGCACCAGAACTGATAATAAAATAATATTTCATCAGAACAACTTGTGGCCAAATGTGCTTCATATATCCAAGAACAAAGCTAGGCATTCAAAACACTTTCGAATACAGCGATATGTCTGCATTTTGGAAAAGGACAACACTGTCTGCATTTTTTATTGAAGATGGTTTCCATGCTCGACAGACATGCGCAAATCACTCGTTACAACGAATTTCCATCAAAAAACAAAATCGTAATTCTAAGAAATTTCAACAGGTATCATGATACCTTGCAATGAATATGGCAACTGTGCAATCTCTATCTCATAACAGTATACTGTTTGAAGGCGATCTTTTTCATTATTTGATTTTAGACGGCGTTGTTTTCACATGCTTTTTCTGTCCGATGACGTCGACCGGAAATCGAAAGTATACTCATACGTAAACAAAAGCAAAGGCTTTGGAATTTTCCCCAATGCAGCTCTGTCGCCGTGTTTTGAAGAATTTTTATCCCCTAGCTTTGTTCTTGGATATGTAAAACACATTTGGCCACAAGTTGTTTTCGTGAAATATTATTAAATTGTCAGTTCTGGTGCGAATACGACAGCAGACTTCCAGGAACCAGTGGTGCCTACAGTCGACTCTATGAGTTGATTACACATGTGTTTCGTGTTCTATACATCCCAACCTTCATTTTGATGCACATTTTGTGTATATTTAATTTGAATTGAAGGAATGTCAGAGGTGAGAATTTTCAAAGTAAACAAAATTTCATTACTTATATAGGCCCTAAAATTAGCGTTGTTTTTGAACAACAAAGATGAATTTTTTAGCACCGCCTTCTCCAACCTCCCAATCTAACAGAAATTGGTACGCATTTTGATGTCGTTTGGTAAAATATCATTTTTTATGAAATGTAATAAGTAAGAGTCGAATAAATACATTTGGCACAACAAAATTAAAAGAATTCAGTGGATTTGAGAAATGGTAATTGGAATGTTACGAATTATTTTGTGACGTATATGTCGTAACGTCTTTGTTACGAATGGGCGGAACAGTTTTTGTCTTTTAGGAATCACCGCGAATCTGTTTCCAGACCGTTTCTGTGACAGAGAAGCTTTTTTCCAAGAATATTTGGTAAGCGTTGGGTGATGAACGACAACTAGCGCGCCTTCATACTACGGAAATCATCATCGGTGAAAAAGAGGCCTTTCGATATGCTTTTCATGTTGAAAGTATGATGTTTACATCTATCTTCCCAGTAAACAGCACCGCATGTTTGATGGCCAAGTGACACAATATGGCTGAAAATTTCAATTTTGCATGGAAATATCTGGGCACTTATAAATCAAATAAATCCATTTCATCCTGTATTTAAGGTGTCTGTAGTGTCTATAACTATGAAAAATTGATGTTATGTTGGAAAAAGTGACAATTAAACAATAAAACTCACCAAAAATGATATTTAATATTTCTGTAAAAATGTCACAGCAGTGAATTCATCTAAGTCCAAATCCTTAAAAAAGTAATGGCAAAAGTTTTTCTGAAACACACAGAAGAGTAATGGAGCCACCAAATCTCTGAAGAAGTTGTTAACAGTTGATTGTACAGAAGATAAGATGCTGTGGTAAATCTGAAAAAAAGTAAACAAACATCCATTGATTGAAAGGGAACTTTTTATGAAGGTATGGTGCACCAATTGGACCAAAAATTTGTTGAGTAGTGAATTTCCAATATCATTTCAGATCTGATGGCAGAAGCTGAAAATATGAGCTTACACACACCTTGATACGTTTGATTAACAGAAAAATAAATACTCCATTCAGGGACAGTGTTTTACATAATGTGCCAATTTTAACCCCCTTTTGTCTGAGTAGGCAGAAATGTGAAAAAAAACCTTTAAATGTGGCAGACAAATCTAATGACTTTTCATCTTGTGTTTCTAATTTTGAAGTTACCATCAGCACATGGGACAATAACTGTTGTATGAAGCTGATTCGTCTAAATGTAGACTCAGACATATTAGGCATTTATAACAAGAGCCGACTAGGACAGACACATTATGTTTCTCTTATATATCATCAAGTTAGAACCTTACATTCTATTCTAAACCCTCACAGGAACATTATCCCTACAAAGAAGCTGAACAGCTGGCAAATAAATCAACTTTATGTCATAAACTATTCAAGTTCAAAAAATATTTTATATATGAAAGTATAGGCAGTGCTACATGTAGAAGTGGTGGAGTACAAAATTATTTCCTGCATGTAATTGTAACATTACTATTTTGTTTGCATGACAGCCATGCAACCAACAAGTTAGCCTTTGGCACACCAAATGTTCATAATGTTGTTCCTCGACAACTGTTTTGTTAAATTTTGTGGAAAGTGTCTGTGACACTCTCCAATACATTGCAACAAAACACTTTCATCTCAACATTATTTTGGGCACTGCTCAGAAAGAACATACAATTTAAACACACTATATTGGCGTATAGTACTTTGCAATAGAGCCTTGAGAGTGGCACTCAACCATTCAAATAGTGATGCATGTGAAGACAGGATTAGAAATAACCCTGAGAAACTGTAGAAGTTTGATTTTGAAATGAAGGGTAGGGTCATATTTATACAATCAACTTTACAACAAACAGCAACAGAAAAAGAGTAATGACTTACATTTAAATTAAATGTCAATAAACCTCACAGAGCCTTCTTGGAAGTCTTTCACCAAATGGTCAACATCAAAGCTTTCATCTTCGTCATCATACACTACCCTGTAAATACACCCCTCAGTGCCATCTGTGCCATCCACCACTTCCAAAACAGAGCCATCAAACCATTCAGTTTTCCCTGAGATAAGAACAGAAACATAGAGAAGAGGCAACAGTGTTTTGACATTATCAAATTGTGTATTTTTACAATTAAGAAAAGACAAAAACAAGTACACTGCAGATGAAATTTACTACATGTAAACAGGGCTTGAAGGTTTAGAAATGTAATGTCAACAGTGTTGTTGTAAAAATGTCATCTGACATAAATTTGATAAAAATCATAAACAGACGAAGAAAGGTTATTGGATAAATGAGTGTTTCACCTCCCTTTTCATACTTTGTGGAAAATACATCTGTAAACCACAAGTCCACACAGTAAAGTTGAGCCCATCACAGACACTTACACTGCCTTTCCATGGTGATTCCCACCACAAGTGGTGCTTATACTTGAAGGATCTTGTTCTAACAGGAACACAGGACCGGCTTACAACAATAAACAGAACTCCATGATGGCAGGTTTGGGGGGGGGGGGGTGATGTGGGGGAATAGTGGTTAACACCTTACCCAATTTCGACAGAAAACGAAATGTGTAAAGTAAATGTAGAAAAAATGAAATTTTCAAATAATCTGTCAAAAAAACATAGCTTATAGCCCCTCATAGGAATAAGCTCAATGAGCTCATTTCAATGATGGATCAGCCGTTATGCTTTTGGAGAACAAATTGAAAACATAATAAAATTTGAAGAGCAATTTTTGTGAATAGTGTTGACCAGTTTCGACATTGTGTTAGGTAGATGATTAATGTGATGGAAATGTTTTACCATACATGTATCATTAATCCTTTACCAAAAGCAATATGTTGACAAAGTAGTAATGATATTTCCTAACAATCAAATATTTTGGATTTCCCTTTCTAGATCATATCTGAGATGTACATGTATGCCATGACATTGGAATGAACTAAATGACCTTGGATAATGAGTGGTTTAAAACAATGGTTTGCAAGTGAAGAAATGAAATTAATAATTTGCAATGATGATTACTGCATATATTATACCACTGTAAGGTATTGCCAATTTGCGAGGGAAGCAACTGAAGGAAGTAGCCCTGGACTTGGCAGCAATTCAGCAAAATTTCTCCGTCAAATGGATTCTTGTCCAAATCTATGCATGTGCAACCTATCATATTCATATTAACTGGTTGAGTGCTGGAGGCCCATATTTGGGCTTTATTCAGAACTACAGGTACCTCAGCTTAGATGCTTCATCTTCTGTGGATGTTTTTCACATTAATTTCAAAGTAAAATTATTTACTCTATGAGTGTCTGCCTTGTAACAATTTATGGGAGTGTGCCTTTAGGCACTCTCCCATAAATTGTTACAAGACAAAAATTTGTAAATTTTTTTTTACTGCAACAAATAAATCAGCACTCTACTGGTTAAGCACCTGTATAATAGGTTACAAAACAGCTTTCTTTTTAAGCATGTTGTTTTAATATACATTAGTGAAAGACAACCCAGTGTCCCAATATTTGCCCTTTCATCATCTAGCCAGATGAAAGTAGATATTTTGGAGCTCCATGTAGCACAATTCAGCGTCATTCAGCCTTGGGATTGTACAGTACTCTAAGGTGCCAAATACTAGTGTTGGCACTATTATTAATTCTTGAGAAAAATCCCAACCAGCACTTTTATTTGGTAATGAAACATAGAGTGAAAACGCTATCACTATTCTTAATATTGGATGAAAATGCAAGCCATCACTATTATTTGGCACATGAGAGTAAAGAACATAAAAGTACACTGAACTTACCTGTATCCTCTTCCACAATCCAGCAATGACTGATCCTCCTGCCCACAAAAAACTGTTTTCTTCTCCTCACACTGCACACTGATGACTGTGAGGCAGACACAGGCGTCCACGTACTACATCCAGGTTGAGGGCTTTTGACTTTGGTGTAAGATGCTTTCTTCACAGCTGATTTATACTGAAAATAGAAATGAAATTTAAAAATTACAATCATTGCCCACAAAATAAAGTTGTTTTGACAATAGGCTGCATTATTTGTTTATTTACTGAGGGTAATTTCTTATTTCTGTTCAAGTTCCCTTTGTACATTTTCATGTACATGTATGACTACAACTTGACCACAACACAAGTATCAAGTCAAGTTTAGTTAATCGTCTATACATAATATACATGTAGCCCACCGAAGATAAACATCATTCAAGAAGTTAGTCTGTGGGTCCTGTCTGACTGAAACAAATAACTTGTGTAATGCCATAAAGAAGCAGAGTCCCACTTCCTTTGGGCACCACTGACATTGAAGTGGGGACAACAAGTATTGATTTTCAATGACAATATGTGAAAAGTGAATTACATGTATCAGTAAATGCACCCAGGAGATGGCCATTACAAGGAAATCTGTCTCCAGCTAAATCTTTTTCAATTTTCTTCAACAGCATAGTTTATGACCCCACAGTGAAACAGCTCCTTCCAATGAGGGGTCATAAGCTATGCATTATGCAACCAAAAATGAGAATATAAATTAAAAAACATGTATGAATAGTGATGTTTGTGAATAGTGCTGGCTTGTTTTGAACATTATGTTAGGTGAAGAGTTCAAGAATTCTGCCCACACCATTAGTTTGGTGTGTGCATGTGAACTCGAATCATTCCTGCAATTGGAATGTGATGGGAACTCTTCTTCACAGGTGTTGAGTGATAATCATCTCTTTACCTAGAGCTTTCTCAACCAAAATTCTTTCAAAATTACAAGATTGATGATCACATTGGTAAAATGCATTCTGTTTTTTTTAATTGAACGAGTTTTGATTTACAGCTCCTAAAAGTCAACACAAACCTTATATTCACAGACATTCAAGCAAGAGTTCCTGAAAAACATGTTTAATAATGAATATACAGCAATTTGTACGAAGCGTCTAGCTATGTTAATGTTATATTTACCCAAATCCCTGGTTCCCGAATACCAGGATGCTTCCCATACCTCGGACTTGCAAGTTCAGGCAAAAGTGCACTAAAGTAAAATGCTTTCAATTCAGGAAGCATTTCCTGATGCCTCAATTTACTGTCCGGAAAAATCCTTTCTACATGCAGCTGATAGGGATTTGTTCGCCTCACAACGAAATCTAACCATTTGTATCCGAAAATATGAAGTTGACCCTGGCACTGGTAATGGAATTTGTGGGGGGTTTTCAGTTTCAATGATTTCCCCTGGCTTGTGAGACAAAATTGGCTTTTCTTGGCTGCTTGTTGGAATGTGCTCTTCTCCCGGAGTAAAACATTTTTAATTTCATTGAGTCCCTTGTTACCACCATTTGACTCTGTAACAATGCCATCTGTGCTGGCTGCCAGAAATGGATGCTCCAATGATATCCTCAAACCAGTTGACTCCATGGTGACGACCTGCCCACGTTCAGCTCTAGAGATCACATACACTTCGATAGATGATGCCTCCTCGCGAAGACCTGTTTGGGTGTATCTATTGCCTTGGAATGTAGTATACAAAAGTGTTTTGACCATTGGTGTTACTGGTGTAGCAGGTTTCCTGGAAATGATGGCACCAAAAGATGAAGATGTCAATCTCTTTCCTCTTTCTTCTCTCCACAAGGTACTAATAGACTGGTCTTTTGTATTCCTCTCAATGAACTGCACTCGGGTTTCATCTACTACCACTCTGTCTGTGTAGAAGGAGGACTTTTCTCTCTCCAACTCGTCTGTATTAAGATCTTCAGTTACTTTCATTGACTGTTCTCCATACTGAAGCCTGGCTTTCTTAGAAGTACTCTGTTTTTGGAGTTGATGTTCCTTTGCCTCCTTCTTGTTTTGAATATGGTTTGTTGGTAGCGGACTTGATTGGTGGCTAATTTCTTGGATCGTTGTTGGAAAAGTTGATAGGCATGAGGACCAGCATCTGTGTTGAAACACTTTTCCCAGGCTACTGGTGACCAGGATGGACCCAAATTTTTCCTCCGAGATCCGCCAGAGCATCTTGCTGTCCAAGATCCACGATGACAACGGTTGAAAAATTTCCCACCATCAAACTTGGCTCGGATACACATCCAATTCTCTGCAGCATTTGTTGTGAAGTTCCCTTTGAGGCGATCTGCTTTAGCGGCAAGGCGGTTCAGAGGTATACTGACTTCTCTCAATAGTTCTTGATCAGTCTTGGCAGTAGGTGGAATGGCAAGTCGACTCTTCTCTTCCTCTTCAACTGATGACCCAGCCAACCAATAATCTGTCAGTTCTCTCAAAGTATCATCTAAATCTGTCACATCTTCACCACCTTGTGTGTCACTGTCAGATACTGGTACATGTTTATCAATCAGCTGAGATGTCTTGGTGTCAATCTTCTTACAGAAATCACTGCTGCAAAAATCGTGCTTCCCAAATACATGGTGAACAGAGTTTCTGATGTCTCTCTCCAGTTTCTTCACTGCAAGTTTGTGGTTGGGTTCAGTTGATCTCATTCTGATGGCACATCTGACAGCCGTTAACAATCTCACTCTCTGTGCTTTTGTAAGCTTATTTTTTCCTTTCAGATGTGGCTTTTCGGCAACTAACTTTTCCAAGCTATTTCGTAGACACTTGCAGGCATGGTTAGCACATTCAGCTTTGACAACATGAGAACCCCAAACTGGAACTTCTTCTTGGATGCGTGCATACACTGAGCTGTCTCCGTCGGCAATCAAACGCATGTATCGGAGCCCATGTACCTTTTCAGCTTGTTGAAAACCATCAACAATAATGTCAGCCTCCATACCTTGACTGCTTTCAGTCCAGTTTTTGAAGCATTCGTCATCTTGTGGCTCTTTCTTCTGTGTCTCTGCTACCTTACAAATATAACAACTTTTATTGCGGACACCAACATGAAGTAATTTACCAGTGGCCTGTCCGATGATGACACCAACACCACCTAGAGCATTATACGTGTGCTTGTGTGATCGCTTGGACCACCCTCCATCAGCAATCACAGTAATTGATGGTACCCCATCATGGAAGTCATTTCTGGCAATGGCTAATTGTCTTTCTTCATTTCCTGCTGCCTTCATGTCATCTGATGAGAGTGTCTTCCACAACTTTCCTATCTCATGTTCAATAGCTGTGAAGGATGTCTGATCAATTCCTGGAACACCAATCATTGCTAAAACCTCATTTAGGGACGAAGCGCCAGATCCTGTAGACATATTACCCCAAACTGCTCTAACATTGACATCATACCTTGTGGGCAGAAAAAAAATGATTTTCTTTAAGTAATTTGTCATTCCAACAACAACTGAATTGTTATATTTAATTCACTAGTGTAGAGATGGCAGAACTCCATGATTTGTGTGTGTTTGTGTGTGTGTGGGGGGGGGGGGGGGGGGGGGGCACATAGGGATCAGCATCATCACACCAATAAGGATGGGGGGAGCAAAACAGTTACCTTGACCTTTGGACTGCAATTACAATTCAAATCATTGATACAGTATGGACGGTCTGCATGAAAATACGGATCTTTACATAAATGGACACTCAAGTTATTGCAGCACCAGTACTGGGCCTAGTTTTTTGATGACCCACACTAAACATGCAGCAATGACAAGGCTAAACATTTGTTGGTGGTTATGGGGAGATTTTTGTAGCTCAAAATCAACGAAATCCCTCAAAATGCATTTTGAAGCAAAAAACAATTTCACATAATTGATTACCCCCCCCCCCCCCCCCCCCCCCACCCACCCTGTGGTGGGTGTTTCGATGTGTGGGAGGAGGTCAGAGGGGGCCATTGTTCTGCATCATATCAATATAAAACTGTCAGAATGCATTCTCGAGCCAACAATAAAATTTCAACCAAATTACAGGGCGAAAAATTTCACACGAACACTCGTACCGTTCGCATGTCGGTTACGCAAAATGTAAAACACGCGAACGGTTGATCGGTTAAGCAATGCACCTATGTCCCTTTCTGACATGCAAAATGTTCTTGGAAGTGTTTACATGTACTGCAGACGGAACGGAAATTTTACGTTTCGATGAAAATTGAAATGCAGTTTCTTGGAAATGAATTGTAAGAAAAGAGTAGAATACATGTAAGGGAGATAACTACTCTTATCATTCTGACTTGTCCGTGTTTAACTTTCAAACGAGTACAGTCACTACACCCATTTTGTCATCTGCTTCAGGGGCACTCGATTTCACTGAAATCGAGCAATACCTATCGGCTTCGAAACGGAAAGTACATTTTTATAATTTCATGGTTACAAATTAAATCGGTTTATTACCCCCCTCGTGACCCACGCCTACACTCCCAGGAAGCGTAACACCCGAACAAAATTATATTTGAAACACTATTTTCATAGATTTTAACTGGTGACAAAAAGTTGCAAAACGGTTAGCCAAGAATTTTTGCGAAACCGAACGATCGGTTAGTCAAACCGGAATCACGGGAACGGTCAATTGGTTAAGGTAATTTTTAAAATTTTTTGCCATGAAATTATCCGCACCCCCCCCCCCCCCTGGGGTGGGGAAGGAAGGTCATAGGGGTCACTTTTTTCACATCAAAACCATCCAAGTCCTTCAAAATGCATCTTGGAGAATAAAGGAGCTCAAAATTCAAAATAATCAAGCAAGGGGCATTACACTGGATGGAAAAATCTTTGTTGAATTCTTGAGTAACTAAAAATTGTCATTTTGTCTCAAAACATAGCTTGTGACCCCTCATTGGAATGAGCTCATCCCAACGAGGGGGTCATAAACTTTTTAGTTATTCAATAATGTTTGGGCATGTGTCATTTTCGATCCAAGGTGGGTGAATGTTTAAGTTTGGATCTTGCAATTCGAACATTTTTCACATCTATTCGATTCTCGATCCCATGCAGACAGTCGAATCGTGAATCGATTATTTTTCGGTTTGATTCGAGCGAATGCTCCAAGGTAACAATGACACTAAAACACGAATTTCCGGCTCAATTGCGGGCTACATGCAGGACAGCAGGGGGTCATACCTTGTCTAAAACTAATCGACCCGATGACTGTATTATAATTGTTTTGTTTGGTATGCCTGAAAGGACGTACCAAACCAGAAAAATATATTATGGACTTTGGGTTCAAGTTTGGACCAGGTCATCCCATATGTATTCTCGGTGAACTTTACTCAATTGACATCACTACCAGGGATTGCACAGTATTAAGGGCCTATATAAGTAATGGAATTTTGTTTATTTTGAAATTCTCACCTCTCATATTCCTTAAATTCAGATTAAGTATACACAAATTATACATCAAAATGAAGGTTGGGATGTATAGCACACGAAACACATATGTAATCAACTCATAGAGTCGACTGTAGGCACCACTGGTTCCTGGAAGTCTGCTACCGTATTCGCACCAGAACTGATAATAAAATAAAATTTCATCAGAACAACTTGTGGCCAAATGTGCTTCATATATCCAAGAACAAAGCTAGGCATTCAAAACACTTTCGAATACACTGGCAGGACTGCATTTTGGAAAAGGACAACACTGTCTGCATTTTTTATTGAAGATGGTTTCCATGCTCGACAGACATGCGCAAATCACTCGTTACCACGAATTTCCATCCAAAAACAAAATCGTAATTCTAAGAAATTTCAACAGGTATCATGATACCTTGCACTGAATATGGCAACTATGCAATCTCTATCTAATAACAGTATACTGTATGAAGGCGATCTTTTTCATTATTTGATTTTAGACGGCGTTGTTTTTACATGCTTTTTCTGTCCGATGACGTCGACCGGAAATCGAAAGTACACTCATACGTAAACAAAAGCAAGGGCTTTGGAATTTTCCCCAATGTAGCTCTGTCGCCGTGTTTTGAAGAATTTCTATCCCCTAGCTTTGTTCTTGGATATATAAAGCACATTTGGCCACAAGTTGTTTTCGTGAAATATTATTAAATTATCAGTTCTGGTGCGAATACGGCAGCAGACTTCCAGGAACCAGTGGTGCCTACAGTCGACTCAATGAGTTGATTACTTATGTGTTTCGTGTTCCATACATCCCAACCTTCATTTTGATGTACATTTTGTGTATATTTAATTTGAATTGAAGGAATATCAGAGGTGAGAATTTTCAAAATAAACAAAATTTCATTACTTATATAGGCCCTTAACAAAAGACGGACAAGGTTCCTGATAATTATACATCCGCCACATACCGAATGTCTGCTTGTAATAAGCATGATATAAAAAGCTGAATGGTAGGACATGCACATGTGCAGGGATGGTAGAGCCGGGGGGAGGGGCGGGGGGGCATAGAAGGCACGTGCCCCCCCCCCCCCCCCATTCTTTTACCATTTATGGGTACCCTGGTTCTGACATACGTACACAACCCCTGTGGCCAAATTGACTGTGGGAGATAGTAATAGTTCTAACAAAATTAGCAACATAATACAGCATCCTTACATACTGAGATATTGCATGTCGCGAGTGCACAAGTAGGCATAACAGGTACAGACTATAGTAATAGATAGTAAAACTAGTTCAAACTTGGATCCAAATTCGGTAATATAATTTTGGGGTTTGGTACTTCCGAAGGATGTACCAAACCCAAGAATTATATGACAGAATTTGGGTTCAAGTTTGGACTATGGTAAAACAGGCCGGTATGTGTGGATGTGTCTACTTTCCGGAGCTGCATTTAATTTTGTTACCTATATGCATGACATACGCGATGACAAAGTATCACTCCAATCCGCCGCCTCCTCCCCCATTGAGCCCCTAAAACCTTATTTTCTGTCCTACAACCCATAGGTTACCCAGAAGAAAACATTGTGGGCCCCCTCACTTTTTGGTGCTTCCGTTGCCCCTGCACATGTGTACTGTGTACAGTTCCATTGGGTATTATCACATATATACTGATATGTCTCTCCGATATAGTGGACTGGTTTGATTAGTTGTTTTATGCTAATTTCGTCAGAAAATGACAGCGTGGAAGGTGAGAAATAAATCTCATTTTTTTGATTGTTGGAAACACAAATTATTTGATCCGATTTCGAACCCTGAATCGAGAATCGCGATTTCTTTAATCGCAGGGCACTTGGTAAAGCCTTAGGTCAAAATAAAGATGATGCTCAAAATTATCTTCAACATTAATGATGCTGCCATCACATTTACATGTAAGCATGACGTTAAAGTGCCATTTCTTTGGTATGAAAAATGTGGAGCTGAGTAGTTAGGCCACAGTTAATTAATCTAACTTTTAGCGTTTCTATTCTTTCACACAAATGAGAAATGAGGGAATTATTAATTATTTTCCTTCTAGTCTTCTTATCCTCATAAACATATTGGACAAACTATCCATATTCACTGATAAGAATAAACCTTTATATGCAATACATTTTCTGATAAATATTTCCGCAAGGTATTGCATTTATCAAAGTTTATCTTGCATGTAAGACGTATACTACCTCCTTCCCACATCCATAAGTTAGATGTACTACATCTACATGTACCTTATTGGTCCAGGAAGACAGTACGAAGATAAATTTTAAATTTTGAGTGTTGACTCCCTCCGAACTCTTTATATGATGTTCTATTAGGTGCCAAATAAAGAGTGCTGGACAATTTACACTGAAAAGAATAATAGTGCTGATGCACATTAAATGTGCAGGCTAAAAAAAACGCACTGTTCATGAATCACAATAAATGTGATCACTGCGGAGAATTTGGAAAGGTATTTCGACAAATAATTAACAAAATGTGTTTGTTAAATGCGGAGAATACAATGTACCACTAAAAGAATGATTAATTAACTGTGGTCTTATTAATACAGGTATTTTCTGCATGTAGGTGAGTGTACCTGCTCTGGTTGTCTGAGGTTTTTATTCGAAAACTTGTTGGCAACGAAAATTGTTTGAAACACCCCTGACACTGGACATGTAAAACTGATGCCAAGCCATAGTTTTTTTTTCACTGATAATTTTTATGTGATTTTGACCACTCTTCATAAGCTTTTGTACTTTTGTACATACAACAACATGTCTTGTAAAGTCACACATATGGGTTTCAAGCTGTTTGAGATTAATAAGTCTATATCCAGGTGTATCTGCTTGATGTTTTTGAAATAGCAATTTTAGATTTTCATTGTTTTTTTTAACAGAATATTTTGTGCACGGGTTCCAGTCTTGTAATATATGTTTTTTATAACAATTTTTAAACATTTCTTCTGTCTTTTCACAATCCTGCTGTGTTTGCCACCAGCAATATTGAATTTGTTTCTCTTTTTTTTTGTGGATGCCCATGTCAAATTTCAGAAGTGTTCTTGTTTAAGTTGTCAATCAATTGTGGCAACAGGAAATGTCAAGAAAAACCCCTAAATATTGTAGAATTATCAATAATAGTTCTGAACTGGATTTCAATACTGAAACGGTCAGCCATACATTTCGTTCTCACTGAAAGCATGAAAATATTTTCATCAGATAGCGATATATTTTTTAGAAAGGGTACCTTACCAGGTTATAAAATAATTTTTCATGTGGGGAGATTGACTGTTTTTCCAAAAACAGTTTATTAAATGATGTTTTAAACCTTTTTCTTCGTTTTTTTACGATACGTTCACGTGTGGAAGATGTCAACAAACTTGGTGACAACAGTGAATGACAGGCGAACACATCAGTGATTAAACACTGATATGAAGTAAATATGAGGTGATCGTATCATCACATCGTCTGGGGAGTTCTCAAATTTGGTGCTTTGTGCTGGATTATTTACCGATTGCTTCAAGTCACAATGTTTTTCAGTAAATTCAGAAGAGTTTGCAAGAAACGTCTCTGTCGGAATCGCCAACTCTTCCCGTTGTCGTCACCGGGTACGGGACCACTCGCCCCCGGGCCAACTCGCCCCCTATGGGCGAGTTGGCCCGATTTTGGGGGCGAGTTGGCCCACTTCGAAAATTATCGTTATCTATTTATTTTTTTTAATTGAATTAAATTGAATTATTTTATATTTCCTGTTCGTTACAGTTTTCTGAATTAGTAATCCCAATTATATCAGATTTCCTTTTAATCATCAGCTTCACAGACTTAGTACATTCCAACACAAATAAATTTTACAGTATGACTGAAACATCCTCCAATCAAGCAGCATAGTTGCAATGTAAACATAACAGATGAGTAATCTGAACAAAAACATGTCATCAGATTAACGCTTTGGCGGTATTCACTTTGTTATTGATTCCTTTGATTTGAAAATAATTTTATGTTGTGGAGTAAGTGATACTCATTAATATTATTGGTATATCCAATATGGGGGTACCAGATACTGCGTTAAAAAGAAGGTATTTGACAGAATAAGAGTGAACATGTAGATGTGTCCCCGTGTTTTACAGTGACTGGAAAAGACCCGCTCCCGTTGACTCAACCACCTTCGGAATCCAAGATAATAATAACTGAGAGATTTTTTTTAAAATAAACAAACTTATTTTTGAAATCGCGCGTTGTTACTTATTTCTCAACACCCATCATGACCAATCCTCATTATTCCATCCGGGGGCGAGTTGACCCGAGGGCGAGTTGGCCCACCAGCAAGGGGGCGAGTTGGCCCGGGGGCGAGTGGTCCCGTTCCCGTCGTCACCAGGATCGGCCGCCGGAAGTGAAAGACACCAAACAGTTCGGGGGAAACATTTAATTTAAAGCTGGTACACAATTTATATGACCCTTACATGGTAGCATTATGGTTAATTTGATCATTAAAGTTCACAAACTACAATCGTGATTTAATTATGTATATTCGGTTAGAAGCGCATCAATCGCAATTAGGCTCGCTTCCTTCTTGTTCGCCGAGAAGAAGAGAAGAACGAAGTGGTTGTAAACAAGATTGTCAACGAGTGATTTATCACCTCAACATCTAAATACCGGACAAAGATATAACATGTCATTGGTTGCATGTCAACAGGGAAAATGTTAAAATCTCATCTGAGGCCGGAATTTAGCAATCGCTTTTTCAGAAAATCACTCGTAAACTTGATATCTGCACATGTAAACAACTCCAACAATATGGCGCCGGAAAATGGTCTGACAGTGAGACGTGTTGTTTGAAACAGACAAGCAAAACCAGGATGAAATGCGAAAAAATGGGTCTCGGTTATTGTACTTTGACAAACGTGCTTTCGGCACATGAAAGAATTTTTGTCAGCTGAGGTGTTATTCTCAAGTTGCTGAGACAGTCCAGTGGGCTCTTTTCCTGAGATTTTTTTTATTCAAGTGGCACTCGTGATGAAATGCAGCATTTTTTGGCCAAATAGAGTCTTTTACGCAAAGGAATATATTTTATAGAACACAATTATATGTGGTTGCTATATATAATTCTGAATGTATAACTCAAAAATGACTAGCCTCTTTTGTGGTAATTCGATGCAAAGTATTGACATTTGGTCACTTGACCATCACCTTAAGGGGTCGTCCCCAACCTAACTTTGGTTTAGTTTGTTGACATTTTTCCCAATGCCTCAGAAACAGATAAGAGAAGTAAGGAAAGGCAAATTATATATCAAAATAATGAGTAAAGTGCATAGAAAAGGTACATATAACTTTTTTCAGGAAAAAAAGTGAATTTTAGGATTTTGAAGAAGATTAATTTGCAAATGGCATAAGTAACGAACTGGTAAAATCACAAAATAATCGGTAATTCGAAAGCCTTGTCCTCAAAATAATGATAACATACTACAGACTCGGAGAAAGCATTTTTTTGACACACACTCTGGTGGGTTTTGACGTTTGAATGTAATAACACCAACACAAATTTTGGATGTTCCGGATGTGGCCATGTTTCAATGATGTTTTTCCGGTCATGTGATTACGATGTGGTTCTTGCAGAAATACTCAATTTGGGCAATCGTAAGAATGCAAGGACGTGATCACGCCCTTTATTTGTTTGAGACAATGTTTGAACGGATTTGCAAACAGGTGACAGCAAATACTTGAGTTGTTAATGTCATAACTGCAAAATATGGTTCGAAATTCCCTCTCGCGTTTACAGGCCGTCTGAACTTTTTTGCTGACAAAAAATCTGAATTATTGCGCACTAGAAAGACAACATGAACCACTTGCCAAAAAAATAACCGAGTGTATAAAATCGGGACGATACACATAAAATAAGGCAATATTCATAACAAAGTAAGCAGAATGCTTCAGAAATCACTTTTTCACGAAGCATATTCCAAGTGACCTGGAACTTTTTTGGGCGTGTTGATTTCCCCCGATGTTGTGATGTTGTAAGTTACCACGGACTGTGTTGATGTCTGCAAAGGACCGATTGAAGATGGGTTGAAAATGATGCATTCGTGCTTTTAAATAAGGTGCGCTTGGACGATGCTGAGAATTTAGTTTTTTCTTGCAACCAACCATAGTAATACAAGCGTCGATCAGTGTCTTTTATGATAGTTTTACACTGACAAATGTGACAAATCTCCTTCACCGGAAACCATCCCCCAATTTGCATATCACAATAAACATAACCGCTGTCACTGAGTGTCAGCGTGGCCGTGTGGTCAAAACCGAAACGAATTATCGAATGCACGGTCAATATTAGCTGCAGTTGGCTTTTAAACAAATGAAATACACGAAATATTCGCAATTTCATCATTATTCATGCCGAGTTACTTTTTAACCAGATCGCATGCGTTCAGTTTCGTTAGTCGGCATCAAACTGATATTGTTTGTGGTAATTAAATAGTACGAGAAGGCGAAGGAAGCCAAATATTTTCCATCATCTATTAATTAATTCAAATTGATAATTTCTTTTATTTTACTGAAATTATGAACTGATAAGGTGGGTGTGTTGCGAAGTTGGAAAATCAAAGGTGCATCTAGGGCCGTGCAGTGGTGACCCCTGTCCTCTTAATCTTAGTCTTACCCATTCATCATTACATGTACCGACATTCTCCCTTGTATCTCAGCCATTGCTACTCCAGTTTGAAGGATATTTGGTGTTGTGATCGAGCATCATGGGGAAACAATGCCTGTGTGGCTGCTGTAGCATGTGTTTCTTCCCACATTTTTTCAGAGTTGTGGTACTTTTTCACTCTTTTAAAATTTTGTTTATAACTAGTTGATTTGTTACAATTTGTTGCAAAGTGCCTGCTAATACCCACAATTGTATTGCTACAGAATTTTCTGGTGAAGATTTTGTTCCTATTACTTATCAAGCAATAACCTAATAAATATTCTGTATAAAGCCACAGATCTGATGTTTGACACTTTTATCGGAGCTGTTTTGAAGGCTTATGGAACTCAAAATGTTGATTATGGCAGGACTTTTCTATTCACCCATTAATCGATAAATTAAGTGTTATAGTTGGAAGTAAGAAGCATGAAAGGTCCAGAACTAAAAGTCTAAAAAGAATGTTTTGCAATGTAACATGATTTTTGCAGATACACTTATTTGGAGGGTTAACTATCTTATAGTATTTGGAACATGTGTGGCCAGGACCTTTAAAAAGAAAAAAAGAGTTAAACTTTGAGAAAAATAGGCATATGCCTTGAGTGCCGGAGGTAGAGTCATACAAGGAAGCGAGCACCCCCCCCCCCCCCCCCCCCCAGGAATTTTATGTGTCAAATGGAGCTCACTTGTCACCTTTTTGGGATTGCTTTGTGTACTGAGTTCTTGAAAAAAATATGTGAGACCCTCTGGATGTGCCCTTTTGATCTCAATATGTCAATAAGCCTCCTTGGGGAAAGTACATGCAATAATGGTTATGTAAGGTTGATTTGATGTGTTTTGAATAACAATGTACTTTTAAGTACATTAGATGTTTTATTGCAGTGACAGGTTACAGTTACCCTTATTTCTTCTCCAACAGATATCATGAGTGTATTGGTGTCCAAGAGTTAAACAAAGCTATTATACTTATTGATAAACCAGACAAATTTAACAATTTAATCATTATCAAATTGGTGCATGGGATAAAGGGGGTTACAGTGCAAGGGGTTTGTAAATATATTTATTCAACTGACTTTGCAGTGCATTCTACATAGGAGAATATCATATTTTCTTTCCAAACCATTACAGTAACACATACATCTTTATATTGGGAGACACTCTTTTGTCCTTCTATACTTCTTCTGCTGGACTCCTTCAAGTTGACCTTTGTTGAACTCCCCAAATCAAAACATAAACAAAAGAAAATGTCTGCCTTCAGTCAGTGAGCACTCCACTTATAACATTTGGTATCAATCTTTATTACTTTCATGAATTAGGAAAAGATTTCTTCGAGTATGTACTTAAATGTTTATAGAATACAGCTGTTATTTTATTTTGAGGTATTTTATTGTAAAAATTTTGTTCTCTTACTTATGCCACAGCAGACTTTCAGGTGGTGCTATTTACACATGGCAGCCGTTCCATGGCAAATTTCAGTTTCCACATGTTCTATGTTTCATTCCAAGCATTTTGGTATATAATTTATTGGGGTTATTCATTTTGGGACTTTTTTAGACTTGAAAGAAAATTACATGAAATTTGACCAAAGTTAGGTTGGACGTCCCCTTAAAATTTCCAGTCTGTCGGCTTGTTTCAAAAAGCGCAAAATTATAGGTCTATTTATCGGGGGTTTATTGTTGTCCATACGCGTTTTACCAACTCTATGTGCCATATAGATGTTTTCTCGGGGTATTTCTAGCTTGAGTCGGGTTTTAATTACCGAGCACATTTTTTCAGCACAGTCTTCCCATTTCTCGTCGGTCTTGTCCCCTTCAATTCCCCAAATGCGAAGTGATGACTTCCTAGAATATTGTTCATTTCGATTGGCTTGAACAAGGGCAAGGGAAATCTCTTTCTCGTGGACATTCAACTCTGTTTTAACTTTCACTTCATTTCGTTGTATTCTTTCTCTATTTTCACGTACTTCTTTTTTGAGAGTTTGAAGTTCTTTTTTTAACCCATCGTTTTCAGACATTAGAGAATTTATTCGTGACTGCATCGTCTCATACTGTTGTGTCACTTTTGTATTCAATTTTTCTAGGGAGGTATTTATTTCTTCTTTAGTCACCAGATTGTTTATCTTATCGATTATTGTTTCTATCATAGCTTTGGAAGGTAGAGACTCTATTTTTTTCTCCAGCTCTTCTAAACGTGAGAACATGGTCTCTTCCACTTTGTGTGCCATGGCGTTCTCTTCTGGTAATTGGGTAGTTCCTTTGGGTTTTTTGGAATTTTTAAGTTTATGGGATCTACTAGATGAATTTTTCGTTGATTTCTCAAAAGAACTTTCTCCCAGACTAGCGTTAGGATCACTTAATGACGAACCCGATGATCCAAACTGTTGTGATCGTCTTCTTTTAGCACCGCTAGTCGGCATGGGAATAGTTGGAATTTGGTGTCTGTTAAAACGTCGTATCATTCGACTCAGATCAGATTAGATCATATCATTAAAGTCAATAGTAAGCCAACAATAAAGACATAAAGACATAAAGACAAGAGTCAAATTAAGGCACACATTTCTCTACTTAAGACGCGTCAGCGAAAGCAGAAGGCGGAGAGTAACGAGTCGCTTGTAAAAAGAGTTATTGTGAAGCTATTGAAACGCACCCAATCATAGTCTGATAACTCTTATAACATTAAGGTCAAGGTACAATGAGTGGCAGTCAAGATCACTGAGCACAGTTGTTATCACAAAATGTTGCCGAGAAAGTAATACGGTTGTTCGATATTTATTCCACCAGGATCAGGCGTATTATATCATCACTACATCTATTTATGCATTATATACCTAGTTCGTATTTAGGATTTGTTCTCCATAGAACAACAAAAATTAGCCATAAAACTTAGTCAGAAATAATTTAGGATAGACACAAACGTTCAGAAACGATAGCAGACCACAGCAGACGAATCGTAATTTTGAAGTGAAACCGCCAGAAGAAAACAAAATGAAGCATCAAGACTCATAAACAAGGGATGGGGAATCGATCATACTCCCGACGGTGAAAAATTAGTTGCAGTTCCAATCCATTAATCCAGTAATCCATATCACTTTAACGAAAATACTTCATATTAACACAAAATACAACTTTAAGCACTCCTCCCTGAAAATTGATAACCTTCTACATTCTAATCACGTGATCCGTATGATGAGCGTGACTGTTGAGTTGGTGTTCCTCATCAGTGTTAAAGGAGGCAGAGTGGTTTGGTTCAGCTATTGTAGCATGCTTTAAAAAGGACAAACTCCACTGTGGGGACGCAGTTGTGTTACTGACAATAGCTTAGCCTCCCCAAGCTTTCTCCGTTTTGATTGCGTGATTGCTGAGTTTATGTTGTGTGTGGGGGCAGAGTGGTTCGGTTCTGCGTATTGTAGCATGCGTTATAAAGCACGTATCGTACCGTAGGGTCGCAGTAGTGTTGCTGACAATAGCTTAGCATCGCCAAGCTTTCTCCGTTTTGATTGCATGATTGCTGAGTTTATGTTGTGTATGGGGGCAGAGTGGTTCGGTTCAGCGTATTGTAGCATGCCTTATAAAGGACATATCGTACTGTATCGTCGCAGTAGTGTTGCTGACAATAGCTTGGCCTCCCTATCTTTCCCCATGTTGTGTTTGCGTGCTTGCTGATATAAATCCTGATTATTATTTCCTATTTTGGGCGTTTGGCTCTTTGTAAAAAACCCTAGTTAGTATTTCCTTAGGTTTTGACGTTTTGGGGTTTTTGTCTGCTTTCGCAAATTGCCTGTAATTCGGATATTAGCTGGCTATCGGATAGCCGATCATGGTTCTTCGCGGCTAGAGGGGCAAGGCGGTCTTTTATGGTAAGGATGTCGGCTCTGTCGTGGAGTGTTTTGATGGGTGTGTCCCATGGGGCACGGAGAACGACCCTAAGCGCGTGATTTTGGACCCTCTGGATTTTTCCCATATTAGTTTGATTGAGGTCAGTTAGGATGATTGCCCCGTATTCTAGTACTGGGCGCACAAAGGCTTTGTATAGTTTGAGTAGGGTGGACTGGTTGACTCCCCATGAAGTTCTCTTTAACATTTTCAATAAGTTAATGCGTTTGGTTGCTTTACTCGCCATATCGTCAGTGTGTTTATTAAAGGACAGTGTTTGATCAATGGTGATGCCGAGGAATTTCTCCTCTTTGCATCCTGGGAGGATTTTATCCATTAGTTTCAGGTCAAAGTCGCGTTTGCCTTTCTTGCGATTAAAGGTGATTCGTTGGGTTTTGTTGGCGTTTAGCTTAATTCTCCATTTGGCACACCATTGTTCTAGGTCTTGCGTGGGTTTTTGGAGAAGATTGGACGTATTGTTAGAGTCACAGAGGCCCTTATCATCTGCAAATTGGGAGACTTGAACACGATCCTCTCAGAATTTGAGGTCATTTACATAGAAGATGTAAAGGATGGGCTGAGGACGGATCCTTGAGGACTGATGGCTTTTTCCAACATTTAGGAAAGTAGCTATGGGTGAGGCATGCATTGTACAGTTTGTTTAGTTTTTTGATTAGGGAATTTGGGCTTTGTTTTAGAATTTTGTAGCTCACTTCGTCTTCGCCGGGTGACGAGGAATTTTTGCACTTTTTTATGACGTTGATGATTTCGTCATTGGTGATGGGGGTGACGAGGTTATCGTCATCCCCGTCTTCTGGCTCGTTATCGAATTTGGGGTCACGGTAGATATCAGGGTGTTCATTGATGAAGTCATCAATGGTGTTTATGACGGCGTCATCGTTGCCCGCACCTTGATGCGGGCGATGCGTTTTTCTTAGGTCGGCAAAGGTGTCGGCCTTGTCTTTGTCGGTGCGCGTGAAGGAACCGCCTTCCCCTTTAAGATGTTTGGCTGCGGTTTTGCGGCTTTTGTTTTTTTGCCCGGTTAGGGTTTTGAAAAAGTCCCAGATTTTTTTGGCATCTTGGAGCCCGTTTAGATTGGCTGTTACCTTTTCCCAGTTGGCTTGTTTTTCAGCTTGGAGGGCTTCCTTGACCTCGCCATTAAGGCGGTTGTATGTTTTTTTGAGGTCCGTTTTCTTGATGGGGTCAGTTTCGGTTTTAAGAGCGCGAAGAGCTTTCCGTTTGGTTTTGCTTAGTGAGAGTGTGTCGCCCGAGATAGTATTCTCCAGTATAGTATTCTCCAGGGGCGCACTTCTTCTTTTGGGCATATTTCGTTCAGAGTTGAGTTAATGATTTTCTCTATGCCCTCGCATTTGGTGTCGAGTTCCGCTGCATTGGATGGGGGTGGGGTGGGGGTGGGGGGGGGGGGGTGTTTGTGAGTTTGACATCGATGATGACGCGATAGAGGTTCCAATTAATTTTTCTAAAATTTCTGCGGAGAATGGGGGGGGTGGTACCTGAGTGGGCCATTTCCTAGTTGCAGCGAGGCATGGACCGGAAGGTGATCGCTGCCCAAGTCGTCATCGCGAACCCAGTGGTCATCGATGTGATTTATCAGGGAGTCACTGGCGATAATTAGATCGAGGATCTCAGATGAGAATAGTGGGTTATTACTGATGTAAATTGCTGAGTTGTCGTTCATGACCACATGAAGGTTATGTTTTTGTGATTTCGAGGAGGGCTTCACCATTGGGGGTGGTTTTGTTACAGCCTGAGTACAGGTGTTTAGCATTGAAGTCGTCGAGGAAGATAAAGTGTTTGTATTTCCTCGTAAAGAAATCAAAGACGTTGTCAGAAACAGTTTTGCTTGGGTCGTTATAATAACAAACAATCGCGATGTTTTTATTGTCGACTGTGATTTCAGTTGCAATCACCTCAGCATCGAGGTGATTAGTTTTAATGGTTTCAGTTTTGATGTTCTGCTTTATTTGAAGAGCAACTCCACATCCTTTGTTGATTAGTCGGTCTCTTCTAGTAGTGCTGAACTCATTGACTAAAAAATTTTGCTGGGTTGAATCTAACTTTCGCAGATACAGATAATGTCTGTATCTTCAAATATCGGCTGATCTGAAGTTTTTTGTTATTAACGCTTCTAGCGTTCCACAGGGCTATTTGTAACTTATTCATGATGTGGTTGTAATTTAGTCGCGGTGTTTGGTTAGAGGTGATTGGTGGCTTTATTGGGTGTTGATTGCGGCTTTAATTAAAGATTCGGATATTTGGTTTTTTTTAAAACCGGGACGCTGACCGGCTAACATCTTGACAGATGTCAGACAGATCTGTCCTGACATGTTTGTTTAGTACGGAGAACAATGCTCCCGCAACTAATGAGCAAATTGTGTGGGGAGAAGAGGCACTGTCGGGATTTTTAGATTCAAGTTTTTTAATTCTATGTTTTGTTTCACTTCTTTGAAGTGGGGGCACCCGCGATAATTACTGGCGTGCTCCCCTTTACAGTTTGGGCATGAGGGAGAGTCTGATCTGGACGCTGTTGTTAGGTGATTACCTCCGCATCGCATGCAGGTCAGATTCCCCCTGCATTTGGTGGCTACGTGCCCAAATTTTTGACATTTGTGTCAGTGGATTGGTGGAGGGGTAGTTCTGTACTCCTCCACCACATGCTTACTACTATTGATGGTTACTCCATTTGCGGTTAATTTCTGTTTCGTTTCTTTGTTAGGACAGTTCACCTTCAGTCTCCACATGCATTTGCCCGTGGCTCTTGAGGTGAACCTTTCCCATTCGCTGTCTGGCAATCCCCTTGATATGGCTTCCTTGGGTGTTTCCGGGTGAACCCGGGTTAGGACAATCGTGAAAGGTATTGTCTTTTTCACAGGGGGGGGGGGGGGGGGCACTTTCCATTGTTTCTTGGTTTTAGTAAGCGGGCGATCTGCTGTCCTTTTGACAACAGCCGAAAAGTCTAATTCCATTAACGGTAATGGAGTTTGTGTGAGATTTGATGGGGTTGGCTGATTTGACTGATTCGGCTGGCTTAGTGTCCTATCAGTGGTCTTGGGATAGTTGGTGAGACTGTCCCTTCTTATGGCGCTATTATTGCCTGTTGGACCAGTTGATGGGCCTGCTGATGGAGTCGAGCCAGAAGGGCACGGACGAGGAATGAGACATGTACACCTCTTGATCTTTCTTTCCGTCATGGTGTCGAGCCCCTGCTCGTTCGTGTACTCCTGCAACTCCGTATCTGAGTCAGAGTCATTACCATTTTGCTTTTGCTTTCTTTTTTGGGGTGTTTTTCCACTGGTGCCATGAAGGCCCTTTGGATTTCCCTGAGTGTTACTAGAACTAAGGAGCTGTGACAGTGGTTTGTCTGGGTTGAAAGTCTTTGTATTTAGAGGGTCCTTTAGGTCATTATTAGGAGAAGATGCTCTGTTTGTATTGGTTCTCCTAGCTGCCCGAGCGACCTCAGCATCAGATCTTGGGCTTCTGCCCTCTTCAGATGCCGCGGTCGCTGGGGTTGCTCAGCAACCGGACTCAATCACGGTGCTATTACTAGGTATTGCGTGTATTTCCGCCACCACTTGGATCTCCCTTGGAGGAGAGCCAGGGGTGGGTGAAGTAGGTAGGGTGAATGCTGTATTTGGTAGTTCCCCTTCCTGAACAGGTCTAGTGTTGTTTTCTTTAGCCTCCGCCTCCCCCGGCACTTTTGATGGCACAGAGCCAGGAGTTGGTGGAGAGGATGGTTGATTTGGGTCACCCCTTAAATTTGCTATAATTGCATCCTTTTCCCTGATCACTTTTGAAAGGTTATCTAATTGGGCCTGCATACTTGCTAACTACCCCAGTTAGATTTGCAATAGTAGCATTGAAGCTGACAAAAGAATTAGAATTGGTTTCACTCACCTTCTTCTCCATGCTCATAGATCCTCTCCTGGCTGATCTCTCACGGTCTCCTGTCCTCCTTTATTTCTTCCCGTCTCTTGTCCTGGATGTTATTCATAATCTCACTCTTGTTGAAAGTTGACACGTTGAGTCTTTTTGGAAAATAAATCTAGATCAAGTCAAGTGTATAGGCTAAGCTCTTTAATTTTTCCAGATATGATAATAATAATAATAATAACTCTTTGGCCAGCCGCTGATTTGTCGCGGTCCTCATAAGAGAAGGCCATCATTCCCCCTGCACCCCACCCCCTCTTCCCCTCCTCTCCTCCCAGCATTCAGATATAAACTGCTTAATAGTGTCCCTCACTTCCCTCACTTCCTCTTTTCCAATTTCTTCAATAAGCATTCCTACCCTCTCCCTCGTGTCCCCCTTCAGCCATCTATCCTTTGTTTCTTCACCCCATTTCTGCATTATTCTTCCAGTAAATTTTATTCTATGAGGTATATACTGTGGGCATTCCAAGAGAAAATGTTCCAGGGTCTCCACTACTCCAGAGTGGCACATTTGGCATCCCTTTTCCCCATCTCTCCCAATTTTTCCCCGAAGCTCCAGATCTCAGTTTGAACAGCAGTGACCCTCCAAAGGTGCCATCTAGGTACTTCTCAAAAGCTGGCTTTTCTTTATATTGTAACCCCTGCAGTGATCTTTTCACGCTAACCCCTGCTCGCCAGTTTCGATTGCAATCTTCCATGACTCTCTCTTTGACAAACCTTTTGCCTTCTTTCATTCCTACTTCTATGTTTGTGACCTCTATAGAGTAATTGTCCATTAGTTCCCTCACATGTTTTGACCACCCCGTTTCTATATTAGAATTTCAAATGGTATCGAGCATCAATTTGCACCACCGGTTGTCAGGCAGGTTTCTCAAGTAGTTAAAGTAACACAGTTTTCCCAAATCTACCCTGTCCTTGATTTTCATCCACCCAAGCTCCCCCCTTACTGCTTCCAAAGCTGCAGCATTACTCGACCCTGTTATCCATCTGCCGGCATCATTTTGAGTATTTTCCAACTTCTTAATAACGGTTTGGTTTAATGGAATCACGTCCGTGCCATACGTTATACTTGGTAAACCCACCCTCTCCCACAGTGTTTTCCCCACAAAGACCTTGTTGAAACTATTTTTCCCTAAAAGTTTTAGTTGGTTCAGAATTCTTTTCCCCTTCAGAATCAGTTTGGCTGAGTAATTTCTGTACACCCCTCTTCCCGTTATATTTATGCTTACCCCTAGATACTCATACCCTCCCGTTTCTCCTACAGTGATTTGTTTGCTTTCCCCTTCGGGGATTGAGAACTCCCCCACTCTCCATCTCTTCGTCATATCTACCTTGCGTCCAACGGGTATTACCTTGCTTTTATTTTCATTTAGTTCGAGCCGCCAAGTGTTCCCATATCTACCAACAATTTCCAGCAGTTTCTCTAGCCCCTGTTCAGTTCTAGACATTAACACCATGTCGTCCGCAAAGAATAAGCCTGGTATCTTTATGTCTCCAACATTTACCCCCTCCGCACTCTGAATTAGTTCGTCCCCTAAATCTTTAACATACAATGCAAACAAAATCGGTGAAAAGATACACCCCTGCTTGAGGCCTATATCCATAGGGACTCGTTTTGTAGTGATACTCCCTAGAATGATAGTAATCACTTTCTGGAAAATGTGCAAGGTGTTAAGTGTTAATTGACTGACTGATTAACGACGAACGAACGAACGTAAACGAAACCAAACCTGAACGAGCGATGCCTAAGGCTCAGCATCCACTATCCTTTATAGGCTGATGGATGACTCCCAGCTTCAAAAACACATATTGGCGGACTTTTTCCTTTTTGTAACCGTTATGGATAACATGCAGGGGCAGCTCCCAAAACAACGACTGTTTGGGTTTCTTTTTCAGACAACCAACAAACCGCGGTTTCAGCATTACCATAAATATGCCCACGTCTCTAAGCAAACACGGAGCAGAATTCTTGTAGTTGTGCACAATTCCTAGTCATCTTCCAGTTCGAGATTCTCGGAGATCTGCACCCACTACCCTACTGCCATTGCGCACACTCAAACCAAGTAAGATTATTCGTTTTCGCTTCCGACTCCCGTGGATTCGTCGTCCCTGTGCGCCTTTGGCGCGCTGAAACTTTTCAATCATCGGAATTAAGACAACCTTGAAACAAAAATGGATAAGCTAAACCTCATGGTCTGGAACGCAAGAAGCGCGAACCGAAAGAAAACAATAATGTCAACCTACTTTGATGATTCCGACTGCGATGTAATAAGCATTTCAGAATCATGGATGAAACCATCAAAGGGGTTTTCAATTAACGTTTACAATATAATTAGGCGAGATCGCTATGTGAAAACAGGGGGCGGTATCGCACTCTTCATTAAACAAAACAATAAATTTAAAACCATTGTCACTGATCATCTCGATGCCGAAGTAATAGCGGCTGAGATGGAAATTGAGATAGCAATCATCTCAGGGTACAACGACCCGAACAAACTTATAGACATTAAGGTATTCAAGGCCTTCACAAGAAAATACAAACACTGTATTTTCCTGGGGAACTTCAATGCAAAACATCAGGCGTTCGGGTGCAAGAAAACCAACTGCAATGGCGACATTCTATTCAACATCGTTGAACAGTTAGATCTCTACCTGGTCAACGATGCTGAATGTATCGCCCACGTTAGATCCGCAAGTATACAGAAGAAGTCTCCTTGGTTACGAATCGAAATTAAGTATTTTTATTGTTTACTAATCATATATATTTCATTTTCAGGTTATTTTATTCAACTTTGTGGGGAGTTAGTTTAGTATAGTAACTGGGACAAAGTTAGGAGGTCTTAAATAAAGCTGTGAGCGCTAAGTTGTCGAACGGTTCGTTGTGTTGCCTTTTGTCGCGTGTACAGTTTTTCTTGTCCGATCGCGTAATTTTGTAATTTTGTCTTGATGATGGCGAGCAAGTCTGTTCAGACGGAGGTAAGTATGGAGGTAAATACGTGTAATATCGCGATCCAGGTCAACGGTGCCAACGTGGTAAGTATTGGTGTGCAGACAGAGGTCACTGGGGGTGTCGGTCAGAGCCGGGTTGGTGGGGCCACCGATGGCGATATTGGGCTTGAAGTTTGTAAACAGTGTTCTATGATGTATGGGGACTTTCGTTCGATGGGATATGGATAGGTATGTGCAAACTGTCAGGAAATCCTCCGCCTACTTGAGACAATTGTTAAGTTTGAGGGGGAGATTGCTGAGCTGAAGGGAAAACTTGGTAGGGCGGGGCTGTCTGGAGTTACGCCTGTGAAAGTAGCTTTCCGAGAAGGATGGGTGGTTGTCGGTGGTTCCAAGAGGAAACATGGGGGTAGAACCTTTGATGTGAATGAGGTAGGTGATGAGGTGGGGGCTGCTAGAAAAATACGTAGGACAGATGAGGGGGGCCCAGGCCGGAGCAATGCTGTAAAGCGTTTGGCGTGGACTATCAAAAGTGGTAGGAAAGGGGGGCCAGAGAAGCAGGTAGATAGGGGTGTAAAGTCCAAAGGCAGTGGGGAGTGCAGCACCAGAAACAGATTTGATGTGCTCGATTCGGAAGAGTCAGAGGAGGAGATGGAGGTACTTGCAACAGATAGTAGCTTGGGGTCTAGGCCAGGAAAAAGGAGGAGGGATCCGGTAGAAGACCAGGGGAGTAGTCCAGGTAGTTCAGGGCCTGGAAAGAGACGGAGGGACAAGGATAGGAGTAATCCTAGGTCAAAGATACCGATACCGATATTGATTCCGAGTGGGGCTGTTGGAGAGGAAGAGGACGCTGTAAACAATAGGAGACTAGAGGAGATAAATAGGGCGAGGGACAAAAGTAAGTTGGTGGTTGCGGGAAGTAGCATAGTTCGGGGGATCGACAAGGTTGTCTGTGGTCCGGACAGTAAAAATAGAACAGTTCTGTGCTTTCCGGGGGCTAAAGTGGAGGACCTGAGGGATAGAGTGGACGGTATTGTAGCTGGGTCGGGGCCTGATCCGGTAGTGGTATTACATGTGGGGTCCAATAACATCAGGGAGAGGAAATCAGTTCGTTTGGTGGACACATACAAGGACCTAATTAGTAAGCTACTTAGCAGGAATGCTCGGATCATCGTTTCAGGGGTGCTCCCCGTTATGGGTGGTGGGAATGAGAGGAACTCGCGGATTATGGCGCTAAACGAGGAGCTGGAAGAGCACTGCAAAGACTTGGGAATACATTTCATTGACCACTGGGACTCATTCTGGGGACAAGGAGAGTTGTATGGGCGAGACGGATTGCATTTAAGTAGGATGGGTACAGACCTGTTGGGCCAGAGAATTTTACAGGTGGCTGGGCCTTTTTTGGAGAAAAGGGGGGTAGGGGACCACAGCCGATAACCCAGAGGGGCACAAATGCTGGGAACATAGGAAGAACAACAAACATGCACAACACAGGGACACACCAGGGTTATAATAATGTGCCAGTGATGACAAAGAAACAAAGACTCATTAAGTTTGGGTACTGCAACATCCAGGGTCTGCACAAGAAAGTAAGCGAAATATCAACACTGATGGACGAAGGAGACTTCGATATAATGGGTCTAAGTGAGACGTGGATACGACGGGATGAGCGGGTTGATCAGATGAAGGGTTGCGTGTGGATAGGAGCTGGGCGAACTGAGGGTCAGAAACGTGGTGGGGGTGTTGGCATCTACGCTAAAGAGGAATTACAGCCCTCATTGATTACAGATCTCACAGAAGCAAGGACTCAGATTCCAGTATCCAACGAAATAGTCTGGGCAAAAATCAAGTTAGGAAGCAGGAGTGTTGCCGTTGGTGTTGTATACTTAGCAGTGGAGGGAAGTAAGCCCGAGTGGAATGATTCAATATATACAACTCTTAGATCGAATATCACAGAGCTTGAAAGCAGAGGGTTCAATATTGTCCTAATGGGGGACTTCAATGGGCACATCGGGGATAAGGAGGAGGGCATACAGGGAGGTGATAGGAAAATTAACACGAATGGGAGGAAGATGTTGGACCTATCAAAAGAGCTTGGTTTAAAGATCTTGAACAGGGATGCGAAATGTAAGGGTAAATGGACCTGGGAGAGGAACGATAAGAAAACAATAATTGATTATATACTCACTGACATTAGCGTATGGAGGGAGGTTATAGATGTAGAAATAGATGACGAGGGAAAAAATGACTTGGGTAGTGATCACAACCTGATAACAGTTAAGATTATGGGCAAAAAGACGAATAGAGACAGAAATACCTTCAAGGAAGTTTGGGGACTAAAACAAGGAGCCGACTGGAAGCAGTTTCGGGAAAAACTAAAACCAAGTCTTGAATGTATACCTAGGGATGCAAATGTCCAGAGTATTTCAGATGGAATAGTAAATAGCCTAACAGAGGCAGGGAAGGATTGTATAGGAAGGGCGAGGGTCCCAACGAGAGAGCTTGGATACAGGGTTAACGAGGGACTGAAAAAGGCTATAAAAGAAAGGAAGGTAAAATGCGCTGCTTACAGAAGAAGTAGGAAGCTTAAAGGGGTGGATAACAATGACACGAGACTAATGAAAGGAGAATATGAACTGGCACGGAAAAAGGTGAATGAGATAAAGAATAATAATAGGAAGGAGCGCAATTGCAGTCTTGCCAGAACAATAAAGAAAACGGGGGGTTCGAGCTCAAACGTATTTTGGAACTGGGTAAATAAACGGGGGAAAAGTAGTGTGCAGAGTATCAAAGTGGATGGGGAAAGTACAGAAGATAAAGGCCGTATCGCTTCAGAGTTAGTCAAGCACTGGGAAAAGATAAACGATAGGCGATGGGGCAGTGGGTCCCCACCAAAAAGAAATACACTGGTGGAGGAGAACCTATCCAATCGTGTATGTAGCGAAATAACGGCAGAAGAAGTGCGGAACGTGGTCTCGAAACTAAAAAATGGTAAAGCGGGAGGGACTGATGAAATTCCGAACGAATTCCTCAAAAATGGAGGGGAGGCACTTATTGAAGTCCTGACAAACCTTTTCAACCTGGCTCTGCGAAAGCAAGAGGTCCCCAGAGAGTGGAGGGAAAGTAAGGTGTCGTTCATACACAAAAAGGGGGATAAGGAAGTTCTAGATAACTATAGGGGGATATCAGTTAGTAGTAACATCGGGAAAGTATTCTGTAAGGTCATATACAGTAGACTAGAGGAAGTTATTGAAGAGAAAGGTTTTCTAGGAGAAATTCAAAATGGTTTCAGGAAAGGACGAAGAGTCACTGATCACCTATTTACACTCACCCAACTGATAGAATCAACAAAGGCTGAAAAGAAAAAGATGTTTCTGGCATTTCTAGATGTGAAAAAAGCGTACGACCGAGTGTGGAGGGAAGGTATGTGGCGAAAGCTCGAGGGCATCGGACTGGGGGGTGACTTTGTGGGAATCATGAAAGCACTGTACACAGATGTGCAAAGCCAACTCAGTCTAGGGAGTATCACTACAAAACGAGTCCCTATGGATATAGGCCTCAAGCAGGGGTGTATCTTTTCACCGATTTTGTTTGCATTGTATGTTAAAGATTTAGGGGACGAACTAATTCAGAGTGCGGAGGGGGTAAATGTTGGAGACATAAAGATACCAGGCTTATTCTTTGCGGACGACATGGTGTTAATGTCTAGAACTGAACAGGGGCTAGAGAAATTGCTGGAAATTGTTGGTAGTTATGGGAACACTTGGCGGCTCGAACTAAATGAAAATAAAAGCAAGGTAATACCCGTTGGACGCAAGGTAGATATGACGAAGAGATGGAGAGTGGGGGAGTTCTCAATCCCCGAAGGGGAAAGCAAACAAATCACTGTAGGAGAAAAGGGAGAGTATGAGTATCTAGGGGTAAGCATAAATATAACGGGAAGAGGGGTGTACAGAAATTACTCAGCCAAACTGATTCTGAAAGGGAAAAGAATTCTGAACCAACTAAAACTTTTAGGGAAAAATAGTTTCAACAAGGTCTTTGTGGGGAAAACACTGTGGGAGAGGGTGGGTTTACCAAGTATAACGTATGGCACGGACGTGATTCCATTAAACCAAACCGTTATTAAAAAGTTGGAAAGTACTCAGAATGATGCCGGCAGATGGATAACAGGGTCGAGTAATGCTGCAGCTTTGGAAGCAGTAAGGGGGGAGCTTGGGTGGATGAAAATCAAGGACAGGGTAGACTTGGGAAAACTGTGTTACTTTAACTACTTGAGAAACCTGCCTGACAACCGGTGGTGCAAATTGATGCTCGATACCATTTGGAATTCTAATATAGAAACGGGGTGGTCAAAACATGTGAGGGAACTAATGGACAATTACTCTATAGAGGTCACAAACATAGAAGTAGGAATGGAAGAAGGCAAAAGGTTTGTCAAAGAGAGAGTCATGGAAGATTGCAATCGAAACTGGCGAGCAGGGGTTAGCGTGAAAAGATCACTGCAGGGGTTACAATATAAAGAAAAGCCAGCTTTTGAGAAGTACCTAGATGGCACCTTTGGAGGGTCACTGCTGTTCAAACTGAGATCAAGATCACTGGAGCTTCGGGGAAAAATTGGGAGAGATGGGGAAAAGGGATGCCAAATGTGCCACTCTGGAGTAGTGGAGACCCTGGAACATTTTCTCTTGGAATGCCCACAGTATATACCTCATAGAATAAAATTTACTGGAAGAATAATGCAGAAGTGGGGTGAAGAAACAAAGGATAGATGGCTGAAGGCGGACACGAGGGAGAGGGTAGGAATGCTTATTGAAGAAATTGAAAAAGAGGAAGTGAGGGACACTATTAAGCAGTTTATATCTGAATGCTGGGAGGAGAGGAGGGGAAGAGGGGGTGGGGTGCTGGGGGAATGATGGCCTTCTCTTATGAGGACCGCGACAAATCAGCGGCTGGCCAAAGAGTTATTATTATAGTCAATACCCGCATCGGGATTCCGACATACTCGACCTGATCATTATTACCAAATCGCTATCTGGTCAGATAATTGACCTCTGAGTGAGTGACGCAGATTTAGGCAGTGATCATCTGCCAGTTCACGTCACTCTCCAAAGCAAAAATGGCTCCGAAAAATATCCCCCCCCCCCCCCCCCACACGCCGAAGGAACCTCTCCAAAATAAACTGGGACCTCTTTAGAAAGAGAGTTGAAGCCAAGCTAGCCAAAAACAATCCAACAAACGCTGACGAAATTGAAAAGGCCTGCCAAAACATAAGCAAATCAATCAACTCGGCCCTGGACGAAATATGTCCCAAACAGAAAGAGCGCCATTGGAAAAGGACTATTTCAAAGGACACTCTGAATTAAGCAAAAATCACAAAGCGCTCCGCAAATTCAAATCCAAACAACATGTCACTAGAAAGGCAGAATTAAAAACAAGAGGCCCCAAGGAGCCTTAATCGCTAACCGGCCAAAGTGGTTCAAAGAAGTATTTGGGGTCACATTCAGTTAGACATGGTTCATCAACACTACAAAGGAATGCAGTCATGAGAGAAATTTTATGGAACTAGGGACATGGCTTGAACAAACTTGAATCTTACCCCTCTAAGGATGCTGCATACCAAATATCAAAAACATTCATCTGCTGGATCTGAAGAAGAAAATTTTTAAAGAAAATTCCTCATTTTGAACTAAGTTATCATTCGGGCTCCCACAGTAAGCCCAAATATGGACCTAGGGACATGGCTTGAACAAACTTGAATCTCTCCCCCCCCCCCCCCCCCCCCCCCCACCCCCGGGGGATGCTGCATACCAAATATCAAAACATTCCAACTGCTGGATCTGAAGAAGAAGATTTTTAAAGAAAATTCCTCATTTTGAACTAAGTTATAATTCGGGCTACCACAGTGAGCCCAAATATGGACCTAGGGTCATGGCTTGAACAAACTTGAATCTCACTCCCCTAAGGATGCTGCATACCAAATATCAAAACATTGCAACTGTTGAATCTGAAGAAGATCATTAAAGAATATTCCTCATTTTGAACTAAGTTATAATTCGGGCTACCACAGTGAACCCAAATATGAACCCAGGGACTTGGCTTGAACAAAATTGAATCTCACCCTCCTAAGCATGCTGCATACCAAATATCAAAAGATTCTGCCTGCTGGATCTTCAGAAGAAGATTTTTTAAAGAAATTTGCCTGAAATGCACTAAGTTCAAATTCGGGCTCCAATACTGAGCCCAAATATGAACCCAGAGGGCCGATTTGAACAAACCTGAATCCGATATACCGCACAATGTTGCATGCCAAATATCAAGAGATTCTGCCAGCTGGATCTGGAGAAGAAGATTTTTTTCAAGAAATTTGCCTGAAATGCACCAAGTTCGAATTGAAGCTTCTATAGTGAGCCCAAATATGAATCCAGAGGGTCGATTTGAACAAACTTGAATCAGATCCACCCCACAATGTTGCATACCAAATATCAAAAGATTCTGTCTGCGGGATCTGGAGAAGAAGATTTTTAAAGAAATTTGCTGAGCCCAAATGTGAATACAGGGGGGGGGGGGGGGGGGGGGGGCGTTTGAACAAACTTGAATCAGATCCACCCCACAATGTTGCATACCAAATATCAAAAAAATTCTGTCTGCGGGATCTGGAGAAGAAGATTTTTACGAAATTTGCTGAGCCCAAATGTGAATACAGGGGGGGGGGGGGGGGGGAGGGGGCGTTTGAACAAACTTGAATCAGATCCACCCCACAATGTTGCATACCAAATATCAAAAGATTCTGCCTGCTGGATCTTGAGAAGATGATTTTTAAAGAAATTTGCCTGAAATGCACTAAGTTCAAATTCGGGCTTCTATACTGAGCCCAAATATGAACCCAGGGGGCCGATTTGTACAAACAAACTTGAATCAGATCCACCCCACAATGTTGCATACCAAATATCAAAAGATTCTGCCTGCTGGATCTGGAGAAGAAGATTTTTTAAGACATTTGCCTGAAATGCACTAAGTTTGAATTCAGGCTCCTATACTGACCCCAAATATGAACCCAGGTGGCCGATTTGTACAAACTTGAATCAGATCCACCCCACAATGTTGCATACCAAATATCAAACGATTCTGCCTGCTGGATCTGGAGAAGAAGATTTTTTAAGAAATTTGCCTGAAATGCACTAAGTTCAAATTCGGGCTTCTATACTGAGGCCAAATATGAACCCAGGGGGGCGATTTGTACAAATTTGAATCAGATCAACCACACAATGTTGCATACAAAATATCAAGAGATTCTGCCTGCTGGATCTTGAGAAGAAGATTTTTAAAGAAATTTGTCTGAAATGCACTAAGTTCAAATTCGGACTCCTATACTGAGCCCAAATATGAACCCAGAGGGCCGATTTGAACAAACCTGAATCCGATATACCGCACAATGTTGCATACCAAATATCAAAAGCTTCTGCCAGCTCGATCTGGAGAAGAAGATTTTTTTTACGAAATTTGCCTGAAATGCACTAAGTTCGAATTTAAGCTTCTATAGTGAGCCCAAATATGAATCCAGGGGGTCGATTTGAACAAACTTGAATCAGATCCACCCGACAATGTTGCATACCAAATATCAAAAGATTCTGCCTGCGGGATCTGGAGAAGAAGATTTTTAAAAAAATTTGCCTGAAATGCACTAAGTTTGAATTCAGGCTCCTATACTGAGCCCAAATATGAACCCAGGGGGCCGATTTGTACAAACGTGAATCAGATCCACCCCACAATGTTGCATACCAAATATCAAAAGATTCTGCTTGCTGGGTCTGGAGAAGAAGATTTGTTAAGAAATTTACTTGAAATGCACTAAGTTCAAATTCGGGCTTCTATACTGAGCCCAAATATGAACCCAGGGGGCCGATTTGTACAAACTTGAATCAGATCCACCCCACAATGTTGCATACCAAATATCAAAAGATTCTGCCTTCTGGATCTGGAGAAGAAGAGTTTTGAAGACATTTGCCTGAAATGCACTAAGTTCAAATTCAGGCTTCTATAGTGAGCCCGAATATGAATCTAGGGGGCCGATTTGAACAATCTTGAATCTGACTCCCCTAGAGATGGCATATACCAAATAGGAAAGAATTCTGCCTGGTGGATCTGAAGAAGAAGATTTTTTTTAATTTTGGAAAGAAATTCATGGGTGCTATCAGAGTTATGCCCCTTGTGGTGCCCCCTGTTGGTGCAGCAATTTATTTGTACAAGTTTGAATTGACATGTGACAGGGAACATGCACACCAAATTTGATTTAATTTGATCCAGTAGTGTGGGAGGAGTAGTCGATAATGTAAAGTTCACGACGGACGACGACGGACGACGACGGACGAACGACGGACGGCAAGTGATAAGTTAAGCTCGGTGAGCTAACAAGTATAACCGCCTTCATGGCGCAGTGAAAAAAGCCCTTGACAAGGAAAGGGGTGATAACTGACAAAAGGCAACTGAAAGCCTTAGTGGTATTCAGCACCCCAAAAAATTCTGGGACACTTTCAAACGCCTAACAGGACAGAGAAAATCAAAAAGCAACTGCAAACCCCTCCGCAGGGAGGATGGGTCCATGGTTCTTGGCGACAAGAGAAAGGCCAAAACCTTTGCCGAACTACTCAAGAAGACCCGTCGTGGTTACATTCGATGATCGGTTTAAACTAGAAATCGACCAATTCATAACTGATAATCATGCAATCTTTAGCGAACCAAGTTTCAAATCAAGACCGGAAGAAGGGGACGACCACATACTGGTCGACCCAATCACCAGTGACGAAGTAATCAACGTAATCAGAAAGTGTAAAACATCTTCCTCCCCCGGAGAGGTCGAAATCTCCAACAGAATCCTAAAACAATACCTCTACTTCTTCGTGGATAGACTAACCTACCCAGTAAACAAATGCCTTACTCATGGCTACTTTCCAAAATGCCGGAAGGTAGCTATGGGTGTCATGATCCCAAAACCGGATAAAGACCTTAACAACTTGTCCTACTACCGACCCATCAGCCTATTAAGCTGCATCGGGAATGTTTTGAACGGGTACTCCCCAACAGACTTCGAGATCATCTTGAAGAAACAAACTTTTTTAACAAATGTCAACGGGCCTACCGGAACCGTAAGGAAGCGATGGTGCATATATTCCGCATAGTCGACTACATACTAGAGGCTGGACCTCCCCCCCCCCCCCCCAAGGATCTGTCCTCGGTCCCCTACTATTTATCATCTACATAAAGGATATAGACTAAGTGCGGAAAATTCATGTAGAAATCTCCCAATTCTATGACGACAAGGTCATTTGGACCTCTAGCCCATGCGCAGGGATTGTAAAGAGACGCCTTTAAGACGCTCTCTGGGGTCTAGAAGCGTGGTGCGCCAAATGGCGCATCAAGCTCGATGCCAACGCAACTCAGCAGCTAATAATAACTCAGCGGATAAAAATTTCCGAAATCCAACTAAAACTATACAATGAGGACCTTAAAATAACTACCGAAGCTAAGTTTTTGGGTATCATCCTTGATAAAGGCCTAAAATTAAATAATCATGTCAACCAAACTGCCACTAAGGCCACAGAACAGATTAACTTCTTAAAAATGGTTAGGGGAAAAACTTGGGGGATGGGGCCGACAAAAACACCCCCCTCAAACTGTACAAAACATTCATACACCCGTACTAGAGTATGGGGCTATCATCACCACCAAACTCTCCAAAACAAACATCCAAAAACTGCAACTCGTTTAACAGCACCATGCGCCCGTGTTGCCCTCGACGTACCGCTCGGAACCCCCATAGTCCACCTGCACGACGCAGCAAATAGAAACAATCGAAACGCGACTGAATAATCTCGCAGAGAAAACCCACACCAGACTCCAAGAGAGTCAACTAATCAAGAAACTCTCAGGACATCGCGCAATTAACCTTAATATAAGATAAGCGGAACCCCTGTGGAAATGACATCAGAAACGGACAGGATAGCTCACCACAGAAGCAGCAATTACACCTTTGGGTGTGGCGTGCAAGGATTGCATGCTGCTTCCCCAACTAATTTCTAAATCCCCAACATTTGGTGAAACGAAACAGACTAACCCGGGAAGGGCCCAGGGGTGGACGGGCTCCAATAAATGAAAACAACCCACCTCGGAAGCAGTAAATGCACCTTTGGGTGCGACATGCTATTGTAGCTGGCTGCTTTTGATGGGCATCTAACTAATGGTCCCCAATAAAAACATCTAATGGACGGGCCCCAATAAACGAAAATAAATGAAAACAACTCACCTCAGAAGCAGGAAATGCAACTTAGGGCGTGGCACACTATTGTAGCTGGCTGCTTCTGATGGATATTTAAATTAATGATCCCCAATAAAAACATCTATTGGTAAGTGGCAATTGGTAGATGGGAAGGTGGGGGGGGGGGGGGGGTGTCAACTAACGCACACGTCTTTTTATTTTCAGATACAGCACGATCCACTACGGACGAGACAGGGGTAGTCTTTCTCTCTCTCTCTCTCTCTCTCTCTCTCTCTCTCTTTAAACTAACCGTTATGGAATAATCATAACCGCTACGGAACAATTATAATTCATAAAAGTTACGGACTCTTTCATCCCTCACTCCATCCCTAGAGGTGCTCTTCCACCCCTGGGGAGGCGAGCGTAGGTCCTGCGTCCCAAACATGCCCTTTTTTGTTAATGTTCTCACAACATATCAAGATCCCGGCCAAATAGGATAAATAGCAGGCCTGTTCTTGAAGCAGGGAAGTTCAGGTAGTTGGAAACTCGCAATGGGGTATTTTTTCTTTTCCTCACTGGGTTAACAATGGCTGTGCCTTTTTGCTGATTTTTGCCTTATAGATCATCACCGCCACGACCACCTTCACCTCCATGATCACCACCATCCACATCTGGACTTAGCTACCTTTTCTCCTTAAACGCGAAACAGAAGGCCAGAAGCAGACGATACTTGCTCAGACTATAGGGCCTACTTGCCTGAAGATTTCCGTTCTATATGCTGCATCAGATATCTAAAAACACCGCCAACATGGTCGAAAGGGGTGGAACCACCCCTCAGAATCCCCGCGCGCCCTCGGCGCGCCGAAACCATTCTTCTGTCGTAATCATGTTATTACTGTTATTACTATTGACCGGAATCGGGCGGCAGGATGTTATTGAATTTTGTTTTCATTAACGCCCACCGCTCGCTTCCAGTTGTATGACGTCATGAATTACTGAGTTTTACCGCCTCGCTAAACTCCGTTAATATACTAGAGAACGCCCGCTAAAGTGGTAATAATAAAACACAATATTAATAATTTGTCAGCTAATATGAAATATATAGTTCTAAATAAAAAGTAATACGAAGAACACCCAAGTTTTTAACATGCGAAATAATACTTTACTGTATACATTAGCACCACGATCGACATAGCTTGGAATTACTTTGCAATTATTTCCTTTAACGCACCAATTGGTACTTTTCAGGAAATAATTGCAAAAAAATATTAAAAAAACCCAAAGTTTCCAACATGCTACTGAAAACACTATCATGACATAGCAAAAGTTGCAATTATTTTTCGATTATTCCCCACAAAGCACAAATTTGTATATTTCGGCAATTAATAGCAAAATAATATTACAAACAAGAAATTACAGCAAAGCTATGCAAAAAATGTGCGATGGCAAAAAAAATTTAGTTTCAAATGAGTGAAACTACAAATTTCGACTTATAAAAATACGTGTATCAAATAAAAAGTATTAACATGAATAAATTAGAGTTAAGATTAAATAGTAGAGATCCATACTATTTTAAGCTATCACAGTCAGCTACTAGTACAATAACGAAGTAAGTTACATGAATATTGAACAGTTCCTATTGTTGTACTGGGCGTTTCTCTCAAGTTTGTACATAGGCATCTGTTGGGTTAATCCATAATGGTAACATATTATCTCCCTTGATACGCTCACTGGCTGACAATCTCTCTTTGTTGACATTCATAAATAGGAAATGGTGTTGACAAGACGTCTCTTTTGGATTAGCTATATGCTCCACGTAGTGTCACTAAACCTTAATGAATCATTTGGATATACCCTTTTAGCCACATTTTACAACACTGGCGTCGCCGCGACTAATTGGATGCGAGGAATAACGTTTGTGTTTTTTTTTATCAATTTTCTCTCGGCTTATTGTTGATTTTTTCTGTTTTTCTCAAAATGTCTCCCCAACGAACGCTACCTGGATCGGGCAGTATCTCATCGCTGCCTGATTCACAAATTTTGCCATCGTTCACTTGATAATTTACATATTGTAATTTTAGAGAATCTGAGAATTGTTTTGTGAATTATTTTTCAACGCCGATGGAGAGGAGGCCAGTTTGTTTAGCCGTCTCAATGTGTTTGAAGAATAATTTACGTTTTGAAAGCATTATCTTTGGGGTTTTCTGTTTATCAGCAGAGTCTGTTATTTACGCCAAATGCATAGAAAAAGATGATGGTTTCATTTTCTTCAGTTTGTGTACATTCTCAAATGTTAGATTCAAGATTGTTATTTATTCTATGTTCAGCGAGCCATTGTTTCAGTTGCCCTTGTTTATCAGTCATTGTTTGCATATATTGTCATTGTGACCAATTAATAATGAGTACAGCTCACTGGAAGCTCTGCTGTTCAATGACTAAGCAGTCGTGTGTAAATATTCATTCAAGTTGTTGACTGTCCAGCGTTATTGTATTGTACAGTTCTTGTTGAAAATAGTTCGCCTGTATTGAATGTATTCTGAAGCTCCCTTCACCTGGCAGATGAAATAATTTGTATTCATTTGTCCAACATATTTTCCAATCATTTTTAACCTTTGTAAAATTAATCTCCGTATTCAAATAGTTTTTCGCATCGAACCGTAACCTCGATTGTTAAATTTTGTTCGGTTGATAAGTTTTGTTTTCAAAAATGGGCGTCGTAAATGTTCAAACAGCCAGTTCAGAAGTGTCAAAAACTAAAATATATTGATGAACGGAAAGCGCATAAATTAGTGAAATGTAGAAGGAGAAACGTGCGATTAGAGATAGAAGATTCGGAAAGAGAAACGGGCGTGCCACTCGAAATCTGGTCAAACTGGTTGCTGGAGGGAAAAATTAAAATAAAGCAACCTAGGAGACACTCATCGGACAAAGACATGGAACTAAATGAGACTCGATCACGGATCGAGAGAAGAGTGGTCTTGGAGAATGACTATTGGTGTGGTCTCGTAAAAATGCTCAAAGAGGAAATTGAAAACCTCAAGGCAGAAACAGAAAGGAAGGAACAACTGTATGAGAAAAACTTCAAGATGGCTCTGGAAGATGCAAATAGAATCTGGGAAGTTTTTGTGGAACAAAACTGTATTTCGCTGGAAAAACACAGGGAAAAGATCTGCAGCATGAACACAGAATGGGAACACAAATGGGAAATCTTCGATAAAGAACATGTGAGTTTGCAAAAGGAAACTGAAGAGAAAAAACAGAAAATTCTCAGTCACTGGGAAAAGAAAACGAAAAACCTAGAAAGTGAATGCCAAACTTATAGACAACTCCTTGTGCGATGCAATAGACTTAGTGGAGAGATCACAGCTGCGCTTTGGTCTATACTGGAGACACCTCGTTCAGATGAGTTATGCAGCACGGAAGACTCGCAACTTGGCGAAAATCCAGTCGCTGAAAGCTGCATTATAATGGCAAAGGAAATACAGCATCATGCAACACAGAAAGGCAATGACGCTGAAAATTTTACAAAAGAAGATCAAAGTTACTTGGGCAGTGATTCAATTTTATCTCAAGGCTGTGTTGTTGAGCCCGTAATGGAAACTGACACAATTTTGCGGCACAACACATTTCTCGCAGATGCAAGAGACAGTGGTCCAGTCGACACACTCACCGTTTCGAATCAAAGTATTGAAGTTCAGATGCTTTCAGCAGAAAATACAAAAACAATTCTGCCCGACCCTGCATTATCTGATGAACGTCCAGTGTGTAACATGCAGCGCAATAACTCCTCATCGAGTGAAACAATGCTTACTGACCAGTCTGGCAATACACCACCAAAGAAACGTCTACGTCCATCTGAATACATGAACATCAAAAGAAGAAATCTAAGAAACACAAATCGCGCTCGGCAGAATTGACCTAAACCACAAAGTAACCCACATGTCAATTCCAGTGGTCTCCAAAACAAGTCGAACTCGCAAACCGGAAATTTTCATCACAACAGACGCAATAGTATTCACCCCTTTCTTGGTGTACATGAGCAGTACAGGAGAAATAGGCTACATACACAAGCGAGACCAGACCAAACAGTTAGTACAACCTCTCCTACTAATAATATTCCATATGCACCGAGGATGGCACACCATCTAAATTTTTCAATGGCTTCAATCGGAAACCCTGTCCACACAGTACACCTCCTACCTGGCGGCTGCACGCCACTGCCAATTTCATCACCGATCTTGCTTCCAGAAAATCTTCAGAGAACAAGGAACACCACCCCACTGCAGAGTGTGATGATGGGTCCATATCAACATATAATCTCACCTGTATCCATGTTTCCCGCTGGACAGATCCAAAATACTGGCCATGCACTTTATGCGCGATTACAACCAGCCTTCAGAGGAGCTGTGCCAATACCCATATTCACAGAAACTGTGTTCCTCATATGGGATGTTGGGAGTCCATAAATATATGAAATGCGTTGTATTATATTCACATTGGACCTCGCAACGCCACACAAATTACACTAAAACCATTGATGTTGGATGGGAGGCAGTTTGTGCTATCTTGAAGACATAAAACGGTGTAGATAATTCAGGCACAAGTCTGGACAGCGGGCAGCACATTACGGTGCATTCATAAAAATGTGAACACATATAATTACCATACTCATACAATGACATCTGCGTTCATCACACCTTTCAGTACAGGAAGGCTCTACAGGCTTTCTTGCCTGGAGAACATTCACAGCGTCCATAAATGACAAACACAACAAATGCAAACACATTGCATAACACACACAAGCTGTATGTTTTCCGCAGGGAGGTCTTAATCGCTTTCTCTCGGGGACGTTTTACGCTCACATTACGCATGCAATTTTAACACAAGCACACACTCCGTTATTTTTTACTGTTCATCGATTTTTGATAATTCACAGAACCCTTTTACTCATAGCAAGAGTTCTTTTAACAAACTATTTTAAAGATTTTAATCCATTCTCTCAGTTTATTTTAAACAGAATGTATTCAGTGTCAGTTTGACCATTCAGTGGAAACTCCTCTCATGTTGGTAAAAAATTTGGTGGGTGGTGCCATTTTAGGGAAGGCCGTTGTCGCTTTCTCTAGTGAATCTACTCACCAGATTCGTTGGCATTCGAATGTTTTTCCGTTCGAGAAGTAAGAGAAGTTTTCAACTGAAAATCCGTTTTATTTGCCCTCCAGTTTTAGGGGATGATTTTTGTTGATCTGCCAAACTTTGTACGCAGTGCAGATCGTCTTTGCCACTAATAGCTATTCATGGCTCAGCGTTAATTATAATTGTCGACAGTTTTAGTAGCTGGACAGGTCTGACCGGGAGGTGATTTCTTCTACCTTGTCATGCTCCAGTTAATGAATCTGTCAATGATTACTCACATGTTCTGTTGAACTCACCCTTGTAGTGTGAGCTTTAGCGAATGTCCATTTCTGGCTACAAGATTTGTTTCTATACGTGTTAAGGGATGATTGTTGTCATTTACCAACAGTTTTGTAAATAGCTTACCAGTACGACAGTAATTTCTTGTAAATAATGTATTGTCTGTAGATAATTTGTATGTCCACCCTTTTGGACATCAAGACTCCCGTCTTTTCAATTAAAAATGTAAATAGCTCTAAACAGGCAGAGGAGGAGTGTTGTACTGGAGGTCTCCGCCAAGTATGTACATAGGCATCTGTTGGGTTAATCCATAATGGTAACATATTATCTCCCTTGATACGCTCACTGGCGGACAATCCCCTTTGTTGTCATCCATTGATAGGAACTGGTATTGACAAGACGTCTCTAATGGATTAGCTAAATGCTCCACGTGGTGAACCTTAATGAATCTTTTGCATATACCCTTTTAGCCACATTTTACAACACTATCTATCTTCCCAATAATGTGAATGAATCTTTAGGATGATGATCCTTTAGAGCATGGTACAGGATCTTGGTCTCTGCCAGGTGACAAACAAAACAGAAATAGTTCAAAGCTAACATAAAATTAATCAGTAGGTATGTTCAACAGTGTCGGTGAACGTTTTACATAGAACAGAAAATGTGTGCTTCCATGTCAATATCCACCACCCCCCCCCCTCCCCCACAACCAATTTTTTCCGCAACTGACCACACCAGGAGCGTAGATCTGTCAATTTCGGTTTTTGTTTGGGGGTGGGGGTATAAAAGTTTCCCCAGTTATTAGCGCTGCTCTAAGAAAGCACGTGTCATTGTTGTTGCACTATTGGTTCCATATTCGGAAGAGGTTGAGTTATATTCCTAACTGTACAATAATATTAAAACCTAACAATTAGTTAATGCGTTGCAAAGGAGGCACGTTGGTTGCTATAGAAACTAAGTGAACACTTTGCAATGTAGAACAATTAGTTGCTGAACCAAGTGTGAAAATGATCACTAAATTACATCAAGGTTGCCCCTGTAGTACATCTGTTGCCCAGAAAGCACAATGGTTGATATGTGGACCACATGGTATGTTTGTTGCTCTGTTTAATTAGTTTCTGCCTAAAGTGTGGGCTTGCATATGAAAGTCCGACAAATGGAACCAGTAGTGAGCATGTTGCTAAGTAAGAACCATGGACATCATGTGATATTGATTTTACACTATTAGTTTGTTTTCTGGTTGACTTATATTCCTAAATGTAAATTAACATCAAAACCTACCATTTAGACAATGCATTGTAAAGGAAGCACGCTGGTTGCCATGCAGACTGAAAGCAGATTCCTTTGCAGATCTTTGGGGTCCCAATGTGGACCTGTGTATTTAATTACAGCTAGATCGCCACAGAAACTAAACCATTGCTAAGGAGCACTCTGGAGATCACTAGAGCCTGCTATTACATAGTTTATTTAGTTTCTGGCCAAGTTATGAGGCTATGTATTAAATTCAAAACTGACCCAGTAATTAGCCCGTTTCTAAGGACACAGCCTTGTTGTCATGGCGCTCACGTGGCTCTTGTTAAACTGTTAGTTTCATTTCTTGTTAGTTTTTAGTTCTAGACGTACAATGAGATCAAAATGTACGTATTAGTTACTGCGTTACTAAAGAAACACGCTTATTGCTATGGAGATGAAGTAAGCAGATAACAGTATAGACCATTTTATTTCTGGTCCCAATGTAGACCTTTGTATTAAATTACACCAAGACTGAACCAGTAGTTAAAACGTTCCTAAGGAAAAACTATGGTTGCTATGGAGATCGCTGGAACCGGTTGTGATGTAGTTTCTCCAGTTTCAGTCAACAGACGCCCTTTTAGGAGAGATAATGCAAATACACCTGAATTAACAGTCGGATCTACCTATTACCAACTCCCCTATATTAATAACCTGTCGACATCAATGGACCTACCTCAGATTTACCAACGGCAGAATACTGAATCGAGCAGAAAGTCACTGGTATCAATGCCTCGAATTGAAAAGCCCCAGGCAATACGGCCACTAACAGGAAATGTACCACCAGTTGAACCCTCCTACCAGAAGAATCCAACCACGAAAGACACAGACGATGGTTACTGTCTCGACAGGGCTGAGATAAATTATGAGCCCAAAAACAAAGAACCAGACAGGTTGAGAAAACATACAGATCAGATACGATTTCTAGCTTATGCTAATCAAGATCAAGCCAAAAATGCGGTAATGACGGCCAACGATAACCTGATTAAATGCATATGTGAATGTGCAAAGAACGTTTTGAATTTTAATGTACCAATGACAATGAGAGAACGAGCATACCTCATTCCACACAAGTATTAAATCAGGAAAATAGCCAAAACATTACCTGCAGGGAAAGCAAGACGAACCATACAGAAAGGCAGTTCGTTAGGAATGTTGCTGAGACCTGTTCTAGCTAACTTATCAACTATCCTCAGAGAAATTCTGTAGAAAGCCAAACAAAACGGCCCTTTTCAAGGCCACCCAATTTCCTAAAAAAGATTATCTTTTTATCACATACACACTACACTCGTTTCCGGTTGCATCTATCCGAGAAGGTTTTCTAAAAAAAATGAGAACTGAATCTAACAGATTCCATATCGTCAGAAATAAAACCGTTCAGAAAATTCTCGATCAAATGATTTTGAAAGAATGATAAAATCTTTCAATCTTGCTTGCCTTTTATTGTCACACACTGGATCACTTATCTATTGGCCATGCCGAAAATACTGCATGGCACGATCTGTTTGGATACATGTTTTGACCAATCAGACACCGCTGCGATTTTATTGGATACCAGTTTTGACCAATCAGACTCCGTCTTGCTCTCATTGGATACCGGTTTTGACCAATCAGACACTGCCGCGATCTTACTGGGTTATTAAAAACCTGCGACGTGACTCTATCTTATCTATGACATAATCAAACAGAGTACATGGTCTTTATAATTGTAACGGATTTGGTAACAGCAGTTGAAAAATAATATACAATAAAAATTATAAATTACTCTGTTATAATTCGTCTGCTCATAACAGACGTTTAATTCTGTTTTTGCTGACTTCAAGCCATTTCCATGTTTAAAATGAATCGATGTACCTTATTGGTTCACGCCGTAGTGCATTGTGCTGTTGTTTCATTCGTCGAGGTGAAAGTGAGGGATCAATCAGATTCCAGTATTCTGAATCTTTCCCCGCGAAATTATCCTATATAAGAGCGGTCTCGCTCATAATTCGTCGTCCACTTTATGTTTGGCAATAAAGCTTTGAACTTGCTGGCCAAACGTAAACCATACACTAGCTTAGTATGGGGACACTTTATGACCTGTAAAAAGTTTAACCGTAATGGGTACCGTCATTTTGGGACCTGTTCAACTCGGCTCTGGTGAGAATCAACGTTTCTGACAGTGATTCTCTCCAGGTCCGAGTTCTGTGGAAACCATCCACATTTACTGAGCACATGTTAGGTGGAATTTAAACCTCTTTTGGGTGCAAGTGTTGTGGACCCGTGGTTTCATGTCCATTTCATATCATACTATATTTGGCTTCTTAATAAACCACGTATAAACGGTTTTCCTATTTTATTGTGTATTCATCCAGACCACAACACATAACTTGATTATTATTCGACCTCTAGAGTTGAGTTATATTTTATCCATGGTTTGCTAGTTGACCCAGATCCCCACGAATCTGGAGAACAACAAGGAGATTTCGACCAGGGTTCTAGCCCCTGAGGAGTCGTTCACCCCACCCCTGTTACATAATCATAAGTTTCTTATAAACAAAGGACACAGGTCAGGTAGTCTTTATATCTAAAGCTTTTTGTATGTACATAACATCAGATGTTCCAGTATGGGCTTTATCGTAATTTTCTTACATAACTGTTTAGTCACTCCAGGTAGCCTTCAAATTAATCTTTTTGTTTGTATGTATTTACATGTACATGCCCTTGACAACATTGTACCTTAGAGACTCCAACAGAGCTCGAAATTTACGTGTGGAAGGGGAGGGGGACTATTGTTAGTTCTCATGAGATGCCTCACTTTGGAAGTCCCCAGCTTTGGGCTAGCCTTGGGAGGGCTTTGATGGGGAGGAACAGCCCATACAAGGGCTTTGGTGGGGAGGGACTGGGCTTTGGGGAAGGATAGTTCACATACAGGAAAAGCCAAATCAATGTGGAGAAAGCCTAATACATGTTGGCCTATACACAGCTTGGGCCTTTTGGAGCGGATTTGGAGCTGAGCAGACATAGGCTTTGGGGAGGGATAGCCTAAATTAAAGTACACAAAGGGCGAGAAGGGAGGGAACCCAAAAATAGGATACACACAGAGCGTGGAGTGGAAGAGGGTGGCCTAATGGATTTGGGCGCCGGGTCAATGACCCCGGGGTCGGGGTCGGATTCCCGAGATCCTGCCAAAACGCATTGAGTCATCCCTCTATACTACTCAGGAGTTTAGCCGTTACTAATATGCACACTCATTGCTATGGTGATCACGTGATCTGGTTGTCATCTTAGTTTTGTTCATGAGTGGACCTCTGTACACAATTCTATCAAAATCAGTCCAGTAATAAGTCCGTTGTTAGGAAAGCACCCTCGTTGCCACGTAGTCACGTTCTATTATTACTTCTTAATAAGAGAGTAATTTCAACTTGTTGGGTGAGGTATGTTAATCCTCGTATTATTTTTGCCTGAACCACCATAAACCCCATGCCGTTATGAACATTTCGAAATCATAGTAATCGTTTAAAAGCTACATTTCGAACCTGAACTTCTTTGAATAATCTTTGATTCACTGTGAAATTTCTGCGAATCACGTCTCGCGAAAAACTTCCGACGATTAAAAAAATGCGAAAACAATATAAAGGACGATTTCGCTCGACGTCGCCGACGTATCGCTCGGGTGTTTTTGGCTCCATCGCCCTTTAAAAACGAGTTCTAACATGCCACTGCTAATGAACTCTTTTGCATACCACTGGTGGATAATCATGAGCAGAATATAAAATTCCGTGCCACTGAAAATTTAGGCACATTTAACTAAATTTTTCCCCTGTAAATTGACTGAATTGTTCGACCAATGATTTCTTTGGATAAATTTGGATGAATTTTTCATCAAGTCTACGCATGGCTGCTTCACAGCAGTCAGGATTAAATCTGATGAAAAATATTCCAAAAATTGTCTGCGGTTTAAGAGTTAACTGCAGGCCTAAACAATTCGACGTAACTAGGAATCAAACATTTCCTGAAAAGCACCAAGTGGTACCTCTCGGGAAATAATCCCAAACTAATATGGAAAAGCGGAGTTTCTAACATGCGACTGTAAACACTACGATAAACGGAAGTTGGAATAAAATTGCAATTACTTTTTGAAAAGCACCAATTTGTACTTTCAGGAAATAAGCACACAAGCACATCTCGGTACGATCAACAGACTGTTTCGTATATGTAAGGTACTCTACTATGGACTGGGTCAAGCAACTGTATTCAACTGCTAGTAGTAGTGGAAGCCTTGTATGATAGCGATACAAACTGGAACCGTGGCAATGGTAGTGTAATGATAGGTACTAAGAGTCACAGTGCCACAAGTCAATAGTAATGGTACTAGGCTACAAGAGAGGTAGAACACTCTAGCGTAGAACGAAATAGTTGCAGCCAATGATGAATACAATAGAGGCTGATCATGTGGCGGATAGTTGAAGACATGGTGGGAGCTGATGGTAAAACAACTATGAGCCATATAGGAGCTGGAATCCCACTTATAGAATCCAATTTACAGAATGCCTATAGAATCCCTTTTTGTGGTCTGAGAATCCTTTCTTTCGAGATGAGGATAAGAGTTGTACGTGGGGCGACTGACTCATTCGAATAATCACTGGAAAGCTTCTTTGCTCGATAGCTTATTTGCCGGATAACATTCGAGCCATTCGAACAATGTCTGTTCCTGCTCGATTTTCTTTCGAATTTAAGAATCATACAGGACATCGTTAAACAAATGGAGATAATTCTGTATAGGCAGATACAGATAATGGGAAACGAGCCAGACTGAGCGTTGGAAGGTAAAGGGTAGCACCAGAGGACTAGATAGACTATTACGGTAGTCAGAATAGCATCTGCAATAGTAGGTAGTGGCAGACAAGGTTTGGAATGTAAAACTGTTCCAAGTACCCCAGAACTACAAATTGGAGTATACTATTGTTTAGAACTGGTTCGAATGGGCCAGGGGAAGCTATAAAATAGCACCACAAAGCTAAAGCTGTTCAAACTGGAAGGCTGTTGGGGGAGTCTCTGGAACAATCGGAAAGGGTAAAGCAGATAGAAGTCATTACATAGGTAGTACAGGCCCAGGAATGTGGGATTGAGTCAGTGAGAGTAGCCAGAATAGTTAAAAGTAGAGGATTCTGAAGGCATCCGAACAAATAAAGTTACACTTATACAAAAGAACACGTCTATGATTGAAAAGAGAGGATTCTGGGGAAATCACAACCCATTTTGGTGGTTTGGGTGTTTTTGTGATTTGGAGGGATTGTCAGGTTTATTTGGGTAATTAGATTTACTTTTATACAAAGGAACGCACCTTATAGCACGGTATGCTACTAATATAAGCCCTAGATGGTGGCTTTGTCAAGTTTATTTCGGTGATTTGGAGAGATTGTCGGGTCTATTTGGGTAATTTTTCGAAGTAAACGCGGATTTGGCGAAAATTCCAATCTGAAAACTACTCTTATACAAAGGAACGTGCTTTATAGTACAATGTGCTACTATTATAAGCCCTAGATGGTGGCTTCGCCATGTTCGTTTCGGTGATTTTCGGTGTTTTTGGTGATTTGGGGAGATTGTCGGGTTGTGGTTTTGGTAATTAAATTTACTCTTATTCAATCAAACATACCCTCAGTTCACAACTTCCCACGCCCTGTCGCATTAAAGGCATTTGGGTCACATAGCAAACGTGCACTACCATAGAAAACAAGATGGCGACCACCAGTATACAAAATGGGCGACGGAAACACGTGTCACCCTAACAACACACGCTGCGCATGCACACTATCACTGCATATCACTATGAGGATGATGCCACAACATGGCTGCTCAAGCGGGTTACCGTGGCAACCAAACATGACGTACCTGGGTCGTGTGACTCTGACGTCACTTCATAGGTCCGGGGGAAGGTCCAGCCTATAGGAGGCGATAGTAGGTGTAAAGGGAGAGTTTGAAGACACTTTTTTCAAAAAACTGTACACGTACATGTACGTGTAACCCATAGGGATTCAGTGTGAAAACGTGTACAGAGTGTATAAAACGTTGTTTGTACATGTTGTCCCAGAACTCTCACAAGTAGTTATCGCATCCCAGACTGTTCAAACAGCCGTTGGCGAACGAGTGCGAATTCGACATATTCGCTCGAAAGGAAAAATGTAGGAAATTCGAAGAAACATCAACCTAAAAATATCTTATCAACATTCTCATCGCGGATTAGACCTTCGATTGATCGTTGGCGAACGCCGGCAAAAAATGCTTTGAGAGTTCTAGGACAGCATACAAAATGCGTTTTGAGAGTTCTGAGACACAGACGTTTGCAATCGCGTTCCAGATGGTAGAGGGTGCGATTCGATCGGTAAAAACGATTGAGAATTCTAGGACAGGAAAAAATCGATCTTAAAACATTTTTCTCGACATTCACCAACATCCGATCGAACCGTGTAGACCACGATGACCAACTAGGATGGAAAACGCAAAAATTAAGAGAACGTCGAAAATTAGAACTGAGGGAAATCGTCTCTAAACATTTGCCATCATGGTGGTGCGATCAATCGCCAAAGAAATCGTTGAAGAGAACTGATGAAAACATCAAATCCTCGCGCGTTTTGTGAGGTGAATTGTAATAGAATCACGAGATTCGCAAGAGGAAATAAATAGTGACTGATATATATATAGGAGAAAAAAATATATAAATAAATAGTTATTTAAAAAAAAAATTAAATATCGAATCGAATAGATAATAAAATATATACATAAATCATGAACGATTCCCAGATTATGAAAGCATCGTTTCTTATAAACACACTGATGAGAGCCTACGCATTCTGCATGTACGAACAACTAGGTCGCCTCTTGTTAGAACAATGCGTTGGGTGTCAGGATCATCTAGACTTCGATGACGAGGATCATTCGTGTCTGACGATGGAAAGGGAAGATATGGTTGTCAATTATTTCGAACTGGCATTCGAATGCGTTCGAATCGACGACGTGATCAAGTTTTGGAGGAGAATAGTCTTCTGTAGCGGGCGTGACAAGCCCACCGGATCAGAAGAAATGAAATTGGCATGTAGAAGTCTGACTTTAGAAGACAAGGGATACGTCTTGAAATTATTGCAGAAGGAAGCATACGTCTAAGTTTTCTTGTTGATATAAATAAGGGAGAATAGAAAATAAAATAAATACATACATAAATTTTTATCTAATATCAGAAAGAAAAAAAAACACACAAAAATGAGAAGCAGAAATAAATTGTATCCGTCGTTAGATGATGATGAGGATGAGAAGCCGAATGGTGTTTTGCCAATGGCGCTGTTTCTAGAAGAAAAAGAAAGAGGAGAGAGGTATTGCATCGATCAAATCAGTAGAATCCAATTGTATCTGACTCGAGAGAGAGACTCTCGCCATTCTCTCAAGAAGAAGTATTCGTGCCTCGTGAAATTCATCAATGCGATCAACACGACACTCATCACGATTTCCATGGGTTTACACGCAGCCGGCATCAGATTGTTCTCAACTGCTGCCGGCTTTCCAATCGTGTTAACCATAGAAGGAGTGACTCTCGCCGCCGGATTGTTTAGCACGGCCAGAAACTTTTGGAGTAGGAAATTATATCTGAATGCTAGGAAACACGAAAAGATTCGCATCTTGGCCGACTCCAAGATCGACATGATATCCGAAATGATCTCGACGGCGTTGAAAGATGGTAGGATATCGGACGGAGAATACTTCACGATATTGGGTGAGAAAACGAAATATGAAGCCATGAAAGAAGCCGTGAGAATCAAGACTCGTCAGATCATCAAGGAAGAGATGAAGGATTCTCTCGTGGAAAGGGGGAGGAAAGAGGTCAGAGAGGAATTCGGTAAGTTGATAGAACTCAAGAGCAGCGATTGAAAATAATATATATATATATAATAAGAACAGAATTTAAAAAAAAAAAAAAATTAAATTTCTATATATAAAAAAAAAATAAATACGAAATTAACTTAAATAACCCTCAAAAAAAAATGTATTGCGTAAAGTGTAAGAGAGTTACCGAGACGGGTAATTCTCGAGATGTACAAACTAAAAACGACAGAAAGATGCTTCACAGAATTTGCAAGGTGTGTGTTTCGATCAAGACTCGATTCAAAAAAAAAAACGAGCAGAGGCAAAGGCGTCGTGAATAAAATGATCAATAATCTACCTTTTGAAATGCATCTGCTGGGTCACAGTTTCACGGGACCCAGAACGAAATTGAACAAGAGACTCAACACCAATCTGACTCCTAAATCTTGGAGCAAACCTGTGAATAGGGTGGACACGGCCGCGTATAAACACGATGTGTGCTACTTAAAACATCCTGACACCAAGACTCGCAATGACGTCTGCGATAAAAACATGTTGGCGGAATTGAAAGACATATCGAATCCGACCAGGAGAGAGAAGTTAGAACGTTCGCTGGTCGGCAGATTGATCTGTGTGAAACGTCAATTCAGATGGGGCATTAAAAAAAAAAGTGTTTTGGAAAAGAAGAAGTGATTATTGATGAGCGAAATGGCCAAGGAGTTACACAAACCCATCGTGCATAAATTTCGAAAGAGAAGGGTGTTCATGAAGGGTCTGGACAACATTTGGTCTGCTGACTTGGTCGACATGAGATCATTTTCGAGGTGGACCGAGGGCATCAAATATCTATTGACGGTCATCGACGTGTTTTCCAAATACGGTTGGATCAGAGCTTTGAAGAATAAATCGGGACCTTGCATCGCCGAGGCTTTGAAGAGCGTGTTCGACTCATCTTCTCGAAAACCGAATAAATTGTGAGTGGACAAGGGGAAGGAATTCTACAACAAGGACGTTCGTCGGTTGGTCGACCTCTACTCGATCGAAAACAAAGATAAATCCAGCATCGTGGAATGTTGGAATCGAACGATGAAGGAAAAGATGCACAGGTACTTCACGGCGAATTCGACCAAGAAATACATATATGCTCTGAACGGTCTGGTCGAAGATTACAACACGTGACACAGATCGATCAAGATGTCACCCGCAGAAGCTAGCGATCCTCGAAACGAAAAACGGGTCTACACAAATCTATATCCCAAGAGATCTAAGATCAGGAAGAAGTCTAGACCACCAAAATTTGCGGTCGGCGATCGAGTGAGAATCTACGCTTATAAGAAGCACTTCAAAAAGGGTTACACTCCTCGATGGACCACGGAAATCTTCACGATAATCAGAATATTTCACACCGATCCGGTGACTTACGAAATCAAAGTTTTGGATGGCAAAGAGATCGTCGGAAAGTTTTACAAACAACAATTGCAGAAGACAAAGTTTTAATAAAGAAAAAAAAAAATTTTATTTACTCTCTTTAACATTTTCTTGTTTACACATATATATGTATAAAGGAGAGAAAAATAATAATAATAAAAAATAATTAAAACTATGTTTTTACAAAAAAAGCAAGCTAATTAATAAACAAAAAAACAAAAAACAAAAAAAAACCTTCCAAAAATGTCAAATATACTAGATATCGCACAAAGCATAGTGAAAGATGAAAGTATTCAAGAATACGAGGTTCACGAATATGAACCAATAACTGGAACGAGTTTGAACAATGTGGGAGAGATAAGAATCAACGTCGAAACCCAAGATCTATCCGTTCATCCTAGCAAGAGTTACATAGTGGTGCAGTGACGTCTCACCAAGGTAGATGGGACCAATACGCCGACGACGACACGATTACTCTAGCCAATAATGGCATCATGCATCTATTCAGTAATATAAAATACTTGCTATCCAGACAAGAGATAGAATCTGTGTTTCATCCCGATCAGGCTACCACGATGTTCGGACTCTTGACGTATCTGGGTGATTTTTCAAAATCCAAGGGACTTAATCAGTTGTGGGTGAAAGACACTGTCGCAGATGTCAGCTCTGCTAACGCCGGCGCTGCCACGAGATTCGAGTACATCGTCAAGCCTTCCAGACCCAAAGGAACGTTTTCATTCAGGATACCTTTGAAACACATCTTCAGATTCGTGGGTGATTACAACAAGATCATGTACGGATTCAAACACAATCTGACGTTGATTCAAAAGGGAAACGACAATGCGATAGTGAGACTCCCCACGACCGATGCGGCTAAGTTAACTCGAAATAAGATATCGTGGTTATGTTGGGTAGGTGGCACTTGATTACTTGTCATCTTTCCAATATCAGCAAAAAAGGTATTGAATCCGTCAGCGATTTTTTCGGGTCTGTTAATTCAGTGTTTCTATCTACGTAGGTGGTGGGAAGTTTTCGGTTGTTATTTAACTTACATTTGGCCTTTTGTAGGATTTCCCATGTCTTTTTAATATTATATTTATTTTCTAGTAATATTTTATCATAGTAATCTGCTTTACAGATCCGTTTCTAGCGATTGAATTCATAGCAAAATCGTTTGTATTCTATTATGTTTTGAGTAGATGGGGATTTTAATTTTTTGACATACAATTTACTTTTCGTTTGTGATAATTACAATAGGCCCATCGTCATCCATGGTTGGCGTTTTATATATGTTTTCCTTATAGGGCTTGCTTTCATGGGAAAAGCTTTTTCAAAAGCTTTGTAGAATATGTCAAGGAATTTATTGTAAACCGAGTTTGGACAGCTGTCAGTAGTGATCTCTGAAAAGTCATATGCTGATAAGAGTCCGTTGAAGCGAGTAACATTCTCTGTATTAATTGACAATCTAAAATTAGGTATTGGGGTAATTAATCATTTGTCAATTTCTTCTATGAAAAACGTAGCAAAATGGTCGCTGACGTCAGTAATTATTATTCCTGAAGTAAAATTATTGATGGTATTGCTGAAAATGTGGTCAATTAGGGTAGCAGAGAATTTGGTAACTCTAGTGGACTTTGTTATAGCGGATAGAAACCCCACACTGTATAGTGAATCTATAAAAGTATTCGTTTTTCAGTGTGTGTTCAAGTTGAGTAAGTAGAAACAAGTCAAGGTTTGCTTTTGGCACTGTATTCGGTCTATAAATAATTCTGATAATGCATTCCTTATTGGGAATGGGACAACTCGCCATCGGGACAACTCGCCATACCCGAGATGAGGCGAGTCGCCGTCGGGACAAGTCGCCGTTGAGTAGTAATTGATAAGTAACACGTGGCATAGGATTAATTTATTAATACTCATGACTTATATAACAAGACAGGTTCAATATAACATATAATAATATAACATATAAAATAATAGTTACTAACTTTTGAAGGGTATATCGTCTTTTTTGTGCATTCCAACACCACCCCTGCCATCATCGTCTTCAGGCCGAGTCCGAGAAGCCAAGGGGTGATACCCTTCAAGTTGATACTCTATACCAGGTTTAATATTAAATATTTCCGTCATGCCTATTATGTCTGAAAAGTTAGAGTTTGTAGATAATGAATATTTTCAAAATTTGCATTCAAACTGTGGCAGTTTAAGCTGAGTAGAGAGAGGACCTTCTTTTTGCTAGAGATTTGATCTTTAAATTGCTCGGGGTAAAGTACTTAAACCAGGGTCAGAAATACTAAATGGGAGGGTCGAGTCTTCTTCGTCTGCAGAAATGACATTATTGAATTTTGCCACATAGTCAAAAGCATTATTGGTTTGGATCTCATCGAGTGATATTGTATTAGCCATATTTACATGAAGTGGAGGCAACAAAAACTAATGATCCAGATTTATTATGATCAATACAATTGGGTTCAGTTCTTGTGCATTGACTTAGCATTACTAGAAAGTGAGGAAAGGTGGAGACGATATTAACTTTGATATCAAGAACAAATATAATATATATACGGTTGGTGCCGAAGGAAACTCTCTCGGCGTGGGTTCGAACCCCAGCCATGCCAATATATATATATATATATATATATATATTTATATATAGAGAGAGAGAGAGAGAGAGAGAGAGAGAGAGAGAGAGAGATTGTTAATTTCGTCAGGTGAACGCGAACAGCAAAACGCAAACGGCGAACAGTATAGATATATAGAGAGGATTAATAAGCGCGAACCACGAACATATCTTCTATATTGTATATTTAAGTTCGTTTATTATATATTTGAGCTCATTTGTGTGTCTGTGGGTGTGTGTGTCTGTTCGATACAACATAATATGAAGATAAACACAATTTATGAAGTTTGGTGGTACTTTGACTGGCGATGTGCAACATAATATTGTAAAAAGTTACAACCTTTATATACCAGGCTTATCGTGAATACTGCATAAGGACCAAGTACAAATACAATACGTAGAGGGTGGACTGCAATAAAAACAATATCTACCTGCTGTCTGGATTTATTCATTTTGCCCAAACCGAACACCTGCCATTTGCCATTCTATTTTAGTCGTTTTTTTTTGTTGTCTAGGGGATGACAGGAAGACAGTCACTAGACTATGTCATTCCCCACAGTTTACATGTACATGTACACAACTATTCATAATTCTGTAACCCTCTCTCTTAATCTTTTGTTTGTATCTGTATTTGTGTGCTGTTAAATAAATTGAATTGAATTGAATCACCCATGCAGCAGAGCTATCACCCAAAGTATCACTTTCAAATTCTGTATATGTGGACAAAAATCACACACGGACAGACGGACGGTCAGGTGGACGGATGGGCGGAGGACTTCACTAGATACCCTCGAATCCTCATTAGGAAGTCGGGGGCATAATAAGGGGTGTAGACCGTCCTTACTATATCACCATGTCACTCAAGCACGAGAAATTCGTTAGGCCTTGATCCGAACAACGAAATGTCGAATTGTACAGGGGCATCAACAACTGTCAACAGTAGAGTAAAAATGGGCACTCTGGCTCAGCAAAAATGCATTTCTGGCTCACAATGGGAATTACCATTGAAACATTTTCTGGCTCAGCTAAAATCGGGCTTGGTCAATTTTAGCCTGAGCTGGTATTTCGGCTAAGGTTAATTGAATGAGGGGGAAAAAAGAAAATAAACTCGAAATTAGCCAGAAAAAGACGATCTTTTTTCAATGTAAATTTTCCATAGAAATTTGGAAAAATGCTAAGATCGCTGGCCTTGGTCAGTTTGCAAAAACAGACTTTTCTGCACATCTTCAGTACAATTCGAATGGAGATTTTATAGAGAATTGTAAGGCGCTCCCTTCATTCTCACCACTCGAAGTGAGCCAGAACAGATGATTTCGAAAATGCTCCATTTCCATACAATTTTCTTATAGGAATTTGTAATGTGCTGTCATCTGGCACCAGTCTGACTGACGATTTTGTGCTTGTCACCTTCAATTTGAATGGGGAAATTGTTAAAGACTTGTGATCGCCAAGCTGTTTTTGTTTCTCTCTTATATATTAAATTAGAGAAAAGAAAAAAAAACAAATAAAAATTTAAAAATTGTTTTTAAGGATCAAAGATCCAAAGTTAAGAGATGAGAAGGTTCATCACTTTCTATAACTGAAGAGGAATATTCGAGACAGCAATATGGCTAAATGCATGGACAAGATCGAGATGAAATGGTAGATGACCAAGTTCTTCAAACCTGTGACAGAAACTCAGGAAGAAATTAAAAGAGACATCGTAAAAGAATTGAAACCCTTGAGAGACAAAGGCAGGAATCCAGTTACAGACCTTATGAACATTATGCTTTGGTCAACCTCGTTATACACAATCGTCTCATGTATACCCACATCCTCCTTCTGTTTAGTATCTTCCACTGAGTCCTTCGAGATAGACTAGAGACCGATTCTGAGAGTGAATTATCGATGGTTACTACTGATGCGTGCACGATCGGCGATATGATGGTAGATGCTAGTAATATGAAACCCGAAGATTATGCAAATTTACATAAGATGAATCCATTGAGGGCAGACCCAGTATTTGCCGTGCGCGAGAGGGACGATGGCATTCTCCACATAGGTGACAAAAAGTGGAAATAACCAACGATTATAATCTGATTGTCGAAGATCGAGAATACGAAGGTACTAGAGGACTGTGGAATCTGCCCATGCTGTTTAAATCTAACAAATACGAGGAAAAGGATTACAAAATGTACGGTGATCTGGTTCATACAGATGTCATGTTACATCTACGGTGGATCAGGTTTGCTGGATTCGAAGATGGGAACTCTGGCGCACACATTCACCTGTGATGTGGCAAAACGGATCGCTTCCACTGCTGTGGAGGTGAAAGAAAACCACCATGGATGTGGATAAAAAAAAGCCACGACGGAAGTGAGCACTAGAATCGCTCCGGAGGCTGGCAAGAGGGGTGCTGATTTAATTTAGAAGTTGATAAGACAGGCTGAGCAATCGAAAATTATCGTCGAAATCAGAAGAGATTCTAGCGAACATAAAACTTGGAAGTTTCAAGGGTTCTAGTGTTGTGCTGACACAGGAACTCGCTAAGATATTGAGCAGCAGCGGCAGATCTGGATTGAAAGAAATTTAGAAATTGAAAAAAACTGAATTTATTTTTTATGTAATAAAAAACTAAAAATAAGTCTTAAAATAAAAGCATAAAAATAAGTTGGAAATAAAATTATGCAAAGAGAATGGAAATCAAAGATTTATCGTGGAATGCACCAAAGACTGAGAGGTCGAACCACAAACTCTTTCCCCAAAGCATAAGAGGATTGACCGTGGGAAAATCGAATTGTGGAAAGACGAATCTGTTCATGAATGTGCTGTTGCAACTGGGGTGGTTGGATTATGATACATTGTTCATGTTTGGCAAGAGTCGCTTTCAACCCAAATACGAATTATTGCAAAAAGCTCTGGGCGCAAACTTGCAGAAGGGCATTATAATGAGAATCTTTGATCACCGAGATGAATTTGAAAAATGTGATCCATCGCTCACAATGATCTTGCAAGAAACATTGAGAGAACTCGGATATGATAAAAAGTCTAATGTGGAATGACAATTTTACAAAAATGCGAAGGACGTACTGGATGCTCAAGCCCTGAATTCGGTCCACAGAAATCTCATGATCTTTGATGACTTGATGTTGGAGAAGCAGATTCGATGTGAATCTTACTATGTTTGAGGAGATCACAGTAATGAGGACTGTTTCTATCTATCTCCAAATTACGTCAGATTGCCGAGATGAATGGGAATTTACTCTGCTTATTTTGTCAAGATTTCAAGAATCTCAATCACATTTACGATGACCATGTGGCGAATGACATGAGCAAAAAAGAATTCAAGAGATTTTGTAAGTTGGTGTGGGATAGTACACCTTATAATTTCGTGGTCATCGATCTGACTGGTAGTAAATATTATGGAAAATATAGGAAGGCATTCAACGATTTTTATATTCCAGATGATTGCAGTTATTAAATGACAAGACAAAATAATAATCTTATTAAGTAGAGAGTAAAAAAAAAATAAATTAAAATAAACAATTATTAAAAAAATATTTTAAAAAATATTGTGAGACTACAAAACTCAACTATTAGAAATGATAGCCAAGAACACAAAAGACAACTGATAATATGGCTGCAAAAGATTCATTTTCGATTGTGGAGAGCGATGACAAGACAAGATTCATGACAGAATTCAATCTGCTGATCGAATTGAAGAGGGATAAGAAGTATGAGGCGGCACTGGTAAATCTGGAGATGTACTATTCGTTTCCCAACATCATGGAGAAAATAATACATTCAGATATTTGAACAGAACAGATTGGTTCACGATTTGCATTCCCAAGGCAGTTATGACAAAATTGATTTGAAAGAGGAGAATGTGAGCAGATTCAAATGATGGTATAGAACAACAAAAGAGAAAAGGCACAGATATTTTACAGCTAACTCAACTAAGAAATACTTTAAAGTTTTAGATGATTTGGTTGACGACTATAACAATATGTGCCACACTTCTATCAAGATGACACCTGCGGCAGCTCATGATCCTTGAAACAAAAATGAAGTCTATGCAAATCTCTATCCATTAAAGATGGCGGTGGTGGCAAAATGATCGAAATTTGCCGTGGGTGATCGAGTGAGAATTTACAAGTGAAGAAAACATTTTGAAAAAGGTTATACGCCTAGATGGATGGATGAAATCTTTGTGGTGGTTTAAGTATTCTACATCGATCCCATCACTTATGAGATAGAAGCATTAAACAGTGATGAAATCACAGGAAAGTTTTATGAACAGCAATTGCAAATCACAGCATTTAAAACAAACGAGGAGGGGAACATTTTTTGTCACATATATCAGTAAGAAATTTACAAAAATAAGATAAAATCAAATAAAATAATTAAAAAAAAATTGGAGTGAAATAAAAAAAAAAAAGGAATATATTAGACATAACAGAAGGAATATTAAGAGACGTAAATATTCAAGAGTATGAAATGCACGAATATTTACCCGTGGCTGGAACTAGCCTCAATAATGAAGGAGAGATAAGACTCAGTATCGAAATGCAAGATCTCTTTCTCCATCCGAGTGAAAGTTACCTTCAGATAGAAGGACAATTGACAAAAAAGGTTGATAGCAACTACACTGATGATGATATCATCACATTAACTCATAACGGTATGATGCATCTTTTCAACTGTATATTGTATATAAACTTTCAGATCAAGAGATAGAAACTGTTTTTCATCCCGGACAGGCAACCACAATATTGGGACTTTTGAAATATCCAGACGATTTTTCCAAATCTAAAGGACTCAACTGTCGATGAAAGACACAACCTCCGATGCGACTGTCAACAATGTGGGTGCAGACCTAGAGGAACGTTCTTGTTTAGGATTCCTCTGAAACACATTTTTGGATTTACAGAAGATTATGACAAAATCGTCTACAAATTAAAACACAGTCTCACACTAGTTCGTAAAAATGATGACGATACCATCGTGAGAGCTGCCACAGCAGATCTGGGCGAAGTGCATCTGAACAAGGTATTGTGGTTTATGCCACATGTACTACCAAACGTCAAGCAAAGAATAAAACTCTTCAAGATCATCAAATCAAAAACCAGATTACCTGTTGGCTTCAGAATGAGACAATGTGATGTTGCAAACGTTCCAACGTCAACTCAGTTTGACTTGAGATTGTCTGTGAAATCTTCTTCAGAAAAAAACATGATTCATCATAGTGTGGAAGGCTTATAAATTTGGTGCAAACTGTACCATCGTTTATTATGTAAATAAATTGTATCATTAGATTTTATATAACTATAAACATAGCTTCGTGAAATTGAGCTGGGTATTCGTGGTTGTGCCATGCGAGGCACAGCAGTTTTACAGTTAATCCTGATTGACTGTTGATTTTTATCACAACTGTATAAGCTGCTGGAAGACTTTAATCTGTAGTAGAAGGCTATTGGATAAGCGCCACCTGTGTGGAGATCAAGGTACATTAATCCAAGATTAATTCAGCTTCAAAATTGCACGATTTCTCCATTGTTGTAAATTGGTTTTTTTTCTCTGGATCAATAACGATTTCAATGTCCTCAACTTCATGATAAATTGATTAATTCAGCTTCAAAATTGCACGATTTCTCCATTGTTGTAAATTGGTTTTTTTTCTCTGGATCAATAACGATTTCAATGTCCTCAACTTCATGATAAATTGGCGAGTTTGAATATTATTTCATCAATATGTTTGATTGATAAAGATGATAGGCATTTAATTGATATGCACTTCATGCCCTGTTATCAATAGAATATGAAAGTTGCTTTGTCGCATTATGACAGTCATGTAATCAAATTAAGGAGGTTCACCTCCATTGTTGTTCTAATAAAGTAAACATCAGTTAAGGAGACTTACTCCAAGTTCAAATTATGACAGTCATGTAATCAAATTAAGGAGGTTCGCCTCCGTTGTTGTTCTAATAAAGTAAACATCAGTTAAGGAGACTCACTCCAAGTTCAAATTTAATTTGTCATATGTTTGTGTTTGACAATGCAATGGGGTGCTGAATTAAATCTGATTTCGGTGGCATATTCAACGTGACCCTGTATTTTTAGACCTGATCTGCTGGTCTGTTTCTTTTAAAAAGCAACTGCCCCTGAGGGACATAGAAGTGGGGAAGGGAAGGCCTGTTTATGTTCGGAAGTAGAGTTGTTCACCCCTACTGGTAAAGTAAGGTGTGGTGGCAAGCACCTTTGGGAGGCCGCTCCCCAGTAAGTGGGCAACATGGGTATAAACGATTGAGAGTGCTCAAGTTTACACTATGTTGTCATGACATAGCCCAGCTGCTAATAGTGACACTAAACACCAATACTGGTATAAACGATTAGCAGTGCTCAAGTTTATACTATGTTGTCATGACATAGCTCAGCTGCTAATAGTGACTGTAAACACCAATACTGGTATAAACGATTAGCAGTGCTCAAGTTTATACTATGTTGTCATGACATTGCTCAGCTGCTAATAGTGACACTAAATACCAATACTGATATAAACGATTAGCAGTGCTCAAGTTTATACTATCTTGTCATGACATAGCTCAGCTGCTAATAGTGACTGTAAACACCAATATGGGTATAAACGATCAGAAGAAACTTGACTTTATACTTATCTTCTTGGTGTAGCTCAACTGCCAACAGTGACTTTAACTTGCAATAAATAAATTCTCAAAACAAATGACAGAACTTTCTTTTATGTTGTAGATCTATTACTTCATTGTAAGATGAATTGACAGCCTGATTCAGATGAAACCCCTGTTTAACCAATAGGGTATGATGAGTTCCTATTTTTATATGTATTCAAACTAGTGCTTATCTGCATATGTAGCAGTAAATGATATGACAATCATATTCATTCATTTGGCTACCAAATAAAAAAAAACGAAGCAGCTGTATTCTGTTTCGGTAGAAATTTATGTTCAATACAATAGCTAACATGGCAATTGTTTTCATTAATGAGTTGAATCTATTTTTTGATTTTTACATTATATATAAATTCTTCTCACCGCTACAAGGCTGATCGAAACTGATTTGTTTCCTTCTAAGTCTGATAATGTAAACAAACAACTTACAGAGTGGTAATTTTCCACAAGTCTGTCAACTTCTATGGTAACCCATTTGTGTAGCTGTGACATAATAACTGGCAGTTATTGTAAATTTATATTCTTTATATGGTGTGTTGATCATTCCATAAATGCATAGTGGTAGTTGTTCACATGGATTAACATATCGGTGCGAAGCATGTATGCAAATGTTGAGATTGTTTTTTATTGTGCCTTTTTGGCAGCATTTTGTAATATGTTGTTTTTTGTATATATTCCAGGGTTATTGTACAATATTACATAACTGGTGTTATACAGTGAAATAAAAAGATGTTAAACTTAAATTGTTAGCTTGGTATACGAACCCATGGTACTCAACCCTGCTACAATTTGGCACCCAATGTGAATATACAGCTGATTAACAGTTTATAACAACAGGATGAAAGACTACAACAGTTAATATGACTACAATTGAACATTGAATTTTGAACTTTAGAATCTTGAATATGGTTTGGGACAGTCTTGGTTTATTTGTTGTGTTGACTTGTTTTTGAGGACAGGTAACCTTAGTTATTCCAAAAATTAGTTCTATATTTCAGAAGTGACTTTCAAGAAATATGGTAATTGTTTTGGTAAGAATTGTTCTGTTTTTTTTTTTTGTTTGTTTTTTTTTATTAGTTTTTAGAATTGGTGCCAGAAATGAACGCTTCTGATGTTCAGCTTATATGAATTTTCATTTTTTTCATTGATTACCTGTACTCTTTATTGTTTGTTTTCTGAGATTAGTGGTGTCAACTGATACAACATGAATTATTGTGGCCAATGAGTATTAGTAGATATGTTGCCTGTGTGAACAGAAACCACTAAATACCGAAATCAAAACATCATATAAATAAAATTCCAAATATAAGTAACCTGCTCACAGTGCTAAATTCATTAATGTGACAAATCTGTTACTAAATCAATTTTAGTGATAATTAAAAAAAAAAAAAGTTCCATTGTTTAATAGTGACTCTTCCAGCTTCTTATACAAGTGAAACGACTGTGTGAATAACTTACTCATCAAAGTTTAATATAATGGCATGACATAGTTAATATTTTTGTCTCATATTTCATAATATATACAAAATTGAAAAAGTATATTATTTTTTTTATTTTGTGGCAATTTCTTTATAACTAATCATTCTTCAACTGATGTTATAGATATTAAATAAATGAGTGAAAGAAAATTATTAAAATTTCTAGAACGTCCTTGTGACAATTCAGCATCTGAATATGTATCATATGTGCTTATCTCAACAAGTAAAGGAAAGTACATCCAATGCCAGGATGAATATTTTGATTATAATATACCAATAATTTGGTGATGCAAAAGTGGAGGAACTACCAGAGAACAATTAGGGTTCACAAAAGACCACGTTGAAAACATTATAAAAAAGTATTCATCAGTTAAACTATTTGTATGGTTAGGCACCTGTGACATAACAGTGAAAAGAGGTCAATTTATTTATTTGAGATATGATGATGTTCAAACATCAGTAGATCAATTGTTATGTTCTTTCCAAGAATTTGTTGAATTGTCAAATCAGTACCAGAATTGTTCTCTGAGTTTTCTGGAAATTCCATTGATAAGTATTGTAGAGTGCAATAAGGCTAAAGGCCACAGTAATCCCCAAGAATTTGCATGTTCAGATTTTGAATTACAAAGGGGTTTAGATATTGTAAATCAATGGATTGTTGAATTCAATCACAATAAACACTTTTATTCCCCCAAATTTAAATTGGATTTAGAGAACAATAGAAAGAAAGTAAATAAGGAATCTAGGTATACCCTAAATTTCAACCTATACATGGATGGAGTTCATTCCTGTCCTGTCCTAGCTAGAGTTTGGCTGAAACGCATATTTCAGAGTATGATCAAATGGTAATTTAATATTTGTCTGTCTCTGTGGTTTAATAATTCATTTACAAACTTTGATATTTAGCTCATTCTGACATTTCACATGTACTAATTGTAATTCTTTTTTAAAATATTAATTCCAACCTTAAAATTAACAATTTAAACCATTCCACGTTTCTGATATCTTAAAAGTGGAAATATGGCTGAAGGTAAAATGACAAGGGAAGAAGCAGAAGCATTAGTGAATGCTTTTGCTGAATTAGGTGTTAAACCCAAAGTTGGTTCACCCAAAGAATTACAGGAATGGTTAACATCTTTTTCTTCTGAACGGCTTGAAGTAAAAGAGAAAATTAAAGATAAACCACTTTATATAACCCAACCCCCTAGACTGCCAACCTTCAGTGGTGACTCGAAAGGTGAGGTTGCCTATGATCATTGGTAGTATGAGGTAAAGTGTCTCCTCTCAGAATCCAAGTCTACAGACCTAATTATACAGGCAATAAGAAGATCACTAAAGGGTGAAACTGGAAGGATTGTTATGAGACTTGGTCCTTCTGCATCCCCTTTTCATATTCTTGCTAAATTAGATAGTGTTTATGGCACAATAGATCTAACGGAAACTGTCTTAGCACAATTTTATAGCGCTAAACAAAAGGATGATGAAACTGTCTCTAGTTGGAGTTGTTGATTAGAGGACATACTAAATAAAGCGGTTCAACTTAAACAAGTTGATCTTGAGACACAAACACAATGTTAAAGACAATGTTTTGCTCTGGTTTAAAACCAGACTTAAAAGACATAAGTGGTCATAAGTTTGATGCAATTAGTGACTTCAACGAACTGCGTGTTGCATTAAGAAGGTTGAAACAAGACTGCAGGTCTATGGCTCCCGATACCAAATCTCATAAAAACCCAAATCAAATACAAATGGTAAGTTCAAGTGAGATATCCAAACTGAAAGCCATGGTACAAAACCTGACAACAGAAGTTGCTGCTTTAAAGGAAGATAAATATAAACAACATCACTCTGAGTCATATAAAACAAATCAGAGATATGATCATAATATGAAATATGAGAAAGCAGAAAAAGAAAAGTGGACAACAAAAAGATATAAATACCAACCACTATTTGAAAACGCCAATACGAATATATCAAAAGAGATTGTCTGTTTAAAATGTGGACAAGTAGGCCATCTTGCTATTGGGTGCAGAGTGCACACAGACCATTATAGAGGAGGCTCTAATGCCAGTAGATCCAGGAACACTAATTATCAAGCTGGTTTAAATGCCAACAGACCTATGGGAAGGGGACGACCATAGGCCTATCAAAAAAGGGTTTCCCTCAATGTGCATCTGAAAGCAGAGAACCTGTGGGTCTTTTGGAACACCCAATGAGAGTGATGTTCTAATTGCAGGGGTTCCAACTAAATGTTTGTTGGACACAGGATCAACTGTGTCACCCATTAATGAACATTTTTACAGGAAATATTTAGCAAATAGTATTGGAATGTTGTGATGATTTAATTAACTTTAATACTGAATGTGCAAATGGTAAATCTTTACCCTATATGGGATATATTGAGGCCGAAATTCAAGTGGATGAAATTCCTAGCAATACAATAGAGAGATGTTTTCTATTAGTGGTACCAGAGAGTAATTATAATTCGTCTGTTCCACTTTTACTATGGACAAATATTCTTGATGTTTTTATGAAAGATTGTCAAGATTTTGTTGGTGATCAGTTTTTACAAAAAGCTGACATCACCATGCCATGGTATATGGCATTTAGATGCATAAGTCTACGTGAAAAGGAGTTATCAAAAATAAAAATAGACTAGGTATAGTAAAATATGCTGAGTACAAAGCCATTCATGTACAACTAAATAGTCAAGTTATTGTAAAAGCATATATTGATAAAAGGTTACCTTATAAACCCACATGTGCCATTTTGCATCATACAAATGGTGTTTCAAATTTCAATAACTTGGATATTACTCCTAGTATGATACATAATGAGTATCACAAAAATAATCCTATTGATGTACATTTATCAAATGTTTCCACTTGTACTGTAGTTATACTACCAAAAGCTATTTTGTGTGAAATACAACCTGTTAATATTCAAGTTGATAGTGATCCAATTGAAAAAGAACAAGATATAAATGTTTTGCACAAAATAGAAATTGATTCAGATTCACTGAATTCAGAGCAACTGAACAAAGTCCTCGACTTAATAAAACAATATCATGACATATTTTCAAAGCATGACCAAGATATTGTTTTTTCTCCATTTATTAAACATATTTCTGAACAGTTACTAGATGATGTTCTCTTCAAACAAAGGCATAGACGAATACCTCCTGCTATGTATGATGAGGTGAGAGACCATTTGCATCAGTTACTTACAGCAGGAATAATACGACATTCACATAGCCCTTGGGCATCGAATGTTGTACTTGTTAGAAAAAAGAATGGGGAATTGCGTATGCGTATAGATTTTAGGGCCTTGAATAGAGGAAATTCCAGCCTGTCTTGGTGGATCCAAATACTTCACTGTTCTTGACATGAAATCTGGATATCACCAGATAGAAATTTTTGAAGAACATAATGAAAGAACTGCTTTTACAGTGGGTCCCTTGGGCTTCTTTGAATACAACAGAATGCCTTTTGGGTTATCCAACTCGCTAGTAACTTACCAGAGGTTAATGGAGAATTGTCTGGAAGGATTAAATCTAAATATTTGTTTGATATATTTGGATGATCTTATAGTTTTCTCAAAAACTTATGAGGAGCATATAGAAAGACTTATTAGAGTCATTCAAAGACTAAGAGATTGTGGCTTGAAACTGTCACCATCCAAATGCAAACTTTTCCAGAAAAAGGTAGTCTATGTTGGACCTGTAGTGTCCGAAAATGGTATTGAGGCTGATCCCTCTAAAATAGAAAAGATTAAAAATTGGCCAAAACCAAAGAACTCTGATGAATTACAACAGTTTTCTGGCTTTGCAGGTTATTACAGAAAATTTGTAAAAGATTTCTCCAAAACAGCATGCCCTTTAACAGAGTTATTACTGCCTACCTCTTCATCAAAAAAGTGGAAACATTAGTCTACTGTTAAAAAGACCTGGATATGGAGTGTTGAACAAGAAACTTCTTTTTCAACAATTAAAGATCTGTTGTTATGACCACCAATCCTTGGTTATGTTGACTGTAAACCTTCTTTTGAATTGCATATTGATGCAAGACAGCATGGGCTGGGTGCTGTCCTATATCAGGAACAAAGTGGCCAAACCCGAGTGATAGCCTATGCAAGTCGAGGGTTAGTTAATTTTGAAAAGAATTATCCAGCCCACAAACTAGAATTTTTAGCCCTAAAATGGACTGTGACCGAAAAGTATCATGATTATGTATATGGAAACAAATTCACAGTTTATATTGATAATAATCCATTAACATATGTATTAACATCAGCCAAGCTGGATGCAACAGGGCATAGATGGTTGTCAGCATTAGCAGCCTATAATTTTAAAATAATTTACTGACCAGGTAAAAGTAATGCTGATGCTGATGGTTTATCCAGATTACCGAAATTGAGTGAGTGTACTGAACATCAAACTGTATCAACAGAAACAATAGCTGCCATATGTAAGATGGCACAACAAGGTGTTCATTTAGTCTTTGTCTCTCAATGGATGTTGCTGATGCTATATCAGACAATGGTGGACAAAATATTACTGAAATGTCATATCAGGATTGGCAGATATTACAAAGAAATGATCGAATCATTTATCCATGGGTGTCCGCAGTAGCCAAAGGTGTTAGACCTCAGAGATATACCCTACCTATGACTAAAGAACATTCATCATTTTATCGTTAATTTGAGTCACTAAAATTAATAAGAGGAGTTTTATACAAAGAGACTATAACTGAAGGCCAAGTAAAGAAACGTTTAGTGCTCCCTTCAGCATATATCAAACAGACTTTACAGGGAATCCATGATGATATTGGACATCCAGGAAGGGATCGATCAATATCACTTGCAAAAGATAGATTTTATTGGCCTAGCATGGACAAAACAATTGAGGAATGGATTCACAGATGTGAGAGATACTTGAAAAGAAAATCTCCCACAAATCATAGAGCCCCATTGGTTAATATTGCCACTTCTGAACCACTTGAACTAGTGTGTACAGATTTTTTAACACTGGAAACATCAAAAGGTGGTTATCAACATATCTTGGTTATTACCGATCATTTCACTCGGTATGCTCAGGCCATTCCAACTAAAAATATGACTGCTAAAACAACAGCTGATGCTCTATTTAACAAATTTATTGTCCATTTTGGATTACCAAAACAGTTGCATTCTGACCAAGGATCAAACTTTGAAAGTCAAATCATTAGAGAGTTGTGTCAAATTGGTGGAATTAAGAAAACCAGAACAACTCCATACCACCCTATGTGGAATGGTATGTGTGAGAGGTTCAATAGAACTCTTCTCAGCATACTTGGTACACTAGAGCCAGATAAAAAGAAGGATTGGAAGAGCTATGTTGCTCATCTTGTACATGCCTACAATTGTACTAGGCATGAAAGTACCAAAATATCTCCATTCCACCTTATGTTTGGAAGAGATCCTCGCCTTCCATTAGATTTAGCCTTTGGTTTGAAAGAACCAGAAAACAAAAGAAAGTCCACCAACTACATAAAACATTTGAAGGAACGTCTTTCAAAATCCTACCAGATGGCAGCAAAAGCTTCTGAGAGAGCCCAAGCAAATCAAAAAAGTAATTATGATTTGAAGACAAGGGGTGCAACATTACAAATAGGTGATTGGGTCCTTGTAAAAGTTCTTTCTTCTGACGTGTATGTAGTTATTGATCAGCCAAATTTAGAAATACCAGTGTTCAAGATAGAAAAAGAAAATGAAAAAGAGTATATCAAAACCCTACATCAGAATCATTTATTACCAATTGGATCTGTGTCATTCAATGATAATATGATTCTCGATTTACAAGCGTCAAGAGATATGACAAAGAAAGTCCCAATACCGAAACCAAGAAATAAAACTAAACTGCATCCTGCCTGCTCCCCAGCTGAGAAAAAAGTCCAAAGATAATGCAGAAACTTAATGATTCTGATACAGAAAGTGACAGTTTGATAATAGAACAGAGGTATGCACCTGATTCATCAGTTCTTGATGACAGTGCTGATCAAAGAATAGAGATTACTAGAACAGCTCCACAACAGACAGGTGACGACCTTGATTCTGTTGGTGGAGAATGGGAATTTGGTTCAGGTGATCACGACAACCAAGCTATTGAAGTAGTAAATGGTCCAGAAACTCAAAGCCAGCCAAAGACTTGATCAGCTACCAATGTACTTTTGGAAACAAACAGTACAAATGACAATTCTCAACCAGAATTGCACAATAATGTATTACCAGTGGTAGCTCAAAGGAGGTCTGATAGGACCAAAAAGAAGCCAGAATGGATGACTTCTGGTCAATATATTATGTCACAACAGGAAGAATAGCCTCCGTGGAAAATGAAGGCTATGATGCTTGAAAGCCTTGCATCTAAAAATGTGTTTTCAGAGGTATCAAAGGATGTCTCTGTTGCAATACTGTCCACACTGCTAGATTAAACTATGCAGTTGAAAGAAGAAAATTATTAGCACAATAGAGTCAGTGAGGATTGCCTCGTCACTCATTACATTAAGACATTAAGTTACTTTCTCACACTAAAAAAACATTGTACTAAGTGACATTAAAATTGGGGATAAACAATCATCACAGTAGAGTCAGTGAGGATTGCCTCTTTACTCAGCATATTATGTTGGTTGTTATTTCCTAAAAACAACATTGATTCCTCGACAGTACTAAAGGTACTTATTCTTCATAAAAACACTGCATTATTTTGAGTATGAAGTTTGTACAGAAGCGATTGTCACAATGGAGTCAGTGAGGATTGCCTCACTACTCAATGCATTTTGCTCATTGTTGATATTTTTTATATAAACAATATCAGGTTATTGTCAATATTGAAGTTGATTTATCTTGATGAAAGAGTTTATATCTTTCAATTTTGAAGTTTGGTGATGGAAACAATCATCATAGAGAAGTCAGTGAGGATTGCCTCGTTACTCAATACTCAATATTGTATGCTTATTGTATTGTCGTTTTTATTTATTTATTTATTTTTTTTTTGGGGGGGGGGGAGGGGGATTGTATTTATTTTTTTTTCGCCATGAAAAAGAAATTTCAAAGCCATAAGGAAAGCAATTTGGAATGGTTTAGTTTATAATATTTAGATTTAGTTTATAAAAACAATTATAATATAATTGTTTTTTAGTTTATAAACTAATTCCTTTTAACATTTCATATGTTCTCATTTAACAACTGAAAATGGAATCAGCATGGCTGGGTCAGTGAGGATTGCCTCGTTACTCAATACCCTATATTGATTTAGTTTTCAATTGATGTCATAATAGTGCCTGGATGTCAATTCCCTCAAGGTATATTAAATGACAAGGATGTCATTTTTTTGGAGGGGGGGGGGGGGTGTGGAAGGCTTATAAATTTGGTGCAAACTGTACCATCACTTATTATGTAAATGAATTGTATTATTAGATTTTATATAACTATAAACATAGCTTCATGAAATTGAGCTGGGTATTCATGGTTGTGCCATGTAATTTTACAGTTAATCCTGATTGACAGTTGATTTTTATCACAACTGTATAAGCTGCTGGAAGACTTTAATCTGTAGTAGAAGGCTACTGGATAAGCGCCACCTGTGTGGAGATCAAGGTACATTAATCCAAGATTAATTCAGCTTCAAAATTGCGCGATTTCTTCATTGCTGTAAATTGCTTTTTTTTCTCTGGATCAACAACGATTTCAACGTCCTCAACTTCATGCTAAATTGGTGAGTTTGAATATTATTTCATCAATATGTTTGATTGATAAAGATGATAGGCATTTAATTGATATGCACTTCATGCCCTGTTATCAATAGAATATGAAAGTTGCTTTGTCGCAGTCATGTAATCAAATTAAGGAGGTTTGCCTCCATTGTTGTTCTAATAAAGTAAACATCAGTTAAGGAGACTCACTCCAAGTTCAAATTTAATTTGTCATATGTTTGTGTTTGACAATGCAATGTGGTGCCAAATTAAATCTGATTTCGGTAGCATATTCAATGTGACTCTGTATTTTTTAGAGTTGATCTGCTGGTCTGTTTCTTTTAAAAAGCAACTGCACCTGAGGGACACAGAAGTGGGGAAGGCAAGGCCTGTTTATGTTAGGCCTCTGCTTGAATACGCTGATGCTGTCTGGGATAATTGTTCAGCAGATAAAGTAGCCGAGCTAAAAAATACCGATCGCAGCCACAAGGATCATTACCGGGGCAACTGTCAGTTGTAATAAGTCTTTACTTTATCCCGAAACACGTTGGGACTCTTTACAAGAAATGCAACGAATTTTGCTCTCTGATTTTTTTTCTCTAGAAATCGCCTATGATTCGAAATATTTGTTAAATATTGATTGCAGGTCATCGGAGACAAATAAATGGAATTAGAACAATTGACTGTGGATGTGAATGAAGAAAATCTGATCGTAACAGAGTCCAGAAGATTACACATTGAATGTAGAAAGGGTAAAGAAGAGGAAACTTGGAAGAATGGTGGATAATTATGAATACATTGAAGTCAAGAATAAGGGGAAATGTTTAACGATAGACATCGATACTGACAGATTTGACTGTTATAAAAAGGCAATAACTGATAAATACTGGGACAATAACAAAGCTATCGAAAAATTAGGAGCCATATGGAGATGTGTTAGCGATACTGATAAGAATTCGGTAGAAGATAATGTAAATGTACCCACAAAATCTAAAACAAGAAGGGCAACTATACACCTCACAAGGACACAAAATAAAATCATGCTTCAGGGATCGAGATTGAATATATCCTGGTGGTTAGAGAAGGTTATGCCAGAGATCTACAGATTAGGGTTCAATTCAGAATTACCTGGTGATGTTGTTGAGTCTATAATGAAGGAGTTGCTTGAAAGTCGAAACTTCAATGATAAACCAAATGATGAAATCGTAGAAAATAAAATTACAGAACTCTTTGAAAATGTTGAAAACGATGATCAACCAGTTATGATGCCATTAGTAGAGGATAAGAGTGAAAAATCGGTTGTGTTTGTTACACCAAAACGGAAACCGTGTTACACTTGAGTCAAAAGGCAAAGAAAATCGTTTTTTTCTGCTAAAGGAGACTTCCTATCCAACACAACTATTAAAAGTACAGTGGATAAACTTCATTTTCTCATTCAACAAAGTTGGACCAGAAAGAACTGCATGAAAATTTGTTCGAAACAATCAGTGAGATGAAGTGTGAAATAACTTCTAGTTTCAAATCAAAAAAATATGATAATCGAAGACCGTATAGCCCAATTAGAAAAGGAATGTAAAGAACTGCATTGACAAAATAGCAGGGTCAGTCAAGTTAATTTGTTAAAAAGTTGTTTGAAGGAACGTGGAGCTGAACAATCTTTGTGAATGTGAAGGCAACACATCATGTCTTCAAGCTGGCTTCTCAATGTATTTCTTTACTTCCAAATTCCTCCTTGTATATTCTCTTTCCATATCCTCTTTCATTTACAGGCAAGGTTTAAATAATGTCACATGTCGTTATCTGGTGGTCTGGGCTCCCTATGTTCCATCCTCTATGAGCAGAATTGCCAACTGTTGTCTCTACGGTTTTGTGCCGACCTCGGTGGTCGCATCTTTGCCCTAGCAGTTATCAACGTGTGTTGGGTACGATGTTATTGGGTGATTTGTGAATGATCCCTCAATCATGTGCTCACATTCTTAGGATCTCTGGCGGACCCTTACTGTGTGAGTAGGGGTGCGACGTCCTAGCTTGGTATCGGGTGGGAGCGATGACTGACCTCAAATTTAAATCAACATGGTGATCGACAACTGACCCTGGCCTCCATCGGGCGATATATGAGTCCATCAAGAACAACTGTTTTGAGTAAATTCATGTATGACTCAGGGAAATGACTTACATAAGCTGCAAGCTTCCTGTCAAATCACTCCACAGCTCAGCTATCTGTTTACTGTTAATTTCTGTTTTATTGTGAGCTGCTGTACTTGCACTGACACTGTTCCGATGTTAAAGTCTGTAATATATAGCTTATTCCTTGAATAAAATATTGTTTAAACTAAATGTTCAACTTCTTTATGAAGGTATAGTCTGCTTATTAAGCTAGAATTCAGTTTTGTGACATCGCCTGCTACCTTTACCCCGCCCTTCGGATCATTGTTTATCGTCTTCGTCAGGACGTTTGTTCTTTGCATCATGTAATCCATTTTATTCCTCTGATCTGACGCGGACCTTTGAAATGGTTACAACACATTAGTCAGACACCTCACATGCCAGACACCTCATTTGTTATACAATTAAAAATAGGTAAACTCGCAACCGTTGAACTTCCAGGTATTGAAATGGAATAACCCAACAAACTTCTCTGTGTTGGAAAAGAGGCGTTTGCCTAATATTCAGATCTCTCTACTGAATATTTTTCAAAGTCTTTTGGTGTTCACACTACAAAGAGATTTGTAAAATCTCAGGTACCTCATTTAATTCAGGCAAGTGTATGATTAGTCAAAACATTACCTACACACATGTACTTTGTGAAATTTCATTGATAGTATGGCACTTAAAAGAACTGTTTTATTATATTGGTAACTATGCCAGGCTAAAGGTATCAATATGGTTTACTTACAACAAGTAGAATACATCACATCTCAGAGAGGTACAACTTGGATACTACTCAATGGTTATATCTACAACAAAAATGCTGTTCGAAAGACATGTGTTCACTGGAGATGTATATCGAAAAGCTGTAAAGGGGAAATGTTCAATCATAAGCAAATAGTTTAAAAACGTCTCAGAGCATAACCATCTTCCCGAAGATGAAAGCAGAGCTAGATTCGTTAGTTCAATGAAAAAGAGCAAAGGATGAACCATCTATTCCAATGCCAACCCTTCACAATGATGAAGTAACCAGATAGTGACTTTGAGGTGACCACTTCATCGGATAACGCTAGTCTGGAAGGTATACAGGGGCAGCTACGTACAATAGTATCTCGTATCGACCGTTTAAGTGCAGAGACTTCAAAAAACTTCAAAGAATTTAATGAGAAAGAAGCACAAAGTTAGAAATAGAGAAAATGAAAGCAGCGACAATAGACTCATTCAGTAAACAGCTATTTGGTCTTGAGAGTCGTGTTTTCGATCTGGAGATTACACATGATAAACTCATGGGATCAAATAAGACCATCAGAGAAGAAAACATTTACCTCAGATCTCAAATAGAGGCACAAAAACTGGCAGTGGACGATTTAGAGCAGTACACACGTAAATATAGCGTTCGAATATATGGTGTGAAAGAATCCCCACGCGAAACCATAGAGCTGTGTGGAAAAGCAGTCTTGGACATTCTCAATGCTAATCTGAAAACGAATATTGTGGAATCAGATATATCGAGAGCACACAGCGTAAACATTCGGGCGCAAGACCGAGATAGAAACAATCGTCCAATAATAGTGAAATTCTGTTTGAGAAAACCAAAATTAGAGGTTATTTCTGAAAGGAAAATGCTGAAAGGCTCCAGTATAAGTATATCTGAAGATGTGACACATTTCAGTTATTTTCTTCTTCAAAAGGCATATAAATCACCAGGTATTTCCAACTCGTGGTGTTCAAAGGGCAAACTGTTTTTAAAAACGACACAGGGAAATATTCACCGTTTCCGGACTGAAGAAGACTTAAAACGGATAACACAGCCTGTTGCAAATATTTCGCCAATACCAAATAGTTCAGGAGACTTTCATTTTACTCAATCTGACAGTTTCTATGAAGGAAAATTCTCTGAAGAAAGTTTGTCATTGACGCATCTATGTAAAAATAGAGAACAGTACAAAAATGTTCATAAAAGATAAGAAGTAACTTGTATTCAATTGGGATAGAGTACTCATACAATATAGCTAAAAGAAAATGACCCCTCGCTGTCTATCTGTCAGTCTGCCTGTCAGTCTATCTCTCTCTCTCTCTCTCTCTCTCTCTCTCTCTCTCTCTCCTCTCTCTCTCCCTTTCTCTCTCATTTATTACCTCTCTCATTCTCTCTTATCCCCCCCTTTCCCGCCCACCAACACAGAAGACTCGTCCACGCATAATCCTGACTTTAAGATATATGATCAACTTCAATCACCTGCGTATTTCCACATGTTTGTAACTTCGTTAGTGATAGGGTTAGGGCTGCACGATATTCTAAACCGATATTCTAAACCGAATGAGTAAAAGGGAGTATCTGAGCATGCTTCTAACTTTGATACTGACAGGCTTTGGGCTGCAAGATACTCTAAACCGAACGTCGGTATCGTTAGTTGAAAACAAAAATACCACGGTATACCAGTATGCCGGAAGACTATACAGATAGCCAAACATACGTGCTATGATTGGGTCTTGAGTCATCACAGTCAGAATGAATTAGCATGTCCTGATGACACAATTTGATTGTCAATTTACCTAATGTTATCAAAATTTATTATTTTAAATAGTAGTTTATCGATTTTTTCAGAGACTTACGCATAACAATATCGTGTGACCCCCTGATAGGAACGACCTCGACGAGCTCTTTTCAATGATGGGTTATATGATGTGGTTTTGGTGAAATGTCTTGAAAAAATATTCTTTAACTGCTGAATATGTATATTACATGGGCGCATGTGGCTGATTCGATAGGTAAAGAGATAATATTACTCGTTCTGGACTACAGTTAAAACTCACGACACCTTGAAAATTAAATTGTGGGTTAGTAAATAAATAATGACGACAAACCGATATTTGTGTTATCACACAGGTATTCAATCTATCCTGGTTAGAATACCGCTATGAATCGGTTTATCGATATATCGTGCAGCCATAGATAGACTTGAAGCCAAAGAAGTTAGTTTGCTGTAGTAGCAAGCTCTGTGTCGACAAGCTTCATGTCGCTTTTACTTATCCATTTCTCTCCCATCGTCTCATTCTCTCTCTCTCCTCTTCTGTCACTCTTCCCTCTCCTATCTCTCTCTCCCTCTTATTTTTACTTCAACCCCCATTACATTTCTTTCACTGATACACACTCGCTTTATCTCTCAGGAAAAGTGACAAAGATAATTGACTGGCTGAGGGATAGATTATGTTTGGTGGTCTGAATTTGTTATTAAAATATGTTTTATTGCAGATTGCTGGTGATTGAACAAAAGGCACTATCCGGTGGTTTGTATTATATAAACAAAATGGTGTTTTTGGTTTGGGTGTTACTATTTGTCTTCCCTTCGGCCAACTCACTCACTCTCACTCTGCCCCTCCTCTCTCTTTTCCTTTCTTCTCCAATTGCTCCCCACCCTCCTTCATGCTATTTGTCTCTATCAACTTTTTTCTTTCTCTATTTATTTCTATTCATGAATTGGATTAATAGCATGTTTCATTTTCATATCCCCACTGTTAACGTGCCTTAACGTACATTTGACCATTTCACAGGATCGTGATTAGTCTAGTCCCAGTATACACACAGATATTGTAACATAGTTGTATATGGTTTGTCATAATAATTTATATGTCTATATGTTAGGGAACTCGGGGATACATTATGAACAATTTACGGATTATTCTCTAGGGTGTGCACTGTTTTGTCCACAGAATAGTGAGTGGACATTACGAAATCCGTTTGTCACTTCATGTCTGCCTGCTGGTGTATACCCACATCTTCATTTTCCTTTCCCAATCGACGTGCCTGCATGTTAGTCCCTTTACCCGTCTGCATATTCTCTCTCTCTCTCTCTCTCTCTCTCCTTTCTCTCTCTCTCTCTATCTCTCTCTTTCTCTCTCTTCTATCTTTATCCCCCCCCCCCACTCGCTTTTCTCTACTCTCTTTCTTTTTCTCTCTCAGACACTTGACCACTCCCCTCTTTCGAGTAGAGCTCATCCATTTCTCTTTCCTTCGGTCGCGTCAGTCACTCTCACTCTACCCCTCCTCTCTTTTCCACTTGATCTCCCACTCTCTGTCTTTGATTTGTTTAATTTTACACACAAGTTTAGCCAACAACATAAGATCATGTTATGTAAAAACTATATATACGTATATCAGCGTACTATAATATATTATGGCTTGTCCGATTCCACATTTTATTTCGCTTGCTCCTTTTTCTCTCTCCCCCTCTCACTCCCTCCATCCCTTGTTTTAATCTGGTTGTTAACCTCCATTAACTGCTTTTTATACTCTTTTACTGCCGCCCATCCGTTTATCTGTTTGTTGGTCTGTTCCTCTGTCTGTCTCTCTGCCTGTTCTTCCGTTTGATTCGTCTGTCTGTCCGGCAGTTACTCTTGGCTTCCTCTAAAACACGATTGTGTCATTCGAAAAACACACACAAGCCCGTGCCAGTCTTCGTCTGAGGCCATCCACAGCACTTTCGTCGTACTGCAGCCAGCGCGTTCCACACTTTCATGCTGCTGCCGAAAGGAAGATATCTAAAAAGCTAGATTCCAGCCATTTTTTTTTTTTTTTTTTTAATTTTTTTTACGGTGTGTAATGGTCTAGTGGTTTAGGCGCTGGACTCCTGATTGCCAGGTGGTGTTGCCGAGTATTCGCATCCCGGCGGGGGATCAGAAACCAACATTCAAAATTTCTCTAAAACATGATTGTGTTATTCGAAAAACACACCACATACACATCCTCTCACTATCTATTTCTCTTAAAAAACCAATGATGCCTTACATTTCAAAATTAACAGGTTCTAATAAATTTAAGCTCAAAACATATACATGTGATATAGGGTTCTATATTCACAGTCAGTTCTGGCACCCCTTGGAGTTAAATCATGTCACCCAGACAGAAGTTTATGGGGGACCTATGTCGGCCAGATTCCCCTTGTTATTGTTTTGTTTTACAAAAAAATTGTTTTGAAATTGGCTTGTATATTTTATCAAAATATTAACTCCAATTATGAATCTACTGAAATACGATTGACCTTGCTGATTGTTTATGACAGGCTAAACCAAATGTATCCTCATGGATAGTATAATTTTCGAAAGTTTGAACTGTCGAGGTCTATCCTCAGACCCCATTAAGCGGAAGGACATCTTCTCAAAATGTAGAGACGTATACGATATAACATTTCTGATTGACACACACTCCTCAAATGAAGTTGAAAATATTTGGAAACATGAGTGGGGGTTTGAAATAGTCTTTTCATCGTACCAAAGTAACAAAAGGGGTACTGCCATTCTGTTCAAAAACAGTTTTGGCTACGAAATCAAAAATAAAGAAATTGATACAGCTGGAAACTTCGCCGTGTTAGATATTTTGATCCAATCGCAACGATTAACCATCGCTGCGGTATACGGCCCTAATAATGATGAACCTAGTTTTTATAGAAATCTGTTTAATACTATTGAAAATATCTGTAACACCTCAGTGTTGATTGGTGGGGATTGGAATGTTGCATTGGACCAAAGTTTAGACACACTAAATTATAAAAAACAAAATAATGTTAAATGTAACGAATGCATCCACAAACACATGGAAAAACTAGACTTAACACGATGCGTGGCGGTTTAGAAAATCCTGGCAAAAAAATGTATTCGTGGAGAGGCCCACATAAAAAACTGTCACGATTAAATTACTTTTTAATCACATCTGACTTACAGACAGCTGTTCAAAAAGTAGATATTGGTATCATGTACAGATCGGACCACGCACCCGTTGTAATTTCCCTGAAATTTATAAATCAAACTAGAGGACGCGATATTTGGAAATTTAATAATAGTTTTCTAAGCGACCCCAAATACATACAAATAGTTAAGGACACTATTGCAGATACTGTCCTTCAGTATTCGTATAACAATAGCAGTAGAAGTAGTAGTAGTGATAATAAAATTAATAATAATAATGATGATGAAAATAATTCTAGATTCACAATAAACAACCAGTTATTTTGGGAAACACTAAAGCTAATGATCAGAGGTAAAACAATTTCATATTCCTCCTTCCTGAAACGAAAACTTCAATGCACCGAATTAGCTATCGAAAAACAAATAAAAGTTCTTACTGAAAAACTCGAAGATGGTTGTGAAAATATGTTAGAAAATATCAGCTGCCTAACTAATGAACTGCAAAATATAAGAAATAAAAAGGTGCAAGGCATGATTATCAGATCAAAGGCTAGATGGAAAGTTGAAGGCGAGAGGCCCTCAAAATACTTCTGCAACTTAGAAAAGAGACAGTACACAGAAAAAATAATGCCCAAATTAATAATGACTCACTTGAATGGTCTTTTATCAGAAAAAAACTCATGTTTTTAAATTTTGGCGAATCCTTAATTCAGTGGTTCAACACGTTCTATGGCAAGGTTTCTAGCTGCATCATAAACAATGGGCATTGTTCAGATTATTTTAATATTCAGAGGGGAGTACGTCAAGGGGACCCATTGTCTCCTTACCTGTTTATTTTGTGTGTCGAAATACTTAGCGCATTTCTTAAATTCAATCCCAAAATAAATGGAATCAAAATTAATGACTCGGAGTATGTAATCAACCAATACGCTGACGACAGTACTCTATTCTTAGATGACAACCAAGATTCCCTAAACGAGATCTTAAATTCTCTCGACAACTTCGCTGCGATATCCGGATTAAGCGTTAACTTTGATAAAACTCATATCGTTTGGATAGGATCTCGGCGTGGCTGTGGGATTGAACTGGAAACGGAAAAACATATACAGTGGAATCATAACGGAACGTTTACCATACTTGGCATAAAATTTGAACTAAATTCGGCCAATTACTTTTATAAACACTTCTCAGAAAGAATAAATAAAATGCGAAAACTTTTAGCAGATTGGTCCCTCAGAAATCTTACACTAGTCGGCAAAGTTACAGTTATTAAAACGTTAGCGATCCCCATCTTAATACACTCTTTTACTGTTCTCCCTGATCCGGCTGATAGGATATTAGATGAAATTCAAAGTATAATTTTTAAATTTCTATGGTCGGACAAAAGGGACAAAATTAAACGTGACGTAATAATCCACTTAATCGAAAATGGCGGGCTCAAACTACCCCACGTAAAAACACTGCGTTGCTCTTTAAAAATTACATGGATCAAAAAGTTACTAGATTCAGAAACGATGGCCCAATGGAAAACACTCGTAGTCGATAATTTTGAAAAATTTGGGGGGAGCAAAATGTGGTCTTTGAATAAACATGGTATACTTAGTGTTTCAAATTATATGGACCCTTTCTGGAAAAACGTGCTTAAGCTATGGGCTCTCCTAAAAAATAGCAATCACACAACCCCGACAGAAATTCTCTCACAACCACTATTTTATAATAATTATATAAAAATTAATAATGAACCGTTTCTTTACAGACGTTGGTGTACAAAGGGTGTTTTTTTTTATAAACGATATACATAGCGCTTCAGGATCCATCTTTGACTTTCAAGAATTTAAGCTGAAATATTACCTTGATATTCCATTCACCAACTACCTCGGTGTGGTCATTGCAATACCAAGGTCATGGAAAAACATAATATCTAATAGTACAAAACTTGAATTTGTTTCAGATCCCTTTGTGAATGAACTCATATTTTGCACTAAAGCAATCCGCCATTTCTGTCCCATATTTCTTAATAAAATATCAAAAAAACCTACACATACCCAAGAGAAACACCGCATCGGACGAAAATCTTGACCATAATGATTGGCAATACATTTACAAAAAAACTTTTAGGGAAACAGATGATACATATCTACAAAGTTTACAATATAAGATTAACCATAAAATCCTATTCACAAAATATAGACTCTTTAAATGTGAGCTTTCGGAAACAGAGCTGTGCTCATTCTGTGAAAAAACGAAAGAAACGATCGCACATCTATTTTACGATTGTTCTTTCTCAAAAACAGTTTTACTTTCACTAGTGGAAAAGGTTAACCTTAATCCGGATCCGCAAATTCAACTAAACATTAGTAAAAGAGAAATAATTTTAGGCTCTACTTCCGAGCATGCCTATCCAAATGTCTGGAATACCTGTCTCCTCATCTACAAAAAGTATATTTACACCTGCAGTCGAAGTAATACCATCCCCTCTTTCTCAGATCTAGCAAGAGCTATAAAATCCTACAAAAATATTGAAATGTATTCTCTATACATGTACACAATCAGCAAGGCCGAGCGTATTAGGGATAAATGGAACTACCTAACTGACGCATTCTTTGAATAATTGGAGAACTGCTTTGTATATACATTATACTGTAAAAATCTTGTTGTAATCTTATATAATGTACTATTTTTCTAGTGATGCCAATAAAAAAAAAAAAAAAAAAAAAAGTAACCAGACACGATTTGAATGATGCTGCCACATTTCCATCATACAACATTGCTCTCGATAGACACAGGGGCCACAACATACCCAAACTACCAATAAACAAAGGGGAAGTTGTCTTGGATTGTCTATGGACTGAAACTCACGACGACGAGCGGTTCCTACTATTTGATAATGGTGATACAAACAGAATGATCGCGCGTTCCTGCTTGAGCGACAACGGACCACCTACGGAAAACTTATCCAAGACTCATGTTCAACGACTAGCCAACAGGCCCCTTTCACCTTCTTGAATCCAAAATTCCTTCGAAAGTGATGCCATCTGGGCTATAAAAGATTTGTTTCCGACCACAGAAGTCAAAGGATTTTACTTCCATTACACGCAAGCGAGATTTCCAATCCCACTGTGGAACTACCACCAAACATCAGGGCCTAAAACAAACAACAACCGTGAAGTGTTCCACAATCGCAGGGGTGGCGGAACCGGAGGTGGGCTGGGGGGGGGGGCTCCACCCCCCGCACACTTTTTTTCCGGGCCCTGTTTTTTGTATGCATATATTTTAACACAACCAGTGACTGGTGAAACAAAGGGCGGATCCAGAGCCTCCCCCATATTTTCACCAGCTATGTTTCTCTCGTACTGGTTCAGCTTCGATGGATTTCGGATCATTTTTTGCAGTAAGTGGCAGCAAACGCAAAAATGTATACAGTCTGTTAAAAAATCGGTAAACTGAAATAGATCGTAATCTTACAGACATACAAATACCAAATCCACCCCAGACAAGATAATCCACAGACAGTATAACTGCTGTTAACGTCTGGTAAAGCATACAGGTAAGGTCCATTTATCAGCTTTGGTCGTTTCGACCAAAGCTGATAAATAGACCTCACCTGTATTCTTTACCGACGTTTTTTAACGGCTCTCAAAATGTGAAAACTTTCAAAGACATCTCCTGAAAAATCTCAAAATATCCGCTCAGATGCATGGAAATGGAGGTTTTGAGACCCTGGTCGGACCGTCATACCGACGACCATCCATCGCCCGACCCCCCCCCCCCCCCCCCCAACTTTGGAAATCGTTTCGCCGCCGCTTCCCCAACAGACCTCTACCACACAAACATCCAACATATTCAGGTTCGATAATGTTATCAAGAATATTGCGAAGGCAGAGAAGATCAAACTCAGACTTTGGTGCAGCACCCCCAATCCGAAAAAGAGTATACCGTGAAGTTGATAATCGATTGGACTGTCTCATGGGCATGGGCCAGCTGATGAATGGACTGAAAACACATTTGGACTTTCTTGATGCAGCAGTGACACTGTTGAGAATAAGATAAATAATGAACATTTTTCAATGGTTTTCAATGTACTCTACTTTTTCTTTTTGTTGTCAACTTATCGTCCCCTGAGTTCCAATGTGTTCTATGTGCCTACTGGCACATAGAACACATTGGAACTCAGGGGACGTAATGTTCGAATATTGAACTGGATAAATAAAATGATGTAGTCAATCTCGATGCAGCAGGGAGATTGTTGAGAGTACGATAAACAATGAAATTTTTTTTTAGTGTTGCCTACTTATTGTTTTTATTGTCAGCTTATATTCGAATATTAAACTGGATAAATAAACAGATGTAGTCAAAGTATACTTTGTTTTTTTTATTTGGGTTGTCACATTTGACAACCCAAATGTGAGAGAAAGAAATAACACAATCAAATTGTAGAGTCATTTCATTGATGTAGACATTCTCCTAAACGGCTGTGTTTCGTATACTTGCGAAATTAATAAAGAAATCTTCCAAAGATAACACGAATATATTCTTGCCACTAAAAGATTCTAAACTGAGATACATCCCACTCCTTGCTTCCATGAATACTTTGTTTTCGGTGTGCATATCATCGTATTCCATCGTGTTGCAGTAGTCAGTATAATACCAAGCATTGCTTTTCCCCTTGGGTGTGTTCATTCCTTCTTTCCCCCTTTTCTTAAATTCCAGTATGAATATCATTACTTGTAATTTCGCCATCGCACCTCTTTCATTTATCTTCCTCTCTCTTAACACAAATGTTTTATTTCAGCTACTAAAATTAGTATTTGAAGCATACAGCTTTCGAGCCATATCTGTTGTATGGGTAATTCATAACTGGAAACAGCTTTGATAAGCTATGGGTAATTCATAATTGGAAACAGCTTACATAAGCTTCTAGCTTGCTGCTGAATCCTATCTCATAACATCCAGTATGTGAAATGTTAATTTATTGCTTATCTGTATATTAATGTGAAACTGAAATAAAATATTGTTTAAACTAGAATGTAACAGCTTGGAGATTATTGTTATTATTTATTGGTGCTCATGGTCATAAACTTATACACAATGGCTAATCGTGGCCGTGACAGTTTTATGGAAGAAGCCGAAGTACTCCGGAAGAACCGCCGAGCACCGAGAAGCAACTGTCAGCTCCTCAACAGTCTAAATCTGTTCAAGCTATCACAGGGTTGTTATTTTAAGTTTATTCTAAATTTTTAAAATAAGTAAACAATTCGAGTTATTTAGAATGAATGAAAGAAAGGAACTTTTTAATAATCAGTGTGAGTAAACTGGGTAAGCTCATTAATTTAATTAAGTTCGTATTCGGAAAGTGTTCTTTGTTCAGTCGCTGTCATGCAGGGACTGTGTAAACAATGCATTCCAAATTAGAACTTATTGAAAAGTCAGTTCATGTCACTGCAAGTCATCAAAGCCGTCTTTTGTAAATTAGCACCTTTGCCCAAATCAAGTCTTTGATAGGTGATGCGCGCGTCTATATAAGACCCCTCGAGTTTACCTCAGGACAGACTCGCTAGGATGGAATAATCGTTAGTTCACGCGGTGTAGTAAAGAGTTAATGTATTTGTGTGGTTCCGGTAAGCCGTCATTTGGACGACAGGATTCCCGATCTGATGATTTGCATCGAAGGGAGACGCCGAAGAAGAATCGATGAGTATATGTAGTATTTAGTTTATAGTATTTAGTTGTGATAACACGTCGTAGTTACATAGTTATTAGTTAACAGTTTTAAGTGTATTAGTGAATCTGTGTTATTAGATGATCAGTTGTTATTATTGCGAGTTAGAAGCACTATTAGCAGGAATTGTAGGTGATAAGATATTCTAAAGGGTGAAATTTAGTATTAAAGGTAATTCCCCATAATGTGGTAGGCGCAACAGGATAAATGCGCGCATGAGCGGTTGAGTGAAAGATCTCGTGATTTCTTACCAGTTGTCGCAGCTTCGACCTTTCTCTACGAATATAAATTTGGGAAACAATTTAATTTTAGATGATATTTTAGTACTTGTTCGGTGGGATTCAGTGACTAGTCACAAAACTCATTTCAGTAGTGTTGAGATTATTTATTTAGGATTTGTTGGCTATTTGTAAATAAGAGTATAGAAGATTATATATAAAAATTGTTGGTTTGTTAATAGTCTTTATCTCATTAATGAAGAAGCCCTGAGTACCCTAGGAATTAATGGAACCTCAGCCCCGCCAAGAAATTAGCCCATGCTAGTTCATTACCGTTGAAAGCAATTGACTAAAGCGCGGCGCTACTCTGTGGTTTGTGAATAAGCAATTGCGATTTACAAAAGTGAGCTAGTGAAAATCCCCTGTCCCCGGTAAAAGAGTATCTTAGGTCCCCGGCAAGGTTGATCAACCCCAGCCTTGGCCCTCCGTTGACAAGCGCCCTCTGGCAAATAAATATTCACTCTCTCCGAGACGTTGCCACGGCGGCGTTCCAGGGGACGGTAATTTCTATTTATCAGAAAGTGCTAACACCTGTGTAGACACCTGAGTGAGTGATTCCCCAGTGGAAGTAACGCGTGGTTCCACTTTGCAGGCGGACCGTTTTGGTCATATTTGGTGGAGAATCCGAATTAGTTCATCTATTTAGCTTGAACTTTTCCCAGTACTCTCACTAGACTGACAATGGGTTCCACAGAAGCTTTCCGAGAGATGTTTGATTACATTCGTGAAATTAAGGAGAAAGTCATTCAGCAAAATGCAATTCGAGCTGCCCAGATCTCACGTAACTCTGACCCACGTAAACACTGGAATGACTGTGGCCAGCGCCAACTACACACTGAAAGAGATTTCTCAAGACGTCGGGAGTATCGCCCGTTTATAGGTAAGAGGCGACAATTTCCCTTGTGCCATAGATGTGGAAGACATTACCATAACTCATCAACTTGTCCCGCTAGGAATTATAGATGTAACACGTGTAAGCGCATTGGCCATGTCAGTTCAACATGCAGATTTAATGCGATACCTGTACTAAGCACCTCAGTTAGTACGGAAATGGATGGAAATAAAGTCGACGTTAGGTTGGAAAATCTATATACTAGAATTCCTGCACTGGTTGATACGGGAACCAGTCGCTCCTGTATATCAAAAGAAATCTTAGAGTCCGTTCGCTTGTGGGGCAAAATTGAAATTCTTCCTCCTAGTATTAAACTCATAGCGGGTGTAGACGGCAATTTACTGAAGGTTTTAGGAGAAACAAATTTACATTTATCCCTGGGTAGGCTAGATATGACTCAAACCTTTTTAATTTTGGAAAAAATGCCAGCAAATATTATTTTAGGTATGGACTTTTTAACTGAAAACAAGGCTAATATTGACCTAGGTCAGAGAACTCTTATACTGCAGAATGGTATGACACACGCTCCAATAAACAATATCGAAGAACAACCTAATTGTGCAAATAATGTAACAGTGCTAGAGGACGTAACTTTGGAACCCCGAAGTGAGACTATTATACCGGTACGTGTGGGTTTTGATAGAATTACTTCACGTGTAGGTATTATCGAACCGGATTCAAATTTAGTTAGTCACAAGAACATTTTGGCTGCACGTACGCTTGTAGAAGTGGTTAACAATAGGGCTGTTTCTAAAGTTCTTAACCCCACCAATTCCTATGTTAGGCTCACATCTTCACAGGTTATCGGTTGTTTTTACCCCATCCGTCTTGATGATATTCTGCATTCCGTTGAAAAAAACGATGTTAGTGCCAAAGCGACGGTGAATTACATTGGTCATGATGGTTCCAACAATTATGACAATTACTTTGCCGAAGCCGAGTCGCTTGGCATCGATTTATCCCACTCTGATTTGTCAAGTCTTCAGAAACAGGAACTTTTGGTGCTAATAGGTCAGAATAGGGATTGCTTCGCTAAGGATTTGTCCGAACTTGGAATGTCTCGCATATATAGCCATAAAATCGATACAGGTGATGCGGCCCCAGTGAGACGTCGGTTTTATAGGGCTTCACCAGCAATGAAGGAAGAGATTAGCAGACAAATTGACGAACTTGAAGAACATGGCATTATTGAGCCTTCAGTCTCGGAATGGATGTCCCCTGTTGTTATGGTTAGGAAAAAGGACAATTCGTTTAGGTTCACTGTAGATTACAGGCAACTGAATGCCTTGACAAAGCCCATTTCATTTCCTTTGCCCAGGTTGGAGGACGTTTTCGACACTCTTGGAAAATCAAGGTCTACGATATTCTCTTGTCTTGATATGTTCTCAGGATATTTCCAAATTGATTTAGACCAGGATTCGAGACACAAAACCGCTTTTGTCACCCACAGGGGAGTTCATCAATTTAAAAGACTTCCCATGGGCTTGATGAATAGCGCTTCAAGTTTCCAGTTGGTCATGGCTGAAGTCCTTCGAGATTTACAATGACACTCATGTTTGTGTTACGTAGACGACCTCCTTGTGTTTTCTAGGTCTTTTGAGGAACACCTCCAGCACTTGTCACAATTGTTTGAGGCCTTGCGTAGAGCAAATCTAAAGTTGAAGCCTTCTAAGTGTGATTTCGCTGCAAAGGAAATACGCTATTTGGGGCACGTTCTTTCTAAAGATGGTATTTCTGTTGATACTTCGAAAACGGACGCTGTGTCCTCGTTCCCCCGTCCAAAAAACCTCAAAGATGTTCGTGCTTTCCTTGGTCTCTGTAACTATTATCGACGTTTCGTGTTCAATTTTTCGAAAAAAGCAGCACCTCTCAATAATCTTCTCAAAAAGAATGTACCATTTCAGTGGGATGCAGAATGTGAGAAGTCCTTTAACACCATGAAAGAGGCCCTGACAAAACCTCCAATTTTGGCTTTCCCAGATTTTGATAAAGAATTTTTTCTATATACAGACGCGTCAGGATATTCAATAGGTTATATCTTAGGTCAGTTGGATGAAAATGGTAAGGAAGTGGTTGTCTCATATGGAGGCAGGTCTCTTTCTGAAGCAGAACAAAAATTTGGTATTTCAGAACGCGAATGTCTCGCAATAGTTGAAGGTATTAAACACTATCATGTTTATTTAGCGAATGGTAAGTTTACCGTAATCACCGATCATGTTGCTAATTCATATTTACGACACCTTAAACAATGTAGCGGCAGATTAGGCCGCTGGTCGCTAAAATTACAAGGGTATAATTTTGAAATCGTCCATAAAGCAGGTAGAAAGCATTTGAACGCGGATGCGCTATCGCGACGTGAATATCCACAAATTACAAAACCGGCAATAAACGATACTGCCCAGGCCACCGTGATAGCCACAAACAACGTTAAAGAACACGCGGCGTCTCAAACACAAACCGAAGAGGTAATACAACAGTGTGACCCAATAGATTCTATTACGCGCGTCGCAGCCGTCTCCGAGGCTGACATTAAAAATAAACAAAGATCGGATCCGGACGTAAATGTTTTTATCGAATATTTAGAAGACAGAATATTACCCGAAGACGATAAAGACGCTAGAAGAGTCATTTTGGAAGCAAATGACTACATTTTGGAAGATGGAATCCTGTATCATCTCTACTACCCAAAAGGTAAGGGCCATAGAATAGACCGTTTAATTAAACAGCTCGTGGTGCCACTCAGTTTGAGGAATGATGTGCTATTGTCATATCATGACTCACTGCTGGGTGGACACCAAGGTATTGATAGAACTTATCAGTCCATTCGATTCAAGTATTTTTGGCAACACTTATTTTCTGACATTCAATATTATGTAAAATCATGTCTCCAGTGTCAGAAAAACAAGGATGCGACCCACCACCATCCAGCGCCTCTAAAACCGTTACCTGTCGAAGCGCCATTTAGCCGTCTCCATATTGACATTTTAGGACCCCTCAAGACCTCTCCGAATGGATATAAATATATTTTGTTAATTGTTGATGCTTTCACAAAATGGCCCGAGGCATTCCCTTTAAGAACAATGGAAGCATCAGAAATAGCTAAAATTCTATATTCAGAAATTATTTGTAGGTACGGGGCCCCCAAAACACTATTGTCAGACAGAGGACAAAATTTCATGTCAAAACTTATCAAAGAACTTTGTAAACTTTTTCAGATTACGAAACTGGAGACAAGCAGTTACCATCCACAGACAAATGCCGCGTGTGAAAGGATGAACTCGACAATAACAAAAACACTCCGAATGTATTGCGATGCGAAACAAGAAAATTGGCCGGATCTTTTACCAAGTGTGCTGTTCGCGTATAGGGCAACACCATGCACTGAGTCAACGCAGATGAGTCCTTTTCGTGTTTTATTCGGTCAAGATTGCCAGTTACCGATAGATACGGAGCTTATTCCAACTAACAACATCGGAACCGAAGCGTATAAACATCTAGACGCCATACAGAAAGACTTCGAAGTCACCAGAGAAATAGTAAAACAAAATATTAAAGACGCCCAGCTTAAGTATAAACAACAGCATGACAAAAAGGCAAAGCCCCCAAGATTCTCGACAGGTGACAAAGTATGGTTATATAACAACAAAACCCCTGTTGGGCTTTCACGGAAGCTGTGCCAACGTTGGACAGGACCATACTATATCACGCACGACAGCAATCCAACATACACTGTCCGCAGATGTTCGGACGATATTCAACTCAAGTCACCAGTACACGCGAACCGTCTCAAGCCGTTCACCAACCCTAAGGATCGTCCGACCACTACACTCGAAGAGCAAACGGCTCAGAAAACAGGAGCTCCAGATACAGAACTCGATATCGCGTCGAATCCTCGCCCGGAAGATAAAAACCAGACTCCCGCAGACGAAGACACCGAGAAAAACGAAGAAGACACCTATTTTGTAGATAGGATCCTAGCGTGCAAGAAACTTCACGGTCGGAAACATTATAAAATTAAGTGGCAGGGATCTAAAGAAACTACATGGGAACCGAGAGAAAATGTACCGGAAGAGTTAATCCAAGAATTCCACATTTCAAAGACCGCAAAAGGAAAAAGAAGAAAAAGAAAACTGAAAACAAGCGTCAACACAATATCAGATTCCATCAGCATCCCAGACTTAGACGAGTGGGAGATATTGTGAGTACAAAACTAAGTATTCAAAGCATTTGTTAACTTATTAAAAAAATAAATACATAAATAAAATAAAATAATATAAGTCCCGTTATTTAATTCGTCATATAATACATATGTAATTTACGGTTAGTATGAGTTTCTTGGTGGGTACCGCTTGACGGATACGCCACCACTTTGTTGGGTGAAGCGTTGTTTTTTTTTTCCCGATTTAATGTTGTCTCGTTATTATTACCCCGTAAAACTCGCGTTCTCTCGTGTACTCCACGTATTCCGCTTACGCGCTCCACGGCACAATCGATGCTGTGTAAAGAGGTTAAAACAGAAAAAAAGCATTTGCCAGTTGAAGGGTAACTGTCTGTCTTAAAAAGTAATACAAGTTTCATTGGGTATTAAAGTTACAGGTGTTTAAAGGGCAAAATGAAAATTCAATAAGGATAGTTATTAAAATTATGATAATACTTTAGAGGGGCCACCCGCAAGACGGACCCCTACCTTAAAATAATAATAATAATAATAATAATAATAATAATAATAATAATAATAATAATAATAATAATAAAAATAATAATAATAATAATAATAATAATAACATTGTGTGATCTGAATGCAATCTTGCCACTTGCATTCAAATTGCGCAAAATATCCAACGGAGATCTGTGGCAAGGCTCTCCGCTTGGATATAAAGACTGGTTGATTAGTTCCTGATTGGTTATTTGTGATGTTTTTCAAAGTAGCTCTTTATTTATTTTTTTTTTTCAAGTTGCTCCTTGTTTAATGAAATGTTTGTTCTCTTTTTTCTACAGGCTAACCAGAGCGCTGCGTCTAATTTGTTTCTTCTTCCAGGGCAACATTATAAAAGGTTTTTTTCAGAACGCGTAAACTCAATTTTTGTCTAGTTTATATTTTCAGGTTGCAAATGGAGATGGTAAAATGGCACTATACAGAGAACACAGACATCACAAACGAAGGACACACAACAGGAAACCAAATTATACACAACGACAAGCCTGAAGAGAAAGAGTAAACCCCAGGAATAACGCTACATCGAGATGAGGAAAAGAACTAGACCTAACAATAAATTAACAACAAACGGACATGAAGCACGCGGACAACAACTTTGGATCAGCACAGAAACTAAATTTGGAATTCATTCGGAAAAGGACTACGTGACATTCAACATTCATACTCAACGTCTAACGATTTTGGCGACACAATTCATTTTATATGCATCGGACAGTATCGAATTATCAACATCAACATAGTATCACAAACGCGCTCGGACACTTTCAACCTCAATATATTCAATTACAAGGAAGAGAAGATCACAGAAGAAGAAACAAATAGACACTCCATTCGTTTTCAAAATTATTGTATTTTATCTTTCATGCATTCATTTCATTTTATCATGTTTTACCTTTTTCAAGTTTGCCAAATGAGATATTCGTCGAAAAAGCGGAGCTTTTTAATTTAGAGGGAGGCATATATCACAGGGTTGTTATTTTAAGTTTATTCTAAATTTTTAAAATAAGTAAACAATTCGAGTTATTTAGAATGAATGAAAGAAAGGAACTTTTTAATAATCAGTGTGAGTAAACTGGGTAAGCTCATTAATTTAATTAAGTTCGTATTCGGAAAGTGTTCTTTGTTCAGTCGCTGTCATGCAGGGACTGTGTAAACAATGCATTCCAAATTAGAACTTATTGAAAAGTCAGTTCATGTCACTGCAAGTCATCAAAGCCGTCTTTTGTAAATTAGCACCTTTGCCCAAATCAAGTCTTTGATAGGTGATGCGCGCGTCTATATAAGACCCCTCGAGTTTACCTCAGGACAGACTCGCTAGGATGGAATAATCGTTAGTTCACGCGGTGTAGTAAAGAGTTAATGTATTTGTGTGGTTCCGGTAAGCCGTCATTTGGACGACAGGATTCCCGATCTGATGATTTGCATCGAAGGGAGACGCCGAAGAAGAATCGATGAGTATATGTAGTATTTAGTTTATAGTATTTAGTTGTGATAACACGTCGTAGTTACATAGTTATTAGTTAACAGTTTTAAGTGTATTAGTGAATCTGTGTTATTAGATGATCAGTTGTTATTATTGCGAGTTAGAAGCACTATTAGCTGGAATTGTAGGTGATAAGATATTCTAAAGGGTGAAATTTAGTATTAAAGGTAATTCCCCATAATGTGGTAGGCGCAACAGGATAAATGCGCGCATGAGCGGTTGAGTGAAAGATCTCGTGATTTCTTACCAGTTGTCGCAGCTTCGACCTTTCTCTACGAATATAAATTTGGGAAACAATTTAATTTTAGATGATATTTTAGTACTTGTTCGGTGGGATTCAGTGACTAGTCACAAAACTCATTTCAGTAGTGTTGAGATTATTTATTTAGGATTTGTTGGCTATTTGTAAATAAGAGTATAGAAGATTATATATAAAAATTGTTGGTTTGTTAATAGTCTTTATCTCATTAATGAAGAAGCCCTGAGTACCCTAGGAATTAATGGAACCTCAGCCCCGCCAAGAAATTAGCCCATGCTAGTTCATTACCGTTGAAAGCAATTGACTAAAGCGCGGCGCTACTCTGTGGTTTGTGAATAAGCAATTGCGATTTACAAAAGTGAGCTAGTGAAAATCCCCTGTCCCCGGTAAAAGAGTATCTTAGGTCCCCGGCAAGGTTGATCAACCCCAGCCTTGGCCCTCCGTTGACAAGCGCCCTCTGGCAAATAAATATTCACTCTCTCCGAGACGTTGCCACGGCGGCGTTCCAGGGGACGGTAATTTCTATTTATCAGAAAGTGCTAACACCTGTGTAGACACCTGAGTGAGTGATTCCCCAGTGGAAGTAACGCGTGGTTCCACTTTGCAGGCGGACCGTTTTGGTCATATTGACAGTTTTATGGAAGAAGCCGAAGTACTCCGGAAGAACCGCCGAGCACCGAGAAGCAACTGTCAGCTCCTCAACAGTCTAAATCTGTTCAAGCTGCGCTCAAGCAGGGTTTCAGCGGTTGAAGACATGTGCACCAACGACATGCAGTACGCCTTGGTACACGGCGTCATCGTGCCCCCACGTAGGCAAGGACACAACGCGGGTCGTCCCGCACGGGGATCGAACTCGGGACTTCTAGCATAGAAGTTCAACAGTCTACCACTGAGCCACCGCGCTCCCAGCTAGGAGATTAAGTGATGAGAGGATTATAAACTGTCTAACAAGTGAGGTGTCTGACTAATGTGGTGATAGCTTTGAAATTGGACTGTCCATTATTAATGAGATCAAAATATTACCAAGTCTATTTAAAAGGAGTAAAACCCCAATTTAAACAGACACGTTTAGTCTAACCCGGTTTCTTGTTTATGAAATCCCGAAAAATCTTTTACATCTCAAAAATAATGTACCCGGGAGTTTTTTTACAAGCAGCAAAGCGGGTACATGACGGACACCAGAGACTTTTGCAGTCCAAATTCGAAAACTTTCCCGTGGTGTCAAATTTTCCGAATTTGGACTGCTAAAATAGCCATTTCCTCGAATCCTTAGAGAAAATGCACATAACAAACTGAGCGACTACAACGGCTTCCTCGCGCTCTCACTGTGCCCGAGTGACTGGAACTCTGTTGATGGAATTCAAAGAATATTTTTTCAGGTTTCGTAGGTCTTAGGTCTTCCGCGTTAGCAAGCGGCAAAAGGCCAGGGGCGTCGCGAAGATGACCGATTGAGGGATTATAAACCTGATTTGTCCCCACTGTAATGGCACAAAAGCCGACTGACTAATATTCCAACTACATCATCAAGGCATGCCTTCGTCGAAGGCATGGCCTGTTGGTGTGGTTGGAATATTATATATAGTCAGTCGAGATTATAGTTAAAAAACTGGCGCATCAAATTGGCCATGCCCATGGGCGCCGAAAGCAATTCAGGGCGTGGGGGGGGGTCAGACCCCAGGAAAAGAGCATTTACTCGCAATGGCAGCCCCGCCATAACTTGCCAATGCATGCATGTCTTTGAAGGCCGAAGGTCCGAGGTGGGGACGTTTGAGAGGAGGTGCCCTCTCCTATCGGAAGGGGGCATCTAATCCCAAATTCCCCTCCCCCGTTGAATTTTGAAGGCTCCCAGAACGGATGTTGGGCGTATTTTAACTTTACTTCGAGAATAAATCATTGAAAAAATTAGTGACGAACCTGGAATGGGAATTGTATGCCCCCCCCCCCTTCCTGGTCCGAAGGCAGGGGGGGGGGGGCAGCTGCCCCAGCGCTTCCGGCGTCCCTGGTCATGCCAGGCACTCAGCAGTCCGAATTCGGTCCTACAGACTTCCATTTGTATGACCGACTCTGTGTGTGTGACTTAAGTCCATTAGTATCGAATCTAATATTTTAAGAAAGTACATGATCAGTAGTAGCAAGAGATAATTTATATCTCAGACTCCAATCCTGGCAAAACTGTTCTAACTGGAAATTTATTGGAGGGGTCGGGTATAACACCTCTGCGCCCTCATAGTCACGCTCCTGCAGAAAGTGTTCAGTTGTGCGCCAGCAAGTAGACAGTCTACAGCTGCATCATGATTTTGGCAACCGCAGTGTTATTTAATTTAAGACTTGTTAGCAGGGCCCAGGGGTATACATACCAGGACCAGGAAGTTTGAAAGAATATCTAGCAATCCAGCAACGCCCGATTAAATAAGAGAAAAACATCTTGAGGCCATCAAATTTGGATTCCACAAACTTCTACAAAAAATATGCGGCGGCACCAGTCACACATTCAGCTTACACTACGGCTTGTTACCCGTCTGTTAATTTTGCCTGTACGTCCCTAATTTCGCGATCATTCTAGAATATTGACAACTAGCGGGCCGACTCGTCCCAGGACAGGTAGCCCCGTGAGCGCGACGGAAAATTGCATTGTATTGCATATAAAGGGAGAGCATCAAAGCTTGAATTTCTAGCTGGGCAGAATGACTGATTCACAGCCTTCCCATTTATATTATAGATATGTTTGAGTATTTTTGCTTGTGCTGGTAAAACGATGCAGTATAACAAAATAATGGAAAGAGCAATGATGAGGTGGTGGTAAATGACACATGTTTGGAAAGGCTGGGGTAGCGCTTTCTAACAGAGTGCCCCCACCCCTAATAATTTTCCAATCATGACATTTCCATCTGGATTTGAGTCTAAAATGTCGTTTTCCCTTGTTAGTAATCATGCATTTTCGTTCAAGACTATATTTGATACACGGACCTACGTCACACACAGATTCGGGCAGTTAAAGGTTCGTCGTGGATAATTTTGGAGAAGGTACAAGTTAACCCTTTATTTAACATGAAAAGCAGATGACACTTGCAAAAAAAATTCCTGAATAACTAACTTTTTTATTTTTTGTCTCAAAAACATAGGTTATGACCCCTCATTGGAACGACCTCGACGAGCTCGTTCCAAATAGGTGTCATAACCTATGTTTTTGTGACCCCAAAAAAAATGAAAAAATTATTTGACGACTTTTGTGGATAGCGCTGGCCGGTTTTGTCCGTTATGTTGGGTAAAGGGTTAATTAAATAAGAAGTCGTGTAACGCCTGCTGTATGTATATTTAATTTATCCACAAATAAAATTCCAAGAAGGCTTCAATTTTTTAACTATATATAATCCTGTTCGACTAATATTCCAGCTACACCATCAAAGCATGCCTTCGGGGAAGGCATGTTTGGATGGTGTACTTAATCAGTCGGAACTTATAAGGCATCACGTTTAGGACAAATCAGGCTCACAACTCGCAACCCCCACAATCGAAACCTGATCTGAACCCAGTCATTTGAAATCCAAACGCTCCATGATGTTACAAGCACTGGAAACTTATAATACACCCTCAACATATTTCAATCCACAGTGTCCTGATTGCAACTTTAGAGTCAGTAATCGCTTGCGTGATTCGACCATTTATTATCACGGCTTTGATAAACATTGTAAAACAAGAACACATCATAGATCTCCTTTATGGCATGCCCAAATCTGTAATGCTTTTCTTGCCAGAATCTCCCTTAACATTCCATAGATTATACCGGTTTCTGTTATGTCCTGAGTCACACCAACACACCGAATACATCTAATCCACAAATATGTATACTGATGATTTCAACTCTTTTCTTTTTTTGTCGAGGAAAGCTTCAAATACGGCATCTCAACTTCCCTGAAGGATTGGTGGATGACCCCATCTCCTTCAAAATACTACAGGAGTTTTCTCCAATCCTTTTTGTAACCGTTATGGACAATAGCGAAGCTTCATTTAAGGCAGCGACTTTTTATATCGCGCCTTTATCCAACACAACGCCCAATTTAGGCCTTTTTCTTCATCTTTTAATTTCAACATATATATATACTCTCCCAAAAAAGAAAGTGTGCATGCTAAAAAATAACACTGAAAAAAGATATATATCATTTTCATTCATGGAAATTTTATTCAATCACAGATGAATCAATTTGTGATCAACACGAGAAATTTTATTACGCTACAACGAATGCTCTTGGTGCCATGGCGAGTCAAAGACACTAAGGGTCAAACACAAAAGTCACACACTCAATATCTCTACGCCTCATGGAAGCGAACAAGTTAGCATGGAAGTGTTGTGGGATGTTGTTCCATATTCTGATAAGCTGCCTTTGGAGTTCCACAAGCGTTGACGGTGCATGGGGAAGCCGGCGTAGCTGACGTTTCATTTCGTCCCATACGTGCTCAATGGGTGAGATATCGGGCGAATTTGCGGGTCAGGGAAGAACATCCACTTGTTGTTGCTGCAGATACTGTTGAACAACACGAGCTGCGTGGGGTCGGGCGTTGTCCTGCTGTAGAATGACGCCGGGGCCGTGACGTTGCAGAAATGGGACAACAACAGGTGTAAGCACTCATCACGATATCCGGCTGCATTGAGATTGCCATCAATAATGACCAGCTCAGTTCTGTTACGGGCAGTGATGCCACCCCACACCATGAGAGACCCTCCCCCATAACGGTTTCGCTCCACGACACATGGATCTGCCTAGCGTTCGTTTCGACGTCTGTACGCTCTCTGGCGGCCATCTGATGATGAAAGATGGAAAAGACATTCATCTGTGAATAAAACACGTCGCCAACAGTGTAAGGAATGCCTGAGATGTTGTCTACACCACTGCAGTCTAGCACGACGATGACGTAACGTCAAAATCGGACGAATTGCAGGTCTTCGAGGACGTAAGCCGTATTCTCTCAGGCGGTTGATTACTGTTTGAGGATGTATCCGTCTCAGGTTAGGGATGTTCCTGGCTGTCGTCGTTGCCGTTTGTTGCCGGTTCCGGAGATGGACGACACGGATATACCGCTCTTGTGCAGGGGTGGTAACTGGGGGTCTCCCGGAGCGGGGTCGGTCTCGAACGTCATCATGTTGTGCATGTCGATGGACTAGCCTGTCTACAGTGTTACGGTGGCAGTTCAAATGCTGGGCAACCTCTCTGTGTGTTCTGCCAGCTCTAATCATACCCAGGGCAAGGAAACGTTGATTCATTGTCAATCTTGGCATGCTAATGTGGAGTCGTTTTAACAGCAGCGCAAGTTTGAATGTGAACGATAGGAAGGCCTTACTTTAGTGTTTAAATACCCAAGGCTTCACACTGCTGCATGAATTTTCAGACTATCCACGTGCAAAACATGCCTTTTCACAAACGTGCACCACGTCATTTAACTTTAATGCAATTTTAACGGGGAAAGCTGTTTTTGTGTTCAATATAACTTATTCATGAACAGGTTAACACTCTTTACACCTACAAAATTATTTTTTTGGAGTTTGATCAATTTCTGCAATGCACACTTTCTTTTTGGGGCGAGTATAATTATTACCCTCTAAAATCAGTTGGGTTGAATATCAACCCAAATGAACTGAGCTGCGTGAATATGAACCCAGTTGGGTTCATTTTCACTCAACCCAATTGATTTGGGTTGATTTTCAACCCAACTAATATTAGAGTGTACACTTTCCTTCTCGAAATTTTGGAGACATATTCACCAACTAAAAATCTGGAGTTGACATGGGAAATTCTCAACGGATAAGACAGAACTTTCGGGTGACGTAATTCACGTCAACGTGACAAAAAATAAGGTTCGTCCAAATTCGATGAAATTTTAGGATGTTGTAGGGCTCAAAAAATAAAAATATACGTGTCTGCGTTTTTTTCATTTAAAAACATTTTAGCTTTTCTACGTTAGCTGGCGTTTTTTTTTCCTTACCCTTTGCGTCCAGTGACAGCCCTATTTCCCCCGTCCAAGGTACATAACAGACCAGTATAATACTATCACACACCACAAATGTTGAAGGGGTGCCTCGCCCCATTTATTTCCACAATACTGTATATTAGTTAACACCTGACGGATGGAAACCTCAAAATTAAATTTAATTGTATGAACTTGAAATCAAGGGACATAATTGTACTTGTAGTCCCAAAAACCGAGTTGAAAAAAAAATTGAAAATCAGATGTCCGGTACTAGAGATATGACGTAAACAACGTCGGAAATACCCCTTCCCTTCGGGTAACAGCCCCCCCCCCCCCCCAAAGTATTAGCATTAGCTCCGCGACAACGTCAAATCTTTTATCATTAGCAGATGATACTTCTGTGTACGCATCGGCTTTAAATGTTGAGCGTTTAACAGTGCTTACTAATATTGAACTCAAAAAAGTATTTGAGTAGTGTTCGGTCAACCAGTTAGTTTCAAATACAAACACAACAAAGTTTTTGCTGATGAATCCAATTCCCAATAACGGGACTTGGGAAAATTATACATTTGTATAAACAACTAGAGGGCTGATCTGTTTCATTATGGGAAGCTCCATCCACGCGACAAAATTTCCAGTTGCATTGCATATCAAGGGAGATAATCAAATTTCTAGCTGGACTAAATCAGACACTCATCATTCAAATAATAATTAAGAAAATCAATAGAGTAAGACTTCATGAGGAAGAATAGTCTTTCAAATTTGTTTGTATAAACACTGGTGAAAATCTATCTTACCAAGCTCTTACCACGCTCACAAATCTAAAATCTGCGATTAACCCTTTACCCAACGAATCGGCAACATCCACCCGCGTAATATGCAAATTCAGTAGCTGAAAAAAAATTTTTTTTTTTAAAAAATCAACAAAACCATATCATGTGACCCCTCTTTGGAACGAGCTCGCCGAGCTCGTTTCAATGAGGGGTCACATGATATGGTCTTGTTGGAATTGTTTTGAAAAATTAAAACAAATGATATTTAAAATAATAAATTTTGATATCGTCTGCGTTGGGTAAAGGGTTAAAAACTCTTCAAAATACAGAAACGTAACAAGAAAAATAATACAACCTTTGTTCGTAAAAAATAAGATTTCGAAAGTGAAAGATGACACCACTCGGACGGGGTGGTCAGATAACTTCCCCATGTTACCCACAGAATATGAAATAATCTGAGCGATGATTTTAATACCCCGAACAACCGAAATGATTTCAAAAGAAAACTAAAAATTAAACTTTTATCGTCATTCAAACATCAATATTTAAATACCAACAAATAGAACAAATTATAAAATGCACATAATATGATCATAAATCAAAACGTATACAGGAGCGTGGTGGCTCAGTGGTAGACTGTTGGACTTCTGTGCTAGAGGTCCAGAGTTCGATCCCGTCCGAGACGTTGTGTCGTTGGTCAAGGCACTATATCCCGGTTGCCTACATGGGGGCACGATGACGCCATGTACTAAGGCGTACTGCACGTCGATGGTGCACATTTCTTCAACCGCTGTAACCCTGCTTGAGCGGATCTTGAACAGAGTTAGAATGTTGAGGAGCTGACAGTTAATCGTCGATGCTTGGTGGTTCTCTCCAGGTACGCCGGCTTACTCCACCCTTAAAACTGTCACGGTCACGATTAGCCACTGTGCATCAGTATGTGACCTTAAACAATAATAACTAAATAAATAAATCAAAACGTTTACGATTTGTTGGAACATGTATACTTTCAAAAAGCAGAAGACCAGCTGTTATATAAATAGATACTAAAGTGAATCATACTTGGCTTAGTATTGAATCGTGATATAAATGGAGATGCTGGAACCTCTCCATTTCATTTCCAACATTTCCAGTGGCGTAGATACGGGGGGGGGGGGGGGGGGGGGGTGTGGAGAGGGAGGGGGCTGGCATAGTGAGAGTCAATGGCCTGGCTCAGAATTCGTTCAGTGGTTTTAAATGCAGTTCGGTCTTCAATTGTTACCAATCGTCGTTGGAATGGTGTTGTGGTTCTTTTAAGATGCAGACCTTCTAATCCGTGTGTTAACTTGTAACGTCTGTAGCAAAAGACAACTCGGACAAACAGCACCATTTTCTGATAATCAATACTTTTATTTAACACAAAGTCTTAAAAACGTCACCAAGTTCTACGTCAAAAATATCAAAATAGTCTCAAAGCATCAAAATATTTTTAACAATACTTTTTCACCAATTTTGAACTGACGGTAGCTTCTTGCGGGGCAGCCAAGACCTCCTGCCCAGTCAAAGATTATGAACAAGATAACGAGAGTAGTGTTGCAACTACTGCGACTTACCGTTCTGTGACCGACCGTATCTGTCATGGGGTTCTGCTGACAGTTATATACACAGTCAAGCCAGAAAATAAGCAAACTGTCATCTGCAAAATGAGGTCTCCATAGGGTGAATTTAGTGATGCTACCTTGCACAGCAAGGTAGCATCACTAAATTTACCCTCTGTGAACCTCAATCTGAATCAGGGTCTCAAAACTAAACAGAAGGAGGTACGCAGAGGATAAACTGTCCTACTGTATGCAATAGCATCATCAAATTCACTCTCTGGGGACCTCATTCTGCAAATGTCAGACTGCTTATTTTCAGGACTGTATACAGTGGAGCGGGACTGGACTTGAGTAGAATTGCGAATTAATGCTTATTAAACATCTCGAGATCTCGACTCCGTCAGTCAGTAAATCAAGTGACATGAGGCACCCATTACTAAAGAAGTGCTTCCACCAGTCCGTTCCCATACTCTAACAAGAATTGTCCCCCTAAAATTTTCGCCCTGCCCCCGAACAAAAATGGCCCAGTGCAACATTCACCCAACATAGTGCCTCAAAATGGTCTTCAATATAGGTGTACACATATAGCACACACGTTACAAAGCCTCAGATTGCCTCTTAGAGCACTAAATTTTGAAAGTTTTCTCGGGGGTATGGTAGTCCTAGCTACGATCTTCCGGTCGTTGCCCCCTCCTCCCGCTTTCCTACGCGCCTGCACATTTCAATTCTTAAAAAAAAGTTGGAAATTACGGTAGATGGGGATTTCATGAAATCGTATCCCTTTGAACCGAATATCGAAGATGGATTTTATCGAAATTAATCTTTATAGGAACCTATGGGCTTTTTGGACAAAACCAGACAAAATCAGACTCTTGATTTGTCATTGCGGGATTATGCAGAATGATGCACTCTATGGGAAATTGATTTGACACCTGATCAGACAGGTAGTGGCTCGTTAACTCACTCTATAATGTCTTGTAATCTTCGAATTGGACTTCAGTTTTCTCAAGCTATCCAAGAGACGAAGAACGTTGTTGTGTATGCAAACATCGACTGTGGGAAAGAGACCAACAAATTCAAGGAAGCGATACACGACTATTGAAAGATGAAAATGTACAACAAAGTGAAAACGGTATATACAAAAAACAAAATAGAGAAAAACAAACTGAAGAGACATCAGTTGGTGCGTTATTTCAAGAAGGTGTAAATGAACTGATTCAATCCAATAAAGTAAAAAAAAATCTGTGAAGAATATCAAAGAGATTAAGAGACATCGATGAACGTGAACTTTAGTAAATAAGTAGTAGGAGAGCGATGGATTGTGCCTTATTGGGGGATCTCATATGTGACGTCATAGTCACGTGACCTGGTGGCGCCATGTTTGTTTGTCATGGTAACCCGCGTGAGCGGCCATCTTGTGACGTCATCCCCATAGTGATACGTGGTGTTAGTGCGCATGCGCGTGCGCGTGTTGTTAGGGTGATACGTGTCTCCGTCGGCCATTTTGTATACTGGAGGCTGCCATCTTGGTTTCTATGGTAGCACGTGGTTCATATGTGACCTAAAACCTTCCTGTAGGACAGGGGTACGTTTGGAGAGTATGTTCGATTGAACAGGAGTAATTTCGCGATTCGTAGAATTACCCAAATAAACCCGACAGGTTTTACTATTTTAAATTCTTTCAGAATTCTCTGTTTCTGTCTATCTATGCCTTAGTTTTCGTCTACCTGATCATGTTCGTTTGTCCTGGTGTATACTCCAGTAGAGCAGAGGAGCCTATCAACTGGCACAGCTTTGCTTATTTTTACTATTTTTAGTTTTTCTGGTCTGTTCTTGTTAGTTCTGACCCTATTCCGAGTACTCTTGTTGTTTCATTTATCCAGATCACCCAATCACTTTACTTCCCTAACGCTAACTAACCAATCAGACTGCTTCATCCCCCGTAATCTCTATGCAGAGTTATCTCCCCTTATTACAACGAAGTCCTGTAGGATTCTCATCACCTCTATATCCAATGGCCACGTCCCATGGAAATCCATTTTTGTGAAACGTCTCTGGTTATGGAATCCTGTTTTAGTCGAATGAGGCCACGAGTGCTATGAGGAATTCCCTCAATGAGGTCTAATTTACTATCCCTCTTAATCTCATTTCGACTGAGGCCATGACGGCCATGGGAAATCCCTCAATGAGGCCTCATTTACTACCCCTCTTTGCCTCATTTCGGTATTTGAGGATACCTATGGCCTGATATTGTATTATTTGAGGGTACCTATCGAGGATACTTTCTGGAGAATCCCTTTTTTGTCGTACGAGGCCTTGAGGGCCATGAGAAATCCCTCAGTGAGGCCTCATTTACTATCCCTCTTAGCCTCATTTTCTTTTGAGGGCATGCGGGCGATGAAAAAAATCCGTTAATGAGGCCTCATTTACTATCCCTCTTAGCCTCATCTCGGTATTTAACAGGTATATCCCATGGAATCCCATTTTTGGGAAAAAATATCCTATAAAAGGGTCGTGCTCATAAGAAACTTGGCATTTTGTAATCTGACCTTCGAAGAGAGCGGACACAATGCAATCCAGTTGTGCACCAAAAAATTGGTCAAGAGATTCGAAAATCGATGAGTTGTCGGAACTATCTGAAGAAGAAGAAGAAGAAGAAGAAGAAAGTTACCAGCTATCAATGAGAGAAGGTGTTTTATCAAGAACCTAACCAGACAATGGGAAGAAGCTCCAACCCAAAAGAAGATGAAATGGTCAGCTCATGAGAGAAGAACTACAAAGACAAAAATGATGCCTTGAGAAATTGAATTGTATACTCGAATAAAAACGAATGAAATGTTATTTACTGTTGTTTGTTTTTTAGCTACTATTCCAACATAAGTACCCAGATGTAGCATGAAGTACCCGGATGTGAAGTTTCTACAACAAGTATCCTATAAAAGGTATCCCCCAATAATACAATGTCGGGTATTCTCGAATACCGAGATGAGGCTAAGAGGGATGGTAAATTAGACCTCATTGAGGGACTAAAAAGGGGTTCCATAGCCACAGGTGTTTTCAAAAAAAAAAGAAATGGGATATGGCTGTTAAATACCGAGATGAGGCTAAGAGGGATAGTAAATGAGGCCTCATTGGGGGATTTTGTCATGGCCCTCATGGCCTCAAAAGAAAATGAGGCTAAGAGGGATAGTAAATGATGCCTCATTGAGGGCTTTTCTCATAACGCTCATGGCCTCATACGACTACAAAAGGGGTTTGGAAGGCCATATGTTTTCCAAAAAATGAATACCATGGGATATACCTGTTAAATACCGAGATGAGGCTAAGGGGGTCATTGAGGGATTTTTTCATGGCTCTCATGCCCTCAAAAGAAAATGAGGCTAAGAGGGATAGTAAATGAGGCCTCATTGAGGGATTTCTCATGGCCCTCATGGCAAAAAAGGGATTCTCCAGAAAGTATCCTCGATAGGTATCCTCAAATAATACAATACCAGGCCATAGGTATCCTCAAATACCGAAATGAGGCTAAGAGGTGTAGTAAATGAGGCCTCACTGGGGGATTTCCCACGGCCCCCGTGGCCCCCATGGCCTCAATCGAAATGAGATTAAGAGGGATAGTAAATTAGACCTCACTGAGGGAATTTCTCATAGCCCTCATGGCCTTATACGACTAAAACAGGATTCCATAACCAGAGACGTTTCACAAAAATGGGCTATAGAGGTGATGAGAATCCTACAGGACTTCGTTGTAATAAGGGGAGATAACTCTGCATAGAGATTACGGGGGATGAAGAAGTCTGATTGGTTAGTTAGCGTCAGGAAAGGGAAGTGATTGGGTGATCAAAATGAATGAAGCAACAAGAGTACTCGGAATAGGGTCAGAACTAACAAGAACAGACCAGAAAAACTAAAAATAGTAATAATAAGCAAAGCTGTTCCAGTTGATAGGCTCTTCTACTCTACTGGAGTATACACCAGGACAAACGAACATGGTCAGGTAGACGAAAACTATTACACAGATAGATAGAAGCAGAAAATTTTGAAAAGAATTTGAAATAGTAAAATTTGTCGGGTTTATTTGGGTAATTCTTCGAATCGGGAAATTACTCCTGTTCAATCGAACATACCCTCCGAACATGCTCCTGTCATATATAAAGGTTTTAGGTCACATAGAAACCACGCGCTATCATAGAACCAAGATGGCAGCCTCCAGTATACAAAATGGCCGACGGAAACACGTATCACCCTAACAACACGCGCTGCGCATGCGCACTAACACCGCGTATCACTATGGGGATGACGTCACAAGATGGCCGCTCACGCGGGTTACCATGACAAACAAACATGGCGCCACCAGGTCACGTGACTATGGCGTCACATATGAGATCCCACATGAGATCCCCCCAGTAGGACACGATCCATCGCTCTCCTACTTCTCACATATGAGTAAAATTACATATCTTGTATTTTTACTCACATATGCAAATTTCGTCATGTGAAGATAAAAGTAACTGCATGCGTATGTAAAAACACTAGCGCCGAGAGGCGGTAGTAAGGAGAGGCAACTGCTGTTTCGGAAAAAGTGGAGATTGACCTATCGATACGTCTGAGCTGGAAGTCGTGGGAAGGCTTTTGCTACAGGCCGCCGACGTTGGTGGAGGTGGCAAGAGTACTTAGCTGTTTTACTGACCAGGTCCCATTGATATAAGAAAACCCCACTTGTTCCTGTTTGTTGGTTTTCCACTGGCCTTTTCTGCAACGTGGTGGTCACGATTAAATTTGGAGAAAAAATGCACCATACACACAGAAATACAGGTAATAAATTACCCAAATTGTAAGGAAATAATTGAGTAGATATTGTCAAGAAAATGCAAGAGAATGCTTCTCCTATCACTAATTTAAAAACAAAATTTGGAGTGAAGACCCACCCCACCCCCACCCCCACCCCCACTCCCTGCTTATCGCTACGCGCCTTCGACACTCACAGGGCCCGTAACGCCCGTTCTACACATTACCCCCCGGCCCCGTCCTCGCTTTCGACATCCATTTGTAAAAATGCATAGTGTGCAAATTTTGCGCCTGGTATGTAAAATTTACATCTAGTCAGTCTAAACATACATGTGAGTATTACGCTTGAATTTCGTCATGTGAACGCAAAGCCAAATTACACACGTGTAAATATCTTACTAAAGCAATACACCTGACACTAATGCGTTACATCATCTTCGAAAGTTTCTAGTACAACTCTGTCCAACCAATAAAAAGATCTTTTTGTCGCCCATGCTCTCCTCTCTCGGCAGAGACCGCAAACCAATGCAGTCGTCTATTTCTTCTGCGCAGTGCAGCAAGATAGTTCATGGCAAAAGTTGGTGGAAGTGAGGAATTTTCTGGGGAGACAAGCTGCTTTTATACCCAATGACCTCACAAATACACACTCTTTTCCTTCTCCATCTGAGCGCTTGGCAAATTTTATTTTTACACACATGTATATTTTTACATATAAGCAATTAAACTCGTGTATGTATGGACGTGACAACCGTTACTTCCTCGCAGTTCCTTATAAAATCGGATGATAACGAATGTCGAATAAGGAACTGGGAATAAATAACGGTCTTAATTCATACCCAAAGTCGAGTGCCCTTTTTGTCCTCAGACGTTTCCAGCGTCTTTGCATACCTAGTAGAAAGGATGGAGATGTTTTTATCAATGATTATTTTGCCTTCGAGTGAAAAGCTGCCTCTAGTCCACTAAAACGAGTTTTAATGTCGACTTAATTTTTAGTCTAATTACTTCCGCCTACTTTATGATGAAGTGATTTAAATACTTTTCTGCTTCATGGTGTAATTTAAAGAAAACACTTAATGAGATGTGACAAGGGAAAAAACAGAAATGGCTCAGTGCTTAAAGATCTCGGGACTATCTCCTAAAACCATCAGGACGCGATCAGGGCTACTGATACGACTGAAATTGGAAAATTTCCCTTGGGCGTGTAACATCCTTGAAGAAACATATATAAAGGGTTCCATCAAATTGTGAAGTCACACCTGTTGGAAGAAGTATCAGAAAAGCACCATTCTCATCTACACGATCAGATCGTCAACATTTGATTCGACCTTCTCTCGAAGCATCAGTCCGACATTCTTTGATTGAATCTCTTCCAGAAGACTCTCAGGTAGGAACCTACTCATGACTTCTTTATCAATCTCTATGTTTTTTGCAGCCCGTGAAAGGTTAGAAACCAGGGTCTAATATTTCGATAAAAACTTAAGCCTCGCTAAAGTCTATAAGTGGACTCAAGTCATGCATAGTTTTACTCAAGTCGGATATTTCGAAATCAAAACTCATGTCTTTACTCAGGATCAAATACAATGCCATCAAATACAATGCTAGCTGCAGCAGTACGGTGAATTTGTTTTGCATTTTTTCAGTGGCGGACTGGGCCAAGAAATGTTAGTGGGAGATACACCATTGTTGATCAGTCCACATAGATGACATTTCGATGGCATATTTATATCATCTTTGTCATTCGGAAAAAATGGTTGCATCTGGGGGGGGGGGGGGTGGTGGTGGGGGGGGGGGGGGGGGGCTTGGAACCATCGATCCGATCATAGTTCGACCCAATGGGAGAAAATTTGATTTTTCAAATCGACAGATCGCTGTATCTTAGCATCTGATTGATCAAATGCAAACTAGACTGACTGCCAGGATATCGAAATGTCTCCATGTGGAATGGCAGTCTACATCGCAAGCATTTCGGTATACCGACAGTCTATGCAATCAGATCCATTTCGTCTGTTGATCCCAATAAGGTTGGGGGGGGGGGGGTACTGGGAATTTTCTCGGCGGATCGTATGACCAGTCCGCTTCTGCATTTGTTCGGAGGTTCAGTAGTTATTTATTCCTGCAGCTCTACAGGGATCGGGAATATTTTTATTGATCTTCTTAAGCTGTTTATTGTGTATTATTCTGTTTGGTAATTAACTGATGGCTTTTCCTTCCCAAATGCATGCTTAGCTTTTGAGAGCGTTAAAAGTCAACTTAATCCAAGGAACTTTTTAGAGGATATTACTTGGTTAGCTTCATGTCGACAAAGATATCAGCACGAGGTAACTTCACAGAAGCCTGAGACTGAAGGTCGAAGGCTGATGTGAAGTTACCGAGGGCTGATATCTCGACTGATATGAAACTAACCAAGTAATAACTTTTTTTATTTATTAAACCAAATGAAATAATTACAAAATGTTACAGTTACAGTTTCTGAGAGTGTTATTGCTTCTCATTTCCTCTTCTCCTAGTTAACCCTTTACCTAACATGAAAAGAAGACGACACTTGCAAAAACAATTCTTGAACAACTAATTTTTTTCATTTTTTGTCTCAAAAACATAGGTTATGACCCCTCATTGGAACGAGCTCGTTCCAATGAGGGGTCATAACCTAAGTTTTTGAGACAAAAAATGAAAAAATAATGAAAATTAATTGGCGATTTTTGAGAATAAAGCTGGCCGGTTTTGGCTGTTACGTTTGGTAAAGTGTTAAGCTATCCCAGTGGGGAAGCAGCGACGCTCGGATGGCTGACCTATATTCCCTTCTCTTACTTCGACGAATCACCACTCACGAGTCACGACTCTGAATCTTGGTTTGCGTTGAATTTTGTGTTTAACTCTCTTCTATTTTCTCTTCATCCACCTCATCGTTACTTATTGCCATCATCAACTCCTCGACATACAAAAAATACTCCATTTTATCTAGTAACGCCAAGTTTACCGATTGACTGCTTTCGGCGAATAACGGTGAATGATTTTGCTGTAAAAAAACGGCTGCGCCTAGAAACGGATCAATAGAGACAACTCGAACTTGGTTCATATTGGCCGGGATCGGTGTCGTATCAGCCGAGTTTGAAGAAGTCAAATAAGCCGAGCTTGATAATGGGCAATTATGGGAAATAAAGTCATATCTAATAAATTATGACTTTTATTGGAACAAAATCATGGGCGATAGTAGAAACTTGAACTCAGCTGAGTTGGAAGGTTGAACTAAAATCAAGAATCTTGAGTCACTATTTGAACATTATTTTCGAAATAGGGCTCTTGAAAAAGGAACTTGGCACGCGATGATTCAAATCGTCGCTAAATTTTTGTCGAAAAATTTATTTTCACGACTCCTCAGTCGTATTAAAAGATGTTTTTCACCTTTTAACTTTGTGAAGATTTTGAGACATGAATGTCGGAAAGGCGAAACCCTGGACTATGACAGATAACCGACAATTAATTTTATCATTTTTGGCGTGCATGTGTGGACCATTCAAGAGGGAGCGCGGCGGTTCAGTGTTTACGGTATTGAACTTTAAACCGAAAGGTCCACGGTTCGACCCCCGCCAGTGGTAACTGAGATGTGTCCTTGGCCAGGGCACTTAATCCCGATTGCCCACGTAGGGGGCGGGGCGCAGTGTACTAAGGCGTACTGCACGTCGATGGTGCACATGTCTTCAGTCAATGCTAATCCTGCTTTGCGGAGTTGGAACATTGGGAGTCTGACAGTTGCTTACCGTTGTCCTGTGGTTCTCTACGGGTCCACCTGCTTTTACCACACGCAAGACTCTCCGACACGAAGTGACCCTGGCTGTCGAAAGGGTCGTTAAACAGCAATAAATAAATAAATAAATAAATAAATAAATAAATAAATAAATAAATAAATAAATAAATAAATAAATGGACCATTCAAGAGAATTAGAAAGTGGCAAAGCGCCGCAAATTTCTGTCCGAAATTTTGAGACATCGACCTCACATTTTCAAAATGAGAACACCCCTCTCTTCCAATTGAACAATTCGTGAAAAAGGTGTCCAAAAGGAGCAATGTACTTTAGTTAACTTGACAATTTGTAACTATTTCTATCGCGTCCAGTTCCACGTGAGAGCCCCGGGAAGTGGAGCAGTGCTTGTTTTTTGCGGTCTACAAGTTCTCCTTTACCGATGAAACAGGACCTCGAACTAACGTCTGGGGTAGTTGTCCTCTAATGTGGGCAGAATAGGAATGAACAATGGATTAAACTTGACTTCATACGCGGTCATGATATAGCAAAAGATTCTAAAATGACCTTAAACATAAATAAATAAATAAATAAATAAATAAATAAATAAATAAATAAATAAATAAATAAATAAATACCTCGTTGAGTACTGTCATTATAAAAGCGGACAAAGAATTTCGACCGGGTCGCGACTGCGATCTGGTCGAGATTGTAGGTCCATTGTCTTGCCCACAACAGTGTAGAATCTAACTCGTAGATTAACAAACTCGATGGCATTTCATCTCGGATGCTGTTTTTATTTTACTTTGCATCGATCTCGATTTTATTTTGAAAGCTAGATTCGCTGGTTTGTATATCTCGTTATTCAGATAGAAACCGCTTTTGCAATCGCGGTACTGTGAATAGAAAACCAATCCGACAGGACTTCAGCTTTCCGACGAATATCACGCTGGGCGGCTCCCCCACCCCCTTCACAGATATTACGCCACTGACCAACTGAATGTTGAACACGAAAGTATTAGAAAGTACTAAGGTAAAATCAAGACATGATGAGAATCTCTTACAGACAAATTATAGTCCTAACTTCTACCCCCCCCCCCTTACCCCCAATCCAATGTCAGTAACCCCATGTGTAAAGTTTTAAGATTAGTTTATTGTACGAGAACTGGCGAGCAAGCTGTACAACTTATACTAATATTAATGCCTCTCCTTGGCACAGTGTGTGGTATGGCCCTGGAGGCGGCAACTTCGTGACGTTGCTCTTCACAAATAGTACGAAGTGATCTTTGACCTCAGTGCGTGGAGAATGTCTCTCTTCTTACATGTTGGATGGGAGGGGAGCAGACATTTTGCGTCTCCAGCCAATAAAAAGATACGTCCGATCAAGAATTCAACCATTATGACTTAAAACTTCCGACCATCCGTGGTTTAAGAGCTCAGAAAAAAATGATGAGCTTAACTCGTACTTCGATCCAAATATTCCGCCCAAGGACCCCTTACGGGCTTAAAAAACGACTGGAGTTAAGCCCACAATTCCACGGACTTCGCTTGAGCCCGTACCTCGGACAGCATGACAGTTCAAGGCTTCAACCATTATGAGTTAAAGCTTCCGACCATCCATAGTTTAAGAGCTCAGAAAAAATTATGAGATTCGATCCTTATATTATATTAATAAATAATAATAATAATAATAATAATAATAATAATAATAATAATAATAATAATAATAATAAAAATCATCATCATCATCATCATCATCATCATCATCATCAACAGGACCCTATTCACTCATAACTCTGAAATAACGGTACAAATCTTGAAAGCTCATAAATTTGGACGCAACTGAGCTCATAATTTTTCATCTCATAATTCCAGAATGTCCGTCCGCTGTGACAGTATCAACTCCAAAATTGTTACTGTCAGAGAGTGTTCGGACACATCGGAATTGGCTTCAGAGATCAGTACACTTATTCACAAGGCGACCACACTCTATTAGTGCAAAGTAGTGGGCGGCCATGAATGCACAAGAGGGCCCTTATAAAAGAGTACCATGGTACAACATGTTTGGCCCCCAAATTCATCGTGTTGACCTGAAAATATTATTTTATAATTAAATAAAACTTTCAGGTCCACAATCATGAGATAATTCCCGATACTGACTAAAATAGAGTAGATTTTTTTTTTGTTATATCCTTCGAGACATTTTATTGCACAATATTCAGCCCAATTCGATCCCAAATACGTACGTTTCAAAACAATAACAAAGATCAACTGACCGTTCCTTCAAGGTGACGCCATGCGCCGAAGCGCGTCGTCATTTAGGAACCTACAAAGGGATATTTCTCGATATCCATCGAGTCGATGGATATCGGGGCAGTATCTTTTAGATAATTTGCGATAATTCACAGGCTGGAGTATAATAAAAGTAAATATATAGAGGATATCTCTCGCTGTTTTACTGAATATGGGAATTATCTCATGAGTGTGGACCTGAAAGTTTTATTTTTTTGGCGAGAGCTTGCACGAGTGAAAAATAATACTTTCAGGTCCACACGAATGAGATAATTCCCGATATTCACTAAAATGGCGTAGATTTTCTTTTTATTATATGCTGCGTGACATTTTACTGCACAATATTCAGCCCAATTCGACTGCAAACAGTTTCAAGACAATAACAAAGATCTGCTGATCGTTCTATGAAGGCGACATCGTGTGTTGCCCCCAAATACCGTAATATTCCTGTGGCGCACAACCTATCAGTTGTCAGGGGGACTTCGGCGGCTCCTGACACACTGACAATTTGGTTTGAGCCCACGTCCCTTCTAATTACCTTTCCTATATCCGCCCACCTGCCCCGATTCCATATGTCGACGGGCGCAATTGGTGTCCCATGAGATAGCAATTTTGGACGTGAAAATGTAGAAACAATATTCTAACAGTAGTCGAAGATATTTTTGACATGGAGAAGTACTGATGTCGCATCCAGAAAAAGTTTCCGAAATTTGTGAGAAAGTCGCAGATGTCCGTCATGTACCCGGTTACCTGTTTTCATGTTCACCCCCCCCCCCCCCCCCATCCCCACCCCTACACCCACCCCCTCTCGTCGCTTCAAGACTCGGGCCATATGTCTGACATCATGAACTGGAGACTATCAAAGACTACGAGCCGCCTTACAGAAATGATCTTTAGATCCAAATTCCTCGCGGCGGTCTTGACCCTGAGAACGCCGGTCCTGACAACGCCTTCCTAGAACAGCAGCCCTATGCCTCGGCAGTTTTGATAATTTATATAGGAATTGAAATGAAATGTATGTCGCTTTAACGAAGAATGAATTTGGGATGGGTTAAGTTGTATGAAGTTGTATGAAGAGGTTGTGAGAAAGTCGCAGATGTCATACAAACTTACCCATCCAGCATTCATACTACGATAAAGCGACAGTTGATTCATTTCAATTGTTATAATTTAATTCAGTGTGTTTGCTTGTATTACAGTGTACACTTAATGGGCAGAGGTCTACGTCATTTATATCTTTGCAGTCATATCAACTATTGTGCAAACGACACAGCTGCACGCCCGTTTTATTATTTTTAACATTGGCTAACACACGCTGTCTCCAATATTGAAGAGAAAAAATTAATGTGAAAAAACCCACAAGGATACTAACTGACAGCCCGTCTGCAGCAATTACAATTTAATTGCAGCGTTGGACGAACCCATAACAAATGAGCGACACAAAGCAGAAACAATCATATGATAGGAATATTATTCGTCGAATTATGAAAAGTCACCATGAATAATCATATGGAAGCAAATCGGATATCGTTACAGAAAACTGAATTATAATTTGAGAAACAAAATTACCTTTTTTCTGTCAAAGTTGTCTTTTTTTCAGGCATGAATAAATTCCTTATCGCAGCACTGGCCTTTCTTGGTGTTGTTCCATTTTCTTTTACAGGTTAGTTTGAATTTTATTTTATCGTGCTGTCACTTAACCATAGCCACATTGTCTGTCGTATAATCTTGACCCTCGGGTATTTCTAATGGACGTCCGTACTAGGAAATATTATTAGCCGAGTAGCTCTATAGATGTGCAACAAGAGAGCCAACAGGGGACAGCCTCTTCTCTTTCCCCGATAATGTAGACGCGGCTGTATCTGTCCCGGCCTTTTTCTCCAGTAAGGTAGTTTTCTTCTTACCGTTCCATTAACCCTTTTACTTAAATAGTATTAGCTTGATGACACGTGTCAAAATATTTCTTGAATAACTAAAAAATGCATTCTTGGCCCAAAGACCCCTCATTGGAAAAGAAGTCGACCCTTTAACAAAGTCACAATTTCCGTTCTGCAAAAGTACCGTCCTGTTTTATATATCATTCACATGAAAGCCTCCGATTCGATTCAATAAATTAACTCAAGGAGAGAATTTATTGGATATCATATCCGAAAAACGCTGCGTTAGCCGATCACTCACGAAAAAATCCGGCACAGTACAAACTGCAATATCACTTTCCATATTCAGCTTTACTTGTTTTTGAACACAAGTGTTCTATTTATGGCGTATGCGTCCATATAAGTTAATTGGGATTATCGGATTATCATTGTCGACAAATATGGTGTGTTTTTTTTTGTTTTTTTTTTTGGGGGGGGGGGGGGGGCATAAGTGTGCCTTATTAAAAATAATACAAAGGTTATTGATCTAATAATGCAATTTTTTTTGCTAAAATATACAATAAATAGGTACTAGAGCCGGTAATCAGATTTAAACCACGAGTAGGATTAGGGTTTTAACCACGAGGCTCTGCTGAGTGGTTAAAACCTTTTTTCTATGAGCGGTTTAAATCTTTATGAGTGGTTTAAATCTGATTACCGGCTCTAGTACCTATTTGTTTTATTTATACCATGCTCTTAATAAATAACCGACTTTGTCACTTAAAATGAAGAAAAAACGATACTTTCTACCGCAAACACACGGGTTTGTTTTGTTTACATCTACGTCGGTGGGCAGTACATCCGGCTGCACGTGAATGCTTGATTGACAACTAGACGCATCGTCAGAATTGATTGAATTATCCTTGCTTTTTCAGTCAAATTATTATTAACAATTCTTAAATTTTTTTTTTTAAATATTTAATTGTAGGTATTTTAAACTCAATAAGTCATTGTACGTGGTAGATGGTACCGCAAACGTCGTATATTTGAATGAAATGTCGCGAAGTGTACTACTATATGTATAAATTTTTGCAACGGAATTCCCAGTGAAAACGTTTTAACGACAGTAGAAGCTTTACTTCGATAGTGGGGTTAAAAGCTAAAATTTAATATACGGGCTTTTCACAGGTAGTAACATAGGTATGGTATAAAAAGTAGTCCCATTCACAGGTCGCAAACTTGGTTGGTCTATTTCTTTTTGTTCAAATGCGTATGTATCTTCCATTAGTAGCTTATCTGCCTTTGTATTGATCCCATATAGACCCTGGCAGTAGTAAAGCAGAAATTAAAGAATACGTTTCGCAAGTACATGGTATGCACCACGTGCGAAAAGCAAAGTTTGGCAAAAAATGGTGCTCGTCATATAGTGGTTGAGATTTTGTTCCCAATAAAGATGAGGTACTCAGGTAAATGCTATGCTACCATTCCCCTTCAGTCTGTATTTCTTGAGTGCAACATGGCACCATTTGCAATGCTTTAGCTTGCTTGTACAGGTGGCACCTCGTAGCACTCAAGGAACGATTTGCATTTGTATTTGAAATTAGTTCATGGTTACCCCAATTCATTCGCTAGCTCTCACTTTCGCCCACTTCAGCATACAGATTTTAAAAGAAATTTGTAAATCTGCAACTAGTTTATGGATTACACCGTTTACCTAGTTCTGATCACACATAAAATCAATGGTTACCGTATTTGAAAATCACACTGATTTGGGAAGTCCGGGTGAAATGTAACATCGCTAGTAATTACCACCCACTGTAATACAACCAATACCAATAACTACAATACAATATCCCACATTTTTTCTTGTTCACCAGTTTCTTTTGCCCTTATCCTCCATTTTATATAACCTAGTGTTCTTTTCCAAAAAATACGAACTGCATGCAACTAATGTAATTACAGATAACATTGGGCGTAAACATTAGGTGTAAGTCGTTCTGTCAAGCCGCAAACTGCCATCACGTATAGATTGAGATGTTTGGGGCATATTTCTCTTCTAAATTCCCCGGACCTCATCAAGAGGTGAGGATACCCCTCTTTAGTTCCCTCGTTCAGATCTCCATCCTTCTCAAATGTCCACTAAATATCAACTTTCGGCTCCCAAGAGATTCATTGGCTTCCCACCCAATATAAATCCACGCCTATGCACCTTCTATAGGCCCTTTTGCCGGTGGTAAAGACCAAGGTGAGGTGGTCGCCCAGGACTAGAAAGAAAAAAACCTTTATCTCCAGCCCTTTAGTTTGCAAATTATAGGAAAACACCCCTGCTTAAAAGGATTGAATACGTTAAGAATGTTTTTTGTTGTTCCCATCGGGCTAGCGAGAGGAGTTTCGGTCCCGGGGGCGAATTCTGTTACAGTTCTCAGATAGTTTCTTACTGAAGTTGTCGAACATAGATCCCAAATCTAGAAGCGACCAATGGGAGCGAATGAGAGGGCTAATCAGTGACCTGACGGGTATCTGCAATTTTTCTAGTCTAAATTCGAAATACAAAAATGACATCTTGGGACATTATTTGTTTTGACTGCAAAACGCGTTCGCAAGAGGGGAGATTAGATCCTGGAATCGAACGTCAAGTAAACAAGCGTTTTAGTCCGGCAGCTAGGTACCGACGCCCCACCGCCTATGTCCCTCACCCACACTCATTTTTCGTGTACCAGGACATCTCTGGAGCAGATTTTCAGATGTTAGCCCAGCAATACGATTTTTCGCCTCTACCCAATATTCAGTTTCGCCACATTATGAGATATCCTAACTTAAATCATTGAACGTGGTCTTTACTTAATAGAATCATCTTACCGATATAAGAGTGCATGTGATGATGCCATTTTCGACACTTCACATCCAAAATGTAAATTTTGATTTCGTGTGCGTTGGGTAAAGGGTTTATGATTTTTCATAAACGTTGACAGGGAAAACCACACACGAAGCACAAGAAAACAAATTGTCATGGAAAAAAGATTTTGCCACAATGAATAGTCATTCAAGACAATGGGGACGTGACAACCCTTACTTATTCTCAGTTTCTTACAAACTTCAAAGTTAATATTTCGCTTGAACGTACATTTATTAATGCTAGCATCTCGATTTATGAAGACCACTTCACTTCATAGGCGCCCTTAGTTACATGTTGATTCTCTTACTAGTTTCTCCGTCCCTGAACCACAATGCAAAACCCATGCATGCTCGGTCATACTAGCATAGGCCTGTGACCCTGACCACCCGATGAGAATGACAGACGTGATAACTGTAACTTATTCACAGTTCCTTATACGACATTCATCATCGACCGATTTTGTCGGTTGATGACGACTGTCGAACAAGGAACCAAGAGCAAGTTACAGTTGTCCTGTCCACATGAAGATGTTCAAAACTATTTTTTTTTAATGGCCTGCTCGTTTTTCTATCCTATTATCGTATACTGGCTCGAAAGTAATTCTTTATTTGCGAATAATTCTAAAATCCCATCCCCGAAAAAGTAATAATCTTTTTATATGCAAGCTTTCCAGAAATTATAGTGCGCAGTGACGAACAAATGTTTGTTTATGCCTATTATCATGATGAATATAAAAGAGCATCTGTCCGGAAGTAATACGCATCATACCACGATTGGCGTACGTATTCGACGTTATTCGATACAATATAGATGAAGAGGAATGTGCTGAGACACCACGCGTGAAAGGCCGGTCAACGTGTAAGCACGTAAGAACGCATCTCATTTGTCGTTACGCATCTTATTGACGTTATAAAATGAAAGGAATGAGTAGTACTCCGGTGGCCAACCTGGTCAATTCCGCCAGAGGGAGGGCCGGGGGGGGGGGGGGGGGGAGGAGACATCATAGTCACGTAACATAGTTACGTCTTGTTTGGTTGTCATGGTGAGTGGCCATGTTGTGACGTCATCCCCATAGTGATATGTGGTGTCAGTGCGCACGCGCAGCGTGTATTGTTAGGGTGGCACGTGTTTCCGTCGTCCATTTTGTATACTGGAGACCGCCATCTTGGCTACAATGGTGGTACGTGATTGCTATGTGACCCGAAACTCAGTAATTGTACGTGGGGGGGGGGGGGGAGGGAGGGTCGTAGGATGCGTTTGATTAAATGTTAGTAAATCTAATTACCCAAATAGACCCGATAATCATCACAAATCACCAAAAAACACCGAAACGGACTTGGCGAAGCCCCATTTTGGGCATATAAGAGTAGTACGTGGTGCTATAGGGCATAAATAGGATGGGGGTGTGTTTGATTGTATAAGAATACTTTTACTGGTTTGAGTTTTTTTTTCCAAATCCTCAGATAGAATAACCACAAACAATCCAATAACTATTTTACTAGCTTAAATTCCTCGGAATCCCTTGGTTCCAACAAATCTGGTCTTTATTGGCTTATTCTCTTCATTCTGTGCCATATCATTCTATGTTGTGACTCTCCTGCCCCCCCCCCCCCCCCACCCTCGAAGTATTCTGACTTCCCTAGATGTGTTTGTGTGCTAGTGCACAATGTGTACATGTGATATGTAGCACATAGGCACATGTTGGATGTGCCGATATGTGCATGTGTGCTTGTGCACAATGTGTGCACATTACATGCAGCACATGGGCACATACGGTTATTTGAGGACACCTATATATTGGCGATGTACTATTTGAGGCTACTTTTTAAGGATACCTTTTGGAGATATCTTTTGAGGATACCTTCAGCAGGATATCTATCCGTCTGCTACATTCTCATGATTACACATGTAAAAGACCTGACCGTTAGTCAAAACAGGGCCAGGCATAGCTAGAAAGTATGAAATAGTGCTAGAAGTCACTTTACTGGTACAAAGACGTAAGGGTGGTAAAAGACTATAGTATTGGGTGACTACAATTGGGTTGGATCACACGACAGATGGTGGTGACTATGGACAAATCAGCAGTGATAGTTTAGGATCTATGAAAGTCTTGGGGTGGCACAGAAAGTCGTGTCAAACAGGTACAAGGAGCCATAACTATTTTCATATAGATATACTCAGATACGTATCTTGCAAAAGGTATCCTTAAAAGGTATCCTCTAATGATACATTACCATGTCATAAGTATCTGCAAACCACCCGTTTGTGCCTATGTACTAGTGCACAATGTATCGCATTTTGCTCTAGCACACAAGCAAATATCAGCGCATCGATATGCAGTATGCAGTATGCAGTAGCACGCACACAAGCATATATAGGCACACCAAGCACATGTCCATGTACTGCATGCACATTGTGACACATTGTGCACTAGTACACAAACACATTCCATCAACTACCTGCCCCACGTTCTGTAGAATCCTTTTTCTAGTATCCGACTATACTTCTAGAATCCCTTTTTCGTCGCATGGGTGGTGCCCACATTGTGCATAATCACGCATGCACATATTGGCACATCCAGCATGTGCCCATGTGCTGCATGCAATGTGTACACAGTGTGACACAATGTGCACTAACACATAAGCACCTCTCGGAACAATCAACATACAGATGCTTATATGTAAGGTTCCCCAACTTGCACTGAGTCTAGGCATTGGATAGACTGATACATGTTTAGATGAATGGGGTGATCTGATTCAGCCTATTAAAGATTTGGCAAAGGACAGATGTCGAGATAGAATCGGGGGTAGCTACTAAGCTTGTAGTGGAGCTACAAGTCAGTAATAGTGAGACACTCTAGCATGGGACAGAATAATGGTAGCTAATAGTAATATTACAATGCAGTAATGGTACAAAACCTCAAGGGTGATAGCAGACTATATATATATATGTGTTGGGTGAATACAATAGCATTGTATTGCAAGTCAGCAGTGGTGACCTCGGAGCTATGGAGGGCGTGGGGTGGTCTCGAAGCCAGGAGCTGAATTGGGTTAGGAGCCATAACTATCGTCAGATAGATATCTTACAAAAGGGTCCTCAAAAGGCATATTCGAAAGGTATCTTCCAAAAGTACATCACCACGACATACGGTATCCACAAATACCCGCATGTGCCTATGTGCTGCATGTATTGTGCGCAAATTGTGCACTAGCACATATGCACATCTAGGGAAATCAAAATACTTTATATGGCCCAGGGAAGTCATACCATAGACAGGATAGAAAGAAAGACCGGGATAGGAGGAAGCAATGGATTCTGAATGAACCCGAGCTAATAAAATAGTTATCGGGTTGTTTGTGGTAATTGTACGAAGTTTCTGAGGATTTGGAGAAACTCCTAACCAGTACAAGTACTATTGTACAAAAGAACATGTCCCATCTCATTTAGAGCCCTATAGCACTATGTGCTGCTCTTATATTCCCCAAAAATGGGGCTTCGTCAAGACCGTTTCGATAGTTTTTGGTGATGTGGGGTGTATTTTTGGATCTATTTTGGGAAATTAGATTTACTCCCATTTAATCAAACACACCTTCCAAAGATATTACCATCCTATTAGAGGGATTGGGGTAAAATAGCAACCATTTGCCACCATAGTAACCAAGATGGCGGCCTCGAGTATACAAAATGGGTGACGGATATACGTATCACCGTAGCAACACACGCTGCGCATGCATACTGACAACACGTATGACTATGGGGATGACGTCACAACGTGGTCGTTCACGTGATCTACCACGATAATCAAACAGGACGTAACTAGGTCACGTGATTATGACGTCACTTCCCCCTCCGACTCTCCCTCCGGCTGAATTGGCAATGTTGGCCCCTGACATACTACTGAAATGCTTTGACACAAAACATCGTCCAGTAAGAAAGTAAACAGACCGCCGAAAGTGAAATTTTGCTCTTAAAATATTCTTCATTCACATAATTCAAGTCTAGACCGTGATATAAATACAGAACACAACTCAAGTAGAGTACGGGAACACGGGAACAGGAATCAAAGACCTCTGTTGGAGTTTTTGCCTGTAAGTTCACGCGCGCCTTCGATGCACGTGAAATACAGGAAAAACTTCAACCAGGGCCGTTAATTCCTGTCCCCCCGTACTTTACCATCTTTTGTGTTCTCCTCCCAATGTGCAGAGAGTTTAGATCGATGTTACTGGATGTTTTTGGCTATTGGATGTTTTAATTGTTTTTTAGTAGATACCAGAATTATCTCATTCGTGACTGCTGTAAAATTTATATTTTTGCTTGCGACTTTCAGCCGCTCGTGAAAACGTATATTTTCCTGCAATCACTCGTTACTCGTTAGATAATTCAGGTTCCTACTCAAAAACAGCAAGTAACCCCTGTATATCTTATGACCGATGTTACTATGAGCTTGAAGGGGGTATATTATGTAATTATTCATAAACTTACATTGATGCATTTTTTAAAGGACATCAGTCACGGTTTATTTATATATAAGTAACGGTCCCATCCGTTCGGGGTGGGGGAGCAGCCCGCGCGACGGAACATTGCATTGCATTGCATTATCAAACCTTGAATTTCTAACTGGACGGAATCACAGACTTCTCGTTTATATAACAGATTAACGGCTATACCCACCAAGCTTAAAAATAGGATTAGGATATCCATTTAGTTAAATAACAGAGGTCTCAAGGTAAGTTAGCACGACACTGGTTCTTTTTGACGGGGTGTGACGCAAGATTTACTGTTTGGTTATCTACTCCACTCCACGGGGGCCTTTGTTGTGTGGCAGATCAAGAGAAAAGTGTGGGAACCGAAGCTCACAGCATCGACCTGTTGCACCTAAATCGACCGATTTACCTTAACAGTGATGTTTAGTCAAAGAGGTCCTGACCACCGTGAATGGAATGTCACCCCAGATTCTACCTCAGAGCGGGGGAAATACCCGCATTGCTTCACACGGCGTTCACAATGCTACCAGCTGCTGCGGGATGGACGGCCCCCAATGTGACACATCGAGAGAGAAATGCGAGAGCCGAGGCTCGCACCCTCGAACGCTAGCGCACAAAGTGACCACGAGACTAAGAGATGCGGACCAACCAGGCTTGTTGGTGAACGGCCCTTATAATTTGTACCTTGACCGCTATAGTTGTAATCCACTATCCACGCATTGTACATTGAAACATATTCTGATATTCTAATTTACAGAACCAATTCTGATATTCTAATTTACAGCACCACTAGATAAGGTAATAGACTTCAGCACCGATCTGGGCATCTTCCAGGATGTCCAGCTAATGGTAAAAGATGGCCGTGATGTAGGTTATTTCAATGGAGAAACTTCGAAAATTGACCTAACAGAATACAGTAACATGGGACAGCTCAAAGAAATAACTATCGAGATAACTTTTAAAGTAAGATAATACTTTGACTAGTACTGGAAGCTGGCGTAATGCATTTTGTGTACTGCAAATATCAAAACGAATGCACACAATCGGATGTGGGGCTCTGTGTGACCGAAAGAATCCCCACAGTCCTCTTCCAGTGTTTTCCAGTCAAAGCCAAAACCATATGAACCCCGCAGACTAACAAAATGCCTAAACACCCCATGGACCGATTGAAATAAAAGAAAAGCTTCTGAGAATAAAAAAAACATTTACTACGCAGGGTGTCTTTGGTAGACGATCAACTTACTCAAAAACAGAATTACATTACCAGCGATTGAAGGCAAGAGAACCATCGACACGTTGTATGCCTTAGTGCACAATGACGGCGTGCTCCCACAGTGGCAATCCAGATCAAGTGTATTGCTAAAGGACAAAACTCGGTTACCGTCCGTAGTCATCAAACTATAAACTATATACATTTCGGTTTAACCACTCAGTCATCGCGCCCCCGGTAAAAGGCATACTTTGGGTGCACGAAGCGTTCTGAATAAGTGTATCACAATTAGTTTTTCACAGGGGTGGCACCAGGAATTCCCCAACGTGGGGACTATGATCCCCGACTAGGGGGACTGAGAGTCCCGGACCCACCGTAGCTATAGACGCCCCCTACACACACACCGACCCCTCCCCGGCGCCACCCTTAGTTCGTAGGGATGTTGAACATTTCCAGCCCGTAACCAAATTGTGCCGTTTAAGTTTATTTTTTACCAACACAATGTCCAGTGTAACAAGATTATTCCCTTCATGGTTAAGATCACTGACAAGCAATACGTTTAAATTGTTCAATGATGATTTCCTTCTATTTATTTATTTTACTGGAGTTTAACGACACTTTCGACAGCCAGGGTCACCTCGAGTCGGACAGGTTTACGGGTGGGGAAGGCCGGAGTACCCGGAGAGAACCACCGAGGTACGGCGAGCAACTAGGTACTAACTCCATACAAGCATGGTTAGCATTGGTTGAAGACAAGTGCACCATCGACGTACAGTACCAGTACACGTCTTAGTACACAGCGCTACCGTGTCCCGCCGTATAATTTCCCTACTGTAACACATTACAGCAAACTCCTTTAAGCAAACTCATTATGCACTTTATTTTTGTTTTATTTTATATTTTTTTTACCAAATTTTGACGAGCGAGTGTACTTTAGTATTCGGCCAGTTAATGTATACATATATACACACAGGGAGAGTCTTTTTAACTCACCGTTTGATTTCCAGGAAATAAATAAAAACAAATAAATTCTTCCCTCCGCCCAATTTAAATAAAAATTCCAATGTCAATCTAGGTATTGATTTTTTATAACCTCATGTCTGGATATTTTAATAAAACTTTTACCAGTGAAGTCTCTTCTTATAATTTATTGTACTTTTTAGAAGTAGACTAAAAGAGTAATCCATCTTAATCTTCCCCAACAATTGTTGTTTTAACAATCAACATGTATCACTGATTGATGCTAAGAAAATAGTGGGAGCTGGGCCAAAAGCCAAAAGAATGGTTTTAGCGAGCCGAAGGCGCGCTGGGACGTTATGGGAGAAGCTCCTTTCGACCCTCGTTAACTGTATATTATAGTTTCGTTAATTTTGAGACAGCATCATCCGCATCATGTCCAGTCGGTGTAAAGGAGGAAGAGGATTGGAGTTGATGTTTCTAGTTGTTGTTCTTCAGGCCAGTATAGTCTGCCACTTTTGGTTTTGTAGTGAAGATAGGCCTTCATCAGCAAGTATAGTCTGCCTTGGGCTCTTTAGCTGGCGTGTATGGTTTCGGCGATTGACAATTGAAAGAAACAAAACGGACCTTAACAAGGTGCCACCCAATCTGAACATTCCTGGTTCAGGTAATAGACCTGCTATTATAATGGGTCGGGACATGTTGTGCTCTATAGAGGAGCGCTCTACAAAAAGGGGCCAAGAAATCGAGGCGCAGGACCAACGCTCGCCTCCCTAGGGGTGGATGCCCACCTCCAAGGATGGAGTGAAGGATGTGCTGAAGCCATAACGGTTATTGTGTTGCCATAGCGGTTATTGATATCCGTAGCGGTTATTGTTATCCATAGCGGTTATTGGGGAAAAAGGTAGAGTCTGAAAGATAGCACAAAAAAATTAGACTAGAGGTAGAGTACAGTGAAGAAGTGTGTGCATTTGTAAGGTCTTTTCTGGATGTATTTCTGCTGAGTGTGATTTTCAGGCAAGTATATTCTGCCACTTAAACGAGTGTTGGAGCTATCACTGGCAAGTATAGTCTGCCTCAAGCTCTTCTGTTGTTGTTGTTGTTCTGGCTGTTGTGACGTTGCTTTGTTGGCTGTCGGGGAGTCTCTCTTACCGCAGTGTCTGGTCTGGTGCGTTAGTGGTGCTAGGTTATATGTCTCTGCCGTGTTGTTGTTGTTGTTGTTGTTCTGGCTGTTGTGACGTTGCTTTGTTGGCTGTCGGGAAGTCTTTCTTACAGCGGTGCCTGGTCTGGTGTGTTTGTGGTGCTAGGTTCTATGTCTCTGCCGTGGCTGAAATAATTAAAAAGTATAGGATGATTAAAGTCCCCCCCCCCCCCCTCTCCTGTCTTCTGTTTCCGTGTCGCGTGGCTTGGCTGTGTGGCTGTTCTGTTGGATGTTTTCGTGGTTGATTATGTCTCGTGTCTTGTGTGTTTCTTCGGGCAAGTAGAGTCTGCCACTGGATAATTGTTGGAGCTATCATTGGCAAGTACAGTCTGCCTCAAGCTCTTCTGTTGGTGGATGATGGGTGGACCCGAGTGATTTTGGTTGGTCGGATGTCTGATTCGGTTTGTGAGTTTGTTTTCGTCGGGATGTCTGTGCTATGGCTCTAGGTTTTGCTGAAATTAGAAATGATGAGAGATTAGTGAGCCCCCCCCCCCCCCCCCCTTACCTGGTTGACTTCCCGTGGCCGTTTTGCATTTCTTACCAAGGTGGCTGAGCTTCCGAGGCGAGTTTGCAACGGGAGGGTAACAGGTCTAGCACACTAAACCACACCCGATGGGTGTTTCTTTCCTGTTGTACCCTTCGCTGGTAGAGGCCTCATTTAGGTTATTTTAGGTTTATTTGAAGGTGCCGAGGATCGCGAGCGTTTCATGTGGTCTGGGCTTCCGAGTCTGGGAGTGAGCTTTTGCAGCGGGAGGGTAATAGGTTTAGCACACTAAACCACACCCGAGGGTGTTTCTTTCCTGTTATACCCTTCGCTGGTAGCGACCTTATTTAGGTTAGTTTAAGTTTATTTGAAGGTGCCGGGGATCGCGAGCGTTTTATGTGGGCTGAGCTTCCGCGGCTGGGGATGAGATTGCAGCGGGAGGGCAACAGGTCTAGCACACTAGACCACACCCGAGGGTGTTTCTTTCCTGTTGTACCCTTCGCTGGTTGCGATCTTATTTAGTTTGATTTAGTTTAAGGGTATTCTGTTATAACCACGAATTAATACGACCACGAATGTAATAAACTGAGCTAGTGAACAGTCAACGCAATCACGAATGTAATATATGCAGCTGATTATGGCCCTGCGAACTTCGAAATTCTATTCGAAATAGTCCCCATGATTCCATTCGATTCGATTTCAATCGCGCCAATTCGAAAATTTTCGTCGAGATATTTTCAAAATCCAACAAAGTGTCTCCTGTTGAACTCTTCTTCTATCATCAGATCTTCTGTACATGAGACCTGATGTTAGAAGAAGAAGAATTCAAGTAGGTTCCGCATCCGAAATTACATTGCTTTCATTCTGAAAAATTTCGATTTTCGTTTGATTTACACGAGTCGCCGCTGCCTACAATATTGAGTGAAGACTGACAATATTCGCGGCTGTAAGAAGGTGCAATATTCACAACTTGATAAGTGGTGAGATTCCATTCGATTCGAAATCTGATGCCTGATTCGATTCGAGATTCGATTCTACCCGAAATCTTACATTCGCAGGGCCCTATAGCTGATATACTGAGGTTAAAGTTGTCAACGCCCATTGGTTGAGGAAAGAGATGCACAGGTGAGCATACCTGGCTCATAGTACCGATCGGAACAGTTGACCACACGCAACACACAAACACACCAGCTCCATTCTCCATAGGGCGACCCGGGGTTTTATTTCACAATAAACCTGAGTATTTAAACCCAAAAGAAAAGAAAAATCCATGATGATTCAATGTAGGGTACGGGAATGGGGATGGGAGAGGTTTGGTTAACCATTAACAACAATAGCGTTTGTTATAGGCGGCCGAAATTCTCCCCAAGAACGTTTATCATGCCGCAATCCGCGACTCTCTCAAGTTGTATGAAAACAAGAAGTTCAAAAAATGTATAGTTGACTTAAATAGTAGCTTTATTCGCAAAAAAAGAAATCTTCGCGGAATTTTACTACGATGCCCCACCAAAGCAGTGGTGGGTAAGAAGAAGCTATCCGGATATCAAAGGATTGCGGGGGAGATATGTTGAGTGAAACACGTACTGTTCCATCAGGCGAAGGGAGAAACAATTTTTATCAAAGCGAAAGGTTTGATTGTTCAACAGTTCCGTTCAACATTCTCAGCATTGAATGAAATCAGCGAGGGCGCGGTGGCTCAATAGGTAGTGGTGCAGGCTGCAAGCCAGTCTCGGTTCGAATCCCTCCTGCGGCAACTGCGTTGTGTCCTTGGGCAAGACACTTCACCCTCCAATGCCCAATGTGGGGCGCGGTGGCGTTATGAACTATAAGGCGTACTGCTTGTTTGGGGTTAGTATGTCGGGGAGCCTGACAGTTGCTCGCCGTTGCTCGGTGGTTCTCTCCGGGTACTCCGGCTTCCTCCACCCATAAAACTGTCCGACTTGAGGTGACCCTGGCTGTCGAAAGTGGCGTTAAATTGCAATAAAATAAATAAATAGAATGGAATCAGCATTGAACCATTTGAACGTATTGTTTGTCAGTGATCTTCACCACGAAGGGAATAATCTTGTTACACTGGACGTTGCTGGCCAGGCGTGTTAGCCACGAATGTAATAATCTCATTATATTTGACCTTGAGTTGAGCAGCTGGTGGTGAGGCTTTTTTCAACAGTTCCGTTGGGAAGTTATCTGGAAACTATTTGTTGGGATGGGGATTTCAGAATAATCTCGCAGATATTAACAGACGGAAATGCTTTAATGGGCCGCAATCTAATGCCACTTTTTATGTTGTGTGTTGGAACAAGGGCATTTTATAATTGGGAACTGGTACTGTACTTTATTTGGATTGCCAAGCATTCTATGTAACGTCGTAATCGCCGTGTAATACTGTAAGCGCAAAAGCGGACAGAGAACTTCTATTGCATTGCGAGTGGGTCGCGATCCGGTCGAAATTATTTCTCATTTTTCTGTCACAGCACTGTAGAATTTCAACTGTCGAAAAAAGCTAGAACATTGAATACGAAATGTTATTTGTGTTTGTTTTTCCTCATTCGGTCTTGATTTCGCGACATTTTCTGTAAAATCTCGACCCACTGGTGTATAAGTAGTCGCAACTCGATTGCAGGTCTGCAAATAACCCGCGCACGACCATTTAGGTTACGTGTGGGTTACGTCAATTGTAAAATACGCGAGCGAACTACAGGTTATGACAAAGTTCTTCAACATAAATTTATTAAATTACAAATCTCACATGTTTTCCCAGAACGACTTGACAATCTTTCGGATCTCGACACCAAGGTTGAGGATTCTTAACACACATGAATAAAATGGCAAGCAGTTTCCATCTTAAAATAATTTCCGCTAAAATAAATAGCAGCAACTGATGTGCGATCTCGCTTCAACGAGATCGAACATTAGTTGTTGAAATTTGTATAGGTGGATATTTCGTCAAAACGAAAAAGGTACAACTGGCACAGTCTAAAGAAAGTAGCATCCTACAGGTGCCAAATGAAACTTATTATAGGGAGAAACAGTTTCAATAAGGTTTTCGTGGGGAAAACCATTTGGGAAATGGTGGATCTGCCAAGTACAACATACGGTACGGAAGTGGTACCCCTAAACCAGACGGCCGTAAAGAGCTTGGAAATCCTTCAGAACGCTGTAGGCCGATGGATAACGGGGTCGGGTAATGCCACAACACTAGAAGCAATCAAGGGTGAGCTTGGGTGGATGAGGATCAAGGACAGGATAGACTTACTGAAACTCGGTTATCTTAATTATTTGTAAATCTCCCCAACAGCCGATGGTGTAAAGTAATGTTCCTGCGAATTTTCAACTCAAATATCAAGACAGGGTGGATGGTCCAAGTGAGGGAGCTAATAGAGAACTACTCTTTGGCGATCTCGGACTTAGACTTTGGGACAAACCAGGGTAAAAAAATCGTCAGAGAAAGGGTCATGGAGGATGGTAACCGTAATTGGCAAGAAGGGGTCAAATCAAAGAGGTCTTTGGGTGGCCTGCGTGATAAAGCGAAGCCAGGTTTTGAAGAGTACCTTGATGGCACCTTTGGGGGTCACTGTTATTCAAGCTGATGTCGCGGTCCCTGGAGGTGAGGGAAAAAATTGGGAAAAACAGTAAAAAGGAGTGCCAGATGTGTAATTTGGGCATGGTGGAGACCTCGGAACACTTTCTTCTAGAATGCCCAAACTACCAGTCTAAAAGAATAAGATTCACTGGGAGTATAATGGGGAAGTGGGATGGGAGAATGAAGGACATGTGGTTAGTGGGAGACTCAAAGGAGAGGGTTAATATGCTAATCGGAGAGATTGGGAAGAATGGGGCAAGGGATGTCATTAAGCAGTTCGTCTGCGAGTGTTGGGAGGAGAGAAGAAGCGTGGGAATAGGGAGGCAGTTGGGAGTACAGGGGTAACCAAGGCCTTCTCATCCGAGAACGCGACAAATCAGCGACCGGCCAAAGTGTTATTATTATTAGGTTACCGCCATGCTACGTAGCGTAATCTGCCAACGGTTTACGATATAAGCCCTTTTTCCGGGCCAGTAGTGGAGAAAAATCACTCTTGTGAGCACATTACCGTAAACTCTTTTGGAACCGTGGTTTTGTTAATTTTAGATTGTTCTGGAAATTGCATTCTGTTTCAGCATCAACAGTCTATTTTGTGTTTTAATCTTTTCAGTTCGCTTTTGAGCCACGAGTAGTCATCCGTCCTTACTTTTCATATGTTTGTATGTTTTTGAATCAATATTCCTTCTGAAAAATCTCCTTTGGAATGGTGTTATTGGCCAGTTGTTTTAACCCTTCCAATATCTTCTGAGGGATGTGCTCTCTATAAGAGTTTCCACTTACATTTGCTTTCTATTATAAAAAAACTACTTTTGTTTTGGTAGGGAGGAGCTACCCCCACCCCCATTCGGGGAAATCGGCCAGTGAAGATTTTGCAAACGCCATACAGATAGAAATAAAACTTCCGGAGACTTGATAAACGTGCACAATAGAAATAAACCGATTGGCATATAATCACTGTTGTATAGGAAAAGTAAATTACATTGCGATAGTTCTGTTTTATTCCGTATCAGAAACTTGCTTACAATCACTGGTCAACACATATAGGATATAGTCTCTGTTGTGTGTTATGTCGTACTTATTAAATTTGTGGGCTTGTGGAACTAATAAGGTATCAAAAACAGGTGTCAAATGTGACAAATCCCCATGACACCTGTTTTTGATACCCCCTTTTTAGGCGTGCATTTCGTTTTGACCCCAAAGACTCTAGAGACACTTTCCCATTTAAAAACAAAAATCTCCCATTGGGACTCTCTAGACCCCGCCCCTCCTCAGCCCCCCCCCCCACCCCCCGTCGGGGTTCATAGGCCCGTAGGTTGTTGATATCGGATATTGCTGGTTGATAATAGGTGTACGAGGTCCTGATTTTAATTGTGTTTCTGGTCACATATTTACGTGGATCTACCTCATGTTACCGGGTGAAGTGTCAACTAGAGGAAATAAATGAACCTGTTTCATAGTCTGTATCTCGGCGATTTTTATTCGTCAGTAGCCAATCGGTGCAGGTCCATTGGTCCAATAGTCAGTTCCTGTCAACATATTGGAAGGCTTCAAAGTTTTGAGCAGCTTGCGAGACATGCTCTAATTCGCCACTGTTCACCCCAAAGGCACCGGAAGCGAGGAGAATGACACCTTGACCCGAAATTATGGGGGGGGGGGGTGTGCGAGGGTGTGTGTGTCCTTTTTCGACAGAGGTGCAGTAGTGGAAAAGACTTCCTAAGAACTAGAACTGAATAAATCACTATTATTCATTTCTAACGTCTTCTGGCGTGTCATTGTCAATGGGAGAGGGGGGGGGGGGGGCGTAAGGTATAATGACAAAGGCTGGTCGGTAATTACCAAACAAAGAAGCTGTACATTCGACGAGTTGAGTTCTAAAGCTTTAGATATCCTGAACAAGGTGCCACCTGCAATGCTTTAGCACTGCAGATGGCTTGTTGCTATTGTCATATTACGATTTATGATACATTGTGTGCCTTTGGTTAAACCCCCTCCCCCGACGATCCGGTGCCCTTTGTTCACTTACACTGATATATACGATATACGACTATACTGGTAGTACAAATATTTCGTGCCATTTATCTGTATTTTAGGTATGAGAAGTGATCTAAGTCGAAGATAAATAACTTTAATTCAAACGGAAGTGTTTCATTGACCATGTGCTCTCATTGGCATAGTTTCAAAACTACTGGTAAATTGTCCGTTGAATTTAAAATTTATTTTCTACATTTCAAGAAAATAAATTCTATTGTCCAAGGAGTTGTGCCTCACTCTGAATTATTCTATTACCAGGTCAAATTATTAATTCCTTTAATTCCTATTGTAGAATTTGGTAGTGATATTTTTGTTCGAGTGAGTCAACAGACCAGGTTCGCCGCCAAGAGGGTTGAAGGTGTACGTGGCTCCCTCTTCTCTACAAGTATTGCAATCGGGATATTTTCGTCTGGATTGGAGTTTTAGATATTGACTCACTCTTGCAAGTAATACTGTACATTCTAACGAGACTAGATTCGATACTTAACTTACGTCACACAAACAGTTTACCCCACAAATGCACAGTTAGTGTACCCAATTCGGGAAGTTGGTGATCCAGCTTGACCAAGTTTTGAAGTACGGTGCGTGTTAATATAACAATAACATGAGTTTGGAGGGCGTTAAGGTTTACTAATACCACTTCCCATGGCGTTCTCTGGGCTATTGTTTTAATTTTTCGGGCGTTTCGAATAGCATATTTTTACTAAAATGCCGGGCCGCCGGGCGATCATGAAAAGCTTCGTTCATTATCGGCCCGCCGGCCCGGCAACTAACCGGAAGCTAGATCTACTACTCTGATTACGTCCCTTGAACTTCCGCCTGAGCATATTTGTTTTGAATAAATGGTTTAAATATTTACTCTACTTTATCGACACTATAGTCGTGTCACAGTTGGGGATCATGCTATATATTTGGATTATTAAGTATGCATTAATAATTTTTGATCTATCGATCTCTTATAACCCGTCAATCGTCTTCAATGCGGGTTTTATTCTCCCCCATTTTCGAGGCTCGTGTCAGCTTACAAGTCCCATTAACTGTATTAGTAAACAGATGACACATGCTTCAAAACTGTTAAAATGTCCCAATCTTGAGATTTGAACGAGGCTGATTTGAAAGCTCTTGATTGGGTCAACGTCCAAATATGTGGTAATAATAGTAATAACATGTTTTTATTGGGCTTCACAGTTTATTAACGACTTTCTGGAATGGTTAACAGAACTCGGGCCAATTAGCCGCCCTTGACAACGTCTCTGGCCTCTAATAGACCCCCTAGGCTGTTAATCATCCCAACCGGGCCGTTAATATAAACTGTAACGCCCTGAAAAATCATGTTATTGTTATATTAACGGCTAGAGAGGAATGAATAACATGACAAGAGTTTATTAATAAGCCAGAGGGCTGTTATTTAATCCTCAAGGACCGTTAATAAACCGGGACGCCCGAAAAAATTATGTTATTAATATTATTACCATGTTATTAATATTATTATCATGTTATTAATATTATAACGCCCGCCACTCGCTTCGGTTGCATGACTTTATCACCGAAGCATGTTCAGAGCATAAATGACTGATACAAAAGACTAATTTACTGTTGTTATATTTTGACAATCTATACTATTTGAGTCCAATTTAATTTCATTTTTTTTTAAACTTGGTATATTTCTTTATTCGTTGTGTGACAGCAAGCCTCTCTCATAGCCGTTGTTAACAAGTTGCCTCTATTCATTGTTTCCCTCCATTGTTTATTTGAGTTGTATTCGGTATGTTAATCAGACATCTGATTATGACGCGGTGACTTTAATCTTAAAATCCAGAAAACCTGTTGTGACATGACTCATTTATTGTAATAATAACTCTTTGGCCAGCCGCTGATTTGTCGCGGTCCTCATAAGAGAAGGCCATCATTCTCCCTGCACCCCACCCCCTCTTCCCCTCCTCTCCTCCCAGCATTCAGATATAAACTGCTTAATAGTGTCCCTCACTTCCTCTTTTTCAATTTCTTCAATAAGCATTCCTACCCTCTCCCTCGTGTCCCCCTTCAGCCATCTATCCTTTGTTTCTTCACCCCACTTCTGCATTATTCTTCCAGTAAATTTTATTCTATGAGGTATATACTGTGGACATTCCAAGAGAAAATGTTCCAGGGTCTCCACTACTCCAGAGTGGCAAATTTGGCATCCCTTTTCCCCATCTCTCCCAATTTTTCCCCGAAGCTCCAGTGATCTTGATCTCAGTTTGAACAGCAGTGACCCTCCAAAGGTGCCATCTAAGTACTTCTCAAAAGCTGGCTTTTCTTTATATTGTAACCCCTGCAGTGATCTTTTCACGCTAACCCCTGCTCGACAGTTTCGATTGCAATCTTCCATGACTCTCTCTTTGACAAACCTTTTGCCTTCTTTCATTCCTACTTCTATGTTTGTGACCTCTATAGAGTAATTATCCATTAGTTCCCTCACATGTTTTGACCACCCCGTTTCTATATTAGAATTCCAAATGGTATCGAGCATCAATTTGCACCACCGGTTGTCAGGCAGGTTTCTCAAGTAGTTAAAGTAACACAGTTTTCACAAATCTACCCTGTCCTTGATTTTCATCCACCCAAGCTCCCCCCTTACTGCTTCCAAAGCTGCAGCATTACTCGACCCTGTTATCCATCTGCCGGCATCATTCTGAGTACTTTCCAACTTTTTAATAACGGTTTGGTTTAATGGAATCACGTCCGTGCCATACGTTATACTTGGTAAACCCACCCTCTCCCACAGTGTTTTCCCCACAAAGACCTTATTGAAACTATTTTTCCCTAAAAGTTTTAGTTGGTTCAGAATTCTTTTCCCCTTCAGAATCAGTTTGGCGGAGTAATTTCTGTACACCCCTCTTCCCGTTATATTTATGCTTACCCCTAGATACTCATACTCTCCCGTTTCTCCTACAGTGATTTGTTTGCTTTCCCCTTCGGGGATTGAGAACTCCCCCACTCTCCGTCTCTTCGTCATATCTACCTTGCGTCCAACGGGTATTACCTTGCTTTTATTTTTATTTAGTTCGAGCCGCCAAGTGTTCCCATATCTACCAACAATTTCCAGCAGTTTCTCTAGCCCCTGTTCAGTTCTAGACATTAACACCATGTCGTCCGCAAAGAATAAGCTTGGTATCTTTATGTCTCCAACATTTACCTCCTCCGCACTCTGAATTAGTTCGTCCCCTAAATCTTTAACATACAATGCAAACAAAATCGGTGAAAAGATACACCCCTGCTTGAGGCCTATATCCATAGGGACTCGTTTTGTAGTGATACTCCCTAGACTGAGTTGGCTTTGCACATCTGTATACAGTGCTTTCATGATTCCCACAAAGTCACCCCCCAGTCCGATGCCCTCGAGCTTTCGCCACATACCTTCCCTCCACACTCGGTCGTACGCTTTTTTCACATCTAGAAATGCCAGAAACATCTTTTTCTTTTCAGCCTTTGTTGATTCTATCAGTTGGGTGAGTGTATTGTATGTAAAGCGTCGATCATAAGTAAGAATGCAGTTATAGTTTGGATTTCCAAAAGTTACTCTGTTTCATGTTGTTGGGAAATCCCACGAGGTATTGCTGTAATATTGTTCGGATATTCAACAAATCCGGTTGTTAACCCTTTACCTAACATGAAAAGCAGACGACACTTGCAAATAAAATTCTTAAATGAATTTTTTTTTCCATTTTTTTGTCTCAAAACATAGGTTATGACCCCTCGTTGGAACGAGCTTGACGAGCTCGTTCCAACGAGGGGACATAACCTATGTTTTTTAGACAAAAAATGAAGAAATAATGAAAATTAATTGGCGATTTTTTAGAATAGCGCTGGCCGGTTTTGGCCGTTACGTTGGGTAAAGGGTTAAATGTTTATTGCTGTGAGATATTGGGAGTACCAGATTCGCCATTAAATTGTTATCCTCTTTAAATTGTCTCCGAGTTATCAGCTGAACTCCAAAGTTACACAACAGACATCGACAGTTATTCCACACGGTTATAACGTAATGAATTACTGGGTTTTACCGCCCGTTAAACTCCCCTAATATATTAGAGAACGCCTGCTAAAGTGGTAATAATTAAATAATAAGTTGCACCGAGACTACCACACATTTATATTTTATTTATCCACGAATAAATTTCAAAGAAGTGCTGTAGATTTTTAAAGGTTCAATAAGCCACTAATTTGGAAAAATATCTACTCTCAGATTTTGGTCGTATATGAAAAGGCATGTAAAAAAACACCGTAAGCTAAGTGTAAGACCCCGGAAGTAACGCGAAAATGCATAAATCTGTAATTACTATGCTTTAGTGAAGGCTCAATTCAGAAAACACGACTGTTACGACCCGTAATGTAATAAATGCCCATAATGTAATACCTACCCATAATGTAATACAAAAACGACTCATAATGTAATACGAACCCATAATGTAATAAAAAACTACCCATAATGTAATAAATGTAATAACGTGTAATAAATGTTAGGTACCCATAATGTAATAAAAAATTTTAAAAAATTAGATACAAATTACACTTTTCCAGGCCCGTAATGTAATAAAATTCTAAGCTTGATTTTTGTTTTTTCTCTTTACTCCAGCAGTGCGTTCGGCTACTTATGACACATCCTGCGCCTTCATCAGTGCTGCCAATGGCCCCTATGCCGTATACAGCCAACATGTGTGGGTGTGTTGGGATTACGATAGAGAGTATTCCGGGACATGGGACGGGTATACTCTGCTATGAGTGACAGGCATTATCCCTCTTCCATTTGTACCACCCACGCAAACGACTTCCTCGATAGCCTCTACTGCCCTGCCACAATCATATAGGTCTACCTTACAAGACATTCAATAATTTTGATTCCAGGATGGTTATTTATAACTGCAATCATCATATTCGACCGGCTGTTCACTTGCATAAAAGCAATGCGGGTAGCAGGTTCCTATACTGTTAATAAGTGCAAGCAATTCTGGCCAAAGTTGCTGAGGCAGAGGGTGTAGTGGGGTGCAGTGGGGTTTGGGTGCACAATAACCGGATAGTGGGGGGGGGGGGGCGTATAGTGTGGGATACAAGGAAAAGATAGGACAGAAGCAAGACGTTGAGTCAACCGGCGCAGAGGAATATCGGGAGGCGATATGGTGAGTGTACTGGTATTGGAATGGGGGATATCCTATAGCTCGATGGGATTTGGATTAGGCTACTTTCCTCCAAATTAAGCGTACAATCTATCCTCTGTCTCTCCAATTTTCACTACCTGAACAAATTAGTAATTTCCCTGTACTGTACTACTATAAGTTCATGTCGCACCCTCCGCACCTTGAAACCAATGAGCCCGAGCCCAGGACCACACTTAATAACGACCACATCATATTCTCGGTCCGGTCCTGTGATCACATGTGTCAATGTGTCAAGTAATATTATCAAATGCTTTCCAGTCAAATAGTTTGCACTTCGCACATGCAAGAAAGACCTTACATTTTCAATAAAAATTGTATCAGTTTCAATAGTGACAGCCCTGAGTGAAATGGTTTCAACTCCTCTCAGTGTTATTTTTCTAAAACCTCAACACACCACAGATTGAACACCCTCAATTGATATGAACCGAAGCAAGTTAAACGCCTTGTAGACTGCTATCATCCACGCAGGCCACCTTTGCGAGAAGATTGGTTAAGAGTATGTCATGTTCACCTGTGGCTGTGACCAGCAACTGAGTCGAGTTAATGTGCACACCACTTGGTTGTACAAAGCAGCCTCTTTGTATTGAGCTCAGGGAATTGCATTCTCAAATAAATTTCACCAGTGGTGTGGCATCACTCATAGTATGCACAGGACGAATGCAGATCTATAATAGAGAGTAGTTTTGGTGGTTCTTGAGATTATGTTGATTGGAAAAGCATTCCACAGCATTTTCTGAGCTGTGGGGACTACCACTTAAACCACCTACATTTCCTGACAGTTCCTGGCGGTTGGCAGGAACTTCCTGCCAACCGCATACTCTATCACATCGACTATTCGCGTGTTTATCCCCGCTATTGTGCCATCTTCTCCTAGGCTACACTCAAACAACATACGTAGCTAAACACCAGGTGTAACATGGGCATATCCGTTTGACCGTGAGGCGTGACCTTGACCATCAATTCGGTAACCTTGAACCTGTGTATGGGCCGATTTTTATGAAACTTGGTGTGTGGTTCGGGCGCCCAACAATTTTGCCACACCCGATGCCCGTCATGTGTGACCTTGATTGATATTCACACCGTTGACCTTGAACCTATATCTCGGCTCATGTTGGGCCGATTTGCGTGAAACTTGGTATGTGGGGGTATATTGAGCGTCCTGAACTACTCCCACATACCAAGTTTCACGAAAATCGGCCCAGCATGAACCGAGATACAGGTTCAAGGTCAAAGGTTTGAATATCAAGGTCACACATGACGGGCATCGGGTGTGGCGAAATTGTTGGGCGCCCGAACCACACACCAAGTTTCAGGACAATCGCCCAGCAGGAGCCGATACACAGGTTCAAGGTTTCCGGTTTGATGGTCAAGGTCACACAGCCGGTCAAACGGATACACCCATGTTACTCCTCGTGTCTAGCTATGTATGTTGTTTGAGTGTAACTTAGGAGAAGATGGCACAATAGCGGAGATGAACACGCGAATAGTCGATGTGATAGAGTAGGCGGTTGGCAGGAAGTCCCTGCCAACCGCCAGGAACTGCCATGACTGTAGGTAGTTTAAGTGGAAGGCCGTGTGGTGGACTAATAATATTACTTGACACATGTTATCACAGGATCGGGAATATGATGTGGTCGTTATTAAGTGACATCCTGGGATCGGGCTCATTGGTTTCCAGGTGCGGTGGGTGTGACATAAACTTATAGTAGTACAGTACAGGGAAATGACTAATTTGTTCAGGTAGTGAAAACTGGAGAGACAGAGGATAGATCGTACACTTAATTTGGAGGAAAGTAGCCTAATCCAAATCCCATCGAGCTATAGGATATCCCCTATCCCAATACCAGTACACCTACCATATCGCCTCCCGATATTCCTCTGCGCCGCTTGACTCAACGTCTTGCTTCTGTTCCATCTTTTCCTTGTATCCCACACTACCCCCCCCCCCCCCCCCCGCCACTATCCAGTCTTGGTGCACCCAAATCCCACGGCACCCACTCCACCCTTTGCCCCAGCAACTTTGGCCAGAGTTACTTGCATTTATTAACAATAGGAACCTGCTACCCACATTGCTTTTGTGCAAGTGAACAGCCGGTCGAATATGATGATTGCAGTTATAAATGACCATCCTGGAATCAAAATTACTGAATGTCTGGTAAGGTAGACCTATATGGTTGTGGCAGGGCAGTAGAGGCAATTGAGGAAGACGTTTGCGCGGGTGGTACAAATAGAAGAGGGATAATGCCTGCCACTCAGAGCAGAGTATACCCGCCCAGGTCCCGGAATACTCCCCATCATAATCCCAACACACCCACACATGTTGGCTGTGTACGGCATAGGGGCCATTGGCAGCATTGATGAAGGCGTAGGATGTGTCATAAGTAGCCGAACGCACTGCTGGAGTAAAGAGAAAAAACAAAAATCAAACTTAGAATTTTATTACATTACGGGCCTGGAAAAGTGTAATTTGTATCTAATTTTTTAAAAATTTTATTACATTATGGGTACCTAACATTTATTACACGTTATTACATTTATTACATTATGGGTCGTTTTTTATTACATTATGGGTTCGTATTACATTATGGGTCGTTTTTGTATTACATTATGGGTAGGTATTACATTATGGGCATTTATTACATTACGGGTCGTAACACACGACATTATAAAGATAGAAACGATGTTATCTGAGTTATTGGAAGTAAACAAATCCCGTGACATCATTTCTGAGTACACGCGGATTCTGACTTTAACTTTGTGATGTTCGAATAAATGACCACAGAACAACTGTGCATTATTTTAGCAATAATTGAACATTATCACATAGAAAATTTGTTCCATTGAAATAAAGTACAGTTATGTATCCAATAAAACCCACAGCACATTTATCGACAACGACAATCTGAAATAAATTTCACTACGCCACAAATAGACCCGCGTGAACAGTCTTCACCTCTGCCCTTCTAGGAACGTTAATTTCGATGAATATGGAAACTGATATTGTACGGAATTTTTCGTTAGTGATCGGCTGACCATTTCGAATTGAAAAACTACAGGCTGCCGTTTTTCAATGTACGACAAACTCTCGCCTTCAAGGTAATTCATTTAACAAAATCGGACACTTTCATGTGAATGATAAATGGAAATGAATGATAGAACGTAAGGTTACGTTTGCAAAACGGACATTGTGGTTCTGTAAAATGATCAACTTAATTATTTTCAAAATTGTGGCTTATTGTCCCTTTACCTGTAACCGGACTGACAACTATTCCAACCGCATCATCAAGGCATGCCTTCGACGAAGGCATGCCTTGATGATGCAGTTGAACTATTTTATCAGACAGTACTTGATCCATCACAATTGAAACAAATCAGGTTTACAACCCCACCACACCCACCACAAAATCAGTCATCTTAGTTGCAGTCACCTGGAATCTCGTATACGTCGACTAGATGAATGTAGACAAATATTACCTTTTTTCTCAAGACTGACTAATCTTTACAGCCATTTTCACACAGCTAAGCAGTTTCATTATTCGACAGACGACACCCAAGAATTTCTATTCTTAAGTTACATTTGCACTGAACACCCGGGGATCGTGTAGGGGCTACGGTTAGAGCATTTAAACCGAAAGTAGACTATTTGATTTTGACCAGCGGTAAGTGCGTTGTGTCACTGTACAAAACACTTAATCCTGACTACCCAAGCGAGGAACAGGGTGGCGATGTATTCTGAGATGTGATGCACGTCGACGGTGCACTTGCCTTCAACCGTTAATAACTTGCCGAGTCAGTAAGTTGGATAGTCTAACAGTTGCTCGGTGGTTCACTTCGGACACTCCGGCTTCCTCTACCCGTAAACTGCCAGACGTGATATGACCTTGGCTTTTGAAAGAATCGTTAAACCCCAATTATTACCACTTTTGCGGGCGTTCCTAGCACATTAACAATGTTTTACCAGGCGTTGAAACCTCGTAATTTTCAACAAGTACAAGTCATGTGACGTGTTGGGCCGTTATTGACTATAACAGCCCAACACGTCAATAACAGCCCGACACGTCTAAATATAGACAATGACGTCACATCTCTCAGCCGATCAACAATATTTTTCCCAGATTTCCATTGGGATCGAAATTCAATTCGGATTTTTTTAATTTGTAAACACAATTAACACATTTGTTTCAAGTGTTTCCCTTTGTGTCACGGATATATAATGTATCATATATAGGAAGCGATACGCACAAAGTAAGTGATGACATCTTTGATGAATAAACTCCTTGCCTAAAATTCGCATTTCGAAGATATATTTCATCATCTAACTTCCCAAATTTCGTCGTAGACTGATCAGACGATAGTCATGTTACCCGGTTTGTTTGTCAACAAATCAGACGATAGTATCGCTGTTTTTTAATTCTAAAATGTCAAACTTCATTTATTTATCTTATTTCCCATATAATTTAATTGTAATGTACCCGATGTACGAAAGTGGCAATAATAGAAATAACATGACTTTGTCGGGCATTACAGTGTATCAACGGATCAACAGAAATGGTTAACAGCCCTTGAGCTTATTAGCGGCCCTCGACTTCGTCGCGGGCCGCTAATAAACTCTTGGGCTGTTAACCATTTCTGTTGAGCCGTTAATACACTGTAATGCCCTTCAAAATCATGTTATTGTTATAATAAACAAACAAACAGTCAGCCACACAACAAACTATTCAGAGAAACAGCCTGTATAAAGAATTTGTACCCTGTGATCATTATAATCGAAGGTGTCCAGGTGGAACACCAAAAGATCTATGGCACGCTAGTGCAGGTTCAGGAAATTGCATCTCGCACTTGTGTGTTTTTCAGGAAACATTCCAAGAAACAGATGCACCAGAAGAGTATCTGTTATTTTCAAACGGTGCTTGCGGTGAAGCTGCTTCCATCAGATCCATTGTCAAACCACAGACTGGAAATAAAATTGTTGTCGACGGACAAGTGGACACCACAGCCATTCCAGGCATAACACCACCACTGCCGAATACACTTTTGGTAATATTTTTTTCTACTTATCTGTTCTGGACACCCAATTCGGACTGGGCTTTTGGTGATGCAGTTGAGGTCAGGGACGTAGCTAGAGGAGGGATGTGGAGTATGCGCTCCCACCCCCAATTATCGCCTAAAATATCAAATGTTGGAAATTCGGTGATGTAAATTCCAAACGTTAGAAATTCAGTATCAATTTAATTTGCTCTTGTCATATTTTTTCAGTCAGAGCCAGTGAATTTCCAATTTTCGATCAAATTCTCCGACTTTTCCAATCAGCTGACAAAATTTTCCGAAATTACGACTTGAATCTATGACCGGTTCAGTTTTTCGAACTCGTCGTTCCGTTTCCCTTACACTGACCAGGCTACACAAGGTCTCTATAGACTGACAGCTATTCAGCTAATACCTGTTCCTTCCAACTGACTGCCGAATAGCTGTGAGTCAAAAGTCTTTGTTTTGCGCGTTCAGTGTAAGGGAAAACATATGGACCAACCTGGGGAAATGCATTTTTCTTGTGTTTTAAAATGACTAGATTTGAGCCAGAGGGAGGCCTCAGAATCATCTTGGTGGTTCAGTAAATAAAACTTTTCGCCGGGAGAGACCCCCCGGACCCCCACCATCGAGAGAGAGATAAACCATCTCGAACTATCCCCCAATACGGGCTTGTGGCCCTCGGGATATGCCTACGATATGTCGTGCTGGAACCCAACCCCAGTTAGAAATCTAGCTGATTACACCCTTCCGTTGAAGACCATCTAGCAAAGTGACTGAGCGAAGTTAACATGCCTGACAATTTTCGTCATTGGAGGAGATTTACAGGAAGGTTAGCTCCCTCCAGTTCTCTAAAGTTGTCAGTAACACTGAGGTCTGGGATTTCATATAAACATTGAAATTTCGAAAAGTTAGGGAATTTGTATTATCCACGAGCGTATCATTTCACAAACTTCAGACATTTTCTTGTGGAGTAGTATAAAAACACAGACGGTTACTTTGTACAATTTCCCCTAATTAGTTTGAACGTTTGCCTGTTATTCTTCTTGTTGACACCAATTTAAAAATAAGAAAACGGCGTTTTCACCATTTGATTTTCTGTAACCTTTTTTCTATTCGTTACATCAACGATGTTATAATACGGACACTGTCATTTCCATTAATATATAGAGAGTAATCTCGCTTGACTGGACTGGTTACGTGAAATAATTCATGAGAGATGAGGGACGTTGTACAAACACGAGTGCGCGAATGCGCACGAGTGTTTTACAATATAGTCCCTCGCCTCGAATGAAATATTTCACTTAACCAGTCCAGTCAAGCGATTAGTCTGTTTATTACTTTTCATTATTAACGATAATTATATTATTTAACCCTTTACCTAACGTAACGGCCAAAAACGACCACCGCTTTTCTCAAAACTCGGCCATTAATTTTCAATATTTTTTACTTCTTTGTCTCTAAAACATAGGTTATGACCCCTCATTGGAACGAGCTCGTCGAGCTCGTTCCAGTGAGGGGTCATAACCTATGTTTTTGAGGCAAAAAATGAAAATAATAGTTATTCAAGAATTTTTTTTGCAAGTGTCGTCTGCTTTTCATGTTAGGTAAAGGGTTAAAAAAGCAAAAGAAACAATGAAGTCCCCATTACACCCACGGCAATGCGTCTTCGTTTGCACGCACGGATACATGACACAATTGTTGATTGCATAATTCACTTGTGAAGTTATCATTTATAATCAAACCTGGAAATCCCAGTAAATCACACTTTGGAAAGTAATAAAACATTCCATTTCAGCGACTGCTTCGCGTTCCCGTGTTGTGTCCTTGGGCAAGGCACTTAACTCCGATTGCCTACATGGGGACACGATGACACCGTGTACTAAGGCTACTGCACGACGAAGGTGCGCATGTCTTCAACCAATCTAACCCTGTCTGTGCCGCGGTGCAGAATTCAGAGTGACGATTTTGGAGAGCTGACAGCTGCTCGTCATTGCTCGGTTGTTCTCGCAGGGTTCTCCGGCTTTCTCCGCCCGTAAAACCGTCGCCGACATGACATTACCCTGGCTGTTAATGTGTCGTTAAACCCTAATAAAAAAAAATAAAACAGTCTATGAGGGGAGAGTTGGTAATTTTCTTCCTGGGTAGCATAAAACCCGCAGATTACTGTAAAAACGCATTCGCTAAACAAAAGCCAAAGTGAACACTTACTTGTGTTATAGGTGTAATAATGACAGATATTCTTAATGGCCCATTATCTGTGAGAGATTGCTTCTAATTAGCTTTCCATAAAAAGCCAAGTCTCCTTTTGTACCTTTTAATAAACGAAAACAACAGCCAGCTCGTTGAGCTGTCTGTTGTTTTCGTTTATTAAAAGTCACAAACGGAAACATGGCTTTATTTTCTACCGATGCCATTAGTTTTTCTCATCGATTACTTGCTTCTTTTATGGACCTTCCTCGCTTGTTCAATAATTTCAAGGAAGATAACTTTATCGGAAGTCGATTTTCATGACGATATGAATCAGGGTTGAATTGGGAATGGGGCTGCCATCCTCTGGCGAACGGTAGCGTGAGATAATTTTAGACATGTTACTTCAGTCACACCCTAAACTAGTCCAACTTTGGACCCAAAGACCCTGATATAAATTGTTTGTTGTGATACACCCTGGGTGTCAATCTCACTCCATGTCACTTCAGTGATCATAACAATTTCCTCCAAATTCCAAACATCCGCCTTACCTTTATGCCTATCAATACAATACATCACATCCTGTCATGCATTTGAAAGAGGTCTATGTACGGGCATCAACTTCGATGACAGAAAGTATCCGTCTTAATGAGATTATTTCTTAAACGATAGGCTTTTGACTTTCGAAGCGCTCATCGAAAACATAAATCAGCCATTTCTGTTTATAAAGAAAGCGTTAGGCGATTTGCTCACGGAATACAGGAGCCAATCGCTTAACGCTTCCTACATAAACTGGGCTGGCTGATTTTTGTTTTCGATGAGCGCACCGAGAGTGGATCTGTTGTATTTTCTGAAAAGGCTACGAATATGTTTGGAATCTTTAAGCAGATTTTCAGCACTGACCTGGTGGTGTGGGTTGGACCTTCAGAACGATTCATACCAAGATTCATATTTCGGCCTTTGGGTCCAAGTTTGAACAAACCCATAAAAGACAAGTCAGACAATTTAACATTGCCGAGCTTTCAGATTTTAAAAAAGGAGGCGCACAGCAAACCTTGCCTCCAGAGTTAATTTTGCTTTCGCGATTTTGCCACAGTCTCACAGTCGTTAATTTTCTTTTCAGTCCAACCGAACAAGGGAGAAATTTGAAAATGCGAGAAAGAACTTAATAAGAGCGTGTTTTTCCGAAATTAATAAAAGAAAAGCGGACGGAATTTTTTTTATTACAACACTATAATTGGTACCGAACCGTACCGGACGACCACTGCTTTTTAACTAATATAGGGCATTTTGACGCATTCCCTGTGAGTATTCGATGGAGAAGGCTGACTGCAGGCTTTTAGTGGATATTAGATATGTTTGATAAAATGCCAGCAAAATGAAGAATTCAACAATGCGAGATTCTCACTTTCACGGTTTGGGGTGTCGGATGCCCACGGTTTTAATCCGTGATTATCCCTGGTAAATCCGGCCCGGGTCCGTAGACATGACCGTGGTGTTCCAGGATAAACTTTCGCGCCTCCGCCTTGTTTTTTTCCGTGGCGCGATTTTCAAAATTTTTATAAATTTCATTTTTTTCGTCACCGACCTAAGTGACCGTAGAAAACCGTAGACACCGGAACACAACCGCAACATATCCGTAGCCGATCCGACATTAACCGTGGTCAGAAATGGGGTCCCGGTTGACCACGGAAAGTGCCGGATAGAATACGGATATGCTACGGATGTATAGATTTAGTTTTGATCGAGCAAACCGTGGAACGACCGTGACTTGACCGTGACATAACCACAGAGACCGTAGAAGAACCATTGCAGAATCGCGTAACATTTCCGTAGCACCATAGCATGACCGGGACAAACTGTAGGACAACCAACAGTGTCTTGTCCGTAGCGATTCCGGTGGTATCGTAGCATAACAGTAGGAAAACCGTCATACAAATAACCGTAATAATCCCTGGCGAATCCTTGGTACTTCCTTAGCACAACATTAGAACACCCTTAGCGCTTCCTTAGATCTTCCATAGGCGCCCTAGTCACCCCCTAGTGCCACCGTATAAATTGTCTATCGTGGCCAAAACATGCCGGTTTTACCACGGTTCAAAACCGTAGCAATCCGGGGTCCAAACTGTGAAATTGTGAATTTCGCCATTGCGGCTTTGTAACAAGCGACTTTTAAATCATCTTGTGCTGATATTAAGTGCAACAAGGAGCCATCTGCAATGCTTTAGCATTGCAGATGGCGCCGGGTTGCACTCAGGGGACTATTTATTGTACCACTTATGCCTTCACTCGTAGTAGGTAGACGTTTCCTATCTGGAACGACTTGGATCGTAGACTGTGAGAGAAGTGTTTTCCAAGAGCAAAATTGGAAGGTCAAGTTAAATGTCCCAACTAGTGTTGTGTCCCGAACTAACGATAATTTGACACATTACACCCCCCCCCCCCCCCGGAACCCAACCCGGTCCAGCTTGTTTATGTACCGATACTGAAGAGGTCGTCCGGTCCTGATCGCGGACTAGTACCGCACCGGTATTTTGCGGTCTCATCCGCAATACTAACTATAATGTGTGCATTCCACTTTGAAATACTGTACATTGCCATGCAATCAGTGACATTGATGATGTTGTCACTTTTGAGGAATATTATGCACTGTATATTGTTACTGTCAAAACCATAACGGTGTTAATTTTCTGAAAATATTCCTCAACCGGTGTTTCCTATATTCTCGATAGTTGGTGTGCTGTAGACATTGACCTATTGCAAAACCCACCTTAAAACCCGTCATCCCGACTAACACGTAGTGATATTGAACAGATCACAAAAAAGTTTACTTCCAAGTTTTGTTCAATTGGTCTTGGGTGTACCCCGGTAGTGAAGAAAAGCCCGCAAATGGGAAATCTCTCCAACATGTGCCCTCCCCCTAAAAGTTTTTTTCTGGAGTCGCCACTGCTTACACGCCATCATAATTTGGTCCGTTTCGGCCCGTTTCGGTCCGTTTCGGTTCGACGCGACTCGCTGCGGTCGGTTTCGGTCATTCGTCGTACCCCATTTGATACTGTTTTGGTGTCCAGTTTTTCTTAAATCGTTTGGAGCCACTTCAAAATTATGAAATCTCTATCCTACTCTTCCAGACACCATATGGAGTTCTCGTGAACATACTTATAGAATCTCAGAAGTATACTAGTGTTGAGAAGTGTGTTGCACCAAAATCTTGAAAGGATTCTCACCCAAACTGACGGCGCCGACACCCGAACAGATCCATCATAATCTCAGAAATAGAAAAATAAAGAATTCTGAATAAAAATCAAACCACAAATATCCAAAACTAGAATTTATCCAAACCGTTTTATAGACTAAATCCAAACCCGTGCTTTCAAAATTTATATAAAGTTCTTCCCATGCGATCCTTTGAAATGTTTGATCGTTTTCGGAAATTCGAAATGGCAATTTATGCCTAAATATACCAAAGATATAATACATATATATTCTTCCGCATTTAGCAGACAGAATTTGATTTTATCAGGAGTAAAGACAAAACATCAGGACACGAAACGATACTTTGAGAAATGTGGTTATTTGAAGGCAACTGTAGGGTTTAATTCAGCAAACGGTAATTTTCTGGTTCTCGTTTTTGAACATCAGTCACGATACCAGGAAGTTTCTGGTTATCGTTTCTGAATATCAGTCCCGAACCTCTGAAGCGTGATTTATTCTTTTCCGATGACCACTATTTTGGCATAGTCAACCCCGCGTCGTGTAATATTTATTATATGCCATGTTGACAATAATATATATGTAAAATGTCTATCCTAGTTTCTTTTATTATACGCTAAACGATAGATTATCGATGAAATTGCGGAAAGAAAGAAATCGCATCCCCCACTGTGAAGATATAGAAATTTTCACTTTAACGGTATCAATCGAAATGGCGGCTTTCAAAGCATCACTTCAAAGTGAATACGAGTCAAATTATCACTGGAAGTGATCAATTTGTTCTAAAAACGTATAATGAAAAGTAAATCTAGTGTTTTTAAGTGGATACCGATCATTTCCAGCAGTAATTCAACACGCATTCACCTTGAATTGATGCATGAAACCCTCTAGTCCAAACATGGCCTGAAAGTCCGTAATATAAGTTTTTGGTTTGGTACGTCCATTCAAAGGACGTACCAAACCAAAAACTTATATTACAGACTTTCAGGCCATGTTTGGACTAGAAACTCACCAGCTGACTCAGATTGCAAGACGTTGCCTGTTCCGATTTTCGATCAAATCACTTTCGCGTATCAATGATTCAGTGCGCTGTTTACTTTTAAGCACCAGTTCAAGGTTGAAACGAGTAGAATTATTAAATCTTTATAAAAAGCGTATAATAAAAAGAAAATCTAGTGTTTTTGAGTGGATACCGAAAGTTATGTCACTTATGACCGAGACAAATGGGTATTTTAGCTCGCGCAAGCGCTCGCGAAAAATAAACATTTGTTTAACTCGCTCATGAGATAAGTTTCGGTATCCACTCAAAAACACTAGATATCCTCTATATATCAGAGCTGGTGCTGGTTGGATAGATCGAAAACACGTCTAATTTTGGATTAAAGCAAAAGATAAACGACCGCTATAGAAATATAACACTGGGGATCGTGCATGGGCGCCACAGTGATTTGTGGTAAGGGTAGAATAGTGGGTTTGTGCATGGGTCCCACAAAGCAGATCTGAAATCCCCTACTATACTACTCGGGCACTTATGAATCCCCTTTTCTCTGGATTTGTAGGATGGCGTGGGAAAATGGAAGACTCATACCTACAGGTTCGTCAGTGGAGAGCTCACGAATGAAATTATCGAAGGCTTCACAACAGTTTCGGTAATTTCACCGATTGGAGGTAAGTGTAAAATTGCTGGAATAAGAATATTGCTTCCAGTCATGTATATTGGGAAAGTATCAGCTGAAACGGGTGTGGTAATCATGACCCCACTATTTTTTCAGATCATTATTTTGTCCCCTCCCGGGGGCGCGATGGCGTTGCGGTAACCGGTTATCGTCAGATCACCGAAATTAAGCAACGTCGAGCCCGGTTAATCCTTGGATGGGTGACCGTCTGAGCGATCAATTCGGACTCCCGCGTTGTGTCCTTGGGCAAGGCACTTAACCCCGATTGTCCACATGGGGTCACGATGACGCCGTGTACTAAGGCATACTGCACGTCGATGGTACACATGTCTTCAACCAATCTAACCCTGTCTGCACGATGTTGGGGGGCTGGCAGCTGCTCGTCGTTGCTCGGTGGTTCTCTCCGGGTACTCCGGCTTTCTCCACCCGTAAAACTGTCACGGTCATGATTAGCCATTGTGCATAAGTATATGACCTTAAACACCAATAAATAAATAAATTTGTCCCCTCCCAATTTTGATAAGACAAAAAGTTGGCTAAGAAGATTTTTAATCAACATTTAGTAATCATTATAACAAAATACGTTTCCTATTGCCCAACATGAATCGTAGAATAATTGAAAATGCATTTTTCCCACGGCACTGACGGAACTATAGAATCTCACCTGTCGAAAAATGAAATGCGAGAAAATTGTATGGTAGATTCTATATCTTCATTGGAACCAGAGGCGGACTGGCCATACGGTCCACATGGGAAAATCCGGGTGTGCCCCCTATTGAGGTCCTTATTGATTCAATATTTTAAAAAAATTTTATCGACCAATTCAATCAAAGCAATTTGAAATGTGCCCAATATAAACTGAAAAATCCATACCCCACGATGGCCAGTCTACGAGCATAGCTAAGGGAGACAACACTACTTGGAGGATGGTTGCGCAGTTGTGGATCTTTCTCATCAGTATCGCAGTTTTGACAGCGCGATTCACTAGCATTACAATACAAATCAACGAAGCTCTAAAACAAAAAAATCCGTATACAAATCGGAAGTAATTTACATTAGGCTCTTCATTGCAGGAGAGTTCTATGAATCTATTTATCGATAGAGCCCACAGATGCTGGTCAGTCATTAACCCCCTACCCAACGAATCGGACGCATCTGCCCGCGTAATATGCAAATTCAGCAGTTGAAAAAATATTATTTTTCAAAACATTTCAACAAAACCATATCATGTGACCCCTCGTTGGAACGAGCTCGTCGAGCTCGTTACAACGAGGAGTCACATGATATGGTTTTGTTGCAATTTTTTGAAACATTTCAAAAAATGATATTTAAAACAATAAATTTTTATATCGTCTGCGTTGGGTAAAGGGTTAAAAAATTGTTTAACAATCATAACATCTGATATATTCATGGCACCTATACCACAGAAATATATTCCTTAAAGATGTCTCTGAGACCAACCCATCCACAGCTAGTTTGATTATACTCCAGATCGAGAAAATGTTTTTGTTTCTTGGTTTAATAACAAGGAAACAGAACGAAATGGAAATAAAAACAAAATGGAAATAAATACAACTTTTGTGCGGCTCAGTGAAGACATAACATCAATATTTGGCTAATGTGCGAGGAAGAGGGAGCAGGGGAATCACTGAAGGAGTTTCCCGCAGGTGTAATTGTTGGTGGTATTTTTTATCCTTTTTATAAAATCAGGTTTAATTTTTTTGAAAGGATCAGGAAGGATAAATGGATAAAAAGCAGGGTCTCGTAGACCCACCTCATAAACTACTCTGTCTACTCCTCTATGCATTCCTGTGATTCGGGCTACACGGGAGGGGGGTTGTCATAAGGAAGTGGGTTAAGTATGAGTCCTGAAATGGCCTATGGCAGTAATCAGTTTTGATTGAGAACTCTCTTCATAGCAGTGACGGTCTGTGCCAATGTTGATTTTTTTTCTAGGACTGGAAATGCCCATAGTAGTATTTATGAAGGCATGCTTACAACTTTTTGAGCAGCTTTAAGGTCTTTTTTGTTTGTGTTTGCTATTTATTTGAAGGTGGGCGACCCTTTTCGATGTTGATCAAATGCTCAAAAATTAACTTGGTGAAAGACTAACCCAAATCAACTGGGTTAAGTGAATATGGACCCAACTGGGTTCATATTCACTCAACCCAGTTGATTTGGTTTTGATTTTTAACCCAACTGTTTTAGAATGATTGAATGTACCATTGCAGGCAGAGAGGGTGGACGTGTGTGCGCGCAAGTACGCGTGCGTGTGTGCGTGTGGATGCGGGGGTGGGGAAAAACTAGTATCGACAGACTGATTTATACCAGTGGTCGTCCAGGTACCACGGCGGTAGGGAACTGTACACATACAATAAAAATAGGAAACAACGCGACCCTGCCCGTGGTTCGTCCCGATGGGGACAATTTTGAAATGTGGAGCCAAAATAGTGTCATTTTCCCGGCTTTACAGACCATATGTGACAGATCATACGAGGGAATCCTCGACTGCATCTCACGATTCTTCGGTTGCATTTCTCTTAGTGGCAATAGTTTGCTGATTTAAACAGATTTTTATTTGCCACTTAACATGTTAAACTGGGATTGAGGAACATTTGCTTTCCATTTAGGAAACTCTCCTCTCCCATTCCCTATACAAATACTATTGTAATTGGTAACAGAGGTAAATATGTACAAAATGAAAAGAAAAAGAAAATTGTGAAGAGTAATGTTGGTGATGTTCCTTTAGTAAATTGAAAACTGCAATGTGGGGGCCATATATACATATAAGAGAATAAGAGATGCCATAATAGTTGTCAAACTTTTTTATTGTTTATTTATTGCCACTAAGGGTAACTTTCAATATTATGGCTATGTCACGATTTCATCACAGATAAGGCTGGGTTCAATTTGGCTGGTAAAACAATACCACTTCCATGATTTCTCAATTTTTTCTTTCTCGGTTTCACGAGGAAGTCACGACAGCGTAGGAGTGCCATTTGCCGAATATCACTTATATATTCGGAGTGCCTTGGATCACTCATCTTGTTCAACAAATCTATTTGTTTTTCCAATAAATTTCTGCAGTGCATTACAAATAGAAACATTGTCTTCATACTTTAAGTTAGGGACTCCATATAACATGATATCTACACAACTCGATGCGATGCTATGCTTTGATAATGTAGTAACTAAGTCGGTCATTGTGGTTGAGTGCAGTGGGCATTCTGCAAAATAGTGATCGGTATTCTCAATAGGATTCTTACAAGAACAATTGGGAAATTCTGCAATATAATTCAGAAACTTATGACCGTTTAAGTCACTACTACATCTACATTTTAAACGAGAAGGTAATACATTTAGTTTCCGTTTACTTATCTTAAAATAATCCGTTGGTCTACAGAGCTGAATAGATATGATTTTTTTGAATTCCGTTAGTGAAGCACTCCGTATCGCTTCTTGAAGACCGTTCCTCGTTTCAACACAGGATACAAAAAAGAACGTTTAAACAGTTCAGTTCGCATTCCATATGACACAAACTTTGTGGGGTTCTTAGGCTATAATGCAAATTATCTTGAACTCTGAGAGGCAATAACTCTATCAGAAAATCAGGGGCCTGACCGTTTACAATTTTATGAAAAGTACACAATTTATGCAGATTGCGCCTTTCCTGGAGAATTTGCCACCTATTTTCCAAAAGAAGCCTTTGGCGAGACACTGACCTAGTAAGACCTGTAACAATGTGGGCGGCATCACAGTGTATGTTATCGAGGCGTTTCAGTAAGTTTTCCGGTGCACCGTTCCATACTGGACTAGCGTTCTCAAGAATGGGGAGAATGAATGCTTTGTACATATTTTTCCAGAGCTGTTCTGTTCGAATGAACTTCAATTTTCCAAACTGGGAAAGTCCAGAGCACGTTTTCTTGTAAATGTGATTAAAATGGGATTCCTAAGATAGGTTTGATTGGACAATCAATCCCGGGTGTTTGTGAGTATTTACGAACTCGAGTAATTCATTATCGAATGTTATGTTTGGATAATGGATGTTCTTGCTGAGTGAAAAGAGCATATCATTCGTTTTTGAGCATTGAAAGTTACTATCTACTGTTTATCCCACTCATTCAGTTTCCTGAGATCGCCGTTCAATTTCAGAGAAATATCATTTGAGTTGCCAAACGCTTCAGTTAAGCAGGTGTTATCTGCGAAAAGACGAGTAAATGATTCGATATTTACAGCTATATCATTAATATATATGAGAAATAACATGTGACCTAGTACAGACCCTTGGGAAACACCGACTGTGACATCTTTGTAAGCAGAGTAGGAACCGTTAATTTTTACTCGCTGTTTTCTATTCGTAAGATGACTCTTGAACTATCGAAGAAGAGATCCCGAAACCCGGTATTCTTTTAGTTTACAAATGATCCCATTGTGCCACACCTTATCAAATGCCTTGAAAACATCACAAACTATTCCGAAGGTTTGCATATTATCATCAATGGCTTGACACAAGTAATGGTAAAACACGATCAACTGGAAGACGCTACCGTTTTGAGGAAGGACACCCGACTGGAATTTATAAAAAGACTGTTCTCTTGAAAGTAACTATGTAATCCCTTGAATATCACTCGTTCCATAATTTTTCAATGCAACATAACAGGGATATTGGCCTATTATTTTTCACGTCAAATTTATCACCATTTTTGAAGAGATGATTAACATCAGCAAGCTTCCATTCTTCGGGGGAAGGTACTCAGGTGTATTGACTTTTTGTATAAGAGATATAACGGTCTAGATACCGTGCTTTTATCTCTTTCAATACTTTATGTCCCATTTCTTCATGGCAACTTGCCTTTTTTTTACGGGAAAGGATTTCAAAATGGCGGTGATGTCCTGTTCAGTGAATGTAATATCACTTATCAACTTAGAACATCTTCGAATAAAGGGTGGAAATGTATGGTTCTGTGCGTTTAACTCACCGTTTTGAATAAAGATATCCTTCAACAATAGTTCCAAAGGAAGATATTTGTCGAAGAGGCGGAAACGCCGAAGCTCCACTAAAGTTGTTCAAAAATGCTTTTACAATATGCCAAAACTGTTTCAGCTATACATTTTCCATTACTTACGTTACATTTTGTTATGATTTTTTTACTTTCTTCTCAACAGGCTTGATAAAGAATTCGGAAGGTGCTCTGCAGTTTGGAAAGGCAGACTGTGAGCTATCCGCTAAGCCGTTTGTCGGGTACTTCGAGACGGTATGTAAATATATATAAGTATATATATATATACATATAAGTAAATATAAGTATAATATAAATATTCTGTTTAGAGTGATATTAGCCAGCGTCATTAATTATAATCGACGATTCACATGCCTCTACACATTTGGACTCGTAGACATGGGAGGTACACCGGGAGCGAACGCACCTCCCCCAAAAATTGAAGTTGGACTTGAAGGACTATATTCCCTATTTGTAATTTGGAAATTTTGATAAATGCGGCAACTTATCTGATTTAACCCCATTAATTATAAGCTAAGCCACAGAGAGTACGATGTATCGAGGGTAAGTTATTTTAACCCTTTACCTATCCTGAAAAGCAGACGACACTTGCAAAAATAATTCTTGAATAACTAATAATTTTTTTCATTTTTTGTCTCAAAAACATAGGTTATGACCCCTCGTTGGAACGAGCTCGTCGAGCTCGTTCCAACGAGGGGTCATAACCTATGTTTTTGAGACAAAAAAATGAAAAACATAATGAAAATTAATTGGCGATTTTTGAGAAAAGCGCTGGCCGGTTTTGGCCGTTACGTTAGGTAAAGGGTTAAAACACGAATGTTCTCGTTTGTATGTAATTTCTGGAAAGAGCCTGCACCTGGAGGAAGTCACGCCAAATTGGGTTCCAAATAGAACCAAAACCTGTGGAAGAACCTAGAGAAATGAGTCTTCGTGTGATCAAGAACCAGATCATTTCATGTAGAGTTGCCCGCCTTGTTAGGGCGATGGCAGTATGTGAGTTCCAAAAAGTCCGTATTTGATCTCGGAAGTGACACCCGAACGCGATGTATGATGAATACCGCGTGGGTTGGCACGGTAGCCCGTAAGAGGACACGTAACATCATTTCGATGATGATAGTTGATGGGAGGAGACGCATGGGTAACTGCATTGCGTCCTTGGGCAAGACACTTAATCCCGATTTCCCAGTTGGGGGGGGGGGGGGGGCACGGTGGCGTTGTGTACTAAGGCTTACTGCAGGTCAATGGTGCACTTGTCCTCAACCAATGCTAACCCTGCTTGTGTGGAGTACGCTGGCGAGTCTGACAGATGCTCAACGCTGCTCGGTGGTTCTCTCCAGGTACTCCGGCTTCCTCCATTCGTAAAACTGTCAAACTCGAAGTTCCCTGGTCGTCAAATGTGCCGCTAAACCCCAATAAATAAATAAATAAATAAATAAATAAATAAATAAATAAATAAATAAATAAATAAATATCATTGGCTATAACTAACACCGTTGGTCTCTATTTCGGCAAAGGCAGCCTCCTCCATCGACTGATGGCAATGAAATCGCCAAATTAGTATGAAAAAACCAATCAAAGTACCCCAGTTTACCCATAATGAGCAATCCCTCTCTCTAAACCATGCCAACATAATAAGATCTTTACCTCGTCTTTGCCAGTTGACCACAATCTGTAAATGGTGAGATGTGCTTAAGTGATAGTACACAATGTGTACACAGCACTTGGACACATGCGCCCTAACAAAAATAGTTCTCAAAGTGAAACCATTTTTCTCTTTATCTGTGACGTATGTTACACGGTGATCTGTTGCTTGCTTCCCGTTCTTCCGTGTTTATTCTGATAAATGTTTAAAGTACCTAACGTACTTAACCGTTCCCCTTAAACGAATAGTGAGACGACAATTGGAAAATAGTTTGAAAATAACTAAACACTTGTTTCTTTTTTTTTGGGGGGGGGGGGGGGTTGCCTCAAAAATACGTTATGACATCCTATTAGAACGAATCCAACGGGTACGTCCCTATAATGGGTTATATAAGCTATACTTCCGAGGCGAAAATTGAGGAAAATAAGGGAAATTTGAATGGTGTTTTCGTTTTTGTTTTTTTTTTGTGAATAGCGCTGGATGCTTACTTATTGTTGTTTTGTTTGTGAGTGGATTATCCGACAAGCTCAAACGCAGAAAAACAACGAAGTCAAATCTAAGCACATATTCGTGGCATTACTCCCAATCACTCACCCCTGCATTTTTGGTTATCAGTGGGGTTCTTGGAATGATACTAAAAAACATCTCGGATACAAAATCGGAGAGAGGGAGAGAAAGAAACCTGAAAGTTTGTCACGACTACAGGCGCGCATCCAGGAATTTTGCTGGGAGGTGTGCTGTGTGGTGATCGACGATTTGAGAACTGAGTATCGAATGAAGCTTTGTAACAGAATCTGGAAAAATATTATGTGAAATTTAGGATCTAAAATATAAGCACTTTTACACAATTGTATGTCGGAAAAAATTACATACAAAATAGATTGATAAAGTTGATAAGCATTTTTTTATTTTCCAGATATATTATACCTATATATATAATTCTGTTAATATGGATTCTGGAGGAACTTAACCCTTTACCTAACATGAAAAGCAGACGACACTTGCAAAAATAATTCTTGAATAACTAATTTTTTTCATTTTTTGTCTCAAAAACATGGGTTATGACCCCTCGTTAGAACGAGTTCGATGAGCTCGTTCCAACGAGGGGTCATAACCTATGTTTCTGAGACAAAAAATGAAAACATAATAAAAATTAATTGGCGATTTTTGAGAATAGCGCTGGTCGGTTTTGATCGTTACGTTAGGTAAAGGGTTAAACAGCGATAAGCTCGATGTAATATATAGGGCCTGTAACACAAGGACCATGCAATTTGTTTCTGAGAAACATCCACTCCAGGTACTTCGATACCTTTTTTACAGTCGAGGCTATAGAAAAAAGTGTCAAAGTAGTGCCTATGTGGTTTACAGAAACTACATGCAAACGAGAACGTGAATCTTTTAACACAACTTACCCTGATGCATCGTACTCTGAGTACGATGTATATATATATGAGGTAGGTATCGTCACATCTTATCAAACGTTTCGGATCACAAATTGGAGATAGTCCCTCCAGAGTAACTCCAGTTTTGTGGGGAGGTGCGTTCGCGCCTCCCAGGGGGGGGGGGGGGGGTGCACGTGGACCACAACAAACATCCAATGCTTCCATGATAAGTGGAATAAACCGAAACATGCCAAGTGGTTGGAATTGTGATGCCAGAAAAGAAGTATTCTAGAACTATTTCATATTAGAAGCAGGGTCATTAGCTCGGCAGCATGCTCGCCACAATCGAGGCGGCAGGCTTGTAACCCGTTTGGGAGACCGATCTCGTCCATGATTTCCTTCCCCTGGCGTTAATGCAAAATTCTATTTCACGCGAATGGCGACCTTTTCCCCAAAATTTTTTAAGGATTTACTTGTGTTTTGCTGCTCGTCAACATGCAAATTTATTCGGTGACATTTTCCACTATTATATGTATTAAACATACTCTTTTATTCAGTGGGTTTAACCCTTTGAATCCGAGCGGCCGTTTTTTTCGGCCAGGAACATGATACTTCATGACGTCATTAAGGATTAAGGATGGCTGTTCAGTAAATGTGTGGGGATAGACCAGTCAATATTTTCAAAGTGCAGCCCGAAGCTTTGGTCTACCCCAAATACCCCAAATACCCCAAATAATGAATATGGACTCTTCTAATTACTGCTATTGAACTGGCATGGGAGATACCACCACGGTTCAAAGGGTTAAAACTCACACACTGGGTATCAGGGGTTTGTTTATTTATTGGTATTTGGGGTCATGCTCCACATCAATGACTATGTCCTGACTGAGTAATGATAATAATAACACTTTGGTCGGCCGCTGATTTGTCGCGGTTCTCATGTGAGGATGCCTTGGTTACCCATGTGCTCCCAACTGCCTTCCTATTCACACGCCTCTTCTCCCCTCCCAACTGTCGGAGACGAACAGCTTCATGACACCCCGTGCCCTATTCTTCCCAATCTCTCCGACAATCATACTAACCCTCTCCTTCGTATCACCCACTAACCACATGTCCTTCATTCTCCTATCCCACTTCCCCATTATACTACCAGTGAATCTTAATCTGTTAGACTGGTATTTTGGCCATTCTAATGAAAAGTGTTTCAGGTCTCCACGACGCCTAAATTACACATCTGGCACTCCTTTTCATTGCCCCCCCCCCCCCCCCCCCAGCTCTAGGGACCGCGACCTCATCTTGAACAACAGTGAACCTTCAAAGGTGTCAAGGCACCCTTCAAAATCTGGCTTCTCTTTATCACGCAGGCCATCTAAACACGTGAACGACGATTTGACCCCCTCTCGCCAATTAATGTTACCATCCTTCATGACCCTTTCTCTGACGATTTTTCACCCCGGGTTGTCCCTACTTCTAAGTCCGAGATCTACAGTGTGTGGTTCTCTATTAACTCCCTCACTTGGACCATCCACCTTGTCTTTGTATTTGAACCAAATATTCTGGAACATCAGTTCACAGCATTGGCTGTCGGGGAGATTTTCCAAATAGTTAAGATAACAGAGTAACAAGTATATCCTGTCCTTGGTCCTCGTCGACCGAAGCTCACACCTGGTTGTTTCTAGTGTCGCGGCATTACTCGACCCTGTTAACCATTGGCCTGCGTCGTTCTGCAGAGTTTCCAAGTATTGAGCCTTGTTTAGCCAAAAAGTGTATGCCCATGGTGCCCACTATAGCTGGTCGGTATTTAGTAACCAGGTTCTATTATACGAGTAAAACATAACGTGTTTTACGCGTGTACTACATGAAACAAGCAGTGTTCTATTTTGGGGTGTTACCACCGTGGGGCGGAGGAAGCAGACGTACAACAATGTTGTATCATACTTCGGATAGTAAACTCCACGCTCACAGGCCACAAGTCTAATTCTGTAAGGAATTCGACCCTCTTATAGCATGGATCCAGTCTAGCCATTTATGTATTGGGGTTTAACGACACTTTCGATTTTTTACCCTGGGTTGTCCCTACTTCTAAGTCCGAGATCTCCAATGAGTAGTTCTCTATTAACTCCCTCGCTTGGACCATCCACCTTTCGACAGCCAGGGTCACCTCGTGCCGCACAGTTTTACGGGTGGACGAAGCCGGAGAACCGGTAGTGAACCACCGAGCAACGGCGAGCAACGGCGAGCAACTGTCAGACTCCCTAACGTACTAACTCCACAAAAGCAAGGTTAACATTGGCTGAAGACAAGTGCGCCATCGACGTGTAGTACGCCTTAGTACACAGCGTCACCGTGCCCCTGCGTGGGTAATCGGGATTAAGTGGCTTGCCCAAGGACACAACGCAGTCACCCGTGTTGGGGATCGAACAGTGGACCTTTCGGTTTGAAGTCCAATGCCGTAACCACTGAGCCACCGCTGTCACTGATCTAGCCATTAAATAGTTCAGCGCCTATGTTTAGATTCACTCATCTGGAATATTCCATTTGGTCGGAAAAAACGAACGTAAGGTTCGCGTTTGCGACCAATTAATATTCCAGACGAATGAATCTAAAAATACCATAAACATTCATTTTATTTGAATCAACAGAAGAAATGTTGTTCAATCGAGACTTGATTTGATCGAATTTGTGATGACATAACCATTATTACTAGGATTGAAGATTCATCACAGCGTAGTTTATGATTATGCCGCGTAGTACAATTAACTTTGTTAATATCTTGATGGTTTTAAAATGAATTAAATCATTTTTATTAGAATATCTAGAACTGGAGCACGCAATAATAAACGTATATCTTTCTTAGTAAAGGAACATCAGTGGTAATCTGCGCGTAAACTCCACGAAAAGTGGGTAAACAAACAGCCCAAAACAGTATCGAATTCCTTACAGTATTAGGCTGGGGGCAAGGGGGCTTTATTTTTGAGTAAACCCGTGTTACATTCTTGTATTCCAGATTAATTTGAGAACCTCCTGTCAGTTCACACCATTTTGGGCACTTTCCGAAAATGCGCAATCAAAGCTAGCATACACCATTAACACTGTGCTGATTTAGAGTGTCGTGATGCCGCTCTGACTTTGGGCTGATATTAATCATGTATTCTCATTGGGTTCAGAATTTTGAAACTCACAGGCCAAGACACGCCAGTTAACCTTTTCAACAATGCATGCATATTTTCTTGGTAAAGAACAAGGGAGTCGTCCATAGGCAAATGACACCCAGTACTAACCTATGCCCACAGCTCTATAGCCCCATTTGATTTTTGTCACACGATTTTGTACATCATTTTTACACAACACATTAACGTATTGTATTGTATTAACGTATTGTTCATATCGTATTGTTTTTTTATCTGAAGGTGTTCGGTTCTGACTGCTGTCCTTCAATCCTTTACCTAACATGAAAAGCAGACGACACTTCCAAACAAAACTCTTGAATAACTAATTTTTTTCATTTTGTGTCTCAAAAACATAGGTTATGACCCCTCTTTGGAACGAGCTCGACGAGCTCGTTCCAAAGAGGGGTCATAACCTATGTTTTTGAGATAAAAAATGAAAAAATAATGAAAATTAATCGGCGATTTTTGTGAATAGCGCTGGCCGGTTTTGGCCGTTAGGTTGAGTAAAGGGTTAAGTTTATCAACTAATTAGCGAGCCGACACGTCCCGGGACGGGTTGTCCCACTCGTCTGAAAGAAAATTTCCAGTTGCTTTGCATATCAAGGAAGATATTGAAAGCTTGAATTTGTAGCTGGACTGAATCTCCGAATTTCGGAATCATTGGATCACGGATTAACACACATCCCATTTATATAATGGATAAGTGTTTGTGTCCCTACCATGACGACGACTGTACGTGCATTTTGGCCTGTGATATGTTTTGGCTTATGGTTCTGATTTGTTGGTCGAACGGGACGACGAAAATCGCTTACTTCAATAAACTGTAAACAAATTAGTCGGCGACCGATTCTTAAAACAGCAGTATGTGAATGCACTGTTGCCGTTTTGTGGTAGTGGCAAACAATCCATGAAAAACCGTTGAAATAACACTAACTTAGCTTCACGTTCGGCTCTATATTAGCATGGTCAATCGCCCATGTTCAAATTCACACTGTAGTTAGTCTGATCTTTGATCATCACTACATTCTTGAGACTGATTCTGAAAACGTACTTTAAATACAGGATCAGCTAGAAGAACTCTAGTAAGATTCCCACAGATTTCTAATCCAATTTCTATTCCTTTGTTGCTAATGCCAACACGTTACATAATTTTCAAGCTCCCCCGAGAGTTTTCAAACAAATGATGTAAAATGTTGGAATCTCTCATTCAAAAGGTCAAAATATAACACACATTCCATTGTGGTCATACCTCCTAACTACGCATATATATTTCACGACCTGTAATCATTTGGCCTTTAAATTATTGAGACATTGAATACACTCTAAAATCAGATGAGTGAAAAATCAACCCAAATCAACTGGGTTGTGTGAATATGATCCTAATTGGGTTCATATTCACTCAACCCAGTTGATTTTTAACCCAACTGATCTTGTGTGCAGTTTGGGTCAGGGTATAAAATAAGAAAAATTCATCCCCGCACAATTTGCGCATCCTATGTTCTGGCCGTGGCTGGCTTCAACGATTATTCTAACCAACCATGCATGCTACCATATGTCTGTTACTGATCGAAAGTGTGCTATGATTACCACAAAAAACCATGGTTATGATTAATGATTAGTTTTATCTCTTAGATGTGTGCATATTCCAAGTGTACAAGTTAGTGAGGGGTTACACTTGATTACCATTTGAATAAAAAATATTAAAAAACGAACAACTATTTCAGTAAAAAGGTATACACTTTAACAAATAGATTACACGTGTTACAAAATTTAGCCTACAATACCTAAGGTATGAGCAGTTAACTCTTTGAACCTGAGAGGCCGCTGTTCCGGCCAGGAACAATAAACGTCACACTTTCATAAAGTGGGATGGCTGTTTAGTGAATGTGTTGGGTAGTGCAGTCAATATTTTCAACGTGCAGCCTTGAGGCTGCACGTTGAAAATATTAATTGTTCTACCCCAGATAATGAATATGGACTCTTCCGATTGCTTCCATTAAACTGACATGAAAGACACCACTAGAGTTCGAATTGTTAAGACATTAAGGGGCCATTAGATTAGAGTAAATTAAAATAGATTTCAAGTGCTGCATGGTAACCAGCTGTTTAGATAGAATATTATTTGAAACTGTCATCGCAATAGATAGGCACTGATGGATTTAGCTAAGGGCTTTGAATAGCGTCAGTAATGGAGACTTTATGATGCGAGGTTATGGTACAATTGACATAACGTTCCACTAAGCTGTATAAGCTCTGCTAACGATCTCCGACATTTTTGGCTGGCAGTCATGACTACCTTATGAAAGCTACCGTCACTTCAATACACGTTAAACACTGTTACAGAACTCTTATGTTGCATGAATTGTGTGCTGTATATTATGGTTTTAGATTGTGTAAAAATTCTAAAAGACTAATTTTGAGGTAGGGTTGTGTGAAAATCCTAAAAAGACTACAAAGTAAAATAAAGAATTAGAAATTAGAGAAAATAGTTGTTTATTCGAGTTGCCCAAGTTGCCAGAACTCACATGATAGAGCACGGATCCAGGAGCTACCTTGCTCAATAACTTGAACATAACTTTGATGTTTCGTGGCACACACAACTGTCATCCTTGATCCAAAGTATAACACCCTTAACCCTTTACCCAACGTAACGGCAAAAACCGGCCAGCGCGATTCTCAAAAATCGCCAATTAATTTTCTTTATTTTTTCATTTTTTGTCTCAAAAACATAGGTTATGACCCCTCATTGGAACGAGCTCGACGAGCTCGTTCCAACGAGGGTTCATAACCTATGTTTTTGAGACAAAAAATGAAAAAAATTAGTTATTCAAGAATTTTTTTTGCAAGTGTCGTCTGCTTTTCATGTTAGGTAAAGGGATAACAAACTATCACTAGAGGTACACTCATTAACCCGCACTGTGCCACAGACTTAGATTACAACCATTTTAGCTCTAAATAGTAAATAACTGGAACATATTTCGAAATATTAATCGGAAGTGCCAACCAATGGCTGCCATAGATAAATTATCTGGTTTTTCTTACAATACAATGGCTGATCCAACTTTATAACACAAACAGAACACCTGTGTATAGTTAATGGGTACTACATTGGTATCAAATGTCATAATTCTTAGAAGGAAAAATGCAAAAAACTATTATTATAATAAAGATTGCTTTATAGATAATAGGTGTAAAAGCTCGAATACTTTCGCTAGTATTATTCTATACTAGTAATTACATACATATCTGTTAACAAGGATAACATATATTTCATATTCAGAATATTAGGGCAAGTTACTGGAGTGACAGCGACTGACCGGGGCTATGAAATAATAAATCAAAATTAAAAAAAAAAACACATAAAATGACACAAATAAATACTATTCAGGAGAAAAACAGTTGTATCTAATTCCTGATTTAGGTTACCTAGTTAAGAAGAAAATTTTAACGAAATATTACCGCTGAATTCTCCAAACTTCCAACGTTTGAGCGCCGCATCTACTTACTCTATGACTTTAGGTTGTGTCATTTCATCACAGCACAAAATGTAGATGATCACTGTACATTTCAGGTTGATCACTGTTCATTTTGGGACACTGCACGCTTATTTTATACACTGGTTAGGGTAAAAAAGAGGGTATAAATTATATTCTGACTCCCAGTTTGTCTACCGGAGTTAGTAACACTTGGAAATATCTGTCAGAACAATGACCCGAGGGTTCACGCGAAAGCACTTGAATAACGAAATACAACTGAGGAAATCCGAGACCATGAATTTTATTGACTGAACAAAAGACAGAGTGTAAGTCGGTTACAAACCTTGTAGTCGGCATTCATGGATTTCATGGTTACCAGCCTACCAGCGTGGCGAGCGTGCTATAACAACTTGCCGCTATGCGTCTCGGCGTCACTCAGGTTATTCAAATCCATGAAAACCTCCAGCTGTGTTGGTAACTGCATCGAGTTCTTTCTCTACTCTATGGCACTGACGGAAAAAAAGAAACGCAAGTTCCGTTTTGGTAATATAATTTTTTTTTATCCGTAGACCAAATGTAGTAAAATTTGAGCTACCTCAGTGTACTGTCTGAAGAGTCTTTGATTAAAATTCAGTTAACCATGACCACGCGCGCCGCTGCATGCTTTCAACAAATATTTTGACAAAGCGTGCATCCGGCTTGAAAACAAAACCAAATCGAAGTTTTGAACAGTACACATCGATTGTACAACATTTCATTTCAACTCGATTGAAAAGTCAAATGCCGCGACGTTGATAGGGGAATCTTACAGCCGTAAGATATCGGGATCAGATCCTCATGCCTCACGTCCTTCCACTTATCTACGCGCGTAACCTTACGTTGCAGCAGGATAATGCGAGGCCGCACTTTGCTAGGGTTTCGTGACTTCTCGACCAAAACAATTTCCCAGTTCTCGATTGGCCACCCTACAGTACCGATTTGTCCCCGATCGAGCATTTGTGGGACGAGCTGGACAGGAGGGTCAGGAAGCGCGTCAACGTCCCAAACCACGCCGCTCAGCTCACGCAGGTCCTTCTTCTGGAGTGGGATAACATCCCACAAATGACCATAAACAACTTGAATGTAAGGAGAGTTAGGGTAGAGACTAAAGCTCGGGGTGGGCACAACCTCTACTGATTTTGATCAGGAAATGGCGTAGGGTACCCATGTTTGAACGTTATCCATGCAAACGCCGTCTGTGTTAAGACAAGAAAACTCGTCAAAATTTAATCAGTAATGAAGAAATAACATCAAAATCCAAACAATGAAATAATCATCCACAACACATTTGAAAAATTTACCACAGAAAAAAACTTGCGTTTCTTTCTTCCGCTGGCATATATGATCGTTTCAAATGCATCGCACACGTCATGTTTTCTGGTGCAAGTTAACTGTGATGTCAAAGTATATCTTGACCTTCACATCAGTTGAAATCCGTCAAAACAATCTGACGTATAATTATGGATACTTTCACACCAGTTGAAATCAGACAAAACAATTTAACGGTTGATGATGGAATTCAGGGTATCAGAATAGTGCACTGCGTTTTGTGAATCATATAACTGATATTACATAATTCTGCTCCTGAAATTTTAGATTTGGATGAGGGCCATGCGAAGTTTTAAAACTAGATTCGGTTCGAAATCGTCCGGATGATTTGATTTGGTATGAGTAGCACAGATTCGGAAATTTTCAATTCGACAAGATGTTTTCATTCGACAAGATGTTCTCGAAATTCTACCTACTGTCTCCTCTTGAAATCTTCTATCATCAGGTTTCCGAAGGCAAGAGCGATGCTAGAGGGGGATTGGGGGAGGAGGGGGCGGGGGTCTTCCCCAAGAAAATTTTGAAATCGGTTATTAGATGGAGACTTCTGACGGCTTTGGGGATAAAAAAATTATGGCCGTCAAAATGACGTTTTTAGGAGAATGTTTCAAATTTCCAAGTTCATCAGTGAGAATCCAGTGACATGGCGTTATAGCTTTTGACTGCTTAAAGTGATAACTATAATACGTCAAGTTGATTTAATAAAGTTATTACTTTAAGAATAACGCGATCCAAAATTACTACCGTTGATCAAGTGCAGAGCTCCATTGACGATGCAGCCCCATTCTTTACTGTTGGCACAGGGGGCAGAACCTTGGAGGGGAGGGCTAGTCCAAAAGCATTACCTGAAAGCACGTATTTTAATTTGTTGGTTTGGTACGTCCTTTGAAAGGACATACCAAACCAAAAAATTAAAATAGTCTTTCAGACCATGTTTGGACTTGTGGGGGGGGGGGGGGGCGTGGGGGGGGGGGGGGCAGGCCTAACCCAAGAATCCTGGACTTCTTGGCCAAACTCGGGTCCTCCAAAGTTCCGGGGTCACCACCCCGGACCCCACCCTTTCCCCGGCCCTGATTCAAAGAGACTCCGTTTTGGAATTACTTTCATTCCGTTCTGGATTTTTTCCCTTCTTTGGTTGACTTGCTTAAAAATGCGATTTACGGTTGAATTCAGCACATGGGTGGCGACGTGCAATATTTACAGTTGTAAGAAGCTGTTGTATATAACGCTTGAACATCCATGAGATTCTGTTCGAAGTTCTCTGCCCGATTCAACACGAATATGAGATGCGTGAAGCCAAGCCTGAAAATAAGCAATCTGACACTTGCAAAATGAGGTCCCCAGAGGGGGAATTTGCTGATGCTATTCCATACAACGGGCCAATTAATCCTTTGAGTGCCTCTTTCTGTTTAGGTTTGCGACCTTGATTCAGATTGAGGTTCACAGAGGGTAAATTCAGTGATGCTGCCCTGCAATGCAGGGTAGCATCACCAAATACACCCCCTGGGGACCCCATTTTGCAGATGACAGTCTGCTTATTTTCTGACTTGCGTGGAGCCCAACGTTTGATCGCGCGTGACTTTTTACGTGATCTATGAAAGGTGCGCACAGGGTTAATAAGTCCAGCCAGTGGGCATCCATCCTCCCACGTCCTTGTTTTGATCCCCCTCCATTCTTTTCAGACATTTTCAAAAATGACATCCCATACACTCTCTTAAAAAGCGAATATTGTCGAACTTAATTGCCTAACCCATGACATGTATTACATTTTCTAAATCCACTAAAATTAGACAAAACTGTCTGATAACATAGAAATAAATAGACTTTATGTGGGAGGAATAATTCACTGTCAAATGCGAGGCACCAACCTGGAAAATTGCTTGAAAAAAGCTTAAAGCAGCCATTTTAGCTACCAAGAAGCCTCAAAAGCAGAACATATTGCCACTCACCACCTGCCTACGCATGGAACATATCATCCCCTTTTCCTATAAAATGTGAAAAAATGTGTTTTGTCTCATCAACACAAGCCTCGGAATATCTCCGTGTAAAAATGACGACTAAAAAATAGCCACTTTTTCGAAGTCATTGTTTTTCATAATTCCATTGCTATTTTACCACTCCAACTTGATAACCAAAACTTTCCATTCGGATATCCACCAAGTAGCCCAATGCTATCGAATAGCTGATACTAAACTGCATCTCCCTTACGTTGTTGGTTTCAACGCATACCCTCCATTTCGAATTCCGTGTGCAAAAGTGCGAATTTGTGGAGCAGAACCCTGGCAGAAACTTGAGGGCCTAACAACCAAATTTGGTGTTTGTGGACCACCGGGAAGATTGTCCATGAACAGCAAATGTGCTTGTAGGGCCCTTAATTTGCATGGTCTGTGCACGTGTCACGTAGGCTTATCTCTCCCTTTCATAGGCCAGGCAATAAAGGCTTGTATTTCAACCCGTCAGTGGGTTACGCTATATAGCATGCTGGTAACCCAGAAAAAAGTTGATGTGCTTCTGCGCCTTCTCTGTTTTCACCACGCCAGCCAAGCTATTTAACCCTTTACCTAACGTAACGGCCAAAACCGGCCAGCGCTATTCTCAAAAATTGCCTATTAATTTTCATTATTTTTTTCATTTTATGTCTCAAAAACATAGGTTATGACCCCTCATTGGAACGAGCTCGTTGAGCTCGTTCCAATGAGGGGTCATAACCTATGTTTTTGAGACAAAAAATGAAAAAAATGAGTTATTCGAGAATTTTTTTTGCATGTGTCGTCTGCTTTTCATGTTAGGTAAAGGGTTAAGTCATAACCGTTCGAACCCGAGCGGCCTCTTTTCCGGCCCAGAAGCATGATACGTCATAATTTCCTTAAGTGGGATGGCTACTGAGTGAATGTGTGGGGTAAGCCAATTAATATTTTCAACGTGCAGCCGTGGGGCTGCATGTTGAAAATATTAATTGGTCTACCCCAAATAATGAATGTGGACTCTTCGATTGCTGCCATTGAACTGACATGGAAGATAACACCAGTGTTCAAAGGGTTAACAGGAATTCCACCAGAATAAATAGCAACAACTAACGCACGATCTCACAAGAGCAAAATGGCGGAAATGCTTTCAAATGGAAGCATCGTGGCATTCTAATTATATATGATATGTGGATGCAATGATCAACCCTTAAGTCGAAATAGTCCCGAGAGAGCGTCAGGCCATTCAGGCAAAACATGCGAGATCAACAATTTAATCAAGTCATGTAGCAAGGCACTTAATTCCGATTGCCAACCTGGGGGGGGGGGGGGGGGGGGGGGGCACGGTGGCGTTGTGCACTAAGGCGTACAGTACGTCGATGGTACACCTGTCTTCAGCCAATGCTAACCCTTCTTGTGAGGGGTTCGTAAGTTGGGGAGTCTGCCAGTTGCTCAGTGGAGTGGTTCCCCCGGGTTCTCCGACTGCCTCCACCCGTAAAACTGTCCGACAAGAGGTGATCTTGGCTGTCGAAAGTGCCGTTAAACTCCAACAAATATATAAATAATCATGTTATGTTGCATTGCTTTGTCGTAACCTGTATTTCGTTCGCGAATTTTACAGTTGATGTAACCTCCACGTAACCTAAACGGTCGTTCGCGGTTTATTTCCAGACTGCATTCGATGGACGACGATGGATGCGTGTTACATTACTAGTTTGGTAATAACAACCACCCCCCCCCCCCCCCCCCCCCCACACACACACACACCCCGAAACCCTAGATGGGCCCGATTTGAGATACGCCACGAGAAATATAACTAAATATATTCATTGATTTGTTTTTCTTTTACTTTCAGATGCGAATTCACTTTTGAGTACCATAATCAAGAACAATTTTGTAAAACACTCCAAACCTGTAACCAGAATATATACTTATTGTACTTGTCAAATCTATAGAAATATATATTCAGAGACAGTATATTGACGTCTCGAGAACTTTTCAATAAATAATAGATGAGCAAAAGCTGAAAACATATTTTTCTGTTTCAGTTTTCATTCAATAAATACCTCACCCATCTAGCTGTTTTCAAAGCAATTTACTGTCAGCAGTTAAGGTGGTTGAAGGCTATGAAAGACATTAGAAGCGATTGGTGAACAAGAACGCCCGAAGCACCTGGGCACTCTGGGTATGAGTGAATGTCGGAGTTTTTAACTTATCATATTCGGAGATATAAATTCCAATAGTTGGAAATTCCAATAATTCAATTTCTTTCATGTTTTCAAATTTTCAGACTTTTCCGATCAGTCGATTTGAATTTTGAACCCGTGATCACAGTTTTCGATCAAATTCTCATTTCCAATCAGCTGACAAAATTTTCCGAAATTCCGACTTGAATCATTGACCGGCCCGGGTTTTCGAATTCATCGTTCTGTTTCCATTACAAAGAGGACGTTACGCAACGACTATAGACTGACAGCTATTCAGTCAATACCAACTCCTTCCAACTGACTGGCAGTCAGTTGGAATGATTGGGTATCGGCTGAATAGCAGTCAGTCTATAATCCTTGTTCAGCCGATACCTACTCGTTCCAACTGATTGCCAGTCAGTTGGAAGGAGTTGGTATTGGCTGAATAGCTGTCCGTCTATAATCCTTGTCCCCAATGCCCACGTGGGAGCACGGTGGCGCTGTGTACTAACGCGTACTGTACGTCGATAGTGCACTTGTCATCAACCAATGCTAACCCTGCTTGTGTGGAGTTAGTATGTTGGGGAGCTGACAGTTGCTCGCCGTTGCTTGGTGGTTCTCTCCGGGTACCTCGGCTTCCTCCACCCGTAAAACTGTCATGGTCATGATTAGCCATTGTGCAGATATATGTGACCTTAAACACCAATAAATAAATAAATATATATAATCCTTGTGTAGCCTGGTCAGTGTAAGGGGAAACCTCATGTCCCTACCTGGGAAGGTACAGTTTTCGTTGGATAAAATTACTATATTTAAGACCAAAAATATTCGTCTTCTAAAAAAATGTGACAGAACCTTGAAATTGGGCGGGGAGAGTAAGTAAAAGTAAAAGTGCGTACTTGGACATAGTACAGGAATCATCGACTTTAACCCTTTACCCTACCTAGGGGGGTTTGACCATCCCCTACTAGGCGGGTCCTCAGGTGGCGGATAGAGGACGGCCTGCTCAATTGGGCAGGTTTGCTGGTTAGTTAATAATTAGCAGGTTTGCTCAATTGGGCTGGTTCGCTGCGGAATATACGAATACGCAGCCCCGGACCAAAATGGTTAACCCTGCTAATGCCATCTTGCAGGCACCTTGTTCTCCCGTGAGGTGCATTCCGAAGGCCCCGGAAGAAGGAATCCTGGCAGTTGAGGACTCGGGCCCCGTTTAGGGCAATCTCCGGGATGGAGCCCTAGTCTCCATTTCGGAGATAATGTCCAACACACTGCTTTGGCCCCAATTTCGGGAGTAGAAGGATGGTCGGATGGTCCGTTCTGGCCAATCGAGAGCCCCCACCCCAAAAAGTACTGGGTGTCACGTCGGGGGGCATTTGGTGGCCATTCAATCAGTCATTTCTTTTAATCATTTATCATAATTGCCATTGTGTGCTGTTTTTAAACACATTTTTTAACCAAATACTTAGTTTTGCTGCACTGTTTGTTTCAGTTTCATGTGGCAACCGTAATTACAGTGTTTTATAGAGTGGCATGGTAGTAACCCTGCCCCTTGTTGGACTCCGTGGTGGGTGGGAGCCGGGGCAGTGAACGTTAAAATATTAAACATGGCTACCAACCAAACTCAAAAAAGACAGCATGTGGAGATATCTGATTCTGACTCCGATCAGGATATTCAAAAAAAAAATACTAACAACTGGCCTAGGTTCATTGTAATTTTATCCACAGAAGAAAATAAACAAGCTATTAACATTAATCCATTTGCTTTAGAGAAAGCAATAAAGGGTATAGCGGGAACAGTGAAGGGGGTGAAAAAGTTAAGATCTGGGGAATTATTGATTGAATGTGCTAACCACACTCAGGCCTTCAATCTTTTAAAGACAAAAAAATTAGTTTACATGGAAGTGACTGCAAGCTCTCACAAAACCCTCAATTCCAGCAGAGGTGTTGTTCGAACGAGAGAGCTTGCAAATATTGATGACTCAGAAATTTTGGAAGAATTGAAACCACAAGGTGTAATTAGTGTCAAAAGGATAATAATTAAGAAAAATGGAAATGAAATCCAAACTAACACTTATATATTTGGATTTAATGCCACTCAACCCCCCAAATCAATAAAAGTGGGTTATTTGAACATCAAAGTGGATCGGTATATTCCTAACCCACTGAGGTGTTTCAGATGCCAAAAATATGGACACAGTAAGGATTCGTGCCGTGGACAAGCAACATGCCACCAATGCAGTGAAAAGCACGAAGGGCCATGTACTAGTTCTGATCATAAATGTGTAAACTGCCAGGGCAACCATATGTCCTCTTCAAGGGATTGCCCTGTGTGGAAAAGGGAAAAGTTAATTCAAACATTAAAATGCGAAAAACAAATAAGCTTTAAGGAGGCCAGAGATATTGTTTCATCTATGCCTGGCATCAATACATCAACCCCATCGTATGCTACAACTCTAAAACAAAAAATACAGACAAGATCAGTAGAATGTCAAAACTAATCATACATGGCTCAAAGGCACTATACCAGTCCCGTTACACGCTTTTTCAATTGAACATTCAAGTCAAACAGAGACACAGTCCACACAAACCCATAGACAGGAAAACACTGATAAGAAACACGACAAAGATTCACCCAAAACTATACAACCTAAACAACAAATAACATCAGGCCAGAAAAATGAGCCAAACCAAATAAAACACAAACCACTTCAAAAATCACAACAAAATTTGAGTCAGAATCAGATAAGAAAATTAGAAAAAGAAAATAAGAAAAAGGAGAAGGATAAACAAAAGCTTTTATCAGACAGGTCACTCAAAGCACTTCAGAATCCTGTTACTCGTAACAGGTTTGAAGGCTTTGAGGAGATGGCAGTCGATGATTGCATCGACGAAACGTTCTGGCAACTGAGCCAGAACTCGAAGAATAGATCCCCGAGGAACAAATCGCCAAAGAAAAATATCGGGGCTATTTCGCCCATTCGTCCACCATCCACATCTCCATCCAAATATGGATAATACAAATTATCATAATATCATACAGTGGAATTGTCGAGGTTTTAGAGCGAATTTTAATGAACTTGGTCTTCAAAGCCAAAAATATAAACCTGCTGCTTTTTGTCTGCAGGATACTCTTTTAAAGAAACCCGAGGCTCAAGATCATTCAGCCTTTAAGCATTATACTTCGTATAATGCCTGGGTAGATGATACTGACCTTCACATTCGTGGAACGTCCGTCTTAGTTAGAAACGACATTATTCACAGTTCTGTATCTTTGCAATCAAATTTACAGGCTGTAGCGGTACGCCTAACTTTAGACAAGACTGTTACATTATGCTCTATTTACGTTTCACCAAGTAAAGCCCTGCAACTGAATGATCTTGAGTTACTGGTCCAACAGCTCCCAACTCCATACATTTTGTTAGGTGATTTTAATGCACATAGCCCTCTTTGGGGTGATTCCTGCAGTCAAGAAGATGTAAAGGGTAAAACTGTAGAAGAGTTCATTACAAAATATGATCTGTGTTTGTTAAATGATGGTTCAGATACTTATCTGCACCCCGCATCTGGTTCGTATACATCAATTGATCTTTCAATTGCATGCCCTACTATCTTCCTCGATTTTTCTTGGAAGGTAGAAGATGACTTGTGCGGGAGTGATCACTTTCCAATTGTGTTGGAGAGTGTAGTTCCGGCGGACGATGAGAGAGTGCCCCAGTGGAACTTTAAAAAGGCTGACTGGGATACTTTTTCATCGCTTTGTTCTGGTCGCCTCACACGGGAGAAATTTCAAGATAGTGCTGACCAAATAGAACATTTTACTAAAGAGCTGCTTGATATTGCAAACACAGTCATCCCTAAAACCTCGGCAAATCCAAAACGTTTCACCAAACCATGGTTTGATAATGAATGTAAAAAGGCTATAAAGGATCGTAAGAAAGCTGAAAGGGAATTTAACAAGTCACCAACCATATATAATTTAGACAAACTTCGTATAAATCGGGCAAAAACAAGACGACTTTTAAAACAAAAAAAGAAAAGTTCTTGGGAATCTTACGTTTCTAAGATTAACCAAAACACTCCCATCACTAAAATTTGGAAAATGATTAAAAAGATTAAAGGAAACGAAACAAAATCAACTGTACAACACCTGAAGGAAAACAACACCTCAATTACATCTAAAACAGAAATTTCAAACACTTTGGCCTCCACATTTTCGAAACATTCGTCGTCTGAAAATTGTAATCCTGAATTTCTAAAAATTAAAAAACAACAAGAAAAACAAAAGATCAAATTTGCCTCCAACAATTTAGAGGATTACAATGAACCTTTCTCTATGGAAGAGTTACGTAACTCTTTGCATAGAGCAAAGGATACTGCCACTGGTCCCGATGATATACATTATAAACTTTTAAAACACCTGCCACAAACATCACTAGAACTTTTATTGTCCGTTTTTAATGGCATTTGGGTGACTGGCCAGTTTCCATCTTCCTGGCGAAAGGCAACAATTATTCCTATTCCAAAGCCTGATAAGGATCACAGTAATCCAAGTAATTACAGACCAATTGCACTAACTAGTTGTCTCTGTAAAACCATGGAGAGGATGATCAATGATCGGCTTGTCTGGTTTCTGGAATCGAACAATCTGCTTGCGGATGTTCAGTGTGGTTTCAGAAACCAGAGAAGTACTGTGGGTCATTTGGTCAGACTTGAAACGTTTATTAGAAATGCCTTTGCTAGAAAAGAACATGTGGTCGCCATCTTCTTTGATCTGGAGAAGGCATATGATACAACGTGGACGCATGGGATTTTAAAAGATCTTTTTAACATGGGGTTGAGAGGGCGTATGCCCCTTTTTATTGAAAACTTTTTAAAGGACCGCCAATTTCAGGTTCGTGTAGGGTCAACGTTATCAGATCCTCACGAGCAGGAATTGGGGGTTCCTCAGGGTAGTATTTTATCCGTTTCCCTGTTTTCTATAAAAATTAATAGTATCATCGATGCAATTGAGAATATGGTAGATTCCTCATTGTATGTTGATGACTTTTTAATCTGCTATAGCAGCAAAAAAATGAATGCCATAGAGCGCAAACTTCAGCTGTGTTTAAACAGAATCCAGAAATGGGCTACAGAAAACGGTTTTAAGTTTTCAAAGACCAAAACTAATTGTGTTCATTTTTGTAAGCTCCGGAAGCATCATCTTGATCCAGAGTTGAAAATGGATGGAAACACCATTAAAGTTGTAAAGGAAGTGAAATTCTTAGGTTTGATGTTTGACAGTAAACTGAACTTCACTTCCCACATAAAGCAACTAAAAGTTAAATGTAAGAGAGCTCTGAACCTACTGAAGATCGTTGGTAGCACTGATTGGGGTGCTGACCAAAAAACTTTGCTCCATCTGTACAGATCACTTGTTCGATCAAAATTAGATTACGGTTGTATAGTTTACGGTTCTGCAAGGAAATCTTATCTCAAACCACTTGATGCAATTCATAATAGTGATATTAGAATTAGTCTCGGGGCTTTTCGAACATCCCCAATAGACTCGATGCTTGTTGAAGCAGAGGAGCCTTCTCTGGAGAAGCGTAGAATTAAATTATCTCTCCAGTATGTATCTAAACTTTTGGCCAATCCTTCAAATCCTGCTTGTAGTTGTGTTTCAGAACCTCAAAATGTTGACTTTTTTAACCGCCACCAGAAACATATTCCTCCATTGGGAATTAGAATCAAACCCCACATGGAGTCTGCCAACATTGAACCACATACTATAAAAGAAAATCGTAAAACGCGTATTCCACCTTGGCATCTTAAAAAACCTACTGTTATTTTGGATCTTGCTTCTACCAAAAAATCTGATACTAATTCCTTGCAGTTCAAACAAAAATATGCCGAAATAAAGTCCAAGTATTGTACATATACAAGGATCTATACGGATGGATCTAAGGATGGTGACAAAGTATCATCAGCTGCTGTTACTGGTGATCATGTCACCTCAATCAGAATACCGAATCAGAGTTCTATTTTCACAGCTGAAGTTAAAGCTTTACAACTCGCTCTTGAACATATTGAGAATGCCCAGGAAAAGAAGTCGATTATTTTTTCCGACTCTCTTTCCTCTTTACTTGCTTTACTCAACCCCAGGTTGAAAAACTCTCTAGTTTTGGAACTTCGTGAGAAGTTAACAACTCTCATGTCTGACCAATATGATATCGTGTTTTGCAGGTTACCTGGCCATGTAGGTATCGCTGGTAACACCAGGGCAGACAGTGCAGCAAAACAGGCTTTAACAAAGCCTCTCACTGATTTTAACATCCCTTTCAGTGATTTTAAGCCTCATATTAGTAGTTACATCAAATCTATGTGGCAGGCGGAATGGGATGGAGCGACAAATAACAAGCTTCATCGCTTCCGACCAACTATTTTAGATCACTACCCGTCTAGTAACCTTTGTAGAAAGGATCTTGCAGTTTTGACGCGGTGTCATATTGGTCATACAAGACTAACACATTCCTTTTTGTTGGAGGGTAATTTGCGACCAGAATGTGTTCCCTGCCAGCAGGTGTTGTCAGTGGAGCCCATTCTGTTGAATTGTACTGATTTTAATCATGTTAGAGGGCAGTATTTTACAGTCGGATCTTTGAGAGATTTATTTTATCATACGAGCCCGCAAAAAGTCATCTCATTCTTGAAAGTAATCAACCTTTTTAATAAATTTTAAATTGTTTTTACCATTTTAATTTTCATCTATCTATATTTATTTCACAGGTTGATTTACATTTTTGTACTACTGGTCTCACTTTCTCATTATGTTTCACACTCATCTTTTTTATACCTCTTATTCAATTTGTTTCATATTATAATCCATGGTCTTTTTTAAATATACACTTTCATCGCCACGATATAGCCTAAGCTGCTGATGTGGCGTAAAGCACCAATAAATAAATAAATAAATAACCCTTTACCCAACGTAACGGTCAAAACCGGACAGCGCTGTTCTCAAAAATCTCCAATTAATTTTCATTCTTTTTCATTTTTTGTCTCAAAACAAAAAATGAAAAAAATTAGTTATTCAAGAATTTTGTTTTGCAAGTGTCGTCTGCTTTTCATGTTAGGTAAAGAGTTAAAGGCAAGAGTCACAGGGTGACCTGTATTTCTTTTCAGTGTATTTTTTTCAAGAGATGATAAATTAAGTGGATATAGCGTTGTTTTTACCAAAATCTGCTTGATGAGGTGGGGAAAGAGGAAAAGGTTTGTACTTCGCCAATGTTAAAAACCCAGTGTATTGTAACCCGTTGGACAATCATGTGAATCATTGTCATTATTGGTGTGTTCTGTTTTTCTGGGTTGCCCGATTTTGCTAGAAGGAGGACATCAGGAGGAATGTATCGGTCAATCTCTACTCCAGAAAAAGGTTGTCCGCTTTTAGGTTGGATTTTGAGCATGGATATATATATTTTGTCACGAGGGTGTTTTGTCTGAGAGTGTTTTGTCTCGAGGGTGTTTTGTCCTACAATCCATAAGTATATAATAATCGGCGAGCGATATCATATTGGTGACCGACGGAGTGTGATGGAGAGGGGACAAATATCCTGAGCATAAAAAAAATCAGCGGGCGGGGGGGGGGGGGGGGCTGTTTGAATTGGCATTTGTCTATGATGTGGAAAGAGTTTCAAAAGAATAGGTTGTGCAAAATCATATTTACCTCTTTTGTTTCTCTTCTGGCAATTATTCTCTCCACATAGAATATTTCAGACAAAACGCGTTTTTGAGGATTTGAGGAGCATTCTCAGTGTCAAGTGACAATGTTTTTCCAGAATCTAACTCTGTCCAGTTCACTGGCCAGCGAACACGTAGCTGCATAGAAAAAGTCATGATTAAATGAACCAAGTGCCACCATTTAGATATGAAAAAATTGAAGCCATCCCCAACATCTAGAAAACCACCACATCATAAACCAATATTATTGGCACCAACCCCAAGCTGTAAAAATAAGCTGGTTTTCCAAGCTATTATACACTCTATCTAAAGAGATATAATATGAAATTTAGGCAAACCTAAAAGCGAGCGTAAGTGATGCATTAGGCCCAAAGTGCTGTAGGCCTACATTTACTGGTAAAGAATAGGGGACCAACCAAATTTCGAGATAACTACTTATATCTGCGTTTTGATTGGAAGATATTTTCCAGTGCTCTGATTGAAAGATAATTTTATCATTGCTTTGATTGGAAGATATATTTATGGCGTCGTTGTTTTCCGGAATTTATCCGAGGAGTTACGGAAATTGTTGCGTTCATTTTTATTTTTTCACAAATAGCGTGTAGCATTTATTGTTACTATTACCAACTGTTAGTAGCCACAACAAGAAAATACAGTAGTGTTGTGCAAAAAAGGACGATGATAATATGCCAATGCAGTTTTACTGAAAAGGCCATCTTTAAAATAATAAGACTGAGTATCACAAATGTAGTTTCATGATTCGGACCAGATTTTTATATAGGACGTTTCGGCTCCAGATCTATGAACGATTCTGACCATATTTCTGGCCTATTCGGACCAGACTATTGGACGATTCGGACCATGTTTGTGGACGATTTGGACCAGGTTTCTGGGCGATTTGCCCAACAGACACACAAACTACACAAGCCAGCACAGACATACACACTTCACAAGACAGCACAGACTTGTCGTTTGAATTAAATAGGCCTAGAGCTTTATGTGCCAATTTCAATCAGCTATTTTCATTAATTTCACTGAAATAAATACCGACGTACCGGTATTGTTTGTAGTTATCACAACAGATAATTCTGAGAGTAATTATGAAACAGCTAATCCTGTGTTTCTGGGTTTTTGCAATGCATTTTGGGTCCGCATACCGAATTGGGTCAAAATCGGGCCAGTAGTTAGCCCGTTGCTAAGAGGAGCTCTGGTTGCTAATGACGTCACGTGGCGTCAACATTGATCTATCAGTTTTCATTTGCAATGCATTTTGGGTCCGTATACCGAATTTGGTCAAAATCGCCCCATTAGTTAGCCCGTTGCTAAGAGGGCACTCTGGTCGCTAGGGAAGTTACGAGACGTAAACTTTGATCTGTTTTCATTTGCAATGCATTTTGGGTCTGAATACCGAATTTGGTCAAAATCGGTCCAGTAGTTAGCCCGTTGCTAAGGGGGCGCTCTGGTTGCTAGGGAAGTCACGTGACGTCATCATTGATCTATCTGTTTTCATTTTCCATACACTCTGGGTCCGTATACCGAATTTGGTCCAAATCGGCCCAGTAGTTAGCCCGTTGCTAAGGGCGCACTCTGGTTGCTAGGGAAGTCACGTGACGTCATCATTGATCCATCTGTTTTCATTTGCAATGCATTCTAGGTCCGTATACCGAATTTGGTCCAAATCGGCTCAGTAGTTAGCCCGTTGCTAAGGGCGCGCTCTGATTGCTAGGGAAGTCACGAGACGTCAACATTGATATGTCTGTTTTTATTTGCAATGCATTTTGGGTCCGTATACCGAATTTGGTCAAAATCGGACCAGTAGTTAGCCCGTTGATAAGGGGGCGCTCTGGTTGCTAGGGAAGTCACGGGACGATCTGTTGATCTGTCTGTTTTCGTTTGCAATGCATGTTGGGTCCATGTATCAAAATTGGTCAAAATTGACCAAGTAGTTTACCCGTTGCTAGGGGTGTGCTTTACTTGCTATGAACGTCACGTGACATAATCAGTGACCCATTAGCTCCCCCCCCCCCCCCCCAATATATTAAGGATCCCTTCACCCAATGAGGGTGAAAGCAATGGTGGACAGTCATCACTTGTTCTAGCTTCCGAGTATCCTTGAAAAAAATGTAACCTCATTTGTCCCCGGTTCCTTTGGGAAAAATTCCTAAAAGTTTAGGTTCCGCTTTGCAGTTTTCCAGGCTTTTCCAAATATGACATGCCATACACTCTCTTCAAATGCAAATATTCTGTAACTTAGTTATCTGACCCATTACATGTATTACATTTCCCAAATCCACAAAAAACATATAACACTATCTGACTGAGTAGAAATAAACAATCTGAATGTGGGTGGAATTATTTATTGTCAAAGGCAAGACTTCAATCTGAAAAATAGCCTGAAAAAATACCGAAACCAGTCATTTTCAGCCACCTAGCAGCCTCAAAAGCACAATTTTCCCACCAACCCCACCTACCCACCCCTGGAGCAGAGCATCCCCTGTTTCTAAAATGCCAAAAAAAATTTATATGTTTCCGTGTCATTTTTTAGTTACCTGTCTACAAAAGAGCATTAAGGCCAGTCGTGGAAAACAATTTTTAAATCTACAACTCGTTATAACGACTTGTCATCTCGTTATAACGATTTCCCAACTCGTTATAACGACATGGCAACTCGTTATAACGACTTCCCAACTCGTTATAACGACATGACAACTCGTTATAACGACTTCACAACTCGTTATAATGACTTGTCATCTCGTTATAACGACTTCACAACTCGTTATAACGACTTCAACAACTCGTTATAACGACTTGTCATCTCGTTATAACGACTTCACAACTCGTTATAACGACTTCACAACTCGTTATAACGACTAGTCATCTCGTTATAACGACTTCACAACTCGTTATAACGACTTCACAACTCGTTATAACGACTTTCCATCTCGTTATAACGACTTTACAACTCGTTATAACGACTTGTCATCTCGTTATAACGACTTCACAACTCGTTATAACGACTTGTCATCTCGTTATAACGACTTCACAACTCGTTATAACGACTTGTCATCTCGTTATAACGACTTCACAACTCGTTATAACGACTTCGCATCTCGTTATAACGACTTCATAACTCGTTAGAACGATTTGTCATCTCGTTATAACGACTTCGCAACTCGTTATAACGACTTCAACAACTCGTTATAACGACCTCACAACTCGTTATAACGACTTGTCATCTCGTTATAACGACTTCACAACTCGTTATAACGACTTCAACAACTTGTTATAACGACTTGTCATCTCGTTATAACGACTCCACAACTCGTTATAACGACTTGTCATCTCGTTATAACAACTTGTCATCTCGTTATAGCGACTTGTCATCTCGTTATAACGACTTCACAACTTGTTATAACGACTTCAACCACTCGTTATAACGACTTCACAACTCGTTATAACGACTTCGCAACTCGTTATAACGACTTCATAACTCGTTAGAACGACTTGTCATCTCGTTATAATGACTTCGCAACTCGTTATAACGACTTGTCATCTCGTTATAACGACTTCACAACTCGTTATAACGGCTTCAACAACTCGTTATAACGACTTGTCATCTCGTTATAACGACTTCACAACTCGTTATAACGACTTCAACAACTCGTTATAACGAGTTGTCATCTCGTTATAACGACTTCACAACTCCTTTTAACGCTCTTTCGTAGTAATAGCCACCAAATGGTTTGGTGTGAATGGGTGCCCATTCACTCCTAACCATTTGGTAGCTATTACTGTTAGTAAAAATATAAGTACAAATATGTGCAGATTTGCAAAACAGCTGGGAAAAACGTTTTTAAAAGAAGTTCGAAGCATGTCAAGATGTACGAAGATTTACCGAAATAAAGTTGACCAATTTAGATATAAAGGGATCCACAAAACGAGACGGCAACGGGCCTGGGTTAATGTTCTGGTTGGAAATGATTGGGTTTTTTAAAGATATTATCTCATGTTTGGCTATTTTTTTGTGAACCGACTTTATTTTGCTTTGGACGTTTTCATTTTCACATTATGCTGTCGACAGAAGGTCGATGATTGTATAAGGAAATTTGGAAAATTTTGGAAGCGTAAGTAAACGGTGCGGTAAAAAAGTTCCGGCTTGTATATCACCCGTTGAATACAGAATCATTCATATCACAGCAGCGATTCCGCTGAATACAATGGTTCAAAGTTTAATGGATGTGTAATAAATGACAGTCTTCTACAAGTGTCGGCGGTCAGACATTAACCTTTCAGCGGTAGGTAAACCAGGATGATAAATGACTGTCTACTGCAAGTGTTGGCCGTCAGACATTAACCCTTCAGTGGTCGGTAACTCAGGATAAAAGACAGTCTCCTACAAGTGCGGTCAGACAACAGTAGGTTAGACAAGATAACTGACAGCATGCTTCAAGCACCAGCGTCCAGATTTTAACCCTATTAGATAGGTAAACCAGGCGGGCTTCAGCAGACAGACACTAACTCTTCAACGATAGGTCAAACAAGATGATAACCGATAGCCTTCTACAGGCGTCAGGAGTCAGACATTAACTCGTCAGTGATAGGTCAGACATGATGATAACTGACAGCCTTCTGCGGGCGTCAGCAATCAGACACTAACCTTTAAGAAAAGGGAGACAGGTTGATAACTGACAGCCTACTACATGCGCAAATTATCAAATACTAACCCTTCGAAGACAGGATGATAACTGGTTGTCTTCTGCAAACACCAGCAGTCAGACATTATTCTTCAATCATAGGTAAGAGGGGATAATACCCGAGAGCCTATTACAAGAGTCAAACGTAAGATATTAACTCTTGAATGAATGATAAGACATGATGATAACTGATAACTGATAGCTACTAGCCTCGTCCGTCAGATATTAACCCATCAATGAATGGTAAGACAGGATGATAAGTAAAAGCCTACTACAAGCCTCATCCGTCAAATATTAACCCTCCAATGAATGGTAAAACAGGATGATAACTGATAGCTTACTACAAGCCTCATCCGTCAGATATTAACTCTTCAATGAATTGTCAGACGGGATAAGTGATAGCCCACTACAATCCTCATTCGTCAAATATTAACCCTTCAATGAATGGTAAGACAGGATGATAACTTATAGCCTACTACAAGCCTCATCTGTCAGATATTAACCCATCAATAAATGGTAAGACAGTTTGATAAGTAAAAGCCTACTACAAGCCTTATCCGTCAGATATTAACCCTTCAATGAATGGTAAAACTGGATGACAACTGATGGCCTACTACAATCCTCATCCGTCAGATATCAACTCTTCAATGAATGGTCAGACAGGATGATAAGTGATAGCCGACTACAATCCTCATCCGTCAGATATTAACCCTTCAATGAATGGTAAGACAGGATGATAAGTGATAGCCTACTATAAGCCTCATCCTTCAGGCATTAACCCATGAATGGTAAGACAGGGTGATAAGTAAAAGCCTACTACAAGCCTCAGCCGCCAGATATTAACCCCACAATGAATGATAAAACAGGTTGATAACTGATAGCCTACTACAAGCCTCAGCCGTCAGATATTAACCCCACAATGAATTATAAGACAGGATGATAACTGATAGCCTACTACAAGCCTCAGCCGTCAAATATTAACCCCACAATGAAAGATAAGACAGGATGATAACTGATAGCCTACTACAAGCCTCAGCCGTCAGATAATAACCCATCAGTGAATGGTAAGACAGCATGATAACTGGTAGCCTCACTAGTCAGACATTAACCCTTCATTGATCGACAAATGAGGAGGGTAACTGACTATGTTGTACAAGCGTCAACAGTCTCTCATTAACCTTTCAATAATTGGAAAAGCAGTCTGACAGCCTAGTACAAGAATCATTATTCACGCATGAGCCCTTAGATGATAGGTAAGCACGGATAATAACTGACAGCCTTCCGCAAGCGTCAACAGTCGGATATCCTACAAGTTTTAACAAGCAGGCATTAACCATTCAATGATAGACACCCCTGGATGATAACTGACAGCTCTCTACAAGCGTTGACTGTCAGACATTAACCCTTCAGTAAAAGATAATCCAGGATTATGACCGAAGCCTCCTACAAGCGTCAACAGACATTAACCATTGAATGATAGATAAGCCAGGATGATATCTGACAGCCTTCTTTCTCTTTCTCTATGCGCCAACAGTCAGAAATTAACCATTCAATGATAGGTAAGGCAGGATTATAACTGACAACCCACTACTAGTGTCAACAGTCAGACATTAACACTTTAATGACCGATATACCAGAATTATAACGGACAACCAACTACAAGCGCCAGCGTTAAATCGCCGGAGTGTAATTAGTCTGTGTGAACACACAGACTATTGTTTTTGTACGGTTTCTTTTTCTTCTTCTTCTTCTTCTTCTTCTTCTTCTTCTTCTTCTTCTTCTTCTCCTGTCTTCTGTCTTCTATGCACTTCCTTGTCCTCACGATAACTCGAAAACGAATTGTCCTATCTCGCTGATTTTTTGCATTCTGGTAGACATTCATCACTTCTCGGCCACCGGTGTTTTTCAAGTCGCTCGAGCCATTGAGTATGGCCCACTAGGCCATATGATTTTCACAGCCTCCAATTTCCTGATACAGTAAATTCTCCCCAAGCAATACAATGTTATGTTCACACCGGAGACTACACACACAGTGGAGTTAACTGTCAAAATGAAATCTGACCTTGTCATCATAATGGGATGTTAGTTCCTGAAACTAAGTTGAGAGAAACCCTTTGCCTTTCAAGGAAATAAATTGTAAATTATTCAGTTCACTGCTTTTAACCCTCTCCAGACTTCTATGTGGATTGCACATATTTTATTTCAGGCAGAATAAAGTTAACCCTTTCCATAAAACTGCACTGAATAATTATTGAAACCTATCTTATTCGGTTCAATGCTTTTAACCCTCTCCAGACTTCAGTGTGGATTGCACATATTTTATTTCAGGCAGAATAAAGTTAACCCTTTCCATAAAACTGCACTGAATAATTGTTGAAACCTATCTTATTCAGTTCAATGATTTTAACCCTCTCAAGACTTCAATGTGGATTGCACATATTTTATTTCAGGCAGAATAAAGTTAACCCTTTCCATAGAACTGCACTGAATAATTGTTGAAACCTATCACAAAACTGTCAGGGTGCCGGTAACAATGCAATACTGACATGGAATAGCCATGGAATATTTTATTTCAGGCAGAATAAAGTTAACCCTTTCCATAAAACTGCGTTGAATAATTGCCGAAACCTAATATGACAATACGCAAGGCGTAAGAAGGAACCCCAAAGTATCCAACGTATTGAAATATTTCATTCCGCAACCATTACTCCAAAAACATTTTGGTTTATTCAGTCGAATTTCTGCAATTGTTTAATTTCAGCCAAACAAGAATACGTTTCACAGTACTAAATATTTTCCCATAGGCGACCATTATAACGTTCAGGCGAAAAAAAATATGGTCGCATCATTTTAAATTTAGCATTCAAATATTTTTTGTCAACTATAGCCCTTCAGACAACCTTTTAATGATTTTTAAACAGGGGTCATGCAACAAATAAAAGAAAAACTAACAGAAAGGGAAGTGCTGGTCACATGTTCATATTTCTCAGGGAATTCCCAAACAAAACACACCAATAGTCAAACAAATTTTTAGGTTCTAAAAGTCCTCAAATCATCCTCTTTATTCATCTGGAAAATTCAAAAGTAATGCAAAATGTCAGTAGACTTCTTCAAATGTTTATTGAAACAATATATTTCCCCAAGACTGCTTAGTTTTGGGAATTACATAATTTCCGAGCGCAACTTTTCGAGGCATGTAAGTCTAATTAAAATATTTACAACAGTTATACCTATGAGCAAACCCAACCCTACCAAAGATACAGTTACCTGTGATGAAAGAGTCATTTCTGCAATAGAATTCAACTTTTGGCTTCTGTCTAGTCCAAAGCATGGGAAATTTGTTCTTTTGAAGAGAACTGTCCAATCTGTGTCAAATAGGCTTAAAAACTGTTATTGCCTCCGACAGAATTTCTACTCTATTACCCAATAAGTTGGGAGGGATAAGAATTCACAGCTTTCTTTGAAACTACCCAAATCCCAAAATAAAACTAAAATCTGCATCAGCACACAAAACCTTTTCACAAAATCTGTTTTAATTAATCATACAGCACGATAAATAGGGCCCCACCACCACGAAACAATATGTCAATTTTGTTTCAAAATTGGGGTTGTGCAGGGCTTATAGTTCCTCTAAATTTGGGAGAATCCATTTGGATTCTTGCAGAAATCGTTCCGAAAATTCAGACCTGCTATGGGCCAGGATCCTATTAGGTCAGTATGATTGAACCCCTGTTGCATACTGATAACACATGTTAACCCTTTACCCAATACAGCTTTTTTAATTTTTACAACACCAACTACTGATTTTTACACCCCCCTCCCCCCCCCCCCCGGGCCCTTAATCGCTCACCTGACGAGGTGGTTCAGAGAAGTATTTTGGGTCAGATTCAGTTAGTCAAGGTTCATGGACACTACATAGGAATAATGTTATGAAATTATTCATAATTCTATTGTCCACGTTAGATGATTATTAGCATAGGTCTTCCTGATTGCTTCCAATTCTGACAGCTGTAGACAAGTACTGCCAAACTTCCAAGGGTTGTTGTGTCACTGCACTTTGAAAGGCAAATTTTATGGAAAAGCTCTAAGGAATGGATTCGAACATTTATGAACAACCTCGAACCTAACCCACCCCTGCCCAAATATTAAGCCACAGACCTGAAATGAACAAACTCAAATCTGCCCCTCCCCCCTCTCTGCGAAACCAAATATGAAAGGGTTCTGACTGGCAGGAACCAAACTGGAACAAATTTACATCTGACCTCCCCAGAGATGCTGTACACCAAATATTAAAGCATTAAACTAGTGGGTCTGAAGAAAAAGATTTTTAAAGAAATTTTCTCATGTTGCTTTGAGTTAATTTGCACTCCCATAATGAGCCCATATATTAACCCATAGATTTGGCTTGAACAAACATGAATCTGACCTCCTTAGAGATGCTGTAAGCCAAATACGAAAGGATTCTGACTGGTGGATCTGAAAAAACGAGTTTTAAAGAAATTTCCTCATACTGCACTGAGTTAAACTTTGGGCTTCAATAGATAGACCAAATATTAACCCAGAGACCCGATTCAAACAAACTTCAATCTACCCTCCCCCCCTGCCCCCCACCCCACTAGAAATGTTGCATTCCAAATATGAAAGCATTCTGACTGGTGGATCTGAAGGAGGTTTTCAAAGAAATTTCCTCATGTTGCACTGTTGATATTTGGCTGACTCAGTTCTTTTCATGCCAATCCTAGCAGCAATGTTACGAGAAGCTACATGGTTTCTCACTGGTTTTGTTGCACAGATCTCTACGGGAATCGATTCTCAGATTCTTATAAGCCCTGGCTGAGGCTATATAATCCACCAATATCAATAGAAAGTGCCATTTTATCTCAACAAATGATGTCAAATATTCTTTTACCTAGTGATGAGGTAAATTATAGCCCTGGATGTACCCCCCCCCCCCCACCCCCAAGCTCCCAGTATGCATTTTTTCCTAAAACAAGAGACCCCAGGGGGCCTGAGGGCGCCCACCTGTACATGGTAACCTAAATATCAACCCAGAGAATTGATTTCAACAAGTTGCATCTACTCCTCCTAAGAAAAGCTTATACCAAATATCCAAAGATTCTGAAAAGTGGATCTAAAAAAAAATGATTTTTAAAAAATATTCCTCATATTGAACCGAGTAATAATTTGGGCTCCCACAGGGAGCATATATATGAACCCAGGGACTTGGCTTTAACAAACTTGAATCTCCCCCCCCCCCCCCCCCCCCTAAGGATGCCGCACACCAAATATCAAAACATTTCAACTGCTGGATCTGAAGAAGAAGATTTTTAAAGAAAATTCCTCATTTTGAACTAAGTTACAATTCGAGCTCCCACAGTGAGCCCAAACATGGACCTAGGGAGATGGCTTGAATAAACTTGAATCTAGCCTCCTAAGGATGTTGCATAAAAAATATCAAAAGCCTTCATTTGCTGGACCTGAAGAAGATTTTTTTTAAAAATTCCTCATTTCGAACTAAGTTACAATTCAAGCTCCCACAGTGAGCCCAAATATGGACCTAGGGACATGGCTTTAACAAACTTGAATCTCACTCCCCTAAGGATGCTGCACACCAAATATCAAAACATTCCAACTGCTGGATCTGAAGAAGAAGATTTTTAAAGAAAATTCCTCATTTTGAACTAAGTTACAATTCGAGCTCCCACAGTGAGCCCAAACATGGACCTAGGGACATGACTTGAACAAACTTGAATCTTGCCTCCTAAGGATGCTGCATAAAAAATATCAAAAGCATTCATCTGCTGGATCTGAAGAAGATTTTTTAAGAAAATTCCTCATTTCGAACTAAGTTACAATTCAAGCTCCCACAGTGAGTCCAAATATGGACCTAGGGACATGGCTTGAACAAACTTGAATCTCACCCCCCTAAGAATGCTGCATACCAAATATTAAAACATTCTGACTGCTGAATCTGAAGAAGAAGATTTTTAAAGAAAATTCCTCATTTTGAACTACATGTAAGTTATCATTCGGGCTCCCACAGTGAGCCCAAATATGGACCTAGGGACATAGCTTGAACAAACTTGAATCTCACCCCCCTAAGGATGCTGCATACCAAATATCGAAACTTTCCGACTGCTGGATCTGAAGAAGATTTTTAAAGAAAATTCCTCATTTTGAACTAAGTTATAATTCGGGTTACCACAGTGAGCGCAAATATGAACCCAGGGACTTGGCTTGAACAACTTGAATCTCACCCCCTAAGCATGCTGCATACCCAATGTCAAAAGATTCTGCTGCTGGATCTTGAGAAGAAGATTTTCAAAGAAATTTGCCTGAAATGCACTAAGTTCAAATTTGGGCTCCTATACTGAGCCCAAATATGAACCCAGGGGGATGATTTGAACAAACTTGAATCAGATCCACCCCACAATGTTGTATATCAAATATCAAAAGATTCTGCCTGCTGGATCTGGAGAAGAAGATTTTTTTAAAAATTTGCCTGAAATGCACTAAGTTCGAATTCGGGCTTCTATAGTGAGCCCAAATATGAATCCAGGGGGCTGATTTGAACAAACTTGAATCAGATCCACCCCACAATGTTGCATACCAAATATCAGAAGATTCTGCCAGCTGAATCTGGTGAAGAAGATTTTTTAAGAAATTTGCCTGAAATGCAATACGTTTGAATTCGGGCTCCTATACTGAGCCCAAATATAAACCCAGGAGATATGGCGTTTTACTTTTTTCGATTTTTAGCTCCTGTGGTTTCCATGGGGCTACTGAAAAAGAAAATTTGGCATAAATTAGGTACTTATGACCCAATAAGCCCTCACATAAAATTTGATTCAAATCAGCCTCTCGGTTCGGAATATAGAAATTTTGGGCGGGGCCAAAAATTTTGCCCCTCCCATAATGACGCCAAATATAGCTCATCAAACTTCGCTTAAAGAAATCCAAGTCTACACCTTAAAAGGAAGCTGCATATCATATATCAAGTCTTTGCTACTGCTGGTTGATGAGAAGATTCCGGTGCCCCTTGGGGGCATGGCACCACCCAGGAGAAGGGGGCAACTTCATTTGAACAAATCTGAATTGGCATTAGGTAATAAACATTTACCCAACATTTGAATAATGTAAAGTTAACGCCGGACGGACGGCGGACAGAATGTGATCAGTAAAGCTCCCAGTGAGCTTTGCTCAGGTGAGTTAAAAAACTTTATTAATTTATAAATAAATTGATGGTGACATGAATTTCCCATTATTTTTTAATCACATTCTTGCTTCTGAACACATTTCACATTGTGTTTGATATTCTGCAATCTTTGTAAGAAAAAGCCTAAGTTTTCTCAGTTAAGGCACCTCGAGTCATAAAACAGTGATTTTTTCCAACAGACTGACCAATACCTGCTACTGTGGTGTCTCATGACACTGTTAAAATTCCTAAAATCATCAAATATTGATTCATTAGTGCTGTGCTTGTGCTGCAAATATCCACAAGTGCACTTTCACTATTTTGGTTTTAATCCCCACAGGCATGCATTCTGTCAAAAGGAGTGAAATTGTAGAAAATATGTTCACAAAGAGGACAAGTTACAGTACAGTCGCCGTGGACGGGTTGTAATACACGCATAGGCAGTGATGTCCACTCATGCATTTACCAGTCAATAAAATTTACCATCATCTACAAAATTTTAATTGATGAAGCATCGGTTTGTACCTGGTGCTTCATTATTTAAATTTTTGATGATTATACCTATAGTTAGTGTTTGGCATCAAATATTATTGTATGAATTTGTATCCGTGGAAATATTGCCCATCCATGGAAAGTGAGCAGTACACTGCCACTGTACTGTATTTGTTTCAAGTATATAATATACTCTTTGATGTTTAATATTCTTGTGATAGGCTGGGTCCAAAGTACTCAGTACTCGTAGTACTCGAGTACCACTTTTTTGATAAAATACTCAATACTTGCCAGCCCAGATTTTTGTATGTGTGTGTGTGTGGGGGGGGGGGGGGGGGGGAGGTTGGAGGGTGAAAGATAGCTGCAAATTATTTAAAATGTTGACCCAGGCAAATGAAAAGCAAAGAAACATTTCATCCGAAGGACAGACAGACAGACATGCAATAACAAATTTGGGAAGCCTAAATAAAAGTAGTGACTAACTTAAAATGAAAAATATAGATAGAAGAAACAGGGCAATGTTGTCAAACAGAAAACAAACAAGAGCCCCCAGAGGGCCTGATGGCATTCACCTGACATGGTAGCCTAAATATCAACCCAGAGAATTTATTTGAACATTTAGTTGCATCTGCCCCTCATAAGAAAAGCTTATACAAAATATCCAAAGATTCTGACCGGTGGATCTCAAAAAAAGGATTTTTAAAGAATATTCCTCATATTGAACTAAGTTATAATTCAGGCTCCCACAGAGAGCCCAAATATGAACCCAAGGACTTGGCTTGAACAAATTTGAATCTCACATCCCTAAGGATGCTTCTGTATACTAATATCAAAAGATTCTGACTACTGGATTTTAAAGAATATTCCTCTTATTGAACTGAGTTGTAATTTGGACTCCCACAGGAAGCCCAAATATGAACCCGGGGACTTGGCTCAAACAAACTTGAATCTCACCCCTCTAAGGATGCAGCATCCCAAATATCAAAATATTCTGAAGTGTGGATCAGAAGAAGATTTTTAAAAAATATTCCTCATATTGCACTAATCTAATCATAGAGAGTCCAAATATGGACCCAGGGATTTGATTTCAACAAACATGTGAATAAATCTTCCAAAGATGTTATATGCAAAATATGAAAGCCTTTGGAGCAGTGGTATGGGAGAAGAAGATTCTTTAATGTTTTTCCCATTACTAAAATGATGACTCCGCATAAGTCCTGGAAAACTTCCCTATGATAAAACTGATGGCAATTTTTTTTTTACCATTCTTTTTGGCTGTTCGTAAGGAAGCGTCACACAAAATAAAAATTCTCACTGCCATGTAGTTTTGAAGATATGGGCGTTTTAAATTTTTTCTATATTTAGATCCTGCAGTTCCCACAGGGCCACAGGAAAATGTTTTGGCATAAATTAGGTACTTACGACCCAATAAGCCCATCATATCAAATTTGCTTCAAATCAGCCTCTCAATTTGGAAAATAGAAATTTTGGTACAATTCGGGCTCCTACAGGAAGGCCAAATATGAACCCGGGGACTTGGCTTTAACAAACTTATATCTCACCTAAGGATACTGTATATATCAAAACATTCTGACTGCTGAATGTGAAGAATACTTTTGAAGAATATTCCTCATTTTGAACTAAGTTATAATTCAGGCTCCCACAGTGAGCCCAAATATGAACCCAGGGACTTGGCGTAAACAAACTTGAATCTCCCACAGTGAGCCCAAATATGAACCCAGGGACTTGGCGTAAACAAACTTGAATCTCACACTGGCTCACACCGATTAATCGACTAACCAATGATCATTATCTTGATTGATAAAAAAAAGTAATTGATCGGTTAACCGTTACTTTTGAAGTACGGTACTATATGGCAGGGTATTTGATGGCTGGATTCACATCGCAAAATACTATACAAAAATGTCCAATTGCTAACCATTTTTCTTTCATATTGGGTAAGCTTATATTCACTATTTATCATCACTTTTTGAAACCAAGATGGAAACTCTTAATTAAATTTTTAAAAACAAAAAATACCCTGTATGGGTTAACTATGGAACAAACTTGCTCCAAAACAGGCAAACGTTGTCACACTGGCTCACATCAATTGCATGAGACAAGAGAAATGCATGCCGGTTACGTGCCAAAATACTTGTTCACTTGCATGATCATTATACTGTATCAGTAGCTGAAAACGGTCATTCTCAACCCTTCACCAAATGCAGGTAGCAGACGATACTTGCACAAGAAATTCTAAAGATTTTCAATGTTTGTCTCAAAAACATATCTTATGCCCCCCCCCCCACCCCCCCCCCCCCCCCCACCTATTGGAACAAGCTCAATGAGCTTGTTCCAATGAGGGGTCATAAGCTATGTTTTGAGACAAAAATTGAAAATATAATAAAATTTGAATGGACATGTTTGTATATGGCGCTGCCCGGTTTTGTCCATTATGCTGAGTAAAGTTTTAATTATATAAATGGTCAACGGTACAGCAATTATTCAGCTACCTATTGGGGCAAGTGATTAATCGGTTAACCAAGGTTAACCTATGTGATTAATCAATCACGAAAACCCTTTAATCGTTTCAGCTCTAAAATTAATTTAATTTTATTAAATTTTATCTGATGAAAAAATGCTTATAATTTTTGGGGAATGGTAAATATGGATCTTCTTAACAAGCATTTGCAAGAACATCAGAGGAATGAAATCACCGATCTCGCAATTTGCAAAACCCTGGTGAGCCAAAATATAGGCTTGGCTTGAAGAAACTTAAATCTCACCCACCTAATGATGGTGCATAGCAAATATCAAAAGATTCTGATTGGTGGATCTGAAGAAAAAAATTTTTAAAGAATATTCCTCATACTGCACTAATTTCAACATTTGGACTCCCATAGAGGCCAAATATGGACCCAGGGATTTGATTTCAATAAACGTGTAAAAAAATCTTGCAAAGATGGTATATGTGAAATCTGAAAGGTTTTGGAGGAGTGAACTGGGTGAAGAAGAGTCTTAAATGCTTTCTTCATTACCCACAGTGTTACAGAACGCTGACTAAGCATTTTTTCAAAGTCACGAAAAAGTACCCCATGATTGACCTGACAGAAATTTGCTTAGACCATTCCATTCTGTTGGTTCCAAGGAAGCTTCACACCAAATAAGAATTCTCAGTGCCATGTAGTTTTGGAGATATGTGCGTTTTGAATTTTGTTCTATTTTTAGCTCCTGCGGTTCCCATGGGGGGGGGGGGGAAATATTTTGGGGCATAAATTAATTACTTATGATCAAAGAAAACCAAAAATTAAATTTGGTTCAAATCAGCCTCTTGGTTCGAAAAACAGAAATTTTGGGCGGTGCAAAAATACATGCCCTCCAATAATGAAGGCAAATAAAGACCCACAAACTTCTCTTGAACAAAACTGAGTCTACACCTCAAAAGGAAGCAGCACACCACATATCGAATCTCTGCTACTCCTGGTTCACGAGAAGATTTTTTTAAGATTTAGGCAAAATTTTGGGGCATGGCCCTACTGGGGGCAGGGCAATTTGATTTAAGCAAAATCAAAATGCAATGTCATAACAAACAAGCATCTCACATTTCACTTAAATGATTAATCAGTTCAGCAGTTTTGGAGGAGAAGACGCAAACACCATGTTCACGGACGACGGACGACAGACGGCAAGTGATCACTACACCTCACCCTGACTGAAAGTCAGGTGAGCTAAAAACTCAGTGGACCATGATTGCTGCAGTTGGGCGAGAAGCTTGATTCAAGGAGAGAAGAAACTTGTAGCTGCTGGCTTTCGAAAGTGTTGTTAAAACCCAATAAATAAATAAATAAATAAATAAATAAATAAATAAATAAATAAATAAACAAGAGGCCCCACAGGGCCTGAAGCGCTCACCTTGAACAGAACACGATATAAACAGAGAACAGAACACGATATAAGAGTCCAAGAATGAATCTACATTAAGCAATCCATCTCCATAGGATACACTGCAAATCTTTGAGCCCCTCAGGAGTGACAAAAACAGTCCAAGCATCATGCCTTTTCTTTGGTTGATTATGATGTAAAATGTGGAGCTCCCCTCTCAAGCACCTTGATACAACCTATATAGATTACTCTTCACCTCTTGAGGGTACTGAATAAAAAATGTCCAATTCTTCAGCTACTTGGCCAATTCCGGCTCCCATAGGGAGCTCAAATATCAACCCAGGCACTCGATTTGAACAAAGTTGAATCTGATCTCCTTAGAGATGCTGTATACCAAATATGAAAGCATTCTGACTGGTGGATCTGAAGAACAAAATTTTAAAGAAATTTCCTCATATTGCACAAAGTTAAAATTTGGGCTACCATAGTGAGCCCAAACTTTAACCTACAGACCCGATTTGAACAAACTTGAATCTCACCCCCACCCCCACTCCTCCCCCCTTAGAGATGTTGTATACCAAATACGAAAGCATTCTGACTGGTGGATCTGAAGAAGAAGACTTTTAAAAAAAACTTCCCCATACAGCCCTAAGTTAAATTTGGGCTACCAAAGGAAGCCCAAATATTAACATAGGGACTTGGTTTGAACAATCTTGAATCTGACCATCATAACAATGAGGGTACCAAACATTAAAAAATTCTTATTCGTGGTTCTGAAGAAGATTTTTAAAGAAAATTCCCCATAAAATTTGGGCTCCTGCATTGAGTCCAAATATGAACGAATGGGCTTCATTTTAACAAACTTGTATCTGACCCCTCTATGGATGCTGTTTACCAAATATCAAAAGATTCTGAACATTGGTTCTTGAGATAAGATTTTCTAAAATGTTTGCAAAAATGCTGCACCAACATTATTCTGATGCCCTCTGCAGAACTCTCTAACAACAACAGAGGGCATTTTTTTTTACCATTCAATTCTACTGGTTCTAAGGATGCTTCATACCACATAACAGTTCTCTGTTCCAAGTGGTTTGGGAAACATGGGAGTTTGAAAACATTTCTATTTTTTGCTCCTGGGGTTCCCAAGGGGATGCAGGGTTTTTTTTGCATGAGGTAAGTACTTATGACCCAATATTACCACGATACTGAATTTCATTCAAATCGGACCATCGGTTCGGAAAATAGAAATTTTGGGTGGTACCAAAAATCTAACCACTGCCATTACAAAGCCAAATATTGCTTCATAAAATACGTTTGAACAAGCGTGATTTTACACCTCAAAAGGTAGTTCCATAATGAATATAAAGTCACTGTACCCACTGGTTCATAAGATTTTAAAAATATTTTGGGGGCATTTTACCCCACCCCCTCCCTATGGGGCTGGGCATGTTGAGTTAAACAAAAATGTAATACCCATTTGGTACCATTACTCACACAAACTTTAACTTGAATTGACCAAAACATGGTGTTGATGGATGACAGATGGATGGACAATGGATGGAGAGTGATTAGATAAGCCCTGTTTGACTTTGTCGAAGTGAGCTAAAAAAAAAAAAAATTAAACGGTTCATGTCCGATATTTTACCCATGTTATTAAAATTGATAAATTTGTCCCTGGAGTGCAACAAGGCTTATGCTATACATGTAGCATTGCAAAGCCTTCTTGCACTCAAGTGATGGAATACACCTCCATCCAAGCTATTCTGTAGATTATGAGGCCTAAAACAAACCAAGAATATGAACTTATGCATGAATATTATTACAATGAATACACTGTCTTACACAAAGGAATGCCACACAATCCAGTGTAGACTGATTTCAAAAAGTCCTCCGTAGTGGAAGGGCAATTTTAACAAACATACAGGCCCAAATAAGCTTCATACACAGTGTAAAAATTCCACAAAATTAATAAACATTCATATATGTTTAATAGGAATTAGGAGTATTGTAATTAAAAGTCAATTGTGTGGTTGTTTATAAACTTATATTACTTTGTTATCAGGTGTTAAAAAATATTAATATTTGTAAACACACGAACCCATTTAGATTAGTCCCTGCTCATAGCAGTGACACAGACATACAGTACAGTTGCTGGTCATAATCCTTGCATAGACAGTGCATGATGTCCATGCATGTTTTTTCCAGGTAATAGAAAATCATCATCAATAAAATTTTAATTAATGAAGCACCGAATTGTATCCTGTGGTTCATTAATTAAATTTTTGATGATTATTGCTGTAAACAATGTTTGAAAACTAATGTCATTGCATCCGCAGAAATATTGCCCACCCACAGAAAGTGACCAGTACATAGCAGCACAGAGTCAAGGTAATTGTGTTTTACTGTCTTGAATTTCAAATTTTGTTGTTTTTTTGTTTTTTTTTTGGGGGGGGGGAGGGAGGGTGCACCAGACCCCTCCACTGATGAGAGGGTCACACACCCTCTTGTCCTCACCCCTATCTCACTGCTATGTGGCTCAGGTGATTCTGTGCATCATATTCTTTATGACTCCCACTAGATACATGTATTACTCTTGCCCCCTACATGTAACTTAGATATCCTGGCTTAGCACCAGTATAATGGTAAACTAACATCAAATTGTGTGCTTATGTACAGTAGCTAACATATTGGAATAGTATCATGAGCTTTGTCAGAAACTTGATCAAGTATTGATGACAAACAACAATTTTCATTACCAGTACCCGGTGCCAGTAATAAAATAAGATTTGCAAATATCACCCTGCATTTTCTTCAGCTATTAACTAACATAAAATTGTGCGCTTCATGAAAATTATTTCGTAACTACCTGTTAAAAATTACCGTTTCTTGTTTTGCTCTTTTAGAAAAAGAAATCACTCCTTTTCTGGCGGGCAAACTAAACACCGAGGCAACCGAGGGATACCAAGGTGAAGGAAAACAGGAGAGAAACGGGTATGAGGTGGTGTGTTCTTTTTATTATTTATTTATTGGTGTTTAAGGTCACATTTATCTGCACAACAGCTTATTGTGACCATGGCAGTTTTATGGATGGAGGAAACTAGAGTACCCAGGAGAACCACTGAGCAATGGCAAGCAACTGTAAGCTCCCCAACATACTACACAAGCACGGTTAGCCTTGTTCGAAGACAGGTGCACCAAGAACATGCAGTATGCCTTAGTACACAGCATACCTTGCCCCCACATGGGTAGTGGGGGTGAAGTGTCTTGCCCAAGGACACAAAGCTGTTGCTGCAGGTGGGATTCGAACCGAGGATCTCTCGGCTTGCAGTCTGCACCTCCACCTACTGAGCTAATGCACCCCTGATGGTGTATTCTGATTATGTAAATAGATTTAAGCAGTACTAGTATGTGATTGGTTTTAATGCCATATTTGAGAATTATGGGTGCTGAAGTAATAAGAGTGCGCTGAAAAATCTTCCCTTTGGTATTTAGTAGGTAGCTTGGTAATGGTAAAGTGACTTCACCTCAGTAAGCAACAGTGTGAAAGCTGGCAGCCATCTTTAATATCGGGCCGCCACACCCCAAAAACACTCGTTCTCATCCCAAGGTGATAACAAAGGTACCCAAGAAGTTTCATGAAGATCGGTTCATAAATACAGCCTCCAGACTTAGCGTATTGACATGTGCACTTACAGTGTATAAGGAGCACTGATAAATTAAAGGTCATCTAATTTGCATAATTTCTGCAAGAGAAAAAAACCTCTATTATACAGTATTTTTCGTGATGTACAGTTAAAACTAGAAGTCCTGTCACGAACTGTGCGCTTATCTAGGCTTAATTGCGCGTATGAATTGCGCGCAATTGTCATATCGAATGGCATCCAAAGCACGGCAAGTTCTCCTGGTTACTTATAGCAAACACGGGCAATGTTTCTGCCAATGGACCTCCGGGTTACCCGGAGGTCCATTGGCTGAAACATTGCTTGTGCACAGGCCATATTTACAGAATTTGATTGCCTTACTATGGTCATATTGCGTAGATTAACACGCATATCGACGTGCTATTTGTGCGCATTTCAGGACAGGACTTTTAGTTTTAACTGTATTCCATGTTACTAAACATTCATACAAAAATTTATTCAAATCAGAACTTTCATACAGAAGTTCTGTACAAAACACTGATCGCACTAATTTTAGTACAAATTGGCTGCTAGTGGCCAGCTTGAATTTCGAACTGCACCCAAAAACACTCGCTCTCATCCCACGGTGATAACAAAAGTACCCAAAACGTTTCGTAAAGATCGGTTCATAAATACGGCCACTAGTCTGAGCCGTATAGAAGTTGTGTACAAAAAACTGATTGGACCTAATTTTGGTACAAAATGGCCACTGGCAGTCATCTTGAATTTTGGATCGCACCCCAAAACACTCATTCTCGTCCCTAGGTGATAACAAAGGTATGCAAGAAGCTTGGTGAAGATCCGTTCATAAATACAGCCCCTAGCCCAATCCGTATTGACATGTGTACTTACTGTGTATAAGTAGCACTGAATAAATCAAAGTTCATCTAATTTGCATAATTTCTGTACAAGAAAAAAACCTGTATTTTATGTGATGTATTCCATGTTACTAAACAATCATACAAAAATTTATTCAAATCAGAACTTTCATACAGAAGTTCCGTACAAAAAACTGATTGCAGTAATTTCAGTACAAAATAGCTGCCGGCGACCACCTAGAATTTTGGACTTCCCCCAAAAACACTCATTCTAACATCATGGTGATAACAAAGGTACCCAAGAAATTTCGTAAAGATCGGTTCATAAATACGGCCTCTAGCCCAAGTTGTATAGAAGTTCTGTACAATAAAACTGATTGTACCTAATTTCAGTACAAAATGGCCACTGGTAGCCATCTTGAATTTTGGACTGCACCCAAAAACACTCATTCTCATCCCAAGGTGATAACAAAGGTACCCAAGAAGTTTCATGAAGATCAGTTCATAAATACTGTACAGCCTAGCCCGAGCTGTATTGACATGTGCACTTAGTGGGTATACATGTAAGTAGCAGTGAATAAATTAAAGTTCATCTAATTTGCATAATTTCACAACGAGAAAAAAACCTGTATGATATGTGATGTACTCCATGTTACTAAACATTCATACAAAAATTTATTCAAATCAGACCTTTCATACAGAAGTTCTGTACAAAAACGCTGATTGCACTAATTTCTGTACAAAATGGCTGCTGGAGGCCATCTTGATTTTGGACCGCACCCAAAAACACTCGTTCTCGTCCCACGTGATAACAAAGGTACTCAAGAAGTTTCGTAAAGATCGGTTCATAAATACAGCCTCTAGCCCGAGCCGTATTGAATTGCTGTTACCGAACAGATGGACAATGGGCCATGACGTAACCTTAAATTTGACTTTGTCAAAGTTGAGCTAAAAATGGAGAATATCCAGAGTATCACAAAACAAAAACCTATTTGTAAAGGACTCCTCCTTTCAAGGACAGTGGGGCAGTGTTGGCATTCACCACCATGCTGCCTTGAGGCTGCATTTTGAATTCCTGTGTTTGTTGTTCTAATGAAATATTATTTTATTATTATCAGTTATGGTACAAATATGGTACCGATAGCACACTTTCAGGAACCGCTGATGTCTGATGTCGACTGTGTGTCAGTGCGTGAGGTGCACACATACTTTTTGGGTTCTATACACCACATCCTTCATTTTGCTATCTAATTTGTGTAAATTTATTTGGAATTTATAGAATTTCAGACTTGTAAATTTCATAGTATTGTTTTTGCCTTAGTTATGGTGCTTTATAAGTAATGGGCAATTTAGTTTGAAAAAAAGGGGTTCATGAATATTCAGTCACAGGAAGATTCAGCCCTCATACTTTTTCTGAGAATATTCGGTCCCCAATTTCATTCATGCCCCCACCCCTCTCTCCTGCTAACCCATATAATGAACATCCCAAAACACATTTTAATATCTAGATATTTATGCTTGTTCGCAACTTATTATGGACACAAATGGACACAGAGTCAAGGTAACTGTGTTTTACTGTCTTGAATTTCAATTTTTTTTGGGGGGGGGGGTGGGTGGGGGGATTGGGGTGGGGGGAGGTGCACCCGACCCCTCCACTGATGAGAGGGTCACACACCCTCTTGTCCTCGCCCCTATCTCACTGCTATGTGGCTCAGGTGATTCTGTGCATCATATTCTTTATTACCTGGCCCCACTCCCACTAGATATTACTCTTGCCCCTACATGTAACTTAGATTTCCTGGCTAAGCACCAGTATATAGTGGTAAACCAACATCAAATTGTGTGCTTATGTCCATTCGCTAACATACTAGAATAGTATAATGTGCTTTGTCAGAAACTTGATCAAGTATTGATGACAAACAGCAATTTTCATTACCAGTACCTGGTGCCAGTAATAAAATAAGATTTGCAAATATCACCCTGCGTTTTTTCAGCTATTAACTAAGATAAAATTGTGCGCTTCATGAAAATTATTTCGTTACTACCTGTTAAAAATTACTGTTTCTTGTTTTGCTCTTTTAGAAAAAGAAATCACTCCTTTTCTGGCGGGCACACTAAACACCAAGGCAAACCGAGGGATACCAAGGTGAATGAAAACTGGAGAGTCTAAACGGGTATGAGGTGGTGTGTTCTTTTTATTATTTATTTATTGGTGTTTAAGGTCACATTTATCTGCACAACAGCTTTTTTTTTTGACCATGGCAGTTTTATGGATGGAGGAAACTAGAGTACACCAGGAGAACCACTGAGCAATGGCAAGCAACTGTGGGCTCCCCAACATACTACACAAGCTGGGTTAGCCTTGTTCGAAGACAGGTGCACCAAGAACATGCAGTATGCCTTAGTACACAGCATACCTTGCCCCCACATGGGTAGTGGGGGTAAAGTGTCTTGCCCAAGGACACAAAGCTGTTGCCGCAGGTGGATTCGAACCGAGGATCTCTCGGCTTGCAGTCTGCACCTCTACGTACTGAGCTAATGCACCCCTGATGGTGTATTCTGATTATGTGAATAGATTTAAGCAGTATAAGTATGTGATTGGTTTTAATGCCATATTTGAGAATTATGGGCACTGAAGTAATAAGAGTGCACTGAAAAATCTTCCCTTTGGTATTTAGTAGGTAGCTTGGTAATGGTAAAGTGACTTCACCTCAGTAAGCAACAGTGTGAAAGCCAGCAGCCATCTTTAATTTTGGGCCGCACCCAAAAACACTTGTTCTCATTCCAAGGTGGTAACAAAGGTACCCAAGAAGTTTCATGAAGATCGGTTCATAAATACAGCCTCCAGCCTTAGCATATTGACATGTGCACTTACAGTGTATAAGAAGCACTGAATAAATCAAAGGTCATCAAATTTGCATAATTTCTGCAAGAGAAAAAAACCTGTATTATACAGTATTTTTTGTGATGTATTCCATGGTACTAAACATTCATACAAAAATTTATTCAAATCAGAACTTTCATACATAAGTTCTGTACAAAAACTGATTGCACTAATTTTGGTACAAAATGGCTGCTAGTGGCCATCTTGAATTTCGAACTGCACCCAAAAACACTCGCTCTCATCCCACGGTGATAACAAAGGTACCCAAGACATTTCGTAAAGATTGGTTCATAAATACGGGCTCTAGCCTGAGCCGTATAGAAGTTGTGTACAAAAAACTGATTGTATCTAATTTTGGTACAAAATGGCCTCTGGCAGCCATCTTGAATTTTGGATCGCACCCCAAAACACTCATTCTCGTCCCTAGGTGATAACAAAGGTACCCAAGAAGCTTGGTGAAGATCGGTTCATAAATACAGCCCCTAGCCCGAGCCGTATTGACATGTGTACTTACTGTGTATAAGTAGTACTGAATAAATCAAAGTTTGTCTAATTTGCATAATTTCTGTACAAGAAAAATAACCTGTATTTTATGTGATGTATTCCATGTTACTAAACAAGCATACACAAATTTATTCAAATCAGAACTTTCATACAGAAGTTCTGTACAAAAAACTGATTGCAGTAATTTCATTTTCAGTACAAAATAGCTGCCGGCGGCCATCTAGAATTTTGTACTCCCCCCAAAAACACTCATTCTAACCCCATGGTGATAACAAAGGTACCCAAGAAATTTTGTAAAGATCGATTCATAATTACGGCCTCTAGCCCAAGTTGAATAGAAGTTCTGTACAAAAAAGTGATTGTACCTAATTTCGGTACAAAATGGCCACTGGTAGCCATATTGAATTTTGGACCGCACCCAAAAACACTCATTCTCATCCCAAGGTGAAAGCAAAGGTACCCAAGAAGTTTCATGAAGATCAGTTCATAAATACAGCCTAGCCCGAGCCGTATTGGCATGTGCACTTACTGGGTATACATGTAAGTAGCACTGAATAAATTAAAGTTCATCTAATTTGCATAATTTCAGCACGAGAAAAAAACCTGTATTATATGTGATGTACTCCATGTTACTAAACATTCATAGAAAAATTTGTTCAAATCAGAACTTTCATACAGAAGTTCTGTACAAAAAACTGATTGCACTAATTTCTGTACAAAATGGCTGCTGGAGGCCATCTTGCATTTTGGACCGCACCCAAAAACACTCGTTCTCGTCCCACGGTGATAACAAAGGTACCCATGAAGTTTCATAAAGATCGGTTCATAAATACAACCTCTAGCCCGAGTCGTATTGAATTGTTGTTCCCAAACAGACGGAAGCCCGAGTCGTATTGAATTGTTCCCAAACAGACGGACAACGGGCTATGACACAACCTTAAATATGACTTTGTCAAAGCTGAGCTAAAAATGGGGAGTATCCAGAGTATCACAAAACAAAAACCTATTTTGTAAAGGACTCCCCCTTTCAAGGACAATGGGACAGCATTGGCATTCACCGCCATGCTGCCTTGAAGCTGCATTTTGAATTCCTGTGTTTGTTGTTCTTATGAAATATTATTTTATTATTATCAATTATGGTACAAATATGGTACCGATAGCACACTTTCAGGAACCGCTGATGTCTGATGGCGACTGTGTGTCAGTGTGTGAGATGCACACATACTATACACCACATCCTTCATTTTGCTATATAATTTGTGTAAATTTATTTAGAATTTATAGAATTTCAGACATGGAAATTTCATAGTATTGTTTTTGCCTTAGTTATGGTGCTTTATAAGTAATGGGCAATTTAGTTTGAAAAAAGGGGTTCATGAAGATTCAGTCACAGGAAGATTCAGCCCTCATACTTTTTCTTAGAATATTCGGTCTCAGTCGTGGTCGAATGTCATCACCTCTTGAGGTCAAATCCTCACAGAATTTTTTTTTTTAAATATTCTAGGCATTTTTTCTGTTGTTTTATGTTAAGGATTTATGATTACTAATTATGACAAAATTACAAGTGCGATATGAAACAAACCTTAATAAAGCTGGAACAAAAAAAACCTTCCCAAAACAAGCTGTGAGAGGTTCTCAGCTCGAATCCCAATTGCGGCAACTGAAATAAGGCGTACTGCACATCGATGGTGCACTTGTCTTCAAGCAATGCTAACCCTGCTTGCTTGGAGTTACAATGTTGAGAAGCTGACAGTTGCTTGTCATTGTTGCTCGGTATTTCTCTCTGGGTGCTCTGGCTGGGTTCCTCCCCCAGTAAAACTGTTGGGTGGCACTGGCTGTAAAAATTGTTGTTAAACCCAATAAATAAAGAAATCAAATTTGCTGAATCCAAGACCTTTGAATGATGGTTTTGATTGGGGCGTGTGTGTGGGAGGTGGGGGTGGGTGGAGGTGGGGTTATACAGTTGTGCCCACTTAATTGGATATATCTTAATTGTATACAGTTGAAACTAGAAGTCCTGTCCCGAATTGTGCGCTTATCTAGGCTTAATTGCGCGTAGGAATTGTGCGCAATTGCAATATCGAATGGCATCCAAAGCATGGCAGGTTCTCCTGATTACTCATAGTAAACACAGGCAATGTTTCTCCCAATGGACCTCCGGGTTACCCGGAGGTCCATTGGCTGAAACATTGCTTGTGCACAGGCCATATGTACAGAATATGATAGCCTTACTAGGGCCATAACGCATAGATTAACGCGCAAATCGACGTACTATTTGTGCGCATTTCATGTTAGGACTAATAGTTTTAACTGTATCCCTGTTAATAGAATATAATTTCCCAACACAAAACCATTTACCTCCAGTACAAATTTGACCTGGTAATTGAATATAGGATATAGAGTAATCTCCTGTTAATTGAATAAAAAATCTTGTAACATGTTGAGAAATTGCCCTGACTCTTCCCAGTTTTCCTTTGGTTATAGACCAATTTGGCCTCAGTACATTCAATACAGGCATTTAATCTATTATATTTTGTTTGACAGAGCTCATGGAGCTCTGTCAAACAAAATATAATAGAATAAATGCTAAGTTTATCTCTGGAATACAGGAAAGTGACACAATCCCTGTTAATTGAATACTCCTGCTAATTGAATAATGTTATTGGCAAAGTGGCTCTTCAATTAACAGGGTTCCACTGTACAGCAAAAACAAATATCACAAACTAATAATGAAACTATGTACTTGTGAAATTTTCATGTGGTCATTCTACAAAATGTTTTAGCTGGTACTATACAGTTTTGAAGGTTAAAGGGCTCAGTACTTAGAGGTGAAGGCTGCAAGTCAAAGGGTCCTCTATCAAATACCACCTGTGGCAACCACTTTGTTTCCTTGGGCAATACACTTCATTCCCACTGCCCACGTAGTGCCATTGCATACCAAGGCAAATTGCCTGTCAATCATACACTTGTCTTCAACCAATGCTAACCCAGCGTGTGTGCTGTTTGTACGTTAGATGTTTGTAATTGCTCTGTGGTTCTCTCTGGCTTTTCCCACCTGTAAAACTGTCTGACATGAAGTGACCCTGGCTATCGAAGTGTCATTAAACCCCAATAAATAAATCAATAAGAATCATGTGTCCCTATTCTGGAGAACAGTTTGGGGCAAATTGCCAAAGGATGGTTTGGGTTAGATTAGTATCCAGTTTGGGTCAAATTGTTGGAGGACAGTTTGGATGCAATTCTCACGAATTCCAGTCACTTTGGCCCCAAGTCATTTTGGCCCCAGTCATTACAGCCTCAGGTCAATTCAGCCCCAATATACCAGGTCATTTCGGCCTCTTTAAATATTTTCAAATATTGTTTGAATTTTAGCATTTTTCTATTTAATTTTTTTTCAACATATATATCTCTCAATTAGATATTCAGGTATACATGATATATGTCTAGTAGATTTTCTTTCATGATGAATAAATAAAAGAAAAGTTTCAGCATGTCTAAGATGCACATGGACTATGTGGGATTTGAAATCACTTGTGATCTGAATAATTTTATTTGCTTATGAATCTATAAGAGCCGGAAGCGAGAGTAAGTAATGTGATTTGGTTTGAGTGTACGCCTTGGAAGTGGGGCACTGGGATCAGACCCCCGTGGACATCGAACTGGAAGGGGACTAGGAATTGCGCATAACTACAAGGATTCTGCTCTGTGTTTTAGAAAATGTGGACATATTTATGGCAGTATCAAAATCGCAGTTTGGTGGTTGTTTCAGAAAAAAAAAAAACTGTGAACCTCAAACTGGAATGTGACTAGGAATTATTGTGCATAACAATATGAATAAATGACTGCATATTCCGGTACTTTGCAAAATTTCAAAGTAAAATAATTTCTCAATACTTATACAGATAGCATCTTAAATGTATGTAAAATTGAACACATGGATAATTTTTAATGTCATGTATAACTGTTCTGTACACTGTGTAAATGCAAATAACTGAACATTACTTAATAAAGGTAATTACCCATTATTTCTAAACATGAACTATGCACTGATCTTTATAGATCTCTACACTTAAAATGGTGCCGAAATGACCAAGGGACCAAAGTGACTAGGACAGAGATGACTGAGGTCGAATTGACCAGAGGCCGAAATGACTTGGAGCCGAAGTGATTGGATATCATTCTAACAGATGAGAGACGTTAATTAGGCCCCAATACAGAACACATTGAATGTGAATTTACTGCAGAGATAATTGCTCGACGATATATTATATTTATATTTTTTCAATAAATATCGAACAATCTATTAATATTTTTTTTAAGAATTATTTTCAGGAGTTAAAACGAATATCGTAGCGTATCTAAAATATCCTAACAGATGTGTACTGCTTTTCTTTTGGATGATTCTTCCCTGGGCCTAGTTCTCCCCAGGCTGAAGATTCCCCCAGTTCCCGAAAAAAGATGACATGCCATTTTCAATGGCGGTAAATATCCAAAAGGGTTATTATGAGGCACTGTTCAGAAATACAGATGCACCAAAAAGTAACACATTATTACTTTGTTTTGGTTTCTAACGGGACTGAAAGCAAGCTATCAGTATCACTTTTTCGAATTACACCCATTTCGTCTGCTAACCAAATCGTCCGCTGCAATTTTACCCAAGTCGTCCTCTACAATTATACCCATCACATCCGAAACTCGTTCGCTGGGGGAAAGTATTCAAGTATTGCATTTTGAATCATTTTTTATTTATATAATAATTTTATTGTATATTACCTATTGTAATATATCTTAATGTACCTCCATTGTAATATATCTGAATGTACCTCCTTGCATTAAATTTCATATATGTGTATGAAATTCTGAAAACAGAAATGTCAGAACAAAATAAACTATCCAGCCATCTAATAAATTTTAATTACTGTTTATTCAATGGATTACCAATAAAAATTATATTATTACAGTAAAAGTTCTTAAAGTATATGTACGTTATATTAAGTTCCACAACATAATCTTATAATTTTGCAATTTTTCATTCAAGAGCTCCACCGGCACCTCACAGTGAATAATTGCAAAATTATTAGCATAAGTATTATAAGAATTAATTATATTAAGAAATGCAACAAAATTTGTTATATTAAGTTCTGCAACATAATCTTATAATTTTGCAAGTATTCATCGAGGCGCACCGTCGCTTTACAATGAATAATAGCAAAATTATTAGCAAATGTATTATAAGAATTAATTATATTTAGAAACTCATCAAAATTTATGGTTTATTAAATTCTGCAACATAATCTTATAATTTTGCAATTATTCTTGGAAGAGCATCACCGGCGCTCTACAATGAATAATAGCAAAATTATTAGCAAATGCATTATAAGAATTAATTTTATTAAGAAACGCATCAAAATTTATGGTTTATTAAATTCTGCAACATAATCTTATAATTTTGCAATTATTCTTGGAAGAGCATCACCGGCGCTTTACAATGAATAATCACAAAATTATTAGCAAATGTATTATAGGAATTAATAATATTAAGAAACGCATCAAAACGTGTTATAATTATATTAAGAAATGCATCAAAACTTGTTATATTAAGTTCCGTAACATAATCTTATAATTTTGCAATTATTCCAGGGGGAGGGGGGGTCCTGGAGGGGGGGGGGGACCAAAAATTTGCAAGACGTGATGTGGGGGTGGGTGAGTCTCTTGAGTGCACCAAAAATGTGCATTTCCAACTTTTTTTTTAAAAACATATCAATATATCAGCCAATATATAGAGGATATTCACGAAAATTTGATGAATACCGAAAATATCTCGTGAGTGGCTACAAAGAAATATGAGGATCTTCACGAGCGACGCAGTCGCGAGTGAAGATCCTCATATTTCTTGTAGCCACGAACGAGATATTTTCGGTATTCATCAAATTTTCGTGAATTTTCTTTTTATTTAATGCTCTACGACTACAAACTCTCCAATTTGTGGCCTTCATTTGCCATTAAGGCGCAAAATTTATGTGCCGAACCGGCGTCCATACAAAAATTACAACAACCAAACTTCAACCATTGGAATGTGTGAATATCCGCACAAAAAGTAGTCCCGTCTTATTTCTCCCCTAACTTTACGATTTACCAAGGCTGGCGAATTGAAATAATCGCAATGTGTTTCGAAGAAATAGAACAATAACAAAAAACACCACTTTCTTATTTTCAATAACAAGACACGTCATTTTATTTTTTTGAACTCAATGCACTGAAGACGTGTGAAGTTGAACTGAAGAAATTTGAAAGTGATTTCGGTTTTTCGCTGGAAGGTGAATGAGAAAGTCAAACTTTGAAACCGCTGATTTAATGAATTGATTTAGTCACTGTCACTATCAATTATTCGAATTCGTTTGTATTTGGGACTCTGGAATTCATTACTGATGTGCTGACTCGTTTAAAGTACATGTGATTCGTCATCCGAACCTACGATGAAATATCGATTTCTAAATATCATTTTGATATTTCGTTTTGCCGACCGACAAGGGAATATGACTTAATTTTTCAGCGTGAATTGATGCCTGAGCATTAAATAAATGACATCATTTGTGTTTCAAACCTGAAAGATGATGTTGTACATCACACTCTTAACATAAATACAACATCAGGAGGCTTTATATGTGAGAATATTGGGCTTAATCTGGGGGAATGTCACACGTTAGTAGGGGGTGGGTGTCTTGTTCGAAATGTTGAAAATGTGCAGACAATATTTTCCTTGACAAGCGGACGACTCGGCTTGCGGACGAAACGTCCGTATACCCTTTTTTCAAGCAAACTTTTCCTTACTTTTACAACACCTTAACATTCGGATAATTCAACAACTGAGTTTCTATTCATCTTGATATTTCACGAGGTACGTGTCAATGCATATCTGTATGCAATCGCACCAATATAACAACAATTATCAGTTATATTATCGGTTATATGTACGTTTTTTTCGATTGAGGTTATCACTGGCAGACAAGCTGCAACGAAATCAGGACTGAGAGTTCGATCTGAAATGACGAGGTCATCAGCTGAGCATATTGACAAACCTCCAGAAGGACAGAACTCGAGTAATAATAGTAACACTTTGGCCGGCCGCTGATTTGTCGCGGTTCTCGGTTGAGAAGGCATGGTTACCCCTGAAGTGTAGATATGTAGGCAAATGTATCACGCAAAGCTTTCAGGCGAAACAAAAAACATTTGATTCCCAGAGGGGGACAGGCCAATTGCAATTGCATGGGCAATTCGACACCGGAAGTTACGTGGTTTTTTCACTGAAATTTACTGTCCACTTCAAAAATCACATTGACGGCTATAGAGAATTCTGTTCTGGAACACATTTATCTGACTGGGTATGTGGAACCCTTTGCGGGCCTACGGCCCGCTTGGGGTTCCTATCAATACTGACATGGTCGACTGTACTGTTAAGTGTGTTAGTGCTATGACTGTTTAAAACTCATTTTGTTAGAGGAGTTCTATAGTCTTTCACTCCGCTCGGCTCGGTCTCACCGAGAGAAACCCTTTGTCTTGCAAGGAAATAAATTATAAATTATTCAGTTCAATGCTTTTAACCCTCTCAAGACTTCAATGTGGATTGCACATATTTTTTTAGGCAGAATAAAGTTAACCCTTTCCATAAAACTGCACTGAATAATTGTAAAATTTGTTGAAACCTATCTTATTCAGTTCAATGCATTTAACCAACTCAAGACTTCAATGTGGATTGCACATATTTTATTTCAGGCAGAACAAAGTTAACCCTTTCCATAAAACTGCACTGAATAATTGTTGAAACCTATCACAAAACTGTCAGGTTGCCGGTAACAATCCAATGCTGACATGGTCGACTGTACTGTTAACCGTGTTAGTGCTATGACTGTTTAAAACTCATTTGTTAGAGGAGTTCTATAGTCTTTCACTGCGCTTGGCTCGGTCTCACCGAGAGTGCAGAAACCTTTGGTGACAAAGTGCCATTAAGAGAATGTCCCTGATTAGTGCCGTTCCATCCCTCCGGAGTGCAAAAGCAGGTACTCTCAGCTGAGAAACTTAATGTTTTCCACTTTATTTTCTTAACATTTAATTCTATGTGGAATGGGACACCCTTTCAGTGTGCCTTCCAAAGTAAGGGATTCTTAACCCTTTAGCCAACATAATGGCGAAAACTGGTCAACATTATTCACAGAAACGTCTATTCAGTTTTAATTACCTTTTCATTTTTGCTTGAAAAACATAGCTTATGACCCTTTATTGGATTGAGCTCATTTTTTTTAAATTATCTATTTATTGGTGTTTAATGTCACATATTTCTGCATAGTGGCTAATCATGACCACGACAGTTTTTCAGGTGGAGGAAGTCGGAGTACCCGGGAAGAACCACTGGGCAACAACGAGCAACTGTCAGATCCCTCACATACTAAATCCACACAAGCAGGCTTAGCATTGGCTGAAGACGGGTGCACCATCGATGTGCAGTACGCTTTAGTACATAGCGCCACCATGCACCCACGTGGGCAATGGGGTGAAGTGTCTTGTCCAAGGACAGAGTGAGGACCTCACGCCTTGCAGCCTGCACCTCTGCCAACTGAGCCACTGCGCCCCCATTTAAAGGATTAAAATGGAGTATTTAAAGGGAATAACCCTCTGAAGATCTCAATATGGGGGCATTATTCAGAAAGACTGGGAAATGCATTTTATTACACCTTAATGCATTTCTAAAGTTTATGAACGTATTTCATCACTCAAATTAGTGGGCAGAGCCAAAAATGTCCATTTCTGATTCATGTATCAAACCCTTTGAATACTGGTCATATATATGCCATTTCTAGTTTCTTATAAAATTGTTCTGTTAAATACACGTTCTTGTTGTAACAAAACCGAAATTCTCCATGATGTGATCGTCGAACACGACCTGGACATTTTTGTGCTCACTGAAACATGGCTGAAGGGTGAGGATGGAGCAGTATTGTCTAGCCTAGTTCCAGCAAATTACGGTATCCAGCAGGAACTAAGAGCTGGGAAAAGAGGAGGTGGACTTGCTGTCATCTATAAACAGTCTGTGGGCTTAAAGAAGTTAAACTTTGGTCCTTTTTCATCTTTTGAAGTGCTTTGTGTTACACTCAATATTAACGGACAACTCGCACAGCTTGTCTGTATATACCGGCCACCTTCGTCAAGTCGTAACTAATTTACATTCGATGCCTTTATGTCCGAATTTAACACCTTTTTAAGCACGGTGACTTTACTTCCTGGTCACCTTATAATTCTCGGTGATTTCAATATCCATGTTGATAATCCCGACGACAAGAATGCCAACCAATTCATAAATCACATTTCCTCTGAGAATCTGCATCAGCTCGTCTGTGGCCCAACCCATCGTTCTGGGCACACACTCGATCTGATCATTGCTAGAGAAAATGGTGACATCATAGCTGTCAGTAGCATAGCGGACATGCATATCTCTGACCACTCCTTGATTTTATGCAATGTTTCATTTGCAAAACCAAGAGCAGTCCAGAAGACTGTCAAAGCTAGAAAAACACGCAACATCGACATTGATAATTTTCTGAGGGACCTTTCACTATGTAACCTAACACAACTCATTGAAAATGAAGCTGACATCGGCTCAAAAACTGATACACTATTAGAGACCCTAACTAAGGTATTAGACATCCACGCGCCTATCCAAACAAGAACTGTCACTGTTCGTCCTAACATTGGATGGTACAACGATGAGATAAGGAAATTAAAGCAAATGTGCAGGAAAGCAGAACGCCGCTTTGTAACATCTGGCCTCCATGTTCACAAAGGTATGTATAAAACACTTCGTAACAAGCTAAACTCATTTATTAAGTCAGCTAAAATGGACTGGGTGAAAAATAGCATTGCGTCATGTGGCAGAAATTCTAAAGAGATTTTTAAGATAGTCAGCAACCTTCTACATGTGAACGGGAAGGGCGAGCTCCCTGAGCACACCCATCTTTCCGAGCTCGCATCTAGATTCTCAGACTTTTTCAGAGATAAAATTTCAAAGATTCGTAGTGGCCTCGAAAATTTGGCCTTAAATTCAGTGACCAGTGATGAAGACATATCGGTAGATTCTGATATCTCCCTTAACGACTTTCAGCCTCCCACCATGGACGAGGTTAAGTCAATTATATTGAAAGCCCCCTCCACATCTTGTTCTCTCGACCCACTGCCAACATGGTTTCTCAAAAACAGCTCTGTTTTAGACCACCTACTTCCCACCATTACTAGTATATTTTGCTCATCTCTGGCACTTGGAACTGTACCAACAGCATTTAAGCATGCCCATGTTATTCCACTCCTGAAGAAACCAAGCCTAGGTGTCAACGTTCTAAAAAACTACAGACCAGTGTCTAACCTTCCTTTTCTGTCTAAATGTCTTGAAAAGGTTATTGCCTCAAGAATTATTCAGCATATTTCAGATAATAACAAGCTGGAAATATTTCAGTCTGCATACAGACCCGGGCACAGCACTGAAACAGCCTTAATTCGTGTCAGCGCCGATGTGCTGAATTCGATGGACGATCGAAGGCTAACATCATTCGTGCTGCTCGACCTGTCTGCTGCATTTGATACGATTGACCACCGAACTCTTTTGTCGCGGTTAGAAAAACGACTCAAAATACGCGGATCTGCCCTTGAGTGGGTACGTTCCTACTTAAGTGACCGAACGCAATCTGTGAAAATATGCGATACTCTATCAGAGCCCGACGAGCTAAAATATGGCGTCCTCCAAGGCTCAGTACTCGGACCCTTACTGTTCACAGTTTACACCCTACCACTTGGGGATCTCATAAGGAAGCACTCTGTAAATTTTCACCGGTACGCAAACGATACGCAGCTGTATCTGTCTGCTGATCTTTCCAATATGAATGACTCCTTAACAACACTGGAGGCATGCATTGAGGATATTCGACAGTGGATGGGGAGAAACTTTCTGAAATTAAATGATGATAAAACAGAATTTGTACAGTTAGGCGCCAAACATCAGCTAGACAAAGTTCCAATTAACTGCTTGAAAATAGGCGATAGCGCAGTTAGCTCAAGTAAAACTGCCTTAAACCTCGGTTTCACTTTTAATGGTTGCTTTGATCTGCATAACCAAATCACAAAAATGAGCAAAAGCTGCTTCCTCCAAATAAGAAACATCAACAAAATCAGAAAGCTACTTGACCAAAACACTCTGAAAACTGTTATACAGTCTTTGGTCCTGTCCCGTTTGGACTATTGCAACTCTCTCTATTTCGGCCTTCCTCTGAAATCAATGTACCTGCTTCAACGTATTCAAAACACAGCAGCTAAGATCATTACCGGTGCGAAAAAGTATGACCACATTACACCAATCCTGAAATCCCTGCATTGGCTGCCAGTTGAGTCTCGCATTAAGTATAAGGTATTGGCGGTGACACACAACATCTTACATAGCGACAAAGCACCAATCTACCTTAAGCAAGTCATCAAAGTACACACACCGTCGAGGAATCTCAGATCAGCTTCTGAGAGTCTCCTTGTTGTACTTTGAATTCGATCAACGGCAGGGAAGAGATCGTTCATTTTTGCAGCTCCCTCACTCTGGAACGCACTCCCTCAGAACCTTAGAAAAACCCTAAATGCAGATCACTTCAAGAAAGCTCTGAAAACCCACCTCTTTCAAGCAGCCTTCGGCCGGTGATTATACCATTTATTACCGTCACCTATGTTTTCAGCGCTTTTGAGCAGCGTTTCGCTGGGAAAAGCGCTATATAAATAAATTATTATTATTATTAAATTATTATTATTATGTTCTGATTCCTGTATGAATATCTGTAAATACTGTTAACGAAAACCCATTTCTGGTTCGTTCAAAAATATTTTACTCTTGAAAAATAAGATTCCATGAATTCTCTTTCTTTATAGTTTATTCCTGATATTTTAACCCCTTTCACACAAACTTGAATTTACTGGTGGCAGTAAATTCTGTTTCTCTAGTTAAGTGTTTGCGTTTGTCTGTGAGGTATGTGTTCACTCTAAAATGAGTTGGGCTAAATTTGCTGATTTGGATTGCTTTTTAACCCAACATATTTTAAAATGTGTTAGAAAGGGGAGGGTGAGGGTATGGGTGGAGGGACGGAGAGTGCTGGTGGTGAGTGTGGGCGGAATTTATAACATTTCCCATCAATTTCTTCAGTCGGGACATTTTTGTGTGGATTGTCGCCCTTTGATTTTCACTTGTTAGTCTGTGTGAAACACACATGCTATTGTTTTTGCACGGTTTCTTTTTCTTCTTTTTTTTCTTCTTTTTCTTTTTTTTCTTCTTCTTCTACTTCTTCTTCTTCTTCTTCTTCTTCTTCTTCTTCTTCTTCTTCTTCTTCTTCTTCTCCTGTCTTCTGTCTTCTCATCACTTTTTTGTCCGCAAGATAACTCGAAAACGAATTGCCCTATCTCGTTGATTTTTGGCAGGCTGATAGAAAGCCACAAGTTCTCTGCCACCTATGTTTTTCAGATTCCTTGGGTATCAGAGGTGTCTGTAGGGGTGTTCTGAAAGTGGGTCATGCCCATATCTCAGGCGTGGTATGACCTACAGACCTGGGACCAATACCAAATGAGTCGACACTCGATGGAGGTTCAAAATATGGGTCAAGGTCACGGAGGTCATCTAGGGGTCATTGAGTACATTTTTCAGAATTGCTGGAAATCACATTTTTTTTACCCCCTGAAGTATTCCTGACGTGCACACATTCATTTTGACGTAAAAAAGTGGGCGTGGTCAAAATTTTTGAAAGTGGGTCACGCCCATATCTCAGGCGTGGTATGATGTATGGACCTGGGACCAACACCAAATGAGTCGACACTTGATGGAGATTCAAAATATGGGTCAAGGTCACGGAGGTCAACTAGGGGTCATTGAGTGCATTTTTCAGAATTGCTGGAAATCACATTTTTTTGATTCTCTAAAGTATTCCTGACGTACACACATGCATTTTGATGTAAAAAAGTGGGAGTGGTCAAAATGTTTGAAAGTGGGTCACGCCCATATCTCAGACGTGGTATGACATATGGACCTGGGACCAACACAAAATGAGTCGACACTTGATGGAGGTTCAAAATATGGGTCAAGGTCACAGAGATCACCTAGGGGTCATTGAGTGCATTTTTCAGAATTGCTGGAAATCACATTTTTTGACCCCCTAGAGTATTCATGACGTACACACATGCATTTTTACATCTCAAGCGTGGTATGACCTACGGACCTGCGACCAACACCAAATGAGTCGACACTCGATGGAGGTTCAAAATATGGGTCAAGGTCACGGAGGTCAACTAGGGGTCATTAAGTGCATTTTTCAGAATTGCTGGAAATCACATTTTTGACCCCTTAAACTATTTCTAACGTACACACATGCATTTTGACGTAATAAAGTGGGCGTGGCCAAAATTTTTGAAAGTGGGTCACGCCCATAGCCCATGCATGCTATGACATATGGACCTGGGACCAACACCAAATGAGTCGACACTTGATGGAGACTCAAAATATGGGTCAAGGTCACGGAGGTCACATAGGGGTCATTGAGTGCATTTTTCATAATTGCTGGAAATCACATTTTTTGCCCCACCCTCCCCCCCCCACAGCATTCCTGAGATTCATACATGCATTTTTACGTTACAAAAATGGGCGTGGCCAAAAAATTTGAAAGTAGGTCACGCTCATATCTCAAGCATGGTATGATGAATGGACTTGGGACTAACACCAAATGAGTCGACACTTGATGGAGATTCAAAATATGAGTCAGGGTCAATGAGGTCACCTAGGGGTCATTAAGTGCATTTTTCATAATTGCTGGAAATCACATTTTTTGACCCCCAAAGCATTCATGAGGTCCATACATGCATTTTTTATGTTAAAAAAAAGTGGGCGTAGCCAAATTTTTGAAAAGTGGGTCATGCTCATATCTCAATCGTGGTATGATGAATGGACCTGGAACTAACACCAAATGAGTCGACACTTGATGGAAATTCAAAATATGGGTCAAGGTCACGGAGGTCACCTAGGGGTCCGCCTGAAAGAGGTCACCAAAGTCACCAAATGCGTACGTATTATTCAGAAATACAGGGAAATGAATTTTATTACACCTTAATGCATTTCTAAAGTTTATGAACGTATTTCATCACTTAAATTAGTGGGCAGAGCCAAAAATGTCCATTTCTGATTCGAGTATCGAACCCTTTGAATGCTGGTCACATATATGCCTTTTCTGGTTTCTTATAAATAATTGTTCTGATTCCAGTATGAATATCTGTAAATACTGTTAACGAAAACCCATTTGTGATTTGTTTAAAAATATTTTACTCCTGAAAATAAGCCTCCATAAATTCTCTTTCTGTATAGTTTATTCCTGATACTTTAACCCTTTTCACACAGATTTGAATTTACTGGGTGCAGTGAATTCTGTTTCTCTAGTTATCATGTATTTTCGTTTGAGACAAGATTTGATAACACAGTCGGCCATACACATGGGGGGCATTGGGGGCACGTGGTACCCCATTTGGGCTGTTGGGTGCCCATGATATCCAATTTACGTGGTAATTATAGGACAGAAGAATAGAGTTTTATATACGAGGACGAAAGAATGATAGATGATAGGCTGATTACAGACACTTGAAGGTTATTATTTGGTCAGTTTTATATCGGCCGAGATATCAGCCCGAGATTTCTTCGCATTAGCCTGAAACCGCAGGTTTACTAACCAAGTGAGGTTATTACTTGGTTATTTTCATATCGGCCGAGATATCAGCCCGAGATTACTTCATAACAGCCTGAGACCGAATGCCTACTAACCAAGTGCGGTTATTACTCGGTTAGTTTCATATTGGCCGAGGTATCAGCCCGAGATTACTTCATAACAGCCTGAGATCGAAGGCTGAAGTGAAGTTAGCCAGCGCTGATATCTTGGCCGTTATGAAACTAACAAAGTGAGGTCATTATTTGGTTAGTTTCATCTCCTGCTGAGATATCACCAGCCCGAGATTACTTCATATCGGCCTGAGACCGAAAATCAAAATCAGATGAGAAATTAGTGAACGCTGATATCTCGGCCAATATGAAACTAACCAAGTGAGGTTATTATTTGGTTAGTTTCATCTCGACTGAGATATTAGCCCGAGATTACTTCATATCGGCCTGTTATTATTTATTATTGATTTATTAACGACACATTAACAGCCAAGGTCATATCGTGTCGGTGACAGTTTTACGGGTGTAGGAAGCGGGAGTACCCGGAGAGAACCACCGAGCAATGACGAGCAGCTGCCAGCTCTCCAACATCGTAACTCCGCACTTCAGCACAGGCAGAGTTAGATTGGTTAAAGACATGCGCACCATCGACGTGCAGTACGCCTTAGTACACGGCGTCATCGTGCCCCCATGTGGACAATCGGGGTGAAGTGCCTTGCCCAAGGACACAACGCGGGCATATCGGCCTGAGACCGAAGATCAAAAGCAGATGTGAAATTAGCGAGCGCTGATATCTCGGCCGATATGATACTAACCAAATGAGGTTATTACTTGGTAAGTTTCATATCGTCCGAGATATCAGCCCGAGATTAAGCCTACTTCATATCAGCCGGAGAACGAAGTTACCAAGGGTTGATAATAACAATCAGCGATCAATGTTCAGATGTGCCAGTTGACACACGCTGATATCTCGGCCGATATGAAACTAACCAGACAATACCATCTTTATTTATTGCACAATATCAAATAATTACAAAAGATCTGTTACAATTTTCAAACAGTTTTATTGTTTCATTCTTTCCACAAAGACAGAAGTTTCCTCTTCCCCCAGTTCAACTAACCGAACGTCGCGGTTTCCGACAGTGGGGAAGCCGCTACTCTTGGGTAGCTTCTCAAGTAAAAAAATTAAAAAATCAAGGTATCGTTGCTGTTAATTTTTGGTGTTTTTCCCTTCACCTGTAATTGAAAAGCAGACGGTACTTGCAAAAGAAATTCTTGAATAACTAATTTTTTTCATTTTTTGTCTCCAAAACATAGGTTATGACCCCTCATTGGAACGAGCTCGTTCGAATGAGGGAGTCATAACCTATGTTTTTGAGACAAAAAAATGAAAAATTCATGAAAATTAATTGGCGATTTTTGAAAATAGCGCTGGCCGTTTTTGGCCGTTACGTTGGGTAAAGGGTTAAAGGCGGATGTATGTCAGAGAGGAAGATGTTAACCTGTTGAGCGTCAAATCAGTCAGTAACATCGGCTACCAAATTTTCTATACACTGCAAATGGTGTAGATCATACAGTTTTTATGTGCGCCTGTATGATGTAGAATATGCAGATGCATGTGGTTATTTTCGTGTAGATACTAGATACGATCACAAAGTTTTGGAAAGTTGTTTTTTTTTTGTTTTTTTTTGGGGGGGGGGGTGGTAAATACCCCCTTACCCCCCCCCCCTTACCCCCCCCCCCTCCTACCCCCCCCCCCCCCCCCCTGTTCTTACGCCACTGATTCATCCATTGGTGAAAAAAGTTTTTCGCCGGTGTGTGTTGGGGAAGGTATGCAGGACAAGACTCAAATATTCCGACAGACCAATGAAGTTTTTTTAGATCAGGCAACTAAATTTCTACCATTTTGACACACAAAACTAGTTATCGGAAATTCGGTCTAAAAACATGACACAAATGTTCCTTCTTAGTCACAACATTTTACCAACAAAAAATATCTTCCCAATGAGCCGAAACTTTGAGGACAAAATATATAGACAAAGAGCCATTCATTCCCCACCTCTCGATGTCTACGCCACTACATTCATCACAGAAGAGGATACCCTTAGTATAACCTTTAAGCCTTTACCCAACGCAGAGGATATCAAAATTTATTATTTTAAATATAATTTTTTTAAATTTTTCCAAAAATGTCAACAAAACCGTATCATGTGACCCCTCGTTGGAACGAGCTCGTTCCAACGAGGGGTCACATGATATGGTTTTGTTGAAATTGTTTGAAAAATAATATTTTTTCAACTGCTGAATTTGCATATTACGGATGCTGCCGATTCGTTGGGTAAGGGGTTAAGTAGTAGATGTGAAGATCAGGGTAATTCTGGTCAAAAGTCATGGCGCCACCTGAGGAAATGCATTTTTCTTGTGAATAAAGAGACTAGATTTAAGGCAGTGGGAGGCCTTAGAATCCATCTCAGAGGTTAAAAAATTTAAAAAAATTCCTGGGGGTGGTTTGCGGACCCCAACTCCATCGAAACGGAGACACTCACTCGAACTCTCTCCCAACACGGGCTGCGACCATCGGGACATGCTTACGGCATATCGTTGTGAGACTCACAATCCCAGTTAGAAATCAAACTGACCACGTCCCCCACATTGAAGACACCCTAGCTACATCCATGGTTTCTTGTGTAAGACTCCCGTGGTAACGAGTATAGTTTTACCAGTTAATGATTTTTCCTGGCTGTGAATTGCCATGCTGGTTCGTCTATCAATGTTGTCCCCTTCCAGGACTCTTTTCATAAGAGACATAATGACTGATCGGTCGATAACAATGGAACCCTGTCTTCCATGATACATCATCTTCCATTGTTCTCTCCTTTCTGGAAATCTTTTGATCAAAGTTAACAAGCCGATATTTATACCTAAGTATTTAATATCAGATATGATTTTCTTTCCCACAATTGCCCATTATTGCTCTCGGCTGATATGACTTCAAACTCGGCTGATATAACATCGATCTCGGCCGATATTAACCAGGTTAGAGTTTCTCCCACCCCATTTTTTTAAAGACGAAAACGTTCATAGTTATTCGTCGAAAGCATTCGGACGGTAAAATATTGACGCTACTGGTAAAGGGGAGACGTTTTTGTATGTAATCGTGGCACTAAGTACCAGGTGGATGAAGAGAAAAAAGGAGACAGTTGTACACAAAATACAACGCAAACTAAAACCAAGTCCATCAGTTTCGTAGAAGTGAGAGAAGCGATAGTTCAGCTACGCAAGAGTAGCGGCTTCCCAACTGCGGAAGCCGCGGCGTTCGGATAGTTGAACTGGTTGAAGAGGAAACTTCTGTCTGTGGAAAGAATGAAACAATAAAACTGTTTGAAAACTGTAACAGATCTTTTGTAATTATTTGATATTGTGCAATAAATAAAGATGGCATTATCTGGTTAGTTTCATATCGGCCGAGATATCAGCGTGTGTGAACTGGCACATCTGAACATTGATCGCTAATTGTTATTATCAACCCTTGGTAACTTCGTTCTCCGGCTGATATGAAGTAGGCTTAATCTCGGGCTGATATCTCGGACGATATGAAACTTACCAAGTAATAACCTCATTTGGTTAGTTTCATATCGGCCGAGATATCAGCGCTCGCTAATTTCTCATCTGCTTTTGATCTTCGGTCTCAGGCAGATATGCCCGCGTTGTGTCCTTGGGCAAGGCACTTCACCCCGATTGTCCACATGGGGGCACGATAACACCGCGTACTAAGGCGTACTGCACGTCGATGGTGCGCATGTCTTTAACCAATCTAACCCTGCCTGTGCTGAAGTGCGGAGTTACGATGTTGGGGAGCTGGCAGTTGCTCGTTGTTGCTCGGTGGTTCTTTCCGGGTACTCCCGCTTCCTACACCCGTAAAACTGTCACCGACACGATATGACCTTGGCTGTTAATGTGTCGTTAATAAATCAATAATAAATAATAAAAGGCCGATATGAAGTAATCTCGGGCTGATATCTCAGCCGAGATGAAACTAACCAAATAATAACCTCACTTGGTAAGTTTCATATCGGCGGAGATACCAGCGTTCACTAATTTCTTATCTGCTTTTGATCTTCGGTCTCAGGCCGATATGAAGTAATCTCGGGCTGGTGATATCTCAGCAGGAGATGAAACTAACCAAATAATGACCTCACTTTGTTAGTTTCATAACGGCCAAGATATCAGCGCTGGCTAACTTCACTTCAGCCTTCGATCTCAGGCTGTTATGAAGTAATCTCGAGCTGATATCTCGGCCGATATGAAACTAACCGAGTAATAACCGCACTTGGTTAGTAGGCATTCGGTCTCAGGCTGTTATGAAGTAATCTCCTGCTGATATCTCGGCCGATATGAAACTAACCGAGTAATAACCGCACTTGGTTAGTAGGCATTCGGTCTCAGTCTGTTATGAAGTAATCTCGGGCTGATATCTCGGCCGATATGAAAATAACCAAGTAATAACCTTCAAGTGTCTGTAATCAGCCTATCATCTATCATTCTTTCGTCCTCGTATATAAAACTCTGTTATTCTCTCCTATAATTAACCCGTAAATTGGACATCATGGGCACCCATCAGCCCAAATGGGGTACCACGTGCCCCCAATGCCCTCCATTTGTACGGCCGACTGTGTTGGTGATACCAAATCTTGTCTCAAACGAAAATACATGATAACAAGTGAGAGCGAATCGAATCAAAGGGCGACAATCCATACAAAAATGTCCCTACTGGAGAAATTGATGGGAAATGTTATAAATTCCGCCCACACTCACCACCAGCACACTCCGCCCCTTCACACATATACTCACCCTCCCCTTTCTCACACATTTTAAAATATGTTGGGTTAAAAAGCAATCCAAATCAACTGTTCATTTGGATTGATTTTTAGCCCAACTCATTTTAGAGTGCACACACACCTCACAGACACACGCACACACTTAATTACATTCCGGCGATTTAACGCTGGCGTTTGTAGTTGGTTGTCCGTTATAATTCTGGCATATCAGTCATTAAAGTGTTAATGTCTGACTGTTGACACTAGTAGTGGGTTGTCAGTTATAATCCTGCCTTACCTATCATTGAATGGTTCTGACTGTTGGCGCATAGAGAACGAGAAAGAAGGCTGTCAGATATCATCCAGGCTTATCTATCATTGAATGGTTAAAGTCTGTTCACTCTTGTAGGAGTCTTCTTTCATAATCCTGGATTATCTTTTATTGAAGGGTTAATGTCCGACATCAACGCTTGTAGAGAGCTGTCAACTATCATCCAGTGTCTATCATTGAATGGTTAATGCCTGCTTGTTAACACTTGTAGGATATCCGACTGTTGACGCTTGCGGAAGGGTGTCAGTTATTATCCTCGCTTATCTATCATCTAAGGGCTCATGCGTGAATAATGATTCTTGTAGTAGGCTGTCAGTCTATTCTCCAATCATTGAAGGGTTAATGAAAGACTGTTGACGCTTGTAGAACACAGTCAGTTATCCTCCTTATTTGTGGATCAATGAAGGGTTAATGTCTGACTAGTGAGGCTATCAGTTATCATGCTGCCTTACCATTCATTGATGGGTTAATATCTGACGGCTGAGGCTTGTAGTAGGCTATCAGTTATCATCCTGTCTTATCATTCATTGTGGGGTTAATATCTGACGGCTGAGGCTTGTAGTAGGCTATCAGTTATCATGTCTCATCATTCATTGTGGCGTTAATATCTGACGGCTGAGGCTTGTAGTAGGCTATCAGTTATCATCCTGTCTTGCCATTCACTGAAGGGTTAATTTCTGACGGATGAGACTTGTAGTAGGCTATCTGTTATCATCCTGTCTTACCATTCATTGAAGGGTTAATATCTGACGGATGAGGATTGTAGTGGGCTATCACTTATCATCCTGTCTGACCATGCATTGAAGAGTTAACACCTGACGGATGAGGCTTGTAGTTGGCTATCAGTTATCATCCTGTTTAACCATTCATTGAAGGGTAAATATCTGACGGATGAGGTTTGTAGTAGGCTTTTACTTATCACCCTGTCTTACCATTCATGGGTTAATGCCTGAAGGATGAGGCTTATAGTAGGCTATCAGTTATCATCCTCACTTTCCATTCATTGGTGGGTTAATATCTGGCGGATGAGGCTGTCAGTTTTCACCCTGTCTTACCATTCATTGAAGGGTTAATATCTAATGGATGAGGCTTGTAGTAAAAACAGTTACCATCCTTCTTACCATTTATTGAAGGGTTAATATCCGACGGATGAGGCTTGTAGTAGGCTATCAGTTATCATCATGTCTTATCATTCATTCAAGAGTTAATATCCTACTGTTGACTCTTGTAATAGGCTCTCGGGTATTATCCCCTCTTACCGGTGATTGAAGAATAATGTCCGACTGCTGGTGCTTGCAGTAGACAACCAGTTATCATCTTGTCTTCGAAGGGTTAATATTTGGCAGTTTGCGCCTTTCTTAGGCTGTCAGTTATCAACCTGTCTCCCTTTTCTTAAGGGTTAGTGTCTGATTGCTGACGCCCGCAGAAGGCTGCCAGTTATCATGTCTGACCTATCACTGACGGGTTAATGTCTGACTGCTGACGCCTGTAGAAGGCTATCATTTATCGTCATGTCTGACTTATCATTGAAGAGTTAATGTCTGACTGCTGACGCCCGTAGAAGGCTATCGGTTATCATCTTGTCTGACCTATCATTGAAGAGTTAGTGTCTGTCTGCTGAAGCCCGCCTTGTTTACCTATCTAATAGGGTTAAAATCCGGATGCTGGTGCTTGAAGCATGCTGTCAGTTATCATCTTGTCTAACCTACCGTTGTCTGACCGCCGATACTTGTAGGGGACTGTCATTTATCATGAGTTACCGATCGTTGAAGGGTTAATGTCTGATCGCCAACACTGGCAGTAGACAGTCATTTATCATCCTGGTTTACCTACCGCTGAAAGGTTAATGTCTGACCGCCGACACTTGTAGAAGACTGTCATTTATTACACATCCATTAAACTTTGAACCCCTCTATTCAGCGGAATCGCTGCTATGATATAAATGATTCTGTATTCAACGGGTGATATACAAGCCGGAACTTTTTTACCGCACCGTTTACTTACGCTTCGAAAAATTTTCCAAATTTCGTTATACAATCATCGACCTTCTGTCGCATAGTGTGAAAATGAAAACGTCCAAAGCAAAATAAAGTCGGTTTACAAAAAATTAGCCAAAAATGAGATAATATTTTTAAAAACCCAATCATTTCCAACCAGAACATTAACCCAGTCCCGTTGCCGTCTCGTTTTGTGGATCCTATTATATCTAAATTGGTCAACTTTATTTCGGTAAATCTTCGTACATCTTGACGTGCTTCGAACTTCTTTTAAAAACGTTTCTCCCAGCTGTTTTGCAAATCTGCACATATTTGTACTTATATTTTTACTAACAGTAATAGCCACCAAATGGTTAGGAGTGAATGGGCACCCATTCACGCCTAATCATTTGGTGGCTATTACTACGAAAGAGCGTTAAAACGAGTTGTGAAGTCGTTATAACGAGATGACAAGTCGTTATAACGAGTTGTTGAAGTCGTTATAACGAGTTGTAGAAGTCATTATAACGAGTTGTGAAGTCGTTATAACGAATTGTGAAGTTGTTATGACGAGTTGTGAAGTCGTTATAACGAGATGACAAGTCGTTATAACGAGTTGTGAAGTCGTTATAACGAGTTGTGAAGTCGTTATAACGAGATGACAAGTCGTTATACCGAGATGACAAGTCGTTATAACGAGTTGTTGAAATCGTTATAACGAGTTGCTGAAGTCGTTATAACGAGTTGTGAAGTCGTTATAATGAGTTGTAATGTCGTTATAAAGAGTTGTGAAGTCGTTATAACGAGATGACAAGTCGTTATATCGAGTTGTTGAAGTCGTTATAACGAGCTGTGAAGTCGTTATAACGAGATGACAAGTCGTTATAACGAGTTGTTGAAGTCGTTATAACGAGTTGTGAAGTCGTTATAACGAGTTGTGAAGTCGTTATAACGAGATGACAAGTCGTTATAACGAGTTGTGAAGTCGTTATAACGAGATGACAAGTCGTTATAACGAGTTGTTGAAGTCGTTATAACGAGTTGTGATGTCGTTATAACGAGTTGTAATGTCGTTATAACGAGTTGGGAAGTCGTTATAACGAGTTGTAATGTCGTTATAACGAGTTAGGAAGTCGTTATAACGAGTTGTGAAGTCGTTATAACGAGATGACAAGTCGTGATAACGAGTTGTTGAAGTCGTTATAACGAGTTGGTAAATCGTTATAACGTGTTGCAATGTCGTTATAACGAGTTGGGAAATCGTTATAACGAGTTGTAGATTTAAAAATTGTTTTCCACGACTGGCCCTAATGCTCTTTCGTACCTGTCTGGTAACAAACCCGTGTAAAAATTACATTTGAAAAAATAGCCAATTTTTCGAAGCCACCGTTTCCCATAATTCATCTGGTAATTTACCCCCATGTATCAGACTCCAACTTTGGGACCAAAACTTCAAATTCTCTTGTCCAACGAAAAACCTAATGTAATCATATATCTGATACTAAAAATATATCTCTATTTACATGGCCTTAGTTTCAACATATGCCCTAAGTTTAGAATTTCACCCCTGTGCAATAGTGCGAAACTGTAGAGCAGAACCTTAATCAGCCAGAGTCATTCTCGTGAAGTCTCATCTCGTTAACTCCTTCCTACGAAAATAAATCATGTCTGTCTTTCACTCCTAATAAACAACACAAACTCTTGTGTGCAACATAGCCAGAGAGACTGCTCGCATTTTATTATGTACATTCCAAAACTTTTTGTGATAGAAATATTGTAGCAAATGAACTCTGACAAAAAACGATGACCATTGTAGCAGGTTGGATTGGCATATGAAACAAAAACCCTGTGTCGATAACCGAGCCGGCCAGGAAAAACCAGTGTTTTTAATTAATTAATTAATTTATTTATAGCATTCTTTTTTAATATAAAACACTGGAAACCTGTGACTGAAACCCATGCGTAGGTTACCCAGGGTAAGGTGTCAGATCCTCACCTTTTAAATAACTTGTTTGCTTAAAACAACCGAAAGAAAATCTGGATTTGCAGTCGCCGAGCATCTGGCTAGAAATGGCTTCCCCGAACCTCTAAAAACTCCCAGAATTCTTTCTCGCAGTTTCGATTGGTCAAACACAGCACTTCCCGACCAATCAAAACTCCCTGCGCTCAAAAGCGCGCAAAGATGTATCTTTATTATTTAGTGTCTACACAGACAAAAGTTTTTCGCTAATCTGCACGAAACGCGAAAAACAATTAGTCTGTCTTTCACTCCTAATAAACAACACAAACTCTTGTGTGCAACATAGCCAGAGAGACTGCTAGAAAAATGTCCAAAAGCATAGTGACATTCGGGCGTCAATGAAAAACTACAACCAAAAACTACAACTTGAGTAGTTTAGATACTTGGAGCCGATCCTCAACCGAGTCCTTGACATACCCGTCCTTAGCAGATTCGCTACGCCACCTACCGTGACGCTTCCAGCATCTTTCATTGACGCCCGAATTAGCCGCCGCTGAAGCTCCACCTGCACGGAGAGAATGCAAACCGATCTCAATAGATCCTGTAACCTCTCTCAAGCGTTCTAAAATACACTCTCTCGCTCTGGTGTAACTGAGCATTTTATCTTTATATATTAATTTTGTATTCTTCCCGGAACTAAACATGGGTCTGAAAAGATAGCAATCAGAACCAGCCTTCAAACCTGCTACAGCCATATAAGTTTGTAAAATAGTATACGGACAAGCCGTGGAACCACCTTTTGCAATTAAAACTTCCTCGCCGTCCCGGTATTGATCGGTTTTGCTTTTCTTAATTTTGAGTGCAAAATAGTTCTCGTAAAAAAAAATATCATTACATCGTAAAGAACTCAGTTCGTTGAAGCGTAAAAAACCTGAAAACCCTAACACAATCATAGCCAGGTCTCTGCACACTGGAAGAGCATTATTGTTTTGATATTTGTCACACAAAGTTATAATATGGGAAGAAGTTATTGGCTCTTTCTTACAAATGGGATTTTTTCTCAATCTCTTAGCAGACTCTACTAAATTGTTTACAAAAGCATTGTCTGTGGAGTCTTCAAAACCATGTAAATTGTGCATCCACTTAATTGCATATACACTCGAAGAAACAACTGAATAAGTTGATCCTGTGTCCAAGAGGTGAGTCAAATAAAGAGCTATTTGAATCGGTTCGGCGGGTAAAACACAGCCACCAAGGTCACTAATAAATGATTTCCATTTACTAAAAGCACTATAATACTTAATGTTTGTAGAATCAGCTCTGGAATGAGTTAGAAACACTGCCATTTTCTCGGAAAGGTCAACGGTCTTGGAGCTCTGCTGCAGTCCACTGGCAACCACTCGCTGGTCTATAACATCTATAACGGGGGCACGATGACGCCGTGTACTAAGGCGTACTGCACGTCGATGGTACGCTTGTCTTCAACCAATCTAACCCTGCCTGTGCTGCAGTGCGGAGTTACGATGTTGGGGAGCTGGCAGCTGCTCGTCGTTGCTCGGTGGTTCTCTCCGGGTACTCCGGCTTCCTCCACCCGTAAAACTGTCACGGTCATGATTAGCCATTGTGCATAAATATGTGACCTTAAACATCATTAAATAAATTAAATAACATCTATAAGACCTGTCAAAAACATAAAAAATGTATCAGCAACATACTAATTATGAATTCGGATAGCTATCATAGAAAATCTCAACGGACTATCAGCAAAAATGCCGTTTTCCCCCTTTGCCTTTATGAATGACATCTTTGTTGCCTAGCAATACATGATTGGTTTCTACTCCCCTAGAAACTAGTAAACGATGGACTGTTGGCCAAAAATAAGCAGAGGTCCACAATGGAAGTACCAATGTGCCTGAAGCTTTTTCTCTATCTGCCTTTTCTAGAACCTGTAATATTAGCCTAGGCGGTGGTACAAACCAGTTATTCTCGCCATACCAAGTCTGACAGAAAGCATCTATCCCCTCTGTGCCCGGGCACCACCAGCGTGAGTTAAATCTGGGAAGTAAACTGTTATAATTAGTCGAAAATCTATCGACTGAGTGAGGACCCCATTTAGCATTTAGGAATTTAAATACTGCTTCACTAATACTCCAATCATCTGAGTCATGACATCGGCTCAAAAAATCTGCATGCATATTATAATTACGTGGCACCCAAGAAGCACAAACCGAAATGTTATGCAATGAACATGTTTCATTAATATCAAGGGCAACATTGTGTAAATACTCATGTTTACTACCAACTTTTACTATGTGCGTGGCCGCCTGATTATCTGTACACCACTTTATTGACTTACCTTCTAAATACCCAGACATGGATTTACTTACTCTGTTAAAAGCCTCAAGCTCTCGCCATGTGGAACTCATATCTCTCTCTGTAGTAGTCCAACTACCTACCACTTCAGAGTCTAAAAGACCCTCAACAAAACCACCGTATCCCTCATACGATGCATCCGTGTACACACTTCCAGTGTATCCAGACCCTACCAGGTCCTGACCATTAAGGTGCCTTATTTTATCTTTCCAAAACTGAATTTCATTCCGAGCATTATCACTCACCGGGACCACAGAGTCCCATCCAGCTCGATAATTTAATGCACCATACAAAAACCTCGTTCTCAAACGGGTATCATAACCGACAGCGCCATGCATAGACAAAATCTTACCCAAAAATGATGCCAACAGTCGAGCTTTTACAACATTGTCCCGCTTTTGTAATTCCTTTTGAATCAAATTGAGCGTATACAGCATGCTCTCTAATCTTTCTTCCGACACAGAAACCCTTCCTGTTTCCATATCCCATTCCAAACCTAGCCAAAGAATATGCAAAGAAGGGTCCCATTGACATTTATCAGAGGCGATGAGAAACCCCAAGTCGAGTAAATCTTTCTCAACTTGTTTACTCAAACACAGAGCATCTCCGTAACTGCCAGAACCGCCGAGACCGTCGTCTAAGTACATAAGAACCCTTTTCCCTTCGTTACGCCAAATTTTAGTAAGTTCCCTAGTCAATTTTGTAAAAATAAAAGCTGCTGTCGAAATATCGAAAGGGAGTACCTTGAAAACGAAGTATTTGACTTCCCCGGCAAATTCCCAAGAGAAACCAAGATATGTGTGAAATTTTGGAAAAATTTGTATGTGGTGGTAAGCAGATTTCAAGTCAAATTTAAACAGAAAATCTCCTTTCGCAAATATCTGGCGTGCAAGAGCACCATCTTCCAAACGAAAACTGAATTTAGCCAAACAGTCGTTAATATGACGACAATCTAAGACCAAACGTTGTTTTCCCGATTTTCCAACCGCTACTGTCAAAGGGTTAACAACTTCCGGAATGATGTCTGAAATAGCAATACAATCTAACTCCAATAATTTATTGATCTCTTGGAAAACAAATGCCCGGTTGTCCAAAGCGGATCTGTTATTTTTTAGAAAAATATTTGTTGGATGGGTTAAAAAAGGCAATCGATAACCTTCGGAAATAACTTTCAAAATATATTCACACGACCCCTTATTTTTCCACAGACTGTACCGTTCTTTCAAACGACCAACCGGCGAAAAGCTCGGGTTATCAAGAACCGTTAAGATACTCTCGCTCGTGCTGACGTCCGTCAGCTCATTGTGTGCCAAATTGTTGTTCTTTTCATTCACCAAACAAGAGTGTTGATGATCAAAAATAACGACTCTTGTCTGATCAATGTGTGTTGAACTTTGTATTTTTGCGTGCTGCTTGATCTCATCAGCGTGATTAATTGTACCCAGGAACTCGTCAATTCCAAAATCGCCCCCATAATCAGATAAAATACTTATCTTAGATTTGTCCAAATTCGGCGCTGTTGACGTCCTTGCGTCACATTCGGCTTTCCAATGGCCCGGACGGCCACAAATAAAACAAAGGCCAGGTTTTTTGCCCACACTCGCTGATGCTGGCATATTTCTTGATTGAGTCGAAGGAGCATATGGAGTAAGTCGTCGTCCTCTTCTTGATAACTGTTGTTTCATTTTTCGTTGTGCACGAGCTTCTGCTTTGTAGATACGTTTCTCATCTTCTGAATCTGAAGCTAACTGATGAGTCTCATACTCTGTGGCCACTCTCCAACCCAGATCACTGGAGTCCGCTAACTGTATTAGTTTTTGTCTGTGTTGTAGAAGTTCCATACCTTTATTCAAAGAATCAGCTGCTTGTTGTTTTGCACTTTCGGAATCACATCCCATGTGAAATTTTGCTTCCTTCAACTTTGTAAGAACTTTCTCATTTAATTTATACTGTTCCTCGTTGCCTTGTTTCTTAAATTTCAAATCTTTGTTTGTGGTCTGTATCTGCGCCAAATGTAACTCCGAGGCACTTTTTTGTGAGTCAGAAAAATCTCTCTGAAACGAATCCAATCTGCTCTTGAATAATGTGTCCATTCTATCCAACAAAGCATTTTGAGAATTATTCACTTCTGTTTGAATTTTTTGTTCAATAAGAGGAAGAATGTTGGGATCCATCGTTACGATTATATTTAAAATCAGCCAGCACAATATGAAAAAAATAAAAAATATAAACAAAGAAAATCTGGATTTGCAGTCGCCGAGCATCTGGCTAGAAATGGCTTCCCCGAACCTCTAAAAACTCCCAGAATTCTTTCTCGCAGTTTCGATTGGTCAAACACAGCACTTCCCGACCAATCAAAACTCCCTGCGCTCAAAAGCGCGCAAAGATGTATCTTTATTATTTAGTGTCTACACAGACAAAAGTTTTTCGCTAATCTGCACGAAACGCGAAAAACAATTATTCTTCAATTGCGAATGGTAATTTCCGCCATGCGCAAACATGTCAGCGTCCTTGTGTACCACTTCCGTTGAAAAATTTTGAAATTGATGCCTTTGAGATGAGATTGGCTTTGAGTCCATACAAACGGTACCTACGTGTTGCCCAATAGCTTGCGGGTCGCTTTCGCTCGCTATTATTGTACTAACATATCACAATGTGCCGATTAATTGATCCAAACTGCCAATACAAAGCACACAGAAAGACAAAACGGGTATTCTCTCCAATGTAACAAACTAATTATCTCGATTACAGCAAGAGTAGAAGGTCGGTTTTATTGGGAAAACGTAAAATGTATGTTTTTCAAAGTTATTTGCAAGCAAAAAGATGTGATGACATTCAAATATAACTTGGATATATGACACATTTAACTTTTCTAGTTTCTAGTCTGATGCGGGATGACATAAAATGTTTATTTTTATAAGGTCGCAAAATCGTTTTAAAGACCACAGGGGTAGTGAATTTTGCTTAATTTTATAGGGGTTATACACAAAATTTATTTCCGATTTAAAATAAAAAAATAAAAATGGAAGCAAAAAATAAATATCAACAATTCAGTTAATTAATGCAAATTGAAGAGGAAATGTTGATTTGTTTGATCCGATGCGGGATGCAAATAGTTTTGAAGGAGGTTTTTCAGAAATAATTGTTTTTTAAAAAGTCTCCATGGACTTCAGTGTTAAAAAATTGGATAGATTTTTCGCCGAAACTCGGACATGCGCAGTGGCGATCATACAAATATCTGGGTATGAGGGATATCAGTACGAAACAACATAGTGTTAATATAAAAAAAATATTTTGAGTGTAGGTTACAGCATAGAAAACGAGTGATATTGAATATACAATCGCGAGAGTTAGTTAACGAGGACTTGTCCGAGTAACTAGCTCGAGCGATTGTATGTTCAATATCACGAGTTTTTGTGCTGTAACCGACTTGTCACATTGATGTTTGCACAAACAATCAAAACACGAACAATCAAACACTCCACTGAACCCTCGCCTGACACGTGCCCATTCCCGTTTAATTAGTTAATTTCTTAAGCCAAACTTGCAAGACACATGAAGATTGATGGAAAGCAAGTGATATTACTTCATTTTTTCCGTTTCGTCATTGCGCTCAAAAGGTTGAGCGAGAAATTAAACGTTCCATTTATCATTTACACCCGGGTGTGGATTTCTTTCTTTAACTCTTTCAATAAAATCAAAAGTCAGGTAAATTCTCGTTTCTCTGTTCAAAACATTTTAGCACAGGTGCCCTTAATCTTTCCTCTCGGCTGTGTTTGTATTAGTACTGACAGGTTACACAATCACTGTCTATTGTTCCTTGATTGGTAAAAGTGTGGCGATATATGTTGAATATCACACATGCTCTAACCAACTCTTCGAAAAATATCACACACTTTTAACAAAGGCGTGACGTCATACCTATGTGACACTGTTGTATGGTCCATTCTATCGCTAATTGCTCGCCGACTGATCAGCTGTGAATCAGGACCTCGGATAATGAGTTATCGAACTTAGCCTACCATACACTTTTCTGGACAACGTTGAATCCTCTAATACACCTATACTGATTGATTACTGTCCAAAGCAGGCTTTACAAAATTAAACCTATTTTCAGATAGCCGTTTACATTGGTCGTAAAGTAATATAATATTTCAAGACTGGTTTGTGATTCTAACATTCGGCATGAGAACGTGCGCTGTCGGTTAGGGGAGTTGGCCTGTGAATATGTTGAGCTTTTGGTTTTCCTGGAAAATTGTGCGTCATACGAACAAATTTATTCTTGGCATATAATTAGTTTGAAGTCCAATGGGTTTGACGAAATCTGAAAGGAGTTCTCAATTTGGCAACTTTGAGGTTTCATTGTTGCATAACTGGCATTTGAACATTTCAGAAAACTCTTGATTCAAGTGAACGCCAAAGTGGTTCGATTAGAAAAAATAATCCAAATGTAGTGTACTTGGCGGATTTTTTTCTAGCAGAAGTCAAGCCGTCAAAAAATAGAACCCCTCCCATTCACAGGGGCGGCGGAACAGGGGGGGGGGGAGGGGGGCTTCAGCCCCTTCACTTTTTTGCCGGGCCATGTTTTTTTGTATGCAGATATTTTAGCACAACCAATGACTAGTGAAACAAGGGACAAACCCAGAGCCTCCCCCATATTTTCGCCAGCTATGTTTCTCTCGTACTGGTTCAGTTTCGGTGGAGTTCGGATCATTTTTTTGCAGTAAGTGGCTGCAAACGCTAAAATGTATACAGTCTGTTAATAAATCGGTTAACTGAAGTAGACCGGTTAACTGAAGTAGATCGTAATCTTACAGACACACAAGTACCAAATCCACCCCCAGACAAGATAATCCTCAGACATTTTAATTGCTGTAAACGTTTGGTAAAGCATACAGGTGGGGTCTATTTTTCAGCTTTGGTCGTTACGACCAAAGCTGATAAATAGACCTCACTCACCTGTATGCTTTACCGATGTTTTTTAACGACTCTCAAAGTGTGAAATCTTTCAAATACATCTCCTGAAAAATCTCAAAATATCCACTCAGAGGCATGGAAATGGGGGTTTTGGGACCCTGGAATTTAAAATTTTCATACCGACGACCATCCATCGCCCGATCCAGCCCCCCCCCCCCCCCCCCCCCCCACACATCACTTTGAAAATCGTTCCGCCGCCTCTGACTCAAGTTAGGACTGCTGTGGAACGTATCCAAAAAATTGACCTAGATCGTAGAGAGAAACTGACATGTCTACACGAAACAAGAGTCGCCAGCTTCAAACTTCGCTTCGACTTAAATATCTCTAGCTTGGGTGTGGGGATAGAACAATCTCGCGCTTCCCTTTTCCAAAGAAGTTTAAAATAGAACACAATTTTCTCCATAACACTCTCTCCTGCCACATAACGCTACCCCCACTAAACACATAAACAGGTAAATTTCCATGCAGATACATTATAAAAGAGGGTTCTGGTCCCATGCCTTCATACTCGGTTGTTGGCTACAATACACAGTCTTCTAGCAAAAAAGTGTCTCTAGCGGTTTGCACTTCAACATATAATGGAGGATAAAAATTCCCCGATGTGTCCAGTTGGTGGAAAATGGACAGAACTTGAAAGCGTGAATAAAATGTTAAGGTGCATGTTTTGAAAAATGTAGTGGCAATAACTGTCTTCTAAAAAATGTAAGAGAACATTAAAATTGAGTGGGTTGAAGTAAGTAAAAGTACTTTATTCAGTGCGTAATTGGACACAGTACAGGAATTACCGAATTTAAAGGTAAAAGTCAAATGGTGACCTGTATTTCTTTTCGGTGTATTTTTTCCAAGATATGATAAATGAAGTGAATATTGGGTTATTTTTGGAGAGAGGAAAAGGTTTGTACTGTCGCCAATGTAAAAATAACATTGTATTATATATAACCTGCATCATTAGAAGAAATGCATTGGTCAATCTTTACTCCAGAAAAAGGTTGTCGGTTTCAAGGTTGGATTTTGAGCATGGATACAGATATTGACAGGGGGCAACAAATGCACGTCTGTTTATTTTTTTGTATCGCGCCTTTTTGCGTGCAAAATTTCAACGGAAAAAGGACATGTTTCTTCATAAGCTACAACAATTACAATTCATGGCTAAAGAGATCAGCTCATTTCCTTCATTACATCGAGAGATCTTGGCGTTTAAAATCTGGCCACCAATAATCATTTTTTCTCAGTCAAGTATGGACAAAACATTCATATAGTTACCTAATTATAGTGTTGAGGGTGTTGCATCGGGCTTGAAAAATTGAACAGATCTCATCGAAAAATCGTCTGGTCAAAAAGGATACAAATTGAAACTGGTTGGAGACAAACTGATTATGCAATGGTTTCCCATTTGAATGAAAATAAGCATATTTTTAACGCTTTACAACCATCAGCTAACAACCAATCTGGGTAATTTTAGTTTTTTCAAACTTGTATTCTCCGAGTTTTATTTGGAGGAGAAGGCTGGCACTGGGGGGCCGGAATGCGTTGCCGATCTTTCCTGTTTCCATTCTGTGGGGTTAAAAGTGTTCTGTGCGTCCACCACAGCTGCACGCTATTGCCAGTAATATAATAACAATAATAACACTTTGGCCAGCCGCTGATTTGTCGCGGTTCTCGGACGAGAAGGCCTTGGTTACCCCTGTACTCCCAACTGCCCCCCTATTCCCACTCTTCTCCTCTCATCCCAACACTCTGAGACGAACTGCTTGATGACATCCCTTGCCCCATTCTTCCCAATCTCTCCGATTAGCATATTAACCCTCTCCTTTGAGTCTCCCCCTAACCACATGTCCTTCATTCTCCCATCCCACTTCCCCATTATACTCCCAGTGAATCTTATTCTGTTAGACTGGTACTTTGGACATTCAAGAAGAAAGTGTTTCAGGGTCTTCACCATACCCAAATTACACATCTGGCACTCCTTTTCACTGTTTTTCCCATTTTTTCCCCTCAGCTCCAGGGATCGCAACCTCAGCTTGAACAACAGTGACCCCCCAAAGGTGCCATCAAGGTACTCTTCAAAACCTGGCTTATCTTTATCACGCAAGCCACCCAAAGACCTCTTTGATTTGACCCCCTCTCGCCAATTACGGTTACAATCCTCCATGACCCTTTCTCTGACGATTGTTTTACCCTGGTTTGCCCCAACGTCCAGGACCGAGATATCCAATGAGTAGTTCTCTACTAGCTCCCTCACTTGGACCATCCACCCGTCTTGATATTTGAGTTGAAAATTCTCAGGAACATTACTTTACACCATCGGCTGTCGGGGAGATTTACCAAATAATTAAGATAACAGAGTTTCAACAGGTCTATCCTGTCCTTGATCCTCATCCACCCAAGCTCACCCCTGATTGCTTCTAGCGCTGCGGCATTACTCGGCCCCGTTATCGATCGGCCTGCATCGTTCTGCAGGATTTCCAAGCTCCTTACGGCCGTCTGGTTTAGGGGTACCACTCACGTACCGTAAGTTATACTTGGCAGACCCACCATTTCCTAAATGGTTTTCCCCACGAAAACCTTATTGAAACTGTTTCTCCCTATAAGTTTCATTTGGTTAAGGATTCGCTTCCCCTTCAGAATCAATTTATTTGTGTGGTTTCGGAAGATGCCTCTTCGTGTAATGTTTATATTTACCCCCAAATACTCGTAATCACCTGTCTCTTCTACACTGAGAAGTTTGCTGCTACCTTCCGGAATGCAGAACTCACCCACTCTCCACCTTCGAGTGTGGTCCACTTTGCGACCCGCAGGTATAACTTTGCTCTTGCTTTCATTAAGTTTGAGTCTCCATTTGCTCCCATATTTCCCAACAATTCCCAGCTTTTTCGTTAGCCCCTCTTCGCTTTCTGACACTAGCACCATATCGTCTGCAAAAAATAGCCCTGGGATCTTCAAGTCCCCAACTGCTACCCCCTCGTCGCTATGCAGGAGTTTATCTCATAAACCTTTGATGTACAATGCAAACAGAATTGGCGAAAGGATACACCCCTGTTTTAGGCCTATCTCCATAGGCACACGTTTTGTTGTAATGTTTCCCAGACTAAGTTCACTCTGTACGTCTTTATGTAATGCTTTCATAATTCCAACAAACTCGCCTCCTAAGCCCAGAGCCTTCAGCTTGCGCTACATACCTTCCCTCTATACTCTATCTTATGCCTTTTTGACATCCAAAAAGGCCATAAACATCTTTTTCTTTTTTACTTTCGCGGATTCTATCATTTGGGATAGCGTGAAAAGATGGCCAGTAACTCTCCTTCCCTTCCTGAAGCCAATTTGGATTTCTCCCAAAAAAACCCATCTCTTCAATCACCTCCTCTAGTCTCCCATACAGGACTTTACAGGAAACTTTTCCAATGTTGCTACTGTAACGGCCCTGCCCTCCCCAACAGTAAATTAAAGTATGGCGTCCCACACAACTGATCTACACTACAAGGACAAACCGTTGAATCCGAACGATCAACAAGACCTATATGTGAGTCACACACACAGTCTCTCAAGGGTTAAATCTCCCAGGGTCGCACTGGAAGTCTCACTTAAAATGGTAGAGTGAATCATTGGCTATTGTGAACTGTTCCTAGTGATCTAGGGCAATGTAATAGGTATACAATAGAATGAAAGGTAAGTTTAAGGTCACTGTAGGGTCACCATTGGGTTACCAGTGCTTGGGTCACTGGACAGTTACTCTGTTGTGTTTGGTTACGCAGCAGCTACTCTGTATCCAGAATGGTTCCAGTTATTGTGTATTAAGTATGGTTTCAGGTGAGTTACACAAGTACTCCAGTGGATATCATAGGTATATGGCTGCACTTCTGGGTTTGGTTTCTGCTACTCTCCAGATCCCCCTCCGTTGGGCCAGTCTATTCAATAGAAATACCGGGTGGACAGGCTCAAGTCAACTTGGAATAAACCACACCAAAATAAAGTTAGTTGATGTACAAATATTGTGTTATAATATGGCCAGCTCTAGGAGCTCACACAGTAATTGTACATACAACAAGTTTATGTTGGTACTGGCAGGATTCTCCTATACTAACGACACAATGTTGCCCTGGGTCAGTTCCACAATAGTGAAGAGGGTTAATGGGATTATAACTTAAGAGGTAACACAAGGAATAAAGATGTGCACATGCTTTAATATAATAAATATGGGCTGTAGAGATTGGTAGATCTAGACTTTGTAAATACTACAGCACATTGTGAAGTTTGTGATAATAGCCTGCAGGTAATTCTGTATTAGTGGGTCTTAAAAGGGCGTTGACATGCCGTGTATAAATAAGTATTCATTGATTGCCACCCCTAATTAACAAGTTATAAACCCTCCCGCAATTCCAGTGTCTTGATTTTAATGCCTGAACACAGTTAGCAGTGATGTCTTAACATCCTCTGGGTAAAACACAGCCAAACAATACGGTTATAGATAGTTCTACTACAGCCGTAGTAAAAATGACAAGTAGGTCAATACACGACCACGGTGCGAAGTTTCGGTAAATGCATAATAATGTTTATAGATTTCCCCAAGTCATGAGAGGTATGCTTATCGTGTGTACTTTTATGGGTATGTTTAGTGAAAGCCTGTGTTGGTTAGTACCTTTGCTTTCTAAATATATGATTTTAAAGATGAATAATTCTGTTGTCGTTTGGCTGGTTTGTTGATACTTGTGCCGGTGGATGACGAAGCGAAGGCCCCCGCCAATGAGACGCGCTGCTTTTATACCACCTGACCACCGACGACCAAAACACTACCGCCAAAACCAATGAAAATCGGTGGTAGGCCGGTCGTAGAAATACTACAACCGAAGAGGTCAATGGGAAGCCGGTAGTGGGTTGGTCGTAGTAAAATCTACTTCCAAATATGCACTACCTGGCGTGGTTACAAACAACCACCAGAATATGCTACTCAATGACACGCAACTGAAGTAGTAGTTTTCCCAGCATACCTTAGGAACAAAATGGAAGGCTTCGCAAACAGTTTAACTTACAACGTAGTTTGCAAAGTGCATTTTAACAAATAATAAAGTAATGACAACTCGCACTGAATCAAATGGCAATGCCGAGGTAAAATGAGAGTTGTAATAAGCTCTATGGCCTGTTAGAATGATATGCCAAAAAGTTGGGACGGATATTTTACGCAAAGTTTAACACGGCGAAATGAGGTGAAATACCCCAATAAGATTCCCACGTTGGAAGACGAACTCAACGTGAGCCTAATCACCGAATAAAGAATTACCAAGAATTAATTATTAATATAAGATTCCCTAGAAACGAACTCTGATATATTTAGGTGATAATTAAAACGTTAGAATTTATGATTTATGCAATAGCAAGTAACAATTTCCCAATGAATAATTTAGAACAGAAAAATTAGGCCAAAAGATTACATTCGATATTGACTGGCGTTATTTTTGGAATATTTACAAATTTAAGTTTAGGTACAACATTAAAAGATATGTGGCCTAGGCCCGCTACACTACTGACAGAGATCCCTCGATAGTTATCCAAAACGTCTTTTTTCCCCTTTTTGTGAATAAATGTCACTTTGCTTTCTCTCCACTCCTTTGGGACCTCTTCATTTTCTATGGCTAGATTGAATAGGGCAGTTAGGCTTTCCACAAATTCCTCTCCCCCCTTTTTGATAAACTCGTTAGGAATTTCATCCACGCCTCCCGCTTTTCCGTCCCTTAATTTTGAGATCACCTTTCGCACCTCCGCCGTTTTAATTTCGCTACACACGAAGTTCGATAGGTTTTCCTCGACCCGATTCGGACATTCAGGTGGGCTTCCCATGCCCCATCGCTTATCGTTTACCTTTTCCCAGTGCTTGACTAGTTCTAATTCGACTTGATCTTACTCGTCCGTAACACTGCCATCTACTTTAATACTCTGTGGGTTACTTCCTTTGTTACGTTTATTCACCCATTTCCAAAATACGTTCGAACTCCACCTCCCTGTCGTTCTTATCGTCCTAATAAGACTGCTATTTCGCACTCTCCGATTACCGTTTTTAATCTTATTTACTTTATTTCGTGCTTGTTGGTATTCTTCCTTTGCTACTGTGGCCTCGTTGCTTTCCGCCCCCTTACGTTTTCTACTTCTCCTGTATGCAGCACATTTAGCCTTTCTGCCCTTTATGGTCCTTTTCAGTTCTTCATTCACTCTGTACCCAAGTTCCCGTGTTGGCACCCTGATCTTTCCTACACTTTTCTTCCCTGCCTCCACTAGGCTCGCAGCTATGGCGTCGAAGTTTCCTTTGCTTTTTACTAGGTTTTTCGCCCTGATCGTCACTGTAATCAAATAAATTTGTAATGGCGGATATGACAGCAACGTAGATTTTGCGGTCACTTTGCAGCTAGAGATGGGAGGTTGAAACTTGACGATCGTAACTTGTTTTACCAGAAAATGATTGTGCCTTCCTTCGGGAATTGATGGAACCTGTTTTTGTGAGTTTTATTCTCGTCGTTGATACTTTAATGTACAGATATGTTTGTGAGCCTGTTCCGGTCTCCCCATTTTCGTGTTCGGACGGACTCGGAGATTTGAGTACTACTCCTTGTTAAAACATGTTCGCACATTGGGAGTGAGTATCTGTGTCTATTAAAATGAATCAGTATTTCTAACAATCCCTAATAATCAGTCTGCGTCTAAAACGAAATTTCACAATTGTAAAAGCAATCGGTAATTGACAAACTCCAAGTGTTCATTTTATGGAACTTCTAATTCAAGCTGTACCTGTTTGTTTTGGTAATAGCTGTACTGATTGTTTCCACTGGTGTTGATACTCTGTCGATGCTTTGTTGCATTATCGATCGGTTGTTGCTCCAACCTCAAGCGTGAATTCATCTCTAACTGTACCAAAATCACTCACATCCAGAACATGTCATGTGATCCATGAAAGGAGCTTAGATATCTAATCGACTGTATTCTGCTTGATAACAAAGTTCTGATCAGTTCGATGGAAAGACTAAATTCACAAGATAAACGGAATCGTCCCCGAGGCGAGAGCGCAACATCTGTTGACCTGGGATTGAAAAAACTGAAAGAAAGTTCACTTCCGCAATCAGAGTCTGATAGTTCTATTCAAACTTTCTCCAGTTCTGACATTGATCCCACAGTCCCAGTAAATCTTTCCCAAGATATCATGGCCTCAGGTGCTCCGTGCGTGACATTAACGCCCAAACCAGGAAATCCAGAATCCGAAACTGTGAATGTGTTTCTCATGGCTTTTAAGGACCCCTCAGTCCAAGCTATTTTAAAAGACCCTATGAGCTCGGCCATAACAGACAGCATAAGTCACTTTCAAAAACTGGTAGAAGTTCTAGAAAATATCGTCCAAGAAAAAACAAATACTATTTGTCGGCTTGAAAACGAATTTGATGACTTGAAGCAATATGGTATGCGTAGGCCTAATTCTCTCAGACTATCAGGCATGCAAGAATCACCAAGTGAAAAGACTGACGATGTCGTCATAGATCTGGCAAAAACCATGGGGGTACCCTTGGTCCTAGATGAAATTGAGAGGAGTCATCGTTCAGGACCCCATGGCATAAACAAAAATAACAGGACTATTCTAGTAAAGTTCACCAGCTACCGTGTTCGAGACCGTTTTTTAGGGGACGTCGTTTACTCAGAACTTCTCAAAACACTAAGAAAGTGTATATTAACGAGCATTTGACGAAGACTCGAGCTATCCTGGCCCGTAGGGGGAGATTGATGGTGAAGGACAAAAAGATCGCCAGCACATGGACTCATGACGGAGTGATTTTTCTGAAATTTCATGACGACTCCGTCAGACGAATCACAAACGAAGAAGAAATGACTTCTGTAGAGGAGAGATTTAAGCTTCAAATGACGATCCGTAACTCCCAAACTTACTCAAGTATACAATAACAGCCCTTTTCGTATCAAACCAATCCATATTCAGTCAGATAATGACCAGTTTGGAGTAATGCCTTGCTCATAGACCCAGCCCAATCGCTCGGACTGTGCCCTGCGGCCCACACTGGGGTGTGTTCGTCGAGCAAGTTCAAGTGGGGACATCAGGGCGAGGCTTGACGGAGGAGATTACAATATTCAGGCCTCTGTGAACGAGCATTGGCTTTGCTGCTGGTTGATTATGATAATTAAAGGACCATAAAACCAACACATACCCAATCAGACATTGACCTGCATACAATAAGGCATTGTTTACCGACCCAGCCGATCCCATTTGAAACTTTATTCAAAACTGCAATCGGTACCGTGTCTCGCGTCACCACACTGAAGTGAGTTCAGCCAACGGTCCATATATTATTCTCGAATAGTTACTATGAATAAACGTGGAGGGCCACCTGATGTGTCACATTTCAACCGTTGGGCATATGGGTGTGTGACTGGGTTGTGATTACTTGTGTACCGCTGAATTAGAGCCTAGTGCTCAAATATTCTTGCCATGTTAAAAGCTATGAAAATGTGCTTCGTTATGTACTTGCCCACATTATGTAGCTCCCCACCTGACTCGGGAGTGTCTTGGTTGCGGCATGCCTTGACCAGAACATTTTGAGCCCGATGGGCACTTCAACCATTGGACTCCACAGCTAGATTTGCTTCTAACATTTCTCGTACCCCCCCCCCCCCCCTTTAATCTGGAAGTGACTTACGTTCCTACAATTGTACAGGGATCTGACCTGAGTAATGCTTTGTTCCATATATTTCAACATGTGGGCGTATGAATGTGTGGGCTGAGTGTGGGAATTTATTTATGGTTAGATTTGCGCGTCCATATATTTTTCTCGAACAGTAACTCTGTACATACTGGGAGGGCACCCTGATGTGTCCTAATATTTCTTCATGTGGGCATATGAGTGTGTGGGCGGGGCTGTGGGTATTTATGTATGGTTGGATTTGACACTAGTGATCAAGTATTCTTGCCATATTAAACGTGACGAAAATGTGTTTTGTCATGTACACTCTAAATCGGTTGGGTTAAAAATCAACCCAAATCGACTGGGTTGAGTGAATATGAACCCAATTTGGGTTCATATTCACTCAACCCAGTCGATTTGGGTTGATTTTTAACCCAACCGATTTTAGAGTGTACCTGCCAACTTTACGTACCTGCCCACCTGTCTCATGAGTGTCTTGTTCGGGGTATGTTTGGAGACCTGCCTTGACCAGGGCATTTTTTGAACCCGATGGTCACTTCGACACTTGAACACCACAGCTAGATTTGTTTCTAAAATTTTCTCGTACCCCCCCCCCCCCTCCCCATTATAATCTGACCTACGTTCCTACAAATGTATAAAGAACTGACCCGAGTAATGCTTTGCTCACAGACCCAGCCCACTCTCTCGGATTGTGCCCTGCCCACATATATATCTACCTGTCCACCTGACTATGAAGTGTCTTGGTCGGGGTATGCCTGGAGACCTGCCTTGAACGGGACATTTTTGAGCCCGATGGGCACTTCGACACTCGAACACCACAGTTAGATTTGCTTCTATAATTTTCCCGTACCCCCCCCCCCCCCCTCCAATTATAAACTGGAAGTGTCCTCCATTCCTACAATTGTACAGGATACTAACCTGAGTAATGTTTTGCTCATATACTCGGCCCACTCTCTCGGACTGTGACCTGCGACCCACACTGGAGCGTGCGCATCAATATGTAACCGAGAAAAATGTATACATGATGCTAAGACTGGAATGAGATTTATCCTGTATATAATATATATTGGTTGCAGATGTATTTTTGTGATTTTGGCTTTAAGGTAATCATGTATAATTCTGTATATTTTTCTTGAATTGAACTCCACTGTAAGGCGATAGGCAACCAGACGCAAGTAATACTTTTGCAATTGATATTTTTCATCTCACTCATATTACCATATTCTCTATTACCATATTCTTTATGAATGTTAAGCATGCCCTGGGCTCCTGTGAAAATTCGAGATTCAATTCGAAACTCGATTCCAAAGTCAATGTTCGTTTCGATTCGATTCGAAATAGGAAATTCGGATGTTTTCGAATATACTTCGGCCATAACCGTGGTTGTTTGCAAATTGTAATTGATCACATTGTTTTATATTGGGTATTGAACTGGGTGGAGACGTGGCTGACTTGTAGAGGTGACGGTGTTTGTAGCGATGTAGCTTCAACTGTTGGGCAGTTGTTGCTGCATTGCTATAAACACTGTTGCTGTTACAATTGTCCATTTTGATTTGTTGTGCATTACGACAAGTGGCCATTTGTGAAGAGTTCTAAACTTTGAAAAGTTATATTTCTGTTTCAACATCGGTGGATGGTTTGGTTTGTTCCGCACCATGATCTCATCATTTTATGTTGAATATTGTTCTGATCGATCACAGTTATTGGATGCGTCGTCTGGGGCAGCGGCTTTCTAGGAGACTATCCCCTGATTGTTATACAAACAGAACGTCCCCTGAGATCCAGTGTGTTCTATGTGCTAGCAGGCACATTGGAACTCAGGGGACGAGAAGTAGAGCGGGCTTTATTTTATAACCGCATTTTTGAAGCTACAAGGTCAACGATTCGGATGGTTTCACACAGTGGTTGGTATGTTGATCTGTGTCTCAGTTTATGGTGTGGGGGTGGTGAAGCGAGGGATGCACTTTGCGTGAATGTGTGGCTTTTGATAATCAGGGTTGTTATTACGGAAAAGAACCTTTCCTTCCCCCCCCCCCCTCTCATTTTTCCCACTCTTCACTCTCTCTCTCTCTCCCTTCTCCCTTTCATTATCCTCCCCTTTCATGTAAGGAAGAATGTCGACTTACTTGGGATGCAGAACACTTGATGAGTCCCCTGATGTACGTTTTGCGAAGCGCTGCTGTACGGGACGATACATCGACTTTTATTAAAGCAGATGTTCCAAATATTGCTTGAGGTAACTTACAAAATATTAGTAAGAACGTTCCATTGAGGATTTTTGACACTTATGCGGCAAAAATTAGAAAAGTATTTTTATTCTCAGATGTTGATATTTTCTATTATTTTTAGTACAATGTCTTGCAGCCCGCTCATAATATTAAATTTTCTTCTCAAGTTGAGCATACCCCTATTACCTCCATCTTGATTATAATTATTTTTAGTATTATATATTGCAGTCCACCCATAATGCTAAATTATCTTCTGAAGATGAACATGCATCTATTACCTGTTATTGTATTATTATCTTAGTATTATATATTGCAGTCCCACTCATAAAACTCAATTCTTTTTTTGAGTATGCCTCTATTACCTGCGATTGGATATTTCAAGAAATGTTGGTAATCGTGAACTATTTGCAGTGATAACAAGTCGAATTAAACGAATTACTGACTATAAGCAATTAGTTACAGTTCCATATTTCGCCTTATTTATAATTTGACTCTGTTGGGGTAATTGTGACATCCAACATCAACTGTCATGTTCACCTGTGGGATTCTAAGGTTTGCTTCTTGCACTTTCGACAACTATTCCACCTCATTGAGTCTTTCTTGCGACGCACAGTCAATCGGAGCCAAACACTGACTACTAAAAATGTACTACTAAAAATGTTGGGATTGGTACTACTAAAAATGTAGATGTTCCATGTGCTGCTCGAGATGGGTCGCTGCACTTGATGGGGGCCTGCATGTGTTTGGCGAGAGTATGTTATACCAAACATATGCTTGCCAGGTATGTATGGGTTCCTCGTCTTGGGTGGTACTTTGTCTCGAGTAGTACTGTGGTGCTCATAGTACTATAGCATTCAGGAGACGTTATTGTGCATTACACAAACCACCTGTCATATGGGATCTTACTGAAATACTCATAAAGTTATAAGAGTTTGAACAGTCAGTTCTAATCTAACCCTCCTTCCCTTGCTGCAGAAGCCGATGCTATTATTACTTACTAATAATGGCACACTTGGTGTTCCTTATTTCTGTATATATGTTTTATTATGTTCTTCTATTCATGTTGTATCATTATATGTCATTACAGAAGCTCAGACCATTCTCAACTCCAAGTATAATTAGATCTTTATCATTTCTCTGCCAAGTTTGTTTGTATTAAAAAACCTCCAGGAATTGAAATCGGCTGCTCACTACTGGTGCACTCTGGCCCTGTCTACATACAGGAGTCCCCCCTCCAACTAAAATCCCAAGTGGTAAAACTAAAAAAATTATTGATTTACAGTTATACAGAATACGGGTGGGACTCTTTCACCACAGGGCTTGTAGACGTGTACCCGCGAATACACGACTTGATCTCAAGTGTTTTCTGATGTTGAATTTATTATTGAAATTTGGAACGGCAGGTATTACTATAATGTTACTATTACATTATGTAGTACTTGTGTACCCAGAAGACCAACACAGTTTCTATATGTTTAGGTTTTTTGATCTCACTTTAAGATCAACAAATTCCAAGTGGTATATCTGGTTATCGAGTGTCCGGCCTTCATTTTAGTGCCTTGGATTCCTTTCCGTCTTTACATGTGTGGTGACATTGAATTAAACCCCGGTCCATCCCCTCCTTTGGATGTCATTCATTATCATAATGCTACTTTTACGAACCTAAGTATCTGCCACATGAACATACAAAGTCTTAAACCTAAAATCCATATCCTTCAATGTGAAATGTCTGACTATGATGTATGTGCGTTCACTGAAACATGGCTAGCCTCCTTGGACAATAATATTGAAATCCAGATTAATGGATATCAGCAACCAATTAGAAAAGATCACTCCACTAGAGGCGTAGGGGTGGCAATTTTTATTAAATCAGATTTAATGTTCAAACACAGGAATGACCTGGACACCCCACTACTAGAGTGTCTGTGGGTTGAAATAGAAACACTTGGCGGTCCAATTCCCTTAGGTGCCTTCTATCGGCCACCAGGTGCCGACGCTGCTATCTGGGACTGGATATATGATTCAATTAACAAGGCTAAAGACACGGGCATTCTTAATATAGTTGTTACTGGGGATGTTAATGACAAACAGAATATTAACTCCAATAAATTCAAAGATTTAATTCAGGCTTTCAATTTGAAACAATTGATTACAGAGCCAACGTTTTTTACTGAACATAGTTCTACCATTTTGGACTTAATTGCGGTAACAGACTCCCTCCAGGTCATATCCAGTGGCGTCCTTGATCCCTTTATTCCTGACCTGACCCGATATCATTGCCCAGTGTATACTAACTTCAACTTGAAAAAACATGCTCATAAACATACCAAGCAACTTATCTGGTTGTATAACGAGAGGAACTATGCCGAACTAAATAATGCTGTACGAGAAGAATCCCCTTAACTCCTAACGACTGTATTGATGCTGTTATTGAAACTTTTACATCCAAATTGCTTGGTTTAGCTGGAAAATAAATTCCCAACAAAACTATTACTGTGAGAAAAGACGAACCCAAATGGATGCATAACAAAAATAGACTTCTAATTAGGCAACGTAAAAGATTATATCGCTCTGAAAAGCGCCCAGACCATCCCAACGCATGGGCAAAATACCGCGCTAATCGCAACGAAGTCGTGACTAATATCAGAAAGTCCAAAGCGGATTATTTTTCGCGAATTCAGAATATTCTAGATAATCCAAAGACCCAGCCATCTGAATGGTGGAAAACATAAAAAATGTTTATGGGTGGCAAGCCGCCTGAAATTCCAAGCTTATTCTACAATAACACCCAACTCTCACTCGACCTATAGAAAAGGCTGAAGCATTTAATGACTACTTCAATGCTATATTAACTATTGATGACTCCCAGGCTGCCATGCCCACTAGGTGCTTCGAACCCCGTCCAACTCTTAATAATATTATATTAAACGCCAGGGATGTCTTTGATTCTCTAAAATCAATGAAGGCCAACAAAGCTTGTGGCCCTGATGCTATAAATCCCCGATTACTTAAGGAGAGTTCGTCATCATTGTGTGATCCTCTGTTTGATCTCTTCAACTATTTACTGGAACAATCTTATTTTCCGGGCGTGTGCAAAAGAGCAAATGTGTTTCCAGTTTTGAAGAAAGATCCCCCAAACTTAATATCTAATTATCGCCCCATTTCTCTACTAAGCTGCCTTGGAAAAGTCTTTGAAAAATGCATATTCAAGAAGATCTGGGATTTCTTTGACGCAAATAACTTACTAAGCCACAACCAGTCTGGATTCACGCCACATGACTCAACTGAGCTCACTGATATTAATGATACTTTTAGCTCAGCTCTAGACGAAGGCAAGGAATTCCGCGTTGTATTTTGTGATATTAGTAAGGCTTTTGACAAAGTTTGGCACAAAGGCCTCTTGAATAACATCGAAAAAAATGGAATTACTGGAAAACTTTTAACATTTCTTGAATCTTACCTAACTGATCGCACGCAAAGAGTTATAATCAACTCCTTTTCGTCTACTTGGAAAAGTATCAATTCAGGTGTCCCACTGGGATATGTTCTTGGTCCTCTCTTATTTTTAATATACATCAACGACATCACGGCAAATGTGACCAGTAGTATTAGGTTATTTTCTGATGACACTACACTCTACTTGATTGTAGAGGACCCCAACCAAACGTCAATTATATTGAATAGGGATATTACAAATATCGAAGAATGGGCTCGAATTTGGCTTGTTGATTTCAATCCTTCGAAAACAGAAACTTTATTAATTTCGCGTAAAACAAGCCGTGTTCCTCATCCGCCATTACTAATGTCCAACGAACAAATAAAAGAAGTCCCCAACCATAAACATTTAGGAATTGTTTTTAACCAAGAAGGTACCTGGACAAATCATATCGATCATATTAGTGTTAAAGCTTGAAGACGCATTGACCTCATCCGTAAAAATAAATTCAACCTTGATCAAAGTACATTAGAAAAAAATTATTTTGCATTTATCCATCCCCTTTTAGAATATGCCGACACCGTCTGGGATAATTGTACAAATAAGGAAATAGATGAACTTGGGAAAATACAAATTTCAGCTCCAAGAATTGTTACTGGTGCAACAAAAAGTGCCAGCAAAGCATCCTTGTATATTGAAACAGGTTGGGAAAAATTGGAATCTCGACGAAAAAACATAAACTTGTCCAGTTCTTTAAAATGTACCATAATTTAACCCCACAATTTATTTCCAGCGGAATTCCCCCCGTTCATTTCAGAAGTGCAATCATATAGCCTTCGATCTAATCAAAATATTCGAGTGCCCTTTTGTCATACGACATCCCATCAAATGTCATTTTTCCCCAGCGACATCAAAACTCTGGAATGATATTCCACAACCATGATTTGCCCTTCAAATTTCCAACTATAGGAAAGTTTTATCAGGATTGGGGTGGGGGTACCACCCCACACCCTGTCGCCACGTCCCTGCTCCTGCTTCATTCAGACCCTTTCTCATTTTCTTCTTCTTAATCTCCTTTAAATCTGTTTGTGTGTTGTTTTTTGTAACCAAGTTGACTGTAAAACGCCGTCACATTTGCCAATAATGTGAAATATATTTATAGTGTGGAAACAGCTTAACATAAGCTTTTAGCTTTCTGTTGAATCCACAAATATGTATTCTATGTACTATTGTATAATTATGCAACTTGGAAATAAATAATGTTTCAACTAATCAAGTTGTGATCACTATCCACCTCCATTTTACCCTCACCACCCACTTCTACCCCTCTCACCTCTCTCCATAAATTAATATCTGTGAGAATGTAGTCGATTATTGATTTTCTGTTGTTCCTCTCCCAGGTCCATTTCCCCTTACACCTCGCGTCCCTGTTCAGAATCTTCAGGCCGAGCTCGTTTGTGAAGTTCAACAGCTTTCTTCCATTCCTGTTGACTTTCTTGTCCCCACCTTCTATGCCTTCTTCACTATTGCCTATGTGTCCGTTAAAGTCACCCATCAGAATTATACCGAGCCCCTTGTTTTGTAGTTCTGTGATATTGGACCTTAGTGTTGAGTATATCGAGTCATTCCACTCGGGTTTGCTTCCCTCCGCCGCACAGTACACAATCCCAAGGGCAATACTTTTGTTTCTCAGATTGATCCTTACCCATCCAATTTCTTTCGATACCTCAGCCGAGGTGCTGACATCTTCCAGGTCTGTGATCAGCGACGGTTTTAAATCCTCCTTAATGTACATACCTACCCCTCCTCCTTTTTCTGGCCTTCCGTTCGCCCTACACCTATCCACACGCACCCCCTTACTTGGTCTACCCGTTCCTCGTGTCTTACCCACGTTTCACTTAAGCCCATGACGTCAAACTCCTCTGCCTCGATCAATGTAGCAATTTCACTTACTTTCCGGTGGAGACCCTGGATGTTGCTATAACCCACTTTCAGGTTATCAAGATTCATTGGCTTCCGCTTACTGATCCCATTATTATCTAGTCCCTGGATGTTTGTATATCCTATTTTGTGTACCTGTGCTTTCCTTGGAATGCTATTCCTATTGAAGTGAATTTTTGGTCTCTTTTCCTTATCCCCCTTATCCCATTTGATTTGTTATGGGAGATCTGCCTTAAGAGACCACTTTGGTCTGATAAAACGGATGTTCTTTCAAGACCTGTCCTACTGTACAAGGTCAATCACTCAATACTGTATGATAAAAATTGGTCACGGTGCAGTATGGTGGGAAAGATGATGCAGAAGCATGTATTTAGTGGGGGTGGGTGGTTCAGATAACCCCGGAAAAAAATTGTAAAACTGGAAAAAAATTACATGGGGTGGGTGGGTGGGTGGGTGAGTCCTCCGACCGGTCAAAAACAAAAATCGGCATCGGTGTCTGCAAATCTTTTCCTACCCGCCCCCCCCCCCCCCCCCCCCTGCGTAAGATGGGTATTTCCAGCGACTGACTTCTTCTACTTCTTCTTATGAAATCCCAGCGTTAATTTTTCGCTGCACCCTGTGAGAACCCCCACATCACCAGAATCATCTCAGGTATATTTCGTTGGACTGAAGCTGCAGTTCGCGTCTTACACCCGTTTTATTCCGGTAGTCGCACTATTCAATGCGCTTGTACAGTCACTCCTCCGTTGATTTTTCGGAGGACCCTGATTGATTCATTGCGGGAGTTCATTATACAGGTAATGAACTACACTATATACAAGGGGGGGGGGGGGGGGGGGAATCGGGTGAATTTTGCCGAGCTGCAGCCCTTTTGCCACAGTAGGGTTCTTTAACGTGAACAGTAATTACTGCACACGGGACAGCCATTTACGTCCTCACCCGATAGGACGAGCACAGCACCATCCCCGAACATGGCACTATGGAGGAAGCAGTGTGGTTTTGAATCCACGCCGGTATTGCATTACGTTACGTTACGTCCTCACCCGATAGGACGAGCACAGCACCATCCCCGAACACGGCACTATGGAGGAAGCAGTGTGGTTTAGAATCCACACCGGTATTGCATTACGTTACGTTACGTTTCCCCGGTTGGGGTTCGAACTCGCAAACCTTGGGCTCCGGGCGCAACGCGTTACGCCCTCGGCTACCGCATCCTCAAAAAACCTGACTGACATGTGCTTTCCTCATTACCATATGATTTGCTTTCGGCTGATCGGTAGTGCTCGTTTGTCTCCGAACTTTGTATTAGATTCGACGCGTCAAAAATCCGTCTTCTATTTCAAACACGTATTTCAGACGCATCACCGACGAAGACTCGTCTGAACTGGACGGAGATTCGTCGATGATGCGTCTTACTCGCATCAAATTGAAATAGTCGACGCATCACCGACGAATTTAATTCATTTTTTGCTCTGGTATTAGATTCGACGCGTCAAAAATTCGTCGACTATTTCAGTCCTCATGACACAGACTTTGAAAACACAGCAGACGTGACAGTTGACTGTGTTGCATAGGCTTTTTTGAACACGCTGGCAGTGGCCGCGCTCTACGTGTCTTAATACTGTTAACGGCATGGTTATTTGCACTTGTCCCCATTCAATAAAATTCTTAATATAGAGAGATACCCATGTCATTTAATTTATTACTTATCAACCGGCACCAGTAAAGTGCGCAACTGGGAAAAAATATTCAACTCCTGAGGTTTTGCCCGTCCTGGTAATTCGCCACTGCTCCGTCTGCAAAAAATATGCCGACAGAAATTGTTCCTCCCTCAGCAATTGCAATTCAATTTTAAATTAAAGAGGTTACCGATATTAGTGTATTCGAATTATCCCACTTTTTTCTTTTTTTTTTTTTTTTTTTTTTGGCTCCTTAGTATAATCGTATTTGCATTTTAAATAAACTTTCCTTCAAATGCCCAATGATAAAAATTGCCCCATTCGGTGTGATATTGAAAGTCTCATGCAGTCTCTGACAGAAATAAAACAAATATCGAACTACTAAAATGACCACACACTTCACTCAAATGCAATATGCACACATCTGCTGGCCGATGTAAGTAATTTCCATCTATACGTTTGAATGGAATTTAAAAAAGAGTTGTAAACTATACTTGCACCAATGACATTTTCAAGATAGTAGGCCAAAATTTTGGGTTTTCAGTGTTAATATACCAATAACATGATTTTGGAGGGCGTTACGGTTTATTAACGGCCCGACAGGAATGAGTAACAGCCAGAGGGTCCATTAACAGCCCGAGATGAAGTCGAGGGCTGTTTATGGCCCGAGGGCTGTTAATCATTCCCGGAGGGCCGTTAATAAACAGGGACGACCAACAGAATCTTGTTATTACTATTAATACCACTTCTAAAATGGTTAAATCCAAAGATTCTTCATCAAGTTCACTTGATTGTGACATCTTGAGTTTTCACAATGATATTTAACCAAAATGCATGTGTCGTCTGTTTCTAGATAAACAAAACGTCACGTGGTCAATCACATGATAGCTTAATTTAAATATTTTTGTATGCCACCTGAACTCGTCCAAATCTATTAATACATGACCAAATGGTGAAAGTTCACAAATGTGAGATATTCATTACATTTATACGCGCGTTTGAAACTTCAATCGGAGACGAGGCGTTTTCGAAATATTTATCTGGAGGCGGGCCATTAACCAGATTAAAACACAACTTCCGGTTTGAGACTACGCATTATACACTTTTACGGCAAAGGTAAAATCGTTTTAATCTGCTAGAGAACGCCCTGTGAAGTGGAAATAATACACGTCACTCAACACGATATTCATTAATATTCCTGACCAACGGTGGTGCACTGTAACATGTTCATCAATTTATCAAATGCGGTTTCCTTTGCTGAACTGGAACTTGCCACTTGCTCCACATTTATACTGTCCGATATATTTATTTCTACAGGTAATTTTTAAAGCTCGAACTACAAAATCGGTTTCAAAATCACAGTCCAAATCCGATGGAAATTTAGGGTAACAATGAACTAAATGAGCGACTGTTACACAAAATTTTTAGGGTCGACATAATTTTTCAGGGTCAGTCGGGTTACCCAAAACACAGGTTGTTGTTTTTCTGCCCCGACATTTTGCAACATTACACCCTTTGGAATCTTTCAGCCGACGATGTACACTGCTACCACGGCATTTTCCTGAACACTGCGGATTTTTGAGGATGAATATCCAGTACTGCATTACTGTTGTAAACTTGGCGGCAGAAAGTGGGATGCGGACTAGACGACTTCGACTCGACTTTTGGGGGTCGATTAACCGACTTCAGAATTCCAGAGTCGGGTACTGTTTTTCTGCATTAAAATGAGTTTTGAAGGTTTTCAAGTGATTTTATGAAAAGAATTGCCACATTACTTTATGATCCCTTTATCCCAGCTAGGCTGGGGGCAACGAGGTGTAGTATACATCAGTGGTGCTGTTTGCAGGTTGGTCAGAAATAAACTTAACAATCACAAACTGTTAGCGAAAGTTTACAAAGAATAATTCTGCCAAAAGGAGCCCTCAAAATTTTCTATTTTCACGCACACTGAGTTGAAAATTGTCATTTATGGGTAATGTTTTATCAGTATTAACATGGATGGATTTGTCATTTAACCCTTTACCCAACGTAACGGCAAAAACCGGCCAACGCTATTCTCAAAAATAGCCAATTAACTTTCATTATATTTTCATTTTTTGTCTCAAAAACATAGGTAATGATCCCTCTTTGGAACGAGTTCGTTTGAGACAAAAAATGAAAAAAAATTAGTCAAGAATTTTGTTTGCAAGTGCCGTCTTCTTTTCATGTTAGGTAAAGGGTTAACGTTGTGTCAACACTTCAACCAGGACAATACCGTTATGCACACCTACATGAAATTTTGCACCCAAGGGGTATTATTTATTAGGACTAACATGACAGGAGAGTTTTAGATACAAAGTTGTTTTAACACTTCATCCATCAACCCTTTGTACAACACCGGCCTGCACTCATACCTTTACAGATATCGAGCTGAAATGTGTCACCTGAGGTTATTTTACCAGAAAAGGGATATGGGATAAGTCCCGATTGCGAATGATGTTGCCCCACAGGTAAAATCTTCACCCACAGCAACTCTGGGAGCCTGGAGAGCTGGTGGAATAATCGTGCATAACACGGTAGCCTTCGTTTGTCGTATAAACAAGTGCGAGGTTATCAAAATTTTGTTGATATTTAAATACGGTGTGTTTTGTGTTGGTCGCATTGTATGGGGACATGAGTTCACCACTTCCTCTTGAAAACCGACTTTCATTTGAATGCAGCTGTAATTTGGCTATAAACAATTGACAAACAAGTTGCATATTGTATGTTTGTTTTGTTAACCCTATGATGCTATTTGGCTATTGCCAAGGAGTAGGATTTTCAGGGGCATGGCCTGTGCTCCCATCTTGGGGATAAGGTCAGGAAACAACAAGAATTTCTGAGTTTAGAAAAATTGGTTTGCACTCAAAAAACCGAAATACGGCTTGCTTTAGGTTGTTTTGTTTTTGTTGGCAACCATGGCAGCTTGCAAACACCAAGAAGATTTTAGTTTCTAGAGTGGCAAATTTTCTACCCAGAAATTAATAAGGCCTGTCAAGTCAACGGTGTGATACAAGCATTACAGATAAATGGTATTTGCAAGCCCCCTCCCCTCCCCCAACCCATATAACCCCCTGACCACCGGTTGGGGCAAGGGTCTACTTTTGTGATGTTTTCTGTTTAAAAATAAGTTCTGAAGGATTTTGAATGATTTTATGGAAAAAGAAGAAATCTCCATTTGAGCTTTATGACCCCAGTTAGGGTGAAAGTCTATTTGAGTGACGTTTTTCTGCCTTAAAATGAATTGTGAAGGGTTCGAGTGAATTACATTCATCGTTGTGTTAACACGTAAAACAAAACCAAACCGTTATGCACACCTATATGTTCCGAGATTTGGAGCTGAAATTTGGTAATTGGGGGGGGGGGATTTTTTATTAGGACTAACATGGCTGGGGAATTTTAGGTATGTAGTTATTTTAATCCTACAATCAATCAACCTTTCATACAACGCCGGGTTGCACTCCTACATTCATAGATGTCGAGGTGAAATTTTGTCACCTGGGGTAAGTTTACCAGAAAAGGGACATGGGAAGGGTCCCGATTGCGTTTGATGCTGCCTTAATGGTAAAACCTCCAACCATAGTAAATCTGGGAGCCAGAAGATCCAGTGGAATAATAGTGAACGGCACGGGGACCTCGGGTAGTTTTAAATAAGTGTGAGTTTGTCATAAGTTTTGTTCGCATTGTTTGGGGACCTTCACACCAATTTCTTTAAAAAATCGACTTTAATTTGAATACAGCTGTAATTGGATTACAGCCAACTGATAGACAACCTCCAAATTGTGAGTTTGGTTTGTTATCCCTTTGCTACTGTAAGGCTATTGCCAAGGGGGCCTCCATTAGAGGTGCAAGAGATCACACACCAGTTCGCAGTGATTCTTCCATACAAACATTCTCCTGTCATTGCCCCAATGGTAGTTTCTAACAGTTGGAGTGCAGATACGCGAGTACAGCCCATTACTGACGAACCTTCTTGACTAATTGTTACTCTGAGCATTGTCACAAACGCCTCTCTGAAAGTATTAGGAAGAAAATAAAAGCGACTCATCACCACCCTGTTATTCACAAACTAGGCAAATTTCACGATGCAGAGTTACAAAGTGGTAGACTATTATTCTGATAATTCTTCCAAGGAGCTAAATGTTTTGTTCACCGGGAAAAGCCTGTGATTCTACAGAATCACTGCGTCTACTTTTTTGTTTGTTTTGGAGTTTTTGGGGGGCTTTTCCTGAAAGGAGAAGGCATTTGTTAGTCTTCTCGAAATTTTTTTTTTTTTCTTTTTTGGCTTTTCCTGAAAGGAAAAGAAATTTGTTATTGAACGGCCAAAAAGATTTTTTTTTTTCCTTGTCTTTATTTCTTTCTTTCTTTCAAGACTTTTCAAGAGCAGAATTCTCAAGAAAGCTCTTGTATATTTCGTTAAAACTTCACAAGATCATAGACAGCTTTACTTTATAGTTTATACTAATACTAAGCTTTTCACTTCTGGCGTTAACTTTCTTCTGCCAGACCCCACCCATAAATGCTCAAACTTTGGCCAATATCTCCTGGTCTGAATGGGAGGATGACCTGCAATTTTCACAGATTTGTCGCAAATACACTTTTACATAACCATCTGGAAACAAAAGTTAGCCAAAACTATTTTTCTGCCAAAATATTCCAAGACATTAAAAATGGGTTTGAAAATCGGACATTTTGGCCTTCAGTCTCGGGATTATGAATCAGCAGAATGGACTGAATAGTAAGCATGCAGTGTATCATGAATGCAAAGGAAATTTCTATTTTATCCACAGTGAGTCCAAACTGGCCACAATTATTTTTAAAATCCTAGATATCATACCTGACAAATGATGGGTTAACATTTGTTACATCGCCGTACTCCTTGATCATAGCGGAATGGCATATAAGTAGTATGTCTCGCATGTTTCACCCCATTTGGGGACCCGGTTGGGGACCCCGAATGTGAGAAGTGACGTCATGTCACGTGACTCAGTGGCGCCATGTTGTGTTGTAATGGTAACCCGCGTGAGCGACCATGTTGTGACGTTATCCCCATAGTGATACGTGGTGTTAGTGCGCATGCGCAGCGCGTGTTGTTAGCGTGCCGCCATCTTTGTTTTTATGGTAGCACGTGGTTGCTATGTGACCCAAAGGCTTCTTATAGGATAGGGGTATGTTCAGAGGTTATGTTCTTTTGTACAAGAGTAATGTCCCGATTCGTAGAATTACCCAAATAAACCCGACAACCCCTCCAAATCACCAAAGTCCACTCCAAACTACCGAGATTGACTTTATTTAGTACGGATTTCCTCCAGAATATTTTGTAGTAGAGCAGCGCGTAGTGCTATAGTACCGAGGGGCCCCCAGGGGTAAGTTCGATTGAATTACAGTAGTTTTTCTGGTTCTGATTCCCCCAGAATTCCCTTTTGTGACTTCTTTGTTCTATTTATTCTGACTCCCCTAAACATGTTTATGTTCTATTGTACACATTACAGGTAGCACATAGGCACATGTTGGATGTGCGAATATGTGCTTATGTGAAAAGGCACAATGTGACACATTGTGCACTAGCACGTAGGCACATGCGGGTATTTGAGGATACCTATGGCCTGGTATTGTATTATTTGAGGACACCTATCGAGGATACCTGGCCTTCGGCACCCCTTTTTTGAAATGAGGCAAGGAGTCGTATGTGCGAGTCACTCGAACGAGCAATTGCTCTAAAGCACATTTGCTCCATGGGATTCGAGTCGTTCGAGCAATATGTGCGAGTCACTCCAGGTAAGACGGAATCCCACTAATGGAATCCTTTTTCTGGAATCCCATATTCCCTTTTTCGAAAACATATGGCCTTCGGCGCCCATTTGTCCGATATCAGGCTAAGAGCAGTATGTGCGAGTCACTCGGACGAGCAATTGCTCCAAAGCACATTTGCTCGATGGGATTCGAGTCGTTCGAGCAATATGTACGAGTCACTCGGGGTAAGATGGAATCCCACTTATGGAATCCCTTTTCTGGAATCCCATTTGTGGAATCCCTTTTCTGGAATCCCATTTGTGGAATCCCTTTTTCGAAAACCTATGGCCTTTGACATACCTTTTTCTGAAATGAGGCTAAGAGCAGTATGTGCGAGTCACTCGAACGGGCAATTGCTGTAAGCACATTTGCTCAATGGGACTCGAGTCGTTCGAGCAATGTGTGCGAGTCACTCGAGATAAGACGGAATCTCACTTATGGAATCCCTTTTTTGGTAAACGCCTGGCCTTCGGCACCACTTTTTCCGAAATGAGGCTAAGAGCAGTATGTGCGAGTCACTCGATTGCGCTGTTGCTCTAAAGCACATTTGCTCGATGGGATTCGAGTCGTTCGAGGAGTATGTGCGAATCACTCGAGGTAAAACGGAATCCACATTTTACGGAGACGGATAAGAATCCAACTTACGGAACCTCTTATATAGCATGTCTATATACTGGGAAAATGAAGCAATCAGCTTCAACCTTGATCGAGGTTATAGTCGAGACTGATTTAGGTATAGCTAAGAAGTAGTGTTACAAGTCAATATTAATGGATATTAGTATATCCAATAGTAATGGCACAAGACTGCAAGTATGTTAGAAGACTATAGAGTATTGGATGACTGCAATAGAGCCAAATAATAGGACAGATAGTTGGAGGCAAGATGGAAGACGTTGATGAGATAACCTGTATAGGAGCTAGGAGCTATATAGGAACTAGGAGCCATATAGGAGCTGTATAGGACCCCGGTCATAGGTATCCTCAAATAATACAATAACAGCGGTCCAGGCCATAGGTATCCTCAAAAACCCGTACGTGCCTATGTGCTAGTGCACAATGTGTCACATTGTGCCTTTTCACATAAGCACATATCGGCACATGCAGCATGTGCCTATGTGCTAGTGCACATTGTGTCACATTATGCCTTTTCACATAAGCACATATTCGCACGTCCCACATGTGCCTATGTGCTACCTGCAATGTGTACAATAGAACAAAAACATGTTTAAGGAAGTCAGAATAAACAGAACAAAGAAGTCACAAAAAGAGATTCTGGAGGAATCAGAACCAGAAAAACTACTCTAATTCAATCCTACTTACCCCGGAGACGGGGGGGGGGGGGGGGGTGGCCTCGGTACTATAGCACTACGTGCTGCTATACTACAAAATATTCTGGTGGAAATCCGTATTAAATAAAGTCAATTTCGGTAGTTTGGGGTGGATTTTGGTGATTTTGAGGGGTTGTCAGGTTTGGGTAATTCTGCGAATCAGGAAATTACTCTTGTACAAAGGAACATACTCTCCGAACATACCCCTATCCTATACGAAGCTTTTGGGTCACATAGCAACCACGTGTTACCATAGAAACGAAGTTGGCGGCCTCCAATATACAAAATGGACGACGGAAACACGAATCACCCTAACAACAGGCGCTGCGCACTAACACAACGTATCATTATGGGGATGAAGTCACAACTTGGCCGCTCACGTGGGTTGCTATGACCTGTCAAGTCAAAGGCTATTGCACGCTGGGTGCGAAGCAAGCATTTCCGAGAACTGGTATTTGCACAGTCTGCCCTCCCCACCCCAACCCATATGATCCCTTGATCACAAATTAGGGCGAGGGTGTATTTTTGTGATGTTTTTCTGCTTTAAAATGACTTGAGGGATTTTGAATGATTTTATGGAAAAAGAAATCTCCATATGAGTCTTATGACCATTCACCCCTTCATTCCGAAATCGTATCACAAAACGATCCGTCACCGGTGCCAACTTCGAAACGTTTCGATTTCTTTCTCCTTCTGAAGAGTGGGTTCCTCGCTCTCAGATTGAAGCTTTTCCATGCGTTTAAAGAAAAGGTCAAAAACCTTATCCGTTCGCATAGAGGATAACTTTAACACTGAAGGTTTGGTCACTCTCTGGCCTTCTCCCACTGACACCGGCTGTTGCTGAAGCGTCGTGCTGAGATTGTCAGTAATCTTCAATATCACTTTACACAGACTGAAACTGAACAAGAGAACAAATTTTGTCATTTGCGTTTGGGCACCGATTATTCTCCCTTTAATATCCGGTCCAGGTTTAGACTCGAATGATATTTCACCCAAATTTCATTCCGTGTACTATAATTGTCCAAAATGCTCTCAATAGTATCCGCACGAATAGTCCACCTTGTAGGACAAAACGCCTTTATATCCGATGCAGGGATATTATCTTATGCTTCTTCTGCCATTGAATCTGACTTTATTCTGTAGAATATCGCGTTCCGTTTATGTAAAAATTGACCAATTTGCAGATCTCCTTTCCCATCTCGGTGCGTTTTTGCGACTGTTTGAGGGCATCTCCAACTGCCAAATTCAATGAATGGCTATAGCTGTGGGTCTGTATTGCACGCGGCTATTCCCGTGGGAGTTGAGATGCTACATAATTCTTCCATCCAGTCATGTTTGACGCACCATTATAGCACTGTCCCCCGCAATCAGTCAATTTCAAATTCATTCTCAGAAGGACATCTTGATCGACGACACCAGGCAATCTACACCAATAGTCCCGACGTTATAAAGACCTAAGACGTCTTCGTGGTCTCCCATTTCGTCGTCGACCCATCTGATACAAATAGTAAATTGTTCCTTGTTAGACGAATTCGTGCATTCGTCCTCCATGATCGTGAAACATTTGCCGACTGTTATTTGCTTGCTAATGTCTCTCAGAATGTGTAGTGACATGAGCTGTAACCAGAATGTCACACTACTACCATTCACTTCATGTGAGAGATGTATACAACAATAGCTGTTTGTTGCAATTTGTTGGATCGTTCCTGTTGGGACTTTCCAACAGATTGTAACAGACTACTTTAGGCTATTCCAGAGTGACATACTACTACTAGTATTACTACTACTATATTACTGTTACTCCAGTGTGAGATACTCCTACTGTTCACTTCATGCTAGAGAGGTCTATAACAGTAGTTGTTTGTTACAATCTGTTGGAGAGTTCCTATGTGACAGATGTTTATAATAATAGCTATTTCCAGTTGGAACTCTCCGGCAGATTGTGACAGACTAAACTTAACCTTACCTTATCTTTATTTATTTATTTTCCCACCATTTTCTAGACCCACCGCCTGCTTGCCGTGCCATTGCCTCTGATAGCCCATTGATGCTTTTGATTTCAAAATCTAGTTTATTTTTACTTCTTTTCATGTTGTTATTGCAACAGACTGTGAGCGAAGATCAAAATCGTAACGGTTTACGCAAGTTGAGCGATTTCTATTGTCCTGGGGGGAACTATTTTTCGAGTATCTTACGCTCGGCTTTACACAAATATCCGGTTGGAGATCATGTTGGTACTGTGGTATTAAATGGCGGGTAGCATTTCACTCGACGAGGTGCAGACTAATGCAGAGTACGACTTTATAGAGCTCTATAATGATAAAGTGTGTTCTTTACCTGAAAATGACGATTCACCATTCAAACAAAATGCAAATGAGTCTAAGTATTTCTCGCCGAGCGACATTCGATGCACAGTAAATACATTAGATATCGGATTTTCTTTATTCCATATCAATTGCCAAAGTTTAAAAGCTCACTGGGATTCTCTTCAACACTTGTTGTGCAACATGCAAACGAAAGAAAATATCTTTGACATAATCGGACTAACGGAAATATTTCAAATCCCATCAAATAGCTCGTACACTCTGGAGACCCGAGAATGATGACGGCCGAGGGGGAGTGGGATTTTACATAAAAGAAGAAATTCAATACAAAGTGCGAAGTGATCTCTCGGTCTTTATTCCCCATGTTTTCGAATCGCTTTTTATTGAGATCACTGAAAAACCAAATTCCAAAATTATTGGTGTCATTTATAGACCAAATACACCACCAAAAGCCGATATTAATCTGTTCTTATCCAAATTAAATTACTTAACTGATCTTCTGAGTGCCGAAAGTAAAAAGGTTTATATTATGGGCGACTTTAACCTAGATCTGCTAAAAGCAACCACGCACTCAAAGACAGGGGAATATATTGACCTCATGTTCAGTCAAGGATTCTTACCCTACATTACAAGACCGACAAGAGTAACGAGTCACTCTGCCAGTCTAATAGATCATATATTCACTAACAATCTGTCAAGAAATACCCTGTCCGGAATAATTATTTCGGATGTTTCAGACCACTTTGGTGTCTTCTATATTGAATCAGCGCCAAGGACAAATAACACACCACGATTCACCCTGAAGAGAACTATAAATGCCGAAAGTATTGCCAAATTCAAAATACTCCTCTCCCGAAGTGACTTTTCAACAGTAATGCAGTCCAATTGTCCAAACTCCTCATATGAAACCTTTTTAGACATTTACATGTATAAGGAAGCCTACGAAAAAGCATTTCCACTTAAAAACATGCGCCAGAACAACAAATTTATCAAAAAACAACCGTGGATGACCAGGGGACTGATCATATCTTCTAATAACAAACAAAAATTCTATAATAAAAAGCTTAAACTACCGAATGAACAGAATAAACTAAACTACAAAAACTATTGCAGAATCTTTGACAAGGTTAAAAAACAATGCAAGGCAATTTATTATAGAGATATCCTTAATGAAAATAAGAATAATATGCGCCGAACATGGCAAATTTTGAACCAAGCAATTCAAAAAGATAAACGAGAATCAAAACTACCCTCGTTTTTTATCCAGGACAATAAAGAAATAAACGATGGGCAAGACATAGCTAAAGAATTTAATAACTTCTTTGTCAATATTGGGAAGATAACGTCCGAACAGATTCAGCACACCAACAAGTCCTATTTAGATTACATGAACAGTAACGTTACGAATAACTTTTACTTAACTCCCACTAATCCTCTAGAAGTCGGCTACGTAGTAAACAAAATGAAGCCCAAAACATCAAATGATTCCGATAATATATCTACACGTCTTCTCAAACAAACGATTAATGAAGTTATAGATCCTGTTGCACATATCATTAATAACTCCTTCACCAGCGGCATAGTACCAGATAAGATGAAAGTTGCTAAGGTAATACCCATCTTCAAAGCAGGTGATGAACACAGTTTCACAAACTATAGACCTATTAGTATACTCCCGGTGTTTTCAAAAGTTATGGAGAAGCTAATGGAGAAAAGACTCACGAGCTTCTTAAATAGATTTGATATTCTTTCTCCCAACCAATATGGATTCAGAAAGCAACATGCTACAATCCACCCTATTCTACAGCTCCTAAAAAGCACGGCAATAGAAAATAATAAACAAGGGAAAGATAGTACCCTAGCTGTGTTCCTGGATTTATCCAAGGCATTTGATTCAATAAATCACGATATATTATTACGTAAGATGGAGAAATATGGAATCAGAGGGCTTGTCAATAACTGGTTCAGAAGCTACTTGACCAACAGGTCTCAGTATGTTACTTACCAGGATCATACGTCGGACCCTGCAATACAGACCTGTGGTGTTCCACAGGGCTCCATATTAGGGCCAGTCCTCTTTTTATTGTATATCAATGACATTGGTAATTCAACCTCACTGAATCTTTTATCATTTGCTGATGATACAACAGCACAGGGTTCAGGTCCCAACTATAACTTACTAACAACGTATTTTAATGAGGAACTTCATAAAGTATTTGAATGGTGTTCCGCGAATCAATTGCTGTTGAACGCAAAAAAAAACCACATACATAGTATTGAACCCAAACAAAATAAGTAACACTAATATTGGCCACGGGATAACGATAAAAAATCAAATAATAAAGAAAGTTGGAGCAACCGAAACAGACAAATCAGCAAAATTTCTGGGAATAAATATTGATGAACATTTGTCGTACAAAGCCCACATATCCCAGTTATGTTCGAAAATAGCTCGAGCTAATTACAGTCTCAACAAAATCAAGAAAATCCTTCCACATGGGTCCATGAAAACACTCTACTACGCCTTAATACATAGCCATCTGCTGTACGGAATACAGACTTGGGGTAACGCTAAGGAAGTAAAAAAACTAGTGATCTTGCAAAAGCGATCTTTACGTATAATCAACAACAAAGGATATAACGCCCATACAGACCCTTTATTCAAAAAAGATAAAATATTAAAGGTTGACGACCTGTTTAAACTTCATGCTTCCTTGTTTGTCTTTGACTGGAAAAATGGAAGACTACCCCCATCTTTTAGCGATATCTTTAGCATCGTGGACAATTCGTCTGGTAGGGCCACCAGACAGTCGGGTCTCTTATACATAGAAAAAACGCGAACCAAATCTCTAGACAAACTTCCTCTGTATGCGTTTCCTAAAATATGGAACTCCCTAGACAATACAACCCGTCATATCAATGATAGAAACACACTAAAGAGAAAACTGACTTCAACATTTCTATCATCATATTCAACCGATGTCCGCTGTAATAATCCCTATTGTCCAGACTGCACATTTTAAATTTGTAATTCTTTAGGATTATTCAACTATATAGTGTTTGGCAACTCTCGATCTAGTTACAGTTAACTGACATACTCTGCACATAAATCTGGAACCCTCGTCTGATCTAAACTTGCTGCTCGTGTCCGCGCCTGCACGCTCCGTGTAGCCCCACCAACATTCAGCAATTGTGAACCTAAGCAAACCCAACAGGCTTATACTCCCGCATTTAGATGTACCATAACGCATACATGTACTCCCTGCTGTGATACAAGACTCGTCGATCGGCACACATGCTGAGCACTTTTAAATATGGGCTCAATGGGTGTGCTGACCGACGTGGACTTTATGCACAAAACATACCAATAGTACTCTCGACGCCGGTTTCGCAAAGAGTTTTCGCTGGGACTTGGAGTTGCACGGAGTGATGGAGAATGGACACGATAAGCAGGTTGCCCTCTTTCAATTTGCAACCACCAGTCTCCAGCCGGTATAGGTGTAGGTACAGGACGGAACCTGTATAGCACGGCCCCCAGCAATGAATTCACCTGTGCTCTGTCCATCCTATATCAGTGCATGTAATCTGTTACATATAGATAATTTTTGGTCACAGTCTGTCTGCAATTCCAAGGGGGGTGACAGGAAGACAGCCAATCTGGCTATGACATCTCCCTCAGTATACACATCAACACTACTTGTACTATATAAATGTAATTTTTTTTGTAAGTATACTGTAAATAAAGAATCTACAATCTACCATTCATTCTGGATATCAACAGACGTGTATTTATTGGTTTTCCGATTCAACCATTCGGCGATGGCAGGACTGTCAAATGCACGTAACTAGAGAAGCTGTATAGAGTTGCTGTTCGCAGAATCGTCATGTGCCCTAAGTGCCTGGTTAGGAATCGAATGTTCTGTATTATAGTTATGAACGTCTGCTTGTTGACTGCCTTTTCCTGCTGGGGAATGATTGACAGCCGCTCACCAATATCGCCAACCCCTTTGGGAATTGTTGCAGCGGATATAGCTTCACTATGGCTGGCGCTGTTTGAATGTTTGTTGAACCCTCTGTGTATGAAGGCAGGATCATGCATCGTACTGGTGAGGAATTTTCCACATAGATCAGATTCAAGGCAAATGTGACAGAAGGCGGCATCTAACTCTTCTCCATAGTGGATACAAGGAAATTGTCTACACCAATCAGCTTTGAAGTCGCGCTCTTCTCCTTTCTTCCCAATTTTTCGATTTTAAAACTTTAATGATCCCGGAGAATGAAATTTGTTGGGTACTTTCCTCGAAGCCATGATGTTCAGAATTGTGGTGCAGTTACACATCACAAACTACACTTGACAATCACAAAAGTTTATTAAAAAAAACTTCTGCGAAAAAGAGGCTTCAGAATTGACTATTTTAGTCCACAACCTTGTGACTATGAATTAATGGAACACCGTTAATAGACTGAATACATCCACCATTGGTCACGTTTGTCCTTCAACCATTTCGTTCAGACCACGTTTGTCCTTCAACCATTTCGTTCAGACTGTCGCTGTTTTAAGTATGTTTACCATATAACCTTTTAACAATCATAAACATCTGTTTAAGGAAATCCAACAAATGACAGATATGGATATGGAACAATTCATAACATCAACGAAAAGACGGAATAGGGTTTGGTCTTTTTTCAGCGATCCGACACATCCTCCTACCTTTTATAAACCAAACCACTGTGACTTACACAATGCGAGTACTGTGGAAATTAGAACAGTTGTGGAGGACGGAAGGGTGGGGGCACCTTGTGACAAAAAGACACATCAGCGAAGTTCCATTGTAAGCCTATCGTAAATATCCTGTTTTTACAAATTTATTATATTTTGTTCAAAATCAGTGAAAACGTAATCTCATTTCCATTTGTAGAGGGATGTGGAGAAGTGTGTGTGTGTGGGGAGGGGGGGGGGGAGAAATCTACCGATTTTGTGGTATAATTTCTTTCTGATCTCAATAACCTTTTGACCCACTCCTAGTGGTCTTTAATCAGGAAAGCGGCATGACAGGGGCCCCCGACTGCGCACGACGTCGCATTACCCATTCAAATAGTGCAACGCCATGCACAGTTTGACTTTGCTCTGCCTCAGCCAATCCACCAAGTTTAGAGCTAAGACTAATTTGTCACCTGGTGTATTTTTTACCAGAAAAAAAGGGCATGGGTTCCGATTGCGTTTGATGTTGCCTTAATGGTAAAACCTTCAACCACAGCCCTCTGGCAACCTGGAGAGCTGGTGGAATAAGCATGCAAAGCACGGGGATCTCTGCTAGTTGTAAATAAGTACGAGTTTATAAAAAGTTCTTAGATATTTCAATCTCGCGTGTTTTGCGTTGATCGCATTGTTTGGGGATCTTAGTACATAAATTTCTCTAGAAAATCCACTTTAATTTGAATACAGCTGTAATTGGATTATGAGCAATTGATAGCCAAACTTCATATTGTCAGTTTGTTTTGTTAACATTTTACTGTTCTATGGCTATTGTCAAGGAGACATTCATCAGAGGTACAGGAGAGCACACATCAGCTCGCGGTGATTCTTCTTTTCAAACATTCACCTGGCATGGCCTCTCATGCTAGTTTCCAAGAGTTGGAGCGCATATACTCGAGTACACCACATTACCGACGAATCTTCTTGACGAACCGTTCTCTCTGGCAGTGTTAGGAAGAACTGAATAAAGGGGACCTATCACCACAACTGTCATACACAAACTAAGCAAATTTCACGAGGAAGTGTTTCACATGCTGTAGACTGTTATTCCCAAAATTCTTTCAAGGGGCTAAAATGTTTTGTACGCCTGGGAAAGCCTTTGATTCTTCAGAATCACTCTGTCTAGTTTATCAGTGAATCTGTGTGGCAGACCAGCCAAGTTTTTCAACGTGCAGTCCAAAGGCTGCACGTTGAAAATATTGATTGGTCTCCCACGGGTAACAAATAGACTCTACCAGATGCTGGCTCTGAACTGGTATGGAACATTCCATCAGAATTCAACGGAGTAAAACCCATCATGGTTATTAACTCTCATACATCCAACAATATGGTGTTGAACTATTTACCATTTACCTCCTGAGTATTTTGTAACAAATTTTCCGTTAAATGTAGTCGTGTTATTTATTTATTTATTTATTTATTTTTTATTTATTTGTTTATTTATTTATTTTAGGATTTAACGACACTTTCAACAGCCAGATTTACCTCGTGTCAGAGAGTTTTACGGGTGGAGGAAGCCGAAGTACCGGGAGAGAAGCACCGAGCAGTGACGAGCAACTGTCAGATTTCTCAATGAACTAACTGCACACAAGTGGGATTAATATTGGGTGAAGGGGTGCGGTGGTTCAGTTGGTAGAGGTGCAGGCTGCAAGCCTAGATGTCCTCGGTTCGAATCCCACTTGCGGCAACCGCGTTGTGTCCTTGTGCAAGTCACTTCACCCCCATTGCCCACGTGGGGACACGGTGGCGTTGTGTACTAAGGCGTACTGCACGTCGATGGTGCACCTGCCTTCAACCAATGCTAACCCTGCTTTTATACACATTTTTAAACAAAAATTGTTTTAGTATCAGCATATTGAGGAAAATAAATAATAGGCCTATAAATAATATTTTGAAACTGAAAATAAATTAAAATTATTTTTCTTTCAAAATGCGTTCGGCACTAAGATATATGAGCGGAGCTGATCCCCCCCCCCCCCCAAAAAAAAAAATAAATAAATAAATAAATAAAATAACAGCCTAGATTGGTCTAGAAACACATCCTTTACAGTTCAGCCAAAAAAAGTTATATATCTAGACCCGACAAAGTAAATCTTCTGTTTCTCAGGCCATTTTTGTCCCCCGACCCTTCGGGGGACTATTGTAATCAGCAGTGTCCGTCCGTCCGTCCGTCCGTCCGTCCGTCCGTCCGTCCGTGCGTCCGTCCGTCCGTCCGTCCGTCCGTCCGTCCGTCACACCCTTGTCCGGATGATATCTTTAGTTTGGATGATCTTACTGAAACTAAATTTGGTATGTGTCTTACTTGGGTGGAAATGCAGGTCAAGTTCGAAAAGGGGCACGCTCCACTGATTTCTATTGGATTTATTCCCCTTTTTCGACTTAAAAAATACAGTTTTTGTGTTGTCCGGATGATAACTTTAGTTAGGATCATTTGATTGAAACGAAATTTAGTATGCCGCTTATTTGGGTGGAAATGCAGGTCAAGTTCGAAAATGGGCACGCTCCACTGATTTTTACTGGATTTATTCCCCTTTTTCGGCTTAGAAAATACGGTTTTTGTGTTGTCCGGATGATAACTTTACTTTGGATCATTTGATGGAAACGAAACTAAGTATGTGGTTTAATTGGTTGGAAATACAGGTCAAGTTAAAAAATGGCCATGCTCTGCGAACAAATTGCATCCTAACAGCTGCCTTGAATTTGCCATCTTGGTCGGGGGGGGGGGGGCGGGGGCGTTGCCCTTGTTTCTAAATTGAATTCGGGCGAGCGGTTTTTTATTTTATTTTTGTAATTATTTCTTTGCTATCAAAATATTCTTGGTTTGTTTTATGTTTTATGCCTCATAAACTACAGAATAGCATGGGTGATGGTGTATTTCGCTTCTTGCACTCAAGGGACAAATTTATCAATTTTATTAACTTCGGTAAAATACCAGACATAAACTATTTAATTTCAGTATTTTCACGTTTGCATTGGTTATAAAAAGAGAGCATGCGGCAGCCAAAATGACCATGCGGGAGGGCCTGAGAAACATATTTTAATTGTTTTAGGCCTTATTGGAATATTTTAAACAAGAGAAAAAAATACTTTAGTGCATCACACATGAAGGAATCATATCCAAAGCAAAAGTCCAAAAAAGCGTTTAACTTTTCATCAAATCCCTTTTCACACCCTCAAAGTGATTGTGAATACAAGGGACACTAATAACTCAGCAGTTGGTCAGTGGCGCGTGCCATCAGTTATTCTCCAATAAACTGAAATCTCGAGACATCACAGAACAATTAAAACGTGAGATAGCAGTGTAATGGACATCTGGTATTCATCCATGTATCAGTGACAAGTGTCAGGACGGGTGTATCTGGTCATGTTTTATTCATTCTGTAATAAATCTGCCGTAACAGGGTGTTCCACACGTGCTACACCTCAATTATATCAATCTGTTACATACAAGATTTCTGGTACATATAAGGCCAGCATCCAGCAATACATAATAGTCAGTTACAAGCTATGAAGCAACTTGAAGGCAGATAGTTACTAGTACATGATGTCGGAACTTTCTTCTGAAGGACTTATTAGCCGGAAGGTTGGTACAAAAAATACACACTTTTGTGCCTTCTCCTTCATTTTTTTTAAACCCAAGGGAGAGATAGCGGGTGGCGGAACGTTTTTCAAATTGTTGGGAAGGGGGCTTAAGGAGCCCTCTGATGGCCTTCGGACACAGTAGTGGCTCTGGGGGATTCTCCCCTACAAGAAGTTTGAAAATGTGCAATCAAATGGGGCCTTCTGGCGTCTTTTGGGAAGACAATCAAAGTTATTTTTGGGTCGGCAAAATGATTTCTTTAAGTAGTGTGTTTATAATTGCCAAGATCTTCAATGAACGTTTAGTTTATTATCATGCGACCTGTTTAATTTGACCAATCAGTTTGCTCTAATAGAATCGGTGGACTATCAGTTACAGACGTTTACTTGCCAGGTATGGCGTCATGTGAGGCGAAGTGAGATTAATATTAGGCGAGGCCGTAGGCCGAGCCTAAAATTGATCGTGCTGAGCTTCACATGACGCCATACCTGGCAAGTAAACGTCCTGTAAAGTATTTGCCATGCCACCAAACGAATTAAATAATAAATTAAAAGATCCGAATCGCTTCATTTTGAATATGTATCAAGAAACTGTCTTTCATTTGCACGAAAATAGGTGAAAACTTGAGGTGGAAAAATTAATTCTGAAACAAAATGGCGCCCGGCAGAGGGGGTGTATGGGCTCATGGCCACTGGGCGTGTATGGACTCAATCCAAAAGCCGGTTCCCATTTGAATAACCTAAGGTCTCGTTACAGTTATTCAGGTGAAAATGTCAGCTTTTCAAGAAATGTTCAGCTTCTGATCAATACGGCCGGGGATATTTCGCATTTAAATTACCTCCCCTATTCACAATACTCACAATGTGTATAGTTTCTGGAAGCTCTGAATATGGCCCTTTCTAGAGACAACTGTACACAACAAAAATCTTACAATATCACTCAAATACACTCAGCCGAATGACACAGTTGATGGCAAAAAAAATGGCTCAAAATGGTCAAAATTTTCTCATTTTGGGGATAAATCTCCAATTTTTGTGCATCGATAGTGATAAAACTGTGTTATAGGAATTCCTCATTCCTCCACTGAGGATTTTACAGCATAACATGATCATTCTGACAAATAAAAAACATATGGGTTTCTTATTCATTTTTTCAGAAGGCTTTCTCAAAGCAAATTTACCCAAAAGTTGTCCCATTTGTAAACTGCAAATTGTCAGGTCCCAAACAGGTCTGGGTTTGTCATTTAACACTTCCATGTGACCTTGACCCCCAATTGAAATGCACTTGACAATACACAGTTTGAATCAAGACCATCAACAGATTATTTTGGCCATATCACCATTAAAGAGAATTATTTACTAAATCCACACCACCATAAACTAAAACTATAGCTCAAAATAGTCATTTGGCTGAGGATATCCAATAACCTCGGAAATGACCTTTTAATAGGAAACGAGACCTTAAGTGAAAAATAAAAAATTCTTCACACTCTCAGAAACAGTAAATGTGCATCTGTATTTAATTCTGAGAAAAATGATGTATGGCACATATGAAAAAATTGTTAACTTAGTGCCCTTAAGCCCCATGGATAGCGGGAGACCGAGCACTCTGACAGCCAGTTTCTTTACGTTTTTTTACGCAGTAATGTTCAGTGAGAGAAGGCCTGTTCTTCACACTTCTGACTCTGATAAAAGCTCTGTAGAGTAAATTTTGCTTTAGATGAAAGCATGTAACACCAGTGGTTCCCCTATTCTACCAAGGCAGTTTGCTTTAACCCGAGAGAAGGAAGTTAGATTTCAATTTAGATGGATGCACAGCTATAACACCATGGGCAATAGCTATCATGGCAGCTGTGTTGGTATACTGGCCAATGATCAGACTAAACCAATGGTGATGGATGATTTATTTTTGATGTGCACAGTCACTTTCAGCACCAAAAGCTACATCAGGATCACACATTAACTGATAAAATTAAGAAAAACCCAGAAATTACATTCATTTGTAAACTGCATCCTCCCTCAAAATGCATATTTCAGTGCCCACCCACCCACTCTTTTCCACAGCATTCTCAATTCACTTTCCTCATTTGGCTAAGCATATTTCACTGATTCTATCAATTATAATATAATGTAATCATAAAAGAAAAAATCCTACAGATCTCTTGTAACCACATTTTCCTGCATAGCACACATTGTGTTTGCTAAAGGGTTAAAAATAGACCCATTTCAGTTCCTGACCTGATCCAAAAGACTGACATTTGAAGTATGTGCTATTTGAAAAGAGCTGTGTAAATGTAACGATTAAGAATATTCAGTCCCAAATTATCTCTACTAATCAGACTACACTCTGATAATTCCCTGGAAAGTTCTTAGAAAGAGTTCTCCATATGACTGTACCAGTAAACAGCATTTTCAAATAAAATTGTGTTGAAAAACCTACATAATTCTCTTGATAACACCATTACTGGACTTAAAATACCTCAAGAGGGAGAACTTTCCAGGAAATTATGTCTGTACAGGGTACCACTGAAAAAAGAAAAATATGCTTTAATATTTCTTTTACTTATCCTACAACATATTCCCACTAATACAGTTGGTTGTTATGGAGATTGGAGGCCAGAAATTGCAATGAAAGCAAACACTGTTTTCTACTTAAGGTCTCGTTACAGTTATTCAGGTGAAAATGTCAGCTTTTCAAGAAATGTTCAGCTTCTGATCAATACGGCCGGGGATATTTCGCATTTAAATTACCTCCCCTATTCACAATACTCACAATGTGTATAGTTTCTGGAAGCTCTGAATATGGCCCTTTCTAGAGACAACTGTACACAACAAAAATCTTACAATATCACTCAAATACACTCAGCCGAATGACACAGTTGATGGCAAAAAAAATGGCTCAAAATGGTCAAAATTTTCTCATTTTGGGGATAAATCTCCAATTTTTGTGCATCGATAGTGATAAAACTGTGTTATAGGAATTCCTCATTCCTCCACTGAGGATTTTACAGCATAACATGATCATTCTGACAAATAAAAAACATATGGGTTTCTTATTCATTTTTTCAGAAGGCTTTCTCAAAGCAAATTTACCCAAAAGTTGTCCCATTTGTAAACTGCAAATTGTCAGGTCCCAAACAGGTCTGGGTTTGTCATTTAACACTTCCATGTGACCTTGACCCCCAATTGAAATGCACTTGACAATACACAGTTTGAATCAAGACCATCAACAGATTATTTTGGCCATATCACCATTAAAAAGAATTATTTACTAAATCCACACCACCATAAACTAAAACTATAGCTCAAAATAGTCATTTGGCTGAGGATATCCAATAACCTCGGAAATGACCTTTTAATAGGAAACGAGACCTAATGTCGCATATTATCACTGGCAGGCTTCTGGATTTTCCACTTCCGAAATACGCCCTGTTCATTTTTTTTTCAATTAATTTTTTGGACCCGAGAGGCCCTTTTTCGGTCCAGGAATATAATATTCCATAATTTCATTAAGTAGGATGGCTGCTTAATGAATGGCTTATTCTCACATACCCAGTCGACATCAATTACAGTGCTGATCAGAGATGGCTATAGTTTGTTTTTCTTAATTGCCTACTGAAGTTCTCACTTACCCAGTATTGTTGTTTTAGTTGACGCACCCTTTGCTTCTTGCACCGTGTTCACAGTTGGCAGTAATCAACCTGTTATCTGGTCACTGTTTTTATGTATCAATGTAGCCGACATCATCCGCCCTGATATATATTCACATTGTTTGCTAGATGTTCAAGGACTTAGTTCCCATATAAGTCTTGCGTTCCTCCAGTGACATCATTCCAAAATGGCTAATGCTCAAGTAAACGTTCATTACATCCCAAACGACAGAGGTGGTAAATATCTTGTGTTTAATAACTTCAAGTTTAGTATTAAGACTCGGCGAAATGATTCTGTTCATTGGAAATGTTGTGTAAAAACTTGTAATGCAACTGTTAATACTAAGAACGACTTGTTGACATCATCGCGAAATGTTCACAACCATGAAGCTGACAGTTCCAAAATAGTTGTAGCCACTGTCCTGGCAGAACTCAAGACATTAGTCCGCGAAAACAGCAGACCAATCAGTACATTATACCAAGAAGAACTAGCAAGTAAGTATTTCTTCATTAAACGTTTTTCTGAAAATTGTTTTTTCAGTAAATATATCATTGGTTTGATTGAAAATTACATATCATATTTCAAAAACATTTGACATTCTGTTTTTTTTAAAAGGTGTGTTGGGTGAGGGGTTAACAAAAATAATTGCGGAGATAAATTGCATATATGTATACGTACATTTTAAAATATTGGTTACAATGCATACAGATGTATATAATAAATATTTCTCTCTCTCTCTCTCTCTCTCTCTCTCTCTCTCTCTCTCTCTCTCTCTCTCTCTCTCTCTCTCTCTCTCTCACTACCCTCTCTCTCTCTCTCTCTCTCTCTCTCTCTCTCCGTACATTCGGTCTCTCATGATCTCTCCCATGGTATTTTTTATATTGCTAACATTATGTTCTTGTTGTTGCAGACCTTAGAAGAGTTGACACTGATCCAGATATCCTAGCTAAAATGCCAACGTTCTACTCAGGAAAAGCATCACTTTACAGATCACGAGCGAAGACTCAACCAAAACTTCCAAAACAACGGAGCGACATCAGCCTACCGGATCAATATACAAAATCGTCGACAGGATCAACAACCGAACTCTATTGACACCAACGCAAATATTCATGGACTTCGAAACAGCAGCCCAAAATGCAGCAAGGACAGTGTTTCCATCGTCTATTCTGAAGGGATGTTTTTTTCACTACAGTCAGGCAGTGTATAAATATGCAACAAAAGAGTGTAAACTTCAAAGTGACTATCAGGACAATGAGGACGTGAGGAGGCTAGTAAGAAGATCCATTGCTTTGCCATTTCTTCCTATGGGAGAGATAAGTGACGCATGGTTCGACATTTTACAAGAGTCCCCGGAAGGTAGCGGCGTCACGAAGTTTAACGACTACATGACAAGTTATTGGGTGGAGGGAGCTCATGGACGTCAAGTGTGGAATCATCATGAAACACAGGGGCCGCGAACTACAAATCACGTCGAGGGATGGCATAGAAAGCTCCAGTTGTTCATTTCGTCAAAGCCAAACATCTTCACATTAATTGAATTTCTCAGACAAGAGCAAGCCTATCAAGAAGTGTCTATCATACAAACTGCAGCTGGTGCCAGGAGCAGACCTCGGCAACAACGATATGTCCAAATCGACAACAAACTCAACCATTTAAAGTTAATGTACTTGCAGGGGCGAATGAACAATCTTCAATTCTTAGATGCTGTGGGCCACAATACTGGCTTTTGAATGACTTTGTGTTTATTCTTATGTATTCTTGCTGTCTGTCATTGTAATACTGAAATTATGGGTATGAGTTAATGTATTTATTGTTGCTGTCTGGCGTTTGAATGGTTAATCGGTAATAAATTTAATTAATGATAATCTACGTCTTGTTCATATCTCCCCAAAAAATTAATAATACGGACTATAAGCGGCGACCCTTTGATGTCACCACTTTCAACACCTATACTCAAAACAATAGCTGCTGGGTAAGTGAGAACATCCCTAATGAATCTGTGGTGTAGACCAATCAGTATTTTCAACGTGCAGCCTCGAGGATGCACGTTAAAAATACTATTTGGTCTACCCCCACATGATGAATATGGACTCTTCCAATTGCTGCCATCAAACTAACATGGAAGATACCACCAGGGTTCAAATGGCTAAAGGGGGCAAAACAGTTGAATATTCATTTTACTCCTCGATTTAGTATTAGTGGTTTATCGTTAGCCGCCATATTTTCTTTACAATTCCTGACAAATCGTCATCTTTGTGAAGGAACGAGTTGTCCTGGTCCAGAATGAACTATGGAGAACATAGTATACTCCGCTGAATCGAGTGCTCCCAGGTTGTTATGAAGAGATTGGCGCACTTCGTCGACTAGTCAGCCTGAGTTAAGGCGATTTCTGTCAACGGCTCTCGTGAAGATAGTTGGAACTGTTTGCTTGTACTTGATTTATGGTGAGTTTAGCCAAATATTGCCACCAAATCCATTACAAATGGCGACGAGATAAATCGGAAACGTTGGGTTCCCTTAATTGAACAATTCGATTATTTTACCTGTGGCAGAATTTTCAAATAATGTGATTCAGTTTAAATTTGTGTTAGGGTCGTTTCAACTTGTTATCGCAGTTGAAACTTGCATAAATTCAGTTATTTTTTTTTTTTTTTTTACAAGGTTAAGCCTGTAAATTTAATTTGCATAAATTTTTGTTTAATAACTGAAATCAACAGATAATTTGAAATTGTTTGGCTACATTATGTACAGTAATTTGTATTTCCCAAAACCGTTGTAAATACGTTTAGCAAGGCAAAAGGGAAATAATTTGATTTCATTAGTAACCGGTTGCAAGAAAAAAAAAAAAAACAAAAAACAATTTTTTTTTTTTAAAAGTATGGTGTACCAGAAGTGACAAAAAAAAAAAAAATTTCTAGAAAAAAGTATGGTGTTCCAAAAGTAACATATTAAATGTAAATTTATATGCAACAAGTCTTTAATGCTTCAATTATGCATATAGTGTTTTTCTTGTCTGAAAAGAAATATAAATGAATAATTTTGTTGCGAAATTTTGAAAAACTGTTAATTTATTTCAAAATTTCAAGTATGGTGTTCCCAACGTGTCATAACAAAAACGTTTCATTTTTGTAATCATTTTTTTTTTCTCTATAGCAATTATTCTTTGTTCTGAATACATTCATATTGAATAATTGTTAACAGCATATTTCTTCCTACTCCTTTCAAACAGTAGTTTTCAAAATTTATTGGTTAAATCTTGTGCTTAATATAATTAACTGGTGAAGGTTTTGTTTATAACACAAAATTATGGCACTTAATTTACAAACATTTTCTGTTGATGATTTTCAAAAGCTTAGAAATATTGGGCCAGTTAAAGCTCAGAAATTGTTCAGATGTAGGTTAGAAAAAGGGAAGTTAACCATGGAAGACTTGGTAAGAGAGACTGGTGTAAATGAGTCTGCATGGGTTGAATTAATTGATAATGGTATCATTACACTAGGTGAACCTTCGTCACCCCAGCTTAGCCCAAGAAATGCATCAAGTGTAGCTGCATCTAACACGTCCTCAACTGATATACAGTCAAAAAACAGTAGTGCATATAATTTGCCAAGCCCACCCAAGACTGGAAGGCTTCCACTGACCAATACAACATCTGATAAAGATCCATTAAATGTTTATGAAATATTTACAGAAATGAAAGTAGAAATTGAACAAATGAAACAGAAATATAAGGAAGATAGAGACCAGTGGCATAAAAAGAAAATACTGTTGGAGCAACAAATAAAAGTGCAAAATAAAACTTTGAAAGAAATCAAGCAATCATCAGCTCAACAGATTAGAGATTTGACTAATGAATTTAATGGAGAGTATGAGAAGTTACGGGAAGAATTAAGGAAGGAGAAAGATAGGAAAAAGCATCCAGTGGTTGATTTTCCATTACCAGTATGGAGAATGGAAAATATAATGCCTGCCAGAGAATTGATGGGAGAAGAAAGTCATGCCAGTGGAACATTATCATTCTTTGATCAGACATTAAAAGGAATTAAAACTGAACCTGCTTTAACATCACCTGACAGTGATTATGATGAATCTGATAAAGAAATGTCTCATTTTCACCACCATCCTGCTTCTACAGCCACTTCTCGGGCCGATTTAAAACAAAAGCATGGGGCTCGTAATATCCAAGTGCAGAACAAACAAACTGACACTGAAGATGATAAATATTTATCAACGAAGTTAGGAACATATGATGGTAAAAAGAGAAGAAAACATTCTAATGCATGCAGTTTAAGTGCTCTAGATTTAAAGTGTCACACTTCTTCACCATCTGGCGATGAAAGAAAACATTTTAGGCATCATTCTAGAGCTCGTCATACTTCTAGACATAGAAGTAGAAGTCGTGCACGAAGATCAGGCAGTTCATCTTCTTTAGATAGATCTTTGTCCAGGTCTTACAATAGACGGCATAAGAAATGTAGCCAGCGAAGTCGCCACTCAAAATCAGACCAATCAGATGATGAGAGTGACTCCTCTCATTCAGGAAGAGAACATAGAGGGCATAGAGGATGGAGAGACAGCAGCTGGTCATCTTCGTCGTCATATGATTCCAGTAGGAGTCGTAGGGGACATAGACATGGAAGGCGAAGGAGTAAAAGTCCGCCACGTCCAAAATTGCCTACATTTAGTGGCACTATGACAGCTAAATGGGAGCCATTTATCTTTCAATTTGAAAGAATTGCAGATCAGCGCAATTGGAGCTCCAGGAAGAAATTGAATAGATTGTATGATTGTCTAAGTGAAGATGCCTTAGAATATGTGAACCTCCTAGATGGTCACCAGTCATACAGAACCTTAAAGCATGAATTAAAGAGAAGGTTCAGTAGAAAGGAAGCACCGGCATCAGCCAGGCGACAGCTGCAGTGTTTGAAGCAGAAAGAAGATGAGTCACTTGAGCAATTCTCTCAAAGGGTACACACAATGACCGTAGAAGGGTATCCGGAATCAGACAGACACACTGTGGAACAGATGTCAACAGAAGCCTTTCTGAGAGGATGCAGGGATAAGGATGCTGTTAGAGCGGTCATGGAAAATAATCCATCGACAATTTTCAAGGCTTTGAAATATATGAAAGGGTCGATAGCAAACCAGAAAGCCATCATTGGTTATCGAGCCACTAATTATCAACAACGGCAAGTAGCATTCTCAGAGCCAGATACAGACTATGAGGTGAACAAGGTTGAAGTAAATCCTGAAATAGAATCACTTGAGAAGAGAATGAGTGATCTTCAAACTATGATGAAAGATATGACAACCTTAGTCAAAGAAAAATTGAAGGGCTCTCCAACATCCAAGGGTTCAAATTATAATAGACCCTATGGTGCATATCAAGGTAAGGCTAATTGGAAGAAAAATAAATCCAACTGGAAGAATAACAGACCCTATAGAAGTAATTCGTCTTCTTCCAATTGGAGAAACAGGTCAGAAAACCAGAGACAAACAGAAGATCCAATGGTGCCATCAGAAACTAAGAGGGATTTAAACAATCCAGGATCCAGTGGCAAGGCCAACGCCGGATCCAAAATGATGTAGGCCTACCTACCCTTCAGGAACGAGAAGACCATGTAAATATAGATGAGATGCCAGAGATTTATGTAAATAGGGTAAATGGAGTCTCACTTGTGCTGCAATTAGCTGTAAATAATGTAAATACTTCTGCAATTGTTGATACAGCAGCCATGAAAACTCTCATTGATGAAGAGTTCTTCAAAAAATCTGATCTTAGTGTTCCACCTACTGCAAAAAGAGTTAGGTTAAAAGGAATTGGATCGCAACCCGTTATAGGAACAATAGTTCCAAACTTGGAGTTTGAAATTGGCAAACAGTTTTTTAAATGGGACGTATGTGTTGCTGCAATCAATGACCCATTCATTTTAGGTTTGGACTTTCTCACAGCTAATAATTGTATACTTAATTTACGCAACAGTACATTAACTATTGGCGACATAGTTGTAAATGCTTCATTCAAACGAGCAGGAAATACTACAGACATACCAATTGCTCGAGTGAAGATTAGCCAGTCTGTCACACTTCCACCCAATTCCATGTCAGCAATTAATGTTAAATTGGAGGAACCACTGTTAAAAAGCTACATATTTGAGCCTGTTGCTCACTCTAGTGGCATTTTATTATCGGCTTCTGTGGGAGAAGGAAATAGTACAGTTGTAAAAGCTATAAATGACTCTTCTCACTTTGTAAAGTTAAAGAAGAATACATTTGTTGGCAATGCAGAAGAGATTGAAGATATTCCAGATTTGACTGGACGTTTATGTGATGTCATATCACAGTCAAATGGAATTACAGATTGTCACAAGACAGAATCGGTTCGCAAGTCAGCTGCTTTTAACGACAATGACAATCAAACGGCAATCAACGTTCAAAATTTATGTGATTTTGAACAAACTGCTGTTAGATTGGTAACCAATGACACTGTTGAGCCTTCTGTTGTCCAAGATGAATTATTGCTTACAACTGAACAGATGCCATCACACCTTGAAGATTTATTTAAACGCTCTACAAGTAATTTAAAAAGTGAACAAAATATTGGTGTAGAAAAGCTTCTGAGAGATTATCAAGATGTATTTGCCCAACATGATTTGGACTTGGGATGTCTCAAAGAGGTAAAACATGAAATCAATACCAAAAATGCAGCACCAATCAAACACAAGATTCGTCGAACACCTTTGGGTTTTGAGAATCAGGAGCAAGAACATTTACAGAAAATGTTAGAAACTGGTGTCATAGAGCCTTCCATGTCAGAATGGGCATCTGCTCCAGTTCTAGTCCGCAAGAAAGATGGAAGTGTGTGTTGGTGCATAGATTTTAGGGCCTTAAATTCGAAAACAGTCAAGGATAGCTTCCCACTTCCACTGATTGAAGATTGTTTAGATACTCTACAAGGCACCAAATACTTTTCTACACTAGATATGGCATCTGGTTACTATCAAATACCACTGCATGAACCCGATCGCAAAAAGACTGCTTTCATCACAAAGTATGGTTTACACACCAGGATGAGTTTTGGGTTGTGCAATGCTCCAGCCACATTTCAGCGAGCTATGCAGTTGGTACTGAGAGGACTGACATGGAAAGAACTACTTGTATATTTGGATGATATAGTTGTTTTGGGATCTAGCTTTGAAGACATGTTAGAACACTTAGAACATGTATTTCTTCGTTTTCGGCAGTTTAATCTGAAGTTAAAGCCTAAGAAATGCCAGTTATTCCAAGAGGAAGTAGAATTCCTTGGGAAATTAGTTAACAAAGATGGTATTTCTGTGTCTCCTAGTAAAATTGAATCAGTGGCTAAATGGCCGAGACCACAAAACCAGCAAGAACTCATGTCATTCCTAGGATTTGTAAATTATCATAGAGATCACATTGAACACTTTGCTGAAGTGACTGCTTGTCTCTACGAACTGACTGCTCCTAAAAAACAATTTGTATGGACAAGTGAACATCAGAATGCCTTTGACAGTCTGAAAAAGATTATGATAAATCCACCATTACTCTGTCCTATCCAATTGCCGCCGGAGAATTTATTCTGGATACTGATGCATCAAATCGATCCATAGCCGCAGAATTATCACAATTCCAATCAGGAGTGCAGAAAGTTATTGGGTATGCAAGTCATGTATTGTTACCAGCACAACGCAAGTACTGTACGACCCGGAAGGAGTTACTTGCTGTTGTGAAATTTTGTAGACACTACCGCCATTATCTTTTGGGTCGGAAATTTACCGTTCGTACAGACCATAATAGTCTAGTGTGGTTAATGGGCTTTAAAAACATAGAAGGTCAACTTGCAAGATGGATTGAGGAACTCTCCCAGTATGATATGCAAATTCTACATAGACCAGGTAAAGTACATTCAAATGCAGATAGTCTGTCTCGGATTCCAGACGATCTTGTAGGATGTAATTATTATCATGCTGGAAGTAATCCAGAAGTTCTACCTTGTGGAGGTTGTCATTATTGTAGAAGAGCACATGGCCAGTGGGAGAGATTCACAGAAGATATTGATGATGTAATACCACTTGCTATTAAACAACTGCCTGAATCACATGTGCATGAATCACAGTCTCCATCTCTACAGCCAATCACTGAAAATACTTCCATTACTACAGATATTCCTGAATTGAATATATCACAAGTTTCTTGGTTGGAACCATACTCTAGTGAGGAAGTAAGAGATATACAAGAAAAAGACAATGATATTGGCAAGATAATTTATTGGCTGGAAAATGATGTAATTCCTGACAAGCATGAGTTGTATCTGTGTAGTCCGAGTATTAAAGCCTTGTGGCTATGCAGATCACAGCTGCAGTTTCATGAAAGTATGCTAGTGTACAGATGGGAACATAGAATAGACAGAGAATTGGTACTTTTAGTACCAGACTCACTCAAACAAGAAGTGTTGCATTATTGCCATAATGTAATATCTGCTGGTCATTTGGGACAGACAAAAACTTTGCAACGCCTGAAGAAATCCTTCATGTGGCATAATATGACTGTAGATTGCAAGGCATATGTACAATCTTGTAGAGTATGTAACACTCAAAAGAAATCCAATCGTACTGCTAGAGCGCATCTTCAAACTCATCATGCTGGATTTCCAATGGAATGGATCCATCTGGACATTCTTGGTCCATTCATGACTAGTAACAGTGGTAATTCCTATGTTCTTGTCATGGTTGATCAGTTTATGAAGTGGATTGAAATTACTGCACTGCCAGACCAGACTGCAGAACAAATTGCTCGCAAATTCATCCTTCACTTCATAGTAACTTTTGGCTGTCCTTTAGAGGTTCATACAGACCAGGGCAAAAATTTTGAAGGAAATTTGTTCAAGTCCCTTTGTGAACAGCTGGAGATCGCAAAGACGAGAACGACACCGTACCACCCATCGTCTAATGGACAAGTTGAAAGATATAATCGTACCATCTTGCAGATGATAAGGTGCTTCATCGAAGGACACTGCAGGGAATGGGATAGAGATCTCCCGTTATTAGCGATGGCATTGCATTCAATGGAACATCAACAGACAGGGTATACTCCCAATATGCTAATGCTTGGATGTGAAGTCATCCAACCAATAGATTTGTTGTTTGGAATACAGGAAATGAATCAAGATGCATATGAAACTTCTGAATGGGTACTCCATCTGAGTGAGATTATACCAAAAATACACCATTTTGCAAGAAAAAATTTAAGACAATCACAGAGACGCCAGAAGAAATTATATGACTTGCGTGTCTTTGAGACAAGATATCACATTGGTGATATAGTATATAAAAGTGATAAGGCAACAAAAGTATGGCAAAGCCGAAAATTGCGAGCACCATGGGTTGGTCCATATTTGGTTGTTATGAGTCAACCACCTTTATATAGAATTGTTGACAGAAAAGGAACCTACATGATACATCATGAGAGATTGAAAATATGCCATGACAGAGATTTGCCATTGTGGATCAGGCGGAGGAGGCACAGCTTATTTGAAGAACCTGTAGAGGGTGAAGAGGCTTCAGAGATCAGTGAGGAAACTGAACTATCTGATGTAAACGAGAAACCAGAAAGAGAAATGGTACGGCATGAAAATACAGAAATTTCTTCGCCAACAAATAGAAATGTTGACAACAATGTACAAAACTTTGATGAAGGAGATTTGCCAAACTTATTTGATGACAATCTAGTAGTCACGAGAACAGGGAGAAAAATCAAGCTTCCTGCTAGATTTAGAGACAGCAATTAATAGCTGCTGTATAAACTGTACTGCATGCATGCTCACATCACCCTTGCACAGTTACATTTGACTAATCTCCAAGGTACATATATGTAGAGTTCACCCTGAGGTTCCCTTTGTATATATTTTTTTTTTTGTAGATTATGGATGAATTCAGTGACTTCTTCTTTGTTCCTGACTACGATGAGACAGGACTAGATGAAAATGATAGTGTGCCAATTGCCTCCTCCCCTGAACAGTCAGAAGCAGTTAATGATTTGGATTTATCTGACTATATTATTATCGATGAAATTTCTGACGATAACCCTGAGGAGCTTGATTCTAGTATTGTAACTTCTACTGAGGACAGTAAAGTTGAGCAAGAAAGTAATGATCATCCAGTAGAAGATGAAAGTGTGGTGGAAGTCAAAAAGCTTGCTGCTACACACAGGATGTGCAGGATTTGTAATGGAAGACAGCGAAATATGAAGCGCCACATGATATCAAGACATTCCCCTTGGTATGTGTCAGCCAAGACAGCCTGCTGGCTCTGTGAGGAACAGGAAGGGAATTACTGCTTCTTGAAAAAGAAGCATTTAGATAAGCCCGGGCACCCAGTCGGTGCGAAGTTTGATGAGGAGAACTTGAGGAAATGGATACATTTAATGAATGGCCTGCTTCACTTCTTCAGAGAAGAATATAATGTGGTAACCTTACAGGATTTGTTGAAGTATGTCCAGAGCCATAAGTGGTTTCCCGCAGAGACACCTGTGGATCCTTTTAACCCTGAGGAAAAGGGGTTACTTGATATGTATTTGGAAATACAAGGATTAGATAAACCAGTCAAACATGATGTCTCTCCACCCAATTCTGTGGCTGTATTAATGCACTGGAGGATTTTAGAAAATCTAATTTACCATCTGGGAGCTGATAAATACAACGAAATTCAAAGTATTAATAGCCCTATGAAATTTACCGGAATTCAAGTGGATGGATCATCTCATCTCACCAGTAGACTTGTCTTTATAGACAGCCACTTTCATCTTGATCAGTTATTGAAACGCTCTAGAACCAATTCATTAGCAGAGGTTGAAAGAATAGTACCAGAAAGTAAGACATTTAGACTGGTAGGAGCGGTGGCAAATTATGTATTTCCAGATCACTGGCGAACATGGGAAAAACAATTAGCAGCAGATGAAAGAATCTTCGTAACATTTGGACTCCATCCCCATTTAGTGAGCACAAGATCTATCGATCATCATTTGAATAAACTTGAGAGTTTATTACGTCACCCTCGTTGTATTGGGCTGGGGGAAATAGGCATGGATCACACAACTTCATGCAATTGCAGACCTCTATGCTCAGATAAGTTAGCATGTATGAAAAGCAAATTAGAGGCTCAAGAAAAGTTTTTAAAAAACGTTTTGCCCTTGGCAGAAAAGTACAATAAGGCAGTTGTACTTCATTGTAGGGAAAAGGGCACTGGTGAGGCAGCGGAGAAAGTACTTCAAATTTTTGAGGAATTGGGTTTAACACACCTAAATGTCCATCGACATTGCTTCATGGGATCACTATCTGAATTATTACAATGGCAACAGAGATTGCCAAATTGCAGATTTGGTCTAACAAACAGCATTTTTAGAGACGCTGGAACCTTAGAAGCCATTTCAAAATTACCAGCGCATAAATTATTATTTGAATCTGACTCACCGTACTTGTCTCCGCTTCACCATTGTCCAATCAATACCCCTTGGATGATTTCACATGTTGTGAAATATCTCAGTAAACAGAGGAATATGCCAGAGTCAGTATTGGTAGCTTTGGCAAATAAGAATGCTTGTTACTTGTACCACATTGATTTTATTTAATGATCTTCTACTTTGTTCTGAAACACTCAAAATTCTGTACAGTACAGTTGTAAATATATTATGTGCATGTATGCCTGCATATAAATCTGTATTTATGTATACATGAAATGTAAATATGTACATAGATATATGCCTTAGGTCCTTTTTCATATGTAAGAAAGAACTGTTCAGACCTGGATACAAGTATTCTTCTGTTTTAAGCGGGTAATTATAAAAACAGACTAAACTCCCTACGTATAAAGTGCGATTTTATCACCTAAACCTGAGATAACCCCAAAAAATTATGTTTCAAGTGTCACAATGAGATCAAATTGTCTATTGCATTTGATCGACACAATCATAATTTTTCAGAGTTTAGCCATAAAAGTATGGGGTTGACTACCATTCATTCTGTGGTGGAAGATACTTTTTTTTTGGTGATGGCGCACACTAACTACTAACCATTCAGGTATATGCCAAGGTCAAACAAAACCGGGTGGAGTGTGAAGGAACGGGTTGTCCTGGTCCAGAATGAACTATGGAGAACATAGTATACTCCGCTGAATCGAGTGCTCCCAGGTTGTTATGAAGAGATTGGCGCACTTTGTCGACTAGTCAGCCTGAGTTAAGGCGATTTCTGTCAACGGCTCTCGTGAAGATAGTTGGAACTGTTTGCTTGTACTTGATTTATGGTGAGTTTAGCCAAATATTGCCACCAAATCCATTACATCTTCAAACTACAAAACTCGCTAGTGCAAGTCACTGCAAACTTATTTAAAAATCTGCAGGTGTTTTTTTCCACGACTCCGTCATGGACACGAGCAACGGACCGCAGGTACTTAGTCCACTAAGCACTGAAAAGAAGACATATCACAACTAATGTTATAAATAAAATACTCAATCTTTCACATCTATTAACCCTTTACCCAACGTTATGGCAAAAACCGGCCAGCGCTATTCACAAAAATCGCCAATTAATTTTCATTATATTTTCATTTTTTGTCTCAAAAACATAGGTTATGACCCCCTCTTTGGGACGCGCTCGTCGAGCTCGTTCCAATGAGGGGTCCTAACCTATGTTTAAGTTGAGACAAAAAAAAATTAAAAATTGGTTATTCAAGAATTTTGTTTGCAAGTGTCGTCTGCTTTTCATGTTAGGTAAAGGGTTACTATTTTTCTTCGATTAGGAGGAGAAAATTATGAGTTACGTAACGTATTCCTTGATAAAAGGATGGACCAGAGAATATGTCACGAAACTAAGAATTTCCCTCTCTGTATAATTCACAATTCAAATGTCATTTTGTGCCACAGAAATGAAATAAAGTATGTGTAACTAATCGGGTACGTCGAAAGTCGAATCTTACTAAAACATCAAATGATATCCTTTCCACCTGAGTACCATTCATAAATTCCGAGAATAAGGTCAAGAAGCTCAAATAACATTTCAGATGAAGGACCACCGGGTTGCAGTTCTTGCGCTTTTTCTCAGCAAAAGTAATTGTACGCCAGGTGGAATAGTAACCACGCGGAATAACTGTCTCCTTTTAACTCGTTGAGGGTTAGATTATTGTTGGTGGTATGAATTTGTTATTGAACATTTGTTTTATTATAAATTATTAGAGAGTGCCCATAGGCACTCTCCAATAATTTATAATAGAACATATTTATATAAACAAAATGTTATTTGCATTTGACTGAATATGAAACATGAACATGGAAAATATTGGCTTTTGCTCTGATACGATCAATTTTTTGAAAGCCCTGATAGTGGCTTCTAGCACTCAGCCAGTTAAGAATATTTAAAAAACACATAAAAAATACTTAGTTCAAACAGTTGAACTTTAGTTCATTTCGTTCAATGGGTCATTTTAGAGAAAAAATACTAACAGGGCGGTGAACAAAATGCCGTATAAATCCAGTTTTCTTAATAGCCATGTCTTCGTGAATGTAAGCGATACTAATTACACAGTAGATGGTGAATGGCGTGCGCCGTCAGTTATTTTCCAATAAATTGAAATCTCCTGATCAGTTTCTGGTATCACAATTGCCAGTAATATTGGAAAATTGTATATTAGTATCCTAACTGAGCGGCTATCTTTGTTTCTGTCGGATAATGACTCCCCAAATGTTTATCAAGCAGGTTTTCGGAAAGGTCACATAACGTCGGGTCATATCATTGTAATTAAAAGCCTGATCAGTAAAATGTTCAATCAAAACAGGAAATTATAGGCTTGTTTTGTTGATTTTAGTAAAGCATTTGATAGAGTTTGGAGAGAGGGCATGTTCTACAAGCTCCTCCATAAAGGAGTCGGTGGAAAGCTGTACAACTCCATCAAATCCATGTTCACTTACAATAAATTGCGCGTGAAAGCAGGAAACGCTCTATGCGAAATATTTATCAACGCGTTAGGCGTGATGAAAGGGAATAATTTAAGTCCGTTATTGTTTAACACTTTTATTGATGATATCCCGACGCACATCAGCAATTCGAAATGATTGTAAATATATTGAATCCATCCAACTGAAATTCTGTGAGAGCATTCTTCAGGTACACCCTAAAGACTCCAAAAAATGCGTTAGCGGAGCTTGGGAGGTACCCGTTCACCATAGCCATAAAAGCAGTCATAGTTATGAACTGAAATAAGGCTAAAAGCTCTAACCTGAACCCGCTATTGACATTGGGTTTTTTTTGGAAATGGAAGAACAGGGACACAAGTGCACAAACATTATAAAAACAATTCTTTCGGAATGTGTTTTTTTATGAAGTTTGGCTTGACCCGTCTAGTGCATCTCTACAATGTACAAGACAGCTTAAACAGGGGCTGCAGTATAATTGTATACAAACGTGGAAGTATGATAAGAACAGTAGGTATAAATATGAAAATAAAAAGTTGGACTTTTATTACACCATCAAAAACCTGTATAACAGAGTACTTTATCTTGACACCCTCCATATTGACCAGAGAAAGTTCTCACTCAACTTCAAATAGGCGCTCACTCGCTCAAGAGAGAGAGGGGGGCTGTTACCATAAGCCTAACCCCATTCCACGTGAAATGAGATTCTGTAAACAGTGTCACGCAAATCAAGTTGAAATTGAAATTCACGTTTTATATTCCTGTTCCCAATACTCCACGCTGCGTGACAGACTCTTCCGAACAGTTTCAAAAACATATCCTATTTTTTGTAATCTTTCAACAATATGGAAAAAAAAACTCGCAGACTTTTTCAAAGTACTGACCGCGAAGTAATGTTATCACTCGGCCAGAAAATTGCGGAAACTACCATCGGGCGAACTGAATGAGGATTTGACCAATGTCGACACGTGCATCGCCGTTTAAGTGCGTCGCGTAATACGGACATGAAATAGCATTATAGCGACTGAAACAGCAACACAGGCATGCAGTTTGGGATGCCTCTCGAAGCGCAACTCCGAGGCGGGTGATACGTCACCCATTTGTAATGGAGATCAGACGAGTTTTGACGAATGATAGTAACTGCACATTTCTTTGTTTCTTTGAATTTAGTTGAGTGCATGATGTTCAGACTTTGACATATCTGAGTATTTAACTAGTAAGGAGTTACTTGCGTGCATGGTGTACAGACTTTGACATTTCTTAGTATTTAACTAGCAAGGAGCTACATAATTTTTTACCTCCATGTTATCTATGTAACATGTCTAGACATCATGAGGCATACAGTTAACAGGGGCGGCGGAACCGGGGGGTGGGGAAGGGGGGGGGGGGTCTTTAGCCCCTCCACTTTTTTTTGCCGGGCCATGTTTTTTTGTATGCATATATTTTAACACAACCAATGACTGGTGAAACAAGGGGCGGATCCAGAGCCACCCCCATATTTTCGCCAGCTATGTTTCTCTCGTACTGGTTCAGTTCCGATGGATTTCGGATCATTTTTTGCAGTATGTGGCAGCAAACGCTAAAATGTATGCAGTCTGTTAATAAATCGGTTAAATGAAGTAGATCGTAATCTTAGAGACATACAAGTACCAAATCCACCCCAGACAAGATAATCCACAGACAGTAAAATTGCTGTAAACGTCTGGTAAAGCATACAGGTGAAGTCTATTTATCAGCGTTGGTCGTTACGACCAAAGCTGACAAATTGACCTCACTTGTATGCTTTATCGACGTTTTTTAACGGCACTCAAAGTGTGAAATCTTTCAAATACATCTGAAAAATCTCAAAATATCCATTCAGATGCATTGAAATGGGGGTTTTGGGACCCTGGAATTTAAACTTTTCATACTGACGACCATCCATCGCCCGATCCAGCCCCCCCCCCCCCCCCACTTTGAAAATCGTTCCGCCGCCCCTGCAGTATATGGATATTGAATTGTGTCGGTTAACTTCACTTTATTTGTGTAGTTTGTAGTGCCAAACCACTTCTTATTTTTTGGCTGTTCAATAAAGTATTATTATTATTATTATTATTATTATTATTATTATTATTATTATTATTATTATTATATCTGTGTTTTTATAATAAGATGCGATGAACACGGAATAACTCCAAAATATGTAATTGAAGTAATACTGAAAGTCGAAAGTTGGACAAAATCGCAGTGTCGTCAACTGAGATGAAAAAATGATAGTCAGTAGTATGTGGTGTGGTTTTGAGGACCCATTGGCCGGATCTCATTGCCGGATCTCATGTGACGTCATAGTCACGTGACGTAGTGGCGCCATGTTGTGTTGTCATGGTAACCCGCGTGAGCGGCCATGTTGTGACGTCATCTCCATAGTGATACGTGTTGTGAGTGCGCATGCGCAGCGCGTGTTGTTAGGGTGATACGTGTTTCCGTCGTCCATTTTGTATACAGGAGGCCGCCATCTTGGTTTCTATGGTAGCACGTGATTGCTATGTTACCCAATTTTTCTGTAATAGGACTGGGTATGTTCGGAGGGTGTGTTCCTTCGTAGAAGAGTAAATCTAATTACCACAAACAACCCGACAATCCATCCAAATCACCAAAATCCACCCGAAATCACCGAAATTGACTTTATTTCCCCATTTTATCTGCTTAGCGCGTAGTGCTATAGTACCGAGAGGGTACCGGGGTGTGTTCCTTTGTAGAAGAGTATTTTTCTGGTTCGGATTTTCTCAGAATCCTCATTTAATTACCCAAATAAACCCGTCAAGTTGTATTATTTCGAATTCTTTCAGAATCCCTTTTTTTGGATCCCATGACGTGTTTTTTCCCTATTAAGAGTAGCACGTAGTGCTATAGGACAAATTTACCCGGAATCCATTATTAAAATTATAAGTAGGACCCATATGTGTACATGAAGGCCATGAAGCTAAGTTCCACCATATACTCATATGAGGATCTACCCAACAGATGTGTCGTACGAGGTCTAATTTACTATCCCTCATTTTGATTTTTCTTTGTACTTCGATGGAAAGTTTAAAAAAATAACAACACTAAATATAAATTTAAATTTCTTTTATTCAACAACAAAAATACATCTTTTTATGGTATGTAGATTGTCAGATATTCATAAACAGTCTTTCTGCAGATTGGACATCTTCTGAGTGGTTTACAGCAGTCTTTGCACAGACACAAATGGTTACATGGTCGCGGAGCGACATTGGCTCCAGCTAATAAACACACACTACATTTTGTCCTCCGTGAATCTTCTTCTTGAAATGATGTGTCCATTTCTTCTTCTTCTCTGATGGCCATTTCTTCTTTTTTTTCAATGTCCATGAATTCAGGTGGTAAATTATGAATGTAATAACAGTCTGGAGAATATTTTCTGTGTTCTTCTATAACATCATCTTCTGTTTCCCAGAAACGAACAATAATACCACAATGAAAACATTGAGTTCTGTCTCCTGTCCCCAAATAAAAGAATCCAGCTTTTGTCAGTTCATTCGGGGTTTTCACACTTTCACTTTGTAACATGAATTGAAATGTCTTGAGACGATTTTCCTCCAATGCATACTTGATGTGTTTTGGTGGTCTTTGTTCTGGTGTCTTTCTTATTTTTTCTTCTCCACGTAGAAACTGCTCCAGTACTGGTGGCGGAACATCACGAAAATACGTTTCGAATGAAACGCTCATTCTCTCTACAAAGTCTCTTGGATTTCTTGTTTCTTGGTTTCTTGATTGATAATCATTCAGTGCCATCCTGATCAAACATGGAATAGTGAACATTCTTCAATCCTTTTTATCTTCATTCTTCTTTGGTCTTCTTTCTCTTTTTGGTTTGGGTTCTCCTATTTCAAGACTTCTCTTCTTTGCAATATCCACTGCTTTGGTCACTTGTTCCCAATCTCTGGTGGTAAACTGGAACCCAACGTCGTTCTTGAACAGTTGAATCTGTAAATCGTTGTTAAGTTTGAAGACGGTCACATTAGTAGACATCCTTCTTCTTTGGCTGTCGAAACACAAATGAGCTGAACACCAAGTGCACCAGTTTTTATAGTTTTCCTTCAATGCAGCGACATCTAGTGGCTGGTTTCCTCTATGACGTCATTAACCAACACATCATTATCCATTAGATCAGTGGTAAACATGTTGGATATGGTTTCCATCGGTACAGCGCGACATCGATGTTTCAAGTAAAATAGACAGTATTGTCCACACACTGGTAATGGTCCTTGAAGGCGTTTTGTATTATACTTCCAATATCTGGAATTCTTCTTCAGGAAATTCTCGAATGGTCTGTGTTGTGGTGGTAATCCATAGGAATCAAAGTATTCTGCGTTGTGGTGACTCACAAAGAGAGCCACCCAATGTTCTCCTTTTCTGTGGTCTGGATCCGTGTTGGCTATCAAAGCCACTGGTCTGTGATCTGGTAATCTTCTTGGTAATTTGTTTCTTGAAAATACACCCAAACATATTCTCTTCAAACAACTATCTGATCGAAGTGCATTCTCTAACTGCAACGTGTTCATGTTGAGTAATCGAAGATTACTTGTCTATTCTTATCCACTTCTATGATGTTCTGGAATTCTGCATAAACCAGTACGTTGATTGTGGTTGGTAATGGATTTTCGAAATGGACTTCTAGTCTCAAGTTTCCTCTCTTCACCAGATCGAAGTGTTGTCCATGTGATAGATCTGAAGTCAGGTCGAATACGAATAGGGTGTATCCATTTATGTACTCTTCTCGGCTGATGTGGTTTCCTTCATTCTCATACATTTGTCCAGTTCCTTGGAACAGAGTTGCATAACATCTGGCCACTTCTTGTTGTTCGAATCTAGGTTGTAATGGTTTGGCTGGAATCTGCTGCCCATCCACGTACAATGCCAAGTAATTGATTTTGTAGTTCTTGAAATTATATGGATTCTTTGAAAAGTTTCCATTGAAAGCATCGTTGTCTACACATCCCACTACGATGCGTTTAGGTAGTTGGCCTAAAAATAAGTTTTCTTGTGTAATGCTCAGATTTCCTTTCGGCACTGAAAACACCTTGGTTTCCACACGATCGATAGGATATTTTGCAGTTGCTCTTGTTAGTGCTTTCTCGTGAGCCATTCTCACGAATGATTGGAGTCTCTCTTTGCGTACAAACATGGATACATCTAGAATTTTGATCTTGTATGTAGCGGTATCGGCCATCAATGCGAAAGCATCTTTGGCTCTATTCATTTTAACATGAACATTAACTCCATTCAGCAAGTAACGAGTTTGGAAAAACATGTCCAAATGTAATCTTCCAGTCATGTCCACGATTTTACTTTTCTCTATAAATTTCTTTCGAAGAAGAAATCCCTTGTTATCATCTGTCAAATCTTCCATTTGTCCGGCCGTATCCTTGTACCATAATGCATTAGTCAGTTGTGACTTCTTGGCAGCTGGTCCATAACTCAACAAAGTTTCTATGAAAGCTCTGTAATGATAAGTGTTGTTGGAAGGAGATACCAGTTTTTCATTCAAGCTGATATCGATTTGATTAAATAAGGAATGCATCCATAAATTGACTGGGCCCACTTTGACATCGGGTGCAATTGATGCCCCATTGGAATCTACAACCGTTGCTTTAACATACAAGTATGTCTGTGCCAAATTCAAATAATCATCTCCTAATCCTGCAATGTGGAATTCTATTGGACCACTGTTTCCTATAGACGCCAAAGGCCTGTGTTCTACCCATTGCCCATGTTCCACACTAGTCTGTGTTGGTGGTATGGAAAACAAGTCGAGTTCGCTGTTGACACACTCACAAGATTTTTCATTAATGAGAGACATCATGCACCGAGAAGGTCTTGGGTCTGAACAGTTCTTCTTTTTGTCGATTTGCTAGTTTTGCGTGGTGCGGGCCTTTTTATACTTTTCCTACCGGGTGGTTTTGAACCACCAACCACTTCATTCCAAGCTCCTGCACCAGCCTCTTTGACTCTTTTGATTGCTGCCTTTTTTACATTTTTCCCTTCAATGACATTTTCGGCAAAGGCTGCTCCTTTTCTCAATAACTGTTTTCCCACGGTCCTGGCTGTAGTTTTCAATAAAGGTAACACCATATTCTTCAGTCCTCCGAATATACTTCCCCAACCATATCCTCTCTGTATTTGAGCTCCAGAAAAAGCCGGTAGACCATTCCCAGCTTGTTTCGTGTAATATTCTTCGTATAATTTGGACTTACAACAGTAAGTCATGTTTATGTGAAATGAAGAGATCTACGATTTCTGAAATGAAGTGTCACTGTCACTTTCCCGAACTCGAATGGTACTATGGCTCCTGTGTCACCCCTTATATACACCTGGACGGTACTGAAATTTTTTCGTTCTAGTGGTACATAATACACATTCTCAGATGTTTTAGAGATGATATCCCCATATTTTCCACGTACGGGTACGATACGAAGAAGTGGTATTCTTGTATCTCCTACGACTTGGTCACGAACCAAGTCACAATATACATAGAGTGAATAAAATCCTTGGTTGACATCGGCAACTCTGGAAAAATTGTAAGTTCCTGATTTGAAAACACACTCATTAAATCCCAAAATATTTTGAAGAGTAGGGCTCAATGTGACCACGACTCCATCACGTACCGTGATACGAACTTTACCAGTCACTCTATCCAGTTCAAAAGCTACCTTATCGTGACGAGGCAAGAGTAATTCTTTAACACCATTGATAGCTCGTATCACACCAATGGGATCCGAATAACGACCTTCCTTGAGAGTAAGTCGGTAATTCTTTTTCGAAGACCAGAACACTGTAACGAAAGCTTCTTCTCCACGAATATTGAACCAAGTATTTGGATACTGAATCTCTGCCAGACCTACTTCCCGTTCTCCCGTGAGATTCACTGGTTGTGATAACTGAGTGGTGTACGTAGTCAACGTGTTTTCTGGAAACACGTTCATAGAACTATTACTTGGTAGAGTCAAATAAAACATTACTTTTTCTTAATGGTTGGATTTGGTAACAAATATCCTATGCTACTACTCAAGAGAGCAGTCCACAACTTGCTGTCTGTGTTTTCGAGAGTGAGATTAACGACACTGGTAATGATGATGATATACAAAATGATTATTTGTGAAATGTTTACTAAAACTTTTACCAAACAGAGGCCAAGAACCGTTCGATCCTTCTTCCATTTTGAAGAAACTTCAGAGGTTCACTTCCTTTTATAGGTGAGCTGACTCTGTTTGATCCACGAATTGAACGAAGTTGGGTATCCCAACCATTTTACGAACAATTCCCTTTTCTTACCTCGACCACGTTTCTTGAGTACGTGTTCGATTTTGTAAATAGTTTTTTGTGAAACTCGCTGAAGCTCTTCAGTGTAGAATGACCCTTTCAGTATTTCTCCATTATCATCTTGTAACATGTATGTGACTGGATGTCCTTTCTTGATGGCTACTACTGTGAATAACTCTTCGGTCCAATTGGGCAAATAACCTTTCTCAGAAGTTTTCTTAACTTTATTGATTCTCACTCTGTCTCCTACTTTGTACTTTGGTGTCTTGTGTTTTATGGGTTGCCCATACAACCTTTGCCAAACCTCTTCTTGATTTTCAAAGTTCACGGCAATGGGGGCCATACCTATACTGCGATGATGAGAATGATTATATGATTTCACCAAGTTTTGAAGTGGAAAAGTTATTGTATTGTTCTTGGTAAAATATTTCCACATTTTGGTTTTCAAAGTTCTATGGAATCTTTCTACTATGGAACATTTTGTTTCCACATTTTGTGTAGTGAAAAAGTCGACTTTGTGATCTTTGAGAAAATTCTGAAATTTTCTGTTTAGAAATTCTTTGCCTTGATCAGTTTGTAATTTTTCTGGTTTACGACCTTGTTTGAAAATTTTACTAAAAGCTTTCACGATGGAATCACCAAGTTTGTTTTGTAATGGTATCACCCAAGCATATTTACTAAACACATCTATACATGTCAACAAAAATTTTATGTTTTTGTTGAATTTACTTATGTTTGAAACATCTACCAAGTCAGCTTGCCATTGTGCATCTATACCACTAATTATTACTTTTCTTCTAGGAAATGTACGACGAACAGGTTTGTGAAGAGTGTATGTGTCTTGAGTCTCTAACCATTTTACAACTTGTTTAGTTTTTTTCTTGGACGCTCTACGAAGAGCGTCTACACCACCAAAACTACCAGGCACTTCAGAATCATAGTACAATGCTTCCATGACTGCCTTGTTCAAGTGTCAACTCTATTTATACCTTTTTTTCGGTCCACTTTGGCGTTTCTGTTTTCTTTGGTTGTTTTGGTTCCGACTTTATCGGTGCCTTTTTCATAAAATCCCAACGTTCTTTATGACCAATTAATTCTTGGGGTATGTTACTATCTCTCAAAGCTTCGGCCAACATTTCCCATCCCTTTGGTTGGAAAGATTTTCGTCTTCTAAGTAAATCGTTTAGAAGATCTGTTACATTCGACCCTACCACTGTTTGATCTTTGTAGACTAATTCACCCTTCTCATTCCAATATATATTTGGGTCACTTCTAATACGATTCAACAACAACTTTCCCTTTCTCTTCATTGTCATAGGTACAGAATCGAGAATGTCTTCGTCTTTATTATCTTTCTCGAATTCGACTTTAATTGGTCGAGGAGCCATTACCTTTTGTTGAAATGTCAAGTATCTTTGTAAAATTTGATTATATTGAGTCATCTTTTCATCAGCCGAAAGAAAAGGGGCATCGAGAATATCTCTCATTTCTCTATCCAGTGATGAAACAGCCAGTTCATTCGGTTGTCTTGGAGTCTCTTGTAGACGTTCCAATAACCTTGGTTCTACCAAAGCCATCTTCTTTGCATATTCCATCATCCAAATATACCTTTAACAGCACCCAATAGTACAGGAGGTAGCAATGCCCCCAAGAATCCCCCTTTCTGCAAGATTTGTCTCCTCTTTTTGTCAGAGGTACCTTTGTTTGCCACTGCCCTCACTAGTTGTTTCTGACGAACGAGTTTGGTTCTCTGAGCTTTGGTCAGAGGTACTGCTCCCTTCAGTATATTCGAGGCACAGTCACACAAACAAGTTATCAATTCTTTGTCTGCATGTTTTAGTATGGATTTGACAAGTGTGGGTTTCGATTTAATAAGAACCGTGAGAAGAGCGATGTTGCGCTTGAGACGGTCAGACATACTTCTGACTCGAGTCAGACTTGTTGCTCCCCTTTTATACTTTTCGGAGGTACACATATTGGGTTTCCCCAGGAAAAATTTGACTTCTTAATCTCATGTGTTCAGGAGTATCTTGTTTGAGATCTATTAAAAGGTAACCATATAGTGTCGAAGTGGCATCTTCAAAAACTTCTCTCAGAAACTTGGAATGACCAGGATACATCTGTGCTGCCAAGTGTGAGATCTGAGAACGATCCCTAGGATTTTTAAACAAGATCATGTAATGACTATTGAGAGCTACAGTCCTATGGACTTTATTTTTATCGAATAAATTTTGAACAATGTAGATCACACTAATGTTACGGTGATGACTACCTTTAGTAAATAATCTAGACACTCGAACATCTGCATCGAGCATCAGATCATCCAATATGACTAAACTATCAGATTTTAATTCTTGAGGGAGACCCTCTACGAATTCTACTTGGGGTAAAGTATTGTATAATGGTTGCCATTCACTATAACACCAAATGATGTGACTTGGAACAGGTGATATAATATTTTGAATGTTTTGAATAACCCGATTTACAAAGGATGATTTACCACTACCTGTGGGACCACACAATATACAAGTGAATGGATGCTTCCAACGAGGATCCATCTTTGTTGTTCTATGTGGGTACTACTTCCCTTTTATACCTTTTGGGGAGGTGTCCCCCACTGAACGTGGGGACTACTCCCCTTTTATACCTTTTGGAGAGGTGGTCAATATGAGCCGTCATCCAAAAAATATTTAAAATTGGTGGCCCTCTGACTTACTGGCTGGGGACAGTTCAAGTTTGTTTGATATTTGTCAAGAAGATAAACATCAAATAACTTAAGCGTCATTACCACCTTTTTTTCTTGTTTCTTCATTTTATACTTTTTTTCTTCTTTTTTTTTATAAAAATTTACAATATCTATTTACATCTTCAATTAGAATCCAATTGTAACAGGTTTCTTGATGGTCATAAATTCAATCACCAAATCCATAATACAACGTCTCTGTTCATTTGTGAGAGGTTTCTCGAACATATCTTCATATTCTTTCTGTACTGGTGGTGGATTCATTCCAGAAGTATTATGGTGCCACAGTAGATGAACATCATTCTTGTTAACTCTTTCAAGTGCGTCACTAAAACATGTTATAATCTTCTCTTCTTCAGACATCATTAGGCATACATTATGCTGAATCTGACTTGGGTGATCGACTGTACATCCATAGCATTTTTCTTTCATTACAGCGTCAATGTTCTCTTCGACATAATGAGCATATGCCAAGTAAAGTTCATGCTGCAAGCGAACTTGCCTGAGTTCACTATCAATTTCATCAATGATCAATGGTCGTGGTTGGGTTATTCTCACTGTGATCTTCTTCTTCTTCAAAGGTGGTTCTTGATTTGTTTTTTTTTCAAGTCTTCATGGTTAGTAGGTTTAGTGTCTTCAGTTAAAGTTGTTTGTTGGGTTTTGATGCTGCATCTACTTCTTCTATTTGAGATTTCAAGGCATTCCATTCTTCTAAAGATAGAGCAATACCAGTCTTCGTAGGATAAGGTTTCTGGTCTTTTCCCTCAAAGTATCTTCTGAGATGAATCTTCAGTTCACCCTGGTACTGGGTGACGTTAGCATAAGTCTGCTTGGTGCCAATTCGGAACATCTTCTCTGGTCAATGGTTCGATCGTGAATGATGCCAAGTCCATGCTTTGCCTAATCTTATATATCTTTGACGGACGTGATTGAAAACATCACCCCAGTTCAACAAATTTTGATTGAATTTTTGATTCTTGGTTGGGGTTTGTGTTTGTTTCCTATAGGATTATAGGTTAAAGTTGGAAAATTTAGAAAATTGGTATAGAAAGTAATGGGAAAGAAACACAATGAGAATACAGAAATTTGATTGGTTGATTAACTTCGATCTGATTGGTCAGTTTGGCGATCAAACTGCAATCTTGATCCTTAAACTGTAGGATATGGCCCTCTGCATTTTATACTGGCTTGGGACAGGTCAAGCTACAAACCTCTGTCCAATGGAGATAAGTCAAATAGCTCGAGTGCATTCCCACCCCCTACAGTTCGTATCCTCTTTGAGGGAATTTTTTTTTGTTCATCAAAAACGAAAACAACATGTCCAACTTAGCAATTTAGTTTTTCTATCATAAAAATTTCTCATTTCTTTTAAATATTCACAACAGAGAATTTCTTAGTAATGATGATGATGATGATTTATTCCTTTGGTTATACAATAGGGGTAGCCTAAAAGACACCAGGAATCAACTTTAAAAAAAATGAAATGAAACTAAAAAGTAAAGAAGTATCATCTGGTTCCAATAGGTGTAACCTGAAAGATACCATGAATCAACATGTTTTTAAAATAAATGGAACTAAAAAGTTTTGAATGAAATTAAAAAGTTTTGAATGAAACTAAAAAGTAAAGAAGTATCATCTGGTTCCAATAGGTGTAACCTAAAAGATACCATGAATCAACATGTTTTTTTAAAATAAATGGAACTAAAAAGTTTTGAATGAAACTGAAAAGTAAAGAAGTATCATCTGGTTCCAATAGGTGTAACCTAAAAGATACCATGAATCAACACCTTTTTAAAAAATAAATTGAACTAAAAAGTTTTGAATGAAACTAAGTTTTGAATGAAACTAAAGAAGTATCCTCCACTTCCAATAGGGTTAGCCTAAAGTATATCAGGAACATGATGATGATGATGATGATAATGATGAAAAAACTCTCTGTATTAGAATAAATAAAAAAAATTGAAAAATCTTTACACTAGAAAAAAATGTATTGCCTTGTAAGACTTGCCATTTAGAATTTTTTTTAAGACTGCCATATAGGACTTTATGAGGACTGCCATAAAGGACTTTAGAGAATGCCATATAGGACTTTTTACTTTGAGAAAAAACTTGCCATATAGGACTTTATGAGGACTGCCATAAAGGACTTTAGAGAATGCCATATAGGACTTTTTACTTTGAGAAAAACTTGCCATATAGGACTTTATGAGGACTGCCATAAAGGACTTTAGAGAATGCCATATAGGACTTTATGAGGACTGCCATAAAGGACTTTAGAGAATGCCATATAGGACTTTATGAGGACTGCCACAAAGGACTTTAGAGAATGCCATATAGGACTTTATGAGGACTGCCATAAAGGACTTTTTACTTTGAGAAAAACTTGCCATGTAGGACTTTATGAGGACTGCCATAAAGGAATTTAGAGAATGCCATATAGGACTTTTTACTTTGAGAAAAACTTGCCATAAAGGACTTTAGAGAATGCCATAAAGGACTTTAAAAATTTGATGAGCCTAATATGATTGAGTAGACCACCTAAAAACCATTTCGGTTTTTTTAGGAATTTTTCGGTCAACTAAATAGAACTTTTTTGTAGGCAAAAGCTAGACTTGGTTCAGGTTGTAGAAAAATATGACACTCACTCAATTCTTTCTTCTTTAAATTTCTAGTGGTATGGTACTAACTCCATCTTCTAAAACTCTTCGTTTTGGGTAGAAATATGATAGTCCATCTCTGCTCTGCTGGTAGGTATACATAGTGTTGTCATTCATCACAAATCCTCGGTTGATGCCAGATCCACTTTGTTGAGTCTTCAAAACTTGCAAATATCTGTCTTTCGTCAAATCATTGTGGCGTTTGCTGATTCCCTTACAACTGAATTTATTGGTGGCTCCGAAACAATAATATGTTTTACTACACAGTCCAACAATGCCGGTTCCTTGCCATTCTGCCTTAAACAAGCCTGGAGTTCTCCTGTCAAAACGCTTTCTTTCTTGGCAGCATGAGGGTGACAGCCATTCTTTGCCTTCTAATTTGGTTTTCACATAATCATCTCTGTGGAAATCACAACACTCTGATGGAAACCACTTGTGATTCTCTTTGTAAAATTCTACTCTCTTCTCTGGTTTCACTAATTCATCTATGGATGGTGACGAAGTACATAGATATTCAGAATCTGTGTCCATTTCAGCATATTCGAAATCTTGGCGGTTGATAAAAGTATCGATGACATCATAATAGAACTGAAGCATCCGGAGTTTCGCATACTGGTAAACAAAGAATCCGATGTGAAGTGGCAGATCCAACTTGATGGTCTTCTTGTTGAGTTCGACTTCATATAATGCTTCATCTAATGGATTCAAGGCTCTGAAGGACATGTCATTTACAGCTTTGGTAACTTCTTCGGCGTCGCAATAGCACACATGCTTCTCTTTGTTGGTGACGGTTTTGCCATATCCAGAATTTCCCAACAGCTTCATGGTGTCGGCAACGATCGACTTGTCAGGGTCAACATCTCCTTGTCTTCTTGCTTCAGATACTTCATCTCCAAATTTTTCAAAACATCTTCTCGGTTTATATTGGATAACTTGATAGACGTGATCAACTTCAATACCATGCTGGAGGTACCACTGCAGTAAAGGGGTTGCAAACAACATTTTTTCCGCTCCATAGCTTCCGATCAAACTTCTACGGGGTTTCTTCATGATTCCATACTTCTAGGCAAAGGCCTTCATGTGTTCACCAATATCATCTATGGAAATATCTGTATTCTTGAAGATAGGTGTCATCTCGTCAAAGTACTCTTTCAGGTGATCTGGTACATGTATATCACATTCGACTAAACCAAACAGTTCACCGGACTTCACTTTGTTCAGTATTTCTTTCGCTGTCATCGCACCATCTATTTTGTCTGAAAAGTTCTCTTTCAGGAAGGCTTTGAGTGTGGCATCGGTCTTCTTCATCTCTCTCCACTCACACTCCCAGATTTCAATAAGTTTATAGCCCAAATCGGTGATGTACTTTGCATTGGTACGGGTGTCTTGTAGCAGTTCTTTCATCGGTTTATCTCTGACTTTATTATGGATGATAGGAAGGCCATTCTTATCTTTCATGCAGGTATGTCCGTGCCAGAAGCAGCCATGGAATTGGTATACAGTCTGTGTCTCTTTGCACCAACCATCAACAGGCAACTGTCTTCGACCAATCATTTTTTCAGCTCCGTTAAACTGATGACTGATGTGGATGTCATCTCTCATGGATAAAAACTCTAACCATTCTTCAGCCATTTTACCATACTTCATTGGATGTTCTGGTTTAAACTGGTTTTCTTCACGACGTCTAATACTCCAACCCGTTGGCATCTCTTGCATTAGGCACCAAAGATATAATGCATTCGCATCAAAGCCTATAATACTTCCACATGGTTTTGCTTCTTTGCCATATTTTGTTTCTCTGATTCTGGTAACATCTTTCTCGTGGTATCGGTTGAAGATAATTGAAGGTCCACCAACGATATTATCTTTCACCAAGTGATGCAGGTCTTTGTTTTTCTGGTTAAATAATGTGAAGTAAGTGTCATCATTCATGGTCTGGAACAGGTATTTCAACGTGAGGCCCGGAACACTGATACCATCTTTAAACATGTCGATGTGGCGTTCTTGGTAGAAAGCAAACTGCTTGTCAACTGCTTCAAGGAATGGTTTTACATCTCGGTTATTATACCAGATCAGAAAATCACGGAAAGTTGTCATCTCCAGGTCGTTCTATACATGCTGGCAGTACTGGTATTCTTCATTGGATATATTTTCTTTCTTGAGAGAACTGTAGAAGGCTTCATGGTCTGGTAGGTGGTCTTGATCCAATTTGTTCAAGCTGTCGATCCATTCATATGGTAAAAATCCCTTTGTCACGGAGCAGCCAAATGCTTTCAAAAACTTGTCATAGCTGAATCCTGGAGCGAGGTAGTTGCAAATATCAACAAACTTGAAAGATTCTGTCGAGACGCACATGTAGTTATTCGATTTCTTCACTGCAAACTTGAGTGGATTCTGTCTCTTCAGGTATGTCATCAGTTCACGCTTGACTACATTCATATCATATTTTCCAGAGTTGAATCCGATGACGGGCATCTCTTGCAGGTAATCTTGAAATTTCTTCTCCAATTTTTGTAAAGGGTGCATCTTGGATGTATCTTCTCCAGTAGCTCTGGCTTCCGCTTCCAGCGTTTCATCAATTTTCTGTCTGAGTTTAAACAAGGTCCAAGCATGATAGGTCTGCATCAGTTGGTGGCAATGAGATGAAATAGCTGTGAGGTATGTCATCATTTCTTCAACAAGTTCTTGAGAATTTCCATTTGTAATAAAACATTTCGGTTCTTGGTATTCTGGAACATTACTACATACACTCACACTCAATGGTCGGTGTTCTGCTTCCCATATCAGTTTATCACTGTCAGCAGGTAGACTGGATTTGACAAAGTAACTTTCAAAATCAAACGTTGCACGGTATGGATAAAACTTCTTCTCTTCAGGTACTTCTATACCTTCATCTTCTAACAGATCAAATATGGACTGGGATGGATGGTATACACCGCCAACATACTGGTAATTTACTTCATCTGTACAGGTTTTTTCGTGACGATTTATTGCCCAGGAGGTCTTCCATAATTTGCCGCATTTACGGCATTCAAAGGATTTGCAGTATTGGTCTATATCGATGATGCAGCTAAAATGGTTTTTGTAAATGTTCACATACATGGTATCTTCATACTTTCTGTGAGATCTCTGTACTAATTTGGCAACAATTTGGTCATCATCATTCTTGACAAGTTCATATACTTGGATATTTACTTCAAAACATTTCTCCAAGTCAGGTAATTCGGCTAAAGTTACTCCACGGAATTCATTCTTTGGCTTCTCTGTATACTTGTTGTACATGGCATCTGTTGTATAGTTGAGGTTGTCTGTTATGGAACCACTCCATAAAGCTAAACAGCGGAAAATACACAGGTTGTCTTCATAGGTAAAATAGCGATGTTTATCTTTCACCAAAGCATTTACTGCTTTGTTCTGGACAATGTAGTCAGGAAGATCTTCTGCCATTCCAATTGGGTGGTCTTTCAGCTTGTTCACATAAAATGTGACGTTGGTAACTCTCTCAACAAGCCATTTGGTGTTGGGTCGTTTTAATTTGGCCCATTCCAGGATATCTTCTTCCATGACATCATCAAGGAATTCTTCAAAGTCTTCTTGGCAGCATACAAGTTGTGGAACATCAAGTACCCGGGCGTTGTTTTGTGATGGATGGTAATACTTCAGTTCATTCGTTTCGTTGTGTCGCAGGATAAAACCAAAACTCAGATTAATTTTAAATCTTAGCTGTTGTGGCAGAAATATGGTAGTCATCAATTCATCAGTCATCATCTTCAGGTTCACATCGTTGATCCGGTAGTTATATTGGTCCTGGACTCTTCTGTTCATCATGTGGCGAGTTCTAATAGAACTCTAGTTATCTTCGTACACGGTCAACATCTCATCTGGCTCATCTTCAGACATCATATTCTTTTCAAACTCCATTGGGTCAACATCATAATGGGTGGTCGTCGTGGTCCGTGGTTGTTTAGGTGGTCCTCTCTTCGGTTCATCAGTCTTCCTTTTCGATAGTACAGGAACTGGTCGGTGGGCAACGCTCTTATGTCGATTAAAATGGAGTAGTTGGTTAAACTCCTGGCCGCATTCCATACATGTATATGTCTCCAAACATTTCTTCAGATGGTTTACCAAATCTTCTTTCCTCGTAAAGGTCTTGTTGCAGTTGGTACAATCGTGGGTCTTCTTCTCTCCGCTGGCGTACTTGGTGCACACATGGCGGTTTCGGTTGCAGCGGTCCGTAAAGGTCTTCCCACACTCTTCACAGGCGTAGACATCAGTTCTGGTAACGGCAGTAGCAGCTTCAGACATCTTCATAAATTTTTGCAAAGGCAAAATTGCTATAGAAAACTCTCTAGCGATGTGTTCAATTCGAAGGATCGAAACAGAATGACGCGACGTTATTCTTCTCCGGAATTTATTTCTACGTGACGGACGTTTTTGAAAACGTCACGATGTCACATCGTTTTTTCATCGATATTTTCATTCTCGATGGGTGTTTGTGTTTGTTTCCTATAGGATTATAGGTTAAAGTTGGAAAATTTAGAAAATTAGTATAGAAACTAATGGGAAAGAAACACAATGGGAATCCAGAAATCTGATTGGTGGATTAACTTCACTCTGATTGGTTAGTGTAAAAACATCTTGATCCTCATTAATTTTATTATTTAAAATCATGTAGTTAGGGGGGTCATTTAAAGAAATTGCTAAATATAGACACTAACAATTAGTTAGGGGGTCAGTTAAGGATGTTACTAAAAATAGAGCGTAGGAATTTATAAAAATATAGTTCCGAGTAGAAGCAGAGGATTTCTGGGTAAATTTGTCCTATAGCACTACGTACTATTCTTAATAGGGAAATAAAACGTCATGGGATCCAAAAAGAATGGGAACATTACTCCACTTCAAACGAACACACCCTCTCGGTATTACGTGCTACTCTTAATAGGGAAAAAACGTCATGGGATCCAAAAAAAGGGATTCTTAAAGAATTCGAAAAAATACAACTTGACGGGTTTATTTGGGTAATTAAATGAGGATTCTGGGAAAATCCGAACCCGAAAATTACTCCACTTCAGTCGAATGCACCCCTTACACCCCTTAGTACTATAGCACTACGTGCTAAACCGATAAAATGGGGAAATAAAGTCAATTTCGGGTGGATTTTGGTGATTTGGAGAGAATGTCGGGTTGTTTGTGGTAATTAGATTACTCCGATTCAATCGAACACACCCTCCGAACATACCCCGTCTTATTGCAGAACAATTGGGTAACATAGCAATCACGTGCTACCATAGAAACCAAGATGGCGGCCTCCAGTATACAAAATGGACGACGGAAACACGTATCACCCTAACAACACGCGCTGCGCATGCGCACTCACACCACGTATCACTATGGAGATGACGTCACAACATGGCCGCTCACGCGGGTTACCATAACAACACAACATGGCGCCACTACGTCACGTGACATGACGGCACTTCCGAGGTCATCCACCGAGGTCATCCAACCTGCCCCTCAAAAGCCCGAGACATACTACTATAGTCAAAAAAATTTTTTACTGATTTTTTTCTGATATCATCCTCTCAATGATGTATTCTTGGAAATCCCCCAGAATGTCTTCCAATAATCGATCAAGTTTGTTGTTGTTGTTGTGGTTGTTAAATTTTTAAACAAAAATTGTTTTTAGTATCAGCATATTGAGGAAAATAAATAATAAGCCTTTTAATAATATTTTGAAACTGAAAATAAATTAAAATGATTTTTCTTTCAACATTCGTTCGGCACTAAAATATATTGGGGGGATGATTTCCTAAAAAAAAATAACATACCCCAGGTTGGCCTAGAAACACATCCTTTACAGTTCAGCCAAAAAAAGTTATATATTTTATATTAGAATACTTTAAACAAGAGAAAGCATACTTTAGTGCATCATACATGAAGGAATCATTTCCAAAGCAAAAGTCCAACAAAGCGTTCAACTATTCCACAAATGCCCCCCCCCCCCCCCCTCCTCCCAACCAAACCAAAAAAATGGTTGTGAATACAAGGGATACTAATAACCCAGCAGCTGGTCAATGGCGCGTGTCATCAGTTATTCGCCAATTTGTTGAAATCTCGAATCATCACAAAGCAATTAAAACGAGAGGTAGCAGTATAATGGACATCTGGTATTCGTCCATGTATCAGTGACAAGTTTCAGGACGGGTGTACCTGGACATGTTTTATTCATTCTGTAATAAATCTGTCGTAACAGGGAGCTCCACACGTGCTACTCTTCAATTATATCAATCTGTTACATACACGCACTCCGGAGCATATAAGGCCAGCAGCCAGCAATACATAGTCAGTTACAAGATAGAAAGCAACTTGAAGGCAGATAGTTACTAGTATATCATGTCGGAACTTTCTTCTGAAGGACTTATTAGCCGGAAGGTTGGTACAAAAATATTCACTTTTGTGTCTTCTTCTTCATTATTTTTTAAACCCAAGGGAGAGATAACGGGTGTTTTTCAGATTGTTGGGAAGAGGCTTGAGGCCTCTGGTGGCCTTTGGACGCAGTAGGGGGCTCTAGGGGATTCTCCCTTTTTAGAAGTTTGAAAATGTGCAATCAAATACGGCCTTCTTGTGGATTTTGGGAAGACAGTTATTTTGGGGACGGCAAAATGATATTTCTTCAAGTAGAGTGTTTATAATTGCCAAGCTATTCAGTGAATGTTTAGTGTATTATCACTGGCAGGCTTCTGGATTTTCCCCTTCCGAAATACTCCCTGTTCATTTTTTTTTTAATTAACCCTTTGAACGCTAGAGGCCGCTTTTTCGGCCCAGAAATATGATACTCTAAAATTTCATTAAGTTGGGTGGTTGCTTAGTGAATTTGTGGTGTAGACTAATCAATATTTTCAACGTGCAGCTCAAAGGATTCACGTTGAACATACTATTTGGTATACCCTCAAATAATGAATATGGAATCTTCCAATTGCTGCCATTGAACTGACATGGAAGATACCAGCAGGGTTCAAAGGGTTAAAGGGGACAAAACAGTTGAATATTCACTTTTCTCATTGATTAAGAGGTCATGGTTTATCGTTTACCGCCATGTTTTCTTCACAATTCCTGACGAATCACACTGCAAACTCGCTGGTACAAGTCACTGCAAACTTATTTTAAAATCTGCGAGGTTTTTTCCACGACTACCCCACTGACACCAGCAACGGATCGCAGGTACTTAGTCCATTAACCCTTTGAACCCCAGCGGCCGCTTTTCCGGCCAGGAATACGATACGACATAACGTCATTATATAGGATGGCTGTTCAGTAAATATTGTGGGGTAGACCAAACAGTATTTTCAACGTGCAGCCCGAGGCTGCACATTGAAAATACTGATTGGTCTACCCCAAATTATGAATACGGACTCTTCCAATTGCTGCCAATGAACTGGAATGGAAGATACCACTAGAGTTCAAAGGGTTAAGAACTGAAAAGAAGACATATTACAATTAAAGTTATAAATAAAATACTCCATCTTTTACCACTCTTAATAGTGTCTTAGAATTTTTCTTCGATTAGGAGAAGAAGATGTTTATTTACGTAACGTATTCCTTGATAAAAGGATGTACCAAGAAATACGTCACAAAACTAAGAATTACCTTCTCTCTATAATTCACAATTAAAATGTCATTTTGTGCCACAGAAATGAAATAAAATATGTGTAACTAATCGAGTACGTCGAAAGCTGAATCTTACTAAAATGATGTACTTTCCACCGAGTACCAATCATAAATTCCGAGAATAAGGTCAAGAAACTCTAATAACATTTCAATTGAAGGACCACCGGGTTGCAATTCTTTTTCTCAGCAAGCGAAATTGTTCGCCAGATGGAAAAGTAACCACGCGGAGTTTAAGAACTGATTGACCCATTACGTATGATCTCTCACTTTCTCAAAGAAAAAATTGCAGTAGCGAAATAACTGTCTCCTTTTAAGAATGTTTAACCCTTTTACTTCCACGCCCTCTTTAGCCATATATGGAGGACCACTATGTATGCCTGTATGCGAGAAAGTTTAATAAAATTGATGACATACTTGAAACTCTATCATCTGATCCCTTTCCAACAATTAATCAAATGGAAGGTTAGATCTGCGCATACCAGAACGTACAGATAATCGTCATAAAATAGGTGACAATCGTTGCATTCGGCAGCGTAAGTTTAAAACACACGGAAAAAACTTAGTTCAAACAGTTAACTTTAGTTCATTGAGTTGAATGGGTCATTTCACAGAGAAAATACTAACAGGGTGTTGGACAAAAAAACCGTATAAATCCACTTTTCATACTACCCATGTCTTCGTGAATGTAAGGGATACTAATTACACAGCAGTTGGTGAATGGGGTGTGCCATCAGTTATTCTCCAATAAATTGAAATCTCCGGTCAGCACAGAATAATTAAAACGGAAGATAACACTATTATGGACATTTGGTACTCGTTCGTGTGACAGTGACAAGTGTCACGGTGGGTGTATCTGGACAGATTGCATTCCTCCTGCGATAAATCTGTCGTAACAGGTAACCCCACATGTGTTACACCTCAATTATCTCACCCGTTACACCCATGCGGTCTGTTACATATGAGACCGGCAACCAACAATAATAGATAGTCAGTAACAAGCTAAGAAGCAACTTCAAAACACTGAGATACTAGAATATCATGTCGGAAGTTTCTTATAAAGGACTTATACGCCGGAAGGCTGGTAAAAACATTTTCACACTTTTACACATTTTTATTAATTTGTTTTTAATCTCATTGGAGAGACAAAGAGATAATATCAGGAAAACGTTACTCAACTAATAATTTCCCTCCCTCTCAATATAAATTCACAATTCATATATTTATTTATTGGTGTTTCAGCAAATATGAATATATCATTCTCACCCAGTCTACTTTTTGAAATTATTAAAGTTACACCTTAAAAAAAGTTGTATGTTTTCTTTTCTTCGGTTTTTACGAGAACGCGTCCCACAGAAAACACACATGGTCGAAAAGTTTCAAGGACGAAACACTCCAGGGTTGAACACCCTCAACTTGGCCTCAAAGTAAAAACGCCCAGTCCCCGTTTGACAGCCCTGGCAACTTACTGAGAATGAATACTGCCTTAAACCAGCAAATGATAACCTGGTCTTCACGTTTGGCAAAAGTATTTTATCAGTTACACAAATTGTTCGTGACCTAATATGGTATATACGACGTCATTTACCTGGTTGAGGTCTAGTTTATTTTTGGCGGTCTAAATTTGTCATTCAAAATTGTTTTATTGCAAATTATTGGAGAGTGCCAGAGGCACTGTCCAATAATTTATAATAGAACAATTTTATATAAACAAACTATTATTTGCGTTTGACTGAATATGAAACATGAGCAAGGAAAACATAGGCTTTTGCTCTGGGACCCTCTTTTTTTAAAACACCCGATAATGGCTTCTAGCACTCAACCAGTTAAGTTTATATTGGGCGAGAACTATCAAATTGTGTAACCATAATATCTTTCCGACTGCGTTTTCTTTCACTGAGCTAGCTGCTGCGATAAAAAATGACAGAATTCTTATTTGTTTAACGTGGAGTGTGAAGGCTGTCGTCTGCCGACATTTTGATGGACGAATGAACAAATTAGATAGGAAGTAAGCACTGCTGAATTATGTTTCTGCATTACTGTACTTGTCATTTTATCATCAATCAGATGTCTTCATTTTTCTCTGGCCGTATCGTGACATCGTCCTTATCAAAATTACTATAATTACCTATAATTAACCACAAGGACAGAGACATCGCTAGAGAGTGTTGATTCGTTTTTTTCCCAGAAAACTATTTGCACAGATCCCCCCTACTGCTTGAGTGAGAATTTTCCAACTGCTATCAGCGAATTTCCAACTGCTGAAGAAATCCCAGTGCATCCAATCCCATTGTATTCGAAATATATGTATGACCTTTGGGTTTAAGAGTTGGCAATTGTCTCTTGAGTGCAATAATGCTTTTCTCCCCCCCCCCCCCCCCCCCCCCCCACTCTTCCTATGCAAGATATGCGTTCTCATGTGAGAAGGCCATGTGAGACAGATATCTATCTCGAATGATCCACATGACCGGCTTATTAGCAAATTTAATGAGCGCACGGACCATTTAATCATCGCACGATCTTCCATAAACAAACAACATGGCGTCATGTTTCGGAAATTTTAGCAGAAGAACGTTTGTCGAAGGAAATAGAAAAAAAAAACAACAGACCGCAAAACCAAAGGGCACTTGACTCTTTTATATGAATTTTCGGGTGAACGCCATTATGAATGCTTCAATGTTCATTTCGCTACAAATCTTTAACCCCTGTCTCGTCGGCGTTGGTATTTACTTTCGTGGTATATATTTTGGTGGCGGAAGAAAAATGATCCCTTATGGGGGTGGGTGTGAGATGGGGAAATCTCACCCTCGAGACAAGATATTTGGTCCAGACACTCGGCAAGCCTCGTGTCTGGCCTAAATATCTTGCCCCGGGTTAGATTTCCCCATCTCACACCCTTATCCAACAGGTATTATTATTATCACCGATGGGTATCTGGGTCGGATGGGGAAATCTCACCCAAGGGCAAGAGGCAAGATATTTGAGCCAGACACGAGGCTTGCCGAGTGTCTAGCTCAAATATCTTGCCCCGAGGGTGAGATTTACCCGTCCCATACCAGATACCTATCGAAGATGATTTTTCTCCCACCATTTAGGGGTGCGACGTCATTAATAAGAAAATACCTTATTTTCCAGGAAGAAAAATCATTCTTAATGCCTTCATTCTCGGAGAAAACAAAAAAGATATTCGGAAAGCTTGTCGAGAAGTATGGTATATACCTTCAAAGCACAGATGTATCAGATGTACATTTCTCTCCCACAAACTGATAGAGCAATTTGAGGTATGCTGAAGATTTTCTTGGAGTGGTCTGGTTTCGATTTTCGTTTATCAAGTAAAGGCAGTCGTATTGGTTACAATACAGTGTTTTTTCCATTGACGACAGTACTAATCTTTCCTCCTCACCCCATCTCATCAAGCTGATTTGGGCAAAAACAACCATCTATCCATTTAGTTCATCATCTCATGAAAAAAAGATACTGAAAAAAATATAGGTCGCCACGTGAATTTTGCCTTTAAATTTGGAGCTTCCTATACTCCCGTCTAGTTTCGCACTGAATGAAATAGACATATTTTTACCTTCTCCCACCCAATTTTAATCTTCTCTCACACCTTTCAGAAGACAATAGTCACCAATATTTTATATCTTTTCCAAAACATGCACTTTAAAAATTTTATTCACACTTACAAGCTAGGGTCATTTTCCACCAATCGGATAATTCCAGGAACGTTTATCCTCCATTAAAGGTTGGGTGTCAAAGCAAAACAGCTTTCCATTTTGTTTGTTTATACATGTACAGACGTGATTTGCGATGATTAAAAAGATCCGGCGCTAATTAAATATGCAAATTGGTTGGTCACTTTGGTGGGGTGAGACAGCAGCTGTCACGTGGGTGGGGTAAAACAGGTATATCTCTCCCAGCTGTCTCACACGACTTTATATACGTCTCAGTACCTTAGTGTTGGGAGAAAATAATAATCCACAATGGTTTAGCATTGAAGGGGCGAATTATTGTTTCCAGTTCCATTAAATATGGTTGAAAAATCACTAAACATCTGTTAGAAACGGTCACAAGCACAGATAAAAATTCCACGAAATATACTTCTATGTTGAACGGAATTTCCAAATTTCGGTGGCGTCAGGCTTAAAATTTAAACTATTGAACATTCTGGCCAGGATTGGGGAAACACCCCTAGGGCTGCACAGCATGCCGGTAATTCGATATTTACCGGTTTTTAAAACGATACCGAGCCAATACCGGTATCGTTTTGTAAGTACCGATATACCGCGAATTACGGTATTGTATAAAGTTATCGATGCCGAAATCGATACATTAATAATAACTGGCGACAGTCTGTATCTCTGGGGTGGGGTAGTGGGTAGGCTACCCACTACCCCCACCCACCCACAGACACACCAAGTCGCTACGTCCCCGAGTCGACTCGCGGAAAATGAAGAGAACTATGGTGAAGTTGGGCTGCCACCTGCATGGGTAATAATAATCCACCGGCCCATCCAAAAACTGGATTATAATTTTGGAATTAATTTATAATGATACACTGGAAGGCATTTATTTCTGATGTTTGGCGTAGTAAATAAATAAATAAACATTGATTTAATTCACCGTTTAATTCATGTTTATTGTATTTTGGCGCTAAATCGGACTATTAACTGTTTTTGTACATGCTGTCAATTGTGGCGTCGTATTGTTCGAAAGAAATCCTTGATGCAAAACAACATTTCTTGATTTTGCGAGAAACGCCCGTTGTGTAAGGTCAGCCTGAGGACTTAGTTACAGTTTTGGGTCGCTTGTTATATTTGAAAGCACGCGATCATGTAGGAAATTGGGGAATCTATACCAAAAATTAGACAAGCAGTGCCCTTTGGACTATGTTGTGCAGCCTAAATAAAGTGTGATGTAAATAACAACTGGGCGACATAATTTATTGGTGTCAAATGCAATTGGAAACCCCGAAATGATTCCCTAAGAAATTAAGATTCATTAAAGAAAGATATATACCTCCTTGATATCTGGTGACTTCGGATCTATGCAACTCCGTATTAAAGTAAGGTTGGCCCAATTTGATGAATTTATGCCAAAGTTGTGAATTCGGCTCAAAGCAGGGGCGAGGCCATGCCAAATGAAATGGGGACGACAAAATATTTTTCTGTTGCCAGCGACAGAAGAAAAATACCTTATTGCCCCACTTCATTTCACTTCGTATTGAGTTAAAATTGTTTATTACCCAAAGTTGAAGGTTGAGGGTCATCCCCGGGAAAAAATAACTTATCATGCCAATCGTGCTTTTTGAAGGATTACGTACCCAGAAAGTGGAGGAATAACTATAGCAAAATGATTGAAGAAATATATCAGGGTGAGAGTACATGAACCGGTTTTAGGAATTTCAGGCAGGAATGTATAATAGTCCCCTCCCCAATCAGGGGCGTAGGGGGACCATGGCTTCCTAAAAATTACAGTTCCCCTTCCCTCAAAATTGAAAAATAAAATTAAAGCACCAGAGGGTCCCAGATTCAGCATCCACTCTCAGGGCATTGAATTTTCATCATTTTCTCGGGGGGGGGGGCAACCCCCAACAATGGGAGGGTGATACCGTGGGCCTAAGGTGGGTAGGTATGACTCCCCAGTGTTGGAGGTTCGGGGGAGCCCCCGAACCCCCACCAATGGGTAAGCCACACCCACTCCCACCTCCGGCATACGGCCTTCGGATATGCCTGTGGCATATATCGACCTGGCACCCATAAAAAAATATACTCCTCCCCCCAAAGGAAATCCTAGCTACGCCCCTGCCCCAATTCTCCTGACAACGCCAACGGCTCAAAGTGATTTGAGATAAGACCACAATTATTTTCTCACATACATCGAGGAAATTTCAAGACCTCTGTGTAATTTAGGGACTTTCAGTGCCCTGAAAACTGGATGAATGTAGAGGCAATGGCCTTGGTCACACCGGTGGTCCAATACCTCGCACTAATTTCAGCCATTGTCAATATCCCAAATCCAGCCAATCTAAAGCCCTGATGGTAGGCACAAGATGTTTATTTGTTGTCTGCCTGTCCACGGTTAAACAAAATTGGTTAATCGTTCCGCCATATTGCTGCAGTCGTGACTACAGATTGACGATTATTTTTTTTATTATTTGCAGAAGAGAAAAATCATCACGGAAAAGAAGAGACGTAAAAAAATCAATCAGCATTTATTACTATTAAAGACACTGCTTCTGGAAATAATGAATGTGCAGGTAAAAACGTCGGCCATTGCATATTTCAGACATAGTCATAGGTGTACAAGGTGTGGTGTGTGTGCCGCCATACTTCATTGACATCCCAAAACATGACTTATTCGGGGGTACTATTGATGGTCATTCGGGCAAAATAAGTTTATAAATTGATGAATTGTCAACAAAACATGCACGGATAACGTTATAGCTAAAGGTGTGTGTGTGGTTGTGCGGGTATGTCTGTGTGTGTAGCAAATACCCCTGCATTTCCCCTCTTGCGTCCAGTTCTATTACTATAAGCAACATTTACAAAAATTCCTCAGTGGATGCTTTTCATATCGGTTTATTGATACAAATCTACCTATAGCCATTCAAAGTAATACAACGCGAATCAGTTTTTAACCCTTTACCTGACATGAAAAGCAGACGACACTTGCAAAAAAAAATTCTTGAATAACTAATTTTTTTCTTCATTTTTTGTCTCAAAAACATAGGTTATGACTCCTCGTTAGAACGAGCTCGTCCCAACGAGGGGTCATAACCTATGTTTTTGAGACAAAAAATGAAAAAATAATGAAAATTAATTTGCGATTTTTGAGAATAGCGCTGGCCGGTTTTGGTCTTTACGCTGGGTAAAAAGTTAAAAGAATAGTTACACCCAACTTTCAAAGAATACAGACTCGGGTCTGGAAATAACCCGCGAACGATCGAGTAGGTTACGTGTGAGTTACGTAAGTTGTAAAATACGCGAACGAATTACAGGTTATGACAAAGTAATACACATAAAATTATTAAATTACTATTTTCGCATGTTTTACCAGAAAGATTTGACAATCGTTCGGAATTATCTCAACGCAAAGGTTGAGTATTGCATCCACATATGAATAGACCGGTACACTGTTTCCATCTTGAAGAAATTTCCGCCAAAAATAAATAGCAACAACTAACGGGCGATCTCGCTTCGGAAAGATCATGCGTTTGTTGTTGATATTTTTAAACCGAAATCCCGTTAAGACGTAAAACAGCATGACTGTGGTAATTGAAAAAGAGAAGGCGGAGCAGCATCACAGCCCACTTTTTCCTACGGTTGCTATCTAGCGTGACCTGCCAACGGCTTAGGGTATGAGCCATGAAGCCTGAAAATGCGACAGCAGGCTAAGATAAGAGCTTAAGCGCGGCCATTTCCAATCACACACTGGCGTTCACGATAGCAACTATATATATCCCCTTGAGTATACAATAGTTCCATCTGCAGTCTTCAGCATTACAGTTGACACATTTATGCCCTCGAGGAACAATATACAAACATTACAATCCAAACAGTTAAATGCAGTAATTTTATATGGGGTCTTATTATTTTCTATGTGCAGTGAAATATTAATAAACTGTTTGTACAAATGGAAATCTTTTTTTCAGAGCATTAAGTAACTTGGATTTTCGTTTACCCTGTACAACACAAACTGTTAGATGGAATTATAAAGGCTTCACGTACTACCTTGTGCAGGTTTACGGGAGGGATATGTGAGGTTCATTCCAACTTTTAATGCAAATTTGTGAACTGAATATACATGGTTAATTGAAGGTTGGACGGCGTGTTCGTTTGAGGACATGTTTGTGTGGTTCGTAGCTGGTACCCCAATAACACAACTAGAGACATTTCCCTCACGACAAATCGTCCATTGACTGGAACAAGGCGTCATCTTCAATGTTGAAATATTGTAGATGGCGTCTTGTTCCACTTAAAGGACAATATATCCTGCTTCAAGTGCAGGTCAGAATGATAGTCATCGCGAAATACAAATTTTACAGTCTCTACAATCTCATGGAGCGGAGGGGTTGGCTATCCACGAGTTTGTTTAAAAAATTTCAACAAACGCGACTTCACCTTCTCAGGACTCACAAAAGACAACGCGTTTTGTTTCACTATCTGCATATCTCCGTACTACACAGAACAGATCTAAGGATGTTAAACCTGAATATGATGTGAGTGTAGCACATTATGCGACAAAATAATGATTAATAATTTATCATCTCAGTTTGCAATTTCGATACAATGTGACACCCCATATTTGTTTTTTGCTGTAAAACAATTCGCAATGCTCCATCCGCGGTGAATAATGCCGGTCAATAATTTTTGCATTATTACTCGCTTCAGCTGAAGATTCCCGACAACGCCAGTGGGGACACCCGAAGTATTGTTGCATGCGCGCGTCATGACGTAGTTTATTTACCAAACGACATCCGCGATGTGAAATAATGTAAACTTGTAAAATGTCTACCGGAAAAATTTGGAACTTTGGTTCCTATTCTATATATGACTCTGAGATAATAATCCATAAGACGGAATATTCATTCTGTAAAATAAAAAAATAATGTGTGAGCTTGAGGGTAATAATGCGGCTTGTCTCCCCTTGGGACCATTATCTCCCTCAGTTAACGCCTCGGGAGATAATTGACCCTCGGGGAGACAATCCACATTGTTACCCTAACGTCCAGTCATTAGTTTTATATTGTGTCTTTGCTCGAATGCATCGCACTGCGACGAACTGCCAAACCAAGAGGACATATCGTTATTGACCAGTTTACTGCATTGAACTCAATGCTCGCATCGCATCTAGTATGCAGCGGTGTTTAGAGCTAAACCATGTGATCGTCGATCGATATACACAGGTGGCCTTCGGTGTTAACACAAACATGAACACTCAGTGCGTTAAAACGTCGAGTGGAATTGGCTTACTTGTAAATTTGGTTCCTTTAATTCAACCAAGCAAGTACTACTATGAAAACATTAATAGCAGATATTACCCCCGACATTCATTAAATGGGAGATGGGAGTTATGAAAATACAAAATTGTCTCGACGGTATTACCTGGTAGATTGAACATTTATTTCGGTCGCGAAACTTGTTCACATGTCTTTGCCTTGTTACAACTTTTGGGAGACTGTCTATTAGTAGGTAATAAATGAGAATACAAACACACCTGTACATGTACGTGTACGTGTACACGTACATTCGTGTACACCTCCATAGGATTTAGTGTTAAAATCGTGTACCTGTACACGATTTGAACGTTTTTTAGGGTGTTTTAGAATCCGCTTTGCGGATTCAAACACCACTGAATTGTATCCTAGAGTGAAAAAAACGCCCGTAGTTTTACGTACACGTACATGTACCCTATTGTGTTTGAATCGGTAAATGGGTTTCCTCATAGGATTCAGTGTTAAATTGCGAGCAAAAAAAACGTTTTGTCGTTTCTAAATCATCATATTGCTGATTCTAATAATCCGCGTCTGTACACGATTTTAACACTGAAACCCTATGGAGGCGTACACGGAGATCCACTCGCGGATTTTAGGTCGGAAATCGACTCGTGTACAGACGTGGTGTTAGAATCCGCAAACCCACTGTCGCGTTTCCCGAAGTAAAACTAACGCATGTTATTGCGAGGTAATCTTAATAAACACTTAATGGAATGTTTTGAATGAAGAATGTTACCAGGGTGTTAGAATCCGCAAACCCACTGTCACGTTTTTATTGATATATAGGAGAGAAAAAAATATAAATAAATAGTTATTTAAAAAAAATAAATATATCAAATCGAATAGATAATAAAAAATACGTAAATCTTGAGCGATTCTCAGACTATTAGAGTAAGGTTTCTTTTAAAAATGCTGATGAGAGCCTACGCATTCTGCGTGAACGAAATTATTGTTCAATGAAGCATATGTCTAATTTTTCGTTGATATAAAATAAGGGAGAATAGAACATAAAAATAAATACACACATAAATTTTTTATCTAATATTAGAAAGAAAAAAAACAAAAATGAGAACCAGAAATAAATTGTATCCGACGTTAGTTGACGACGAGGATGAGAAGGCGATCGATGTTTTGCCGACGGCACCGTCGCTAGAAGAAAAAGAAAGAGGAGAGAGGTATCGCATCGATCAAATCAGTGGAATCCAAGAGTATCTAACTCGAGAGAGAGATTCTCGTTGTTCTGTCAAGGAGAAGTATTCGCATTTCGTGAAATTCGTCAACGCGATCGACACGACACTCATCACAATTTCCATGGGTTTACACGCGGCCAGCATCGGATTGTTGTCGACCGCGGTCGGTATTCCGATCGTGTTGACCGTAGAAGGAGTGGCTCTCGCCGCCGGATTGTTTAGCACGCTCGGAAACTTTTTGAGTAGGAAATTATATCTGACGGCGAGGAAACACGACAAGATTCGCGTCTTGGCCGACTCCAAGATCGACACGATATCCGAAATGATCTCTATGGCGTTGAAAGACGGTAGGATATCGGACGGTGAATACTTCGCAATATTGAGCGAGAAAACGAAATACGATGCCATGAAAGAAGCCGTGAGAATCAAGACTCGTCAGACCATCAAGGAAGAGATGAAGGATTCTCTCGTGGAAAAGGGGAGGAAAGAGGCCAGGGAGGAATTCAGTAAGATGATAGAACTCAAGAGCAGCGATTGAAAAAAAAATATATATATAATAAGAACAGAATTAATTAATTATTAAATTTATATATAAAATAAAAAACGAAATTAATTTAAATAACTCTTAAAAAAAATGTATTGCGTAAAGTGTAAGAGAGTTACCGAGACGAGTAATTCTCGAGAAGTGCGAACTAAAAACGACAGACAGATGCTTTGCGGAATTTGCGACGTGTGTGGTTCTGTCAAGACATAATTCGTCAAAAAAAAGAACGCGAACAAAGGTAAAGGCATCATGAATAAAATGATCAATAATCTACCTTTCGAAATGCATCTGCCCGGTCACAGTTTCACGGGACCCGGAACGAAATTGAACAAGAGACTCAATGCCAATCTGACTCCCAAATCTTGGAGCAAACCTGTGAATAGGGTGGATGCGGCCGCGGCCGCGTATGATCACGATCTGTGCTACGCTGGACAGGGTCGTCTCACCAAGGAAGATGGGAGCGACTACGCCGATGACGACACGGTTACTCTAGCCAATAATGGCATCATGCATCTATTCAGTAATATAAAACACATGCTATCCGGACAAGAGATAGAATCTGTGTTTCATCCCGGTCAGGCCACCATGATGTTCGGACTCTTGACGTATCCTGATGATTTTTCAAAATCCAGAGGACTTAATCAGTTGTGGGTGAAAGACACCGTCGGCCCTGCTAGCGCCGGCGCCGCCTTGATATTCGACTACGTCGTCAAGACGTCCAGACCTAAAGGAACGTTTTCGTTCAGGATACCTTTGAAACACATCTTCGGATTTGTGGACGATTACAACAAGATCATTTACGGATTCAAACACAATCTGATGTTGATTCAAAAAGGAAACGACAACGCAATAGTGAGACTCACTGCGACCAATGTGGGTAAGATAACTCTGCACAAGATATCGTGGTTTGTTCCGCACGTGGAGCCTTCGATCGTGGAGAAAGCGCGTCTCTACAAGATCATAGAATCCAAGAGTAAATTACCCATGGGATTTAGAATGAGACAGTGTGACAGGGCTAGCATTCCTCCCTCCACGAATCACTTCGATTGGAGATTGATGGTGAAATCCGCTTCCGAGAGACCGCATTTCATCGTGGTTGCATTTCAGACTGATAGGGATGGGTCTCAGGAAAAGAATGCGTCGCTGTTCGATCACTGCAGTTTGAGAAACATGCAAGTGTTTCTGAACGCCACGAGATATCCAGCAATCGATTACAATGCGTCGTTCAACAAGAACAATTTCTGCAGACTGTATGGCGACGCCGCTGATTTTAGAAAGAAGTATCACGGTCTAGACGAATTGATGAGCAACCCTAACATATCTCCCGGCGAATACAAGTCGATGTATCCCATGTTCGTATTCGACGTCAGTAAACAGCGTGAATGAGAGACGAGTGTGAAAAAAATAAAAAACAAAAAAAAAATAAAAAGTAATGAGTAATTATTAAAAAAAAAAAAAAACAAAAAAAAAATAAATAAAGTAATGTGATCTAGAGAGATTGAACATCTTTCTAAATCTCATTACTTTTTTTTTTTTGTTTTTAATAATCACACATTATTTTTTTTTAATTCATTATTTTCCATGCGTTCACTGTTTGTTCAAAGGAACTAGTTCGATCAGTAGACTCACCATGGAAGTGGTGGCTTCGGGATTATTGGTTTTTGTAACGAAATTAATCCTGTCTCCGGCGTTCACTTTGAGAGGCGTGCCGAACGTGCTAACAATCGCGTGTTGATTCTCAGTCTTTTCGACACTGTATCTCTTATCGCTCTCTACACCATTCACCATGAGATTGCCGACCACTCTGTTATTCAAATCCGAGGAAGCCAGACTCATTCGAAGGATTTCACCTCCCAGCGGCATGGGATATCCCACCTGACCATGTTTCAATCCGCTACCTCCATTTCCGATAGACCACTCAGCTTTTCCCTCATCTAAGGTGCCGGCCTCTTTGGCCCACACAGTGACCAAATGTCTAGCATATTTGACTTTCTCCACCACCGAAATCAGGGTGCAGGCATCCGTCATGTTCACGGGATCCGGTAGATTCGTGAGCGTGTGTCCACTCATGTCTAGTTTACCTTCCATGATGTCACCCTTTCTCCAGACCGAATTGTCATAAACGTACTTTCTGCTGACTGCACTGGAATCGAATTCGGGATCGTGATCGAGACCGAATAAATTGTGACCGTTCATGTTGATGCCACCCTCCATGGTTCCGCCAGATTGTTTGTTCAGGTAGAGATCGTCCACTTGCGATTCTAGGTATTCTTGTGATTGTATCACGGCAGAATCTACGTAGCCCTTGTTGACCGCGGTTGAGTCTGCATCCGTGTCGTTGATCTTCAACAGATTCAATATCTTGTTGAATCCCGCATTCAGATCCGATTTCATTTCTTGTCTGTCAGACTTTCTCTGTTCCAGATCTATGTAGTGTTTGGTCGCCACGTCCTTGGGATTCGTGGGAGTGGCTACGTTTATTATCTTGTTAGAATTGGCGTTCAATTCCTAGTGCATCGTTTTCTGAACGTATCTATTTCTCAGGTGTTCGCTGAATCTCGTGTGAGTGTCGTCTGCATATTTCTTGGTCGCGGCATCGGTGGGATCTATGGGATTCGCGACGTTCACCAAATGTTTGGATTTCAGATCGAGATCGTCGATCATGGTTTTATCCACATAATTATCTAGCAGGATTCGTTCGAAATCGGCGTTCCCCCTGTCAACGTATTTTTTAGTTGCAGCATCTGCGAGATCTATCAGCTCGGAAAGATTGTAGAGCTTCTTATCGTTCATGTTCAAAGGTTCTTCTCGAGGTTCGTATCTCCGAACGTAACGTTCGTCCAAGTTGGCAACGTTGTAACCATCATCGACTTCGAATGTCTTCCTCTTCTTTCTTGGGTTGACTTTTTCGTCGTCACTTCTACCAAATTTATCAACTGGCATGTTGTTGTGAGATTTTTTTTGTTTTTAGAAAAAATATATTCAAAACGCAGTTTATTAAAAATGAACTATTTTATTTTTATTTTTCGTTTTTTATTCGATTAAAATTTTTTTAAAAATAATTTATTATCTTTATATATACTATAAAAAAAAATCTCTCTCTAATGTAAATCATTGAGAATGTCTTGAAATCGATCTCCTTCAGACCATCTCTTGAGAACGTAGAGACACAGGTGACCACAAAACACTTGATCTGGTGATTGCACTTGTTCCATGTTGTAACGAACCATCGATTTGTTGAAATAGTTCTTTATTTCTTTTGGCGGCGAGATTCCGTAGCTGTCGAAATAATAATTTTTCTTCTTCCCGTTCTTGATCCACGCCACCCAGTGAGTGCCTTCACCCAATGAATCGTCTAGATTTAAAATTCCGCATTCCGATTGTCGAGGTCTTCTCTTCGGCAAGGCATCTCTGGAAAACACGCCTAGAAAATCTTTGATTTTCAAATGTTTTGCCGCATTCAACAGATCGATGTTGGATAGGGGTTCGTTAGGTAAGACGACACCTTCTACGGATATCTTTATTTTCTTATTCATAAATGCGTATATATTTTTTTTATTTATTTATTTTATTATAATTCACTAAAATGACGTTATTTTTTTTTTTTTTCTTTTTCTTTTTAAACTAACATTCTCGATGTCTCTATCGATTTCCATAATCTTGAATCCGTCTAATTCCTCTTGATTTTCTGGAATCCTGATATTACCATCTTTTAGTAGAACAGATTCGATCGTTTTGTAGTGATTTAACAAATGAAATTTTTTAGATACCGTGTCGTAAATGTATTTCTCTTGATCTTTTGACAATTTTTTGAACAGGAATAACAACTGCAAATATCTATTATATTCAAATACATCTTTTTCGCTACCTGCAAAAAAAGACGACGCAAAAAGAGATATCAAACGTAGTTTGTCTCTCTTAGTTCGAACGTTTTCGGAATTTAAGAATTGGGGTTCGTTAGGTAAGATGACACCTTCTACTGATATCTTTATTTTCTTATTCATAATGTGTATATATATATTTTTTTTTTATTTTTTTTATTATAATTCACTAAAAATGACGTTATTTTTTTTTTTTTTTTCTGTTTCTTTTTAAACTAACTCTCTCGATGTCTCTATCGATTTCTATAATTTTAAATCCATCTAATTCTTCTTGATTTTCTGGAATCCTATCATCCACAATCATATCTGGAATCTTATCATCCACAATCATATCTAGAATCCAATCATCCACATTCATATCGTCTCTAATTAGATCCACATTCCAATGTCTGAGTGCCAAAGTGCTTATTTTATCGTCTAACATGAATCTCTTATCGTCGTCGGCCGTCAGTGAAATCTTGTTGACTATTTCAGTATACAAGTCGTGATTTTCACTTCGAATCGATTTCATAGTCTTATACACCGGACCACTTCCTAACAGACAATCTTTATACTCTTGGAAAGAGATGTTTTTCTTCACCACGCATGCTTTAACTCCTTTGCACTTCTTGATCTCTTCATCATCTTCTAGACGATAAGCATACAGTTTGGGTCTCAAGCCCACGAATTCGACGATTTGTTTACCGCCGCTCTCATCCTTAAATTTACCCAACACCTTCTTGTTGTCGTTCGATTGAATGTTGGACGGGTGATCGACGGGATAATTGCTCATGTCAAACCACTCGGCCATGTCCTGAGATATATCTCGGTAGACGTCTTTCGTTTCTATCTCGTAAACTAAACTGTCCGTGTCGGTGAACAGTAGTTTGGCTTTATCACCAAATTTTCGTTTGACATAATCGTAGTGAAACTCGTACATCAATCGCTTGCTAAGATGATCGGTCCGAGATAATACGGTTTGTCGAACTTCAGGTGCATCTTTTGCATGTGAACGGCCACTAGATTTTCGTTGAATATGGTTCGGTGTTTGTAATTGGGTTTCGCCACTAATTTTTTAGCTCTTTTCTCAGACGTGAGGAGTCGAACGTCGGTTCTCTTCCTGATGTTTTCCATCGATTTACCGTACACGCAGTTGTTCATGAGTTTGAAGAAATCTTTTTCGAAATCGTTCTTAGCTCAAATTCTGAGATTCGTGTTGAGATCGATGTATTTTTTCATCCAAGGCTCTTCGTCGAATCGAATGATGCGATGTATGTTGACTAATTTCATCCCGTAATCGACGTACTGTTTCGAATTCTCGCTATAGACGATGTAGTTATGTTTGTTAAATAAATTGGGAATGAGTTTTTCCTCGTCTCCTTCGTTCAGTTCCATTCGTTCAGGAGCCAGCGGATAATCGTTGTGTGGATCATGTAATTCTTCCGGATAGTTCAAATCGACTTCTAAAATGCAAGGATAGTCTCTCCATTTTTGCATCTCTTCCTGTTCCGTCACCCATTCGAAATTTCCAATCGGTAAAGGATGACTCATAGCCCAACCGTACAGATTATTAGCATCCCAATACTGTATGTATTTAATCAACCGTTTCGAATCGAAACCTTCTTTCATGTAGGGATTGTTAGCTTCAGAATATCTGTGAGAGATCATCGAGACGCCACCTCTCACAGCCCTTTCGAACATGAGCAACATGTTCACGTCGGATAATAATTCCAATTGGACTTCGGTGGTCTTCAACAGTGCATCCCACGCCAGACCGGGTGCGGTGAAATACCAAGCAGGATCCAGATCGTAATTTCGACAACAGACGTCTCGAGAATTTTTGAACACGTCTGCCAAGAGCACAACGTTGGTCTTCAGATAGAGATCATAATAATCTCTCATGGTTTTCATATCAAATGATTTCCACACGTTTTTGGCGTGTTCGTAATTCTCATCAGAAATGTCGGATTCGTATAATTTCGAATAAAAATCTTCTTTCGAAGGTAGTGTGGTGTCTTCGAATCTCTTTAGATCGCACATGTAATCGTAAGGATAGACTCCTTTCCTCAACATGACGTCTACTCGTTCTCCAAAATGTTGGCTCATGATTTTAAATTTATCCTTGCTCATGTTATCGACTAATTTTTCCAGAGCGGTCGACATAAATTTAAAACTGTCGATGAAACGTATGCCTCTACGAATGGATTTCGTTTTTTCTTTCAACGTATTTCCGTCGATTACTCTTTTCTTCTCCATGAGCTTCCATTTCGAGAAGGAAATGTATCTTTCTTCGATGTTCGCGATGCAATTTAATTCTTCATGTGAGGTGCCAAGATTTTTCACGAACAGATGACTGTCGTAACCTGAGAGATTGTGAAACATCACCGGATAGAAAGCGGCAGCTCGATATTTTAAATTACACTTGCTGTGAGCCGGACCGCGATACAGACCCGTGTAATGATCGTGGTCTCTGACCTTCTTATTTTCCTCCGAATTCTCGTCAAATGATTGTCTGCATATGTGACATTTGGTGGCTCTGTTATTTTCGTCCTGCTGCTCTCGCGTGATAATCATTTTCGCCGGAGTTTTGAATTTGTCGTATAACATTTGAATTTTCCATTCTAACTCTTCCACGAACCTTTGGGCCACGTCGTCATCTTCATACTGTTTCATGTAGGTGAAGGGACCCATGTTGTGTTGCGAGTCGAAAGCGCATTTCACGTAAATGCAATAACCAGAAGGTGTGTGTTTTTGATATCTTTCGACGTAACTTTGAAGAGCGTTGGGTTGACAGGAACTTATTTTCGTGGTGAAACATTCGAAATCGGTGTACACGACGAATGGTACTTTTAACCTTCTATTGTGATTTTCAAACTTCACGATGGTGTTAGGTTTAGGCATTTCGACGGTGACACCTTGATTTTCGTTGCAATATTCCTGATGTTTCACTAACGATTTTTCGCTGTGAAACGTGTTCATGCAGTTGCAACATAAAGATATCTTTCCATTATGTTTATTATTTTGTCTCGACAGTAATCGGCTAGGATATTTAACCTAACAATAATGACGATTGTCACCATTCGAAATCAATAATAAAATAATCGTCTTTTCTCTTTTGAGATACGAAGTCTGTCTGAGAAGATTGATCGTTCGTTTTTCGTCGTCGTATCCCAAGATGTTCACCGCTACGGTGGGATTTTGAGCCTCGAAACATTTGATGTGTTTTAACTGCATTGGAAAAGTCACTCCGGTCCAATCGATATTTTTAGAAGTCTCCTCGTAATGAGAAACTCTATCAGGGTTCATTTCGACAGGGTATAAAGCGGAGGTGACTGCCCATTTAAAACACTGATCATCGTTATTTTTCACGTTGATCACAGCGTGTTTTTTTTAGCTAGGAAATACGGTAATTTCACGTAGGAAGACCCTTTCAACAAATCGTTTTTAGTTATGTCAATTTCGAGTTTCAACACCTCATCGAACGTCCAATTACTACCTTCATGTTGATAATTCGCAAGAGACGTCAACATCTTGTCTTTCATCTTTTCGAAAACGTCCGATAAATCTGAACCTCGAAATACAGGTTCGACGTTAGATCTGAAATATGCATTTTTCACGATGCTCTCACCAGACAGCACGTCGATTTTATTCATCACACAATGGAGTATCATCTTAATTTTTAGTCCCACATTCATGTATTTGAAACAAATCCAATACTTTTTTCTTCACCCGTTCCATGAACAATTTCGGATCGATTTTCTTCAACGAGGGAACCACGTCGAAAGTTTTAAAAATGCCTTTGATCGCACTCTCCCGTTCCACGGACTTTGATTGAAATAGTTCCGCAGCGAGTTGCGCTAGATATTCTTTTCCTTTCCCTTCGTCTATTGCTCATCGAATTTCGCTCGATATATCTCGTTTGCCTAGAATCTGAAGTGCATTACTCATTTTCGTTTTAGTTTTTCTTTTCTTTTCTTTGGAAACTTGAAGTTCTTCTTCAACGGCTTTTCGTTTAGTCGTCTTCTTATTTTTCACAATCGAAACATTTTTAGTTTTTTTTGACGTCGGCATTTCGATTCCTTTTACTATCTTTTTCTTCTTCTTCTCATTTTTCACAACCGATTCATTTTTTGACAACGTTGCTATCGGCATTTCATTTGCCTTTCCATCGTTTCGCAAATGTTTCTGTATGACAATCTTTTTTGATTTAGTTCTATGATTTCTGAAATGTGAAATTTTTAATAGTTTACAAATCTCGTTTAACTGAGGTACAGTTTTCCCATTTAAATTTTTCAATTTTTTTTTATCTGTTTGCTTCATTTTGTAAGAATATATTTTTTTTCCGAATTTTGTATTTAAATAATTTGTTTAAAAAGTTTTGTTTTTACTCTTTATATAAAAAAAAATTTTTTTTTTTAATTCAATTTTTTTTTCTTTAATGTGTTTTTTTATTCAAAACAATTTACGATCGCTTTTATTTCTTGTTTGCAGAACGAACACGTCTTCTCGTCTCTAGAATAACATTCCTTACAATAACACAAATGTGCACACGGCAGAAACAAAACGTTTGCGACATTTTTGCAAAGCAGACAAGTGTTCATGTTGCTCGACTCGTTTTCGACACACGACAATAACTCGTCCGCTTGTGTCATGAATTTAATCAGATGTTCTAAAGTCAAAAATTGAGATAAGGTCTTGTTTGCATTATTTAACGCATTGTACAATTGTTCCTTAGTGTATCCTAATTATAACATATCCATCAATAATTTTTGGTTTTTATTTCTATCCCACTCTTTGTCTTCGATTTTAATCAATCCCAACGTTATGATCTTGTTCAAATAATCACATTCACCTTTTTTAATATTATTTATATGTTCTAGTAAAGGTCTGTCGTGAGGTTCCCAATTCATCAAATGTATATTAAACAAAAACATTTAACTTTGTCGCTTTTACCCACATAAATGAAACCCGCACCGGCTAAATCTTCGGGTTTTTGAGCAAGATGCGAAGGCCAATTTTTAAACGTTTGAAGTCTTACACGTTCTAAACTATAATTCGGATGTTCGGACTTGATCATTGTTTTTACCTCAAAATTGAGTTTGTAAGAATATTTTTTTTCGAATTTTGTATTAATGATAATTTGTTAAAAAGTTTTAAAATTGTTTATAATATGTTTTAATTCCTTCAAAAAGAATTAATCAATTATATGTTCTTAACGTGAAGAAAAAATTGAATTAATACGAAAAAAAAAAAAAAAAGGATGTTAAAATTTAACTTTTATTTATATATAAAGAGAAACTTTTTTTTAACAAATTATTATTTTAATACAAAATTTAAAATATACATTATTTGCAAGAATTCATAAAAACCAAATAATCGATCATGACAACAACACCTAAAAGATGCGAATTGAAACAAGTTAAAAAATATACGCTATCAGATACTTGTATCTATACAGTAGAACACGATCCCATCGAATTGAACGATGTTAAGATGGTGTACTTAGAGTACTATGACAACAAATATATAATGTGTTTGAAATTGGATGAAGCCATGCTTGATTTGTTTTACGAGTACCAAAGCGATCTGCTGAATAATATCATCAACAAATACAGAAAACCCTACATGAATGATTTGATGATGATCTATGAAAAAAAAATATTTCCAATGATCTCACTTGAACTCTTGGATAAATCGGGTGGTGAGAGCGCATTCACTGATGTAGAAAAACTCAAAGGAGTAAAGATAAACATTCAAGACATTTTGATAAGTGGAAAAATAACGCATGTCGACATGCTAATAACGAACTTGGAAATATAAACAATAGAGAGATTGATTTTAGCAAAGAAGAAGGGAAAAAAGTAATGAGATCTAAAGGTGATCTCATTACTTTTTACAAAAACATTTTCACATTAAAGAAAATTAAAATTAAAAAACTTTTTTTTATATATATATAAAGAGCAAAAAAAAAAAAAACTTTTTTAAACAAATTATTAAAATACAAAATTTAAAATATACATTATTTGCAAGAATTCATAAAACAAAAAAACCAAATAATCGATCATGACAGCAACACCTAAAAGATATGAATTGAAATTGAAACGAGTCGAAACGTATAAGAAATTCGGTCATAAAATCTATAGATTACAATGACACGATCCCATCGAATTGAACGAGATCGAGATGAAGGACTTTGAGCATAAATACGACAGATATAAGATGACTTTGAAATTGGATGAAGCCATGCTCGATTTGTTTTACGACTATCAAAGCGATCTGCAGAAAATCGTCATCGCTAAAGATAAAGAATTCGACAAGGACGATTTGACGTTGTTCTATGGAAGTTACATATATCCAAAAATCTCACGCGAACTCGTCGACAAATCGGGTGGTGAGAGCAAGTTCACCGATGTAAAAAACTCAAAAGAGTAAAGATAAACATTCAACACGTCTTCGAAAAAGGAGAATACACGAGTGTCAACATGCTAATAATGGACTCGGAAATATAAACAATAGAGTGATTGATTTTTTAGCGAAGAAGAGGGAAAAAACGTGATGAGATCATCTTGAAAACACAAGTGTCAACATGCTAATAACGGGCTTGGAAATATAAACAATAGAGAGATTGATTTTTTTAGCGAAGAAAAAGGAAAAAAAAGTAATGAGATCATCTTTTAGATCTCATTACTTTTTTTTTTTTGTTTTCCTTCTTCACTATTACCCATATAATATAAAAACGTTTCCTTTTTTCTTAAATTTCAGCGTCGATTCTTCTTCTTTTCTTTTTTTCTTTTTTTGTAATATGATACGTTTTTATAACAACACATTTGTTTATCCGAATCATAATTATGAACGAATGTTGTGCATCTCTTGGTAACACTCGCATCATTACCATTCTCTTCAGAAGGTAGTGGTGATGGTGGAAAGCGTCTCATTCTTTTCATTTCCAACCGTCTATCCCGCGCTTTATCTATCTCTTTCATCAGTTCTTTCCTTATACATCCATCATTAGCGTCTAACCATTTTTCCACATCTTTTTTTTTTTTACGCACTTTGTCTCGCGATATTCGTCATTATCGTCTAATTGTTTCTCCACCTTTTTATCCATTTTAAATATATTATTTTATACTTTCTATGATTTATATTTTATATAATTATATAATTTTATATTATAATAACATATTCAAAATCGGTATATTCTTAAACGGCGAATTCTCACCGAGCAACAAACCCTTGCCGAGTCGCTCAATGTTCTGTCCACTCTTCAGATAGAGACCGTTTCCTCTCAGAGAGTTGCCACCTCTAACGGGTTCTAGATACAATCCTTTACCGCTGTCGTCTACACGGACGCGACACACAGCTCCTCCCTTCTTCAAAAACAGTCCGCTGCCACCCATTAATTTCTCAACTGCCGAACTAGCGAGTCCTGTGAGAGCTCCCACGCCGAGAGTCTTTCTGCGAAAGGGTAGTGCCTTTGCGGCAAAGGGTAATGCTTTTGCGGCGATTCCTGCCAATAGCGGTAGGAAACCACCTTTCATTCTCAAATTGTATCTCAATTGAGTGGGACTCAATCTCACTGTCAACCCTCTTCCATCGCGAATCGCTTTCTCCATCCTTTTGATTTGACTTCTGGTCCAGGCGATCGAATCCTGACCGCCTCTTGTCAGATCTTCGTGAGTGAATTTGAATCTCACTGCCTCGCCTCGCCTCGAGTTGTTAACGCTCTCTTAAGTTTCTTCCTCTGTCCTGCGGATATGTTCACGTTTTTAATCACGTATTCTGTCATAATTCTTTTTTTTTTTAAATATTTACTTCAATTGTTTCTTGTTTAATAATAATTATTTATATTAAAATAATTTTGTAAAATTAATATAGCGTTTATTTTATTTTTGTTATCTATATATATACACAATATTTTTTTTTTTTTTTTTGCTTTTATATTTCTCTTATGTGAAATCGTCTCGTCACTCTCTCTCCGCGAAGATCTAACAGTCCACCATTTTGATCCATCAACATGGTTTTGAGACTATACAACGTGTCTAAAATCACTGGTAGATAAACTAAATTTCGAGGTCGCTCAATGATCTTATAACCCAGCGACACGTTTGGAAAGAAGGAATAGATCGTCGGTTGAGTGCTACCATTCACGTAGCTTCCAGCAATCACGTCCACGTTCACCAGAATGCTATTGACTGCAAGAATGTCGACCGTATTTTCAGATGCCGCGTGGCCTCGATACACCTTTCGATCGAATCCCAACATCTTGCCTATAGAATCGTCCGTGTTGAAATCCACTCGAAAATTATCTTCCAAATCCAACATCGTCTGTAAGGTATTAGGATTGGGAGCGAGTCTGATCTTGTTGCTTCCCTTTCCATCCGTCTTCATTCGCGTCTGAATGTAATTGTTCAAATCGTCTATGTCGTAACTCCCTTTGGGAATTCGAATCTCCAACCAATCCACTCCGTCGGAATACTTGAACGAGTTATTCTTTTTGGTGACGTTGGGAAAGGAATAATAAGTCTCCAGATTCACCAACGCCATCTCGTATCTTTTCTCTCTATTCAATTTGATGGAAGGTTCGAATTTCGTAGCGAATCGAGTTGAATCGCCACTCACCACGATTTGAATGGATTGTTTTGCAGCCGTATTCTCGGCTATCCGTTCTAACAATTCTCCATGTTCGAACATTATATTTAATTTTATTTTTTTTTTATTCAAAACTAATTATTTGAAGATTTATTATTTTCTAAATTTTATTTTCACGCTCTATCTCATTATCATCAGAAACATAAAACTTGTCGAATCCGCACCGATATTTTCTGCGATTAAATTCGCTTGTCAAATCAATCACAACGAAATTGTAAAGTCCACCATCCCAACCCCTCTTGCAGAATCTCCTGAATTCCGCCGCGCTCATGTCGTTTGTGACGTGATCGCCGTAGATGTGATTGAGATTCTTGAGATCTTGGCGAAAGAGACATAGAAAATTAGTGTTCTCCCTTATCGTCTGTCTGGGCAATCGAAAATAATTCTGCGACAGGTAGAAACAGTCCACGTTGCTGTGTCGACCCCTAACGTAATACAATTCGCATCGGTTCTGTCTCTCCAAAAGCAGATCGTCGAAAATCATGAGATTCTTATCTTCCGATTTCAGTTCTCTAGGATCCGGAACGTCGCTAGCGTTCTCATAAAATCGACACTCGACGTTCGAAGATGCATTTCTCTTCATCAGCTCCATCGCCGCACCGTCCAAAATGGTCGAAAGTGGAGCTTCACTCTTGTCGGATTCCTCCCTACTGTCAAAGATTCTGGTTATGACGTCCTTGGGCAATCTACGATCCATGCACTCTCGAAGCAATCTGTATTCGGGTTGAAACAAGCTCTTGCCAAACATGAACAATCTGCCGTAATCCAACAAGTCGGATCGGGACAACAGATTCATCAACAGATTGGTCTTTCCACAATTCGATTTTCCCACTATCAAGCCTCTTATGCTTTTGGGAAAGAACTCGTTATTCGGCCTCTTGGTCGCGGCGTCGTTCCAAGACATATCTTTAATGTTCATCTTTTGTTTTATTTTTTTGTTTGTTATTTTAGATTCTTTTCAAACACAATTTTTTATGTTTTTTCAAACTCAATTGTTTTAATATTATTATTTATTTATATCATATCGTTGTGAGTTCTCTTCAATCCAGATCCACTCGTCATTTTGGCTAAATCTTGTATGGGTACCACAGCATCCTTAAAATATTTCCAACTTTTCGGCGTTCGCTCTAACGCAGCTCGCTTCGCCGGCGGACTGATCAACTTGTCGATCAATGCGTCGGCTGCCCTCTTGCCAGCCACAGAAGCTATCCTACCACTGGCTTCAGAAGCGGCTTTCTTACCAGCATTCAAAGCCGTCTTCTTACCGACCTCAAATGCAGTCGATGCAAGTTTTCTACCCGCATCGCTCGTGAACGCTCGCATTATAGAATCGACGATGCCAGAACCACCTTGAACGTAAGTTCTGACGTATCCCCTGTTCTTTATCACCAACATATTTTATTTTTATAATATATTTTGTTTTTTCACTGGTAAATCGTTTTGTTGTTTAAATACTTTTATTATTCTAGTGTAAAAATTTACTGTTTTATTTTTGTTTGTTTGTTTGTTTCTCTCTACTTATTATATACACATCAATCCTTCAATTCGTTCATCAGCCTTTTATAGTGGTTTTTATTCAAAACCTTCTGTCTTAACAATTCGTCAGATATAGTAACTATCTGATTATCTAATCCTGTGTTACCAGCCCATCTGCTCGCCATCAACAAACTCAATCTCTGAGACAGAGCGTCAGAATTGCTCGGAAGAAAAGTGGTTTTCACCCCTTTGCCAGTCACCAATTCGATGAACTTCTTGTTCATATCCCATATGGGTTTCACCACTTTCGTCCACTTGTAACCTCTGTTGGCTTTGGGTCTCGTCTCTCTGGCATCGTTATTTCTCTTCATGGCGTGGGTCTGAACCAGAATGTCGCCGTAATTGTCGAAATCCTGTTCCGTGTAATCGCTAGGCTTGTCTTAAAGGAGCAATCTGTGCAGTCCATCAGTCAATTCGTATTTGTTCGAACCAACGATCAATTCATCATCGCCAATTTCTATTTCTGTGTCTCCGACAAAAGTTCTCCCCTCTGAATCCTTATAAAATACATACAACAGATCTCTCTTACCGCCATCATCATCAGACGATGCAACGCTATCAGTGGTGATAGTCGAAGCTGTATCGGTGTCGGTCTCCGTTTGAATTCCCGTGGGAACGTAATCCGGTGTAGATTGAACGGAATGCCGATTTCCAAAACTAAGAGGCAACGAACCAATTCTCAAAGAACTCTCTTTTATGGGTCTCAATTCTTCGACTATCTCCTTCCTGCTTCGCTCTTGACCCTCCGTCACGGGTTTAAATATTTTTGTGGCTTCGCGTTTGAGTTCCATCTCACCAAGACGTCTGCTTCTGACGGCCGACTGAATGCCCTTCTTAGCACGTTCATACTCTTCTAAAATTCGATTTCGGTGTCTAGAATCCATCTGTAAAAACATTTTTCGTTTTTAATTGTTTTATTATTTTCAAAATTAAATGTTTAATTATATTTTTATGTTTTTAAGTTAATAAAAATCTTTCCGTCTTTAATATAATAAACTAAAAATATTCACATCTCAACTCAGTGTTGATTGAATTGGAGAAGTTTTAAAATACGTTTAAGCAGTACATGACAAACCGGTTTCTGATTTAACGCATTTTGATAGTAATTTACGTTTTGTCAAAGGAATTCCATTCACATATCAAAGAACCATTCATTTAGTGTCGAATTAAGAGAGAATCCCTTTGATGACGGTTAAAACATTCCAACACACAAAAGAAAGCTTTTTTTCTAGTTTTAACGTTAAAGGAACTTATTCATTCATTTCATATCTCTCTGATCGCTATCGTGAATATATTAAAAATTTTACCACTCAAAACCTAATTGAGCGGAAAATGCGTTTAAACATTCCATTAAGTGTTTATTAAGATTACTTCACAAGAATTCTGATTCTTTTCTCTAATTGTCTCTAAACTCAATCTCCTTTTGTCACATCGAAACAAGACACGAATGTCTATTTTTTACAGATCATATTTTATAACTGACTCTTTTGAACGGACGCTTAAAGTCAATTTCTCTTCTTTACATCAAGACAAAACACGAATGTCTATTTTACAGATCATATTTATAATCGACTCTTTTGAACGGATGTCTAAACTCAATTTCTCTTCGTCACATCGAACCAAGACACGAATGTCTATTTTTTACAGATCATATTTTATAATTGACTCTTTTGAACGAAAACCTCATTCAGTCATAACGATAACATGTGTTAGTTTTTACTTCAGGAAAACGTGACAGTGGGTTTGCGAATTCTAACACCCTGGCAACATTCTTCATTCAAAACATTCCATTAAGTGTTTATTAAGATTACCTCGCAATAACATGCGTTAGTTTTACTTCGGAAACGCGACAGTGGGTTTGCGGATTCTAACACCACGTCTGTACACGAGTCGATTTCCGACCTAAAATCCGCAAGTGGATCTCCGTGTACGCCTCCATAGGGTTTCAGTGTTAAAATCGTGTACAGACGCGGATTATTAGAATCGGCAAGATGATGATTTAGAAACGACAAAACGTTTTTTTTTGCTCGCAATTTAACACTGAATCCTATGAGGAAACCCATTTACCGATTCAAACACAAGACGGTACATGTACGTGTACGTAAAACTACGGGCGTTTTTTTCACTCTAGGATACAATTCAGTGGTGTTTGAATCCGCAAAGCGGATTTTAAAACACCCTAAAAAACGTTCAAATCGTGTACAGGTACACGATTTTAACACTAAATCCTATGGAGGTGTACACGAATGTACGTGTACACGTACACGTACAGTACCAACGGAAATAACTTGTACATTAAACGCCGTTATTCTTCGTTTGTAAACGCGTTCACAAATAGCATTTAAACGAAAAACGGGTTTATTTTCCGCTTACCAAACGTTTATAAACGATCCGTATTTCGATGATTTAAACGAAGGCTAAACGAAAGGTAAACGATTTTTCGTTTAGCTAAACGAAAGCTAAACGTTTTTTCGTTTAGCTGAACGGAAGACAAACGATAGTCCATTTATATGTACACGTACCGAACGACATATAAACGGTTTGCAAACAGACTGATCATTTCCGCAATATCGGAACAATTCATTTTATTGCGTTCACTTTTATCGAAGCACGGTTACAAATTAATGGGGAAGATTTTTAAAATGGTACGTTTTTGCTTTTAAGATAGGCGTATAACGGATGACTGGAATGGGACGTGAAATCTGGCGTTTTAATTCCATTTGTGAATTTTTAGGTTTCAATATCAATACCAAGTTAATTTTCAAACCGAAACTGAAAGTTGAAGGGCTTCTGAAAAGTGTTTCTGGAAAAGTAATGGTGTTGCATTTTTGCAGAAAAAACATTGTTTTAAAAATTGTCTCGACTTTGTATTCATACATGTACATTGTATCATTTCCCTTTCTATTTGATTGTTGTCGACCCCAAGCGGCCAAGCCACATAAAAGCTGGCATCCCATATTTCTTCTAAGAATACCATTCAGATTTGTCATTTTAAGTTTGGTTGTTATTGTAATTAAAATTTACTGCGGTACGAACCTTTGATACCAAGCACTGAGAACCTTTTCTGTTTGTATCTAAAACAATGGGTCTAAAAACAGTTTTTTGTAAAAATAAAAATAACAAGATGTTGTTCTTAACATTAAAGGCACTAGGACACACCTACATTTGTACATGCAGTCATTGGTCAAGACAGTATAAACAGAACAAATTTCCCTTTTAAAAAGGTGATTACTTGACTTGAATTTATCACTCGACTTTTCTGAATCAAAATGAACCGACGGAAAATGTCTTCAACGCCGAGTCACCATTTGGTGAGGTATATTGAAGACAATGCAATACAAGTGAGAAGCTCGGTTTTTTTTAAAGAACTGACAGACCCAATAAAGATAGGAGAATCTTACCTCATTCAGTGGAGAAGAGTGCACGAGGTTGCTGTTGGAAAGGTACCTGTTTTATTTTTAACCCTTTACTTACATGTATGCCCAAAACAAGGAACTGAAAAATATCCGACAGGGTCGGCGAGAGTTAATGTCGATCATGGTAGGCCTGGAAATAACTACTGAACCTCCGCTTAGGTCAGGCCCGAAGCCAGCAGTAAATAAAACTCCGACATGGAGAGTGTGGGGCGCCCCTCCCCTGCCACCTCACCCACCTCTGCATGTCGGATAGCATCCTGGTGCGAAGGCGAAGGCCATTTCCGAATTGCCTAGCCCCCACGGGGGTGGTGGTGTAGTGGGGTGCTGGGGGTTCTCCCCTTCCCGATTTGTTTTTACAATTCAAGGCTCTGAGCGCTCCCACCAGTATCGGCCCTGGTTTAGGTTATGTGGGGCTTGTCATTTGTAAAATACGTGAACAAGCTATTTGATTATACGACATGTCGTTTATCTTTTCACAGAATTATCGCCAAAAATAAATAGCAAAATTTAACGCGCGATCTCGCCAAAATGAGATTGCAGGTAAGTTTTTGCTCTTTATTATTGTGATAATTTTGTTGAAATGAAAGCAATTCCTACATGTAACTAATAATATACCCCCCCCCCCCTCCACCCGGACATACCTTTAACTATAAGTAGAAGGGGGCAACACAACCATTAAATTGGAATTGCCCTGAGACCCGGGACTATTGGCACTAAAAGGACAAAATGAGAAAAAAAGGTGAGGGCGGCCTGCAGCCATAGGGGGAATGAGCAAGAGCCCCCACCCAAAAATATCCCCCCCCCCCCACACCTCTAAAAAAATACAGACAACATTTTTTAATTTGTATCCATTTTTCATTCACCTGCGCATTAACACAAAGCAGTACATTCGTCCAGTGGGTTGTGTGCACAGGAATAATAATTATTATATTTCCCTGTACTGATAATACCAGCTTCTGGTATCAATCATTCGAAAGCTCGTTGCAAATTGTTATTTTTTTCTTCCAAACCCCATCTTATGACCCTACTTATGGGTCATAAGATATGTTCTGGAAGAAAGAAAAATGAAAAAATAAAATAAAAAGGCTTGACCATTTTTCGATATTTCGCTTTTAATAAGTTCCAAAGTGTTATTTGTTTTTTCTTTTTTTTTCCCCAAACATCTTATGACCATACTTAGGGGTCATAAGATGTGTTTTGGAAGAAAGAAAAATAAAATTTAAAGGCTTAACCATTTTTCGATATTTCGCTTTTAATAAGTTCCAAAGTGTTATTTATTTTTTTCATTTTTTTTTCCAAACCCCATCTTACGACCCTACTTAGGTATTTGTTTTTTCTTTTTTTCCCAAAACATCTTATGACCCTACTTAGGGGTCATAAGATGTGTTTTGGAAAAAATAAAAAAAAAATAAAAAGCTTAACCATTTTTCGATATTTCGCTTTTAATAAGTTCCAAAGTGTTATTTATTTTTTTCATTTTTTTTTCCAAACCCCATCTTATGACCCTACTTAGGGGTCATAAGATATGTTTTGGAAGAAAGAAAAATGAAAAAATAAAATAAAAAGGCTTGACCATTTTTCGATATTTCGCTTTTAATAAGTTCCAAAGTGTTATTTGTTTTTTCTTTTTTTTTTCCCCAAACATCTTATGACCATACTTAGGGGTCATAAGATGTGTTTTGGAAGAAAGAAAAATAAAATTTAAAGGCTTAACCATTTTTCGATATTTCGCTTTTAATAAGTTCCAAAGTGTTATTTATTTTTTTCTTTTTTTTTTCCAAACCCCATCTTATGACCCTACTTAGGGGTCATAAGATATGTTTTGGAAGAAAAAAAAATTAAAAAAAATATATAATATAAAGGCTTGACCATTTTTCGATATTTCGCTTTTAATAAGTTCCAAATTGTTATTTTTTTCTTCCAAACCACATCTTATGACCCTACTTAGGGGTCATAAGATATGTTTTGGAAGAAAGAAAAATGAAAAAATAAAATAAAAAGGCTTGACCATTTTTCGATATTTCGCTTTTAATAAGTTCCAAAGTGTTATTTGTTTTTTCTTTTTTTCCCCAAAACATCTTATGACCCTACTTAGGGGTCATAAGATGTGTTTTGGAAAAAATAAAAAAAATAATAAAAAGCTTAACCATTTTTCGATATTTCGCTTTTAATAAGCTCCAACGTGTTATTTATTTTTTCATTTTTTTTTCAAACATCTTATGACCCTACTTAGGGGTCATAAGATATGTTTTGGAAGAAAGAAAAGTGAAAAAATAAAATAAAAAGGCTTGACCATTTTTCTTCTTGCTAATACAATGACGTTATTTTTTTCTTTTCAGAACAAAGCAGCAATTGTAGTTTCTGCTTCACCTGCAAAGCCTACAGCACATGTGATCCCAACAGAAAAGGTTGGCATGAACAACTCTGCTGCGGAAGTGGTGGTCCAAGGGCGGTATTGCCTCAGCGAGAAAGCTAAGGAGATATTGTCAAATGATACCACAAGTCCACCGACAGTACGTGTGGATCCTCCAGTTGACGACACACCCGTAGAGGTGGTAAACTCATTTTTGTCATCCACACGAATCCCTGATAATAGAGAGGCTGAAATAGCAAATGATGGAATACTACCCTGTATTTATCTTCCTGAGACGTGGGTGTCTTCTCCGATTCCATCCCCAGATTTTACACAGATCGAGCCACAAGCGTGCGAATGCAGCAGCATTTTAACTGAGGTCAGACAGGAGTTGGAAAAGTTAAAGACAGATATGGCCAATCTTCAAAAACATAATTCGGAAATGCAAGCAAGATTGGATAAATTACATACATGCACTGAATACGGATGTTTTGGTTTTGGGATGAAAGAAGCAGGTTCTCCTCTTTTTCTGTAACTCTTACTCAGACTGCTTTGCATCCTAACCGTACACTCATCCGTAAAAATAACATTGTCGAACTCTTCTTGTGTTTCAATGCACTTTTTGGCAAAGTCAAACCTTTTTTTCTTGTTCGCGTCCCTTACCATCTGACAGTACTTTGTGCCACTTCTGCACCAATTTAATTTCCTCCTGGCATCACACACAGTAGACGGAGCAATTTGTAACCCTAAGTCCATGTACATTTTAGAAAGTTCAACTGATGACGTTTCTGCGTTGTCTCTCATCGTTTTGTCAAGAAGGTTTAAATTGTCATCTGTTAAAAGTTTTGGCCTTCCACTCCTGGCCCTATCACATATTGTCCCTGTGATTCTATAACTCCTGATCACCCTGCTGATGGTTCTGCGATCTATATTCATTCTCTCTTCTTCTTTTATGATTCTAACTATTTCAGCAAAGTTTGAGCCTCCTTCATTCAGACTGACAATCTTCTGGCGTATAATATACGGGACCCTAGTTCGTTTAATAGAATTCATTTTGCTAAATGGGTGTATTCAAGGTGAGTTGGGAGACTTGGTCATTATATCATTACGAGCAACCAATGATACAAAAAGAGAGGAATGTTTTCCTCGTAAAGGGCGTTTTCGAATCCTCGTAAAAGGCGTTTTCGAATATTGTAGGGCCAATGGTCAGCATTTATTTTTCTCCTTTGAAAACGGAAAAATAACACTACTAATAAAAAATAACCCCAATTACGCAAAATAAACACACTAATCATGAGAGCTACTAATAAAATAATTACCGACAGTAGCAAACAGAAGGGATCAAACAAACGAATTAAAACACGTGGTTAATTGACTTTACTTAATCCAATTACCAGAGGACCATGGCAAATCAGTGACTGGCCAAAGTTTTATTATGGAAAGGGAATATCGGTGTTTTAAGTTTTAAATTGTGTTTTGTCTTTTCATATTGGCTGAGTAAATAGCAACTGTAATATCTATCTTGACAATTAACAAATACAAACGTGATATCTATCGTTGATATTCAATGATTGGTAACCGACAAAATTCCTCTTTTTTATTATTTTAAACAACCAAGAAATAAAGTTCACGTTTATGTACATGTATATGTATCCTGGTAAAAAGAATCAAGCATAAAATAATTTTCCCCGACCCCATCTGTGGGAGGTGGCACCTCCGCGCCGACCAAGGCACTTGAAGCAGCATACAGGCCTTACAATCGAAAAGAGCAAAGTGACATAGACAGCTTTTCGGTGACCGGGGTTCACGCCAACATAGGCGTATGTTTCAGGGAGGCTTGAGGACTGCAGTTCCCCTCCAGTCGGGGCAAATACATTTTTTTCGGCCAGTTTTTATGATTGTTTCGGGCAAGTTTGACTGACCTACTCACTTGGGCAGTTTTATCTTCAATAAAGGATTATGTCCCATCAGTTCTAACTTGGATACAAAGTCTGTAATATAATGTTTTGGTGTAGTACGTCCCACAGGTCGTACCACACCAAAAAAGTATATTACGGACTTCAGGTCCATGTTCGTACATATACCTGTAATACCGTCTTATCAGATTGATATCGCATCTGAGGGTTGTAGACACGCCAGCGTAACAGTTTGTTCTAGCTAATTACAGACATAAACAGGCCGTTAGCTACAACTGTGGAAGGGGAACACCTCCTCCCACACCCAAACCCACCCAAGGACCACTTCACTCAATAATGCTCGCAGCATCACTTTTCGGAAAAATATTTGAGACCCCCCCCCCCCCCCCGAAAAGGTGTCCCGTACGCCTAAGCAAGCCCAAATTTTGTGACTCTGTTTGGTCGGAAATTTTGTGGTGTGCCCCCCCCCCCCCCCCCCCCCACTCCCTCCAACTCACACACAAAACGCCCATATTTTTATGCTATTACACGTATAGGCATAAATTCGCCTAGAATGGTCCCAATAATTTTCCTACGGGACTGCACATTATCTTCCCAGTGTCTACGCCACTGACACCGAATGATCACACTGACTTGGTTGTGATATTGTCTGAACACGACTCAATTGATGCATGTGCTCGGGTATCATGAACGACGAGTTTCGCTTATGTAAACGAACTTAAACGAATAAAACGTTTACTTAAACGAAGGTAAACGAAACATATTCGTTTACAAACGCACTGAAAACGAAAAACGCCGTTATATTTCGTTTAGAAACGCAATGCCAAACGGAACCGTAAACGCCGTTATTTTGCGTTTACATGTACAAGTTATTTCCGTTGGTACTGTACATGTACAGGTGTGTTTGTATTCTCATTTATTACCTACTTCTATTTAACATCTCTCCGTTTGATGTATTTCTGTTCTGTATAGCAGCACTGGTAACTATTTGGTTTCTTTATTTTCAGATGAGCCCACAGACCATGAAATTGGAGCATACTGATGTTTTAGAAATGGTAATTGACTTTTTCAAGTCTGTAAATAAAGGATTGTCTCCCTTTTGTACAGGGTCAGCACTTTCGTCAAATCCTGGGAATCGTTTATACAACAGTGGTTACGCAACGTGCGCCAATGAAGTGTCGAGATTTCTTAGCCTGGCAAATGTGAACACCGATATTAAGGAAAACATTGAATCATTTCTTTCCAATAAAGTGAAGACATGTGGTAGCCCGCTTATTGTTCGAAATCAGACTGCCAGAAGCTGGCCGTACGACAGAACCAATACCCACAGGACGAGTCAAAGTAACAATGCATGTTCATCTGCATTTAGTCGATACGCACCAGTGACCGCAGCTACCACAACATGTGAGAATTCACGTGTATTAACAAACACCCAGCAAACAAATACTCAAAGAACCTGGATTCCCACATCAGTTAGTGATCCACCATTTTATGACATTGTGAGTTCCATGCTTCAAGTGAGATCGAAAAGTGAAAATTTAAACAGTCAGCATTTTGTCACGTGACCTTGAGTTCAAATTATAGATTGTTACAAAAACACCAGTATTAGGCCAACATTCGTCGGCAACTTTTGATTCTCTTGTAATACACCCCAGTGAAATTCAAAATCAACCAAGTAAATGTGAATGGGAGGAGAAATTTGTTGATTTGGTTATAACTTGAAGTGGGGGATCCGAAGCATAAAACATAATATAATATTCATGAAAAATGGCTCCATGGATGGCATTGGGGAACAGCTACTTCTCGACCCATCATGTGGTAAAGAATAATTATACACAGAAGATATCTACCAAGTGGATATTCTTTGATAAGCAAAATCGACTCTGAAGTCCAGCCTTCGATTTTAATGCCAGAGGCCTCTAAGCGCCACGGACAATAAAATCTAAAAATCATCACCTTCAGAGTACATTCTTCAACTTGAAATAATCCACCCGAGTAATGCAAGATCAATTGAAAGTCTACATTGCTCTCCGCTAACTGCCGATTATACATCTCCGTACTGTAAATTATGTTGACTGAACCGAAGATTACTGAAAATTATGTTGACTAAACAGAAGATTCGTAAAAAGGCACTGCATCACAAACAAGAGAGTGACGTCAGAGGAATAATTTACGAGAAATAAATAATTGTACCACTTGAATTTATTATTTATTTTTCGATGAAAACCAATTGTTGAAGAACACAAGAACGGTAACTCTAAATTCTTTCGAGTCATATTTGCGTTTCCAGAACAACAAAAGGTTAACTCTGACTGGTAGTTGAGAACGTAGCCCAGAACACTTGACTCCCAGGCCAGGCGCACCCCTTGCTACGCTAGAAAGATCGGCCACGAATCCGATCTCTCGAGCGTAGCGAGGGAAGACAAGACTGATTCGAGTTTGGTGCGCAAAGTGGCGACCAGCGATCACCGGAACATTCAGCAAAGTAAGTTCCGTATACAATGGAACTCTGTGGAAGCATCATGGAAAATATTATGTGAAATTTAGGATCTAAAAAATCAGCACCTTTGCACTCTTGTATGTGACAAATTACATACAAAATAGATCGATAAACTTGATAGGCATACTTTACTTTCCAGATGTGTGTTATATGTCGATTCTTTTAACTCTTTACCTAACATGAAAAGCAGACGACACTTGCAAAAACATTCATGAACAACTAATTATTTTCATTTGTTGTCTCAAAAACATAGATTATGACCCCTCGTTGGAACGAGCTTGAAGAGCTCGTTCCAACGAGGGGTCATAATCTATGTTTTTGAGACAACAAATGAAAATATATTGAAAATTAATTGGCGATTTTTCAGAATAGCGCTGGCCGGTTTTGACCGTTGCGTTGGGTAAAGGGTTAACAGGCCTATGTGATTCAGGAAGAAATTAAACAATGATAAGCTCGATGTAACACACAGGAACTGTGCAACTAGTTTCTGCGTAACGTGTATGCACTTTGCTACTTTTTTTAGCAGAGGCTATAATAAGTTTCAAAGAAACGCCTAGACGTTTCACAGAAACTACATGCAAACGAGAATATTTTTGTTTTAAAACAACTTACCCCGATACATCGCACTGCCTGTGGCTAAGCCATTGAGAGTACGATGTGTCAGGGTAAGTGAGAAATATATAAAATTTGAATAGAATCGAAACGAATTTGATATTTCTTTTATCTCATAAGGGCCCTATTGAAATAATATCGTTTCGGTCGGAAAAAGTTTTGGACAAGACGAAATCGCCGCCATTTGGAAACTGCGTCATTGGGCGTGACCATAGCACATATTGTTTATTTTCAAATACTGCACAACATTTTGTGTTGCCAAATATGTGGTAGAGCCAGATTATTTATACTTATTTATTTATTAGGGTTTAACGACACTTTAACAGCCAGGGTCATATCATGTCGGTGACAGTTTTACGCATGGGGAGGCCGGAGTACCCGGAGAGAACCATCGAGCAACGACGAGCAGCTGTAAGCTCTCCAACATCGTAACTCTGAACTCTGCACCGCGGCACAGACAGGGTTAGATTGGTTGAAGACATGCGCACCATCAACGTGCAGTACCCCTTTGTACACAGCGTCGTCGTGCCCACATGTAGGCAATCGGGGTTAAGTGCCTTGTCCAAGGACACAACGCGGGAGTGCGAATCTGTCGCTGAAATGGTCACCCATCCAACTACTAACCGCGTTTGACGTTGCTTAACTTGATCTGACGAGAACTGGTTACCGCGACGCCAGATAGAGTTAGATGTATGACCAATTTTCTTTCACTTTCCCTGTTGGTTTTTCAATGTTCATTTCGTTTCGGTTTAATATCAACATCGCAAATGTACAAGAAACCAACACGAACTAACACCAAATGTGAACTAAAGTATTGTGATCGCAAAAGTGACGTCTTTCTCGAGCAGATCGCGATTGGATTGCTATCTGGACGTAATATAGTTACACAGGTAGATATATACATTTAAAGATTTCATAAATAAATATTGCCAAATCAAGGCTGACACGAGAAAAACATCTCAAATAAGGATGCAATGATTTTGCGTTTTTTTTAAATAGGGGATATTCTGCGGGGTTATGGGACAAAAATGCGGCAAAAATGAGGACAGAGACTTTCGACACAGTCAAGAGCCTGTCGAAGTTCTGTGCCTAATTTTGTGTTGAAGTATGCTAATAATATCTATTTTTAAAAATTATTTTGTAATGCGAAATTTTAATTTGAGAGTATTTATTAAAAAATGACATTTAAATAATACAGAACATGCAGTGTGATTTAATACTTGGACACCAATGGCTTTCCTATATTTTCTCAAATATGTATATTAGCAAAAAGGAAATGTTTAGTTATGCACGAATTTTAGTTGCAAGTGTCGCCTGGCTAGCGCGTCAGATAAAGAATTAAAAGGGCTTCTCGAGCCATTTCCCCGCGGTTCGACTTAAATCCAATGTTGGACTCATTTTTGATGCGCTCGAGTTGATCTAAGCACTAAAAGAGCAAAGGATTTTGTTCGGCAAAACCTCCAACTACCCATTACACATGACCCAGCACAGATGCAAATCATTACTATACAGTTGTTCAGAGTCCGTGATAATATTTGGCATGAAGTTTTTCATTCACTGACCTTTCCGGCGGTACGTCGTTTGAAACCCCTCCCACCTACCCACCCCACCCCCACATACACGCATTTTTGAGAAAAAATGTCTTTACAATGTACAAAAGATATTTTTTTTCTTGTAGAAAAATAACACTAGATCAAATGTTTTCCGCCCGATTGGTTGGAGCATGTCAACACACTGTATGCTGATGTCGAAATATCAGAATTTCGGGTTGCACTTTTCTCCCTCAATACAACGCGGAATTCACCCAATTCAGTTTTGTTTTTCAGAAGTCATGGAGCTCTGTAAAACAAGACTGAATCGGTTAAATTCGAAGTTATTGATTATGGGAAAAAAATTGAGTTTAAAATTGCCGTAAAAAATGTGAAAAAAATGTTTGAAACAGTTTTAAACGATTCAGTACTGCCCTTAATAAATGTGACGAATAACGTTCGTGTTATATCATATTGTATGGGTATTTTCGAGACAATCCAAATTTGATCAAATATTGTTTTCACTTCTCAATGGGGGCCGAGCAGCGCAGAAAACAGTACGGTCTCCTTTGAAACGATAGCGATAACATTTGTGCACACCGCTGTTATTCACATTACTTGCCTGCTAAAAATTTATAGGTTTTACCCATATAATTTATGTGTCTTTTATTACTCATTAGCTATTGCCCCAAACTTCTTTCTGTCTTCGTCTCTCTCCTTTCATGCAAGGGTAAAAAGGATAGATCGTTTCCAAATTCAAAGGGCGGTTTTGCGAGGATCCCTTTTTCTGAACGTAGCCAGCAGTGACGTCACAGTATATATCTTGAATTTCAAGTCATTTGCGAAGCACAGCCTTCGACACCAGACAAAACAAATACCATTGATAGACAAAACAGGGCTATCAGACGAGCATACTAAATTCTGTTTACCATATGCCTGATACTACATACTACAAAACTGAATATACGAGGAGTGGAAGCCTATACTAAAGTTTAAGTGTTCGAATGCGGATTCAATTTTTGGATGGTTTATATAGGCACAGTTCGTTTGTCTTCGAATGTGAGGTTTCAACAAGCGAACTTTCTGTTCAACGACCCCTGGATTGCCTATCCGGTGGTTCGGAAACAGAAAATTTTCTTGTTAGATCCACATGCAGCATTGTATTATATCGTTTCTTGAATGGAATAAGACGTCATTTGTAAAACTAAAGTATTGTTGATGGTGTCTAATTCCACTCAAGGGGCGATATAAGTAATTTTATTTCCAAATGAAACACAATACTGCGATTTGATTGTCTGAGAGGTACGGTGTAATTTGCAGTCCACAGTGGGTTTTTTTGCACCGTGGTTAATCATGGTGTAAAAACAAGAATACACAATAGCAGGCTAAATGGCTAAAAAAAGTACCGATTTTTAATTATTAATTCATATCTTCTGCTCGGATATGTTAGAACAAAAATAAAAATACAGAAAATTTAATATTTATATGCAATAAAATATTACAGATATGGATGTCATTGGAACTGGCTCAATTTGTCTGGTTTTATTAAGAAACGTACAAAGTACAAATATTCTGTCAGTTTTTCCACAACAATGTAGGTTAATGTATCAAGTACACCAAAATTCTTGGAAATAAATCCGTTATCCTTGTGTTTTCCAGGGTGTATGGGAGTTTACACCGGTCTGGGAACTCATCCACCCTTCGGCTTTGCCTCAGGGTGTATTAGTTCCCAAACCGGTGTAAATTCCCATACACCCTGGAAAACACAAGGATAACTAGACTTTATGATTCTGGAGAATCATGGCTTTTCCCGATGAGATTCCATGATTTTTCATGACCCCACAGTGTCTGATGAATTGTCTTTAACTGTCTCACTGAAGTTCCTTCATTGATGTTATGAGAAAGGTGAGTATAGTAGTCTCAAATGACTCAGTTTGATAAAAAAAATTGTTTAGATAAAAACCATCATTAACGGTGGAGTGGGTTAATGTCAATATCGTCGTCCAACAAGTTAATGACCGACAAAAGGAGTTATGTTTGTTTGACACATACCCACGTAGTGCTGTGGCTATTTGAAAATGGTCCATTTTATCTCAAATGTATCCAAAATATAGGTGTCTGGCAGATTGTAGAGGGTTAACAAGTGCTAACAGGAATATTCATTCATGCAACTTCTAATGTCACAGCAAGAACTGCGAATGGCCATTTTTTCTTTAAAATCTACAAGATGTTTTCAGAGAAATCCAGGGAGAACACGAATTTTAAGCTTTTGATGGGTATCATTGTTTATCCAGCCCAAAACGGGTTAAGTGTTGTTTTTTGAATACTCTTATTACTTCCAAAAATAATTCTCAGTGAATTCTACTTCCACTTATTTTGATCTCTCCTCTCAAATTTGGGTGCTGTGGGTATGCAAACACAGCCCATTTTATCAACACTTTGATGTTTGAGAACCTGCATAGGGTTAACAAATGCTTCCAGGAATATTTTGTACATGCATTTTGTAATGTCACACTAAGATCTGAGAATGGCCATTTTTTCTTGAAAATCTACGAGATGTTTTTTGAGAAATCCTCGGATAACATGAATTTTTAACCTTTTGAGGGGAATCTTTCTGTAATCAGCCCTAAACGGGTTAATGCTTGGTTTTGTGAATACCTTCATTACATACAAAAATGATCATCGGTGAATTCCACTTCCAATGAAGGGGATTATGTTTATCTCGCAGGTACACATTTGGTGTTATGGTTGCCCAAGAACAGTCCATTTTCTCCAAATGTCTATGCTTGGCAGCCTCTGGAGGGTTAACAAATGCTTACCGAAATATTTTGTCCCTGTTTCTTGAACTGTGACTCCAAGACCTGCGAAAGGTCAATTTTTCTTGAAATTTAGTTTTGAGAAATCCACAGAAAACTGGAATTTTAAGCTTTTAGGGGGTATATCTCTTTAACTAGTCACAAATGGGTTAAGACCTCGATTTTTAAATACACTTACTACTTACAAAAATGTTTCCCTGTCAGTTTTGCGTCCGGTAAAAGAAGTTATGCATCTCTGTTGCATTCCCATTTGATGTTGTTGGTGTCCAAAAACAGACTATTTTTTCAAAATTTTCACATTTAGCAGCCCATGGAGGGTTAACAAATGCTTCCCGGAATAATTTATCCTATCAACTGGTAATGTGACACCAAGACCTATCAGTGGCCATTTTCTCTTGAAAACTCTACCAGATGTTTGTAAAGAAATCCAGGGAAAACATAAATTTTTAAGCTTTTGATGGGTATCACTATTGACAACCACAAAAGGGGTTAACGCTTGGTTTTTTGAATACTCTTATTACTTACAAAAATGGCCCTCGGTGAATTTCACTTCCAATAAAGGAGATTATGTTTATTTCTCAGGTACACATTGGGTGCTGTGCGTGTCCGAAAACAGCCCATTTCAACAAAATTACGATGCAGCCTCTAGAGGGTTAATAAACGCTCACCGGAATATTTTGCCCATGCAGCTTGTAATATCACACAAAGACCTGCGAGTAGTCAATTTTTTTTGAAAACCTACAGGATGTTTTTAGAGAAATCCACAGAAAATGGGAATTTTAAGATTTTAAGGGGGGTCTCTCTCTTTATCCTGTCCAAAATGGGTTAAGACTTCGACTTTTGAATACCCTTACTACTTACAAAAATGTTTGCGTATAGATTGTGCGCTCGATAAAAGAAGGCTCCCTTCCTTTTTTCGTACCCATTGGGTGCTGTTGGCGTCCAAAAACAGCCCATTTTATCACAATTTTGACTTTTAGCAGCCCGTGGAGGGTTAACAAATGCTCACCGCAGTATTTTGTCCATGCAACATCTATTGCCACACCAAGGCCTGGGAGTGACAAATTTTTCTTGAAAATCTACAAGACTCGTTTAGAGAAATCCACGAAAAAACATGAATTTTTTAGCATTATGGGGGTATTGCTGTTTAACCAGCCAAAACGGGTTAACGCCTGGTTTTTTGAACCCCCTTATTACTTACAAAAATTATCCTCGGTGAATTCCACTTCCAATAAAGGAAGTTATGTTTACCTCTTGGGTGCTGTGAGGGTCTGAAACCGGCCCATTTCATCAAAATTTCGATGTTTGGCAGCCTGTGGAGGGTTACCATATGCATCGCCTAATATGTCGTGTGTATCAAATGTCGTGTCATAGGCAGGTCTAGCAATGATGAATGTTTAAAAAAAATCTACAAGACGCGTTTCGAGAAAGTGCCGATAAACCCCAATTTTAGCAGTTTTTTCCAATTCTGGCGAAATAAGGGTTAACTCGAAAATTCCGCTTCGGTACATTTTTAGATTTTTTACCCCTCTATGCGTGTGCCAAATTGTGTGAAAATCGGTTCGAAAATGGCTTCTGAATCGTACGGACAAATATGTGTGGAAACCCCCCCCCCCCCCCCCCCCCCCCCCCCCAAAAAAAAAAAATAATAATAATAATCCGTAGAAAAACAATAGTCTTTTCCAGAGGGAAAAGCCTAACTAATAATCTCCCCAACCAGATGTGTATTACAAACGTTGACAACATGGGTGTTAAGTCTCTGACATGATGAGTGCTGCATCGCATTATAACCCTACTTTAATATATTTTTATTGTATAATACTCATTCTGTCCACGATTGTACAATAACGCCCAAATTAATTGTATATAATAAACTCCTATATATTATTAAACATATATACAGTCAGTTCAGTGTTTTATTGTTTTTTAAAATTACATGTTCTGTAGAAAATCTAATTATAAAGAAGACTTCAAACCCGGTTTCTTATTAATCCACGGGTGTAGTATATCAGGTATCCCTGGATCCACTCGTGAGCACGGTGGCGTAGTGTACTAAGGCGCCTTACACGTCGATGGTGCACTTGCCTTCAACCAATGCTAACCCTTCTTGTGCGAAGTTAGTATGCCGGGGAGTCTGACCGTTTCTCACCGTTGCTAGGTGGTTCTCCGTGGGTACTCCGGCTCCCTCTACCTGCCAAAATGTGGCCTTGGCTGCCGAAAGTGTTGTTAAACTCCAGTGAATAATAATAATACCCCTACATTTCCTCTCATGGGTTGTGGTGTTATTAGTCAGGGTACTAGCGGTGTCATGTGAGCTGTCTGGGTAACACGTGTTAGAGCAATATGTGGCACAGTGAGCGTTAATGGCTGTGGCTTAATGTTCGTCAGGTGGTTTTGTAATACAGTCCGGTCTTCAGTTTCTTCCCACAATGTCTCTGAGTTTAAAGTGTTGGTTCTTCAAATGTTGGTCCTGGTATTCCCATTCTATCTGGTTACTCCCAAGTAGAAGACAAATTCGGACAAACAGCCGCTTCAATACTTTTATTAAACGCCATAATATCGAGTCCCAAGAACTCTATTAAATTCTAGCAACAAAGTTCAGAACAAGACGGAGTGATTCTGTAGAATCACGGCCGGGCTTTTCCTTACTGTTGAAAGCCTTACCATCTTTCCAGAGAGATCATTAAGATCTGTTGAAAAACTTTCTGCCAAAGGCAGGTAGCGCCATGAGCTGAAGTGAATTGAAACAACCTGCAAGATGAAGAGGGGTCAGCTCAGTTGCACAGCGTTCAAATCTGTGAGGAACACTTTGCCTTTGAAGAAGTTTCGTTTTCAGGTTTGAGAGGTTCCTTCTGGATTTCTTCAGTTTAAGCATTGGTAATTAAGAGAACCTTTATATTTGGTATTCTAGAGTACCCAAGAACCCGACCAGTATATTTGGTATTCTGGCAACCAGTATTTTTTGTATTCTAGAGGACGCACAATGTTTTGGTATCTTATAGTACCAATCTTGGTACTCTGGAAAACCAATACATTTGGTATTCTGTAATACCAAGTGTCGTTTAGTATTCTGTAGTGCCTTTATGGGGACAAGTGGAGTACCAGATTTGGTACTCTGGAAAACCTGGGTTTTTAGAGTGTAGTCCCAAAAGCCACAAATTTAATAAGTACGGTATAAGTTCATCATATAACTAGCAACAGAGACTAGATGTGTGTTGACCAGTGATTGTATAGAACGTTTCTGGTATTGGATTAAAATAGAACCCTCGCATTCTAATTAACTCTGTATGTGCCACTAGGATTATATGCCCATCTGGTTATTGTGCAAGTGTATCGGGTCTTCGGGAGTTTGTGTCTACCTTTATGGTGTTTGCATAATTTTATCTCCCCGACAAATTTGGTCGATTTCAGTGATGGGGGTGGGGCCTAACCCTCCCCGACGGGTTGTGGGTGGGACTGTAGCACCCTCCGCAGTCAGACCTCATCTCCCTGGTGCCACACCTGCAGTCAGATCTGTTAATAACGATCTTCGTATAATAAACGATTGGGTACAAAAATGGCTCGTTAAATTTAATACCGAGAAAACGAAATCGGTATTATTTACTTTAGCAAGAGATTTCACTTATCCTGATATAGTTTTCGGGTGAACGACACTCATTTTAGGATGATCACAAGCATCTAGGCCAAACCATACAATGCAATTTATCCCAGGTTAATCACATAGATGGAATTTGTAGAAGCGCCTCGCCAAGGTTTATAAATAAACTTCTAATGAACAGAAACATGTCCGGAAGGATGAATGTGTCGTTCATTTTGCCCATAATCGGATATGCAAGATCGGTTTGAGATTGTGCCGGTGCCAGTCATTTGAAACATTTGGATCATTGCGACGTCACACGGATCATTTAAGGATTGACAAGATCAGCTCCAAGAGAACGCAAGTACATTAAAAATGTGTATTTCTACCGTATGGTCCCAGACTGAGTATTTAACAGATCTTCTTCCGATCGGTGTTGGTGAACTTTCAGAGTATAACTTCAGAAACACGTTGAATTTCAGCATCCCAAAGGTTTGGACTGAAGTCATGAAACTTTCTTTTATTCCCACGTGTGTGATGATATGGAATGCCCTACCAGTCTTAACAAGAAACAGTAACACATTAAAGGAATTTAAAACGAAAATTACACCACCACTTTTACACCATCTTGGTACTTTAACACTGGGAAAAGAATGTTTAGAAATTGTTGTAGCGATCTGAATGTTTGATAACTACATATCAGATACGCCTTTTGTGGGTGTGGTTCAAAAGGAGAAGACACACATCACTTCTTCATGGTGTGCACTTTCCGCAGTTCCACCAGAGTAGAGCATTTTAATTCATTACAATTGTTCAACATTACGATGGTAATCGACTTCTGGTTCGGTGTTCCGTCCATAATTTATTCTGATAATGTACCTTTTAATAGTATTCTTTAATAGTGTCCTTTAGGGCGTCATTGCATTTTATGCCATTCAAGTCGAACGGGCTCTGGGGTTGTCTTTTGAACATTCCGAAATCCGTAATGTGTGATGTTAGTTTTTTCTTGACTATCCCTTTTCTGTGTGTTATCCTTCTAACAGCACCTTCGTCCTGTTTTTTTGTCTCTTCTGGACATACCTTTTAATTTTTTCTGTTGCTTTTCTTTTATTCTCGATCCATTCAATACTAGCGCCCGGGAAGGTATCATTTCAGTCAACTGCGAACCTGGTTTGTTGGGAGGTTCAGTAATAATATAATCCAACAGCTCTGTCGAGCAAATGGATTAAAATATTACCAAGCCTCGCTTCAGATTTTTTGCTCTTTATATCGTCTGCTCATCCAGTACTAATATTTTCTTCAGGCAAACATTTATGCACATCGTTTTGAAAGGGTTAAAAAATCTTTGCCTTAACATTCTTCAGTTTGTAAATCTATCCATAATAGTTATAACACAGGAACTTGGAACTTAATCAGTATTGAGCGATAGTCAGTAATAAATAGCATAATTAGCACACACTCCCTAGAATATAATAAAAACACCGTTTATTATTGCCTCTTTATTGCTCAGCCATTGTTTTGAACTTTGTATTTATTGTTCTAGGAGAGGAGGGTGCTGCTAAATGTTATGCACTTGGCCTCCAATCCACTTTGCTATGTAGGCAAATAAAATATGTTTAAACTAAACATTTATTGGTGAGCCTGGCAATTTGAAACGTGCTGCTGAAACGCCACTTTGCTGATCACAAAAACTAAAATGGATTTTCACTCCATATGTCGGCATTTTCATTGCTGTAAGGGGTGGAGAAGGGAGGGGCGATGCATGCGTCCAGCCTTCGGCCTCCACTAAGATTGCACACTGAAAGAACTTTATTTAGGCCACTCCCACACCCACCCACAATCAACATTTTAAGAAGTGATTTGTTGCCCCTGCGTATGCATTAGAAAATACAAAACACGGTCAGAAAACTTATTCGTAGACATACAAGGTTCCTGTCAAAAGACTCAACATCAGCACTAGTTGTGAAATGTGTACCTGCCCTCACCTCCTGATAAGTTGTGTATTTTGATTGGACTTCTATGTGCTGGCTTCATGTTGCAGAAATTATTGGCACATCATGTTCATCTGCCCAGGTGTGACAATTCTTCGATTACATGAAACGATGAAGGTTAAGTTGGGCCTTTATTTATTTATTTTGTGGTGTTTAAGTTCACATATTTCTGCACAATGGCTAATCATGACCACGAGAGTTTTACGGGTGAAGGAAGCCGGAGTAACCATGAGAGAACCACCGAGCAACGGCGATCAACTGTCAGCTCCCCAACATACTATCTCCACACAAGCAGGGTTAGCATTGGTTGAAGACAAGTGCACCATCGACGTGCTGTTTGCCTTAGTGCACAACGCCACCGTGCTCCCACATGGGCAATGGGATGAAGTGTCTTGCCCAAGCACACAACGCGGTTGCCGCAGGTGGGATTCGAACCGAGGACCTCTCGGCTTGCAGCTCACACCTCTACCTACTGAGCCACTGCATCTCAGTTGGCCCTTTAACTGCCAATTTGTGTTTAAAATAGCAAAATTAGTATCAAACTTACAAATTATACACAGTTTAATTAAACGATTAGGAATACCTTGTTGTTCAAAGTGTTTACACAGAAATATTCTCAACGATTTCAGAACAAGCTTTTTTTAACCCTTTACCTAAAGTAATGGCCACACGGGACAACACTAGTCATAAAAAATCCATTAAAATTTTCATATCATTTTTTTTTAATTTTTGCACCCAAACATAGTTGTTCTATTTCAGAGAGAAAATGAAGTGTATTAGTTATTCCTAGTTTTTCAAGAAATGTGTTTTAAAGTGTCCGCCCCTAGTTGTGTAAGGTAAAGGGTTAGTAATGTGCTACGAACCTATCCGAAAAACACTGGGTTATATCTTGGAACAGGTTAAATGAAAGTGTCAATGACACTGTAGCTTAACTTGACTGTGTGTAGTGTTTGATGAAAAGGACAATGTTCAGTGTTTATGAAAGGGTTATGAAATAAGACAAGAATTGTGATAATTGAGAATATGTTATTTTCAGTTCCCTGTATGTTATGTTTCAATACGAATAATCTGAGTGTACACTGCACTAGAGAATGAAAACCTGGTTGATGTGGCCCTACCAGTTAACGGGTGTCAACCAACCATACCAAGTTACAGTAAAATCATTCCAAAACGAGTCATCCTACCAAGTTACAATGAAATCCCTTTATAAATGTAACTCGTTGACTAAAGGAATCTAGGTCACTTGACGGCTCGGCGGGCACGGTTGACCGATCATGACTAAAATAGGAGAGTCTCGTCTAGATATCATACCAAGTTATCCTGCCAGTTTACAATGAAATCCCTTCATAAAAAGAACCTGAAATCAGTGCTAAAGGAATCTATGTCAAGTGACCGGGTGGCGGTATCAGCTTACCGATCGTGACCAAAATACGACAGTCTCATCTAGACATCATACCAAGTTATCCTTCCAAGTTACAATGAAATTGCTTCATAAATATGAACTGTAGACTGTGCTAAACAAATCTAGGTCACGTGCCTGTGCGGCTATCACGGTTGACAGATCATGAACAAAAGGGGGAAATCGCATCTAGACATTATACAGAGTCATCCTACCAAGTTACAATAAAATCCCTTCATAAATACAACCTGTAGACTGTGCTGTTTTTCGGGCTTCTGGCCCGGGTAGCGGCCACGGTTGAACGTCGCAACCAAAAGGGGACGTTCCCATATAGACACAAGACAGAGTTATTATTCCCAATTACAATGAAATGAAATCCCTTCATAAATACGACAAGTAGACTGTGCTTAAGGTTTTCGGGTTTCAGGCTCTCGCAGCCGTTAGGGTTGACAGATCGCGACCAAAAGGGGACGTTCTCTCATCAAGACATTATACGGAGTCATGCTACCAAGGTACAATGAAATCTCTTCAAAAATACGACCTGTAGACTGTGCTAGAGGTTTCGGGCTCTCGCAGCCGTCACGGCTGACCGATCGTGACCGAAAGGAGACGTTCTAATCTAGACATTATATGAAGTCATCCTACCAAGTTACAATGAAATTCATTCATAAATATGACGAGCTGTACCCTGCAAATATGTTTTCGGAATTCGGGCTCTCGCAGACGTCACGGTCGACCGATCGCGACCAAAAGGTGACGTTCTCATTAGATATTACACAAAGTCAACCTACCAAGTTACAGTGAAATCCCTTCATAAATACGACCTGTAGACTGTGCAAAAGGTTTTCAGGTTTTGGGCTCTTGCAGCCGTCATGGTTGACCCATCGCGACCAAAAGGTGAACTTCTCATCTAGACATGACCTCGAGCCTGCATAGAAATGTCGTGATGATCGGACAAGAACTACGGGTGTAGCCTGTGCCAAAAAAAATGTGAACAGACGTCCAGACTCCCACACGCGTTATGGCAATAGCTTATCTTGACTTCGTCAAATTAAGCTAAAACTAGAGGTACTGTGAGCAAACTCACAAAGTGATACCCCCCCCCCCCCCCCACGCCTGAAATGTATAAGTTAGATTATCTCCCCTTGGAAATGTCAGAACGGAATTATATTGCTTCATGCACATCTTCATATGGAGTTCTTCCATTGTGTAAAGTTTCATGAAAATTCTTCAAACGGTTTAGGAGGAGTTGTGCTTACAAGGATGGACAGACGGTATAAGTTAGATTATCTCCCCTTGGAAATGTCAGAACGGAATTATATTGCTTCATGCACATCTTCATATGGAGTTCTTCCATTGTGTAAAGTTTCATGAAAATTCTTCAAACGGTTTAGGAGGAGTTGCGCTTACAAGGATGGACAGACGGTATAAGTTAGATTATCTCCCCTTGGAAATGTCCGAACGGAATTATATTGCTTCATGCACATCTTCATATGAAGTTCTTCCATTATGTAAAGTTTCATGAAAATTCTTCAAACGGTTTAGGAGGAGTTGCGCTTATAAGGATGGACAGACGGTATAAGTTAGATTATCTCCACTTGGAAATGTCAGAACGGAATTATACTGCTTCATGCACATCTGCATATGGAGTTCTTCCATTGTGTAAAGTTTCATGAAAATTCTTCAAACAGTTTAGGAGGAGTTGCGCTTACAAGGATGGACAGACGGACAGACGGACGGACAGTGTGATTCCTATATACCCCCCAAACTTTGTTTGCGGGGGGTATAATTACAATTATTCCCAAAATACAGTGGGGATTCACTCTAATTTATATCATGGGCTCGCACCTGTCTGTCCTCCATACAGTCCTGCCTCTAACCAGTATTCATAAGGAAAACAATGAAAGTGTCAATGAGCTAAACTTGTGTGTTGTGTTTGATGAAAAGGATAATGTTCAATGTTTATGAAAGGATTATGAAATAAGACAAGAATTGTGATAATTGGGAATATGTTCATTTCTGTTCCCTGTATGCTATGTTTTTGATAAAAATAATATGAGGTGTACACTGTACTAAAGAGCTGAGGGGTGGGTTAATATGACCTTACAGTTAATGTATGTGGCCCTCACAGTTAACGTATGTCAACGAAAGTTACCAAGTTACAGTGAAATTATTCCAAAACGAGTCATCCTATCAAGTTACATTGAAATCCCTTCATAAATATGGCCTGTAGACTGTGCTAAATGTTTTCGGGCTTCAGGCTTGTGTCGCCATGACGGTAGACCGATTGCAACTAAAAGGGGACGTCCTCATCTCGACATTATACTGAGTCGTTCTACTAAGTTACAATGAAATCCCTTCACAAATACGACCTGTAGTCTGTACTAAAGTTTTTCGGGTTTTGGGCTCGGGAAGCTATCATGATTTGATGATCATGACCAAAAGGGAGCGTTGTCATCTGGGCATAATCTGGAGTGATCCTACGAAGTTACAATGAAATCCCGTCATATATATGACCTGTAGACTGTGCTCAAGGTTTACGGGCCCCTGAAGCCATCACAGTTGACTAAACACGACCAAAAGGGGATGCCCTCATCTAGGCATTATATGGAGTCAACCTAACAAGTTACAATGAAATACTTCCATAAATACGACCTATAGACTATGCTAAAGGTTTTGGGGTTTTGGGCTTGGGCAGCCATCAAGGCTCAATGATCGTGACCAAAAGGGGACGTGCTCATCTAGACATTATTTGGAGTCATCCTACCAAGTTATAATGAAATCCCTTCATAAATATGACCTGTAGACTGTGCTAAAGATTTTCGGGCTTCGGGCCCCTGTAGCCGTCACAATTGCCCAATCGTGTCCAAGAGGGGACGTTCTCATCTAGACATTATATGAAGTCAACATACCAAGTTACAATGGAATCCCTTCATAAATGTGACCTGAAGACTGTGCTAAAGGTTTTCGGGCTTCGGGCTCAGGCGGCCATCATGGTTGAATGATCGCAACCAAAAGGGGACATACTCATCTGGGCATCATCTGGAGTGATCCTACGAAGTGACAATGAAATCCCTTCATAAATATGACCTGTACACTGTGCTCTAGGTTTTCGGGCTTTGGGCACCTGTAGCCATCACAGTTGAACAACCACGCCCAAAAGGGGATGTCGTCATCTAGGCATTATATGGAGTCAACCTGACAACTTACAATGAAGTTTTTCCATAAAAACGACCTACAGACTATGCAAAACGTTTTTGGGCTCGGGCAGCCATCAAGGCTGAATGATCGCAACCAAAAGGGGACGTTCTCATCTAGATATTATTTGGAGTCATCCTACCAAGCTACAATGAAATCCCTTCATAATTATGACCTGTAGACTGTGCTATAGGTTTTTGGGCTTCGGGCCCCTGTGACCGTCACAGTTGCCCAATCGAGTCCAAAAGGGGACGTTCTCATCTAGACATTTTCTGAAGTCAACCTACCAAGTTACAATGAAATCCCTCCATAAATATGACCTGTAGATTGTGCTAAAGGTTTTCGGGTTTGATAAAAATAATATGAGGTGTACACTGTACTAAAGAACTGAGGGGTGGGTTAATATGACCTTACAGTTAATGTATGTGGCCCTCACAGTTAACGTATGTCAACGAAAGTTACCAAGTTACAGTGAAATTACTCCAAAATGAGTCATCCTATCAAGTTACATTGACATCCCTTCATAAATATGGCCTGTAGACTGTGCTAAAGGTTTTCGGGCTTCAGGCTTGTGTAGCCATGACGGTAGACCGATTGTAACTAAAAGGGAACGTCTCATCTCGACATTATACTGAGTCATTCTACTAAGTTACAATGAAATCCCTTCACAAATACGACCTGTAGTCTGTACTAAAGTTTTTCGAGTTTTGGGCTCGGGAAGCCATCATGGTTGAATGATCATGACCAAAAGGGGGCGTTGTCATCTGGGCATAAACTGGAGTGATCTTACGAAGTTACAATGAAATCCCTTCATAAATATGACCTGTAGACTGTGCTAAAGGTTTTCGGGTTTTGGGCTCGGGCAGTCATCACGGTTGACAGATCACGCCGAAATGGGGAAATTCTCATCTTGACATCATACGGAGTCCTCCTACCAAGTTACAATGAAATACCTCCATATTAAACATGACCTGCAGACTGTGCTAAAAGTTTTGGGGTTTCGGGCTTGGGCAGCCATCACGGTTGACAGATCATGTCCAAAAGGGGACGTTCTCATCTAGACATTATACAGAGGCATCCTACCAAGTTACAATGAAATCCCTTCATAAATACGACCTGTAGACTGTGCTAATGGTTTTCGGGTTTTGGGCTCGGGCAGCCATACCGGTTGACCGATCACGACCAAAAAGGGACGTTCTCATCTAGACATGACCCCAAAACTGCATATGAAATTTCGTGACGATCAGACAAGAACTACGGGGTGTAGCCTGTGCTAAAGGAAAATGTGAACAGACTCACAGACTCACTCACAGACTAACAGACTTCCGTACGCGTGATGGCAATAGCTTATCTTGACTTTGTCAAGTTAAGCTAAAAATCGGAATTCATCTTTTAAAAAAATATGAGTGTGTGATTCCAAGATTAGGTGATGGGGTCCAGCAAGAAATTCAAGCTTCGTCTCCCTTGATCTGCAATGCAAATAGCAATTTTCCGTCGTGTGGGTGGAGATTTCTGCCTCGGGCGGGTAGGCCCGCTAGTAGCACATAAAAGTAACTGAAATAAATATAAAAAGTGTTGATACAAATTTATTTATTCTTTTAACACTCGGTGAAAAATACAGGTTAACAAATCTTTATATCTAAAATAAATGTAAAATTCTTCACACGTCATCTCTTTCAGTTTATTGAAAACAGATCAGCCCTCAAGAAAATGTAAAAAGAGTTAACAAACATGATGAAAACTACTGACAAAGAACAGGTCGTCCTCACTCTAGTATGCGGAGGGGTGGGGGTGTTGTCACCAAATCACCAATGGAGTGGAAGCATCACCCAAGGTACTACTCTCACATTTTGTTCAGAAACACAAGAAGCACATGCAAAGTTCAATCAATGGACTTCCAGGTTTAACCCGGAGGTCCATTGGCTGAAACTTTGCTTATGCTAATTATTCTTTGCAACATTTATTGCTTTAGAGAAATCATCACTCCACATGTGATTTATCGATAATACACTCTCTGTCTACTGTACATATCCTCTCAAATTATTTTCCAGCCAAACATGTCCGTACATTCTTTTTTACCCAGTGTAATTTCAGAAAAAAATACAAATAATAAATGTAACTAGTTCTTCATGCGTGTCGTGGAATATGGATATTTAAACTCTTGTTTACTCTAACACAGAGGCACAAGCCAAAGGATTAATGATGAAAACAAGAGGCACCCAAGTGGCCTGAGAGTGCTCACCCGACACTGACAACCAAGAGTCCTGATTTGAACAAACTTGCATCTGCCCCATTAAGAAAACCATACACCAAATGTCAAAACATTCTGAACGGTGGATCTGAAAAAGAAAAATTTCAAAAATATTTCTCATATTGAACTAAGTTATAATTCGTGCTCCCATAGGGAGCCCAAATATGAACCCAGGGACTTAGCCATAACAAATTTGAATCTCACCTCCCTTACGATATAGTATACCAAATATCAAAAGCTTACTGGTGGATGTGAAGAAGAAGATTTTTAAAGAATGTTCTTCATATTGAACTAAGTTACAATTCGGTCCTACAGGGAGCCCAAATATGGACTCCGAGACTTGGATTGAACAAATTTGAATACACCTCCCTAAGGATGCTGTACACCAAATATCAAAACATTCCGACTGCTGGATGTGAACGAGAAGATTTTTAAATAAAATTCCTCATATTGAACAAAGTTATAATTCGGGCTCCCGCAGGGAGCCCAAATATCAACCCAGAGACTTGGCTTGAACAAACGTGAATCTCCCTCCCCCAAGGATGCTGCATACCAAATATCAAAAGATTCTTACTGGTGGATGTGAAGAAGAAAATTTTTAAAGAATGTTCCTCATATTAAACTAAGTTACAATTCTGTCTCCCACAGGGAGCCCAAATATGAACCCAGAGACTTGGCTTGAACAAACTTGAATCTCACCCCCTAAAGATGCTGCATACCAAATATCAAAAGATTCTTACTAGTGGATGTGAAGAAGATTTTTAAAGAATGTTCCTCATATGGAACTAAGTTACAATTTCGGTCTCCCACAGGAAGACCAAATATGGGCTCAGTGACTTGGCTTGAACAAACTTGAATCCCACCTCTCTAAGGATGCTGTATACCAAATATCAAAACATTCTGACTGCTGCATCTGAACAAAAAGATTTTTGAAGAAAATTCCTCATTTTGAACTACGTTATAATTTGGGCTCACACAGGGAGCTCAAATATGAACCCAGAGACTTGGCTTGAACAAACGTTAATCTCGCCCCTAAGGATGCTGCATACCAAATATCAAAAGATTCTGATTGGTGGATCTGAAGAAGATTTCAAAAGAATATTCCTCATACTGCACTAATTTAAACATTTGGGCTCACATAAAGAGCCCAAATATAGACCCAGGGATTTGGTTTCAACAATCTCCCAAAGATGTTATATTTGAAAATTGAAAGCTTTTGGAGCAGTGGTTTGGGAGAAGAACAGTCTTAAATGTTTTCCCCCATTACCCACGGTATTCAAAATGCTGACTCAGCATTTTCTCAAAGTCCCGAAAAAGTATCCTATGATAAAACTGATAGCAACGTTTTGAACCATTCTATTCTGTTTGTCCTAAGGAAGCTTCACACCACATAAGAATTCTCAGAGCCGTGTAGTTTTGGATATATGGGCGTTTGAAATTGTTTCTATTTTTGGGTCCTGTGGTTCCCAGGGGGCATTTTGAAATTTGTTTTGGGCATAAATCAAGTACTTATGTCCCATTAATACTTCATATATTATTTGGTTCAAATCGGCCTTTTGGTTTGGAAAATAGAAATTTTGGGCGGGGCAAAAATTCTTGTCCCTCCCGTAACGACAACAAATATTGCCCCTCGAACTTCTCTTGAACAAACTTGAGTCTACACCTCAAAAGGAAGCTGTATACCAAATATCAAGTCTCTGCTTCAGCTGGTTCATGAGAAGATTTTTTTAAAAAATGAGACATTTTGGCCCCACCCCTCCTCAATAAGAGCAGAAACCCAATTTGAAGAAAAACCCAAATGACCCTATATAACCACTACTCCTGTGAAATTTCATTAAAATGTGGCCAGTGGATTGGGAGAAAAAGACCCCAAAACCACCTTCCCGACAGACGCCGGGCAAAAAGTGATCAGAACAGCTCACGTTGACTATAGTCAGGTGTACTAACAAGGATCTAAATGACCAGAGGCCAGGCCGATTCGATGACTTTGTCTCATTTCGATGATTGCCGAAACAAACGGAGCAAACTGTAAACAAACAAAAGAAGAATATAAGTGCTTCGACACATTTCTTATTTAATATGGGAATATTGTGTTGCGGAAAATGAACTATTTTTTTATTATTAGTGTTTAAGGTCACAGTCGGCATCACTAGCTATATCATGACTGTAACTAGGGCTGCATGGCATATCGATATCCACCTTAGATGTTGCTTAGCAGGTCCTATTTTAACAGTAAACAGAACTTGTTTATCAAAGTAAACAAGAAAATAGAGTAACACAAAGCGTTGCATATGTCACCTCCTGCAATACAAATATCCTCTGCTGCTCATTGGAGTGGTGGCATTTCTCAAGATGGCATAAATGTAATTTCAAACACATGTTCAAAGACACATGCAGACTAACTAGCTTAAACTCCCCCTGCATACCCACTCAACATGGGCAATATAAAAGGTATTTAATTGTTTGATGCCATTCAATAAACATTATTCCTGTGGACAAAAAAAAAAACAAAAACAAGAAGTTACAGGGAATAATTTTTCTTCTAAGTCTAACAAGGGGCATACTGTGGTAGGTATGTGTGGGCGAACCTCGCAATACATAGCTATTCAGTCCCCAGTGGCATAGCTATGGGGGTGGTGAGGTTGGGACAGGGAGCCCATAAAATATTTTTGCTGTCCCCCCAAAACATTGACCCAATGTAACTTTCACCTAACATAGAGCCCCAAAAAGGTCGCCAATATAGGGGCAACACATGCTACAAATGCCTCAGAAAGCACTATATTTTGCTAAATGTTCTCAGGGGAGGGGGGGTGGATGGCTAGTAAATGCCCCCTCCTTCCACTTCCCCCAAGTCTGTCAATCATATCAAGTTATATGGACCAGACAAAAGTCATCAAATTACTGGACAAGATCAGTATTCAATAATCCAATTGTTACTGCTTGTGACCTTGATGAATGCAATGGGTCAAGGTCATGACACAGTGTTAGGTTATGAGCAACAGCTGTGTGAAGTTTGAGTAAGATATGTCACATAGATTCAATTATACAGACCAGACAAGGGCTGCATAACAATATCGAAGTTTTGCTGTCCGTGACCTTGACCTTGATGTTATGACCTTGTATCAATGTCATGACACACTTCAAGTCAAGAGCAATAACTGTTTCAAGTAGGAATAAGATTTGTCAATTATACAAAGTTATGTGGACCAGACAAAGGTGACAGTGAAAAAGTTTATCTGTCACCTTGACATAGGGCCTGTGACCTTGACCTTGAGGGGCACATACCATATTATAATTTGCAACACACTGTCTTTTGATAATACATATTGTTATAAATGTTTAAAAAAAATATTGAGTGGTTAAGAAGTTATGGCCTGGACAAACAAGATGTTGACGACAGACGGACGACAGACAAATCATTACGAGAAAAGAGCACATGTCATCTGGTTGTGATGATGATGCATCATTCGTTGAGACAGTATTTACTTGACCTGAATGCAGGTTCCTGTTCAAAAAGATTATCTTTACCATTTACCAGGAGTGCTGACATGAAATTATCGATTAGACTGTGAGAAACAAACTTTAGGCAGTCTGAAACTAAAATAACACTTGTTGAGATCATGAAATATATGAATGTTACATGTATTAACGTTGTCAGCAGGTATAACAAGCTATTAATTGAAAATAAAATATGTTTTCATTTTTGGTATTCACTGCAAAAAACTCCTATTCACATTCCATTCGAATAAGGGGTCATAAGCTGAAATTTAAAAGCACTGGCTTGGTTTGGTCATTACTTTTGGTAAAGAGTTGATAGATACTAGCTTTACACTAAGGCTGTACAGAGCCCACTGTCAGTAACTCAGCTATTTTAATCTTTCCCAAGAGATTTGGGAAAGAAAAGTGGTGTAAAAACACCACGAAAAAATAAGCCAAAACTGGGTCGAGCGCCATCGGCGTACACCCAGTTAGGGACGCTCTTTTCTTAGTACAATTCCACGACTTCCGTTAACCAGGGCGCAAGCAGTCATCAAACCATTCTTCTGAGTCCGCCAACATAGGAGGTATGTGATCAGCGGGGAGGAAGGATTCTTACCCGAACAAGAAGACACGAGGGCCTCCATGTAAACAATTGCGGTAGGTATAATAAGAAAGGAAATTTACTATAAAATTTATATTTCTCATCAACCTACCTTACAATTGTTTACTACAGGCTGAATAGACAATAGGATGGAGGGAATCACATAACCAACCCACACGTAACTCAATTGCACTGGAACCGTGGACAGAGGAAGATATCCCTAGGCCTATCAAACCATAGCATCACAAACATTAGTAAAAGACAATGAAAGATGAGGCGTATGGTGAAGACAGAAAGGGCAGTAACAGCACGGAGCTGGAATTGACCCTGTAAAAAGCTGAATGGCTGCGATAGACAACAGCCTGAGCCGAACAAAGAGGGCCTGTAGGACAAAGGTCCTCTGTCGGCTCCTGCCACTGTCGCAGATAAATGGAGAAGGTAGCATTTCTCCAGTAGGCTGCCAGTAAAACAACCGACAACATGACGGAGTTAGTAAAAGCCCCGAGAGGAAGACTATGCACGAACCTCGTCGCAGAAAAAAACAATTGGTAATACAATCACCAGTAGCTAGACGAGCGGAAGCTGCACGAAAAGCAAGACAAATCCATCGAGAAATGGATGCAGGAGAGATTTGGAATGTGAGAAAACGCATATCCATCCAGAATAAAGGCGCGAACACTCCCCCCCCCCCCTCCCCCCCCCCCCCCCCCCCCCCCCAAGCAGAGCAGCACCCAAGAAAGCGTCCATCTTGGAGTAAACTGCAAAGTCATAGGCCTTTTCAAGGAAAATAGCTGAACAAGCTTGGAGAGGCAAGGGTGAGTGTCGAAACAATCCGGTACCGCATATGAAAAAGGTCTCCGAAGCATGGACGTGTACCCATTGCTGGAGACCTCCAGAAACAAACATATACCAGAAACTCCACAATTGGTGTGATCGACGAAGTGACAGAAGCAACAGAGTGATCGCACACAATCGACAGAAGAACCTTCGACTGAGCCACAGAGGCTAAACCAGTGGAGTGAGTGCCTCCTTGAAGAAGAAAAGCAACTCCACTGATTGTCTCTAAAAACCACTACGGAGGAGACAGGACCCGATAAAAGACATGCGCGAAGGCACGATGAAGTCGGGTCAACTTGAAACCTCCTCGGGCGACTTTGGCAAAGAAAGTCGCGACGTAGAGGGAGACATGCCGGAACCGCAGCTAACAGAGAGCGGAGCAGATTGATCCACACCCACCGAGGCGACAGGGTTGTGATCGAAAGGATTCGACGACTGCAGGTTAATATCTGGGCTAGAACCTGAGGCAGAATCGGAACCGGCAGGAAGGCGTAGCCGACAAGACCTTCCCAAAGGAAGGCCAGAGCGTCCACGGCGAAAGCCAGAGCATCTGGTCACGGGGACACGAAAGTGTCACCTGATGGTTCCAACGAGTCGCAAAGAGATCGATGGAACACCGCCATGTGGAGCATCCACTCGGTGGAAAAGAACCTGCCCCTTCGGGACAGGGAGTCGGCTAGGACGTTCAGACGACCGGGAATGTGACGAACAACCACCCCGGCGTTGACATCCTGAGCGCGCAGTAGAAGATCCCGAACCAATTCGTACATTGGAACAGAGTGCGTGCCGCCCTGGTTCCGAATGTAAGCAACCACTGTCGAATTGTCGGACAACAGAAGGACCTGGCGATTCGACAGGTGAGGGATCCACTGCCTGAAACTCAGAAGAAGAGCAAGAAGCTCCTTCTGGTTGATGTGTAGAGATACCCGATCCTGGTCCCACATCCCGTGAAGGGAAAGACCTAGAGGATCCAACGTTGCACCCCATCCGAGATCGCTGGCATCTGTCGTCAGAACGCGATCGGACGTGGGTAAGTCCAACGGTACACTCTGCGTGATCCACTGAACATCCGTCCAGTGGAGAAGGTGAGGATGAAGAGATTCTGGTAACTGAAGCACCAGACCCAGAGAATCGACATTCGGCCTCCAACGACTGAGCAGAAAGTGTTGGAGAGGTCTGACATGCAGCCGACCTAGAGAAATGAGATCCGTCACCGAACCGCAGAGCCCGAGCAGCCGGAGAATACCCCGTGCTGTCGCGGATGTGGACTGGGACAGAGTCAGAGCATAAGCTAAGAGAATCACAGCCCTGGCCTGGGGAACCGCCACCGTATTGAACTGGGTGTGGAAAGCCATCCCCAGATGACAAAACGACTGAGAAGGGACCAGACCCGACTTCTCCTCGTTGACTCTGAATCCTAGTGACGTGAGGAAGCTCAACAGAGTGTCGACATCCAACTCCAGTAAGGCAGCACTGGAATGCCTCTGGAGGATATCGTCTAGATATGCCGAAGTAGTCACCCTGGACTGTGTGCGATGGAAGGCTATCACATGCGACATCCGTCGGGTGAAGTAGGCGTCTCGTAGGTCGATGCTGGAAGCGAAATCTCCCTGGTGAATGGAACGGCGGATCGACCTGAAAGTCTCCATGCTGAACTTGGGAGCAATGATAGACTGGTTCAGGATACTCAGATCGATAACCGGTCGGAGTCGGCCGTCCTTCTTCGGCACCAAGAACAGGCGGGAATAAAACCCCACCGATTGAATGTTCTTGACGACCTCGATCGCCCCCTTGGCCGTGGACAAAAGCTCCCGACGTAAAACCTCTGAAGGAACTGTGGTTGGAAGAGACACTCTGGACAGAGTGGGGTGCCTCCGGAAGGATATTCACAGCCCGGCCCGAACAACATCTAACACCCAAGGATCGGATGTGATGGTGGCCCAACGGTCTGCGAACTCTGCTGTCCTTCCTCCAACCTGGGACAAATCGAGGTGAGGACCTCCAGTTCGAGTACCGGCGAGGCCCACGAGAGGAGAAATCACCTCCTCCTCTTCTGAATGAAGAATCCTGAGACTTCCCTCCATACTGCCGACGCTTACCCGTACCCCGTGAGTAAGAAGTAGAAGCGGTGGCAGAAGGATCAGCCCTTTGCTTCACAGAGGAAGCAGAAGGGTACTTGTAGGCTTTGAACGGTCCCTGCCTCCCCTAGAAGGCTGATCAAACTGACGAAGCAGAAGCAGATCTTTGGAATGACGTAGGACGTCATCCCGGACCGTCGACACGGAACCCAGGGAACAGTGGCGGACCTGCCAAAGAAGCAGATCGAAGAGCAGCGCGCTTCCCCTCAGGAAGGGATCGGCCTGTGTCCAGCACAGAGTCCCTTCGAACTAGTTTTAAAATAGCCGTGTCACAGGCATGCGTGTGAGTAAGATGCATGAGCACCTTGGACAGCACACGCAAAGGAGCCTGTACATCGTCAAACCCATCTAGAGGCAGATAGGCAGCTAAGGCAGAGACGACGTAATCGGAGAGAGAAAGCATACCCAGCATTTCTCTCGATAAGCCCAACACGGACTCCAGAGTCGTCATAGGAATGACGGCAGACTTGGGCTTGGAAAGCCCGAGGGAATTGGAGTCCTGATACAAAACCGTCAAAGTCTGGCAGACTGACGGATTGGCGAAATCACAGTAACGATAAGGCACTGGAGGCAAAAAGGTGTCAACCGTGATGAAGAACGGAGTCTTCAGAGCCTTGGAACTCAGGTTAGAGTCCAAGGCTGAAAATGCTTCAACCACCTGTACTGACTGGCATGGTCGAAGACGCCCAGAAGCAGGTTGCTCCACAGGCTGTAGGCGCGTGACCGATGATCGCAGCCTGGCTGACACAGTCGGCTGGTTTGATGGTTTGAGATCCGGAAGGAACCCAAACACAAGGTCAAGAGCTGCCCCCAAGTCAGAAGACTGCTGGCTCTCGACATCAAGGATGTCGGGACTCCTCCCCGGAGTCGGGAGACACATAGCCCATCGTGGTCAAACAGCCGATGCCTCTCACGGTGTAGGCACACCAGGGGGGTCAGAAAGCGGCCTGTTTCCAATCCCGGGAGGCGGCGCCATAGGGGGCGCCTGGAAACCACTCGCTGCCTCGCTGGATGCAACGGGAAGGCTCTTGGACAGAACCTGAGTGAGTAAGGAGAGGGGCTCCCCAAGCTCACTGCCCTGAGTGAGTAAGGAGAGGGGCTCCCCAAGCTCACTCGCAGGTCGATGCTGGAAGCGAAATCTCCCTGGTGAATGGAACTGCGGGTCGACCTGAAAGTCTCCATGCTGAACTTTGGAGCAATGATAGACTGGTTCAGGATACTCAGATCGATAACGGGTCGGACTCGGCAGTCCTTCTTCGACACCAAGAACAGGCGGGCATAAAACCCCACTGACTGAATGTTCTTGACGACCTCGATCGCCCCCTTGGCCAGGAGGTTGTCTATCTCCGTGGACAAAAGCTCCCGACGTAAAACCTCTGAAGGAACTGTGGTTGGAAGAGACACTCTGGACAGAGTGGGGTGTATCCGGAAGGATATTCGCAGCCCGGCCCGAACAACATCTAACACCCAAGGATCGGATGTGATGGTGGCCCAACGGTCTGCGAACTCTGCTATCCTTCCTCCAACCTGGGACAAATCGAGGTGAGGACCTTCAGTTCGAGCCCCGACGAGGCCCGCAAGAGGAGAAACCACCTCCTCTACTGAATGAAGAATCCTGAGACTTCCCTCTAGCCTGCCGACGCTTACCCGTACCCCGTGAGTAAGAAGTAGAAGTGGTGGCAGAAGGATCAGCCCTTTGCTTCACAGAGGAAGCAGAAGGGTACTTGTAGGCTTTGAACGGTCCCTGCCTCCCCTAGAAGGCTGGTCAAGCTGACGAGGCATCAGCAGATCTTTGGAATGACGTAGGACGTCATCCCGGACCGTCGACATGGAACCCAGGGAACAGTAGCGGACCTGCCAAAGAAGCAGATCAAAGAGCAGCGCACTGCCCCTCAGGAAGGGACCGGACCGGCCTGTGTCCAGCACAGAGTCCCTTCGAACTAGTTTTAAAATAGCTGTGTCACAGACATGCGTGTGAGTAAGATGCATGAGACTTGTGGAGCTTTCGGTGGTGTTAAGTAATGTTCCAGTCAACTATCGACATGGGGACGAACCTGCAAAGTGGCTTCACACCTAACCCTCTTAACCAGCGAAGGGTCACGATCCTCCAATACACCCGAAGCGGGGCGACGGTCGGCAGCCGAAAACATCTGAGGGCAGACGTGTATAGGGTTCGATACACCCCGAGGATCAACATAGCGGGAACTCAGGAGAGTCGCCACGGACCTCTGCGAGGCAGAAGGTCCAGGCTGCATAGAAGGCATTGGTCCCGTGTGACCAGAATGAGTGGACGGAAACGCCAATGACAAAACTGTGGTACTCGATGGCGCAGAGACCACTGTAGAGGGTTCGGCCGGCAGCCACTTCCAACTTCGCCGAGTTGAAGTCAGGGAAGGCTGAGGCCGATACCCCACGTCTACACTACTAGACACCGCTGCAGACCACTGCAGGTATAAAACTGCTGTGCTCAACGGCTGAGAGGACACAGCAGGGGGTTCAGTCGGCAGCCACTTCCGACTTCGCCGAGTTGAAGTCGGGTAAGGCTGAGGCCGATACCCCCACAACCACACTAGTCATCTCTACAGACCCTTGCAGGGATAAGCCGAGGCCGGCTAAAAACGGTGCCCGATGACATTGTAGACGGAACAGCAGCAGCAGCAGATACGACGGGAGCTGTTGGAACTGGCGGAAAAGGGGAGAGAGCCACCTATCCCGGCCTCCAAAGGAGGAGTCACAACCTTAGTGACAGCCTCAGATGTCGACTGGAGAGGGCGCATAGTCCCGGAACCAGGGAACTCTTCACCAGAAATCCAACAGCTCCCGCAGTATCCACCACGGTAAAAAAAAACTGCACATCCTCCCACGGATGGGGAATAACTCTCACCCATGGAGGGGGTATAACTCACACCAGACGTGGTCGACTCGGAAGGCCCCGAAACGACAGCGTTCCCCAGCCCCCCATCCCGCGGATGCGGGAGGAGCTGCACATCCCCCACGGAGGGGGTATAACTCACACCAGACGTGGTCGAGTCCTGAGGACCTGAAACGACAGCGTTCAAAACCCACCGCAGGTGCGGGAGGAACAGCCACGAGAACGCACCAAAGGCGAGGGCAAAAGGAATTGCCCTAAAGGAACCGAACTGGAAATAACAGAGGTGAGAGCAGTAGATGAAAAAGGTGAACTCAACAGATACAGAAAGTAGAAGAACACCCTCAACTACGAGAGAAGGTGGCAGAAAAAAAACGGTGGGTACACGACAGAACCCAGACGGCCGACAGGGACAGAAAAAAAAAACAGAAATTCAGCCCTCAACAGAGTGAAGAAATCCTGTCCAGACAGTCCCTCATTGACACCTAACTCCAATAACAATAAACATTTATCAACCGAAAAATTTCATTGCCGAACCGCGTTGACACGATGTCGAAAAAACATTCGCGAAAACGGAATATATAAATAAAATACAACAAGAATGGGGTTGAAAATATTAACGAGAATATATAAAACACAGTCCTGTTATTATACGATCTTCAGATCCATAATCCAGTCACAGGAAAACCATTATCGACGAGTTGAATTATCACTGTATCACAATGCAAAGATGGCAACACGTCAACCACGTTGCACGGACAAAAGAAGAATGGTTTGATGACTGCTTGCGCACTGGTTAACGGAAGTCGTGGAATTGTACTAAGAGAAGAGCGTCCCTTACTGGGTGTGCGCCGATGGCGCTCGACCCAGTTTTGGCTTATTTTTTCGTGGTGTTTTTACACCACTTTTCCTTTCCAAATCTCTTGGGAAAGATTAAAATAGAGAGTATTTTATCCCGAGTTAGGATCTTCCACTGTAGTGCAAGCCTGTAGTAAACAATTGTAAGGTAGGTTGATAAGAAACGTACACTTATTAACTCCTTGCATGCTGCTGGCAGCTATTCCCACCAGGACAGGATTTCCCTTGCCATTTATATAAGTACAGTGTGGGCACATTTAATCCAAATTTCTACCCGTAAATTAAATTGATTTCTTCACCAATGATTTCTTAGGTTACATTCAGATGAATTTTTCATCACATCCAGTCATGGCTGCTGCACAGCAGCCATGACTAGATGTGATGAAAAATATCTTGAAAATACTCTGCGGGTTAAGAGTTAAGGCTGTGCAATGCGCAGGGTAAATCACATAACAGTGACACACAGAAATGGTTAGCTTTCATACACTTGCTGACCATAGGCATTGTACAGGATTAGTTGATAGACTGCCATATCATACACTACATAAAAATATACGCTGATGAAGGCTGTAAAAATGCACAGGGTTATTTGCTTGCATGTTACATAGGGTGCAGGATTCAAGGAACTAATGGTAATACTTGTACTGGATTGTGGAAATTTTTTAAAGAAAAAAAAAATGAAAACATTCTATTTTCAAATAATAGCTTGTTGTATATGAATTTGTATAAAAACTGTGATCTTGTACACTTATAAGGACACAATCCCAAGAACTCTGCTACTAGATGCAAAGTGATGGGAGCCATCACTGTGGGCCACACATTTGAAACAGTTTGCAATTCAAACAGTATACAGTACATTAAAACCTTCCTTCAGCTACTACCCATTTGGAGAGGCCAGTGAAACAATATACCGAATAGCTGTTTCAGGTTCCAGGGTTCAGGGTATTTATATCATTATTATATAAAAGAGACATTTATAATGAATAGTCTTGTTTTCCTCTCAAATTTCAAACAACAGCAGTCTGTATGATGGATGAGGAGCTATAACCACAGCTAATGTGAAATTTCCAAGTTCAAGGGCAAGCACTAGCTCTTTGATAAATGAAAGAATCGAAATGAAATTAAAGCTTGATGTGGAGGTACCCATCAGGCAGCTGCATACAAAAATGTATTTCAATATTTCCATGCATAGCTGAAAAAAGTGTGGAAAACCTGTTATAACTATCAAATTTCTAAGTTCAAGGGCAATAACTCTGTACTAAAGCAAATGAGTGAGATGGAACTGAAACTTGATCTGTAACTACCCATCAGGAAGCTACATACAAAAAAACACATTTCAATATTTCCATCCATAGCTGAAAAAAGTGCAGAAAACCTGTTTTAACTGTCAAATTTCTAAGTTCAAGGGTAATAACTCTGTAAAAAACCAACTGAGCGGAATGGAATTCAAACTTGATCTGTAAGTACCCACCAGGAAGCAACATACAAAAAATCATTTCAATATTTCCATCCATAGCTGAAAAAAGTGCGGAAAACCTGTTTTAACTGTCGAATTCCTAAGTTCAAAGGCAGTAACTCTGTAATGAACCCACTGAGTGGAATGAAATTGAATTGAAACTTGATCTTTAACTATCTACCAGGAAGCCCATACAAAAAATCATTTCAATATTTCGACCGAGGGCTAAAAATTGTGGAAAGCATGGGATGGACGGACAAACAGATGAACATACGGACAGGCTGATCACTAAAGGGCACCAGCCGTAGACAGCAGCACCCCAATAAACAATGTGAATACTTGTGAATAATATATATACTGCAATATGAATAAGGAAGAATATGGCCAAACCTAATCTGGCCGAACTGAAATTTGTTACTGTTCTTGTGTTTCTGAATAGGTAGTTGAGACAGTGGAGATCTATCTGCAGTCTCCAACTTATAACATGTTCCTTCAAGCTGACATCAAGGCCGATATAAAATCCAAAATCTTCTATAGATAAAGAGGCCCCATGGGGCATGAGGCAGTCACCTGACAAAGTTGTTTAAAGAATGATTTAATTAGCAACTATCACTTGACAAAGTTGTTTAAAGAAGGATTTAATTAGCAACTATCACCTGACAAAGTTGTTTAAAGAGGGATTTAATTAGCATCTGTTTGCCAGTGAACACTACAGAGGAAGGAAAGCACATAACATTTCATAACACTGTTGTCTAGTAGGATGATTTTTTCTGGTGCTGAGATACTGCCACATAAATGCTGCCCAGAATCCAGTAATGGAAAATATAGGGAGCCGAAATATCAACCTTGGAACTTAACTTGAACAATTTTGAACTAAGGACCCCCACCCCCACCACCCCACCCCCCACCCCCTCACCCAATCAAATTCTAAACACTGGACCTAAAGAAGCAGATTTTTGAAGATTATTCCTCATATTGGACTAAGTAAAACTGCCCAAATATTAACTCATGGACTTGATTTTTACAAACTTGCATCTGATTCACTTTAGGATGGTGTATACCATATATCAAAGAATTCTGGTGAAAGTTGCATAAAATTTACCACAGTTTGCACAGGGGCAGAAAAAATGAACTGATTTCAATCTCCCTTTTTCAAGCACCAAATGTGTGTGTGCATGTGTGTGGGGGCACCCATCTCACCCCTCTGGATATGCCACTGGTTACTTGAGACAACCCACTTGCTCACCATGATAACCATACCATACTATACCTCCACACCATCCCCCATAAAACAGAAGCCTGACAGAAAGAAATCTTTAGAGACTTTTTTTTTTATCCATTGAGATCAGAGCACTATACTGAAAATGTTTATCCTACGATTCAATGGCTGTAGATTCTGTGGATGTGCTTCAAATCCAGTTATATGCAAAAATATTTTGTTCCGGGTCAGTTTGTCTTGTTACCATTTATTGTCATTCTTCAATAAACTTCAACAAAACAAATCCATGTAAGCAATTTCTATCTGTCAAAATATTCTAGCACTTTACCAATTAACCATTTGAACTCTAGTGGTATCTTCCATGCCATTTCAATGGCAGCAATCAGAAGAGTCCATATTCATTATTTGGGGTAGACCATTCAATATTTTCAACCTGCAGCCCTGAGGCTGCATGTTGAAAATATTGATTGGTCTACTCCACGCATTTACTGAACAGCCACCCTATATAATGACGTTATGACGCATCATGTTCATGGCCGGAAAAGCGGACGCTAGGGTTCAAAGGGTTAAGGTATCACATGATAAGCTTCTATTTCAGTTTCCAATTAAAACAGTTGTTGATATTTATGTTAATTTCAAAGGCAGGGAATGTGACAACTGTTACTTATTCCTAGTTCCTTATTCAACATTCATTATCAACTGATAAAATCAGCTGATGACGGATGTTGAATAAGGAACTGGGAGTAAGTAACGGTTGTCACATCTGTTCAAAGGTAATGCGGGAGAGACTCACATAAGCACCAAACATCCTGTCAAATCCCTCCTTTAATTAGCAATCTGTTTAGTATCAAAAAAATGTTATATTGTGAGCTATGGTGCCTTGTGCTGTTACATTTTTGTTGTTGTTGTTGTTGTTGTTGTTGTTGTTGTTGTTGTTGTTGTTGTTGTTGTTGTTCATTTTTGTAACATATAGCATATTCTTTGAATAAATATTGTTTAAACTAAATGTAATGCATCTCAGGAGGAGTCCCACAGCTTGGCTCAAAGATGAAGATATACCTTGTTCATACTAAGCTCCATTTCCAAATCATCCATTTGTATCTCTAAGAGTATTTCACAGGGAAAAGAATGATAGAAAAGATTTACACAAGATATTACTGTCAAGGGTATGTTAACCCTTTACCTAACATGAAAGGAAGATGACACTTGCAAATAAAATTCTTGAACAACTAATTTTTTTTATTTTTTGCTTCAAAAACATAGCTTATGACCCCTCACTGGAATGAGCTCAATGAACTCTCACTGAGTTCATTCAATGAGGGATCATAAGCTATGTTTTGGGCACAAAAAATGAAAAAAATATAAAAATTAAATGATTTTTTGTGAATAGCACTGGCCGGTTTTGGCCATTACGTGGGTAAAGGATTAAGCTAAATAAAAAGATGATGTCAGACCATGTGAAGATTACACTTCAACCTTATTTTGTAGACTCATACTGTAATGGTAGAAAGCCTTGATGCTCCATAAAAAAGGATATAGCACAAAACTGTCTCATACTTAGAATTCTTGTGCAATAATAGAGTTATATTTATTTATTTATTAGTGTTTAAGGTCACATACTTCTGCTAATCATGACCACAACATGGAGATACAGTAAAGGTCAGTCAAATTTTTATATCCCAAACAAGCACTGCTTCACTTCCCGGGAGTCCCATGGAGAAATAATAGAGTTAGTATCGTCTAAAAGAACTAGTAGTTTTTCTAAATATTATTTTTTGAGTTTGGTTTAATTAAATATTTCAAATCCCACACATGATAACATCACTAAATACAGAAATAATTATAAATGAAAATACTATGATCAAAAACATAAATAAATTACTAAAATTAATGACATCAAACAACTGTTATATTAAAAAAGCAGGTACTAAAAATAAATATTGGTGGGAGAGGTGGATATTTATTAGAATTTTCTTTGAGTATCACTAACTTGAAAACAAAAAATAGGCCACATTCATTCAGCTTCACGCATGAAAAACGCCAAAACATCTATTATTTTTCAAATGAAATTTGACACTTATTTTCCAAACATAGTCTCAGCCAATAACCTTTTACCACCCACCATCACATAAATAAATGAATAAACAGGGCTCATTCTCATGAGAGCATCATAAATAATGTTCAGAGAAAAAACTAAACTTTCAAGTTATTGAGTCATAGATATTAGTTTGTTTTTCTGTTTATTGGAGTTTGCAAACTGTTGGCAGATATTCCTTCCAAGGATCAGATTTCTCCTGCCACTGAACAAAATATAATTTGGGTACATTTAGTCCAATTTTCTCCCTGTAAATTGAATGGATTTTTTCACCAATGATTTTCTGAGTTACATTTAGATGAATTTAAGAGCAGCTATGACTAGATTTGATGAAAAATATCTTGAAAATACTTTAGGTTAAGAGTTAATGGCACATTCCATAGCCAGGGTCATATTGTGTCAGAAAGTTTTATGGGTGGAACCACTGAGCAGCAGCAAGCAACTGTCAGATTCTCCAACTTACTAACCCAGTACAAGCAGAGTTAGCAATAGCTGAAGTCAAGTGTACCACTGAGTCTTTGACATGCAGTACACCATACTACATTGTGCCATTGTGCCCCCATACAGACAATCAAGATTAAGTGTTTAGCCTAAATACACAATGTAGATGGCGCCGGTCAAAATCAAACCAGCAACCTTTCAGTTTAAAGTCCAATGTTCAGTTTAAAGACCAGTGCTCTACACAAGAAACCACCATGCATCCTCATAGATATTAGTACAGGGGAGCACACAGAACTGAATATCCCTTAACTGGTAGAGTGCTAAGTTATTTTTGGTTGTCAGAATTTGTTCACATGTCTTTGCCTGGTTATGATTTATGGGAGAGTGCCAGTGGGCACTCTCCCATAAATTGTAACAAGGCAAACTCGCAGAAACTAAATAATTCCACTTAAAAGATAATATGAAGCAAATCCACAGTATATGAAGCTTTGATGTTACAGTACCTGCCTTTTAGAATAAAGCCCAAATATGGACTTCCAGCACTCTAGCAGTTAATTGAATAAACACGTTGATTGAATATAACTTCAAAATACAAAAACAATTACATACCTTCACTACAAATTTGACCTGTTAATTGCATATACAGTCGAAACCCGTCAACTCGAAGTCGATTATCTCGAATAACCCGGATAACTCGAAGTCAGTCATCGGTCCCGAAAAAATCTATGTGCAATTAGTATTAATAAAAACCTGATAAGTCGAATATGGATAACTCGAATAACTGGTATAACTCGAAGTAATTACCTGGGCCCAAATGAGAAAGTCAGTGCAAATTAGACTGGCTTAACTCGAAGTCAGTCGAGGTGTGAAGTTGCTTGCAAATCAGAAACGCCATTGTTTGGGATTGACTCTCTTTGATGAATAGGCGACAAATCAATTAGCGGAACAATAGCAGTAGTCAAACAACGAATTACCGGTGTTCTTATTTTGACTGTGTGTGATTTGAGTCATAATTAGCCTGCTAAACAAACTGAGGGTTAAGTTATGATTTATTTTCGTACAAAGTACACATCTCCAAGATTTGTTTCCTGTACAAACAATTCAGAGTGACTGAAAGCTGAAACAAATGTTTATGGCACGAGTTAAAGCTGAGCAACCATTAACTACAGTAACTTTATATCATGATGTTCTGTTTCCCTTCGCCCATCAAAATCATCTGATTACCCAAATACGGATAACTCGAACACCCGGATAACTCGAAGTTCGCGGTGAGTCCCGCGGACTTCGAGTTAACGGGTTTCGACTGTAGGTTATAGAGTAAACTCCTGTTAACTGACTAAAAAATCTGGCAATATGTCAAGAAAAATACCCTGACAATCTCCGAATTCCCATTGTTTATAGACCTATTTGGTCCAAGTACATCCAATAAAACCATTTAATCTTCTTATTTCTTGTTGACAGAGCTCTATGAGCTCTGTCAAACAAGATATAATAGAATAAAATGCTCTGCTTATCTCTAGAATACAGGAAAGTTATCCTATCCATTTTAATTGAATACTCCTGTTAAATGAATACTTCTCATTGGCAAAGGGACCATTCAATTAACCCTTAGCTCGATGTAACTGCCAAAACTGGTCAGTGCTATTTGCAAAATTACCATGCAATCTTCATTATTTTTTTCATTTTTTTTCTCAAAAACATAGCTTATGATCCCTCATTGGAATGAGCTCATTCCAATGACTGGGCATAAGCAATGTTTTTGAAGCAAAAAATGAAAAAAATTCGTTTTTCAAGATTTCTGTTTTCCAGTGTTATCTTCCTTACGTGTTAGGAAAAGGGTTAACAGGGTTACACAGTAGTTTTGCCCATCAATTCTGACTAACCAGAAAGGTTCCTAAATCAGCATAATGCCTGCCTCAAATTAGCCTCTAGTGACATCTCTGACATTTAGATATTTTCGAGGCATTAATTTTACAAACATAAAATAAACACTAGAGAGCCATGACACTGAACACTATGGAAAACATCCTTACTTTCCTTTTTAAACATCCTTACTTTCCTTTTTGTCTACATTTTAGGTGTTGTATTCAATTTTTAAAGACCTGCTGTCGTATAGTAACTAGCACATCGGGGGTTCAAACCCACGCTGAGGAAACTCTCTCGGCATGGTTCGAACCACTGCTATGCCAGCTACTACAAGAAAATAGTGCAACGCAAAGCATTGTATAGCCCTCACCTGCAATGTCAAAATGGCATAACTGTGATAACTTTGGTTAATATGCATGGGCATAACCCACAATATGCAGATATCATTTCCCCCAGAATGGTCTATCACCACACCAAAGGACATCAAAATCCAATAACTCATGCTGGAGTTATAATGCAAAATGTTCATATGGAAAGTTTTATAAGTGTAACAAGGACAATAATTCTGGTAAGAATATATGGACGAATCCTGCAATATGTGAATGTCATGTCCCTCAAGCTACCATACCAAAGGACATCAAAATCTGACAATTGATGCCAGAGTTATAATGCAAAAAGTTCATTTTACTATTTTTCTAAGACCCATAACTCTGGCCTGTATGCATGGACCAAACCCACAATATGTGGATGTCTTCTGTTCCATGGTATTCTCTCAACATACCAAAGGACACCAAAATCTGCACACAAATGAGTTATAATGCAAAACATTTGAACAGGGAGTTTTCTAAGTCTAAAACGGGGCATAACAGAATGTACGGATGAAACCCACGATATGTGGATATCATGTCCCTCATGCTGGTCTATCATCATACCAAAGGACATCAAAATCTAACAACCGATGCCAGAGTTATAATATAAAATGTTTGTATGGATGTATGGATGGACAGTCGTGTGGACTGCGTCCTCAACAAAACCCCCACTGAACATCCTAAGAAGGTTGAGGGCATAATAAAATTCCGCATCTTTTCTTGATTCTACAGCACACAGGAAAATTTGATAAAGAGAGAAGCTCTTGCTGATTTCCAGTGTAGTGTAGTATATGGAATTAAGTGAAGCAATCTTCTGATGCTGTTGTATGTATACACAAATAGTTACAACAATCGGTTAATCTGTGTTGTCATATTCCATCTCATCAACATGGCAGAATCTGACTATTGTAAAAATCTGTATATATTATCTCTTATTTTCAGGCTGAGCATGTGGCTTCATTATCAACACATGGGTCAAAGCAAATTATGACTGCAAGGTTAACTAATCTTACTATCACTTTCAGCACCTGTAGTTATAACCAGGCTGCAATGACGGATTCTCCCAACACCTGCTTATTGAGTTATGTATGTCCTGGGAATGATATCTGGGTGACACAGATCTATCTTACCCACTCACATGACCATCCTCATTGGAATATTTAATGATCGTTGGACTGTTTCATCATTGTCTGCATTTTGTGAACATATGTGGTGTCAGTTTCCCTTCCACTAATACAGCTACTCATCCAACCCCACACCACCCAAGGATAAGTCTTCTCCCAAACCAGTTATTAATTGAAAATAGGATATGTTTTCATTTTTGGAATTCACTAAAAAAAAAAAGCAATGAGGATTCTTAAGCTGAGTTTGAATAGTACGGACTGGTTTTGGCCATTATGGGGGGTAATGAAGAATTTTTATAACCAGAAAGTGCGACTAACTCTGTGAATTGTGCAGGGTTAGTCACTCTCTCTCTTTCTCTCTCATTATATGAAATTGGTAACGCCATATCACACACTACATGACAATATACACTGTCTAAGGCTGTAAAAATGCACAGGGCTAGCTGGTTTCCTGTTGTTATGTAGGGTGCAGAATTCAAGGAACTATTAGAAATACTTAAACAGGATTGTGGAAATTTTTTAAAGTGAATTCCAAAAATGAAAACAGGATACAGAATCTCCTGCCACTGAAATATGTATAATTTTGGCACATTAAACCTAATTTGTCCCTAAATTGAAAAAACTTTTCGCTCGATGATTTCTTTAGATAAATGTAGGAGAAATTTTCAACAAATCTAGTCATGAAATATATTTTGAAAATACTGAGAGGGTTTAGAGTTAAACCTCTGCACACAGATGTAAAAAAAAACAAAAGTTAAAAAATTTATAGTAATTTATATATTTTTTATACTTACCAATGACCCAGACTTAGCTGGTGCTAACTCCACAAAAACCAGGGCCAAACACAAATTTTGCCCCCCAATCCCCAAAATTTGCATCCAAAACAAAAAGAAATCATGTCCTAAAGGACCTCCATAGTACGACTCTACTGCGCATGCGCAGTGACGCAGTCGTCCCGAAATTGGCGCCAAATATCATTCTTACTGGCAGTGCCTGGTCAGCGCTATGTACTCAGCGGGGAGGCAAGAGTTCCCAACTCAGGGAGGGCCATCCCCGTCTGGGTCATTGGTAAGTATAAAAAATATATAAATTACTATAAATTTTTTAACATTTTTATACTGTACCAATGACCCAGACTTAGCTGAATAGTAAACAGGCTGGAGGGCCTAGGACATAGAGGAAAATCCAATAAGCTCAATTATAAAATAAAGAGATAACCCCTTAAGGAGAAAAGGAGTATTAGGCTTTACATGTATCTTTCTTATTTAATATTTAAATTAGAAAGATACACTACCCTTAATAATTGAGCACAATAACATTCATGTTCTCTATTAATATCCAGTATAACCTTTATACTAATTATTATTAAAACAAGCCAATAAATAAAGTAGTCCAGAGAATTGAGACTCTTTATAATCATTTAAAAGTGTCCGAGTATTGTATATTAAAGCCCGTTTGACACTTGACATATACAAATGCTTCACACCGAGCTACACTTTAAAAATAAGAAATGAATGAAATTAAACATTAATATTACACTTTAAAACCATCCCGGAAGCGACTCAGAAATACTGTCTTGGAGGAGGCATTCCCTTGCTTTTCACTATAAAGCAGGTGACCTAAGGGAACACCCGCCCCCCCCCCTTCCCCTTGCCCTGGGTCAAATAGCCCAGAGCGAAGAGGGCAGCCGGACGGAGTCACTGCCGGAACAGAAAGCCTGCATAACTATAGTTGCAACTGTTTAGTGGACGACATTCTGAGCAACAGATAACGGACCTAAACAATGCAGGTCTCCAGAAATGGACTCAATATTTCTGAGATAAAAATTAGTAAATGTGGATGGCTGAGACCAATAAGCAGCCTTCATTAAATCTGTAATAGCAACACTATTAGCATAAGCCCAGGAAGTAGAAAGAGCTCTTACTTCATGAGCAGAAATCTTAAGCACAGACTGCTGAGAAGAAGATAAATCTTCATACGCAGTACGGATAGTTAACTGAATCCATCTAGCAATAGAATGGACTGAAATGTCCTTTCTATTAGGCATCAAAGACAGAAAGAAACGTTTCCGTCCCTTTCTGATGAACTGAGATCTCTGTTTATAGATACGTAGTGCTCTAACAGGACAGAGTAAAGGCCTACGCCCGTCTGAAGACGGAAGAGCCTTAATAACAATAGGTTCCGGATATTTATTAGGAGCCTGATTCTTAGCTAAAAAACCGACGTTAGTAGTGAAGGTGATAGTGTTCCCAACACTACGATAATGAGAATCATCCACCGATAGTGCATGAAGCTCACTGACTCTTCTGGCAGAAGAGAAAGCTAAGAGAAAAGCTGTCTTATAAGATAAGAATTTGAAATCTACTGTCCCAAGAGGTTCAAATGGCTTTTCCTTCAATTTAAGGAGAACCCAAGCTAAATTCCACTTAGGAATTAATCTAAGAGTTCTGGGTCTATTTATCGAAAAGTTTCTAACCAATTTCGATAAAGAGACATTAGATCCAATTTGTAAACTATCATGATGTGCATAGGTATCAGATAACATAGATCTATAACCCTTTATAGTAACCGGTTGCAGTTTGATTTCGTCAAACAAGTATACTAGAAAGTTAGCAATGTCTGGTATAGAGGGATCAAATATATCAACAGAATGATCCCTACACCAACGACGGAAAACCTTCCACTTAGCCGCATAGTTTAGCGAAGAGGAGGTCCTCCTACAGTTAGAAATCGCGTCCACTGCTCGTCCTGTAAAGTGCTTGCCATGCAAGAAGGACCGCACAACGGAAAAACGTGAAGGTTGAGACCTTGCGGGTTGTGATGCAGTTGGCGCGATTTCCCCTGCCAAAGAAGATCCTCTCGTGGAGGGAGCTTCCGCGGTAGGTCCCACAACAGACACCTGAGTAGATTTATCCACGGTCTCTGTGGCGACAGAGATGCTACCAACAGAATCTTGCATTGAGATTGTTTTATCTTTAGCAATACTTGTTGAATTAACGGCGCTGGAGGATACGCATATCCTATCATTCCGTCCCAAGGGATCGATAGAGCGTCTACAGCAAATGCTCTTGGATCCGGACACGGGGACACATACGTCTGCAACTGATTGTTGAGATGTGTCGCAAATAAGTCTATCATTGGCCGTTCCCATTGGTAGCAAATCTGATTGAATACTTGTTTGTTGAGAGTCCACTCCGACGGCAACAAGCGACCCTTTCGAGAAAGGGAGTCTGCTAGCACATTCAGACGACCCGGTATGTGACGGACCGAAAGAAGAACGTGATGTTCCAACGCAAACAGAAGGATTCTTTCCGTTAGATTGAACAACGGAACTGAATGAGTGCCTCCCTGATTCCGTATATACGCCACTACTGTCGTATTGTCGGATAGGATTTGGACATGAGCATCGTGAATAATGTCCATCCAGTGACGTAACGCAAGCCAAATTGACATCATTTCCTTGATGTTTATGTGCTTGCACAGGAATTGCGGATCCCAAAGACCCTGGCATCTCGAATCCGTTGGGATTAATGATGCACCCCAACCTGTTTGACTGGCATCCGTCATAATGGTAAAACTCGGATCCGGCAACTGCAGCGGAACTCCTTGAGTTAACCACTGAATGTTTGCCCAAGTCTGAATCTCTTGTTTCACTTGATCTGACAAGAGAACGTCTACATCGAGCGAATGAATTTTCACACTCCAATTCTGAGTCAAGAAAATTTGAAGAGGCCGTGTGCGTAGCCGTCCCATCGGAATGAGATCCGCAGCGGCTCCGCACAGACCTATCAGTCTCATAAATTCTCTCGCTGTGACTTTGTCTGTATTTAGACAATAGCGAGCGTAACAACTGACTAATTTCGCTCTGGTTAACGGCAGACGAACGAGATTGTTGTGCGTCTCGAAGCTCATTCCCAGATGAGTGAATGACTTGGACGGCACCAGATCCGACTTCTCCTCGTTTACTATGAAACCGAGACGTCGGAGCAATAGAAGAAGATTCTGAACATCGTTCTGAAGCGTTAACTCGTTGCCGTACCTCTGAAGAATGTCGTCCAGGTAGGCCGACGTTACCGCAGACGAATGAGCTCGGAAGTAAATCATTACCGAGTTCATTACTCGAGTGAAAGCCCAGGGTGCTAGATTCAATCCGAAGCACATGGCCCGGAACTGATACACCACTCCTAGGACTGCGAAGCGTAGATACTTTCGGAATGTCGGATGTACCATGACGTGAAAGTACGCATCTTTGAGATCTATGCTCGTTGCATAATCGTTCACCCGAATACTCGCTCTGACCGATCGAATCGTCTCCATATAAAACTTCGGAGCGATGATCAGCTTGTTTATCCAGCTCAAATCTATGACTGGACGGAACGAGCCGTCTGGTTTCGGAACCAGAAACAGATGGCTGTAGAATCCCAGCGATTCCTGGTTTTCTACGACCTCTACCGCGTTCTTCATTAAAAGAGACTGCACCTCTGATAGCAGAGCGTCTCTTTTCTGAGGGTTTGACGGAAGATGAGTCCACTTTGGACTTCGAGTTAATGGAGGCTTTCGTTTGAAGGATATCTTTAGACCTTCCGAAGTCACTCCTCTCACCCAAGGGTCGTCCGTAATCGACGCCCACTCTTGAGAAAAACTCGACAACCTTCCGCCAACCGGAACGCGATAGAGGTTTGAGCCATCACCTCCTGGATCTGCGAGGCCTGCGGTAGGAGAAACCACGTCTTCCACGACCCGCACCTCGCCTCGTCGACCTCGGGGCGTCCGACCGATTGTCCCGGCCTGAAGGACGTCCCGAACGAGAGTCGCTATCCTGACGGTCTCTCGAATAAGAGCTAGAGGACGCACCGGAACCTCTATAGGAACCTCTCTTGGGCGGATAAGACCCAGAAGTGCCCGCCTTATTCGTGTCTGCTGAATCCGACCTTTTAGGAGCGGATCTAAACAACAGAGAATCACTAGCTTTCTTTTTAATATTATCATAAATAGCGGAAAGCTTGCCGTCAAAGAGAAGATCTCCTGAGACCGAAGCGACTCTAAGAGAGTTCTTCACCTTAGAATCCACTAGTGTGGATGTAGACAGGGCTGCGTCACGTCTAACCAACTCCAGATTAGCCACTGAAAGGGCGGAGTTACACGTGGAATAAGCTACTGCCCTTGAAAGAAGTCTTAAGGAGGATTGTATATCCTGAAACTCTTCCCCTTGAAGACGCAGTGATAACGCCTTCGTAAGGTGATCTGCGTAAGATAAGGCATCTAAATTGGCTCTGTTAGACGCAATAGCTGTTTCCAACACTGCGGTTGGAATAGAAGCTGACGACGGTAATGATAGCTCTAAGTCTTCCGCCTCGTCGTCCATACGCAGAGGAACTCTCGGTATACCCTGACCTGCCGTGTCGAATTTATTCCTTGCATTAATGAAAGGCAGGTTGAGAGTATTTGCGGACAAGAAGCCTGCTTTCCCTGTCCTGGAAGCAAGTTTAAAAATAGCGTCGTTCAATAATTCAAATGTTCTTGCAACATTATTGGACTGCGACGGAAACTCGGGAGCGATGTCCCTGAACCGCTCGAAAAAATCAGAGTCCAATGACGCTATAATTCTCCTGTCCGGAAGCGCAGCAGTCTGGCCCGACGGAACAACTTGAGGAAGAAAGTGCCGGATGAAGTCTACGGCAGCTTTGTGTTGTTCCGAAAGGGATAGCTCCAATTCATCCGTATCCCTTTCACCATCCGGTCGGACCTCCCGATGTTCCCGGTCGTCCGCCCCCGATGCTTCGGCGGAGCGTACCGACCCAGCGCCGTCGGATAATTCTCGATCCGACACCGTCTCTGTCGGCTGCTGGGATGCTGCGATAAGCTGTGCTATCTGCACTAGAATGTCCGACGTCGAGACCTGCGGAGGAGCGGTCTTTCGCTGCTTTGCCGAGGGCAGCTCCGCATCAGATGGCTCCCGCATACTTTTCCTATGCGAACGTCCGGAGTCCATCGGTCTCGAGTCCCTGGCTGCCGGATGGTGTGACCTGGTCGCCGAATAATCCTTCCTCGGCGAAGCTGGCAAGATATCGGAGGTCACGCAGCCAAGGTGCGGTCGTGTGCGCCGGCGAGAAGAGGAAGCCTTAACAGTCTCTGCGGACTGCTTATACAACGGAGCGTCCCGAGCGACGGACGTATGCTCCGCTAAAGACACATTTTGTACCACAACATCTGGTCCCAGATGTTGTTGTACGAGAGAGGGGCCTCTCTCGCTCGCGGCCCGGCTGGACCTGGACGAGCTAGGAACCGGACTAAAAGGCTTCCTCCGTTCTCGTTCACTATCCGCCGTCACTGGGTGTGCATCTATTATTTTTATAGTGCTCGCATCACCCAAAATTTCCTCTTGGACCGCATCGGACGAACCCGGCTGCCGAACCATTCGGTGAATGGACGCTACACCGGGCGAGCTAGCGGACGACATTTGTCTAATCTCCATGAGCACTTTTGCCGCTAGCTCTGTATTTAATTGTGACGACGGACGCACACTTGAAGAAGATAACATGGAAACATCACCCTGTTCTGGTTCCTCTGAAATAGAAACTGAGAGAGTAGAGTGACCTTGTGGAGAAAGAGCCGGCATCGCTCTTTCTCCAGAAACAACATATCGTGACACACGTTTCCAATGTTTCTCATCCCAATGTTCACATACAGGACAGGGATTAATGCGAGAACACTGACTACAATTTATGCAATAATCATGAAAGTCAGAGGAAGATTTCTTCCTATTACAATTTGAACAAGTTCCTTTCATTGTGAAGGAACAACAATAAGTCCTAGTTACTCGCAAAAACCCCTGACACAAAGATACATAATAACATGATCCATTAATAAATGAAAAAACAATTGCAAAACAAAATAATTTTGAAAAAATATTTTTTCAGAGAAGCCCAAGTTGCTGAAAAGTAACGTTGAGCCCCGATGGATCCGATGGCAAAGTGTGGTCAAAAATTTTAAAATTATATAAAATAATTAATGAGACACTTTCGGATAATATAAATGTATCTTATAATGAGATAAACTACCTCAAAGGCAAACAGCCCCCCTCAAAAAAGGCTGTTGCCAATGAAAACAAACAGTGTAAACACAGAAGAAAACATGACTCCAGGCACTGAAAAAACTGGCCCGGAATCAGTCCTCAATTACACTCTATCTGATGCAAAACAGAGACTCCCAGGGGGGAATCTGCAGAACATCAGATGGAAGATGCAGAACACAAACGTTATACACCCATGGGTGAAAACGTAACTATGGGGAAAATAACAGAAAACATTCTGTAACCAAGCAACTCTCCCAGGGAAATTTTAGAAATGAAACTTCTCAAAAATATGCCAAAAGCATGGGAGAATTGCAAGGGGGGACTTTAGAAGGTTAGGGGAGAGGAAACACTGAATAAGCAGTGCAACAATTAGCAAGAATGACAACAAGAGGCGTTTGCCTCGAAAATAGGCAACTTAACATAATTTTAACAAAAAATTTTAAGTACAGCCCTGATTATTTTTTGCCACTTCTTTTTTCCTCTCCTCCTTCTATCCTCCTTAGAATCACATTTTCTCCAAGAATTACGTGTCTGGCATCCTTTAAACTGAGATTTACAAGCACAAAGATCAGTGAGATGTTGACTGATGAAGGGCCAAACAGAGAATGATATTTGGCGCCAATTTCGGGACGACTGCGTCACTGCGCATGCGCAGTAGAGTCGTACTATGGAGGTCCTTTAGGACATGATTTCTTTTTGTTTTGGATGCAAATTTTGGGGATTGGGGGGCAAAATTTGTGTTTGGCCCTGGTTTTTGTGGAGTTAGCACCAGCTAAGTCTGGGTCATTGGTACAGTATAAAAATATCTCAAGCAACAAATTTTCCCATAATGAGACTAGGAATTTAACCAATTCAATCATATTCAGCAAAGCTCAATGAGCTTGAAATTCTAAAATTTTGACATAAATGTGAGAGGGTTAAGATATATTTGAAAGGGCAAGGCTACAAGTTATGCATGACATTATAACAAAGGCTATTACCCTGTCTGGGTGATTCAGGTACAAGACAGTGCATTGCAAATCTGTTTTCTGAATGCTCAAACTACTTAAAACTTGCGAGTGATCGATACTTAGATATCTGAGTGTTGCCTGCCACACAACATGATCCATTTTCCCAAATGTAGGTCACTATGAGCTACTTATTGACAGTGCCACTCCCTCTCACCAATGTGTATATGCAATATCAATTGGTAATCCTAAGCCATACACTATAAGAATTATTTTAGAGACATGTTTTGGCAGACGTGAGAAGTTGCTTGACCTGTTCTCAAAAATGCAGACCAGCATCTTGGAGACACACACCCTCCCACAAGATGTATGGTGATCAAGCCAGAAAATAAGCAAACTTTCATTTGCAGAACGAGGTCTCCTGAGGGTGAATTTGCTGATAGTATTTCATACAGTGGGCCCATTTATCCTCTGGGTACCTCTTTCTGTTTGGGGCTGAGAACATGATTCAGATTGAGGTTCACAGAGGGTAAATTTAGTGATGCTACCCTGCTGAGCACGGTAGCATTACCAAATTCACCCTCTGGGGATCTCATTCTGCAGATGACAGTCTGCTTATTTTCAGGCATGATGGCAATCTCAATTTTGGTAACCCTAGGCCATAAAGTATAGGAACTATGAGACTCAATTGTTTTGGGGATGGATGGACATGGTTGGTGGACTCTCACATGGACGACACACAGTCACATACCAAGTCACCTGCTTGCAGTTATAGAGGTGATCTACAATAAAGAAATGATGAATATGTTGTATTTTGGCCTCTATATTTAAAACAATTAGAATACACATCAGTTCTAGTTATACAAACAATTCATATTTAAAATAGGTGGAATTTGGATAAAATACCTGTGAAAAGGCTAAACAAAATCCTAAAATCAATTTTCTCTTTTAGTATGTCCTATGATATGACAATGTAAAGTCATGTGTATACTTACTGTGATAGTTTTCTCTTTTTAACCCTAATGGGCATGAACAAGGGCCTTGAATTCCCACAATTCCACAGTCTCTGCACGTCTAATGGCTTTGCAGTGACTTCTAGTTAAGTCTTGGCTGCCCGTTAAGGCAGCCAAGACTTGACTAGAAACCACTGCCTAGGTAAATTGTCTATTGTCAGCAGGACCTACTCATGATGATATGTTAAGGGCACCTGTTCAGAGGTCAGAAAAGTTGGAAATTGGCCTTTAAGAGTTAAAAACTTTTCCCCAAAACTCTGGGATTGAAAAACATTTATTTTTTTAAATCTTTTACCTAAAGCAACCAGCCAAGAATTACCATTCAATTAATTTTTTTCACTTTTTGTCTCAAAAACATATCTTATGATCCCTTACTTGAAACAAGGTCACTGAACCGGTTCCATGAAAGGTCATAATCATTGTTTTTGAGACAAAAAATAAAAAATTCTAGTTAATCATGAAATGCAGTTGTTGTCTTGTATTCATGTTGGATAAACGGTTAATAAGAAATCACCTGAGAATTGACTTTACATACAGTTCTCTCACAGATTTTCCATACCTTATTCTCCAGAACATAACTAGAGATACATTTTTTTTTAAGTGGGGTTTAACTACACTTTTTATAGGCAGGGTCACCTCATGTCAGACAGTTTTACTGGTGGAGAAGCCAGAGTACCAGAGAGAACCAACAAGCAGTGGTGAGCAACTATCAGATTCCCCAACATATTAACAAGAGCACCATTGCCATGCTGTTCGACTTAATCGGGATTGAGTGCTTTGCCAAAGAACATAACACAGTTACCCCTGGTGGGGATCAAACCGTCAACTTTTAATCTGAAGTACAATGCCATAACCACTCAGACACCATGCTCCCAGCTAGACAGATAGATCCTTCATGAATTACAATTTCTATCCTCTAGAACACAGCTAGACAGACAGCCCTATCACAAATTATCAATATCTATTCTCCAGAACATAGCTAGTGAGAAAGATCCATTATAAATTACAATTTCTATCCTCCAGAACATATCTTGACAAATTGATCTATTACAAATTATCAATATCGATTCTCTGGAACATAGGTAGGCAGACAGATCCTCACAAATTATCAAAAAACATTTTTTACACAACACAGCTAGATGACAGACCCCTTATAAATGATCAATATTTACTGTGCATGAAGAGTGAATTACCATCACTGGAGTGAGGTTTCCATACCGACAATATGTGCAGAGTACTGGTTAAAAATTTAACATCTAAGCAAACTTTCAGTTAATGGACCTCTGGGTATAATCTGGTCGAATTTATCTTTCCGTTTTTCACTACACAACACTATAGAATCCCAGAATCGGAAAAGAAAATTGAGAAAATTACTTCTGAGATGCTGTTTTCATTTATTTTCTTGATTCAAGCTTGATTTTGCAATATTATATTTATGAAATCTTGACCCACTGTATGTAAATGGTAAGTGTTTTGCAATCTGATCAAGAAAATTACCATTTTTGTCCATCACAGTACTTATACATGTTATATCCTGGGTGGAGCCTCCAGTCAATGAGTATTTTAGTAGTGAGCCACCATCTGTGTACTGTATTCTCCAGAACACAGCTAGACAGAAAGACGAATTATCAATATCAATTCTCTAGCACCTCGCCCTGTTCCATTGAGAAGTTATGATCTATGTTTTGAGTGAACAAAGTATCTTAAAAAGTCTGTATGGTGGGGTTTGATTTAAGGGCTTATTGGATTGACTTTATTTGGTAAACAGATAACAATCAATGAACCAAATCACGGTATTTTCTCACCAATTACAAAAAAGTGCAGGCCTCAAAATTAGTCCTAAATTGTGAGAATCAGTTTTGCTTCTCACACACTCCTGCTGTAAGAATGAATTTTCAGTTCTCAAATAATTTCATACTTAAAGAGTTCTGTTATACCCTTGTGAGTGCAACCATTACATATTCCATAGTAAAAACAACCTTAATATTTATATATTTACAAGAGTTTACCTGTTAAGGGCCTCAATCCAATTTTAGTGAGTTTCTTGTCTTACATTTATTTATTTATTTATTTATTTATTAGAGAGTTTAACAACACTTTCAACAGCCAAGGTCACCTCATGCCGGACAGTTTTACGGGAGTATGAAGTCAGAGTACCTGGAGAGAACCATCAAGTTGTGACAAGTAATGTCAGTCTCCTCAATGTACTAACTTTGCTTACACAGGGTTAGCACTGGTTGAAGGCAATTACACCATAGACATGCAGTAAGAGTTCTCTTATACCCTTGTGAGTGCAACCATTACATATTCCATAGTAAAAACAACCTTAATATTTATATATTTACAAGAGTTTAACTGTTAAGGGCGTCAATCCAATTTTAGTGAGTTTCTTGTCTTACATTTATTTATTTATTTATTTATTTATTTATTTATTTATTTATTTATTTATTAGGAGGTTAACAACACTTTCAACAGCCAGGGTCACCTCATGCCGGACAGTTTTACGGGTGTATGAAGTCAGTGTACCTGGAGAGAACCACCAAGTTGTGACGAGTAATGTCAGTCTCCTCAATGTACTAACTCTGCATATGCAGGGTTAGCACTGGTTGAAGGCAAGTGCACCATAGACATGCAGTATGCCTTAGTACACCATGCCCACACGTGGGCAAATGGGATTAAGTGCCTTGCCCAAGGATGCAATGCAGATGCCCCTGGTGGGAATCAAACTGTGGACCTTTCTGTTTTAAGTCCAATGCCATAACCACTGAGCCACTATGCTCTCACATGTCAGGGCTCGCAAAGTGAAAAAATGTGATTGCCCGTCGGGCAGGCTTCTTCTGAGATCTGGTTGCCCGCCCCAGAAAATAGTGACCCGGCATTAGGACTGATATTTGATTGCTCAATTTATACACATTTCAATGTGAGTCAATCAGATATGACAACACACGATGTATAACAACAGGTGCTGAAAGATGGGGACAGATCAAGATTCAGTTGTGCCAAAAAAAAGCAATGCATCATGACAACTGACACATTGGATACGGCACTGCAGTCCCTCCCCCCACCACCCCACCCCCACCCCCCTATTACGGCCTGGAAAGTGTCCTGGTTCACTGCGCTACATTAACTTACTATCTCAACTGAGAACTAATCTCAAACATATTATATCGTTTGTTGAACACAGTAACAAAAAAATAAGTACCTGACCAAGAGGAAGATCAGCAACAGAGACCGTTGCAATGCTGAATGAGCGCAACATCCACTTTCACTTTCGAAAATCGATTTCTGGGAAGGTAATGGTTGTGTTTGAATCGTTGTTCAGGACATTATGAGTGCACAGTATTGTCTCTACGGGGATATGACGTCACGCCGTTCTCGGTTGCTTATCGTAACGGTGCACTCCCGATATCTGGGAACATTGATTCAAATACAACCAGACTCCACTCGTGAGCATTACTGAACAATATCAAAATTTGCCCTGAATGTCGCTGTGGGAGGTGTGAGTATGTGTGTGCATGGGGGGGGGGGGGGGGGAGGGGGGGGCTGTCAGCCTGTTGCTAACAGTATCAGTGGGACAGGGCTAAACAGTACCGACGTGCTGACCATTTGTTTAGGTTTGTTTAATACTTAAAGCGGTGTGTTATTGACAACCAATCCCAGCACGTGCCATCAATAATATCATAGATCAGAAAAGGAATTATGTACCTGTTGACTGTTGAAGTTTATGAGCTGCCACCACAGTCTAAAAAGTACTTCCCCTAACCAGCAGAATGGGTATTCAACCATTTTACCAGTTGTTTAATCATTAATTCCAGTTCGTTTTTATATTTATTTTTCTCAAAGAATTATCTTTTAAAATCGGACAGAAAAAAATCTGGTTGCCTGTTGGGCAGAGGGAATAGCATTTTTGGTTGCCCGAGAAAATTTCTGGTTGTCCCGGGACGTTGGGCAACCCTATTTGCGAGCCCTGCATGTACATATAGAACACATGTTCATACACACAAGATTTTAGTGGTCTTCTTGATGGAAATTACAGTACCTTGGTAGTGGTTTCTAGTGAAGTCTTGGCTGCTGTTTAAGTAACAGTGTTACAAATTCTCCAGGTCTTTAAGGAGATTTTCAGAATCTACAACAAGAATCAAATGAACATTTTGCAAGAATCAAAGATGATTATCATTTGCGAAAATTGATTGATTCTAATTCTTGCATGAATTTTAAGCCCTGAAGTGTCAGTCGATACACAGTTTTATATATAAAATACAGTGTCCAGCTCTGGTGCAGTGCTGTGATATTGATGACTTATATGTAATGGTAGGACTATTACAGCTAACTATTACGATGTAATGTAATGATGCAGATAAAATATAGTATCAGGAGAAGATTAATCCTTATATGATGCAGTAACTCTTATTTATTTAATTTTATTTGTTTTACAAGGATTGGCGAACAAGTTATGCAACTTATATTAACGCCTCTCCTTGGCCCAATGGCACAGGTGTGTGGGATGACCTTCATAGCAGCAACTTCATGGCCTAGCTCTTCTCGAAAACTACGAAGGGATCTTTAGCCTGTTATTGTTGAACTCTTAACATGTTGAATATATTTCCTAAATTTCTCATGAAATAAAGTCATGGCTTCTGGAGAGCAGCCATGACTTGATTTAATGAAAAATCCCAGAGTCTGGCAACAAGAAGTTATTTATAAGAGGACAACTCTTATTTATGTGGGTATATTTGGTTAGCAATGGGAATACAATGGATAACCCGCATTAAGTTCATCCAAAGGTTATAGAAAATCTTCTGAGGAAACCTTTTCTCACTCTAAAATGAACTGGTTCAAATTAAGAGTTTCAAACAAATTTATCGTAAACCCTTTCTGACTTGATTGTTAGTTTTCTTTCTATCTTTGTTTTCTTTTGGTTTCATATTTATTACTTGTCAGCAGTCAGGGAAAACACTGAACCTGAGCAATTATGCCTTCACTTGCTGTATAAATGGTGTATAAACTTGATCGGTAATATACTTGGCCTTTAAAGGTTGAAGGGGTAGGTGGTAGAGCCATCACAATGCATTCACGGAAGGAGAATCAATTGAACAATGCTACAAGATCAATGATCTTATTTTTGTGTTGATTAAAACAAAAACTGATAAAAGAGAGCGCAATGGTGTTGGAGTTATCTTTGCTCAAAAGGGTTATGCAAATTTTTTTAGCATAACCTTTCTGGGGTTATTTTATTTTGATTTATCAATCCCTGCAACAAGAACTAAGAATGTACCTCAACTAAGTGACAGAGTACTTTTTTAAATTGGTTGAGTGTTAGAAGCCACTATCAGGGCTTTCAAACAATGAGAGTACAAGAGCAAAAGCCAACATTTTCCATGCTCATTTTTCATATTCAGTCAAACGCAAATAATATTTTGTTTATATGAATTTGTTTTATAACAAATTATTGAAGAGTGCCTCTAGGCATTCCCAATAATTTATAATAAAACAAATTTTGAATAACAAATTAAGATCACCAAAATAATCTAGCCCTCAACCAGTTAAATGTGCAGAAAAATACACCTATAAGAGGTAGAGATGACCTAAAACAGTACTGTAGACCACAGCATCTGATAAACATATTATTATCAGGGTGTGAGGTGTTCATATTCCATCAAATCCACTGTAAAGACTGAGCGAATCTGCAAAACCAATGGTCTAGCATGATACGCCTGATCTTTGCAGTAATCAAGCAAAATACAGCACCTCATACCCAGTAAATGTGATAATAATTTTGGGGTCCACAGTTGACTTGTGATATGATTCTGTAAAGCCAGGTGCACAGTTACTGTGATACTTTTCTTCGTTTTCTCATGTTCAAACCTTTTCCAAACCACCCTGGGATTGAATGGGCAGTTTTTCTTTTAATGTCAGTCACTGGAGCACTGCCTAGACACACATCCTCCTCTGATATTGCGCTGGAGTCATCTTTGATAATACTGCCTGATGAGGGTTCAGAAGTTGAGCAAACATTTTTATCACAGTCATTTGTCATTTGCATATCAATCAATGAGGAGGTTTCAGATGCAGTATCTGTTGATTCACCTGATGGTGATAATTGAGCAGATTCTTGTTTGATGTAGTTATGGTCATGATAAATATCAGGTATTTTACAAGATTTTGATTGCCTTCTAGTCCTATTTTTCACACATTTTTTCTTTTGTAAAGTATGTTCCAGAGTTGTATGCATGTATATATTATCACAGACATTCTTTTCACGACTTGAGCAATTTCCTTGAGAAATTTCGTATTTATTTGAGATCAATGGAAGTTTAGAAGTATCTATTCGGTCAGTGAGTAAGTCTGCTCTATCCAGAGGTAACAAGTTATTATTTATGCATGAATCTTGCATTTTGGGCAATGCAGTTCCATGACCTTGGCACTCTTGTTTTAACTCTCCACTATCAGAACAATGAAGTAATAATGAACAGATTGAATTCCAATCAGCATCTTTTTGATGATCACTTGACAGTGAAGCAAGTTTTTGAAGAATACTGAAGTAATACATTTCCTTCTTTTGAAGAAAGTTTGAAAGTATTGCTTGTGAAAAGGAAAGATCAGTGCTATTAACTTCTGATGAAATTTTTGAAGAATGAGCTCCTAGTTTATCAGAGGAGTTAGTGGCACCTTCCTCATTCATTAAAAGTGTTTGTTGGCTGCTTGAAAGAAAATGTTCCATTTTCTCCTTCAGTTTATCAGAGGTCTCTTGCTTTTCCAGCAAACTTCTCATCATAGGATGTAGATGCGATATGGAGTGGGTTGAGGAGTTATTAGTTTTATTTGTATCACTGTCAATACTCTTCTGGAATAAAGGAGTTGGGCTTTCATGGTTTTTAAGATCAATTTCATTACAATCATTAGGTGCAGTAAAAATGCCTGTACTTAAAAATGAATTTGCTTCCTTCACATCATTGCTTGTATTTTTGGAAAAACATTTCAGATCCTGCTTTTGACAGTTCCTTCGTGTAGTTTTCCTCAGATTTCTATCGTTATGAATCAGCAGTGGCTTTTTACTTTTCTTTTGTATCTTAGCTTGAAAATCCCTTTTTCTCAACCTCTTATTCTTCTGAATACTGCATGTGTAATTCAATGGAGCAACCAGAATTTTCTTTGTTGTGGTTTCCAACTCACTGTCATTCAAAGAGGTAGCCTCTCCAAATATTGGGTCCCTCTCCCTGCAAGAGAAAAAAGTACATATGTGAATGTAATAAGACATTCCGTTCCCACTATCATCCTTATCTTCACACTTAAAGGCCTATTTCCGACTTTTACAACCTCAAAACAGGTGCCCTTAACATGCCATCACGAAGAGGTTCTGCTGACAATAGGCAAATTAGCTGAGCAGTGGTTTCTAGTTACAGTCTTGGCTGCCTGTTAAGGCAGCCTAGATTTGACTAGAAATCACTACTAAGCCACTGGACGTTTTAAGGCTGTGGGCTGGTGGGAATTCAGGATACTTGTCCAAGGCCCTTAAGGGCTAAAGTTCTGCACAATGATGTTGAAATACTGAAATTTCAAGCCAGAACCTTTTTCATAATGCAATGAGGAAATGAACCAATTTAACCTTGCTTAACAGAGAGCAATGAGCTTTGACAAACAAGATTCAATTGGTTGAATTCTTAGTTAGATCATAGAAAAAAATTATAAATTCATAGTAATTTGCATATTTTTTATACTTACCAATGGCCTAGACTAGCTGGTGCTAACTCAAAAATATCTAGGGCCCAACACAAATTTTAACTCCCCCAATCCCCAAAATTTGCATGCAAAACCAAAAATTAAAAGTCCTATCTGGCCCTCCTCACATTTACTCTCTGCGCACGCGCAGACATCAGGAAGTGACCAGAATTGGCACCAGCATCATTCTTTGTAGAAAAGAGTACTACATAATAATTCAGCGAGGAAGTATATGAGTGCCCACTCATGGGAGGGCCATCTCCGTCTGGGCCATTGGTAAGTATAAAAAATATACAAATTACTATGAATTTAGAATATTTTTATACTATAACCCAATGGCCCAGACTAGCTGAATCGTAAAAAGGTGGAGGGCCTAGGACTTTCAAATTAGTAGATCAACATAGTTCCAATCCTGTAATCCAAGATGAAAGGAAATTAAAATTATTAGGAATTACATGTATGTCTCCCTATACAGCAATAGAGGAGACACATCCTAAATAAGGAGCCCAATTTAAGTAATTCCTTATTTTAAGCATGAAGACTATACTAATTAGGGTGTAACGAGTTCCTAATTTTGAAGGCTAGTTCAGACTAAGCCCCAAAAATTTGGCTGGCGTATCTGAGAATGAGAGAAAATCCCCACAAACATATGCCATACACAATAAAACTCCAGCTGTATGCAGGATATAATTACGGACAAAACAGCTTCCTTCATAGTTACAAGCCAGAGGAGAGGTAAAAATCACCCCCCCCCCCTTTTCTTTTGAAGGAATCTTCAAAAGAAAGAGGGGAGTGCTCTGGAATCAGTAAGAGCAGAACCGAAAAACAATATAAATACTCATCGAACAGGCACTCAGGTATTAATTTATAATTAATAAATGATGTTTAATGCCACTTCAGAAGTTAAGGCTATAGCGACGATCCCGGTAATTAATATTGCCCGCTATATAACGTACACCACAGACGGAGTACACAGATACGTCGAAAACCGGTGATAAAATATATAACAAACACATGTCCAATCGAACCACACTGAACGATCTCGGGAGAGAAAACACACTTCCGAGGTAACCCACAGAAGACCCCATTCAGGTGTACAATAAATTCCAGTAACGACACTCTCCAACGTGTACTATCCAATATCTATGACCGTATACATGTGTGAATATTCGATTTGAGTACGGACATTAATAGAAACTTGGATCTAGAAATGGAAGTAGGTATGATTAACAGGCTCTGACACGGACCGCCCCCGAAATAATTCATAATTTCAAAGGTCCATACTATACAATAAAGCGTCAGCCTAATTATTATAATGCACAAGAGCATTAAAATCCAGCATGTAATCATCTGAATACAAGTAAACTGGTTATGCAGCCTCCGAGGTATCCAAAGACTAGTAATTTAATTATGATGAAATATGCGCTCGTATATAACAAATCGACAAATAATAACAGGAAACTAATCCAACTAAAAAGTGGATGTGCCCATGAGGTCGCCATAGAACATGACCCAGCCGCCAATCGAAAAGTGAAGAAATGCATAGTATGTATGTATTAAACTATACAATGCTTGCGGGAAGAAAACCACGTCTTGCCCGGTAATTTACTCTAAACACATTGGCAGTTCATGTGTGTGTGTGTGTGTGTGTGTGTGTGTGTGTGTGTGTGTGTGTGGGGGGGGGGGGGGGGGGGGGAGGGGGGGGGAAGGGGGATTCAAAGTCCTATCAAAATCTCCTCACCCACATTACTAAATCGTTCCTGTGTTGGTCATCAAATAATATAGGAACTGTAATGGTTCCCTCATGTCTAACCGACTCCATTATGCCACTATGGGTGGAGAAGGACGTGAAGAACAAAAACTTCCCCTGATAAAGAAGGTCCTCTCGTGGAGGAAGCTTCTGGGGAGCGTCCCATAACAGACACTAGAGAAAACTGATCCAAGGTTTCTGTGATGACAGAGGTTCTACTATCAGGATTCACAACGAGACTGTTTGATCTTAAACATAATCCACTGAATCAAATAAATTGGATGATACGCGTATCCTATCATCTATCCCCATGAGATCGGCAGAGCGTCTACTGCATGCGCTCAATGGTCTGGGCATGGTGACACAAACGACCGTAACTAATTGTTCCGGTGCGTCGCAAACTGATCTATCATGGGGCGATCCCACTGGTAGCAAAACTGTCCAAATATTTGCTTGTTGAGCGTCCATTCCAATTGCAACAGGCGACCTTTCCGAGGAGCGAGTCTGCTAGTACGTTCAGACGACCCGGTATATGACGGATAGAAAGATGAACATGATGATACATGACGTAATAGGAAAATCTCCATTAGTTGGCATAACGGAAATGAATGGGTGCCGCCCTGGTTCCTGATGTATGCTACCACTGTCGAGTTGTGTTGTACGACAATATCTGAATGTGTGCGTCCACTAAAATGAAACCTTATTGTAGCGCTAACCAAATTGACAGCATTTCTTTGATGTTTATGTGTTTCTCCAGGAACTGAGGGTCCCAAAGACCCTGGCATTTTGAGTCTGTCGGGCTCAGGGCTGCGCCCCAACCTGCTGACTCGCATCCGTCATAATCGTGAAAGCCAGATCCGGCAGCTGCAGTGGAACTCCCTGAGTTAACCACTGAATATCTGCCTAAATCTGGACCTTTTATTTACTAGATCTGTTAAAACAATACTGGTCTCGAGCGAATGCGTCTTCACTCTCCAGTTCTGGGTAAAGAATATCTGGAGGGGACATGTGCGTAAGCGACCCATGGGAATAAGATCTGCAGCCGCTCCGCACAACCCCATCAGTCGCATAAATTCCCTCACTGTTAATGCGTCCGAGTGTAGACAAAAGCGAGCATAACAACTGACTAATTTCGCTGAGTAATGGCAGACGAACCAGATTGTTGTGAGTCTTGAAGCTCATTCCCAAGTGAATGAATGACTTGGACGGCGCTAAATCAGATGTCTTCTCGTTATGATGAAGCTGAGACATCAGAGCAAGAGAAGCAGACTCTAAACATCGTTCTGAAGAGTAGCTGATGCCGTATCTCTGAAGAATGTCGTCCAAATAAGCCAACATTACCGCAGACAAAGGAGCTTAGAAGTGAGACATTTCCGAGTTCATTATTCAAGTGAACACCCAGAGCGCTAGATTCAGACCGAAGCACATCGCTCGGAACTGATATACTATCCCTTGAACGGTGAACCGTAGGTACTTTCTGAATGTCGGATATACCAGGACATGAAAGTACGGATCCTTAGATCTATGCTTGAAGCATAGTCGATCAATCAAACGCTCGCTTTTACCGACTGAATGATTACCATAAATAAACTTTTAGAGCCATGATAAACTTGTTATCCAGCTCAAGTCTATTACTGGTCAGAACGAGCTGTCTGGCTTCGGTACGAGGAACAGGTGACTGTAGAATCCTAGAGAATCTTGGTTCTCGACGACCTCTATTGCTTCCTTTGCCAAGAGAGCCTTTACCTCCGATTGGAGAGACTCTCTTATGCAAGGATTTGACGCATATTTTTCTCATCGCGGACATCATGTTAGTGGTGGTATCGCTCGGAAAGATAGACATAGGCTGTCCAAGACCACTCTTCTCACCTACTGGTCTTCTGTAATAGTTATCCAGTTTGATGCGAATCTTGATAACCTTCCGCCAACTGCCAAGCAATAGAGGTCCTGACCATCACCTGTAGTACCTGCAAGGCTTACGGGAGGAGAAACCATGTCCCCCTTGTGAAGGGCCTCGACCCGCCGGCTTTGGGATGTTTGACCGGTAGTCTCGATCAGACCTACGCCCCCTTCCCGGGTCGCTGTATTGATGATCCCTAGAGCAATTATAGGAGGGTTTCCTATACCCTCGTGAGGAGTCCCCTTTAGATGATTTCTGTCTAGGACGTCCTCCCTTACTCTTTTCTGCTGCTGTGGGTCGAATAGACGCCCACTTAAGGAGCAGAGTATTGACGCTTTCTTTGTAGCTTGGTCATAAACCAATGAAAGCTTATCGTCAAAAACTTAGTGCCCAGATACCGGAGCGACCCGTAGAGAGTTTTTCACCTTGTCATCTATTAAAGATGACGACACAAGGGCTCCGTCACGTCTGATTAACTCCGAATTCGCCACTGTTAAGGCAGAGTTATAAGTGGTATACATAATAGCCCTGGAAAGGACTCTTAAAGAGGTACGAACGTCCTCAAATTCCTTTCCGTTGAGACATTGCGCCACAGCTCTTGAAGGTGATTTGCGTAAGACAATGCGTCTAAATTCGCTCTGATTGAAGAAACTGCAGTCTCAATTGTGTCCGAGCGAATAGTGAATGACAAAAGTAAGGACATGACTTGGTCCTCAGCCTGCTCATCCCAAAGCAGAGGAACTCTCTGTACATCTTCCCTGACCATTTTAAATGAACATAGTCCAACAAACGGTAAATTTACGGAAGATGATGACAAGAAACCGCCTTTCTTCTTCCGACTGGAAACTTTGAATATGGCGTCGTCTAAATGGCCGATTGCCTGCGACACCTGACTACAATGAACTGGAAAAGACAGAACCTCCTCCTTTGTCCGGATAAAGTCAACGTCCAACGACACCAGCGGTTTCTTCCTAGTAGTCGCAGCATTCTGATTCACTGGAACAAATTCAGGGTAGTGTTGATGGATTAAATCCATCACGACCATGTTTGTTTCGGAAGGGAAGAGTAATCCTTCTGCGTAACCCTTTCACCATCCGACTGAATCAGTTGAAATTCATGGTCAGCGGCATCTGAACTTGCAGATGACTGGACCGACCCAGCACCATCCGACAGCTTAGGTTCTGAGACTGCCGTCGGCTGCTTTTGCACTTGCTGGGATGCTGTGATGAGCTGCGCAATCTGCGACAGCAAGTCTGTTATGGAGGCTGAGGAGCAGCGGTCTTCTGTTTTCTGGCCGCCGGCTGCTCCTGGGACAGTGTGTCCGAGATGGCTCTTTTCTCCAGACGTCCTGATAAATGAGGCCTTGTCTCCTTAGTTACCAGATGGTCCGACTTCCTGACGATGAGTGGTTCCTTCTCAGCGATGTAGGCTGGATATCTGAAGTCATGTAGCTAAGGTGCAGTCGTGTGTGCTTGGAAGATGCCGATGCAGAAGCCCAAACTGTAGCCGAGGCCGGCTGTGAACTGAACTGAGGATCCCGGACGGGAGGTGCGGATGTATGCTCCGACTGATGCAAGTTCCTAATCACCACATCTGGCCCCAGAAGTTGTTGGGAAAGAGAGGGGGCTCTCTTGCACGTGGTCCTTTCAGACCTTGCCAAGCTTCCCAATGAACTTTCCAACTTCTTCTGTTCTGTCGTCGCTGGGTGAGCTTGTTTATATTTTAAGGTGCTCACTCTACCCAATCCACCTCTTAGACCGCAATGGAACACCCGGTGTCACGGTACCCACTGACGGAGTAACGCTTCACCGGTCGAGCTAGATAGCGACAGAGAACTGGAACCACTGGTTTGTGGTTTATGGCCCTGTCCAATGGTCATGAGCACCTTTGCCGCTAGCTTTGTTTGATCATATGAATGTGACGACGGGAGCCCACTGTCTCAGAGCATCACGTAAACATCACCATGTCCTTTTTCCTCTGAAATAGAAACTAAGAAACAAGAATGACGCTGTGACGAGAGGATCGGCAGTGACCTCTCGTCACTAACAATGTACCATGACACCCGTCCCCAATGTTTGTCAGCCCATCCGACACAAGTTGAGCAAGAATTAGTGGTAGTACATCGACTACAAGCAAGGCACCCAACATGTAAATCAGAGGAAAGGCTTCTTCGCCTTGCATTTTGAGCAATACATTTTCATAATGAAGCAAAATAAAGTCGATCGTACTCCCACCAACTCCACATTAAATATTAGAAAAAGATACATAATACATAACATTCAAAATAATAAACATTCAAAATATAAATCGAAAAATAATTTACACAAAAAAATTTTTTACAAAATTTTGACAAGAGCCCAAGTCCCCAAAGGGAACGATGAGCCCAAATGTATCCCGATAGAGCCTAAGTGTGGACAAAAATTATTTTATTATCCAAAAAATTAATTGCTACACTATATTCAATGTATCTTACAACAGTCCAACCATGATAATAAATAGGAAACTACATATATTAATAGAGCGTTGTCAATGTAAACAACGTCAGTAGAAAAACCGGAAACAAGACTCCAGGCATAATAAAAAAGGCCTGAAGTCAGTAACAGATTTTGAACTATCCGTTGTAAAGCAAGATCTTCATCAGAAGAAAAAACAATACATCGGATGCATGATGCATGACCAAAAACGCCTAAACACCCCTAGGGTGTGGACATAAACCATGGGGATATACAGAAAAATCATTCTGTGTAACACGTCAAACTCCCAAGAAATTTATAAAAAAATTTCAATAAAACAAGCCAAAAAGCTTGGGAATTTAACTGGGGGGCTTCAAGGAAGGATAGGGAAGGAACACTTAACAAACAGTGGAAAAATCATTAGCAAGAATGATAACGTCAGGCCCATGTCCCGAAAATGGGGAACATGAAATAATTTTTATAAAAATTATAAAGTTATAGCCCTGAACATTTCAAACCACTGTTTCTTCCTTCCATCATCCTTGAATGTCCTTGGATCCACCAAATTCACCATTGATTTGTATCTGGCATCATTAAAACTGAGATTTAAAAGCACAGCTGTTAGTTTGTTGTTATCTGAGTGAGGGCCAAACAAAGAAAGATGTTTGCACCAATTCCAGTCACTTTCTGACGTCTTCGCATGCGCAGTGAGTAAATGTATGGAGGGCCAGATAGGACTTTTAATTTTTGGTTTTGGATGCAAATTGGGGATTGGGGGGAGGCAAAATTTGTGTTTGGCCCTAGATATTTTTGAGTTAGCACCAGCTAGTCTGGGCCATTGGGTTATAGTATAAAAATTTTACTGCTTGAAATTTTCCTATTTTCAATGTACATACAAACCAGAATGCAAACAATATGTTCCATACACCAATCTCATTATGACCAATATCCGACTCTATGGTTGTGCATATTATAATTTGGAAACAAACAAGTTCATATTCGAGCAAGTTCACAAGTCTATATTTCTGAATAAACACTTCCACGAACTAATGTTAGTTTGTGATTACATCACTAACACCTCACGTGACACACGCCTCTCAACCACTGTCCACAATTTACCCCTGGGTCACCCCTCAAATCTGGTCTATTCCTCTTACATCTACATCCTCTTGATCATGCAAGCAAATATGTAATCATGAAAAAAAAAAATACTTCTGTACTAGCCATTATATTTGAAACATTTAACAACATTTTGGAGATAGCCTAGTAGAAGCTAACAGGTTAATGCTGAATCCTTTTCAGTTCATGTATTTTCATGTTACCAAACGACTTGTTCTTTTACATGATTGTCTGAAATAAAATATTGTTTCAGTCTTTGCACATTGATGTCAAAATACTAAAATTTCAAACTATAAATTTTCCCATAATGCCAATAGAAATTTAACCAATTAAATCTTGTTTGATGGGGTACTTAACACCACCCCCCCCACCCAAATTTAAATTTCCCAAACCTCTTGTGCATGCTTCCTGTAATATGACATCATGGTACTATCCTTATATTAAGCCAAATAGAAAAATACAATTGATTCTCAGGCATTGCCGCATTAAAAAAAATGACCTGTGTTCGATGTTTTTATTGTCATTTTGAAGTTGGTACCATTACAGTGTAGTCATTTAGAAGCTGACGAACATCTCACGTGTTTCCCATCACACAAAATTTGAGGCAACCACAAAAGGTTGATTCGAAATTTAATGAAAGTGTCAATAACCCTGTTGCTTAACTTGTCTGTGTGTTATGTTTGATGAAAAGGTTAATGTTCAATGTTTATGAAAGGATTATGAAATAAGACAAGAATTGTGATAATTGGGAATATGTTAATTTCTGTTCCCTGTATTTCTATGTTTTCAATAAAAATAATATGAGATGTATACTGTACTAAAGAAATGAGGGGTGGGTTAATGTGGCCCTCACTGTTAATGTATGTGGCCCTCACAGTTAATGTATATCAATGAAAGTTACCAATTTACAGTGAAATTATTCCAAAATGTGTCATCCTATCAAGTTACAATGAAAAATGAAATCCCTTCATAAATACGGCCTGTAGACTGTGCTAAAGGTTTTTGGGCTTCAGGTCTGTGTAGCCATCGCGATTGACCGATCGCAACCAAAAGGGGACATCCTCATCTAGACATTATATTGAGTCATCCAACGACATTACAAGGAAATCCCTTCATAAATATGACCTGTAGTCTGTGCTAAAGTTTTTCGGGTTTTGGGCTCGAGCAGCCGTCATGGTTGAATGATCGTGACCAAAAGGGGACGTTCTCATCTAGGCATTATCTGAAGTCATCCTACCAAGTTACACTGAAATCCCTTCATAAATATGACCTGTAGACTGTGCTAAAGGTTTTCGGGCTTTGGGCCCCTGTAGCCGTCACAGCTGACCAATCGCAATCAAAAGGAAACGTTATCATCTAGACATTATATGGAAACAACCTACCAAGTTACAATGAAATCCCTCCATAAATACGATCTGTAGACTGTGCTAAAGGTTTTTTAGGTTTTGGGCTCGGGCAGCTGTCACGGCTGAATGATCGTGACCAAAAGGGGACGTTCTCATCTAGACATTATCTGGAGTCATTCTACCAAGTTACAATGAAATCCCTTCATAAATATGACCTACAGACTGTGCTAAATGTTTTTGGGCTTCTGGCCCCTATAGCCGTCACAGTTGACCAATTGCGGCTAAAAGGCGACGGTCTCATCTAGACATTATATGGAGTCAACCTGCCAAGTTACAATGAAATCCCTCCATAAATACAACCTGTAGACTGTGCTAAAGGTTTTGGGCTCTGGCAGTCGTCACGGTTGATAGATCACGACAAATGGGGAACTTCTCATCTAGAGATCATACGGAGTCATTCTACCAAGTTACAATGAAATCCCTCCATATTAAATATGATGACCTGTTGACTGTGCTAAAAGTTTTTGGGTTTCGGGCTCGGGCAGCCATTATGGATGACAGATCATGACCAAAAGGGGACATTCTCATCTAGATATTATACAGAGGCATCCTACCAAGTTACAATGAAATCCCTTCATGAATATGACCTGTAGACTGTGCAAATGGTTTTCGGGTTTTGGGCTCAGGCAGCCATCATGGTTGACCGTTTGCGACCAAAAGGGGATGTTCTCATCTAGATATGACCTCAAACCTGCATATGAAATTTTGTGACGATCGGACAAAAACTACAGGGTGCAGCCTGTGCTAATGGAAAATGTGAACAGACTCACAGACTTCCACACGTGTGATGGCAATAGCTTAGCTTGACTTGGTCAAGTTAAGCTAAAAATCATTCCACTGATGAATAAAGGCTATAGCTCTTCCTAAAAGCCTATGATGTGCTTTAAGTAAAGGGTCTCTCAAATAACAATGTGTCTTTATGATAAAAACATTCAATGATCACTTCCTTTTGCAAATTTATTTACACTGGAAAAGGAATCAATAATAAAATAACCCAGTCATTTCAAAAGTTGGAGCTGACGCTAAAACATAAACTTAAAACTAAAGCAGTTTTAACTGCTGCTAATGTGGCCTTGGATATATTATAACTCTGTTAAACATGCTATAGGTTTTCAGAAAAGCTGATAGATAATCGTAAGATGATAAATTCAAGATTTGTTGGAAAACCTTAAAAGTTATTTTGTTACATTTAAGATGTTTTTCATGTATTCTTGATACTCACATGTATTAAATCTTCACAGGAAGCAGTGGGTGAAGACTGAATAAAAAAAAATAAAAAATAAAAATAAAATCCTCCCTCCCTCCCTCCTTTATTCGTTTGAAAAAAAAAATGCCTGAGAATCAATGAATTTTTTTGTATGGCCTTATTTTAACATGATATTCTGCCCCAGAGCTGGAATCGCTTACTGGGGTATATATACTGGGGTAATGAGACAATTACCTTAGTATTTTGAGGGACCTCTGCATGTTGAAGTGTTCTTCTGTGACCAACCTTGGAAGGATAGCTGCACCAATGCACATCCATCCAACCACACACACACCCTCTCTTTCTCACTTCAATCACTATATGCCATATGAACTAAGTCAGAGTGCATAAAAAACTATCAAATTACAAATCGTTCCCCCAAGTGAAAGCGAGGATATTGTATGGAAACATTTTTTTTTGGCCTAAAGTCAAATATTTTTGATATTGAAAATATAGAATAAACAGGTACTAGGGCCAGTAATCAGATTTAAAACATGAGTAGGATAAGGGTTTTAACCAGGTGGTTCTGCCGAGTTGTTAAAACCCTTATTCTACGCGTGGTTTAAATCTGATTACCGGACCTAGTACATATTTATTTTATTTATATCATGATTTTAAATAATAGACCCTTATCACTTAAAATGGAGAAATAATTATACTTTCTATCGCAAACACATAGGTTTGTTTTGTTTACATCTGCACCAGTGGGCAGTTCTACCGGCTACACATGAATGCTTGATCGGCAGCCAGACACATCATCAAAGTTGAATGAATTTACAGTGCTTTTTCTGTCAAATTATTATTAACAATTCTTACATTTTATTTTAAATAGTTAATTGTAGGTATTTTAAACTTAATAAGTCATTGCACATAGTAGATAGTACTGAAAAACATGATATGTTTGAATGAAACATTGCAAAGTATGAATGTATCGAAGTCGGCAAATTGGGTCATGTCAAAGGTGAAGTTGGATGTACTTCCTACTACATGTGTAAAAAATGTTTAACCACAGAAGCTTTACACCGGTAGTGGGGTTAACCCTTTACCCAACGAATCGACCGCATCCGCCCATGTAATATTCAAATTCAGTAGTTGAAAAAATATTATTTTTCAAAAAATTTCAACAAAACCATATCATGTGACCCCTCGTTGGAACGAGCTCATTGAGCTCGTTCCAACGAGGGGTCACATGATATGGTTTTGTTGAAATTTTTTGAAAAATGTGAAAAAATGATATTTAAAAAAATAAATTTTGATATCGTCTGCGTTGGGTAAAGGGTTAAAAGCTAAAATTTAATGTACAGATTTTTCACAGGTAGTAACATAGGTGAGCATGGTATAAAATACAGCAAATTCATTTCAAGTCCTGCCAAGTCAAAAGTAAAAGGGTTAAAGGTTTACTGTCGAAACCCAAACTTACAAGTTTATTTTCTCCTTGTTATTTTGTGTGCAATTACTTTTATTTAGGTTTCTCTTTGTTACAACTTCCTTTTTATTCAATATGATGTTTGCGTATAACATGTTTTTGCTTTGAAATAAAAATATTGTTTAAACTAAAAGGGAAAAATGTTTAGCGGTTTTCAAAGTGTGATTAAAAAAAAACCTCCTTTCAAATATTCAAGGGACAAAGATTTTTTAAGAAAATTAAAAAGTCAATTTAATGAGATGCAGGAGGTATAGGACCCTTGAGTACATATAAAGTGATAAAAACCTTTTGTAAACAGGAATAGGTATCCCAAGATCTTTCATAACTTCCTGAATAACAACATCACATTTACCTGAAAAAAGAAACTATTGTTAACTTGATGTTCGATGTGATTGCATGGCAAATCACAGGATGTCATTCATGAAGTATTAAATCTTCATTTAATACTTATCAATGCCATTCAGCCATTACAACTAATGTATCAACAAATGCGTGGAAGTTAATCTACAGAAGTAACTCAGTTATTTCCTAAGAGATGCATCACTTTCATATGTACAGCATGAAATGTTTTCAAAAATAATGTGGTTTGCATTGTAAGTATATATGTATGTACAGGGCCACCGAGAGGGTGGAGAAGTGGGGTCGTACTTTGCAGTCTGGCACTGTTGGGGGCCCACTTTAGGGGCAGGCCCCATATCTCTTAAGCAAGGGTCTGTCGATAAAACAGCTTGAATTTTGCTTGTGTAGTATACATACAGTATTTGTTATTGTCTCTTAAGCAAGGGTCTGCCAATAAAACAGCCTGAATGTATGCTTGTGTAGTATCCATACAGTCTACATGTGAAAACTTACAAATATGTTATTGTCAGAGTAATTCAGAGGGTAATGAAGGAAACCTTGTCATCTGACACCTCAAGAATGAAAATCTCTCAACTTCGTGGCTCATATGATGGGTTTAGAATCATATGGAGCCCTTTGTTCAAACTATTCCAGAGCATGATTTCCTCTTGTGTATGTAAATGAGCTATGTAATCACAACAATTCCAAGATGTTTTATGTGATGAGGCAGAAACTGACAGGAGTTGCAGAGGATGTTTTTTACGAGGTTGAGAGAGATGATTTGCCAGGATAAAGATGCAAACTCCACTATTGGAACTAAAACAGAAATGGGTTTCCCTGTATAAGAAAAATAGTTGCCCATGTCACTAAGCCCATGGAGAAGGCAATCCAGTTGGTATATATAATGGCAACAACATATGTCAAACCTTGGATGTTTGAATGAAATTCCCAAGACTTGACATTTGTTGAAAATGAAAAATTAATTTGAAGGCCAAGTATGCGGTGTTCACACTGTTCCAAAATTTGTTGGTGTCAAGTGGAATTTTTCTTTGATGACAAATGGATTGTTTTGGTGCCAAATGATAATAAACAAGAGGCCCCAGGGGGCCTTAGGTGCTCACCGAATGTTCCATACTGTTAAGACACAAATTTTATCAAAAGCTATTCTTAAGGTTCTACAGAGTAAATCTATACTCTCTGTGGAGCTAAAACATCAACAGGACTGAATGGGACAATGCTGCGTATCAAATATCAAAAGATTCTGCATGATGGTTCTGAAGAAGATTTTTAAAGAATTTTCCTTGAATTGCACAAAGTAAACATTCACGCCCCCATAGTGAGCCCCAATACTGATCAAAAGACTCATTTTGAACAAATGTGAATCCAACCCATACCAAGATGCTGCATACCAAATATCTAAAGATTCTGCCCACTGGTTCTGGTGAAGAAGATTGTTAAAGATTTTTTCTTAAATTGCACTAAGTAAAAATTCACACCCCCATAGTGATCCCCAATATTGAATGGAGGATTCAATTTGAACAAACTTGAATCAGACCCATTCCAAGATGCTGTATACCAAATATCAAAAGATTCTGCCCATTGGTTCCGGAAAAGAAGATTTTTAAAGAAATTTTTCTTAAATTGCACTAAGTAAAAATTCACACCCCTTTAGTGAGCCCCAATATTGATCAAGGGACTCAATTTGAACAAACCTGAATCAGACCCATACCAATTTTGGATATAAACACTGAGTTAGGGTTGGTTGGAATGGGAGATGGGGGGAAGATATCCAGGCCTGGATATCTTCCCTCCACCATAACAAAAAATGTTTTGTCAAACATTTGACATTAATTGATAATGAAAGATATCCAGGCCTGGATATAAACAATGAGAAAATTAACTACCCACAAAAGATTTGATATTTTTATTCATTCCAGACTATATCAACAACAACCTAACAAAGCAATGTAATTTGTTATAGCACTTAAAAAGTTGTTATAGCACATGAAACATTGTATACAAACAACAGGAATGATGCAGCTTGAAGCTACTTCCCATAATTTTCCATCTTTGACACTGCCATGGTCAATTTTCAAGGTACATGGGTAACCCTTTGGTTGGAATGGGAGGTGGGGTGGGGGGGGGGGGGGAGATATCCAGGCCTGGATATCTTCCCCCCCCACCATGACAAAAATTTTTTTGTCTAACATTTGACATTAATTGATAATGAAATGGTGAGAGAAATAGATTTGGGACTTTAAAAATGGTTTCAGATAAACACTGAGTTAGGGTTGGTTGGAATGGGAGGGGGGGAAATATCCAGGGTGTGGGGGGAAGATATACTGGGATATCTCCCCCCACCAGGGGGGGAGATATCCAGGGGGGAGATATCCTGTTACACCAGAACGGGGCCCCAAATTTTTAGCCTAAATATGAACCCAGGGACTTGGCTTGAACAAACTTGAATCTCACCCCCCTAAGGATGCTGCATACCAAATATCAAAAGATTCTTATTCGTAGATTTTTAAAGAATATTCCTCATACTGCACTAATTTAAACATTTGGGTTCCCATAGAGAGCCCAAATATGGACCCAGGGAATTGATTTCAATAAACATGAGAAACAATCTTTCAAAGATGTTATATGTGAAATTTGAAAGCTTTTGGAGCAGTGATTTGGGAGAAAAGTAGTCTTACATGTTTTTCCCATTACCCACAGTGTTAAAAAATGCTGACTCAGCACTTTTTCAAAGTCCCCAAAAAGTACCCCATGATAAAACCGATAGCAATTTTTTTTTTTACCATTCCATTCTGTTGGTCCTAAGCAAGCTTCACACCATATAAGAATTCTCAGCGCCGTGTAGTTTTGGAGATATGGGCGTTTTAATTTTTTTCTATTTTTAGCTCCTGCGGTCCCCATGGGGTGACGGGAAAAAAAAATTGGACATAAATTAAGTACTTATGACCCAATAAGCCCTCATATCAAATTTGGATCAAATCTGCCTCTCGGTTTGGAAAATAGAAATTTTGGCAGTGGCAAAAATTCTTGCCCCTCCCATAACGAAGGCAAATAATGCCCGACAAACTTCTTTTGAACAAACTTGATTCTAACCCTCAAAAGGACTCTGTATACCACATATCAAGTCTCTGCTACTGGCGGTTCATTAGAAGACGATTTTCACAAAATTTGGCCATTTTTTCCCCCACACCTCTGCTCAATATGAGCCGAAACCTAATTTGCATAAAAATCAAAATGCTCCTATATAACCACTACTTACATGAAATTTAATTAAAATGTGGGCAGTGGTTTAGGAGAAAGCAGCTCAAACACCACCTTCATGCAGGACGACGGACGGACGGACAGACGGATGAAGAGTGATAAGAAAAGCTCACTCTGACTTTCAGTCAGGTGAGCTAACAAGAGGCCCCAAGGAGCCTTAATCGCTCAACGGCCTAAGTAGTTCAAAGAAGGATTTGGGGTCCCATTCAGTTACACATGGTTCATCAACACTACAAAGGAATGAAGTCATGAGAGACAAATTTTATGGAAAAACACTAAGGAATGGATTTGCATAAACCTGAACGTAACATGCCCCCCCCCACCCCCCCACCCCTGCCCATAGAGCCCAAATATTAAGCCAAGGACTCAAATTGAACAAACTTGAATCTGATCCCCCTTGAGATGTCATATACCAAATAGGAAAGAATTCTGACTGGTGGATATGAAGAAGGTTTTTAAAGAAATCACCTCACATTGCACTTTGGGCTCAAATAGGGAGCCAAAATATTAACCCAGGGTCCTGATTTGAACAAACTTGAATCTGACCCACCTAGAGATGTTGTATACTAAATATGAAAGGATTCTGATTGGTGGATCTGAAGAAGATTTTAAAAGAAATTCCCTCATATTGTACTTAGTTAAAATTCAGGCTCCCATAGTTAGCCCAAATTAATAACCCCGGGACCAGGTTTGAACAAACTTGGGTCTTACCCTCCAAGAGATGATGTCTACCAAATATGAAAGGATTCTGACTGGTGGATCTGAAGAAGATTTTTAAAGAAATTTTCTTATATTGTACTAAGTTAAAATTTCGCCTCCCATAGGGAGCCCAAATAGCAACCCATGGACTAGGATTGAACAAACTTGAATCTAACCCTCCTAGAGATGTTGTATACCAAATATGAAAGCATTCTGACTACATGGTCTGAAGAAGATTTTAAAAACAACTTGGAACAGGACTCAAAATTTTCAGGCTATAAATTTTTTTTTTCCATCTCAAAATTGAACAAAACGCATAAAAATACACCAAAAATGTCCGAATTTTGGTCCAAAATTTCGAAGTCCAAACCTGACCCCAAATTTTTCATCTCAAAATTGAACAAAACGCATAAAAAAAACTAATTTTTTTTCCAAAATTTTCATCCAAAATTTCCAAGTCTGAACCAGACCCAAAATTTTCATGCAAAAAAAAATTTTTTTTCATCTCAAAATTGAACAAAAAACGCATCAAAATTTTTTAAAAAATTTCGGAATTTTGGCCTAAAATTTTGGAGTGGGAACCGTACCCAAAATTTTCAGGCTAAAAATTTGGGGTTTTTTCATCTCAAAATTGAACAAAATGCATAAAAAATCCCAAACAAATTTTTTTTCTCAAATTTTGGTCAAAAATTTCTAAGTCCGAACCAGACTCATTTTCAACCCAGGGACCCAATTTGAACAAACTTCTATCTGACCCCTCCTAGAGATGATGCATACCAAATGTTAAAGGATTCTGACTGGTGGATCTGAAGAAAAAGATTTTTAAAGAAATTTTCTCACATTGCACTAATTTAAAATTCAGGCTCCCATACGGAACCCAAATATTAACCGAGAAACTTGATTTGAACAAACTTGAATTTAGCCCCCCCTAAAGATGATGTATACCAAATATGAGAGGATTCTGACTGGTGAATCTGAAGAAGAAGATTTTTGAAGAATATTCCACGCACTGCACAAAGTTAAAATTTGGGCACCCATAGGGAGCCCAAATATAAACCCAACGACTCGATTTGAACAAACTTGAATCTGACCCCCTATAGATGTTGTATACCAAACATGAAAGGATTCTGAGTGGTCAATCTGAAGAAGAAGATTTTTTAAGAAATTTCCTCAAATTGCACCTAGTTAAACTTTGGGCTTCAATAGAGAGCCCAAATACTAACTCAGGGACCCAATTTGAACAACCTTGAATCTGACCCCCCCCCCCCCCTCCCCCCTAGAGATGTTGTATACCAACCATGAAAATATTCCAACTGGTGGATCTTAAGAAGATTTTTATAGGAATTTTCTCATATTGCACTAAGTTAAAATTCAGGCTCCCATAGGGAACCCAATTATTAACCGAGAAACTCAATTTGAACAAACTTGAATCTGGCCTCCCTAGAGATGATGTATACCAAATATGAGAGGATTCTGACTGATGAATCTGAAGAAGAAGATTTTTAAAGGATATCCCACATATTGCACAAAGTTAAAATTTGGGCTCCCATAGGAGCCCAAATATTAACCCAGCGACTCAATTTGAACAAACTTGAATCTGACCCCCTATAGATGTTGTATACCAAACATGAAAAGATTCTGAGTGGCCAATCTGAAGAAGATTTTCAAAGAAATTTCCTCAAATTGCACCAACTAAAATTTTGGGCTCCAATAGAGAGCCCAAATACTAACTTAGGGACCCGATTTGAACAAACTTGAATCTGACACCCCCCCCCCCCCCCCACCCCCCCCCCCCCCCCCCCTAGAGATGTTGTATACCAAATATGAAAGCATTCTGACTGGTGGATCTGAAGAAGAAGATTTTTAAAGAAATTTCTTCATATTTCAGTAAGTTAAAATTTGGGCTCCTACAGGGAGACCAATTATTAACACAGGGACTGGATTTGAACAAACTTGAATCTGACTCCCCTACAGATGTTGTATACCAAACATGAAATGATTCTGACTGGGGGATCTGAAGAAGAAGATTTTTAAAGAAATTTCCTCAAATTGCACCAAGCCAAACTTTGAGCTCCAATAGAGAGCCCAAATCTTAACCCAGGGACTCGATTTGAACAAACTTGAATCTGACCTCCTTAGAGATGTTGTGTAACAAATATGAAAAGATTCTGACTGGTTGATCTGAAGAAGATTTTTTTGAATTTTTGAAAAAATTTATGGGTTTATCAGAGTTTACAAACTTGAATTGACACATAATAAGAAACATGAACACAAAATTTGGTTCAATTTGGTTGAGTAGTTTGTGAGGAGAAGTCGATAATGTAAAGTTCACGATGGATGACGACGACGGACAATGACGACAACAGACGGCAAGTGATAAGTTAAGCTCCCTTCAGTGAGCTAACAATATAAACAAAAGGCCCCAGGGGGCCTGAGGGTGCTCACCTAATATGGTAGTCTAAATATCAAACCAGGGACTTGACTTGATTGAATAAGCTGCAAATGCCCCTCCTAAGAAAAGCATATACCAACTAGATGAAGCGATTGTCCCCACACAATACACAGGATTTTTCTTCTATTTTCAGTTCCTACACTTTTACGTCCCCAAATTGAGAAATAAACGGATAAAAAACAGATTTTTTTTATTTTTGTTCGGAAATTTTCGAAGTCCCAAACAAAATATTTTCAAACCCAAATTTTTTTTTCTTCTTAAAATCGACCAAAACACATAAAAAACAATAAAGAAAATTTCCAGATTTTGGTCCAAAATTACTAAGTCCCACCCGGACCTCAAATTTTCAGTGAAAAAAAAAAAAATTTGTCTTAAAATTGACCAAAACGCATAAAAAAACAAAAAAAAAATTCTGGATTTTGGTCCAGAATTTCTAAGTCCGGACCGGGACACCAAATTTTCAGCCCAAATATGAACCCAGGGACTTGGCTTGAATAAACTTGAATCTCACCCCCCTAAGCATGCTGCATACCAAATATCACAAGATTCTTATTGGTAGATCTGAAGAAGAAGATTTTTAAAGAATATTTCTCATACTGCACTAATTTGAACATTTGGGCTCCCATAGGGAACCCAAATATGGACCGAGGGATTTGATTTCAACAAATATGTGAATCAATGTTCCAAAGATGTTATATGTAAAATATGAAAGCTTTTGGAGCAGTGGTTTGGAAGCAAATGATTCTTTAATTTTTTCCCCATTGCCCACAGTGTTAAAAAATGCTGACTCAGCATTTTTTCAAAGTCCCCAAAAAGTACCTTATGACAAAACCGATGGCAATTTTTTTTTACCACTCCTTTCTGTTGGTCCCAAGGAAGCCTCACACCAAATAAAAATTCTCAGTGCCGTGCAGTTTTGGATATATGGACATTTTTGTGTTTTTCTATTTTTGGCTCCTGAGGTTCCCACGGGGCTGCAGGAAAAAATTTATAACCCAATACTTATAACCCAATAATACCTCATATTAAATTTGGTTCAAATTGGCCTCTCAGTTCAGAAAATAGAAATTCTGGGCAGGGTAAAAATTCTTGCCCCTCTCAGAACAAAGGCAAATATTGCCCGTCAAACTTCTCTTGAACAAACTTGAGTCTACACCTCAAATGGAAGCTACATACCAAATATCAAGTCTCTGCTACAGTTGGTTCATGAGAAGAAGATTTTTAAAAATTTTGTGCATTTTGGACCCACCCCACTCCACGATATGAGCAGAAATCCAATTTGAAGAAAAACCCAAATGCCCCTATATAACCGTTACTTATGTTAATTTTCATTGAACTGCAGCCAGTGGCTTGGGAGAAAATGACCCAAACACCACCTTCATGACGTACGGCAGACAACGGACCACAGACGACAGACGATGGACAAAAAGTGATCAGAATAGCTCAACCCGACTTTCAGTCAGGTGAGATAATAATCGTCGAACAGGCACTCAGGTATTAATTCTTGATTAATAAATGGTGCTTAACGCCACTTCAGAAATTAAGGCTATAGCGATGCTCCTGGTAATTAATGTTGCCCGCTATATAAACGTACACAGCAGACGGTGTACACAGATTCTTCAAAAACCGGCGATATAAAATTTAACATACACATGTCCAATCAAGCCACACTGAACGATCCCTGAAGAGAAACACACGTCCTAGGTAATCCGCAGGCGGCCTCTGTACTATAAATTCCAGTAACAACACTCTCCAACATGTACTATCCGATATCTACGATCATAAAAACATGTGCAAATTGAGTACTGACATAATAGAAACCCGGATCTAGAAATGAAAGTAGGTATGATTAACAGGCTCCGACACGGACTGCCCCCGAAATAGGTTGATTTCAAGGTTCACAAAATAAAGTGTCAGCCTAATAATATAATGCGCGAGAGCATTTATATTTACCATGTAATCATCTGAATACCAGTTAACTGGTTAGATAGATAGATATTTATTCGTTCAGTAGCATACAGGAAATACAATGGTTACAATCACATAGTTCAATTAATATATAACATTTTGTATACTACTGGGAGATGACATAGCCAGATTGGCTGTCTTCCAGTCATCTCCCTAAGGAATATTTTGCAATACTGTTTACGGGCCCAGATTGTCGACGTTCTTATAAAAATCTAAATTTTATAGTAAATTTCCTTTCTTATTATACCTACCACAATTGTTTACTACAGGCTTGCACTACAGTGGAAGTCCCTAACTCGGATAAAATACTCTCTATTTTTGTCTTTCCCAAGCAAGTTGGGAAAGAAAAGTGGTGCAAAAGCACCAATAAAAATAAGCCAAAACTGGGTCGAGTGCAACCGGCGCAGACCCAGTACGGGACGCTCTCTCCCAAGTACAACTCCACGACTTCCGTTGCCAGTGCGCATATACCGTCTCTAAAGACTCATTCTTTTTTGAATCCGTAAACGTTAGAGTTATGTGATCAGCGGGGAGGAAAGATTCTTTACCCGTAAAGAAGACGGGAGGGCCTCCATGTAAACAATTGTGGTAGGTATAATAAGAAAGGAAATTTACTATAAAATTTAGATTTCTTATCAACCTACTCACAATTGTTTACTACAGGCTGAATAGACAAAAGGCTGGAGGGAATCGCATAACCAACCCCCACATAACCCTAGTGCACTGGAACCGTGAAGCAGAAGGAAGAGGTCCCGAGGCTTATCAACATAATGTCGCAATCATTGGTAAAGGACAATGAAAAGAGACATATGAGCCTGTGTGACACACAGACAGAAAAAAGGGCAGTAACAGCACAAGGCTGAAACTGACCTTCAAGAAGCCTAATGGCTATGGCAGACAACAGCCTGAGCAGAAGAAAGAGGACCCAAGGCAAAAAGGTCCTCCGACTGCTCCTGCAACTGGCGTAAATAAAAGGTGGAGAAAGTAGAAGCATTTCTCCAGTAGGCTGCCTGCATAACATCCGACAACTTGACGGAGTTAGAATAAGCCCAAGAGGTAGACAGTGCCCGCACCTCGTGGGCAGAAATACGATTGGTAATACAATCGCCAGCTGCTAAACGACTATAAGCCGTACGAATAGCAAGACAAATCCATCGAGAAATGGATTGAGGAGAGATCTTCTGTCGACCCAGAATGAGAGACAGAAAAAACCGTTTTCTGCCCTTCCGTATGAAGCGTGTCCGATCAAGATAAATGCGAATAGCACGGACCGGACAGAGCAAAGGGCGAGTACCCTCAACAGAGGGAAGAGCCCTGATACAGATAGGAGGAGGAGTAGTATCTGGTAACTGATTCTTAGCCAAAAAGGAGCAATCAGTGGTAAAAGTAACACTGTTGGGAGAACTCCTAAAAAAGGCCGGGTCAACCGAGAGGGCGTGAAGCTCACTAACCCGTCTGGCCGAAGCAAATGCCATCAGAAAAGCCGTCTTGTATGTGAGAAATTGCATATCCACCTGGGATAAAGGTTCGAACGGCGCCCCTCCCAAGCAAAGCAGCACCCACGAAAGATTCCATCGTGGAGTAAGCTGCAAAGTCCGAGGCCTTTTCAAAGAAAAGTGCCGAACAAGCTTGGAGAGGTAAGGATTAGTGCCGATACGACGCTTCCCCACATAAGAAAAAGTCTCTGAAAGCATAGACCTGTAACCCTTGATGGTAACAGGCTGGAGACCCCGAGAATCAAACAGATATACCAGAAACTCCGCAATCTGTGAAATCGAAGGATTGGCATAATCAACAGAGTGATCAGCACACCATCGACAGAAGACCTTCCATTTAGCTGCATAAGCTAAACCAGTGGAGTGCCTCCTTGAAGAAGAAATGCACTCCACTGCTCGTCTCAAAAAACCTCTATGGAGGAGACAGGACCTGACAAAAGATATGCGTGAAGGCACAATGAAGTGGGGTCGACGTGAAACCTCCTCGGGCGACCTTGACAAAGAAGGTCGCGACGTAGCGGGAGACGTGCCGGAACCGCCGCCATCAGCGAGCGGAGCTGATTGATCCACACCCGCTGAGGCGACAGGGGAGCGATCAGAATGATTCGACAACTGCAGGTTCGAATTTTGGCGTGAACCTGAGGAAGAATCGGAACCGGCGGGAAGGCGTAGCCGACTAGACCGTTCCAATCGAGTGACAGAGCGTCCACGGCAAAAGCCAGAGGATCTGGACACGGGGACACGAAAGTGTCCACCTGATGGTTCCAATGAGTCGCAAAGAGATCGATGTGGGGACGTCCCCAGAGATCGCAAAGCGACTGGAACACTGCCCTGTGAAGCATCCACTCGGTGGAAATAACCCTGCCCTGTCGGGACAGGGAGTCGGCTAGGACGTTCAGACGACCGGGAATGTGACGAACAACCACCCCGGCGTGAACCTCCTGAGCGAGCAGTAAAAGATCCTGAGCTAACTCGTACATCGGAAGCGAGTGCGTGCCGCCCTGGTTCCGAATGTAAGCAACCACTGTCGAATTGTCGGATAGTAGAAGGACCTGGCGATTCGACAAGTGAGGGATCCACTGCCTGAAACTCAGAAGAAGAGCAAGAAGCTCCTTCTGGTTGATGTGTAGAGCTGCTTGATCCTGGTCCCACATCCCGTGTAGGGAAAGACCGAGAGGATCCAACGTCGCACCCCATCCGAGATCGCTGGCATCTGCCGTCAGAACGCGATCGGACGTGGGTAAGTCCAGCGGAACACCCTGCGTAATCCACTGAACATCTGTCCAGGGAAGAAGGTGAGGATACAGAGAGTCCGGAAACGGAAGCACCTGATCCAGAGAATCTACATTCGGTCTCCAACGACTGAGCAGAAAGTGTTGGAGAGGTCTGACACGCAGCCGACCTAGAGGAATGAGATCCGTCACCGAACCGCAGAGACCGATCAGCCGGAGAAAACTCCGAGCGGTCGCGGACCTGGACTGGGACAGAGTCAGAGCAAAAGCTGAGAGAATCACAGCCTTGGCCTGGGGAACAGCCACCAAATTGAATTTGGTTTGGAAAGACATCCCCAGATGACAAAACGACTGAGAAGGGACCAGGTCCGACTTCTCCTCGTTGACTCTGAATCCTAGCGACGTGAGCAAGCTCAACAGAGTGGCGACATCCGATTCCAGTAAGGCAGCATTGGAATGCCTCTGGAGGATATCGTCCAGATATGCCGAAGTAGTCACCCTGGACTGTGTGCGATGGAACGCTATCACATGCGACATCAGTCTGGTGAACGCCCAAGGAGCCAGATTGAGGCCGAAAGCCATGGCCTTGAACTGGTAAACTCGCCCCAGAAAAGCGAACCTGAGATACTTCCGTGACGCCCGATGCATCGGAACGTGGAAGTAAGCATCTCGCAGGTCGATGCTGGCTGCGAAATCTCCCTGGTGAATTGATTGGCGGACCGACCTGAAAGTCTCCATGCTGAACTTGGGAGCAATGATAGACTGGTTCAGGATGCTCAGATCGATAACCGGTCGGAGTCGGCCGTCCTTCTTCGGCACCAAGAACAGGCGGGAATAGAAACCCACTGACTGAACGTTCTTGACGACCTCGATCGCCCCCTTTGCCAGGAGATTGGCAATCTCCGTGGACAAAAGTTCCCGACGTAAAACGTCTGAAGGAACTGTGGTTGGAAGAGGCACCCTTGACAGAGTGGGGTGCCGTCGGAAGGATATGCGCAGCCCGGACCGAACAACATCTAACACCCATGGATCGGATGTGATGGTGGTCCAATGGTCTGCAAACTCTGCTATCCTTCCTCCAACCTGGGACGAGTCGAGGTGAGGACCTTCATTTCGAGCCCCGACGAGGCCCGCGAGAGGAGAAACCACCTCCTCTGCTAAATGAAGAATCCTGAGACTTCCCTCGATTCTGCCGACCCCTACCTTTACCCCGTGAGTAAGAAGCAGAGGCGGCGGCAGAAGGACCAGCCTTTTGCTTCACAGAGGAAGCAGAAGGGTACTTGTTAGGCTTGGAACGGCCCTTGCCTCCCCGAGAAGGCTGATCAAGCTGACGAAACAGCAGCTGATCTTTGGAATGACGTAGGACGTCATCCCGGACCGTCGACACGGAACCATGGAAAAGTTGCGGACCTGCCAAAGAAGCAGATCGAAGAGTAGCACGCTGCTCCTCGGGAAGGGATCGTCCTGTGTCCAGCACAGCGTCCCTTCGAACTAATTCCAAATTGGCCGTGTTACAGGCATGCGTGTGAGTAAGGTGCATAAGCGCCTTGGACAGCACACGCAAAGGAGCCTGTACCTCGTCAAACTTATCTGGAGGCAGATAAGCAGCCAAAGCTGAGACAACGTGATCTGAGAGAGAAAGCATGCCAAGCATCTCTCTAGATAAGCCCAACGTGGACTCCAGAGTCGTCATTGGAATGACGGCAGACTTGGGCTTGGAAAGCCCGAGGGAAGTGGAGTCCTGATCCAGAACCGTCAAAGTCTGGCAGACTGACGGATTGGCGGAATCGTAGGAACGATAACGCACAGGAGGCAAAAAGGTGTCAACCCTGGTGAAGAACGAAGTCTTCAAAGCCTTGGAATTCAGCTTGGCATCCAATGCTGAAAAAGCTTCAACCACCTGTACCGACTGGCACGGTCGAAGGCGCCCAGAAGCAGGTTGCTCCATAGGCTGTTGGCGTGCGACCGATGATCGCAGCCAGGCTGACACTGTCAGCTGGTTAGCAGGTTTGAGCTCAGGCAGAAACCCAAACACAAAGTCAAGAGCCGCCCCCAAGTCCGAAGACTGCTGGCCCTCGACCTCAAGCATGTCGGACTCCTCCCCAGAGTCGGAAGACACATAGCCCATCGTGGGCAAACCAGCCGACGCCTCCCATGGTGTCGGGACACCAGAGGAATTGGAAACCGGCCTGTTTCCAATTCCGGGAGGCGGCGCCATAGGAGGCGCCTGGAAACCACCCATAGCCTCGCTGGAAGCAACAGGAAGGCTCTTTGAGAGAACCTGAGTGAGTAAGGAGAGGGCCTCCCTAAGCTCACTGCCTGTACCGACTGGTTCGACAGGGGAGCGAACCGGCAAAGTGGCTTCACCTCTGACCCTCTTAACCAGCGAAGGGTCGCGATCCTCCAAAACACCCGACGCGGGACGACGGGCGGCAGCCGAAACATCTGAAGGCAGACGTGTATAGGGGTACGATGCACCCCGAGGATCAATATTGCGAGAACTCATGAGAGTCACCGCGGACCTCTGCGGGGCAGAAGGTCCAGGCTGCACAAAAGGCGTTGGTCCCCCAAAACTGGTCGTGTGACCAGAGTGAGTGGACGGAAACGCCACGGAGTTCATAGTGTTTCCACTACGAACATCCGAATCCAAAGACACAACTGTGGTACTCGACGGCGACGAGACCACAGCGATGGGCTCGGCCGGCAGCCCCTTCCGACTTCGCCGAGTTGAAGTCAGGGAAGGCTGGGGCCGATATCCCACGTCTACAGTATCGGACAGTTCTGCAGTCCCCTGCAGCGAAAAGCCGAGGCCAGCTGAAACAGACAACGAAGCAGACGGACCAGCAGCAGTAGTAGATACGTCGAGAGTCGTTGAGGCTGGTGAAATAATGGAGAGAGCACACCGGCTCGGCTCCGAAGGAGGAGTCACAACCCTAGTGACAGCCTCAGATGTCGACTGGAGGGGGACCGTAGTCCCGGAACCAGGCATCTCTACACCAGAAGACTCAACGGCTCCCGCAGTATCCACCACAGGAAAATACTGCACATCCCCCACGGAGGAGGAATAACTCTCACCAGACAAAGTCGGCTCGGGAGGCCCCGAACGACCACGTTCTCCTTTCCCGCGGGAGCGGGAGGCACGGCCACGAGAACGAACGACACGATTTACAGACGCCCAAAAGGTGGAAGACCATGTTCCACAGACACCACACGGCCGCTCAGCCGAACACCCATTACAGGAGGAACACGACGAATGTACATCGTCCACATGCTTAGGCAGCAGACACTGCCCACAAGGAATTGTCCTAGGCATGAGAGAGGTGAGAGGAGCAAAGAAGGTGAGATCAGAAAACAGAACACCCCCAAAGAGAGAAAGGTGACAGAAACAAAGACCCCAGACGGTCGACCGGGAACCACCCAACAGGAAGACTACTCTCAACAGAAAGAAGAAACACTGCAGGAGTGGTACCCCGCTGACACCTAACTCTAACACAATTAGAAAAATTTGCAAAAAAAGCATGAACAATAATTGTGAAAATCTAAGTCCGAACCGCGTGGCCCGCGAAAATCGCGCGCGACCCGAGAGAGAGCAAATAAATATACATTATGGACATATAATAGAAAAAAGAGAATATAAAACACTGTTCCTGAGAATACAAAGGATACAATGTGGTATAATGAATCAGGAATCATCAAACATCGAGCTGGTGGAACACTGATAAGCGTGCAAAAACATCTCGACACGAAGCGGATTTCAAAAAGAATGAGTCTTTAGAGATGGTATATGCGCACTGGCAACGGAAGTCGTGGAGTTGTACTTGGGAGAGAGCGTCCCGTACTGGGTCTGCGCCGGTTGCACTCGACCCAGTTTTGGCTTATTTTTATTGGTGCTTTTGCACCACTTTTCTTTCCCAACTTGCTTGGGAAAGACAAAAATAGAGAGTATTTTATCCGAGTTAGGGACTTCCACTGTAGTGCAAGCCCGTAGTAAACAATTGTGAGTAGGTTGATAAGAAATCATCTCATCGGTTATAGAAAATTTACTATGGAAGGGTTGTGCTAGACTTGGCAGTTAAAGTGTTTTCTTGTGGATGTATTTCAGCTTGGGGCCTTCTGGCTGTGTGCTACAAATGAAGCAACCTAAATTGAGCAGTTCGAGTAAAAGAGATATAAAAATTTGCTTCAATCCTTTATTTATCTTGAGAGCAGCCCAAAGCTATAAGACATCCCCAGGCGAGGTAATTTAATGCGGACAAGGTGGGTATAGCTATTTGGAGGACAGAATGTCATTTCGTCTGGTCATTTAATTTGTTCATATATAGGTAAAGTAAAGCAGGAAGACGTGTTATGACTGTGTCCAAATCAGCAAGATCACACCCTCTCTCAATCCAGGGGTGAGAACGGGTCGAACTACCGCTGATGTGATCACCGCCGCTACGATGTTTTATATAGTGCAATCTGGACAATAACGATTACTGCATTCAACATTGTCTGAATAAAGTGCTAGAAGCCTGGACAACAGCTTCTTTTTAAAAACGTTTCTATTGTTCATCGTACGTAGATCTCTATCTAGCGCATGCCAAAACCTGGGATACAGGTTGGTAGGTAGACGGTCCAGGGCTTTTGTCCTTGTTCTAGTTATTTGGAGAAGATCACGCTGTCTAGTGGTTCTGACAGGCATACTAGCTACTCTGAAGAAGTTATCAAATGACTGGGGAAGATTGTCGTTTTTCCAATCAAAGACGAAGAGGGATACATGGAATTTATACAGGTCAGTCACCTTGAGTATTTTGTCCCTTTTGAAGAGTGGTTCTGTGTGGGAATTATACTTTTTGTTATTAATTATGCGCAGTGCACGTTTTTGAAGAGTCAGAAGTTTATTGATAGATCTCGAATTTCCCCATGCTTGGATTCCATATACCAAGTGACTATGTATCAGAGCGAAGTATAGTGTTCTCATAGCCTCATGAGGAAGGATTGCCTTTACCTTGTTAAGGGCAAAGTTTGCGTGTGCAATCTTGGAACAAAGTTGAGCTATGTGGGCGTTATATGATAGACAATTATCAATGGATATACCTAGAAATTTCAGTGATTTTTCAGCTTCATTTGGTCCAACCTCATTTATTATTTGGTTGTTGACGAAAGTTAAAAAATGTATAGTAATTTCTATATTTTTTATACTTACCAATGACCCAGACATAGCTGGTGCTAACTCTTAAAATATAGGGCCAATCACAAATTTTGCCCCCCAATCCCCAAAATTTGCATCTAAAACCAAAGAAAACATGCCCTGAAAGGCCCTCGACACTTCGCCTCTACTGCGCATGCGCAGTGTCAAGGACGTTCCAAAATTGGCGCCATTAATCATTCTAATAACCAGTGCCTGGTAAGCGCTATGTACTCAGCGGGGAGGTAAGAGTTCCCAACTCCTGGGAGGGCCATCCCCGTCTGGGTCATTGGTAAGTATAAAAAATATAGAAATTACTATAAATTTTTTAACATTTTTATACTGTACCAATGACCCAGACATAGCTGAATAGTAAAAAGGCGGGAGGGCCAAGGACATAGAGCAAAATGGAATACGCTCAATAATATAAAATAGAGTCATCCCCTGTAGGGAAAAAGAAGTAATAGGCCTTACATGCATCTTTCTTATTTAAGATAAATTAGAAAGATACAACACCTTCCAAAATTGAGCTTATACATCCATGTACTCTATTAATATCCAATATAATCCTTATACTAATAATTTTTAAAGTAAGCCAATAAATAAAGTAAGTCTAGAGAATAGAGACTCTTATAGTCCTAAAAGTGTCTGAGGATTGCATAATCATGTCCGTTGACATATGCAATATTCAAAAGCTATACTTTAAAAACTAAGACTTGAATGAATTTTAAAAACATAAACTTCTCACTAAATAACCATCCCAATAACAGCTCAGAATTACTAACTCCGGAGGAGGTATCCCCTTGTTTTCATAGTAAAACAGGTGACCCAAGGGAACACCCTCCACCCCCCCCCCCCCTTTTTCTTGCCCTGGGTCAAATAGCCCAGAGCGAAGAGGGCAGCAGAACGGAGACACTGCCGAAACAGACAGCCTACCTAGCTATAGTAGCAACTGTTAAGTGAATGACATTCTGAGCAGTAGATAATAGACCTAACAATAGAGGCCTCCAGAAATGGACTCGATATTTCTGAGATAAAAATTCATGAATGTGGATGGCTGAGCGCAATGAGCAGCCTTCAAAAATCTATAATAGCGACACTATTAATGTAAGCCCAAGATGTAGAAGAACTCTTACTTCATGAGCCGAAATCTTAAGCACAACTGCTAGGTCAATGATATACCATAAGCAGTACCGATAGTTAATAGAATCCATTAACAATAGAATGGAGCGAAACGTCCTTCTACTAGGCATCAAAGACAGAAGAAGCTTACGCCCATAGTAATAAACAGATATCTGTTTATAAATACATAAACTCTACCCGGAAAGAGTAAAGGCCTATGCCCGTACAAAGACGGAAGGACCTTAATAACAATAGGTTCCGGATATTAGGAGCCTAACTCTTATGCAAAAATCCAACCTAAATAGTAACGGAAGTAGTGATTCCGAAACTACGAAAGTGAAAATCATCCATCGATAGTGCATGAAACTCACTGACTCTACAGTAAAAGAGAAACCAACAGAATTACTGTCTAAAAGGTCAGAATTTGAAAACTACTGTTTCCAGAGGCTCAAATGATTACTTAGCTAAATAAGAACCGAAGTTAAAATCCATATAGGAATTTAATCTAAAGATTCTAAGTCTATATATCAAAAAGTTACTAACTGACTTAGATAAAGAGACATAAGACTCAATTGTAAACTATCGTAGTGTGCATAGGTATGAGGTAACATAAACCTATAACCTTACTAATAACAGGCTGCAGTAGATCTTGTGAAACAAGTATACTAAAAAAATTGCAATGAGTAGTATGGAGGGATCAACAATATGAACATAATGATCCCTACACCAACGACGGAAGAGCCTCCACTTTATCCGCATAGAATAGCGAAGAAGAGGATCTCCTATAGTAAGAAATCGCGTCCAAAGCTCGTCCAGTACAATGCTTACAATGCAATACGGACCACACAACGGAATACATGAAGGTTGCGACCTTGCAGGTTGTGATAAAGATGACACGATTTACCCAGTGAAAAAAGATCCTCACATTGAGGAAGATTTCACGTCAAGACCCACAGTAGACAAGAGAGTAAATTACCCATGATCTCTGTGAAGATAGAGATGCTATCAACAGAAATGTATTGTGGTTGTTTATCTTAGCAATACCTGCTGAAACAACAGCGCCGGAGGATACGCGTATCCTATCATTCCGTCCTATAGATCAATAGAGCGTTAACAACATTAGCTCAGAGATCTGGACAAGCCAACACATACGTCTGCAATTGATTAGCAAGCTGTGTCGTAAATAAATCATCATTGGGCGCTCCCATAGATAGCAAATCTGATTGAATACTTGTTTGTTGAGAGTCCATTCTGACAGCAACAAGCGACCCGTAAGTGAACGGGAGTCCGGTAAAACAATCAGACGACCCGGAATATGACGGACCAAAACAGAAATTGGTGTACTATAACCAACAGACGGATTCTTTCCATTAAATTGAATAACGGAAACGAAAGAGTGCCTCCCTGGTTCCGGAGATACGCCACTACTGTCGAATTAACGGACAGGATTTGGGCATGCGTTTCTGAATAATGTTCATGCAATGACATAAAGCAAGCCTAAAAAACATTATTCCGCAGAAGAAAATTGGTTGCTAAGAGACTGCGGAACCCAAAGACCCTGGCACTTCGAATCCGTTGGGATCAGTATTATATCCCAATCTGTTTGATTGGCAACCGTCATAACAGCCACACTCGGGTCCGGCAACTGCGGTGGCACTCTCTGAGTCAACCACCGAATGTTTGCCCCAGTCTGAATCTCTTGTAACACTAGACAGACAAGAGAACGTGTAAATCGAGCAATTCATGGATTGCCGAAAAGTTGCCGTCGAAGAGAAGCTCCTCCGAGAACGAAGCGACTCTGAGAGAGTTCTTAACCTTACTATCCACGCGTATGGATGTAGCTAGGGCTGCGTCACGTCTAACCAACTCCAATCAGCCACTGAAGGGCGGAATTATACGTGAACAAACTACTGCCCTCAAAAGAAATTACATTGAGAATAATATCCCGAAAATCTTTTCTTGAAAACATAATGATAACGCCTCAGTAAGGCAGATTACGTATGATAAAGCGTCTAAGTTAAGTCTACTATACATCATGTCGTTTCCAACATTGAAGTTGGAAAAGACATAAACGGCGAAAAAGAATATTTCCAGTCTTTAACCACACCGTCTAGACGCATATGAACTCTCGGTATGCCCTGCTCTGCCAAAATAAACTATTCATATAAATGATAAAACGGCAGAAATGAGCAACGCGGACAAGAAACTAAACTATCATGCTTGGTAGCAGGCTTGTATGCATATATAGCGTCGAAAAATAAAACACATGTTGTAATGACATTATTGGACTGCGTCGGTAAGTCAGGGACAATGTCCCTGAACCGATCGAAAAATCCGAGTCCAATGACGCTATAAGTCTCTTATCCAAGATCGCAGCAATGAAGTCCGAAATAACAATCACTGGAAGATAATGCCAGAAGATATGAAAGGCAGCTTCCGATACTAGTAAAGGGAAAACTCGAAATCTTTCGAATCCCTTTCGCCATCCTGTCGGACCCTATAAAGCGTTCGGTCGTCCGTACCTGATGCAACCACGGACCGCACCGACCCAGCGCCGTCGGATAATTCCTGATTCGACCAAGAAACTGTCAATTGCTGGGATGCTGCGAAACAACTGTGCTAACTCGGATAGCACGTCCGTCACTGAGGCCTGAGGAGAAGCGGTCCTACAATGCATTGCCGCTGGAAGCTCCGTGATCGTTACCCCGTGCATACTACCAATATGCGAGCGAACGGCGTGTATAGGCCTCGTGTCCCTTGGCTACCGGATGGCGCGACCTATTCGCCGTGGAATCACTGAATGACAAAACTGATCGGATACTCGAGGTCACGTAGCCAATGTGCGGTCGTGTGCCCTGCTGTGAGGATGAGGAAGCATTAAGGACAGTCACTTGGACTGTCAATATAACGGAGCATCCCGACCGACAGACATATGCTCCGAATGTAAAATATCTGAACCACAACATGCGGTCCCCTATGTTGTTGGACGAGAGAGGGACCTCTCTCGCTCACAGCCCGGACGGACCTGGACAAGCCAGGAACCGGACTAACAGGCTTCCTCCGATCTGTCCTCAATCTGCCGTCACTGGGTGAGTACTAAAGTAATTAAAGTGCTCGCATCACCCAAATCTCCTTCCTAGACCGCAACGGACGAACCCGGCAGCCGAACCATTCGATGAATGTGCGCTACACCGGGTGAGCTAGCGAATGTCACTCCGTAGGCGATAGACATATTCCATGAGCACTTATTGCCGCTAGCTCTTCATTAACTATGACGACAGAGGCACACTTTTGAAAGACATCTCCGTAACTTTGCGAACAAGAAACCAGAAATGCTTGGTTATAGCAAGCATATAATAATAATATATAGCGTCGTTCAATAATTCGAAAGTTTGCGTGACATTATTGGACTATGTCGGAACTGAGGGACGATGTCCCTGAACCGAACCAAAAATTTCTAAGTCCACCGACGCTATCAGTTTCTTATCCAGCATCGCAGCATTCTGGTCCGACGAAAGAAGCTGTAGAAGACCAAGTCAGATGACATACACAACAGCATATGTTGTTCCGAAAGGGAAAGCTCGAAATCCTCCAAATCCCTTTCGGTATCCCGTCGGACCGGATGAAATTTTCGGACGTCCGTACCCGCTTCCGCGGAGCGTCCCGACCCAGCATCGTCGGATAAAAAATATGCGACAGATTCAGTTGATGCTGGGATGCTGCAATAAACTGTGCTATTTAGGAAAGCACGTCCGTTCCCGAGGCCTGTGCAGTAGCGGTCTTACGATGCATTGCCGCCGGAAGCTCCGTGTATGTTGACTCCCGCACACTTCCTATGCGAACGTCCGGAGTCTGCAGGCCTCGTGTCCCTGGCTACCGGATGGTGTGACCTGGTCGCCGATGAATCTCTGACTGGCGAAGCTGACTGGATATCCGTGGTCACGTAGCCAAGAGCGGTCGTGTGCGCAACTATGAGAATGAGGAAGCCTTATTGACAGTCTACTCCGGACTGACTATATGTCAGAGCATCCCGAGCGACGGACGTATGCTCCGAATGCAAAACATTTTGTACCACAACATCTGGGGCCAGATGTTGTTGAACGAGAGAGGGGCCTCTCTCGCTTGCCGTCCGGATGGACCGGAACGAGCTATGAACCGGACTAAAAGGCTTCCTCCATTCTCCCTCCGATCCGCCATCACTGGGTGTGCATTAGGTTGATTTATAGTGCTCGCATCACCCCAAAATTCCTTCTAGACTGCAACGGACGAACCCGGCTGCCGAACCATTCGGTGAATGGACGCTACACCGGGCGAGCTAGCGGACGTCAAAGGCCGTCGAACCTACTAGGGTCCTCTTAGGCAATTGGCGTATTTACATGAGCACTTTTCCGCTAGGCCTTCATTAATTGTGACGACGGAGGCACACTGTTGGAAGACATCACAGATACATCACCCTAATCTTGATCGTCTGAAATAGAAATTGATAAAGTAGAGTGACCCTGCGGGGAAAGGACCGGAGTGTCCAATTCCCCAATAACATACCGTGACATACGCTTCCCATATTGTCATCGAAATTATACGATACAGAACAGGAGTTAATGCGAGTACACTGACCACATATAGAATGATTATAAAGTCAGAGGAAGACTTCCTCTTATTACAATTGATCAATATCCTTTCAATGTGAAAAGAAAACAAGTCCTGGTACTCGCACTAACCCCTGGCAATCAAAATACATAATAATAATATGATCCATTAATATAGAAAAAATAATTGAAATCAAAATATTTTGAAAAAATATTTTTTCAGAACAGCCCAAGTTTCTGAAAAGTAACGTTGAGCCCCAATGGATCCCAAGCCTAAGTGTGGACAAAAATTTTAAAAATATTTTAAACAATTTATTCAACACTTACGAACAATAATAATGTATCTAGTTATGATTAAAATAACATGAAGATATTATTTTCCAGAAATCCCCCCCTCACACAGAGGGCTGTTGAAAATGTAAACAATGAGTGTAAAAACACTAAAATAAGACTCCAGGCACCCAGGCCCGAAATCAGTTACCAAAAATACACTATCTGATGCAAAACAGAGACTTCCAGCGAAGAAACTGCAGAACATCAGATGGTAGATGCAGAACACAACGCCTAACCACCCGTAGGTGAAGACGTAAACATGGGGAAAAGAAACAGAATTCATTCTGTTATTCAGCTAAAACTCCCAAGAAAATTTAGTAATAATAATTACAAAAACTATGCCAAAAGCATGGGAGAATAGCAAGGGGGGACTTAAAGGACAGGGAGAGAGGAAAACACTTAAAAAACAGTGTAACTAATTAATCAGAATGACAACAAAATGGCTGCTGCCTCGAAAATAGGTAACTTAACATAATTTCATTAAAAAATTTTAAGTTACAGCCCTGATAATATTCTGTCACACATTTTTTTCCTCTCCTCCTTCTCTATCCTCCTTAGAATCACCATTTCACTAATATTTATGTGTCTGGCATCATTTAAACTGAGATTTACAAGCACAAAGATCAGTCAGATGTTAACTGATGAAGGGCCAAACTTAGAATAATTAATGGCGCCAATTTCGGAACGTCCTTGACACTGCACATGCGCAGTAGAGGCGAAGTGTGGAGGGCCTTTCAGGACATGTTTTCTTTGGTTTTAGATGCAAATTTTGAGGATTGGGCGGCAAAATTTGTGTTTGGCCCTATATTTTAAGAGTTAGCACCAGCTATGTCTGGGTCATTGGTACAGTATAAAAATATATTATTGTGAGAGAGTGCTTGCTTATGGTTATGCAGCCTGCGAGGTACCCAAAGAGTAGCAATTTAATTGTGATGATTTTAAATAAGCGCTTGTATATAACAAATCAACAAATAATCACAGGAAACTAATCCAACTAAAAAGCGGATGTGCCCATGAGGTCGCCATAGAACACGACCCAAATGCATAGTATGCATGTAACACGACCCAAATGCATAGTATGCATGTATTAAATTATATGAGGCTTGCGGGAAGAAAACTACATCTTGCCCGGTAATTGCCTCTAAACACATAGGCAGTGTGTGTGAGTGGGGGTGGGGGGGGGGGGGAATTCGAAATCTCCTCACCCGCATTATTTAATCGTTCATGTGCCAGGTATCAAATAATATAGGAACCACGATGGTTCCCTCACGTCTAACCGACTCCATTATGCCACTATGGGCAGAGAAGGACGTGAAGAATAAAACTTCCCCTAAAAGAAGGTCCTCTCATGGAGGATGCTTCTGGGGATCATCCCATAACAGACACTTGAGAATACTGATCTAAGGTTTCTATAACAACAGAGGTGCTACTAGTAGGATTCACAACGAGACTGTTTAATCTTAAACGTAATTTATTGAACCAAATGAATTGGAGGATATGAGTATCCTATCATTCATCCCCATGAATTCTGCAGAGGGTCTACTGCATGCACTCAATGGTTTGGGCATGGCGACACAAATGACGGTAACTAATTGTTCCGGTGCGTCGCAAACTAAACTATCATGGGGCATTCCCACTGGTAGCAAAACTGTCCAAATACTCGCTTGTTGAGCATCCAATGCAAATGAAACAGGCGACCTTTCCGAGGAGCAAGTCTGATAGTACGTTCAGACGACCCGGCATATGAGACGGATAGAGATATGAACATGAAATAGAAAAATCTTCTCTGTTAGTTATCATAATGGAATGAATGGGTGCCGCCCTGATTCCTGATGTACGCTACTACTATCGAGTTGTCCAACAATATCTGAACATGCGTGTCCACAAATAATGTGAATCTAATGATGTGGCACTAACAATATTGACATCATTCTTGATGTTTATGTGTTTCTCCAGGAAACGAGGGTCCCAAGACCCCTGCATTTCTAGTCTGTCGGACTCAGGGTGGTGCCCCAAACTATTGACTTACACCCGTCATAATCATGAAAGCCAGATCTGGCAGTTGCAGCGGAACTCTTGAGTTAACTGATCCTTAGATCTATGCTTGTAGCATAGTCGATCACTCGAATGCTCACTTTTACTGACTAAATGATAACCATAGATAAACTTTAGAGCTATGATAAACTTGTTATCCAGCTCCAGTCTACTATCGGTCGGAACAAGCTCTATGGCTTCGGTACGAGTAACAGGTGACTATAGAATCCTAGGGAATCTTGATTCTCGATGACCTCAATTACTTTCATTGTCAAGAGAACCTTTACCTCCGATTGGAAAGACTCATATGCAAGGATTTGATGGAAGCATTGTCCATCACAGAGATTAAGTTAGTTGTGGTTCTCTCGGAAAGATAGCCGCAGGCCATCCGAGACCACACTTCTCGCCTACTGGTCTTCCGTAATAGTTATCCAGTTTGATGCGAATCTTGATAACCGTCCGTCAACTGCTGAGCAACAGAGGTCATAACCCTCACCTGTAGTACCTGCGAGGCCTACGGAAGGAGAAACTACGTCTCCTTCGTGAAGAGCCTTGAGCCAACGGCTTAGGGGCATCTGACCGGTAGCCCTGATCAGACCTAAGCCCCCTATCTGAATCGCTGTACGACGATCTCTAGAGTAATTATAGGAGGTTTACCTATACCCTTGCGAGGAGTCCTTTTTAGACGACTTTCTGTCTAGGACGTGCTCCCTTACTCCGTTCTGCTATTGCGGGTCAATTAGACGCCGACTTAAGGAGCAGAGTATTGATGCTTTCTTTGTAGCTTGGTCATAAACCAAGGAAAGCTTATCATCAAAAACTTAGTGTCCGGAAACCGAAGCATACCAAAGAGAGTTTTTCACCTTGTCATCTATTAAGGATGACGATGCAAGGGCTCTGTCACGTCTGATTAACTCCAAATTAGCAGCTGTTAAGACAGAGTTATTTATATGTGATAAATATAATAGCCTTGGAAAGGATTCTAAATTTCATGATAATTATTTACTCACTGTTTATTCACTCTAAATAAACAAGCAAATTCAGTGAATTTATGTCTCCCGCTGGGCAGCAGTTTCAAGGGGAATTAATGCATCCAGTGGAATATAGTTGAGTTGCAAGTGGAAGTTATTTAGAAGAGACAGAACAGACAGTGCTTCAGACAGTGGTTATCAGATTTATTTTCACGGAGGTCACTGTCAAATCAAGTAAAGTGATGTGGAGTATAACTGTGAGAATCACTAAAAATTAAGACTGTATGATAAGACATATTACATTAAACCGATGTGAAAAGTAATCCATATATAAAATTTCATTGAAATCGGTTGACTCTAAGGAAAGTTAGAGTCTGGAAACCATCAGCCAATCAAATTTAAGCAACCTAATTAAATATGCGCAGAAAATGCCCATGTTCGAACTTGGACCCACAATTGATGAAAGTGATCTACTACCCTAATTTCATCGAAACTGACTGACTGTAAGGAAAGTTTGAGTCTGGAAACAAAAAACACGGAAGTTGTGCACTTACTGTGTATTAGTAGTAGCACTGAATAAATCAAAGTTTCCCTAATTTGCATAATTTTTGCACGAGAACAAAACCCGTATTATAAGTGATGTATTGCATGTTACTAAACATTCATACAAAAATTTATTCAAATCCGAACTTTCATATAGAAGTTCTGTACAAAAAAACTGATTACACCCAATCTCAGAAAAAATGGCCACTGGTGGCCATCTTGAATTTTGGACCAAACCCCAAAACACATATTCTGGTCTCACAATGATAACAAAGATACCCAAGAAGTTTCGTGAAGATTGGTTCATAAATTCGGCTTTTATTCCGAGGTGCGTTGACACACAGGGCAGATGGACAGGCAGACGGACAGATTTTCAGTACAAAATTTCCCACATTCGAACTTGACCTAGGTATTGATAAAAGTAATCCATATATGAAATTTCATCGAAATTGGTTGATTTTAAGGAAAGTTAGAGTCTGGAAACCGTCAGCCAATCAAATTTCAGCAACCTAATTAAATATCCATGGAAAATGGCCATATTTGAACTTGGACCCACATTGATGGAAGTGATCTACTACCCAAATTTCATCGAAATCTGGTCACTGTAATGAAAGTTAGAGTCTGGAAACGAAAAACATGGAAGGATGGAAGGACAGAAGGATGGAAGGATGGAAGGATGGATGGAAGGACAGAAGGACGGAAGGACACTTCAAATTTAATATCTCCCATTTTTTTCAAAAAGTGGGAGACAACTAGTAGCAAATAATTAATCTTCCAAAATTGAGCAAGATAAAAAGACTATGTAACAAAGTAATGTTATACAAATCAGATTAAATGGATAAACTGTTAATTAACTTAATTATTTCCATGATTACACCTTTTACCTATATATTACTTGATAGGCATAAATTTTGTCTCGCCTGTGTCATTAAAGAACGATTTTATCAAAAATGAAGCACTGAAATAATAAACAACAAAGCATTTGAGGCCACCAAAAGTATATTTCTGAGGCCAAATGCTGTATTTTTTTGAGCCAAATGAATTTTTTAGTGGCACCATTGGCATCTGACAAAATGAACACTGAAGTGTGAAATGCAAGCCTGCAGAATGGGGTCCCTAGAGGGTGAATCTGCTGTGCAGATCCAAATTTACCCTCTGCGAACCTCAAATCTGAATCAAGGTCTCAAGCCTAAACAGAAAGGGGTACCCAGAAGATAAATTGGCCCACTGAATGGTATAGCATTAGCAAATTCACCCTCTGGGGACATCAGTCTGCAAATGACAGATAGCTTATTTTCCGACTTGGTGCCATGTACAAATGAAAGAGTCAATGATACTGTAGCTTAGCTTGTCTGTGTGTTGTGCTTGATGAAAAGGATAATGTTCAATGTTTATGAAAGGATTATAAAATAAGACAAGAATTGTGATATCTGGGAATATGTTAATTTCTGTTCCCTGTATGCTATATTTTCAACAAAAATAATATGAGGTGTAGACTGTACTAAAGAATTGAAGAGTGGGTTAATGTGGCACTCACAGTTAATGTATGTGGCCCTCAAAGTTAATGTATGTCAACCAAAGTTACCCAAGTTACAGTGAAATTATTCCAAAACAAGTCATCCTATCAACTTACAATGAAAGCCCTTCATAAATACAGCCTGTAGACTATGCTAAAGGTTTTTGGGCTTCGGGCCTATATAGCCATCACGGTTCACCGATCGCAACCAAAAGGGGACATCCTCATCTAGACTTTATACTGAGTCATCTTACCAAGTTACAATGAAATCCCTTCATAAATACAACCTGTAGTCTGTGCTAAAGTTTTTCAGATTTTAGGCTTGGGCAGCCATCATGGCTGAATGATCGCAACCAAAAGGGGACGTTCTCATCTGAAATCTGAAGTCATCCTACCAAGTTACAATGAAATCCCTTCATAAATATGACCTGTAGACAGTGCTAAAGGTTTTCGGGCCCCTGTAGCCATCACAGTTGATCATTCGCAACCAAAAGGGGACGTTCTCATGTAGACATTATATGGAGTCAACCTACAAAGTTACAATAAAATCCCTCCATAAATATGACTTGTAGACTGTGATAAAGGTTTTTGGGTTTTGGGTTCAGGCAGTCGTCATGGTTGACAGATCGCGACCAAATGGGGAAGTTCTCATCTAGACATCATACAGAATCATCCTACCAAGTTACAATAAAATCCCTCCAGTTTACATATGACCTGTAGACTGTGCTAAAAGTTTTGGAGTTTTTGGGTTTCGGGCTTGGGCAGCCGTCATGGTTGACAGATCATGACCAAAAGGGGATGTTCTCATCTAGATATTATACAGAGGCATCCTACCAAGTTACAATGAAATCCCTTCATAATTACGACCTGTTGACTGTGCTAAAGGTTTTTGGGTTTTCGGCTCAGGCAGCCATCATGGTTAACCGATTGCGACCATGACCTCAAAACTGCATATGAAAATAAGAACTATGGGGTGTAGCCTGTGCTAAAGGAAAATGTGAACAGACTCACAGACTTCTGCAGACGTGATGGCAATAGCTTATCTTGACTTTGTCAAGTTAAGCTAAAAATAAGGTGAGGCAGATGCAGATATCAGATATAAACATGAATCATACATAGTGATTTGAAAATCAGCATGGTGGGTAGCTCCCCACCTTCCCGGCTACCATCCTGGTCACCAGCGGTTATTCTGATTGTGGATCTGACCAAACATACTAACCACCCATCATGGACTGAGATACTCTCATAATTCAAGTTTTCAAGAAAGATAAAATGACAGCAGTGGATGCTGTGGTATTTTGTCACATCAGCTGCCTCAACTCAGCTGTGTAATGGGTTGAGCATGTATGATAATATTGTGATCAAGCTGTGATAAAATGAGCAGAATAAACTTAATTTTCTTGCAACAAGAAGGTCAGAAACATTCAAAACGGTTGCTTGACTTGTTTATCATTTGACTTGATGTGCCCTATAAACTATAAACAAGATGAAACTATTATTTTCTACTCAGTTCAATAAATAAATAGTTACGCCGCCAAAGAAATTGTTAATAGCTACCCGCCAAAGAAATTGTTAATAGCTGGTTTGACACACATAGACACAAACATAGAACAAGGGATGCACTACAGTACCAGTTCCACTTTCATGAGTCAAGATAATTTGAAAATGTTTCTTAAAGCACTTAGCCCTAGTCAACACAAATTTTCTCTTTTCTGCATCCAAAACATAGATCTGCCCCACCCCACCCCCCCCCCCCCCAAAAAAAAAAAAATCATCCATGTTTTGGCATTCAAAAAATTAAAATTTTTCTGATGTTGAGGAATCAAACATGAATGTACTGAGAGGGTCATAGGCATACCCTGTCTCATGGCCATTTATTTATTTATTTATTTATTGGTGTTTAAGGTCACATACTTATGCACACTGGCTAATCGTGACCGTGACAGTTTTACGGGTGGAAGAAGCCGGAGTACCCGGAGAGAACCACTGAGCAACGACGAGCAGCTGTCAGCTCTCCAACATCGTAACTCTGAACTCTGCACCACAGCACAGGCAGGGTTAGATTGGTTGAAGACATGCGCACCATCGACGTGCAGTACGCCTCAGTACACAGTGTCTTGCCTAAGGACACAACGCGGTTGCCGCAGGTGGGATTCAAACCGAGGACCTCTCGGCTTGCAGCCTGCACCTCTACCAACTGAGCCACCTCATGGCCATTACAGCCAACAATTTAAAAACAAGAGGCCCCAGGGGGCCTGAGGGCGCTCACCTGACATGGTAGCCTGAATATCAACCCAGAGAATTGATTTCCACAAGTTGCATCTGCTCCTCCTAAGAAAAGCTGAAACCAAATATCCAAATATTCTGACCAGTGGATCTAAAAAAAGATTTTTAAAGAATATTCCTCATACTGAACTAAGTCATAATTTGGGCTCCCACAGGGAGCCCATATATGAACCCAGGGACTTGGCTTTAACAAACCTGAATCTCACACCCCTAAGGATTCTGCACACCAAATATCAAAACATTCCGACTGCTGGATCTGAAGAAGAAGATTTTTAAAGAAAATTCCTCATTTTGAACCAAGTTACAATTCGAGCTCCTACAATCAGCCCAAATATGGACCTAGGGACATGGCTTGAACAAACTTGAATCTTACCCCCCTAAGGATGCTGCATAAAAAATATCAAAAGCATTCATCTGCTGGATCTAAACATTTTTAAAGAAAATTCCTCATTTTGAACTAAGTTGTCATTCAGGCTCCCATAGTGAGCCCAAATATGAACCACTTGGCTTGAACAAACTTGAATCTCAGCCCCCAAGGTTGCTCCATGCCAAATATCAAAACATTCCAACTGCTGAATCTGAAGAAGATTTTTAAAGAAAAATTCCTCATATTGACTAAGTTATAATTTGGGCTCCCACAGGGAGCCCACATATGGACCCATGGACTTGGCTTTAACACACTTGAATCCCCCCCTCCCCCCAAGGATGCTACTCACCACATATCAAACCATTCGGACTGCTGGATCTGAAGAAGAAGATTTTTTAAGAAAATTCCTCATTTCGAACAAAGTTACAATTCAAGCTCCCACAGTGAGCCCAAATATGGACCTAGGGACATGGCTTGAACAAACTTGAATCTCACCCCCCTAAGGATGCTGCATACCAAATATCACAAGATTCTGCCTGCTGGATCTTGAGAAGAAGATTTTCAAAGAAATTTGCCTGAAATGCACTAAGTTCGAATTTGGGCTTCTATCGTGAGCCCAAATATGAATCCAGGTGGCTGATTTGAACAAACTGGAATCAGATCCACCCCACAATGTTGCATACCAAATATCAAAAGATTCTGCCTGCAGGATCTGGAGAAGAAGATTTTTGAAGAAATTTGCCTGAAATGCACTAAGTTCAAATTCGAGCTTCTATAGTGAGCCCAAATATGAATCTAGGGAGCCGATTTGAACAAAATAGAATCAGATCCACCCCACAATGTTGCATACCAAATATCAAAAGATTCTGCCTGCTGGATCTGGAGAAGAAAACTTTTAAAGAAATTTGCCTGAAAAGCACTAAGTTCAAATTTGGGCTCCTATACTGAGCCCAAATATAAACCCAGGGAGCCGATTTGAACAAACTTGAATCAGATCCACCCCACAATGTTGCATACCCAATATCAAAAGATTCTGCCTGCTGGATCTTGAGAAGAAGATTTTCAAAGAAATTTGCCTGAAATGCACTAAGTTCAAATTTGGGCTCCTATACTGAGCCCAAATATAAACCCGAGGGGCCGATTTGAACAAACTTGAATCAGATCCACCCCACAATGTTGCATACCAAATATCAAAAGATTCTGCCTGCTGGATCTGGAGAAGAAGATTTTCAAAGAAATTTACCTGAAATGCAGTAAGTTCAAATTTGGGCTCCTATACTGAGCCCAAATATAAACCCAGGGGGCCAATTTGAACAAACTTGAATCAGATCCACCCCACAATGTTGCATACCAAACATCAAAAGATTCTGCCTGCTGGATCTGGAGAAGAAGATTTTTTAAGAAATTTGCCTGAAATGCACTAAGTTCGAAATCGGGCTCCTATACTGAGCCCAAATATGAACCCAGGGGGCCGATTTGAACAAACTTGAATCAGATCCACCCTCCAATGTTGCATACCAAATATCAAAAGATTCTGCCTGCTGGATCTGGAGAAGAAGATTTTTTAATGTTTTTCCCATTGCCTACAGTGTTAAAAAGTGCTGACTCAGCACTTTTTCAAAGTCCCGAAACTGTGCCCTATGATAAAACCGATGGCAATTTTTTTTTACCAGTTCTTTCTGTTGGTCCTAAGGAAGCTTCACACCAAATAAAAATTCTCGGTGCCGTGCAGTTTTGGAGATATGGGCGTTTTAATTTTTTTCTATTTTTAGCTCCTGCGGTTCCCATGGGGCTACAGGAAAAAAAAAATCAGCATAAATTAGGTACTTATGACCCAATAAGCCCTCACATAAAATTTGGTTCAAATCAGCCTCTCGGTTTGGAAAAATAGAAATTTCGGGCGGGGCCAAAAATTTTGCCTATCCCATAACGACGCCAAGTATAGCCCCACAAACTTCTCTTGAACAAATCTGAGTCTACACCTCAAAAGGAAGCTGCACACCAAATATCAGGTCTCTGCTACTGCTGGTTCATGAGAAGAAGATTTTTTAAGATTTCAGCTCATTTTTTGGGTGTGGCCCTACCCACAGGCGGGGCAACTTGATTTGAACAAAATCAAATTGCGATGTCATAACAAACTATTATCTCAAATATCAATTAAATTGGTTCAGCGGTTTGGGAGGAGAAGACGCAAACACCATGTTCACGGACGACGGACGACGGACGCCAGACGACGGACGACGGACGGTGAGTGATCACTATAGCTCTCCTGACTGAAAGTCAGGTGAGCTAACAAATTCTGACAGCAAATTCAGCAATAAAATTGGAAATTGAAGCAGTGTTTTTCTTTTACATAAAACATAAGAAGTCAAACATGCAGTGATAATTATTTTGTCGGCCTGTTTTCAGAATATGAATTAATTTAACTCTTAAGAGCCTATTTATTTATTTATTGGGGTTTAATGACACTTTTGACAGCCAGGATCACCTCGTGTTGGACAGTTTTATGGGTGAAGGAAGCTGGAGTACCCAGAGAAAACCAATGAGCAATGGCGAGCAACTGTCAGGCTCCCCAACAAACTAACTCCACACAAGCAGGGTTAACATTTGTTGAAGACATGTGAGTCATCAACATGCAGTACAACTTAGTCCACAATGCCACCGTGCCTCCACATGGGCAATGGGGGTAAAGTGTCTTGCCCAAGTACACAACACAGTTGCTGCAGGTGGGATTTGGACCTCTCGTCTTGCAGTCTGCACCTCTACCAACTGAGACATTGCCAGACCCCCCACCCCACCCCACCCCCTTAAGGGCCTAATTCTGACTTCACTTTTACTGAAACAGAACAGGTGCCCCAACATGTAGTATCAGGGTTCACTCACAAATTACATTCAAAGTACCTTGAAAGTTGTTTTTAGACAATTTTTGGCTGCCTATACAGGCAAGACTCGACTAAAAACAACTGCAAAGCCACAGGATGTAGACTGTCTAAGTATAGCAAAAATATATAAAAATTGCCAGTCCCTTAAGGGTTAAAATTAACATTCTGTACCATTTATTTTCAAAGTTGCAAATCTGTCTTTAGGAGTCCACTGCAAATTTATTATGTAAATATTTGGTCTTTTTGCAGCCTTTTTATCCATACACCATAAATTGGAATATCTCTTGAGAACCTGAAATAGAGAAAGGAGTACATTTGATTTTTTGCATAAAAAGTGCCATATCTGTGAATTTCAGCACAATTCTATTATCACTTTATCAAACAAGAGGCTCCAAGGGGCCTTACTCGCTCACCTGCCAAAGTGGTTCAAAGAAGCATTTGGGGTCACATTCAGTTAGACATGGTTCATCAACACTACAAAGAAATGAAGTCATGAAAGGCAAACTTTATGGAAAAACACTAAGGAATGGATTTGAACAAATCTGAACCTAACATGCTCTCCCCTGTCACCCCCACCCCCACCCATAGAGAGGCCAAATATTAAGCCAGGGACTCAAATTGAACAAAACTTGAATCTCATTCCCCTTGCGATGTTATATACCAAATATGAAAGAATTCTGACTGGCGGATCTGAAGGAGAAGGTTTTTAAAGAAATGTCTGCATGTTGCACTAAGTAAAACTTTGGGCTCAAATAGGGACCCAAAATATTAACCCAGTGGCCCGACTTGATCAAACTTGAATCTGACCCACCTAGAGATGTTGTATACCAAATATGAAATGATTCTGATTGGAGGATCTGAAGAAGAAGATTTTAAATGAAATTCCCTCATATTGCACTAAGTTAAAATTAAGGCTCCCATAGGTAGTCCAAATTAATAACCCAGGGGATCGATTTGAAAAGAATTGGAATCTGACCCTCCTAGAGATGTTGTATACCAACTATGAAAGGATTCTGACTGGTGGATCTGAAGAAGAAGATTTTAAAAGAAATTTCCTCATATTGCTCTAAGTTAAAATTTGGGCGCCCATAGGAAGCCCAAATATCAACCCAGGAATCCGTTGAAACAAACTTGAATTTGACCCACCTAGAGATGTTGTATACCAAATATGAAAGGATTCTGACTGGGGGATCTGAAGAAGAAGATTTTTAAAGACATTTCCATAGGGAGCCCAAATATCAACCCAGGGACTAGGTTTGAACAAACTTGAATCTGACCCTCCTAGAGATGTTGTATACAAAATATGAAAGCATTCTGCCTACAGGGTCTATAGAAGATTTTAAAAAAAATTCCTCATATTGCACTAAGTTGATTTACCCAGGTAACCGATTTGAACAAACCTGAAACTGACCAACCTCGAGATGTTATATATCAAATATGAAAGGATTCTGACTAGTGAATCTGAAGAAGATTTTTAAAACAATTCCCTCATATTGTACTAAGTTAAAATTCAGGCTCCCATAGGGAGCCCAAATATAAACTCAGGGACTCAATTTGAACAAACTTGAATCTGACCCCCCCTATAGAAATTGTAAACCAAACATGAAAGGATTCTGACTGGTGGATATGAAGAAGATTTTTAAAGAAATTTCTTCAAATTGCACCAAATTAAACTTTGGGCTCCAGTAGAGATCCCAAATACTAACTTAGGGACCCGATTTGAACTTGAATCTGACCCCCCTAGAGATGTTGTATACTGACATGAAAGCATTCTGACTGGTGGATCTGAAGAAGAAGATTTTTAAAGAAATTTCCTTAAATTGCACAAAGTTAAACTTTGGGCTCGAATAGAGAGCCCAAATATTAACTCAGGACCCAATTTGCACAAACTTGCATCAGACCCTCCTAGAGATGTTGTATATATACCAAACATCAAAGCATTCTGATTGGTGGATCTGAAGAGGAAGATTTTTAAAGAAATTTCCTCATATTTCACTAAGTTAAAATTTGGGCTCCAACAGGGAGCCCAAATATTAACCCAGCAACCCAATTTGAAAAAAAATTGAATCCCCCCCCCCCCCAAAAGATGTTTCATAACAAATATGAAAAGATTCTGACTGGTGGATCTGAAGAAGATTTTTTTTAATTTTTTAAAAAATTTATGGGTGCTATCAGTTATGCCCCTAGTGGTGCCCCATGGGCATGGCTACTTTAGTTTGAACAAACTTGAATTGACATATGATGAGGAATATGCACACCAAATTTGGTTCAATTTGGTCCAGGAGTTTGTGAGGAGAAGTCGATAATGTAAAGTTTACACAGGACAGACGGCGACGGATGAACGGCGCACGGAAAGTGATTAGTAAAGCTACCCTTGAGCTTTGCTCAGGTGAGCTAATAAAATGGTCAAGTCAATAATCATTGGAACAAGTGCAGTGAGCATGTTTCAACTAGAACTATCACTGAAGGTGATTAATAACCCCAGTTAAGACTTTCCAGCTTGCCTCTTCAGAGCTTATATTTTGACTAGAAGATTCGAACAACAAAACAAACGAGAATCCATGTACATTCTTGTGCACCACTGCTAGGATTTGCATGAAAGTCAATTTAACCCTTTAAAATAGCAGCAGCAAATTAACCAATACAAGGCTAACATGACTCAAAATATCAGGACACTTTGTCAATAAAATTGTACAAATATGGCTGTCATTGGAACTGACTCAGTGATCCTTATTTGAAAGGTTTTATTGGAAAAGACTGTTTATTTTTTTTTTAAATTATCAAATTCAGTTTATGTTTTAAAAATTAAAAAGCTGTGTTAGGTAAAAGGTTAACATGTGTTATCCATATACAAGAGGAGTTCAACCATGGTGGTCTCATGGGATCCAGGGACACTCATAGCAGGTATGGATTCTCGCAACCATTTTCGCAAGAATCCAAATGGATTTTCCCAAATTTAGATGAAATATAAGCCCTGCCGTCAGGATGTGAAACTTCAAAATCAATTCAAAATTGTAGGAAAAGTTGTATGGCCATAATTCTATACAGTAATCAAAATTAAATCTAAGTTCAAGTGGACAATAAGTTGATCAAAATTGTCATATCTTGATACATCTGAAACATGCACATGTCCACTTACAAGTCATCATATAAATCTAAGTTCAAGACGAGATAATAGGGATGAGGTGATTCACCGATATCATTATGTATCGTAACACAATTTCTGGTGATTTTAGTTTTGGTACACTTGTGTCAAAAACTGCGGATCGCGATACGTGTGGTGGACAGGACTAGACTGTCATTGCTATGATAAACAATTATTCAGTGCTGCATAAAATGTATTTTCAGATTGTGAATGATATATAAAATATATATTGAGAGGCATTACACAGCATTAGATTGAAAATTATTTATTTATTCGTGTTTAAGGTCACATATTTCTGCACAATGGCTAATCATGATCACGACAGTTTTACGGGTGGAGGAAGTCTGAGTACCCGGAAAGAACCCCAAGCACCGGCAAGCAACTGTCAGCTCCCCAACATACTAACTCCACACAAGCAGGGTTAGCATTGGTTGAAGACAGGTGCACCATCGACGTGCAGTACGCCTTAGTACACAGCGTCACCGTGCCCCCACGCAGGCAATGGGGGTGAAGTGTCTTGCCCAAGAACACAACACAGTTGCCGCAGGTGGGATTCGAACTGAGGACCTCTCGGCTTGCAGCCTGCACCTCTACCAACTGAACCACCATGCCCCCAGATTGAAAATTAGTTCTTATAATATACTACTCAAAGTTTGCTAAGCACCAAGTATATCCAACTACCTGTTTTACGTTTTAGTTGAAATATTGTTATGAAAAGTGTTTATATTTTATATTTAATTATATCTTTAATGATTTAAGCACAGAAATTAAGATTTTTTTTGTGTTTGACATTATTTTTTAGCTTTTGAATACGATAACAATGGAAAATGGATATTATTGGTAAAAAAGGAAATTTTTCAAATTTGCCAAAAAGTTGATGGAGCAAACTGATATGGGTTCAATATCGAGTATGAGACCCATTATTGTTAATTACAGCTTGATAACGTCTTCTCATCCTCCCAATCAGGTTCCAGATGGTCCTTTGTGGGATGTTGTTCCATTCTTGGACCAGCATGGCACCAAGCTCCTGGACACTTCATGGTTGAACTGGACAGACTGAAATTGCAAGCATCAACTCATTCCAGACATGTTCGATTGGATTGAGGTCAGGGGATCTTGCTGGCCAGTCCATATGCTCAATCCCCTCCCTCTGTCGGTACTCCCCGACAGCATGGGCAACACGAGGATGGACATTATCGTCCATCAGAATTAATCTATCACCCACTGCACCTGCATACAATCTGATGTGGACATCCAGGATCTCAATATACTGCTGTGCAGTCAATGTACCACGGTCAAGGACACAGAGCTCTGTACGGCCACAGACCATTATTGACCCTCCACCATAGCGGTCATGCTCAGCAATGTTGGCTGCATGGAATCGCTCTCCTGGTCTTCTCCATACCCTAGAACGCCTGTCCGTGTTGTCTAAGCAGTACCTTGACTTATCTGCAAAAAGGAGAGGTTGTCAATCTTCTCTGGTCCATCCAATGTGATCCATGGCCCATTCATATCATGCCTGGTGGTGGTTCTGGTACAGCTGAATGTGAATACATGGTCTTTTCGATCAGAGACCACCTTCGTGCAACCTTGCCCGGATATTCTGCATCGAAACATTTACCCCGGATGCATTCTAAAGGTTGCTGCGAAGCTGGGTTGCTGTGTCAAAGCTGTTCCTACGGGCCTGAATGATCAAAAACTAGTCTTCAGCTGCAGATGTTGACCTGTCTCTGCTACCACCATGTCGTCTGACTGGTGTGCCATACTGCTGAAATCTTGCCCAGGCTCTGGTAATTACCGTATGGTGCACATCAAGGGCTTCACCAACCTGACGATGGGTAGACCCTTGTTCCAACATCCCTACAGCCCATCACATTTCTGCTTCAGACAAATGTCTTCTTACATTTGCATTTGCCATATTCAATTATTAAATCACAAGGGTTTGTGTTGAAACAAAGACTGAATACCCTCCACATCTCATGTACATATAGACAGTACACGAAAACATCATGAAAATGAAAAAATTTATAGTAATTTATATATTTTTTATACTTACCAATGACCCAGACTTTGCTGGTGCTAACCCAAAAATATCTAGGGCCAAACACAAATTTTGCCCCCCAATCCCCAAAATTTGCATGCAAAACTGAAAATTAGAAGTCCTATCTGGCCCTCCATACATTTTACCCACCGCGCATGTGCAGACGCCAGGAACTCACCAAATCTGGCGCCAATAAAATCATTCTTTGTAGAAAAAAGATTATAATAATTCAGCGGGGAGGTATAAGTGCCCAGTACTGCCCACTCATGGGAGGGCCATTCCCGTCTGGGTCATTGGTAAGTATAAAAAATATATAAATTACTATAAATTTTTTCATATTTTTATACTGTAACCAATGACCCAGACTTAGCTGTATCGTAAAAAGGCGGAGGGCCTCGAACTTCCGAAATAGTAGATCAACATAGATCAAATCCTTCAATCCATGATGAAGAAATTAGAATTTACATGTATGTCTCTTAATACCATAACAGAAGAGACATAACCTAATATGGATCCCAATTATGAAAATCCTAAATCTAAGCATAAATCATGTTAATTAGGATGTAACAAATAAACAATTTTTGAGACTAGTCGGGACTAGGCCTTAAAAATTATTATGGCATACTGAGAACGAGAGAAAATTGCCCATAAACCTACGCCACACAATAATACTGCAGCTGGTCGCCGAACATAATACGGACAAGACAGCTTCCTCAATAGTTACATATCTCATAAGGCAGAGAAGTGGACAAAATTCCCTCCCCCCCCCCCCCCCTTTTTTTTTGAACATATCTTCAAAAGAAAAAGGGGAGAGCTCTGGAATCAATAAACAGAACCCGGAAACGATATAAATAAATATCGATCAGGCACTCAAAAAATTAATTCATGAATAATAAATGGTGCTTAATGCCACTTCACAAGCCAAGGCTATAGCGATGATTTGGGTAAATAACATAATCCGCTACAAAATATGCACTGCAGATGCAGTATACAGGAACGACGAAATCAGTGAGAAATCAAATATAACATGTACATACAAAAGCGGGATACGATGAACAATCTCTGCAGAGAAAACACGCTTCAAGATCATTCACAGGAGGCCTCTGTAATATTAATCCGGTAAAAACACTATCCAACGTGTACTATTTGGTATCTACAACTATAACACGTGAGAATATGCGATTTAAGAACCGACAAAATAGAGACCAGGATCTAGAAATGGAGGTAGGTATGATTAACCAGCTCCAACACAGACCGCCCTCGAAATATATAATAATTTCAAGGTCCACCAAAGAGATAGCGTAATCACACATTGCGCGAGTGCATAAAATTCCAGCCTATTAATCATCTAAAAACCACTAAATGGCTATGCCGTAACCTATGAGCTCAAATAGCGGCCATTATGATGATAAAATAAGTGCCTGTATATTAGAAATCAGAAGTTAAATACCAGAAACAAACAGTCCTACTAATTACCGATCAAAACCGTCCAAAACAGTCCAAAACTGACCAAAAGTGCTAATTACCGACCAAAATACCGACCAAAACCCAAGCTTCCTCCTTTCCGTCGTCGCCGGGTGAGCATGTTCGTATGTTTATAGTGCTCACTACACCCTTATTCACATTTGAAATACTCTGTAATGTCACTGAGAGCGGAGAATGACGTGAAGAATAAAACTTCCCTTAACGAAGAAAACCCTCTCACGGGGTAGCTTCTGGTGAATGCTCAATAGCAGACCCCATAACCTCAATGAAGTCAATAGAAACAAATGAATTGCAGGATACATATACCCTTTCATTCATTCCCATGAAAACGGCTGAGCGTCAAATGTATGCGCTCAAAAGCCTAATACTAGCAACACAAATAATGGAAACTATTATTCCCATGCGCCGAAAACTTAACTATCCTGAAGAGATCCCACATGTAATAGCCAAACAGTTAGAATAAGCGCAAGATATAGCCAGCTCTTACTTATGCGCTGAAATCTTAAGCACTGACTGCTAATTGGAAGATAAAATAACCCAAGCAGTACGAATATCTAACTAACTTATTTAAGAATAGAATGAACATAAACGTCCCTTCTATTGAAAAATAATGACAAAAGAAGCGTTATTTCTCTTCTGATAAACTCTGATCTGCATTTATAAATACATGAACGGAAAAAAAAATTGATGATGTAATGTAAACAATGAGACATCATTGAATATGTGATTTCCAATAACCGAGGGTCCCAAGATCCCTGCATAGAGACCCTCGGACTCAGGATTATAACGCAATATATGAACTCACGTCCGAAATAATTGAGAAAACCGTAATATATGCCCAAATTTGACCTTATGTTAAAAGATTCTCTAAAACAAAACAGGTCAAGAGGGAAAAACATCTACCACTCCAGTTAATAACTGGAGTAGACATGTGTGTAAGTGACCCATCGAAATAACATTCCAAGCCGCTCCACACAACTCCATCCGGCACATAAAACTATTGCTGTTAATGCGTCAGATAACAGATAAAAGCGAGCCAAACAGCTGGTTAAGATGAACCAGCCAAATGAATAGTAGGATACGTGTATCCTATCATAAATCCCATGAGACATTATCTAGATAACAAAACAAGTGATCTAAAGAACTATACTCGCTACAATTGCTGAACATTAGCTTTTTGACTGAAAGATAATCATAAATAACCTAATTATCCACTTCCAGTCAAAATCGGCCGGACCAAGCTCTATAAGAGCATCAAACCACCGGCTCAGGGAAGTCTGACCAGTAACTCCTATCCAAGTGGCCGTATAGACAATCCTAAAGAAATATATATAGGAGAGATGCCTGTACCTTCGCTATGAGCCCTTATAGCCGAATTGAGTCTAGGACAAACTCTCCTACTCTTTCTGTTGGTGTGGTCGATTAGACCCCAACTTAAAGAGTCGAGTATAGATGCTTTCTTGTAGAATAATCCTGCAATAATGAAAGCTTACCATCAAAGACTTAGGTATACCTATACCTTTGCTTTGAGTCCTTATAGACGATCGGAGTCGAGGACAACCTCTCGTACTCTTTCTGCTGGTGTTGGTACATTAGACATCCAAAATAAAGAGTTGAGAATTGATTCTTACCATAAAGACTAGAGTTGGAAGACTAAAGCGACCTATGGCAAGTTTTCCACCTAGTCAAATGCAAAGATGAAGACACAAGGCTTTGTTGCATCAGAATAACTCCCACTTAACATTAGTTAAGACCGAGATATATATATTAGGTCTGGAAAGAATTTTAAAAGGTACAAACGACCACAAAATTCCTTTCCATATAGACGATGCGTCACAGTACTTAAAATTAAAGTACATAAGACCATGAGACTAAATTCGCTCCAAGAAATTATCTTCTCAATTGCATCCGAGCGAACAGCTAAATGATGAAGGTAAGGCTAAAACTAGGATCTTTGCCTGCTCAATCAACGCAGAGGAACTCTCCACATCTTCCCCTGTTGTTTTTAAAAGTATGTGAACAATCACAAACGATTAAAAATACAGAGAAAGAAAAGAAACCGAATTACTTTTTCCCGCAGGAAGTTAAATATGGTGTCGTCTACACAATCAAAGACCTGTGACACCCCGTGTAGACTTAACCGGAAAGAGATCTTATTACCCTGCTCTTAACCCGGATGAAGTCAGCATCCAACTACGCTAGCGGTTTCTCATAATTGCTTGCAGCATTTTGATTCACTGGAACAAGTTCAAGGAAATGATAATGTATGGTATCTATATCATCCAAGAGTTGTTCCGGAAGGAAAAGTTATCCTTTCCATCATACGTTCAAATCAGTTCGAATCACAGTCACCAGCATCTAAACAGGCAGGTGATTGGACCAAATAAGCACCATGCAACAGCTCAAGATTTGAGAATGACGTTGAGTGCTTCTGCCTTAGCAGGAATACTGCGATTAGCTGCGCAACTGTGACAGCAAGTCCGTTACAGAGGCCTGAGGAGCAGCGGTCATGAATAGCCTCTTCACCGGCTGCTCCTAGGACAGGGAGTCCAATGTAGTTATTACTGCGGACAACCCGATGAATGAAGCCTCATCTCCTTGGCTACTAGATGGTGCGACTTTCTTCACAAAAGATGGACCTTTTGATGATGCAGACTGGAAATCCTGAGTCACTTAGCCAAGGTGCGGTCGGGAGTGCTTGGTAGATGCTACAGAAGCAAAACTGTAGATGTCCCCGGCTAAGAATTGAACTAAGCGTACCGGATAATAGCTATGTACGCAAGCTCTAACTGACACAAGTTCCTACCAACAACACCCGGCTCCAGAAGTTGTTGAAAGAGAGAGAGGTGTCTCCCTCTTGCTCGCGGTCCGGAGAGACCTGGATGAGCATACCTCAGAACTTGCCGTCTTCTTCCTTCAATCAACACTGGGTGAGCATGATTCGATTAAACAGTGCTCGCTACACCCTTATTCTCTCTTGACCGCCACAGACATACCCGGCATCACATCACCCACATATGAGGGAGATCTGCCGGTTGAGCTAGCTGTAGACAAGGGACATAAACCTCTTTTGAAGCCTAGCCCTTGTCTAAAATCATTGAGCACTTTTCCACAAGCTCTAAATACAATGCATATGCGACACATCCGGAGTCACAGTCTTTCTCGTATTCAATCTTAACCGTTTCACCAGTGTCAGGGAACTGAAACCACTCATCAGGTTTTATAGTCCTGTGCAATATAAAGATCACTTTGTCCGTTATGTAGAGTAAACCATAAGACTAGCCAACCCCGGCTGCCTAGTAGACAGGACGTCGCGGACAGGAGGCATGGACGTATGCTCTGACTGACGCAAGTTCCTACCAACAACATCTGTCCCCAGATGATGCTGTAAGAGAGAGGCCTCTTGCTCGCGGTCCTGGATGACCTGGACAAGCGTACCTCAGAACTTGCCGGTTTCCTCCTTCCGTCGTCGCTGGGTGAGCATAGTTGCATATCATATTGTTAGCTCCACCCTATATCATCTCCTAGCCCAGATCGTATACAACCGGCGTCCCAGTTCTCAGAGGCCTGAGTAACTACTTCAACGGTCAAGCTAACTGGCGACAACAGACTTGTGCGGTCGTGTGTGCTTTTCGAACATAGAGGAAGCTATAAGACTGGCCGACCCGTGCAGTCAATGGAAGGAGCGTCCCGTGGACGTAAGTTCCAACTGACACAAGTTCCTACCAACAACCTCTGACCCCAGATGTTGTTATAAGAGAGAGGGGCCTCTCTCTTGCTCGCGATCGCGGAAGAACTGGACGAGCATACCTCAGAACTTGTCTGACAGACACAAGTTCCTACCAACAACCTCTGACCCTAGATGTTGTTATAAGAGAGAGAGGCCTCTCTCTTGTTCGCAATCATGGAAGACCTGGCCGAGCATACCTCAGAACTTGTCCACTTCCTCCTTCCCATGCTTCCTCCTTTCCATCGTCGCCAGGTGAGCATGTTCGTATGTTTATAGTGCTCACTACACCCTTATTCCTCTTCTCGACCGCTACGGACATACCCGGCATCACATCACCCACATACAAGTGAGATCTGCCGGTTGAGGTAGCTGGCGACAAGGTCGTCTATCCTACTAAGGATCTAGGCACTTGTCTAATTCCTTGAGCACTTTTGCCGCTAGCTCTTCATTGATTTGCAATGACGGCAGCATACTCCCTGACAGCGTCATGAAGCCACACCATGTTGTAGTTTCTATGTAAATAGAAACTAAAAAACTATAGTGACATTTTGACGAGAGGACCAGCCGAGTACCCTCGCCGCGATAGGACCGATAGTGTCCACTCGCCTAACACAAACCATGACGCCCATCATTCAGATTATCAAATCTGACACATGGCGTAGAATTAGTAGTAGTACATCAACTAAACTCATTACAACGACCAAGTAAATAAAGGAAAGGTTTCCTCTATTTGCCATACTATTAGATAAATATAATTACCTAAATACTAATATATGTCATTGTACCACCACCAAATCTACATATAATATAAGATAACATTAAAATATAATCAATGAAATAAATATATCCAAAAGAAAAACTCTTTCAAAAATAAAATAAAAATTTTGGAAAAAATTTTCCTAATATAAGAGCCCAAGTTCCCAAAGGGAACGATGAGCCCAAAAAAGCCTAAGTGTGGACAAAATTATAAAATCTGTGTAAAATTAACTGCCACACTATCAGAATATTTAATGTTACTTACAACTGTTGTTCCTAAACAAAAATAGGAAACAACCTAGAGTAATGTAATGTAAACAAAACACCAGAATCAAGCCCCAGTCAACACGGCCCGAAGTCAGTAACAGAAACAAGACTATCCGATGTAAAGCAAGATCTTCCTCAGAAGAAAAAACGATACATTGGATGTATGATGCATGACCAAAATGCCCGAACACCCTAAGGATAAGGACGTAACTCTGGGGATGTATAGAATAATCTTCTGTATAAAACGTTAAACTCCCAATAAATTTTATAAAATTTTTTTATTAAAACAAGCCAAAAAGCTTGGGAGCTTAACTGGGAGGATCAAGGGAAGGCAGGGAAGGAATACTAAATAAACAGTGGATAGATCATAATCAATCAGTGATCACGTAAGGCTCATGTCCCAAAATTAGGGAACATGAACTAATTTTAATAGATATCATATAATTACAGCCCTGAACGTTTCAAACCACCGTTTCTTCCTTCCTTCATCCAGTTCTGTCCTTCGATCCACCAATTTAACCATTGATTTGTGTCTGGCATCATTATTAATTGAGATTTAAAAGCACAAATATCAGTTTGTTGTTATCTGACAAGGGCCAAACAAAAAATGATTTTATTGGCTCCAGATTCGGTGACTTCCTGGTGTCTGCACATGCGCGGAGGGTAAAATGTATGGAGGGCCAGATACGACTTCTAATTTTCGGTTTTGCATGCAAATTTTGGGGATTGGGGAGCAAAATTTGTGTTTGGCCCTAGATATTTTAGGGTTAGCACCAGCTAAGTCTGGGTCATTGGTTACAGTATAAAAATATCAAGGGGTACATGCTTTCCATGACTGTCACGAAAAGTCTACCTTTCAAGAGAGCTAATGTAAACACTGGGGACCATCTCAATACATTCCTCAATCATATCCACCAAAAATATCACAAATGTGTCACAAGAAAATTTCACAATGATGTGTCAAATATGTGGTGCTTAGCAAACTTTGAGTAGTATAATAAACAAGAGGCCCCAGGGAGCCTTAAGATGCTCACCTGACATGGTAGTCTAAATATCAAACCAGGGACTTGACTTGAATAAGCTGCATACGCCCCTCCTAAGAAAAGCATATACCAACTGGACGAAGCTGTTGTGCCCACACAATACACATGATTTTCCTTCTATTTTCAGTTCCTGCACTTGTACGTCCCAAAATTGAGATAAACACATAAAAAACAGATTTTTTTTTATTTTTGTTCGGAAATTTTCGAAGTCCCAAACAAAATTTTTTCAGACTAAAATTTTTTTTTCTTTTTCTTAAAATGGACCAAAATGCATAAAAAACCAAAGAACTAATTTTCGGATTTTGGTCCAAAATTTTCCAAGTCCCACCCGGCCCCCAAATTTTCAGTGTAAAAAAAAAAATTTTTTTTTGTCTTAAAATTGACCAAAATGCATAAAAAACAAAAAAAAACTCATTTCCGGATTTTGGTCCAAAATTTCTAAGTGCGGACCAGGACCCCAGATTTTCAGCCCAAATATGAACCCAGGGATTTGGCTTGAACAAACTTGAATCTCACCTCCCTAAGCATGCTGCATACCAAATAATATCGAAAGATTCCTATTGGTAGATCTGAAGAAGAAGATTTTTAAAGAATATTCCTCATACTGCACAAATTTAAACATTTGGGCTCCCATAGAGAGCCCAAATATGGACCCAGGCAATTGATTTCAATAGACATGTGAAACAATCTTCCGAACACATTATATGTGAAATTTGAAAGCTTTTGGAGAAGTAGTTTGGGAGAAAAGTAGTCTTAAATGTTGTTCCCATTACCCACAAGTGTTAAAAAATGCTGACTCAGCACTTTTTCAAAGTCCCCAAAAAGTACCCCATGATAAAACCGATAGCAATTTCTTTTTACCATTCCATTCTGTTGGTCCTAAGGAAGTTTCACACCAAATAAGAATTCTCAGTGCCGTGCAGTTTTGGAGATATGGGCGTTTTACTTTTTTTCTATTTTTAGCTCCTGCGGTTCCCATGGGGCAACGGGAAAAAATTGTTTGGCATAAATTAAATAATTATGACCCAATAAGCCCTCATATCAAATTTGGTTCAAATCTGCCTCTCGGTTTGGAAAGTTAAAAAATTTATAGTAATTTATATATTTTTTATACTTACCAATGACCCAGACATAGCTGGTGCTAACTCTTAAAATATAGGGCCAAACACAAATTTTGCCCCCCAATCCCCAAAATTTGCATCTAAAACTAAAGAAAACATGTCCTGAGAGGCCCTCCACACTTCGCCCCTACTGCGCATGCGCAGTGTCAAGGACGTTCCGAAATTGGCGCCATTTATCATTCTAATAACCAGTGCCTGGTAAGCGCTATGTACTCAGCGGGGAGGCAAGAGTTCCCAACTCCTGAGAGGGCCATCCCCGTCTGGGTCATTGGTAAGTATAAAAAATATATAAATTACTATAAATTTTTTAACATTTTTATACTGTACCAATGACCCAGACATAGCTGAATAGTAAAAAGGCTGGAGGGCCAAGGACATAGAGCAAAATGGAATACGCTCAATAAAATAAAATAGAGTCATCCCCTGTAGGGAAAAGAAGTAATAGGCCTTACATGTATCTTTCTTATTTATGATAAATTAGAAAGATACAACACCTTCGAAAAATTGAGCTTCATACATCCATGTACTCTATTAATATCCAATAATCCTTATACTAATAATTTTTAAAGTAAGCCAATAATAAAGTAAGTCTAGAGAATAGAGACTCTTATACTCCTAAAAGTGTGTGAGAATTGCATAATCATGTCCGTTGACATATGCAATATTCAAAAGCTATACTTTAAAAACTAAGACTTGAATGAATTTTATAAACTTAAACTTCTCACTAAACAACCATCCCAATAACAGCTCAGAATTACTAACTCCGGAGGAGGTATCCCCTTGTTTTCATAGTAAAAACAGGTGACCCAAGGGAACACCCTCCCCCCCCCTTTTTCTTGCCCTGGGTCAAATAGCCCAGAGCGAAGAGGGCAGCCGAACGGAGACACTGCCGAAACAGACAGCCTACCTAGCTATAGTAGCAACTGTTAAGTGAATGACATTCTGAGCAGTAGATAATAGACCTAACAATAGAGGCCTCCAGAAATGGACTCGATATTTCTGAGATAAAATTCATGAATGGATGGCTGAGCGCAATGAGCAGCCTTCAAAAATCTATAATAGCAACACTATTAATGTAAGCCCAAGAAGTAGAAGAACTCTTACTTCATGAGCCGAAATCTTAAGCACAACTGCTAAGCCAATGATATACCATAAGCAGTACGCTAGTTAATAGAATCCATTAACAATAAAATGGAGCGTAACGTCCTTCTACTAGACATCAAAGACAGAAGAAGCTTACGCCCTTGTAATAAACAGATATCTGTTTATAAATACATAAACTGTACCCGGAAAGAGTAAAGGCCTATGCCCATACGAAGACGGAAGGACCTTCAAATAATAGGTTCCGGATAATAGGAGCCTAACTCTTATGCAACAATCCAACCTAAATAGTAACGGAAGTATTGATTCCGAAACTATGAAAGTGAAAATCATCCATCGATAGTGCATGAAACTCACTGACTCTACAGTAAAAGAGAAACCAACAGAATTACTGTCTAAAAGGTCAGAATTTGAAAACTACTGTTTCCAGAGGCTCAAATGATTACTTAGCTAAATAAGAACCTGAAGTTAAAATCCGTATAGGAATTTAATCTAAAGATTCTAAGTCTATTTATCAAAAAGTTACTAACTGACTTAGATAAAGAGACAAAAGACTCAATTGTAAACTATCGTAGAGTGCATAGGTATGAGGTAACATAAACCTATAACCTAAATAACAACAGGCTGCAGTAGATCTTGTGAAACAAGTATACTAAAAAATAGCAATGAGTAGTATGGAGGGATCAACCATATGAACATAATGATCCCTACACCACGACGGAAGAGCCTCCACTTTAGTCGCATAGATAGCGAAGAAGAGGATCTCCTATAGTAAGAAATCGCGTCCAAAGCTCGTCCAGTACAGTGCTTACAATGCAATACGGACCACACAACGGAATACATGAAGGTTGCGACCTTGCTGGTTGTGATAAAGATGACACGATTTACCCAGTGAAAAAAGATCCTCACATAGAGGAAGATTTCACGTTAAGATCCACAGTAGACAAGAGAGTAAATTACTCATGATCTCTGTGAAGATAGAGATGCTATCAACAGAAATGTATTGTGGTTGTTTATCTTAGCAATACCTGCTAAAACAACAGCGCCGGAGGATACGCGTATCCTATCATTCCGTCCTATAGATCAATAGAGCGTTAACAGTATTAGCTCAGAGATCTGGACAAGCCAACACATACGTCTGCAATTGATTAGCAAGCTGTGTCATAAATAAAACATCATTGGGCGCTCCCGTAGATAGCAAATCTGATTGAATACTTGTTTGTTGAGAGTCCATTCTGACAGCAACAAGCGACCCGTAAGAGAACGGGAGTGCGATAAAACAATCAGACGACCCAGAATATGACGGACCAAAACTGAACTTGGTGTACTATAACCAACAGACGGATTCTTTCCATTAAATTGAATAACGGAAAACGAAAGAGTGCCTCCCTGGTTCCGGAGATACGCCACTACTGTCGAATTAAAGGACAGGAATTTGGGCATGCGTTTCTGAATAATGTTCATGCAATGACATAAAGCAAGCCTAAAAAACATTATTCCGCGGAAGTTAAACTGATAGCTAAAAGACTGCGGAACCCAAAGACCCTGGCACTTCAAATCCGTAGGGATCAGTATATATCCCAATCTGTTTGACTGGCAACCGTCATAACAGCCACACTCGGGTCCGGCAACTGCGGCGGCACTCTCTGAGTCAACCACCGAATGTTTGCCCCAGTCTGAATCTCTTGTAACACTAGATAGACAAGAGAATGTATAAATCAAGCAATTCATGGATTGCCGGAAAGTTGCCGTCGAAGAGAAGCTCCTCCGAGAACGAAGCGACTCTGAGAGAGTTCTTAACCTACTATCCACGCGTGGATGTAGCTAGGGCTGCATCACGTCTAACCAACTCCAATCAGCCACTGAAGGGCGGAGTTATACGTGAACAAACTACTGCCCTCAAAAGAAATTACATTGAGAATAATATCCCGTAAATCTTTTCTTGAAGACGTAATGATAACACCTCAGTAAGGTGGATTACGTATAATAAAGCGTCTAAGTTAAGTCTACTATACATAATGTCGTTCCCAACATTGAAATTGGAAAAGACATAAACGGCGAAAAAGAATATATGCAGTCTTTAATCAGACCGTCTAGACACATATGAACTCTCGGTATGCCCTGCTCTGCCAAAATAAACTATATGTAAAAATGATAAAATGGCAGAAATGAGCCACGCGGACAAGAAACTAAACTATCAAGCTTAGTAGCAGGCTTGTATATATATATAAATATATAGCGTCGAAAAATAAAACACATGTTGTAATGACAATATTGGACTGCGTCGGTAAGTCAGGGACAAAGTCCCTGTACCGATCGAAAAATCCGAGTCCAATGACGCTATAAGTCTCTTATCCAAGATCGCAGCAATGAAGTCCGAAAAATAATCACTGGAAGAAATGCCAGAAGATATGAAAGGCATCTTCCGATACTACTAAAGGGAAAACTCGAAATCTTTCGAATCCCTTTCGCCATCCTGTCGGACCCTATAAAGCGTTCGGTCGTCCGTAGCTTGATGCAACCGCGGACCGCACCGACCCAGCGCCGTCGGATAATTCCTGATTCGACCGAGAAACCGTCAATTGCTGGGATGCTGCGAAACAACTGTGCTAACTCGGATAGCACGTCCGTCACTGAGGCCTGAGGAGCAGCGGTCTTACGATGCATTGCCGCAGGAAGCTCCGAGATCGTTACCCCGTGCATACTTCCAATATGCGAGCGAACGGAGTGTATAAGCCTCGTGTCCCTTGGCTACCAGATGGCGCAACCTATTCGCTGTGGAATCACTGAATGCCGAAACTGATCGGATACTCGAGGTCACGTAGCCAATGTGCGGTCGTGTGCCCTGCTGTGAGGATGAGGAAGCATTAAAGACAGTCTCTCGGACTGTCAATATAACGGAGCGTCCCGAGCAACGGACATATGCTCCGAATGTAAAATATCTGAACCACAACATGCGGTCCCCTATGTTGTCGGCTTCCTCCAATCTGTCCTCAATCTGCCGTCACTGGGTGAGTACTAAAGTAATTAAAGTGCTCGCATCACCCAAATCTCCTTCCTAGACCGCAACGGACGAACCCGGCAGCCGAACCATTCGATGAATGTACGCTACACCGGGTGAGCTAGCGAATGTCACTCCGCAAGCGATAGACATATTCCATGAGCACTTATTGCCGCTAACTCTTCATTAACTATGACGACAGAGGCACACTTTTGAAAGACATCTCCATAACTCTTCGAACAAGAAACCAGAAATGCTTGGATAGCAAGCATAAAATAATAATATATATAGCGTCGTTCAATAATTCGAAAGTTTGTGTGACATTATTGGACTATGTCGGAACTGAGGGACGATGTCCCTGAACCGAACCAAAAATTTCTAAGTCCACCGACGCTATCAGTTTCTTATCCGGCATCGCAGCATATGTTGTTCCGAAAGGAACGGACCGGATGAAACTTTCGGACGTCCGTACCCGCTTCCGCGGAGCGTCCCAACCCAGCATCGTCGGATAAAATATATGCGACAGATTCAGTTGATGCTGGGATGCTGCGATAAACTGTGCTATTAAGGAAAGCACATCCGTTCCCGAGGCCTGTGCAGTAGCGGACTTACGATGCATTGCCGCTGGAAGCTCCGTGTACGTTGACTCCCGCACACTTCCTATGCGAACGTCCGGAGTCTGCAGGCCTCGAGTCCCCGGCTACCGACCCAGCGCTGTCGGATAATTCTCGATTCGACACCGTTTCTGTCGGCTGCTGGGATGCTGCGATAAGCTGTGCTATGTGCACAAGAATGTCCGGCGTCGAGACCTGCGGAGGCGCAGTCTATCGCTGCTTCGCCGAGGGCAGCTCCGCATCAGATGGCTCCCGCATACGTTTCCTATGCGAACGTCCGGAGTCCATCGGTCTCGAATCCCTGGCTGCCGGATGGTGTGACCTGGTCGCCGAAGAATCCTTGATCGGCGAAGCTGGTAATATATCGGCGGTCACGCAGCCAAGGTGCGGTCGTGTGCGCTGACGAGAAGAGGAAGCCTTAGCAGTCTCAGCGGACTGCCTATACAACGGAGCGTCCCGAGCGACGGACGTATGCTCCGCTAACTACACATTTGTACCACAACATCTGGGGCCAGATGTTGTTGAACGAGAGAGGGGCCTCTCTCGCTTGCCGTCCGGATGGACCGGAACGAGCTATGAACCGGACTAAAAGGCTTCCTCCGTTCTCCCTCCGATCCGCCGTCACTGGGTGTGCATTAAGTTAATTTTATAGTGCTCGCATCACCCCAAAATTCCTTCTAGACCGCAACGGACGAACCCGGCTGCCGAACCATTCGGTGAATGGACGCTACACCGGGCGAGCTAGCGGACGTCAAAGGCCGTCGAACCTACTAGGGTCCTCTTAGGCAATTGGCGTATTACATGAGCACTTTTCCGCTAGCCCTTCATTAATTGTGACGACGGAGGCACACTGTTGGAAGACATCACAGATACATCACCCTAATCTTGATCGTCTGAAATAGAAATTGATAAAGTAGAGTGACCCTGCGGGGAAAGGACCGGAGTGTCCAAATCCCCAACAACATACCGTGACATACGCTTCCCATATTGTCATCGAAATCATACGATACAGAACAGGAGTTAATGCGAGTACACTGACCACATATAGAATGATAATAAGGTCAGAGGAAGACTTCCTCTAAAGCAATTGATCAATATCCTTTCAATGTGAAAAGAAAACAAGTCCTGGTACTCGCACTAACCCCTGGCAATCAAAATACATAATAATAATATGATCCATTAATATAGAAAAAATAATTGAAATCAAAATATTTTGAAAAAATATTTTTTCAGAACAGCCCAAGTTTCTGAAAAGTAACGTTGAGCCCCAATGGATCCCAAGCCTAAGTGTGGACAAAAATTTTAAAAATATTTTAAACAATTTTTTCAACACTTACGAACAATAATAATGTATCTAGTTATGATTAAAATAACATAAAGATATTATTATTTAGAAATCCCCCCCTCACACAGAGGGCTGTTGTAAATGTAAACAATGAGTGTAAAAACACTAAACTAAGACTCCAGGCACCCAGGCCCGAAATCAGTTACCAAAAATACACCATCTGATGCAAAACAGAGACTTCCAGGGAAGAAACTGCAGAACATCAGATGGTAGATGCAGAACACAACGCCTAACCACCCGTAGGTGAAGACGTAAATATGGGGAAAGAACAGAATTCATTCTGTTATACAGCTAAAACTCCCAAGAAATTTTAGTAATAATAATTACAGAAACTATGCCAAAAGCATGGGAGAATAGCAAGGGGGAACTTAAAGGACAGGGAGAGAGGAAAAACACTTGAAAAAACAGTGTAACTAAATAATCAGAATGACAACAAAATGGCTGCTGCCTTGAAAATAGGTAACTTAACATAATTTCATTAAAAAATTTTAAGTTACAGCCCTGATAAAATTCTGTCACACATTCTTTTCCTCTCCTCCTTTTCTATCCTCCTTAGAATCACCATTTCACTAATATTTATGTGTCTGGCATCATTTAAACTGAGATTTAAAAGCACAAAGATCAGTCAGATGTTAACTGATGAAGGGCCAAACTTAGAATGATAAATGGCGCCAATTTCGGAACGTCCTTGACACTGCGCATGCGCAGTAGGGGCGAAGTGTGGAGGGCCTCTCAGGACATGTTTTCTTTAGTTTTAGATGCAAATTTTGGGGATTGGGGGGCAAAATTTGTGTTTGGCCCTATATTTTAAGAGTTAGCACCAGCTATGTCTGGGTCATTGGTACAGTATAAAAATATAGAAATTTTGGGTGGGGCAAAAATTCTTGCCCCTCCCATAATGAAGGCAAATATAGCTCCTCGAACTTCTCTTGAACAAATCTGAGTCTACACCTCAAAAGGAAGCTGCACACCAAATATCAAGTCTCTGCTACTGCTGGTTCATGAGAAGAAGATTTTTTAAGATTTAAGCACACTTTTTAGGCGTGGCCCCACCAGGGGGCAGGTCAACTTGATTTGAACAAACTTGAATTGACATATGATAGGGAACAAGCACAGCAAATTTTGTTAAATTTGGCCCAGCAGTTTGTGAGAAGAAGTCGATAATGTGAAGTTAATGACGGACAATGGACGGCAAGCGCTCAGTTTAGCTCCCCTTGAGCTTCGCTCAGGTGAGCTAAAAAGCATTCAAATCTGCCAATATTTTGAAGTCATGCAAGTTTATTAATAGAACCAATTAAATGCTTCACTAAATAGAAGTATAGGGAATTCCAGGCTACATTTACATTACTTAGCAATCTGACAGTTCTATTGGTTAGGAACAGAAATTAAGCACATGTGTGTCATGCAATCTTCAGAGTTCCACATCCCCAATTTGTTGTGTTTAAATTGGCATAGTCAACTGAAATTGAAAAATGATCAAACCATTCAATAAATATGAACACATCAAACCTTTCACCCCTAAAAATTGATAGTAATTTGTATATTTTTCATACTTACCAATGGCCCAGACTTAGCTGGTGCTAACTCCAAAATATCGAGGGCCAAAAACAAATTTTGCCCCCCAATCCCCAAAATTTGCATGCAAAACCGAAAATTAGAAGCCCTATCTATAAAATTTGGGCTCCAACATGTTCTAGACATGTTGTATACCAAATATCAGACGATTCTAATTGATGATTCTGGAGAAGAAGATTTTTAAAGAAATTTCCTCATATTGCACTAAGTTAAAATTTGGGCAGGTAGCCTGAGGGCACTCACCTGACATGGTAGCCTAAATATCCATCCAAGGAATTGATTTGAACAAGTTGCATCTGCCCTTCCTAAGAAAAGCTTAAACCAAATATCAAATGATTCTGACCTGTGGATCTGAAAAAACAAGATTTTTAAAGAATATTCCTCATATTAAATTAAGTTATAACTCAGGCTTAGGGAGCCCAAATATGAACCTAGGGACTTACCAAATATCAAAAGATTCTGATTGGTGGATCGGAAGAAGAAGATTTTTTAAGAATATTCCTCATATTGAACTAATCTGAACATTTGGGCTTCCATAGAGAGCACAAATATGGACCCATGGATTTGCTTTCAACAAACATGTGTATGAATCTTCCAAAGATGTTATATGTGAAATATGGAAGCCTTTGGAGCAGTGGTATGGGAGAAGGTTCTTTAATGTTTTTCCCATTACTCATGGTGTTAAAAAATAATGACTCCGCATTTTTTCAAAGTCCTGGAAAAGTACCCTATGATAAAACTGATGGAAATCTTTTTTGGACCATTCCTTTCTGCTGTTCCTAAGGAAGCTTCACACAAAATAAAAATTCTCAGTGCCGTGTAGTTTTGGAGATATGGGTGTCTTAATTTTTTTTTATTTTTAGCTCCTGCAGCTCCCATGGGGTGACAGGAAAAAATGTTTTTGGCACAAATTAATTCCTTATGACCTCATGTCAAATTTGGTTCAAATCGGCCTCTCAGTTTGGAAAACAGAAATTTTGGTACAATTCGGGCTCTCACAGGAAGCCCAAATATGAACCCAGGGACTTGGCTTCAACAAACTTATATCTCACCTCCCTAAGGATACTGTATACCAAATATCAAAAGATTCTGACTGGTGGATGTGAAGAAGAAGATTTCTGAAGAATATTCCTCATATTGAACTAAGTTATAATTTGGGCTCCCACTGGGAGCACAAATATGAACCCAGGGACTTGGCTTAAACAAACTTGAATCTCACCCCCCTAAGGATGTTGCATACCAAATATCAAAACATTCTGACTGCTGGATCTGAAGAAGATTTTTAAAGAAAATTCCTCATTTTGAACTGTTATAATTCGGGCTCCCAAAGTGAGCCCAAATATGAACCCAGGGACTTGGCTTCAACAAACTTGAATCTCACCCTCCTAAAGATGCTGCATACCATTCAAAAGATTCTGACAGCTGGATCTGAAAGAGATTTTTAAAGAAAATTCCTCATTTTGAACTGTTATAATTCGGGCTCCCAAAGTGAGCCCAAATATGAACCCAGGGACTTGGCTTGAACAAACTTGAATCTCACCCCCCTAAAGATGCTGCATACCATTCAAGAGATTCTGACAGCTGGATCTGAAGGAGATTTTTAAAGAAAATTCCTCATTTTGAACTAAGTTATAATTCAGGCTCACCCAGTTAGCCCAAATATGAATCCAGGGACTTGGCTTGAACAAACTTGAATCTCATCTCCCCAAGGATGCTGCATACCAAATATCAAAAGTTTCTTATTGGTGGATCTGAAGAAGATTTTTGAAGAATATTTCTCATATTGCACTAATTTGAACATTTGGGCTCCCATATGGACCAAGGGAATTGATTTCCACAAATATGTGAATCAATCTTCCAATGGTGTTATATGTGAAATATGAAAGCTTTTTGACCAGTGGTTTGGGAGAAGATTTTTTAATGTTTTCCCCATTATCCAGTGTTAAAAAATGCTGACTCAGCACTTTTTTAAAGTCCGATAAAGTACCCTATGATAAAACCGATGCAAAAGAAAATTTAGGCACAAATTAACGACTTCTGACCCAATCAGCCCTCATATCACATTTGGTTCAAATCAGCCTCTCAGTTTGGAAAATTATAAATTCATAGTAATTTGTATATTTTTCATACTTTCCAATGGCCCAGTCTTAGCTGGTGCTAACTCCAAAATATCGAGGGCCAAACACAAATTTTGCCCCCCATCCCAAAATTTTGCATGCAAAACCAAAAATTATAAGTCCTATCTGGCCCTCCATACATTTACTCTCCACAAAGGGCGCAGACGCCAGGAAGTGACCAGAATTGGCGCCAACATCATTCTTTGTAAAAGAGAGCATTACATAATAATTCAGCGGGGAGGTATGAGTGCCCACTCATGGGAGGGCCATCCCCATCTGGGCCATTGGTAAGTATGAAAAATATACAAATTACTATGAATTTATAATATTTTTCCACTATAACCAATGGCCCAGCCTTAGTTGAATCGTAAAAAGGTGGAGGGCCTAGGACTTCCGAAATAGTTCCAATCCTGCAATCCATGATGAAAGGAAATTAGAATAATTAGGAAATACATGCATGTCTCTCTACACAATAACAGAGGAGACATATCCTAAACAAGTGTTTGACCACTGAGGTGGTATTAGTCCCCTACGGCACTTTTGTGACATAAGGTGTTTTTGTCACAGAAGACACTAGAGTATACAAGCATCTTGGATTTTGAAAAAAAAATATTGAGCGTGCATAATCCCCTCACAACCCTTTATCCATGTACCATATATGAAAGGCGTAGCTTGAACCATGTTGGACACACTTCTGAGGTAATCCACAGGCGGTCTCTGTACAATAAATTCCAGTAACAACACTCTCCAATGTGTACTATCCGATGTCTATGATCATAAACATGTGAGAATATGCAAATTGAGTACTGACATAATAGAAACCTGGATTTAAAAATGGAAGTAGGTATAATTAACAGGCTCCGACATGGACCGCCCACGAAATAGATTATAATTTCAAGGTCCACAAAATATAACTAGAAAAACTGGGAGCACTGCTCACTAAATGATACCACCCACTCCCACCAAGAGACATTTTACAACAGTAAATGTGTGTTTAATGTAGAGAGTATAAACACTGACACCAATGTTTGAAGGTTTCATTGAAATCCATTCACTAGTTTAAAAGAGGTTGTGGATAGCAAATGTCAACAACCCCCCCCCCCCCCTCCCACGCAAGCTTGAATTGACAAAGCCCATTTTTAAATACAGGAAACCCTAAAAATGAAAATATCTGAAAACAAAACAGGAGGTGCACATCTTCAATATATGTAAAAGAATGTCTGAAAGTTTCAATGAAATCTGTTCAATAGTTTAAGAGGAGTTGCGGATAGCAGATCTGTTCAGAATGTCAATTGAATTTGATAAAGTTTATTTTTCAATATGAGAATCTGTAAAAAAGAAAATATCTGAAAACAAAATAGGAGGTGCACATCTTCAATGTATGTAAAAGAATGTCTGAGAGTTTCAATGAAATCCGTTCACTGGTTTAAGAGGAGATGTGTACCCCCACCCCCCACCCCCCCCACCCCCTTCAAAACGTAATACCCCTATAGCATAACGGACGGACGGCCGTATGTCGGAATATGAAAATATTTGAAAGAAAAGTTAAAAATTCTCAAAATCTAGGGCCAAACACAAATTTTGCCCCCCAATCCCCAAAATTTGCATCTAAAACCGAAAAAATCATGTCCTAAATGGTCCTCTATACTTTTCCTCCACTGCGCATGCGCAGTGTCGAGGAGGTCTCGAAATTGGCGCCAATTATCATTCTTACAAGCAGTGCCTGGTCAGCGCTATGTACTCAGCGGGGAGGTATGAGTTCCCAACTCCTGGGAGGGCCATCCCCGTCTGGGTCATTGGTAAGTATAAAAAATATATAAATTACTATAAATTTTTTAACATTTTTATTCTGTACCAATGACCCAGACATAGCTGAATAGTAAAAAGGCTGGAGGGCCTAGGACATAGAGGAAAATCCAATAAGCTCAACTATATATAATAGAGTTATCCCCTCGAGGAGAAAAGGAGTATTAGGCTTTACATGTATCTTTCTTATTTATGATAAATTAGAAAGACACAACACCCTCCATAACTGAGCATAATAACATTCATGTTCTCTATTAACATCCAGTATAACCCTTTATACTAATTATTTTTAAAGTAAGCCAATAAATAAAGTCAGTCCAGAGAATTGAGACTCTTTATACTCTTTAAAAGTGTCCGAGGATTGTATATTAACGCCCATTTGACACGTGACATATACAAATGCTTCACACCAAGCTACACTTTAAAAATATGACATGAATGAATTTTAAACATTAACTTTACACTTTAAAACCATCCCGGTACCGACTCAGAATTACCGACTCCGGAGGAGGTATCCCCTTGCTTTTCACTACAAAGCAGGTGACCTAAGGGAACACCCTCCCCCCCCCCCCCTTCCCCTTGCCCTGGGTCAAATAGCCCAGAGCGAAGAGGGCAGCAGGACAAAGTCACCGCCGGAACAGAAAGCCTGCATAACTATAGTTGCAACTGTTTAGTGGACAACATTCTGAGCAACAGATAACGGACCTAAACAATGCAGGTCTCCAGAAATGGACTCAATATTTCTGAGATAAAAATTCGTGAATGTGGATGGCTGAGACCAATATGCAGCCTTCATTAAATCTGTAATAGCAACACTAATTGCGTAAGCCCAAGACGTAGAAAGAGCTCTTACTTCATGAGCCGAAATCTTAAGCACAGACTGCTGAGTTGAAGATAGATTATCATAAGCAGTACGGATAGTTAATTGAATCCATCTAGCAACAGAATGGACCGTAATGTCCTTTCTATTAGGCATCAGAGACAGAAAGAAGCGTTTTTGTCCCTTTCTGATAAACTGAGATCTTCGTTTACAGATACGTAAAGCTCTAACTGGACAGAGTAAAGGCCTATGCCTGTCTGAAGACGGAAGAGCCTTAATAACAATAGGTTCCGGATATTTATTAGGAGCCTGATTCTTAGCTAAAAATCCAACATTAGTAGTAAAGGTAATAGTGTTCCCGACACTACGATAGTGAGAATCGTCCACAGATAGTGCATGAAGCTCACTGACTCTTCTAGCGGAAGAGAAAGCTAAGAGAAATGCTGTCTAATAAGATAAGAATTTGAAGTCCACTGTCTCAAGAGGCTCAAATGGCTTTTCTTTTAATTTAAGAAGAACCCAAGCTAAATTCCATTTAGGAATTAATCTAAGGGTTCTAGGTCTATTTATCGAGAAGTTTCTAACTAATTTAGATAAAGAGACATTAGATCCAATTTGTAAACTATCATAGTGTGCATAGGTATCAGATAACATAGACCTATAACCTTTAATAGTAACAGGCTGCAGTTTGATCTCATCAAACAAGTATACTAGAAAGTTTGCAATGTCTGGAATGGAGGGATCAAAAATATCAACAGAATGATCCCTACACCAACGACAAAAGACCTTCCACTTAGCCGCATAGTTTAGTGAAGAGGAGGTCCTTCTACAGTTAGAAATTGCGTCCACTGCTCGTCCTGTAAAATGCTTGCCGTGCAAGAAGGACCGCACAACGGAAATACGTGAAGATTGAGACCTTGCGGGTTGTGATGTAGTTGACACGATTTCCCCTGCGAAAGAAGATCCTCTCGTGGAGGAAGCTTCTGCGGTAAGTCCCACAGCAGACACCTGAGTAGATTTATCCACGGTCTCTGTGGAGACAGAGATGCTACCAATAGAATTTTGCACTGAGATTGTTTTATCTTTAGCAATATCTGCTGAATCAACGGCACTGGAGGATATGCATATCCTATCATTCTGTCACACGAGATCGATAGAGCGTCTACTGCATATGCTCGGGGATCCGGACATGGAGACACATACGTCTGCAACTGATTGTTGAGCTGTGCCGCAAATAAGTCTATCATTGGCCGCACCCATTGGTAGCAAATCTGATTGAATACCTGTTTGTTGAGAGTCCATTCTGATGGCAACAAGCGACCCTTCCATGAAAGGGAGTCTGCTAATACATTCAAATGACCCGGAATATGACGGACCGAAAGCAGAACCTGGTGTTCTAGAACAAACAGAAGGATTCTTTCCGTTAAATTGAATAACGGAACGGAATGAGTGCCTCCCTGGTTCCGAATATACGCCACTACTGTCGTATTGTCGGACAGGATTTGGACATGTGCTTTCTGAATAATGTTCATCCAATGATGTAGTGCAAGCCAAATTGACATCATTTCCTTGATGTTTATGTGCTTGCCTAGAAACTGCGGATCCCAAAGACCCTGGCACTTCGAATCCGTTGGGATCAATGTTGCACCCCAACCTGTTTGACTGGCATCCGTCATAATCGTAAAACTCGGATCCGGCAACTGCAGTGGAACTCCCTGAGTCAACCACTGAATGTTTGCCCAAGTCTGAATCTCTTGTTTCACTTGATTTGACAAGAGAAGGTCTATATCGAGCGAATGAATCTTTACACTCCAATTCTGAGTCAAGAAAATTTGGAAAGGATGAGTGCGTAACCGCCCCATCGGAATAAGATCCGCAGCGGCTCATGAACTCTCTCGCTGTGACTTTGTCTGAGTGAAGACAATAGCAAGCGTAACAACTGATTAATTTCGCTCTGGTTAACGGCAGACGAACAAGATTGTTGTACGTCTCGAAGCTCATTCCCAGATGAGTGAATGACTTGGACGGCACAAGATCCGACTTCTCCTTGTTTATTATAAAACTGAGATGTTGGAGTAATAGAAGCAGATTCTGCACATCGTTCTGAAGCGTTAACTCATTGCCGTACCTCTGAAGAATATCGTCCAGGTAGGCCGACGTTACTGCAGATGAATGAGCTCGGAAATATATCATTACCGAGTTCATTATTCGAGTGATAGCCCAGGGTGCTAGGTTCAAACTGAAGCACATCGCTCGGAACTGATATACAACTCCTAGGACTTCGAAGCGTAGATACTTTCTGAATGTCGGATGTACCATGACGTGAAACTACGCATCCTTGAGATCTACATCAGTGTATATAAAAAAATGTCTGAGAGTTGCAATGGAGTTTGTTCAATGGTTTAAGAGGAGTAGCAGATAGCAGATCTACACCCCTCCCTACTAAAACCTGAATTGACAATGACCATTTTTGAATATGGGGAACTGTAAATATGAAAATATCTGAATAGAAAATAGGAGGTGCACATCTTCAATGTATGTAAAAGAATGTCTGAGAGTTTCAATGGAATCCGTTCAATGGTTTAAGAGGAGATGCGAAAAGCAGATGTGTACATCCCTAAAGCGTAATGGACGGACGGACATCGAAATATGAAAATATCTGAAAGAAAAATAGGAGGTGCACATCTTCAATGTATGTAAAAAAAGGTCTGCGAGTTTCAATGGAGTTTGCTCAATGGTTTAAGAGGAGTAGCAGATAGCAGATCTATACCCCTCCCTACTAAAACCTGAATTGACAAAGAACATTTTTGAATATGGGGAACTGTAAATATGAAAATATTTGAAAAGAAAATAGGAGGTGCACATCTGCAATGTATGTAAAAGAATGTCTGAAAGTTTCGATGAAATCTGTTCAATGGTTTAAGAGGAGTTGCGGATAGCAGATCTGTACAGAATGTCAACTGAATTTGACAAAGTTCATTTTTAAGTAAGGGAAACTATAACAAGAGGGATGTTACATCCCAACGCTCACCTACATTTGCGCTTGATAATGTCGTTCCAATGTAACATGCCTAATATTTAGTTAATATAAATCATTAACTAGGCATCAAATGATTAATGTGGTTTATGTGATGGCTTTGGAAAGTTTATATTTCTGCATTTATTATATATCAATTCAACATAGAATCATTGGATATAAAAGCATTTTTTTCTTTTAGAAATGTTTAAGATTAAGAATATGAATTGTGAGGCCAGATATTAAATCATAAATAAGAATTAGGAAAGGCTTTCATAAATCACTGAAATTGTAATTGAAGTACATTCATTGGTTAAAGAGGAGTTGCAGAAAAACATTCATTCAAGAAAGTGACTATAAGTCCCAACAAAAATACATCACATCAACAACTAAAATAAGCCTTAATGTTACTAGTAACAAGTATGAGAAAGTATTAAATAAAAAAAAAAAGTTAAAAAAATTTTTTTTTAAAGAAAGTGAATATAAGTCCCAAAAATCCCCCTCAAATTCCTCAAATATGCATGTAATAAGGGCGCAACGTTACCGCAATGTAGTTCAGTAACCCATGCGTTCAATAACAATTGCCTGGAAAGACACATAGAAACAGAACTCACCTTAACACCTCACCTTAACACAAACTGTTAGAACTTAAAATTGAGTAAGTCAGACAAAAACGTGAACATTGTGACTGAAAAAAAGAAAAGAAATCAGTTAAATTTCTGCATACAGTAGAGTTAATACCTACAGTTGTTATTGAAATGAGAAAATAAACAGTAATGAGAGGTGAAGGCACCACAATCTGCACAAAAGCTGACTTTAACGCAAATTCTTACAACACCTAAACGCTAATTCTTACAAGTTTTGGCAGAAAATCAGCCTCAAATTCCTCAAATATGCATGTAATGAGGGTTAAATATTACTGCAATAGAGTTCAGTAACCCAAGCGTAGAATATTAATTGCCTGGAAAGACACATAGATACACAACTCACCTAAACACAAAGTTTACAAAGTTTACAACTTAAAATTTACTAAGTCCGAGAAAAACATGAAAATTTTGATTGAAAAAAAAGAAAATTTCCGTTAAATTTCTGCATACAGTAGGGTTAATACCTACAGTTGTTACTGAAATATGAAAATCAACAGTAATGAGAAGTTAAAGCAGCACAATCTGCACAAAAGCTGACTTTAACGCAAATTCTTACAACACCTAAACGCTAATTCTTACAACAACTTTTGGCAGAAAATTTTAGGTGAAATTTGGAAAAAAGTCATACTATCAGGGTTAAATACTGTTCTGATAGTCCCCTACAACCTACATATGCAATATCAAAGGCCTGAGCCCACTGATCTTTGAGAACTCAGCTTAACACCTCACCTTAACACAAACTTTTAGAACTTAAAATTTACTAAGTCCGAGAAAAACATGAAAAATTTGACTGAAAAAAAAGAAAATTTCCGTTAAATTTCTGCATACAGTCGGGATAATACCTACAGTTGTTATTGAAATATGAAAATCAACAGTAATGAGAAGTTAAAGCACCACAATCTGCACAAAAGCTGACTTTAACGCAAATTCTTACAACACCTAAACGCTAATTCTTACAACAAGTTTTGGCAGAAAATCAGCCTCAAATTCCTCAAATATGCATGTAATGAGGGTTAAATATTACTGCAATGGAGTTCAGTAACCCAAGTGTAGAATATTAATCGCCTGGAAAGACACATAGAAACACAACTCACTTAAACACAAAGTTTACAAAGTTTTACAACTTAAAATTTACTAAGTCCGAGAAAAACATGAAAATTTTGACTGAAAAAAAAGAAAATTTCCGTTAAATTTCTGCATACAGTAGGGTTAATACCTACAGTTGTTATTGAAATATGAAAATCAACAGTAATGAGAAGTTAAAGCAGCACAATCTGCACAAAAGCTGACTTTAACACAAATTCTTACAACACCTAAACGCAAATTCTTACAACAACTTTTGGCAGAAAATTTTAGGTGAAATTTGGAAAAAAGTCGTAGTATCAGGGTTAAATACTGTTCTGATAGTCCCCTACAACCTACATATGCAATATCAAAGGCCTGGGCCCACTGATGTTTGAGAAATTAACCTTAACATTAAATCTTACAATATTGGACACGCCGACGCCGACGCTGACGCCCGAGGTTATGACAATAGCTCACCACATCTTACAGATGTAGGTGAGCTAAAAATAAAAATATCTGAAAAGAAAATAGGAGGTGCACATCTTCAATGTATGTAAAAGAATGTCTGAGAGTTTCAATGAAATCTTTTCAATGGTTTAAGAGGAGTTACGGATAGCAGATCTGTACAGAATGTCAATTGAATTTGACAAAGTTCATTTTTCAATATGAGAAACTGTAAAAATGAAAATATCCGAAAAGAAAATAGGAGGTGCACATCTTCAATGTATGTAAAAGAATGTCTGAGAGTTTCAATGAAATCCATTCACTGGTTTAGGAGGAGTTGCAGATAGCAGATGTGTACCCCCCTAAAGCGTTACAGATAGACGGATGGACGGACAGATGGACGTATAGACGTACGGATGGACCAAGTGAACTCTATATACCTCCCACTTTTCAAGTGGGTGGTATAATAAAGCATTAGCCTAATAATATAATGTGCGAGAGCATTTATATTTAGCATGTAATCATCTGAATACCAGTTAACTGGTTATGCAGCCTCCGAGGCACTCAAAGAGTAGCATTCAATTGTGATGATTTTTAAATAAGCGCTCGTACATAACAAATCAACAAATAATCACAGGAAACTAATCCAACTAAAAAGCGGATGTGCCCATGAGGTCGCCATAGAACACGACCCAAATGCATAGTATATATGTATTAAATTATACGAGGCTTGCAGGAAGAAAACTACGTCTTGCCCGGTAATTGCTTCTAAACACATAGGCAGTGTGTGTGTTTGTGTGTGTGTGGGGGGGGGGGGGGGGGGGGGGGGGGAATTTGAACGTCTAACCGACTCCATTAAGCCACTATGGGCGGAGAAGGACGTGAAGAATAAAACTTCCCCTGAAAGAAGGCCCTCTCATGGAGGAAGCTTCTGGTGAGCGCCCCATAACAGACACTTGAGAATACTGATCCAAGGTTTCTGGGACGACAGACGTGCTACTAGTAGGATTCAGAACGAGGCTGTTTAATCTTAAACGTAATCTATTGAAGCATATGAATTGGAGGATACGCGTATCCTATCATTACTCTATACTGAATTTAATAAGTAGAATAAAGAAAGTCAGAAGTCTTCACAACTGCTAACCATATAATTCAAAGAGAAGCAACATGATGACTGTCAACAGCTAAAACAACACATTTATTGTTTTAGTCTCAGATAAAGAAAAAAGGATCAACGCTGCAATGAATCCATTTCACGCTAAAACAACATGTCTTGTCATTTGATTTTTGCGCATCAAACAAATATCATTCCTCTAAGAGAGTACCCGACTGAAACAACATCACTAAAACAACATGCCACTTCTGACTGATCTCTACATACTTCCAATTCAGTATAGAATTATTATTAGTTTAATTCAGTCATTCTGGGATGTATTAACAGGATCAATGTAGATTGTGAATAATTTTCGATAAAACTGGATAATATTCAATAAGAAGTGAGTAAAAATCATTTTTCTTTATTACTTTCCCCCAAAATGTTTCTTTAAAAATCCGAAAAAAAATCTGGACAACCCGCCCCCAAAAATGAGACAACCCACCCCAAAAATAGGCCTGGAGCGAGTTGTCCCTGATCCATATGCGTTTACCGAACAGAAACCCCCACTTTAAAACATGTGGTTCCAATGACGGTATTTGATTTTCACAAAACATTTTCTTCCAAATATATTCGTATACATTCAAGAGTGAGAAACCGCTATCATGTAAATATCAATTTTCCATCTGCCTATTTTTCAATTTTAAGCACACGGGAAATGTAGTACTGGCTTCAATTTAAAAAAAACACAAAGACGCTCATGTTCTTTGTTATCCGATTTTTTTTTGCAGCTGCATTTTGAATGCCTTTGATAGTAAACTTCAAAGACCGTTTGTCTGTGATAGTAGACTTCAAAGCCCATGTTGGGGGCGATTCGGCAAAGACCCGACATTGAAATGAATTGTTGCCGGTGTTGATGTAAACTACATCAAAAGTTCAGAACGCAATTTACCGTGATGATGCACGTGATGAGTTCTCGACTCATTTGTTAGCTGTTTATTTTAAATCCAAAATATACTGTCCTGATGGTGCTTCACCTACATAAAATTAACCCGTTGATGTCTGTTATTTATTAATATTTAACGTGACTTATTTAAGCGAGTATTAAAAGTGTGTTATCTTCCGGGTTGATGGGGATTAATGGCACGTAAATTAAATTCTGATTACTGTAAATCAGCCAGCTTCTGGCTCTGCAATAAGCTTGAATAATAAAGAAACCATCTGACATCGGCATTCGTTATCGGCCGATTATTGTATAAAATAATCGGCATTCGTCTGATGGGGCATTTTACTAATCGGCTCATCTCTAAATTGTTCTGGTGCGTCTAAAACTGAACTATCATAGGGTGATCCCACTGTTAGCAAAACTGTCCAAATACTCGCTTGTTGAGCATCCAATACAGATGTAACAGGCGACCTTTCCGAGGAGCGAGTCTGCTAGTACATTCAGACGACTCGGTATATGACAGATAGAGAGATGAACATGAATAGAAAAATCTTCTTCGTTAGTTATCATAATGGAAATGAATGGGTGCCGCCCTGGTTCCTGATGTACGCTACCGCTATCGAGTTGTTCAACAATATCTGAACATGTGTGTCTGCAAATAATGTGAATCCATTGATGTAGCGCAAACAATATTGACATCATTCTTTGATGTTTATGTGTTTCTCCAGGAACCGAGGGTCCCAATACCCCTGCATTTCGAGTCTGTCGGACTCAGGGTCGTGCCCCAAACTATTCACTCAGATCTGTCATAATCGTGAAAGCCGGATCTGGCAGTTGCAGCGGAACTCTTTGAGTTAACCACTGAATATCTGCCCCAAGACAGACCTTTTGTTTACTAGATCCGTTAAAACAATATTGGTCTTGAGCGAATGCATCTTCACACTTCACTTCAGGGTAAAGAATAACTGGAGGGGACATGTGCGTAAGCGACCCATCGGAATAAGATGCGTAGCCACTCCGCACAACCCCATCAGTCGCATAAAATTTCTCATTGTTAATGCGTCTGAGAGTAGACAAAAGCGAGCAGACGAACCAGATTGTTGTGAGACATTATCGAGTTCATTATTCGAGTGAAAGCCCAGATATAGACCGAAGCACATCCCTCCGGACTGAAATACTATCCCTTGGGACGACGAACCTTAGGTACTTTCTGAATGCTGGATATACCAGGATATGAAAGAATGGATCCTTAGATCTATGCTTGCCGTATAGTCGATCATGCGAACGCTCGCTTTTACCAACTAAATGATTACCATAAATAAACTTTTAGAGCTATGATAAACTTGTTATCCAGCTCCAGTCTATTATCAGTCGGAACGAGCTCTCTGGCTTCGGTATGAGTAACAGGTGACTGCAGAATCCTAGAGAATCTTGATTCTCGACGACCTCTATTACTTTCATTGTCAAGAGAACCTTTACCTCCAATTGGAGAGAATCTTATGCAAGGACGTGACGGATGCAATGACCATCACAGACATTAAGTTAGTGTTGGTTTCTCTCGGAAAGATAGCCATAGGCCATTCGAGACCACACTTCTTGCCTACTAGTCTTCCGTAATACTTATCCAGTTTGATGCAAATCTTGATAACCATCCGCCAACTGCTAAGCAATAAAGGTCCTAACCCTCACCTGTATCACCTGCGAGGCCTATGGAAGCAGAAACTATGTCTCCTCCGTGAAGAGCCTCAAGCTAACAGCTTAAGGGCGTCAGACCGATAGTCTCGATCAGACCTATGCCCCCTATCCGTGTCGCTGTATGACGATTCCCTAGGGTAATTATAGGAGGGTTACCTATACCCTCGCGAGGAGTCCTTTTTAGACAATTTTCTGCCTAGGACATCCTCCCTTACCCTTTTCTGCTATTGCAGGTCGATTAGATGCCGACTTAAGAAGCAGAGTATTGATGCTTCTTTGCAGTTTGGTCATAAACCAATGAAAGCTTATCGTCAAACTTAGTGTCTGGATACCAAAGTGACCCGTATAGAGTTTTTCACCTTGTCATCTATTAAAGATGACGACGCAAGGGTTCCATCACGTCTGATTAACTCCAAATTAGCAACTGTTAAGACAGAGTTATACATGATAAATATAACAGCCCTGGAAAGGACTCTAAATGAGGTACGAACGTCCTCAAATTCCTTTCCGTAGAGACGTTGCGTCACAGTTCTTAAAGGTGATCTGCATAAGACAGTGAGTCTAAATTCGCTCTGAATGTAGAAATTGCTCTCTCAATTGTGTCCGAGCAAATAGTGAATGGCAAAGGTAAGGCCATAACTAGGTCCTTAGCATGATCATTCAAACACAGAGGAACTCTCTATACATCTTCCCCGACCGTTATAAATGAACGTAGTTCAACAATCGGTAAAATTACGGAAGATGATGACAAATGAAAGTATCAATGACACTGTAGCTCAACTTGACAAACTTGAACTTGGTAAGTTATAAATGAAATGGCAAAATTGAAGAACAGAGTAATCCATCAATTTTTAAATGTAAACTGTAAGACTGGCTAAAGGAAGAATGTTGATATACAAATGCAGTAAGTTCAGAGGTTATTGTAAATGGCAACTTTTTTCACAGAAATGAATGCTAATCAATAGTTCTTATCGAAAGGTCTTGTCTAATGAGCACACCAAGTTAAACAAGCATGCCAGGTTTCAAAGCAATCCAATCATAAGTGTGCCCTGTAGGGTGTGCCAAAGGGAAATATTGAGGTCTGACTAAACTAAGTTCTAAGAACGTTGGCCGTGGCAACATTTTTTGACGGAAATGGAAGAAAATCGATAGCTCCCATCTAGAGCGCACCCCAAAAAGCATGCCAGGTTTCAAAGCAATCCAATCATAAGTGTGCCCTGTAGGGTGTGCCAAAGGGAAATATTGAGGTCTGACTAAACTAAGTTCTAAGAACGTTGGCAGCGGCAACATTTTTCGATTGAAATGGAAGAAAATCGATAGCTCCCATCTAGAGGTCTCCCCAAACAAGCATACCAGGTTTCAAAGCAATCCAATCATAAATGTGCCCTGTAAGGTATGCCAAAGTGAAATATTGCGGTCTGACTAAACTAAGTTCTAAGAACATTGGCCTTGGCAACATTTTTTGACGGAAATGGAAGAAAATCTATAGCTCCCATCTAGAGCGCACCCCAAAAAGCATGCCAGGTTTCAAAGCAATCCAATCATAAGTGTGCCCTGTAGGGTGTGCCAAAGGGAAATATTGAGGTCTGACTAAACTAAGTTCTAAGAACATTGGCCGCGGCAACATTTTTTGACGGAAATGGAAAAAAATCGATAGCTCCCATCTAGAGGTCACTCCAAACAAGCATACCAGGTTTCAAAGCAATCCAATCATAAATATGCCCTGTAGAGTGTGCCAAAGGGAAATATTGAGGTCTGACTAAACTAAGTTCTAAGAACGTTGGCTGTGGCAACATTTTTTTATGGAAATTAAAGAAAATCGATCGCTCCTATCTAGAGGTCACCCTAAACAAGCATACCAGGTTTCAAAGCAATCCAATCATAAATGTGCCCTGTAGGGTGTGCCAAAGGGAAATATTGTGGTTTGACTAAACTAAGTTCTAAGAACGTTGGCCGCGGCAATATTTTCCTACAGAAATTGAAGAAAATCGATAGCTCCCATTTAGAGGTCACCCCAAACAAGCATGCCAGGTTTCAAAGCAATCCGATCATAAATGTGCCCTGTAGGGTGTGTCAAAGAGAAATATCGAGGTCTTCTGACTAAACTAAGTTCTAAGAACATTGGCCGCGGCAACATTTTTTGACGGAAATTGAAGAAAATCGATAGCTCCCATCTAGAGGTCACCCCAAATAAGCATGCCAGGTTTCAAAGCAATCCGATCATAAATGTGCCCTGTAGGGTGTGCCAAAGAGAAATATTGAGGTCTTCTGACTAAACTAAGTTCTAAGAACGTTGACCACGGCAACATTTTTTGACGAAAATTGAAGAAAATCGATAGCTCCCATCTAGAGGTCTCCCCAAACAAGCATACCAGGTTTCACAGTGATCCGATCATAAATGTGCCCTGTAGGGTGTGCTAAAGGGAAATATTGAGGTCTGACTAAACTAAGTTCTAAGAACGTTGGCCGTGGCAACATTTTTTGACGGAAATTGAAGAAAATAGATAGCTCCCATCTAGAGGTCACCCTAAACAAGCATACCAGGTTTCAAAGCAATCCAATCATAAATGTGCCCTGTAGGGTGTGCCAAAGGGAAATATTGTGGTTTGACTAAACTAAGTTCTAAGAACGTTGGCCGTGGCAACATTTTTTGACGAAAATTGAAGAAAATCGATAGCTCCCATCTAGAGGTCACCCCAAACAAGCATATCAAGTTTCAAAGTGAACTGATCATAAATGCAACCTGTGAGGTGTGCCAAAGGAAATTGTGGACGTACGTACGCCGACGGACGAGAAGTGATGGCAATAGCTCAGCTTGACTTTTGTCAAGTTGAGCTAAAAACCGCCTTAGTTCTTCCCACTGGAATGTTGAAAATGGCGTCATCTAAATGGCCTAAGGCCTGCGACACCTGTCTAGACTTAACCGGAAAAGATATGACCTCCTCATTTTCCGGATGAAGTCAGCGTCCAACAACGCTAACAGTTTCTTGCAGGTAGTTGCAGCATTCCGATTCGCTGGAACAAATTCAGGGTAGTGTTGATGGATTAAATCCATCGCAACCATGTGTTGTTCCAAAAGGGAAGGGTAATCCCCCTCCGTATACCTTTCATCATTCGTCTGAATCAGTTGAAAATCACGGTCAGCGGCATCTGAACTTGCAGATGACTGAACCGACCCAGCACCATCCGACAGCTCATGCTCTGAGACTGCCGTCGGCTGCTTCTGCACTTGCTGGGATGCTGTGATGAGCTGCGCAATCTGCAACAGCAAGTCCGTTATGGAGACCTGAGGAGCAGCAGTCTTCTGTTGTTTGGCCGTCGGCTGCTCTTGGGACAGTGTGTCCGAGATGGCTCTTTTTTGCAGACATCCCGATGAATGAAGCCTCGTCTCCTTGGCTACTGTATGGTGTGACTTCTTTGATGAAGAGTGGACCTTCTCGGTAATGCAGGTTGGATATCAGAAGTCACGCAGCCAAGGTGCAGTCATGTGTGCTTGGTAGACGCTGAAGAGGCCGTAACTATAGCCAACCCCGGCTGTGAACTGAATGGAGCATCCCGGACGGGAGACATGGACGTATGCTCCGACTGATGCAAGTTCCGAACCACAACATCTTGCCCCAGATGTTGTTATGAAAGAGAGGGGGCTCTCTCGCTCGCGGTCCTTCAGACCTCACCGAGCTTCCTGCTGAACTTGTCGGCTTCTTCCTCTCCATCGTCACAATGTGAGCCTGTTATTATTTTATAGTGCTCGCTCTACCCTTTCTACTCTCTTCAACCGCAACGGACACACCCAGCACCACAGTACACACAGAGTAACTGCTTCACCGGTCGAGCTAGCTGGTGACAGGGAGCTGAAACCACGCTGTGATTTATTGTCCTGTCTAATATTCATGAGCACTTTAGCCGCTAGCTCTGATTGACTATCTAAATGCGACGACGGAAGCACACTCTCTGACGGCATCACGTAAACATCACCATATTCTTGTTCCTCTGTAAATAGAAACTAAAAAACTAGAGTGACTTTTTGGCAAGAGGACCAGCAGTGGCCTCTCGCCTCTAACAACAAACGGTGACACCCATCTCCAACGTTTGTCATCCCATGCGACACATGTTGAGCAAGAATTAATGGGAGTACATCGACTACAAGCAAGGCAACCAACATGTAAATCAGAGGAAAGGCTTCCTCGCCTTGCTTATTGAGCAATATGCTGTCATAATGAAGCAAAATAAAGTCGATCGTACTCTCACCAACTCCACATTAAATATTATAAAAAGATACATAACAAATAACATTCAAAATCTAAATCGAAAAATAATTTACACAAAAAAAATTTTCCAAAAAATTTTGACAACAGCCCAAGTTCCCAAAGGGAATGATGTGCCCAAATGTATCCCGATAGAGCCCATGTATGGACAAAAATTATTTTTCTATCCCAAAAAATTAATTGCTACACTACCGAATATTTAATGTATCTTGCAACAGTCCTACCATAAATAAGAAACTACATATATAAATAGAGCGTTGTCAATGTAAACGTCAGAATGAAAACCGGAAACAAGACCCCAGGCAACACAGCCCGAAGTCAGTAACAGATTTTTGAACTATCCGATGTAAAGAAAGATATGATACATCAGATGTATGATGCATGACCAAAACACCTAAACATCCCAAGGGTGAGGACGTAACCATGGCGATATACAGAATAAACATTCTGTGTAACACGTTAAACTCCCAAGAAATTTTATAAAAAAATTTCAACAAGAGGCCCCAAGGGGCCTGAGGGTGCTCACCTGACATGGTAGCCTAAATATCAACCCAGAGAATTGATTTCAACAAGTTGCATCTGCTCCTCCTAAGAAAAGCTTATACCAAATATCCAAAGATTCTGAGCAGTCGATCTAAAAAAAAAAGAAGATTTTTAAAGAATATTAATCATATTGAACTGTTATAATTCGGGCTCCCACAGGGAGCCCATATAAGAACCCAGGGACTTGGCTTTAACAAACCTGAATCTCACCCCCCTAAGGATGCTGCATACCAAATATAAAAACATTCCGACTGCTGGATCTGAAGAAGAAGATTTTAAAAGAAAATTCCTCATTTTGAACTAAGTTACAATTCAAGCTTCCACAGTGAGTCCAAATATGGACCTAGGGACATGGCTTTAACAAACTTGAATCTCACCCCCCTAAGGATGCTGCATATCAAATATCAAAACATTCCAACTGCTGGATCTGAAGAAGATTTTCAAAGAAAATTTCTCATTTTGAACTAAGTTATAATTCGGGCTACCACAGTGAGCCCAAATATAAACCCAGGGACTTGGCTTGAACAAACTTGAATCTCACCCCCCTAAGCATGGTGCATACCCAATGTCAAAAGATTCTGCCTACTGAATCTTGAGAAGAAGATTTTTTAAGAAATTTGCCTGAAATGCACTATGTTCGAATTCGAGCTTCTATTATAGTGAGCCCAAATATGAATCCAGGGGACCGATTTGAACAAACTCGAATCAGATCCACCCCACAATGTTGCATACCAAATATCAAAAGATTCTGCCTGCTGGATCTGGAGAAGAAGATTTTTAAGAAATTTGCCTGAAATGCACTAAGTTCGAATTCGAGCTTCTATAGTCAGCCCAAATATGAATCCAGGGGGCCGATTTGAACAAACTTGAATCAGATCCACCCCTCAATGTTGCATACCAAATATCAAAAGATTCTGCCTGCTGGATCTGGAGAAAAAGATTTTTGAAGAAATTTGCCTGAAATGCACTAAGTTCAAATTCGGGCTTCTATAGTAAGCCCAAATATAAACCCAAGGAGCCGATTTCAACAAACTTGAATCACATTCACCCCACAATGTTGCATACCATATATCAAAAGCTTCTGTCTGCTGCATCTGGAGAAGAAGATTTTTGAAGAAATTTACCTGAAATGCACTCAGTTCGAATTCGGGCTTCTATAGTGAGCCCAAATATAAATCCAGGGAGCCGATTTGAACAAACTTCAATCAGATCCACCCCACAACGTTGCAAACAAAATATCAAAAGCTTCTGCCTGCTGGATCTGGAGAAGATTTTTGAAGAAATTTGCCTGAAATGCACTAAGTTCAAAATCGGGCTCCTATACTGAGCCCAAATATGAACCCAGGGGGCCGATTTGAACAAACTTGAATCAGATCCACCCTACAATGTTGCATACCAAATATCAAAAGATTCTGCCAGCTGGATCTGGAGAAGAAGATTTTTTAATCTTTTTCCCATTGCCTACAGTGTTAAAAAGTGCTGACTCAGCACTTTTTCAAAGTCCTGAAAAAAGTACCTTGTGATCAAACCGATAGGGATTTTTTTTAACCAATCTATTCTACTGGATAAAAGTAAGCTCTATTCAAAATAAGAATTATCTGTGCCATGTAGTTTTGGAGATATGGCAGTTTTAAGGTTTTTCCTATTTTTAGCTCCCGAGGTTCCCACGGGGCAATGAGAAAAATTTTTTTTGCATCAATCAACTACTTATGACCCATTATCATCTCATATCAAATTTGGTTCAAATCGACCTCACGGTTCTGAAAAGTTAAAAAATTTATAGTAATTTATATATTTTTTATACTTACCAATGACCCAGACATAGCTGGTGCTAACTCTTAAAATATAGGGCCAAACACAAATTTTGCCCCCCAATCCCCAAAATTTGCATCTAAAACTAAAGAAAACATGTCCTGAAAGGCCCTCCACACCTCGCCCCCACTGCGCATGCGCAGTGTCCAGGACGTTCCGAAATTGGCGCCATTTATCATTCTAATAACCAGTGCCTGGTAAGCGCTATGTACTCAGCGGGGAGGCAAGAGTTCCCAACTCCTGGGAGGGCCATCCCCGTCTGGGTCATTGGTAAGTATAAAAAATATATAAATTACTATAAATTTTTTAACATTTTTATACTGTACCAATGACCCAGACATAGCTGAATAGTAAAAAGGCTGGAGGGCCAAGGACATAGAGCAAAATGGAATACGCTCAATAAAATAAAATAGAGTCATCCCCTGTAGGGAAAAGAAGTAATAGGCCTTACATGTATCTTTCTTATTTATGATAAATTAGAAAGATACAACACCTTCCAAAATTGAGCTTCATACATCCATGTACTCTATTAATATCCAATAATCCTTATACTAATAATTTTTAAAGTAAGCCAATAATAAAGTAAGTCTAGAGAATAGAGACTCTTATACTCCTAAAAGTGTGTGAGAATTGCATAATCATGTCCGTTGACATATGCAATATTCAAAAGCTATACTTTAAAAACTAAGACTTGAATGAATTTTATAAACTTAAACTTCTCACTAAACAACCATCCCAATAACAGCTCAGAATTACTAACTCCGGAGGAGGTATCCCCTTGTTTTCATAGTAAAAACAGGTGACCCAAGGGAACACCCTCCCCCCCCCTTTTTCTTGCCCTGGGTCAAATAGCCCAGAGCGAAGAGGGCAGCCGAACGGAGACACTGCCGAAACAGACAGCCTACCTAGCTATAGTAGCAACTGTTAAGTGAATGACATTCTGAGCAGTAGATAATAGACCTAACAATAGAGGCCTCCAGAAATGGACTCGATATTTCTGAGATAAAATTCATGAATGGATGGCTGAGCGCAATGAGCAGCCTTCAAAAATCTATAATAGCAACACTATTAATGTAAGCCCAAGAAGTAGAAGAACTCTTACTTCAAGAGCCGAAATCTTAAGCACAACTGCTAAGCCAATGATATACCATAAGCAGTACGCTAGTTAATAGAATCGATTAACAATAAAATGGAGCGTAACGTCCTTCTACTAGACATCAAAGACAGAAGAAGCTTACGCCCTTGTAATAAACAGATATCTGTTTATAAATACATAAACTGTACCCGGAAAGAGTAAAGGCCTATGCCCATACGAAGACGGAAGGACCTTAAAATAATAGGTTCCGGATAATAGGAGCCTAACTCTTATGCAACAATCCAACCTAAATAGTAACGGAAGTATTGATTCCGAAACTATGAAAGTGAAAATCATCCATCGATAGTGCATGAAACTCACTGACTCTACAGTAAAAGAGAAACCAACAGAATTACTGTCTAAAAGGTCAGAATTTGAAAACTACTGTTTCCAGAGGCTCAAATGATTACTTAGCTAAATAAGAACCGAAGTTAAAATCCGTATAGGAATTTAATCTAAAGATTCTAAGTCTATTTATCAAAAAGTTACTAACTGACTTAGATAAAGAGACAAAAGACTCAATTGTAAACTATCGTAGAGTGCATAGGTATGAGGTAACATAAACCTATAACCTAAATAACAACAGGCTGCAGTAGATCTTGTGAAACAAGTATACTAAAAACTAGCAATGCGTAGTATGGAGGGATCAACCATATGAACATAATGATCCCTACACCACGACGGAAGAGCCTCCACTTTAGTCGCATAGAATAGCGAAGAAGAGGATCTCCTATAGTAAGAAATCGCGTCCAAAGCTCGTCCAGTACAGTGCTTACAATGCAATACGGACCACACAACGGAATACATGAAGGTTGCGACCTTGCTGGTTGTGATAAAGATGACACGATTTACCCAGTGAAAAAAGATCCTCACATAGAGGAAGATTTCACGTTAAGATCCACAGTAGACAAGAGAGTAAATTACTCATGATCTCTGTGAAGATAGAGATGCTATCAACAGAAATGTATTGTGGTTGTTTATCTTAGCAATACCTGCTAAAACAACAGCGCCGGAGGATACGCGTATCCTATCATTGCGTCCTATAGATCAATAGAGCGTTAACAGTATTAGCTCAGAGATCTGGACAAGCCAACACATACGTCTGCAATTGATTAGCAAGCTGTGTCATAATAAAACATCATTGGGCGCTCCCATAGATAGCAAATCTGATTAAATACTTGTTTGTTGAGAGTCCATTCTGACAGCAACAAGCGACCCGTAAGAGAACGGGAGTGCGATAAAACAATCAGACGACCCCGAATATGACGGACCAAAACTGAACTTGGTGTACTATAACCAACAGACGGATTCTTTCCATTAAATTGAATAACGGAAACGAAAGAGTGCCTCCCTGGTTCCGGAGATACGCCACTACTGTCGAATTAAAGGACAGGAATTTGGGCATGCATTTCTGAATAATGTTCATGCAATGACATAAAGCAAGCCTAAAAAACATTATTCCGCGGAAGTTAAACTGATAGCTAAAAGACTGCGGAACCCAAAGACCCTGGCACTTCGAATCCGTAGGGATCAGTATATATCCCAATCTGTTTGACTGGCAACCGTCATAACAGCCACACTAGGGTCCGGCAACTGCGGCGGCACTCTCTGAGGCAACCACCGAATGTTTGCCCCAGTCTGAATCTCTTGTAACAGTAGATAGACAAGAGAATGTATAAACCAAGCAATTCATGGATTGCCGGAAAGTTGCCGTCGAAGAGAAGCTCCTCCGAGAACGAAGCGACTCTGAGAGAGTTCTTAACCTACTATCCACGCGTGGATGTAGCTAGGGCTGCATCACGTCTAAACACTCCAATCAGCCACTGAAGGGCGGAGTTATACGTGAACAAAATACTGCCCTCAAAAGAAATTACATTGAGAATAATATCCCGTAAATCTTTTCTTGAAGACGTAATGATAACGCCTCAGTAAGGCGGATTACGTATAATAAAGCGTCTAAGTTAAGTCTACTATACATAATGTCGTTCCCAATATTGAAATTGGAAAAGACATAAACGGCGAAAAAGAATATATGCAGTCTTTAATCACACCGTCTAGACGCATATGAACTCTCGGTTTGCCCTGCTCTGCCAAAATAAACTATATGTAAAAAAGATAAAATGGCAGAAATGAGCCACGCGGACAAGAAACTAAACTATCATGCTTAGTAGCAGGCTTGTATATATATATATAATATATAGCGTCGAAAAATAAAACACATGTTGTAATGACAATATTGGACTGCGTCGGTAAGTCAGGGACAAAGTCCCTGTACCGATCGAAAAATCCGAGTCCAATGACGCTATAAGTCTCTTATCCAAGATCGCAGCAATGAAGTCCGAAAAATAATCACTGGAAGAAATGCCAGAAGATATGAAAGGCATCTTCCGATACTACTAAAGGGAAAACTCGAAATCTTTCGAATCCCTTTCGCCATCCTGTCGGACCCTATAAAGCGTTCGGTCGTCCGTAGCTTGATGCAACCGCGGACCGCACCGACCCAGCGCCGTCGGATAATTCCTGATTCGACCGAGAAACCGTCAATTGCTGGGATGCTGCGAAACAACTGTGCTAACTCGGATAGCACGTCCGTCACCGAGGCCTGAGGAGCAGCGGTCTTACGATGCATTGCCGCAGGAAGCTCCGAGATCGTTACCCCGTGCATACTTCCAATATGCGAGCGAACGGAGTGTATAGGCCTCGTGTCCCTTGGCTACCGGATGGCGCGACCTATTCGCTGTGGAATCACTGAATGCCGAAACTGATCGGATACTCGAGGTCACGTAGCCAATGTGCGGTCGTGTGCCCTGCTGTGAGGATGAGGAAGCATTAAAGACAGTCTCTCGGACTGTCAATATAACGGAGCGTCCCGAGCAACGGACATATGCTCCGAATGTAAAATATCTGAACCACAACATGCGGTCCCCTATGTTGTTGGCTTCCTCCGATCTGTCCTCAATCTGCCGTCACTGGGTGAGTACTAAAGTAATTAAAGTGCTCGCATCACCCAAATCTCCTTCCTAGACCGCAACGGACGAACCCGGCAGCCGAACCATTCGATGAATGTATGCTACACCGGGTGAGCTAGCGAATGTCATTCCGTAAGCGATAGACATATTCCATGAGCACTTATTGCCGCTAACTCTTCATTAACTATGACGACAGAGGCACACTTTTGAAAGACATCTCCATAACTCTTCGAACAAGAAACCAGAAATGCTTGGATAGCAAGCATAAAATAATAATATATATAGCGTCGTTCAATAATTCGAAAGTTTGTGTGACATTATTGGATTATGTCGGAACTGAGGGACGATGTCCCTGAACCGAACCAAAAATTTCTAAGTCCACCGACGCTATCAGTTTCTTATCCGGCATCGCAGCATATGTTGTTCCGAAAGGGAAAGCTTGAAATCCACCGAATCCCTTTCGGTATCCCGTCGGACCGGATGAAACTTTCGGACGTCCGTACCCGCTTCCGCGGAGCGTCCCGACCGAGCATCGTCGGATAAAATATATGCGACAGATTCAGTTGATGCTGGGATGCTGCGATAAACTGTGCTATTAAGGAAAGCACGTCCGTTCCCGAGGCCTGTGCCGTAGCGGACTTACGATGCATTGCCGCTGGAAGCTCCGTGTACGTTGACTCCCGCACACTTCCTATGCGAACGTCCGGAGTCTGCAGGCCTCGAGTCCCCGGCTACCGACCCAGCGCTGTCGGATAATTCTCGATCCGACACCGTTTCTGTCGGCTGCTGGGATGCTGCGATAAGCTGTGCTATGTGCACAAGAATGTCCGGCGTCGAGACCTGCGGAGGCGCAGTCTATCGGTGCTTCGCCGAGGGCAGCTCCGCATCAGATGGCTCCCGCATACTTCCTATGCGAACGTCCGGAGTCCATCGGTCTCGAATCCCTGGCTGCCGGATGGTGTGACCTGGTCGCCGAAGAATCCTTGATCGGCGAAGCTGGTAATATATCGGCGGTCACGCAGCCAAGGAGCGGTCGTGTGCGCTGATGAGAAGAGGAAGCCTTAGCAGTCTCAGCGGACTGCCTATACAACGGAGCGTCCCGAGCGACGGACGAATGCTCCGCTAACAACACATTTGTACCACAACATCTGGGGCCAGATGTTGTTGAACGAGAGAGGGGCCTCTCTCGCTTGCCGTCCGGATGGACCGGAACGAGCTATGAACCGGACTAAAAGGCTTCCTCCGTTCTCCCTCCGATCCGCCGTCACTGGGTGTGCATTAAGTTAATTTTATAGTGCTCGCATCACCCCAAAATTCCTTCTAGACCGCAACGGACGAACCCGGCTGCCGAACCATTCGGTGAATGGACGCTACACCGGGCGAGCTAGCGGACGTCAAAGGCCGTCGAACCTACTAGGGTCCTCTTAGGCAATTGGCGTATTACATGAGCACTTTTCCGCTAGCCCTTCATTAATTGTGACGACGGAGGCACACTGTTGGAAGACATCACAGATACATCACCCTAATCTTGATCGTCTGAAATAGAAATTGATAAAGTAGAGTGACCCTGCGGGGAAAGGACCGGAGTGTCCAAATCCCCAACAACATACCGTGACATACGCTTCCCATATTGTCCTCGAAATCATACGATACAGAACAGGAGTTAATGCGAGTACACTGACCACATATAGAATGATAATAAGGTCAGAGGAAGACTTCCTCCTAAAACAATTGATCAATATCCTTTCAATGAGAAAAGAAAACAAGTCCTGGTACTCGCACTAACCCCTGGCAATCAAATACATAATAATAATATGATCCATTAATATAGAAAAAATAATTGAAATCAAAATATTTTGAAAAAATATTTTTTCAGAACAGCCCAAGTTTCTGAAAAGTAACGTTGAGCCCCAATGGATCCCAAGCCTAAGTGTGGACAAAAATTTTAAAAATATTTTAAACAATTTATTCAACACTTACGAACAATAATAATGTATCTAGTTATGATTAAAATAACATAAAGATATTATTATTTAGAAATCCCCCCCTCACACAGAGGGCTGTTGTAAATGTAAACAATGAGTGTAAAAACACTAAAATAAGACTCCAGGCACCCAGGCCCGAAATCAGTTACCAAAAATACACCATCTGATGCAAAACAGAGACTTCCAGGGAAGAAACTGCAGAACATCAGATGGTAGATGCAGAACACAACGCCTAACCACCCGTAGGTGAAGACGTAAACATGGGGAAAGAACAGAATTCATTCTGTTATTAAGCTAAAACTCCCAAGAAATTTTAGTAATAATAATTACAGAAACTATGCCAAAAGCATGGGAGAATAGCAAGGGGGAACTTAAAGGACAGGGAGAGAGGAAAAACACTTGAAAAAACAGTGTAACTAAATAATCAGAATGACAACAAAATGGCTGCTGCCTTGAAAATAGGTAACTTAACATAATTTCATTAAAAAATTTTAAGTTACAGCCCTGATAATATTCTGTCACACATTCTTTTCCTCTCCTCCTTTTCTATCCTCCTTAGAATCACCATTTCACTAATATTTATGTGTCTGGCATCATTTAAACTGAGATTTAAAAGCACAAAGATCAGTCAGATGTTAACTGATGAAGGGCCAAACTTAGAATGATAAATGGCGCCAATTTCGGAACGTCCTGGACACTGCGCATGCGCAGTGGGGGCGAGGTGTGGAGGGCCTTTCAGGACATGTTTTCTTTAGTTTTAGATGCAAATTTTGGGGATTGGGGGGCAAAATTTGTGTTTGGCCCTATATTTTAAGAGTTAGCACCAGCTATGTCTGGGTCATTGGTACAGTATAAAAATATAGAAATTTTAGGCGTGGCCAAAATTTTTGCCCCTCCCATAACGAAGGCAAATAATGCCCGACAAACTTCTCTTGAACAAACTTGATTCTAAACCTCAAAAGGACTCTGTATACCACATATCAAGTCTCTGCTACTGGTGGTTCATTAGAAGAAGATTTTCATTTGGCCATTTTTTCCCCACACCTCTGCTCAATATGAGCCGGAACCTATTTTGGATAAAAATCAAAATGCCCCTATATAACCACTACTTACATGAAATTTAATTAAAATGTGGCCAGTGGTTTAGGAGAAAAAGGCTCAAACACCACCTTCACGCAGGACGACGGACGGACGACGGACGAAGAGTGATAAGAAAAGCTCACCCTGACTTTCAGTCAGGTGAGCTAATAAAACAAACCAAAAAGCTAGGGAGTTTAACTGGGGGGGGGGGGGGGGGGGGGGAGGGGGGGGGCTTCAAGGAAGGATAGGGAAGGAATACAGAGTGACTGCTTCACCAGTCAAGCTAGCTGGCGACAGGGAGCTGAAACCATGCTGTGGTTTATTGTTCTGTCTAATATAGCCTCTAGCTCTGATTGACTATCTAAATGCGACTAACAAACAGTGGAAAAATCATTATCAATAATGATGACATCAGGCCCATGTCCCGAAATTGGGGAACATGAACTAATTTTTATAAATATTATAAAGTTACAGCCCTGAACGTTTCAAACCACCGTTTCTTCCTTCCTTCATCCAGTTGTGTCTTTGGATCCACCAATTTAACCATTGATTTGAGTTTGGCATCATTATAAACTGAGATTTAAAAGCACAGAAGTCAGTTTGTTGTTATCTGACTGAGGGCCAAACAAAGAATGATGTTTGCGACAATTCCAATCATTTCCTGGCACCTACGCATACACGGAGAGTAAATGTATGGAGGGCCAGATAGGACTTCTAAATTTTGGTTTTGCATGCAAATTTTGGGGATTGGTGGGGTAAAATTTGTGTTTGGCCCTCGATATTTTGGAGTTAGCACCAGCTAAGTCTGGGCCATTGATTATAGTGGAAAAGTTAAAAAATTTATAGTAATTTATATATTTTTTATACTTACCAATGACCCAGACATAGCTGGTGCTAACTCTTAAAATATAGGGCCAAACACAAATTTTGCCCCCCAATCCCCAAAATTTGCATCTAAAACTAAAGAAAACATGTCCTGAAAGGCCCTCCACACTTCGCCCCTACTGCGCATGCACAGTGTCAAGGACGTTCCGAAATTGACGCCATTAATCATTCTAATAACCAGTGCCTGGTAAGCGCTATGTACTCAGCGGGGAGGCAAGAGTTCCCAACTCCTGGGAGGGCCATCCCCGTCTGGGTCATTGGTAAGTATAAAAAATATATAAATTACTATAAATTTTTTAACATTTTTATACTGTACCAATGACCCAGACATAGCTGAATAGTAAAAAGGCTGGAGGGCCAAGGACATAGAGCAAAATGGAATACGCTCAATAAAATAAAATAGAGTCATCCCCTGTAGGGAAAAAGAAGTAATAGGCCTTACATGTATCTTTCTTATTTATGATAAATTAGAAAGATACAACACCTTCCAAAATTGAGCTTCATACATCCATGTACTCTATTAATATCCAATATAATCCTTATACTAATAATTTTTAAAGTAAGCCAATAAATAAAGTAAGTCTAGAGAATAGAGACTCTTATACTCCTAAAAGTGTCTGAGGATTGCATAATCATGTCCGTTGACATATGCAATATTCAAAAGCTATACTTTAAAAACTAAGACTTGAATGAATTTTAAAAACCTAAACTTCTCACTAAACAACCATCCCAATAACAGCTCAGAATTACTAACTCCGGAGGAGGTATCCCCTTGTTTTCATAGTAAAACAGGTGATCCAAGGGAACACCCTCCCCCCCCCCCCCCCCCCTTTTTCTTGACCTGGGTCAAATAGCCCAGAGCGAACAGGGCAGCCGAACGGAGACACTGCCGAAACAGACAGCCTACCTAGCTATAGTAGCAACTGTTAAGTGAATGACATTCTGAGCAGTAGATAATAGACCTAACAATAGAGGCCTCCAGAAATGGACTCGATATTTCTAAGATAAAATTCATGAATGTGGATGGCTGAGCGCAATGAGCGGCCTTCAAAAATCTATAATAGCGACACTATTAATGTAAGCCCAAGAAGTAGAAGAACTCTTACTTCATGAGCCGAAATCTTAAGCACAACTGCTAAGTCAATGATATACCATAAGCAGTACCGATAGTTAATAGAATCCATTAACAATAAAATGGAGCGTAACGTCCTTCTACTAGACATCAAAGACAGAAGAAGCTTACGCCCTTTGTAATAAACAGATATCTGTTTATAAATACATAAACTGTACCCGGAAAGAGTAAAGGCCTATGCCCATACGAAGACGGAAGGACCTTAAAATAATAGGTTCCGGATAATAGGAGCCTAACTCTTATGCAACAATCCAACCTAAATAGTAACGGAAGTATTGATTCCGAAACTATGAAAGTGAAAATCATCCATCGATAGTGCATGAAACTCACTGACTCTACAGTAAAGGAGAAACCAACAGAATTACTGTCTAAAAGGTCAGAATTTGAAAACTACTGTTTCCAGAGGCTCAAATGATTACTTAGCTAAATAAGAACCGAAGTTAAAATCCGTATAGGAATTTAATCTAAAGATTCTAAGTCTATTTATCAAAAAGTTACTAACTGACTTAGATAAAGAGACAAAAGACTCAATTGTAAACTATCGTAGAGTGCATAGGTATGAGGTAACATAAACCTATAACCTAAATAATAACAGGCTGCAGTAGATCTTGTGAAACAAGTATACTAAAAAATAGCAATGAGTAGTATGGAGGGATCAACAATATGAACATAATGATCCCTACACCACGACGGAAGAGCCTCCATTTTAGCCGCATAGAATAGCGAAGAAGAGGATCTCCTATAGTAAGAAATCGCGTCCAAAGCTCGTCCAGTACAGTGCTTACAATGCAATACGGACCACACAACGGAATACATGAAGGTTGCGACCTTGCAGGTTGTGATAAAGATGACACGATTTACCCAGTGAAAAAGATCCTCACATAGAGGAAGATTTCACGTTAAGACCCACAGTAGACAAGAGAGTAAATTACTCATGATCTCTGTGAAGATAGAGATGCTATCAACAGAAATGTATTGTGGTTGTTTATCCTAGCAATACCTGCTAAAACAACAGTGCCGGAGGATACGCGTATCCTATCATTCCGTCCTATAGATCAATAGAGCGTTAACAATATTAGCTCAGAGATCTGGACAAGCCAACACATACGTCTGCAATTGATTAGCAAGCTGTGTCATAAATAAATCATCATTGGGCGCTCCCATAGATAGCAAATCTGATTGAATACTTGTTTGTTGAGAGTCCATTCTGACAGCAACAAGCGACCCGTAAGAGAACGGGAGTCCCGATAAAACAATCAGACGACCCGGAATATGACGGACCAAAACTGAACTTGGTGTACTATAACCAACAGACGGATTCTTTCCATTAAATTGAATAACGGAAACGAAAGAGTGCCTCCCTGGTTCCGGAGATACGCCACTACTGTCGAATTAAAGGACAGGAATTTGGGCATGCATTTCTGAATAATGTTCATGCAATGACATAAAGCAAGCCTAAAAAACATTATTCCGCGGAAGTTAAACTGATTGCTAAAAGACTGCGGAACCCAAAGACCCTGGCACTTCGAATCCGTAGGGATCAGTATTATATCCCAATCTGTTTGACTGGCAACCGTCATAACAGCCACACTCGGGTCCGGCAACTGCGGCGGCACTCTCTGAGTCAACCACCGAATGTTTTGCCCCAGTCTGAATCTCTTGTAACACTAGATAGACAAGAGAACGTACAAATCGAGCAATTCATGGATTGCCGAAAAGTTGCCGTCGAAGAGAAGCTCCTCCGAGAACGAAGCAACTCTGAGAGAGTTCCTAACCTTACTATCCACGCGTGTGGATGTAGCTAGGGCTGCATCACGTCTAACTAACTCCAATCAGCCACTGAAGGGCGGAGTTATACGTGAACAAACTACTGCCCTCAAAAGAAATTACATTGAGAATAATATCCCGTAAATCTTTTCTTGAAGACGTAATGATAACGCCTCAGTAAGGCGGATTACGTATAATAAAGCGTCTAAGTTAAGTCTACTATACATAATGTCGTTCCCAACATTGAAATTGGAAAAGACATAAACGGCGAAAAAGAATATATGCAGTCTTTAATCACACCGTCTAGACACATATGAACTCTCGGTATGCCCTGCTCTGCCAAAATAAACTATTTGAATAAATGATAAAATGGCAGAAATGAGCAATGCGGACAAGAAACTAAACTATCATGCTTAGTAGCAGGCTTGTATATATATATATATATAGCGTCGAAAAATAAAACACATGTTGTAATGACAATATTGGACTGCGTCGGTAAGTCAGGGACAATGTACCTGAACCGATCGAAAAATCCGAGTCCAATGACGCTATAAGTCTCTTATCCAAGATCGCAGCAATGAAGTCCGAAATAATAATCACTGGAAGATAATGCCAGAAGATATGAAAGGCATCTTCCGATACTACTAAAGGGAAAACTCGAAATCTTTCGAATCCCTTTCGCCATCCTGTCGGACCCTATAAAGCGTTCGGTCGTCCGTAGCTGATGCAACCGCGGACCGCACCGACCCAGCGCTGTCGGATAATTCCTGATTCGACCGAGAAACTGTCAATTGCTGGGATGCTGCGAAACAACTGTGCTAACTCGGATAGCACGTCCGTCACTGAGGCCTGAGGAGAAGCGGTCTTACGATGCATTGCCGCTGGAAGCTCCGTGATCGTTACCCCGTGCATACTACCAATATGCGAGCGAACGGAGTGTATAGGCCTCGTGTCCCTTGGCTACCAGATGGCGCGACCTATTCGCCGTGGAATCACTGAATGCCGAAACTGATCGGATACTCGAGGTCACGTAGCCAATGTGCGGTCGTGTGCCCTGCTGTGAGGATGAGGAAGCATTAAAGACAGTCTCTCGGACTGTCAATATAACGGAGCGTCCCGACCAACGGACATATGCTCCGAATGTAAAATATCTGAACCACAACATGCGGTCCCCTATGTTGTTGGGCGAGAGAGGGACCTCTCTCGCTCACAGCCCGGACGGACCTGGACAAGCCAGGAACCGGACTAACAGGCTTCCTCCGATCTGTCCTCAATCTGCCGTCACTGGGTGAGTACTGAAGTAATTAAAGTGCTCGCATCACCCAAATCTCCTTCCTAGACCGCAACGGACGAACCCGGCAGCCGAACCATTCGATGAATGTACGCTACACCGGGTGAGCTAGCGAATGTCAGTCCGTAGGCGATAGACATATTCAATGAGCACTTATTGCCGCTAACTCTTCATTAACTATGACGACAGAGGCACACTTTTGAAAGACATCTCCATAACTCTTCGAACAAGAAACCAGAAATGCTTGGATAGCAAGCATAAAATAATAATATATATAGCGTCGTTCAATAATTCGAAAGTTTGTGTGACATTATTGGACTATGTCGGAACTGAGGGACGATGTCCCTGAACCGAACCAAAAATTTCTAAGTCCACCGACGCTATCAGTTTCTTATCCGGCATCGCAGCATTCTGGTCCGACGAAAGAAGCTGTAGAAGACCAAGTCAGATGACATACACAACAGCATATGTTGTTCCGAAAGGGAAAGCTCGAAATCCTCCGAATCCCTTTCGGTATCCCGTCGGACCGGATGAAACTTTCGGACGTCCGTACCCGCTTCCGCGGAGCGTCCCGACCCAGCATCGTCGGATAAAATATATGCGACAGATTCAGTTGATGCTGGGATGCTGCGATAAACTGTGCTATTAAGGAAAGCACGTCCGTTCCCGAGGCCTGTGCAGTAGCGGTCTTACGATGCATTGCCGCCGGAAGCTCCGTGTACGTTGACTCCCGCACACTTCCTATGCGAACGTCCGGAGTCTGCAGGCCTCGTGTCCCTGGCTACCGGATGGTGTGACCTGGTCGCCGAAGAATCCTTGATCGGCGAAGCTGGTAATATATTGGCGGTCACGCAGCCAAGGTGCGGTCGTGTGCGCTGACGAGAAGAGGAAGCCTTAGCAGTCTCAGCGGACTGCCTATACAACGGAGCGTCCCGAGCGACGGACGTATGCTCCGCTTGCGACACATTTTGTACCACAACATCTGGGGCCAGATGTTGTTGAACGAGAGAGGGGCCTCTCTCGCTTGCCGTCCGGATGGACCGGAACGAGCTATGAACCGGACTAAAAGGCTTCCTGCGTTCGCCCTCCGATCCGCCGTCACTGGGTGTGCATTAAGTTAATTTATAGTGCTCGCATCACCCCAAAATTCCTTCTAGACCGCAACGGACGAACCCGGCTGCCGAACCATTCGGTGAATGGACGCTACACCGGGTGAGCTAGCGGACGTCAAAGGCCGTCGAACCTACTAGGGTCCTCTTAGGCAATTGGCGTATTTACATGAGCACTTTTCCGCTAGCCCTTCAATAATTGTGACGACGGAGGCACACTGTTGGAAGACATCACAGATACATCACCCTAATCTTGATCGTCTGAAATAGAAATTGATAAAGTAGAGTGACCCTGCGGGGAAAGGACCGGAGTGTCCAAATCCCCAACAACATACCGTGACATACGCTTCCCATATTGTCATCGAAATCATACGATACAGAACAGGAGTTAATGCGAGTACACTGACCACATATAGAATGATAATAAAGTCAGAGGAAGACTTCCTCTTAAAACAATTGATCAATATCCTTTCAATGTGAAAAGAAAACAAGTCCTGGTACTCGCACTAGCCCCTGGCAATCAAAATACATAATAATAATATGATCCATTAATATAGAAAAAATAATTGAAATCAAAATATTTTGAAAAAATATTTTTTCAGAACAGCCCAAGTTTCTGAAAAGTAACGTTGAGCCCCAATGGATCCCAAGCCTAAGTGTGGACAAAAATTTTAAAAATATTTTAAACAATTTTTTCAACACTTACGAACAATAATAATGTATCTAGTTATGATTAAAATAACATAAAGATATTATTTTTTAGAAATCCCCCCCTCACACAGAGGGCTGTTGTAAATGTAAACAATGAGTGTAAAAACACTAAAATAAGACTCCAGGCACCCAGGCCCGAAATCAGTTACCAAAAATACACCATCTGATGCAAAACAGAGACTTCCAGGGAAGAAACTGCAGAACATCAGATGGTAGATGCAGAACACAACGCCTAACCACCCGTAGGTGAAGACGTAAACATGGGGAAAGAACAGAATTCATTCTGTTATTCAGCTAAAACTCCCAAGAAATTTTAGTAATAATAATTACAGAAACTATGCCAAAAGCATGGGAGAATAGCAAGGGGGAACTTAAAGGACAGGGAGAGAGGAAAACACTTAAAAAACAGTGTAACTAAATAATCAGAATGACAACAAAATGGCTGCTGCCTTGAAAATAGGTAACTTAACATAATTTCATTAAAAAATTTTAAGTTACAGCCCTGATAATATTCTGTCACACATTCTTTTCCTCTCCTCCTTCTCTATCCTCCTTAGAATCACCATTTCACTAATATTTATGTGTCTGGCATCATTTAAACTGAGATTTATAAGCACAAAGATCAGTCAGATGTTAACTGATGAAGGGCCAAACTTAGAATGATTAATGGCGCCAATTTCGGAACGTCCTTGACACTGCGCATGCGCAGTAGGGGCGAAGTGTGGAGGGCCTTTCAGGACATGTTTTCTTTAGTTTTAGATGCAAATTTTGGGGATTGGGGGGCAAAATTTGTGTTTGGCCCTATATTTTAAGAGTTAGCACCAGCTATGTCTGGGTCATTGGTACAGTATAAAAATATATAGAAATTTGGGGCGGGGTGAAATTCTTGCCCCTCCCATAACGACGGCAAATATAGCCCCTCAAACTTCTCTTGAACAAAACTGAGTCTACACCTCAAAAGGAAGCTGCACACCAAATATAAAGTCTCTGCTACTGTTGATTCATGAGAAGATTTTTTAAGATTTAGGCTCACTTTTTGGGCGTGGACCTACCGAGGGGCGGGTCAACTTGATTTGAACAAACTTGAATTGACATATGATAAGGAACATGCACACCAAATTTGTCCAGTAGTTTGTGAAGAGAAGTCAATAATGTAAAGTTCACGATGGACGACGATGACGACAGACGGCAAGTAATAAGTTACGTTCCATTCAGTAAGCTAAAAACTTTCTTATGAAATTCAACTAAATGTTTATGATTGCAAGTCAATCCCCCCTGGGTAGTCATATTGAGTTGTGGAAATTTTCAAGAGTCAGTGTCTGTTAAAACTAGCAAATACAAAACTTTGATTTGAGATTAACTGAACAACTCATCAGTCAATCTATCATTCAGTTGATCTACTATTTGTCAGTGTTGAGTCAAAGTCAGTCAAAACTAGAATGTGCATTGGAAAAGTGTGGTTCTAATCACTTATTAACCAGTTACTGGGAACCAGACAAACCATTTGCTCTAACAGCATTGGACGTTCTTGATACACAATCATCTTATGATCACCACATCGCAATACGTTACTGTATCATGAGTGTGGCATATCTTCTCATGCCTGGGGAGATAGCCTGGTTAAAATCATTGCAGAATATAAATTCTAGAATATGTACATGTTCTCTCGTAAGTGATCATGTTCGTGAAATTTCATCAAAGTCTGTCCATAAATGTTCAAGGAGTTGCAAACACAAGAGTCTCAATTCAAGGGGATATAACTTGGTTAAAATCATCGAGGATTGAAAATTCTGGAGTATGCTTGTGTTCACTTGTACATGTTAGTGGTCATATTTGAAAAGTCTGATCAAATTCAATTCATAAATGTAGGATTAGCTGACCACAGAAACATCTCATATAGGAATCTATATTAAATCATCTATGTTGAAGCAGAGGTAACCATGTTAAAATTATCCAGGTTTAAAAATTAGTAAGTATCACTTTTTAGTGGTAATGTTTAAGAAGAATCATTTCATTACCTCTTAACCTGCTGAGTATTTTCAAGATATTTTTCATCAAGTCTAGTCATGGCTGCTGTAAAGCAGCCATGACTAGATTTGAGGAACAAGTCATCCAAATTTAACTCAAGAAATCATTGGGGAAAAATCCATTCTATTTCCAAGGGGGGAATTTGATTAAATGTGTCCAAATTATACTTATTCCAGGGGAATGAATACTCCTGTCCTGGGCAGGAATATCCACCAGCTGCATGCAAGGCATTAATGTAGGAGAAGATCCTCACACAAAAATCTTATTTGGAAAACCATAATAAATCCAAGTTTAAGGGGATATAACTCTTTGTTAAAATTGTCACAGATTGAAAATTTGAAATATGAGCATGTCTACTTGTTTGTGGTCATGTTGTTTCATTCAATTTGGTTCACAAATGTTGGAGGAGTTGTGCACACAAGGATCTTGTATAGAAATCGATATTAATACTTTGGAGTTGAATGGGAGATAATCTTGTCAAAATTGCTGCAGATCAAAATTGGTTCATAAATGTTAAGGGGAGTTACTGATACAAGAATTGTGGATGTAACAGACACAGGTACGTATGGATGTGCAGGCTGACTACAATATAGCCCTCAGCTCTTTGATGTGGGAATATAATGAAGAAATTTTAACCTTTATTTTCGCATGTAAAAGTTGAAAAAATAGATAGCAATCTCAGACACTCTTCTCTTATAAGATTTGATTTGTGTTCAAAATGCTGAATTATGCGTGCTTTCCATTAACTTTAACCCCTTATCTAACATGAATAACAGACGATGCTTGCATTTTTTTCTTGGATAACTAAGTTTCATGTTTTATTTTTAAAAAAAACAGCTTATAACCGCTCACTGAGCTCATTCCATTGCCAACGAGGAGTCATAAGCTATGTTCAAGAGGCAAAAATTGAAATAATACTAAAATTTAAATATTGATATATATGAACAGCACTGACCAAAATTAACATTACATTAACTGGTATCATGCTAAAACAAATTTCAAAAGTAAATTGAAATGTGCATATTCTTATCAAAGATGCCTTTGGCACTCTCCAACCAAATTATAATGAAACAACTTTCCATGTACATTTTTTTCTATTACTGCTGCTGCAAACAAGCTAATGCATAAAGTGTAAAAACACTACTTTTCAGCCAGTTTAGGTTTAACATTAAACAGTTTTTCTGGAGTCAATTTAGGTTTCTGTAGTTCTAGATATGTTGCACTGAGCACAACTGATAAACATCATCAACAGAAAATAATGCAGAAGATAAGTGATGTACAGTCTGTTCATCTTGTAACAGTAGTAACCCTTTACCTTATGTATACAATATCAAAATTTGTCATTTCAATTACATGTTTTGAAATTTTTCACAAAATATTTTCATATTGATGAAAAGTTTTGAAGAAAATTTTTTTTTTTCTGCTTAATTTGTAAATTTTGCAGTGGATGTGTCCAATTCATTAGATAAAGGTTAACCACCAAAAGACCAATAAAAAAATATTGTGTCACGAGTGTTTTATCTTCAACTTCATGACGAGGAGGCTTTTTATCCAAGAAAACAGTGCAGTAGAACCCACATAATTGGTTATCTCTTAACTGAATAACCCTGTTAATTGAATATTATTTCCCAACACAAAACCATTTACCATACCTCCAGTACAAATTTGACCTGTTAATTGAATATGTTTTTTTTTTAGTAAATTCCTGTTAATTGAATAAAAAATCTTGTAACCTGTCGAGAAATTACCCTGACTCTCCCCAGTTTTCCTTTGTTTCTAGACCTATTTGGCTTTAGTACATCCAGTACAGGCATTTAATCTGTTAAATCTTGTTAGACAGAGCTCATGGAGCTCTTTCAAACAAGATATAATAGAACAAATGCTAAGTTTATCTCTAGAATACAGAAAAGTGACACAATCTCTGTTAATTGAATACTCCTGTTAATTGAATAATTTTCACTGGTAAAGTGGCTATTCAATTAACAGGGTTTCACAGTACTGAAAATCCTTGTAAATGTCTCCAAAATTTAACATACTGAAATGCAAAGTTGAAAAACAAAAGTTTTCAGCTGCAACATTTTCCTGTCATGTAGCTGGTCATATAACCCTTTATCCAACAAAAAAAGGCAGACGACAATTGCAAACGCAATTCCTGAATAACTTATTTATTTCATTTTTTTGCAACAAAAACATTTTCCTGTCATGTAGCTGGTCATATAACCCTTTATCCAACACAAAAAAGGCAGACGACACTTGCAAACGCATTCCTGAATAACTTATTTCATTTTTTGCAACAAAAACACAGTTTATGCCCCCCTCCCCTCCCCCCCCCCCCCCCCCCCCCCCCCATTGGAATGAGCTGAAAAAGTAAAAAAAATAATGAAAATTGAATGTTGATTTTTGCAAATAGTACTGGTTGATTTGGGTTGTTTACATTGGGTAAAGGGTTAACCAACTCTATACTGTCATCAAGATATAATTGTTTAAATTATTTGCCATAAAAGTGTAAAATAGTATCTTCTTCTATTAAATTATCAGCATGCTGGAAGTAAACATTTTCAATCTAGAAATTCATTCAAGTAATTCAAACAACTCTTTTTTATATGTCAAAGTTTTCATCATGTTTACTACTTCTCAATGTTTTTCAAGAATTAGAATTAGTCACTGGAGACAGAAACCAGCAAGATATATTGAGTTAACTAACAAAACTTTTAACTTGTTAAAAATAAAACCGAGAATGACAAAAATTTTCTTTGTCAAAATTTCAGAATTTTTTTCCAAGGCCCAAATTAAAACATGATAATGCAATGGCCAGGATTTGAAATCTGCTGAGAGAGTTTCATGTGGTACTAAACAGTGGAGCACAAAACCACTCAGTTCAATTGGCCAATCCTTTTGAATCTGCCAGGGTGTACATGGTTTCAAATGGAACACAAGTCTTTTGTAGTTTATTCAAGTGCCATTTGAAACCATGTAGACCATTTGGTCGTTGGCCATACATTTGAGTGGTTTACAGAACTGTGATTACAAAAGTGGACAGACATAATTCAACCAGGCTGTGATCAGATTAAAATTCTTAAACCACTTTCCTCCAAAACAACACTAAGAATCTCTCCTGTCAAAGCTGTGCTCGAAAGAAACCTTGAATAAAACCACAGAAAGGGGTACAATAGAAAATTCAACCAAATGTTATGTTCTTTTATTTTCAGCACTTAAGGCCATAAAAAAAAGAATCTCTGTTTCTCAGGCCCACATGCATGGTCATTTTTGGTGCGCATGCAACCTTTTTATGACACCAAAAAATCTTCAAAAAAATATTGAGATATTGTGCTCATTTCGGTAAATCGATATCGATGCGTTCGCAAATTTTAAATTAACACACTTCAAGCTTTTTCTACATCATACCTTAATAAAGTGGGTGGGTTTTAGCAATATTCACGACAGAAAGTGTTTTATTCTGTAAAAGGTAAGTCATAATGACAGCAAGAAAGAAGGTGTCTTTCAGTCTAACAACAAACAGTCACAAAGAGGAATGGTCGATTCGCACCACGTTTGATTCGCACCAACCCTCAGAAAGTCTGCAAAGTCAGGTGCTATGTTGAATGGAACACAGTCTCCTGGCATTTATTTTTAGTAACATTTGTATTGTAAATGGCCGTCATTGGGAATTTGTGTACTGTTATTTGAAACCGTTACGAGTTTTCCAATTAATTTAAATAAATGCATTTGAGATGCAGGATAAATGGATAACTAATAGTAACCATTGCTTGATATAAAAGTAACAGTCATAGTTGAAAATAAATCGCATATAGGCAGGTATGTGCGGTCGAATTGGTTAATAAAAACACGCAAACATTCGTTTTGTATTTCATTTTCAGATTTGAAAAAAATATGATTATGGATGAACTGCCCGTTCAAATGGGTTGTGATAATTTTGAATATAATGGGGAAAAATTGCGATTCACAATTTTATTAGGCAGGTTGTTAAAGGATTTTTTTTTTTGGTAAAATAAATCTCTGAAAGTTGGCACTTCGACATTTGATTTGTCCCAGAGACGTTTCAACCCGAGACGTTTCACCCATGAGGCGTTTCGTGACTTTCGTCCTGTGTTATAATTTTCATGTTTCACTGAAAAAACAAACATTCAAACCCCACTTCATTTATGACCCAACCCCCCTATGGTGAATAACCAATATATTTGCGAAATTTTGCGTGGTCCACCAGGCGTTTGGGTAGGGGGGTCAAATTACCACAAACAACCTCTCGGGGAGAAAATAAAAAGAAAAAAACAAAAACGTCCGCCCGCATGCTTTTTTGGAAAAAATGGCCTGAGAAACAGACAATCAACTTTGTATGGCCTAATAGTGATTTATATTAGAAAATAAAGAACTGAATTGACTTAACTCTTAACCTGCTGAGTATTTTCTAGATAATTTTCATCAAATCTAGTCATGGCTGCTGTAAAGCAGGCATGACTAGATTTGATGAAAAATGAATCTAAAAGTAACACAAGAAATCAATGGTGAAAAAATCCATTCAGTTTACATACGCTTAAATATGCCCAACTTATACTTATTTCAGTAACAAGAGAAACCCTGTGCTGGGCAGGAATAATCTGCCAGCAGCATGCAAAGAGTTAAAAACTGAAAAAAAAAAAAAAAAAATCTCAGAAAAGTCTCTCCTGCTAGGCATATATGTATCCATTAACCCCCTAGAGACTGAGGTAAAACTAGCTAAACATTAACCTGAAAAGTTTTCCCACAATGCAACTTGATATTTAACCAATTCAATCTTGTTTGACAGAGCTCAATAAGCTCTGTTGAACACAACTGATTTGGTTAAATTCCTTGTTGCATCATGTGAAAAATTTACTACCGGGTACCTGAAATTTGATATTTTGTTATCAGTGTGCAGGTAGTTAAATTAATTTGATGTGTTGATGAAGTAATAGCATTAATATAACAATAACATTAGTTTGGAGGGAATTACAGTTTGCAAAAAGTCTGATAGGAATGAATAGCAGCCGAAGGTTTTCTAACCATCCCAAGATGAAGTCGAGGGCCATTAAAAAGCCAAAGGGCTGTTATTCAGTCCTCAAGGGCCATTAATAAACCGGGACACCCGACAAAATCATGTTATTACTATTTTTACCATGACCAGAAGCAGGCAGTGGGCTGTGAATGAATTTTGTTTTTATTAACTGGTTGAGTGCTAGAAGCCACTATCAGAGCCTCGAAAAAATGAGGATACCAAAGCAAAAGCCAAGCTTTTCCTTGTTCATGATTCACATTCAGTCAAATGCAAATAATATTTTGTTTATATAAATTTGTTTTATGACAATTTATTGGAGAGTGCCTTGTAATAAAGAAATATCGAATAACAAATTCAGACCACAAAAATAATCTAGCCCTCAACCAGTTAACACCTGCCGCTCACTTGCATGACGTCCTGAATTATTGAGTTTTATTACCCCCTTAAACTCCATTAATATACTAGAGAACACTCAATAAAGTGGTAATAATAAATAAAAATTAATGATGGTATTATTATCTATACAGCTGCCCCATATGCGGAATGATACACAAGTGATGGTCAACTTGTACTGAAAGTGATTCAACTTCTGGGGTTGTCATGTGTTTTTCTTGATTGAGTCATAATTTTACAATATTTTTATGTGTAAAATCTCAACCCACTAGTATGAGTGTGCCATGACCAGATCATGATCTGATATCGAGAAAGAGACTGCTTTTGCACTCACAGTGCTGTGTGGGGCTGAGTTTAGTTTATCTAAGCAATATTTATTATTTATTTATTTGGATTTAACAACACTTTTGACAGCCAGGGTCACCTCGTGTTGGACAGTTTTACGGGTAAAGGAAGCCAGAGAATCCGGATAGAACCACCGAGCAACTGTCAGACTCCTCAACATACTAACTCCACACAAGCAGGGTTAGCATTGGTTAAGACAAGGGCACCATCGACATGCAGTATGCCTTAGTACACAGTACCACTGTGCCACCACATGGGTAATCAGGACTAAATATCTTGCCCAAGGACACAACACAGTTATCCTTTGTGGGGATCGAACAGTGGATCTTTAGGTTTGAAGTCCAATGCCATAACCAGTAAGCCACTGCACTCCAAATCTAGGCAACAATTTTGTCAGATCTGTCTCTTGGAAGTAGCTTGAATCCTGGACATTCCATTTACAAATAACTGACATGCTTTCTTGACTCTACAACACTCATGAAATTTGAAAGAGAGGTTCCCGCCACTTTCAAAAAAGGCCATTAAAAGTTAAAAAATTTATAGTAATTTATATATTTTTTATACTTACCAATGACCCAGACTTAGCTGGTGCTAACTCTTAATTATTTAGGGCCAAACACAAATTATACCCCCAATCCCCCAAATTTGCATCAAAAACCGAAAATTACATGTCCTATATGGTCCTCCATACTTTTACTCCACTGTGCATGCACAGTGTCAAGGAGGTCTCGAAATTGGCGCAATTATCATTCTTACAGCCAGTGCCTGATAAGCATTATGTACTCAGTGGGGAGGTATGAGTTCCCAACTCATGGGAGGGCCATCCCCATCTGGGTCATTGGTAAGTATAAAAACTATATAAATTACTATAAATTTTTTTTAACATTTTTATACTGTACAAATGACCCAGACTTAGCTGAATAGTAAAAAGGTTGGAGGGCCTAGGACATAAAGGAAAATCCAATAGGCTCAACTACATATAACAGAATTATCCCCTCGAGGAGAAAGGAGAAATAGGCTTTACATGTATCTTTCTTATTTGCATCAAAAAAAGAAAGACACAACACCATTCTGTAATTGAGCACAATAACATCAATGATCTCTATTAACCTCCAGTATAACCCGTTATGCTAATTATTTTTAATGGAAAGCCAATAAATAAAGGAAGTCCAGAGAAATGAGACTCTTTATACTCATTAAAAGTGTCCGAGGATTGTATATTAACGCCCGTATGACATGTGACATATACAAATGCTTCACACCGAGCTACACTTTAAAAATATTACATGGATGAGTTAACATTAGCTTTACACTTTAAAACCATCCCGACACCGACTCAGAATTACTGACTCCAGAGGAGGTATTCCCTTGCCTTGCTTTTCACTATAAAGCAGGTGACTGAAGGGAACACCTTCCCCCCCTCCCCCCCCCCCCCCCCCCCCCCACTTCCCCTTGCCCTGGATCAAATACCCCAGAGCGAAGACGGCAGCAGGACAGAGTCACTGCCGGAACAGGAAGCCTGCATAACTATAGTTGCAACTGTTTAGTGGACGACATTCTGAGCAACAGATAACGGACCTAAACAATGCAGATCTCCAGAAATGGACTCAATATTTCTAAGATAAAAATTTGTGAAAGTGGAAGGCTGAGACCAATATGCAGCCTTCATTAGATCTGTAATAGCAACACTATTAGCGTAAGCCCAAGATGTAGATAGAACTCTTACTCCATGAACTGAAATCTTAAGCACAGACTGCTGAGTTGAAGATTTTATCATAAGCAGTACGGATAGTTAATTGAATCCATCTAGCAATAGAATGCACCGAAATGTGGAGGAAGCTTCCACGGCATGTCCCACAACAGACACCTGAGTAGATTAATCCACGGTCTCTGTGGAGACAGAGATGCTACCAACAGAATTTTGCAGTGAGATTGTTTTAACTTGAGCAATATCTGCTGAATCAACGGCGCTGGAGGATATGCATATCCTCTCATTCCGTCTCACGAGATCGATAGAGCGTCTACTGCAAACGCTCGAGGATCCGGACATGGTGACACATATGTCTGCAACTGATTGTTGAGATGCGTCGCAAATAAGTCTATCATTGGCCGCTCCCATTGGTATCAAATCTGATTGAATACTCGTTTGTTGAGAGTCCATTCTGACGACAACAAGCAACCCCTCCGTGAAAGGGAGTCCGCTAATACGTTCAGATGACCCGGAATATGACGGACCTATAGGAGAACTTGATGTTCTAGTACAAACAGAAGGATTCATTCCGTTAACTTGAATAACAGAATGGAATGAGTGCCTCCCTGGTTCCGAATATACACTATTACTATCGTATTGTTGGACAGAATTTGCACGTGAGCATTCTGAATAACGTTCATCCAATGACGTAGCGCAAGCCAAATTGACATCATTTCTTTGATGTTTATGTGCTTGATTAGGAACTGCGGATCCCAAAGACCCTGACACTTCAAATCCATTGGGCTCAATGTTGCGCCCCAACCTGTTTGACTGGCATCCGTCAAAATTGTAAAACTCGGATCTGGCAATTGCAGTGGAACTCCCTGAGTTAACCACTAAATATCTGCCCATGTCTGAATCTCTTGTTTCACTTGATTTGACAAGAGGATGTCCGTATCGAGCGAATGAATCTTCACCCTCAAATTTTGAGTCAGAAAAATTTGGAGAGGACGAGTGCGTAGCCGCCCCATCTGAATAAAATCTGCGGCAGCTCCACACAAACCTATCAGTCTCATGAATTCTCTTGCTGTAACTTTGTCTGGGTGAAGACAATAGCGAGTGTAACAACTGATTAATTTCGCTCTGGTTAACGGCAAATGAACGAGATTGCTGTGCGTCTCGAAGCTCATCCCCAGGTGGATGAATGACTTGGACGGCACCAGATCCGACTTCTCCTCATTTACTTTGAAACCGAGATGTCGGAGCAATAGAAGCAGATTCTGCACATCGTTCTGAAGCGTTAACTCGTTGCCGTACCTCTGAAGAATGTCGTCCAGGTAGGCCGACGTTACCACAGACGAATGAGCTCGGAAATGAGTCATTACTGAGTTCATTATTCGAGTGAAAGCCCAGGGCGCTAGATTCAGACCGAAGCACATTGCTCGGAACTGAAACACGACTCCTAGAACGGCGAAGCGAAGATACTTTCTGAACGGCGGATGTACCATGACGTGAAAGTACGCATCCTTGAGATCTAAGCTCGTAGCATAGTCGTTCACCCGAATGCTCGCTCTGACCAATCGGATGGTCTCCATATAGAATTTTGGAGTCACGATCAGCTTGTTTATTCAGCTCAGATCTATGACTGGATGGAACGAGCCGTCTGGTTTCGGAACCAGAAAAAGATGGCTGTAGAAACCTGGTGATTCCTGGTTTTCTACGACCTCTATCGCTTTCTTCTCCAGAAGAGACTGGACCTCTGATAGAAGTCAGCCTCTTTCTGCGGAATTGATGGAAGCTGAGTCCATCTTGGACTTCGAGTTAACAGAGGTTTTCCTTTGAAGGACAGTTTTAGTCCTTCTGAAATCACTCCTCGAAACCAAGGGTCGTCCGTAAACGACTCCCAATTGGTTGAGTAACTCGACAGTCTTCCGCACACTGGAACACGATAGAGGTTTATACCATCACCTCCTGGTCCTGCGAAGCTTGCGGAAGGAGAAACCATGTCCTCCACAGCCCGCACCTCGCCCCGTCGACCTAGGGGCATCTGACCTGACTGGTTGTCTCGGCCAGTATTACGGCCCCTACCTGAGTCGCTACCCTGATGGTCTCTAGAGTAAGACCTAGAGGATGCATAGGAACCTCTATAGGAACTTCCCTTGGATGTATTCACCCCAGAAGTGCCTGTCCTACTCTTCTCCGCTGAATCCGACTTTATAGAAGAGGATTTGAATAGCAGAGAGTCTGAAGCTTTCTTAGTTATCTGATCATAGATTTCGGAAAGCTTGCCGTCGAAGAGAAGCTCTCCGGAGACCAGAGCAACTCTGAGATAGTTTTTTACCTTACTATCCACGCGCGTGAATGTAGCCATGGCCGCGTCACATGTAACCAACTCCAGATTTGCCACTGAAAGGGCGGAGTTATACATGGAGAATGGCCCTCGAAAGAACTCTTAAGGAGGTTTGTACATCCTGGAATTCTTTTCCTTTGAGACATAATGATAACGCTCGGGTAAGGTGAACTGCGTACGATAATGCATCTAAACTAGCTCTGTTAGACGATATTGTCGTTTCCAACATCATGGTTGGAATTGACATAGACGATGGAATAGACAATTCTAGGTCTTCGGCCTGGTCGTCTATATGCAGAGGAACTCTCGGAATGCTCTGTTCTGCCGTTTAGAATTATTCCTTGAATTGATGAAAGGCAGATGTAGAGCATTTGCCGATAAGAATCCGGACCTGGCAGTTTTGGTAGCAAGTTTATATATAGCGTCATTCAATAGTTCAAATGTCTGTGAGGCATTTCTGGACTGTGTCGGAAATTCAGGGACGATGTCCCCAAACTGATTAAAGCATTCTGTGTCCAGTGGCACTATCAGTCTCTTATTCGGCAACGCAGCATTTTGGTCCGGAGGAACAACGTCAGAAAGATAAAGCCTGATGAACTCTACGGCAATTTATGTTGTTCCGAAAGGGAAAGTTCCAACTCCTCCATATCCCTTTCGCCATCCTGTCGGACCACTTATAATTCTTAGTCGTCCGTGCCAGCACCTGCAGCGGAACGTACCAACCCAGCTTCCTCGGATAATACCTGATCCGACAGAGTTTCTGTCGGTTGCTGGGACGCTGCGATAATTTGTGCTATCTGCGATAGCACGTCCGTAACGGAGGCCTGTGGAGCTGCGGTCTAACAAGATTTAGCCACTGGAAGCTCCTAGGACGTTGACTCCTGCATACTTCTTTATGCGAACGTCCGGAGTATGAAGGCCTCGTATCCTTGGCTACCGGATGGGGTGACCTGGTCGCCGTGGAATTCCTGGTCGGCGAGGTTGGCTGGATATCACTGGTCACGTAGCCAAGGTGTGGTCGTGTGTGTTGCCGTGAGGATGAGGAAGCCAATAGAGCAGTCTCTCTGGACTGTCTATATAACAGAGCGTCCCGAGCGGTGGACGTATGCTCCGACTGAGGAACGTTCTGTTCCACAACATCTGGGCCCAGATGTTGTTGTACGAGAGAGGGACCTCTCTCGCTCGCAGCCCGGATGGACATGGACGAGCTAGGAACCGGACTAATAGGCTTCCTCCGTACCATCCTCATATCCGTCGTCACTGGGTGTGCATGTAGTATTTTATAGTGCTCGCATCACCCAAATCTCCTTCCTGGACCGCAATGGACAATGAATGGTTGCTACACCGGGCGAGCTAGCGGACGCCAAAGCCATTGATCCTACTTGGGACCTCTTAGGCAATTGACGTATCTGCATGAGCACTTTTGCCGCTAGCTCTTCATTTGACTGTGACGACGGAAGCACACTTTTTGAAGACATCACCGAAACATTACCCTGTACTTGTTCCTCAATGAGGCCTGTGCAGCCGCAGTCTTACATAAATAGCCGCTGGAAGCTCCAGGGACGTTCATTCCTGCATTTATATAATATGCGAACGTCCCAACTGGAAAGGCCTCAGGTCCTTGGCTAGCGGATGGAGTGACCTGGTCGACGTGGATTCCCTGGTCAGCGAAGCGGGAACTCCAGGGACGTTCATTCCTGCATTTATATAATATGTGAACGTCCCCTGGAAGTCTGTGGTCACATAGCCAAGGTGCGGTCGTGTGTGCTGACGTGAGGATGAGGAAGCCAATAGAACAGCCGCGTCAGACTGTCTATGCGACAGAGCGTCCCGAGCAGGAGGAGTGGACATATGCTCCGACTAACAAACAAACATACAACAACATCGCGGTGCAGATGTTGTTGTAAGAGAGAGGGGGCCTCTCTCGCTCGCGGTGCGGATAGACCTGGACAAGCTAGCTACCGGACTGACAGGCTTCATCCATACTATCCTCGGATCCGTCGTTGCTGGGTGTGCACATTCAATGTTTATAGTGCTTGCATCACCCAAACTGCTTCCCTGGACCGCAACGGACGAACCTGGCTGCTGAGCCATTCGATGAATGGTCACTACACCAGGCAGACTAGTGGACGATCAACGCCTTCGATCCTACTAGAGACCTCTTCGGCAATTGTCGTATTTCCATGAGTACTAATACTGCAACGACGGAGACACACTTGTTGAAGACATCACGGAAACATCACAGTGTTCTTGTTCTTCTGAAAAAGAGACTGATAAACTAGAGTGACCTTGCGGAGAGAGGACCAGAATGGAACCCTCACCGCTAACAATATACTGTGACACACGTCTCCAACGTTGTCATTCCAATCAGCACACACTGAGCAAGAATTAGTGCGAGTACATTGACTACAAGAAAAACAATGAACATGAGAATAAGAGGAAGATTTCCTCGCATTACAATTGAACAATATTTTTTCATCTTGAAAAAATATAAACAGTCATAATACTCGCACCAACCCTTGAAACAAAGATACATAATATAATATAATCCATTATAACATTTCGAAAAAATAATTTACAAAAAAAAATTTTTGAAAAATTTTCAGAAAAGCCCAAGTTCCCAATGGAAACAATGAGCCCAAATGGATCCCAAAAAAAGCCTAAGTGTGGACAAAATTTTTAAAACATTTTTAAAAATTAATGCAACACTTCTGGACAATATTAATGTATCTGGCTATGAGCAGAACTAATAGAAGACAATTAATCACCATCAGAAGTAACCGTTGTCAACATAAGCAAAAGTGAACAGAAACCGGAAACATGACTCCAGGCACTGAAACCATGGCCCAAAATCAATAACCAATTTAAACACTATCCGATGTAAAACAGAGGCTTCCAGTGAAAAACTGCAGTACATCAGATGGTAGATGCAGAAAACAACGCCTAAACACCCAAGGGTGAGGACGAAAACATGGGAAAAAAACAGAATAATCATTCTGTTACCAAGCCAAAACTCCAAAGAAATTTTAGTAAGAAAAAATTCCACAATTATGCCAAAAGCATGGGAGAATAGCAAGGGGGTTATTAAGGAAAGGGAGAGAGGAAACACTGAACAAACAATGGGAAGTTCATAGCCAGAATGACAAAATAAGGCTCATGCCTCGAAATTAGGGAACATGAAATAATTTCGTAAAAAAATTATAAGTTACATCCCTGAACACATTCTGCCACTGTTTCTTCCTCTCATCCTTTATTTCATCCTTAGATCCACCATTTCTTTCAAAATTCTGTGTCTGGCATCATTTAATTTGAGATTTACAAGCACAAATATCAGTGACATGTTACTGATTTTAGGGCCAAACAAAGAATGATAATTGCGCCAATTTCGAGACCTCCTTGACACTGCGCATGCGCAGTGGAGTAAAAGTATGGAGGACCATATAGGACATGTAATTTTTGATTTTTGATGCAAATTTTGGAGATTGGGGGGTAAAATTTGTGTTTGGCCCTAAATATTTAAGAGTTAGCTACGGCTAAGTCTGGGTCATTGGTACAGAATAAAAATATTATAAATTTAAAGTAATTTGTAATTTTTTATATTTGCCAATGGCCCAGACTTAGCTGGTGCAACCTCAAGATTATTAAGGGCCAAACACAAATTTTGAACCCCTCCAATCCCCAAAATTTGCATACAATGAAAATTAAAAGTCCTATCTGGCCCTCCATACTTTTGCGTATTTGCGCATGCACAGCACCCAGGAAGAGACCAGAATTGGCGCCAACACCATTCTTTGTAGACGAGCCTACTAAAGTGATAACTCAGCGGGGAGGTATGAGTGCCCACTCATGGGAGGGCCACCCCATCTGAGCCATTGTTAAGTATAAAAAATATACAAATTACTTTAAATTTATATTTTTATACTACAACCAATGACCCAGACTTAGCTGAATCGTAAAAAGGCAGAGGGCCTAGGACTTAAAGAATTAGCAGACCAAATACAGCTCCTTAGCCTGCATTCCAAGGTGAAAAGGAGATTAAATTTTTAAATGAATTACATGTATGTCTCTCTTTTCAATAATGGAGAAGACATATCATCAATAAGGAGCCATATCAAAGTAATTCCGTATTCTTAGCATGAATGATTATGCTAACTGGGTGTCATGAGTCCCCAATTTTAAGGCTAGTCCGGACTAAGCCACTTAAATCAGGATGGCGTGTTCGAGAGTGAGAGACTAACCCCCACAAACACATGCCATATATATAATAAACAAGCTGTATCTAAGATCAGTAATAATCTACAGACAAAATCAGCTTCACTCATAGTTACACACTTATTATCAGGCTGGAAGAGATGCAGAAAAATCACTCCCCCCCACCCCCCGCCCTTTTTTTTTTGAAGGAATATTCTTCAAAACAAAGAGGGAAGCACTCTGAAATCAGTGAAAAGCTGTTCCAAATAATCTATATATATTTGCCCAACAGGCCCCCAGTTATTAATTATTATTAATTATTGGTGCTAAACACCCCCACCCCCCCCCCCACCCCCACCCCACCCCCAAGTAGCTAAGGCAATCGGGTGGTGATCCCAGTTATTAAAAGCGCAAGCTTCTAACGTATGCCAGAGTCGGAATATGTAGATAGGTCGAAAACTGGTGATATAATGCGTACAACCTTACACTTGTCCAATTGAATCCCGATGGAAAGTTATCTGTTAGAGCAAATACGCTTCTGAGGCAACCAACAGGCGACCCCATTCAGGAGTACAATAAATTCCAATAATGAAACTCCAAATTGAACAGTGCGAATATACGAGAATAAGAATTCTCCTGTGTATTGTTTCTGGCAGAAAGCTGGATTCAGAACATGGAACAGGCTATGATTAGCAGACCCGTCACAGACCGTCCCCCAAATAATTCATTGTTCCCTAGGTCCGTTACAACCAATGATTGTTCGGAGAAAGAATATACTACTCCAAATAATGAAGCCAAAAATAGAGAACGTATGCACAGACATCTTGTTGGAAATTCCATAACTGATCCAACTAGCCCCAAAATTATCAAAAGCTCTATAAAGCAGAGCAAGAATTTTATAGAATCTATTCAATAATGCGTCTGCCTAATAAATATATATATTGTGCACGCAAACAATAGAATCCCGCATGTACTCGTCTGAATACAGCCTGTATCCACGATATGACCAAGTGATACAAATGTAACCAGGAAATGGAATGAATAATACGACGTTAATGCAGTTAAACTGAGTTATAAACCCATACGTCGTAAGAAAAGGGGAGACCGCTCTGAGCGAAACTTCTCAGAGTGGACTAATTTCCACATTTGGAGAATGTCGCCCAGAGAACCGACATGTCAGCCACACAGGTACACGAAGGCTAGCAATATCAACCGAATGTGTTCATGAAAGAAATTCAGAATAAAAAAAAGTTATTGCTCACGAATCATATGCTCATATATGACTTATAAACAGACAACCACAGGAAACAAACCGACTGAAGAGTGGATGTGCCCATGAGGTCGCCGTTAGAACACAACCCAGCCACCAATCGAGGAGCCAGGAAAGGCATGCATACACTTGAATGCATACAAGGCTTACTGGAAGAAAAGTATGTCCTGCCCTGTAATCACCTCTTAACTGGTAAAGTGCTGAGTTTTTTCTGACAACAAATCAAAGCTCATCATATACTACTCTATTACATTTAATTGGATAGGCACTATCCAATTAAATGTCAGAGAGCAAGGTATTGTATAAAAAATCTGATCCATATCAGGGACAATAAAGGCTTCCTCAGGCAGAATGTAGCTACAGACAGTTATTGCTTGTCACTTTTCACTTTTAGTAAAGCTCAAAATAGGGCTTCCAGCACTCACAAGTTAACATAATGGCAAGGAGGGGGGGGGGGGGGGGGGAGAGAGAGGGGTCGACAAACAAATCGAAACCCCCCTCACCCGCAATATTTGAATCACTAGATAAGTAAGGCCAGCGCAGTAGAATTAAGGCTATACTGCTGCTGCTATTCTCAATAAGAAATAAGAGTAATACAGCTAAAAAGCTTATAGTCAAAGCAATCATAATAACAGTAACCTGGTGTGACTCGTAACGCTTTTGTGTTAGTTATCAAATGGTATAGGAACCGCAGGGCTTCCTCACGGCTGACTGACTCCATAATGCCACAAAGGACGGAGGGGGACGTCATGGCCAAATAATACACCATATAGACATAATATCCAATCCACCGAGTGGAAATATAATCCACAACAATATTTATTTATTTATTGGTTCTTATCACCACATAAGCAGCTAAGGCTATATCGTAGCGAGAAAACAGTGGGAAGTAAAAACTCATTTTCAGTTATGAAGTAAAAAGATTGAATAACTAGAGGGGGTATCAGTACCCCGTGGCTCACCAACAGGTGGCCAATGTAAAGGGGTGGCTGGAGTAAAAAAAAAAAAGTTCAAAACTTGCACACAAAAGTCCAAAATTAAAGAAAATAAGCAGCTAAAGGGTTAAATAATATAATAATAACCCCTAAGAAGCATGCTAACTTAAAATAGGAATCATGGCAATATGCTACAAGGTAAGTCACCACTTTGAAAAAAGAAAGACAAACCTCAAAACCTGCACATAAATGTAAAAAAAAAAAGTATCACATTTGTTTCAATGGGTTAAAATTGAGAAAATACACTGATAATGTCACAGTAACCACCATGGCAATATGCCAGTAAGGTGAAACCCTACCTGATATATATATCCTCTTGGAAGAAAAGAAAGAAAAACCTCAAAACCTGCACATAAAAGTAAAAAAAGTATCACATTTGTTTCAAAGGGTTAAAATTTAGAAAAATACCCTGAAAATATTACAATAACCAGCGTGGCAATATGCCAGTGAGATAAAACTCCACTTAAAAAAAATATCAAAACCTGCACACAAAAGTACAAAACCTGCAAAGAAAAGAACAAAATTAAAGTAAATAAGCAGCTAAAGAGTTAAATAATATAAAAATAGCCCAAGAAGCATCCTAACATAAAATAGGAACCATGGCAATATGCTACAACGTAAGTCACCACTTGCAAGAAAAGAAAGACAAACCTCAAAACCTGCACATAAAAGTAAAAAAAAGTATCACATTTGTTTCAAGGGGTTAAAATTGAGAAAAATACCCTGTCACAGTAACCACAATGGCAATATGCCAGGAAGGTGAAACTCTACTTGAAAAATATCCACTTAGAAGAAAAGAAAGACAAACCTCAAAACCTGCACATAAAAGTATCACATTTGTTTCAAAGGGTTAAAATTTAGAAAAATACCCTGAAAATGTCACAGTAACCACCATGGCAATATGCCAGAGAGGTAAAACTCCACTTAAAAAAAAATATCAAAACCTGCACACAAAAGTACAAAACCTGCACACAAAAGTCCAAACTTAAAGTAAATAAGCAGCTAAAGGGTTAAATAATATAATAATAGCCCCAAAAAGCATCCTAACATAAAATAGGAACCATGGCAATATGCTACAAGGTAAGTCACCACTTGGAAGAAAAGAAGACAAACCTCAAAACCTGCACATAAAAGTAAAAAAACATCAAAACCTGCACACAAACGTCAAAATAAGTCCAAAATTTGATTCAAAGGGTTAAAATTAAGACGAAATACCCTGGAAAAGAGTTAAATGTTATCCTGAACCCCCACAGCAATATGCAAAGAAGAAAAACATTTTTTTAAAAGCACAAAAATCCAAACCTGTAAACAAAAGAAGTCCAAAATTGAAATAATTAAGCAGGAAAAGGGCTAAAGAATACAACATAGCCCTAAGATGCATGTTTACATACAACAGAAAGCATATACTACAAGGTAAATCTACACTTGGAAGAAAGGAAAAAAAATACATGAAAACCTGCACGCAAACGTCAAAATAAGTCTAAAAATCTATTCAAAGGGTTAAAATTTTTTAAAAAATGCACTGGAAAGATATCAATGTTATAATAACCACCATTGCAATATGCAGTGAGGTCAACCTCACTTGAAATTGTTTTTTTTTTATCACAACCTGTACATAAAAGTAAGAAGCTGTAAGCCTAAGTCCAAAAGCTGTACATAAAAGTCCAAAATTGAAGTAATTCAGCAGGAAAAGAGTTAAATAATACAAACATAGCCCTAAGATGCATGTTTACATACAATAGAAAGCATGGACATATGCTGCAAGGTAAATCTCCACTTGTAAGAAAGGAAAAAAAAACCATCAAAACCTGCCCGCAAACATCAAAATAAGTCTAAAATTTGATTCAAAGGGTTAAAATTAAGACAAAATACCCTGGAAAAGAGTTAAATGTTATAGTGAACCACCACAGCAATATGCAGAAACTCTACACTTGGAAGAAAGGAAAAAAAAAAAACCCATGAAAACCTGCACGCAAACGTCAAAATAAGTCTAAAAATCTATTCAAAGGGTTAAAAAAATTTTAAAAATGCACTGGAAAGATATCAATGTTATAATAACCACCACTGCAATATGCAGTGAGGTCAACTTCACTTGAAATTGTTTTTTTTTATCACAACCTGTACATAAAAGTAAGAAGCTGTAAGCCTAAGTCCAAAAGCTGTACATAAATGTCCAAAATTGAAGTAATTCAGCAGGAAAAGGGTTAAATAATACAAACATAGCCCTAAGATGCATGTTTACATACAATAGAAAGCATGGACATATACTGCAAGGTAAATCTCCACTTGGAGAAAGGAAAAAAAAAACATCAAAACCTGCACGCAAACATCAAAATAAGTTTAAAATTTGATTCAAAGGGTTAAAATTAAGACAAAATACCCTGGAAAAGAGTTAAATGTTATAGTGAACCACCACAGCAATATGCAGAAACTAAAAAAAATTTTAAAAAGCCAAAAAATCAAAACCTGTACACAAAAGTTCAAAATATTTGAGAGCGGACGCCGACGCCGCCATGAGGGCTATGCCATAGGCTCACACAACTAACGTTGGTGAGCCAAAAAAAACATCAAAACCTGCACGCAAACATCAAGATAAGTCTAAAATCTGATTCAAAGGGTTAAAATTACGACAAAATACCCTGGAAAAGAGTTAAATGTTATAATGAACCACTATAGCAATATGCTGAAACTAAAAAAAAATTTGAAAAGCCAAAAAATCAAAACCTGTACACAAAAGTTCAAAATATTTGAGAGCGGACGCCGACGCCGACATGAGGGCTATGCCATAGGCTCACACAACTAACGTTGGTGAGCCAAAAATAGAAAATAACTACAAGAGATCTGTCAAAGACCAAAGTGATTTAAACAACAAAGGGTAATGAAAGAAGAGAAGTGAATAACTTCTAAATCAACCTGATGAATTGAGACTTGAAGAGACTTGATTAAAAGAATAAAAACAATTTTAAAATTTATTAAAAAGGTGGATTTCCTTCAAGAATGACAGAACTTTATGAGGATTTGTTCTGTAAAATAGGTCTCGAAGAGACACAACATTAAAATACTGTTGTCTACTAAGATTAAAATCAGTACAATGTAAAAGAATGTGTTCCACTGACAACACTAGCTGGCAGGGAATACATCCTGGTCGCACAGTACCCTCCAACAAAAAAGAATGTGTTAGTCATGTATCACCAATATCAGCAATACGACACTGTGTCAAAACTGCAAGATCCCCTTTCTACAAAGGTTACTAGATGGGTAGTGATCTGAAATAGTTGGTCGGAAGTGATGAAGCTTGTTATTTGTCGCTCCATCCCATTCCGCCTGCCACATAAATTTGATGTAAGTACTGATATGTGGCTTGAAATCACTGAACAGAATCTTAAAATCAGTGAGAGGCTTGGATAAAGCCTGTTTTGCTGCACTGTCTGCTCTGGTGTCACCAGCGATACCTACATGTCCTGGTAACCAGCAAACATGATATCATATTGGTCAGACATGAGAGTTGATAACTTCTCATGAAGTTTCAAAATGAGAGGGTTCTTCAACCTGGGGTTGAGTAAAGCAAGTAAAGTGGAGAGAGAGTTGGAAAAAATAATTGACTTCTTTTCCTGTACATTCTCGATGTGTTCAAGTGCGAGTTGTATAGCTTTAACTTCAGCTGTGAAAACAGAACTCTGATTCAGTATTCTGATTGAGGTGATATGATCACCAGTAACAGTAGCAGATGATACTTTGTCACCATCTTTAGATCCATCTGTAACGATCCTTGAATATGCACTATGCCTGGACTTTATTTCGGCATATTTTTGTTTAAATTGCAAGAAAATGGTATCAGATTTTTTTGAAGAAGCAAGGTCCAAAATAACTGTAGGTTTTCTAAGATGCCAAGGAGGATATGAGTTTTACGGTTTTCTTTTATAGAATCAGAATCAATTTTGGCAGATTCCATGTGGGGTTTAATTCTAATTCCCAATGGAGGAATATGTTTCTAGTGGCGATTAAAAAATTCAACATTTTGAGGTTCTGAAGCACAATTAAAAGCAGGATTTGATTTATTGGCTAAAAGTTTAGTTACATATTGGAGAGATAGTTTAATTCGACGCTTCTCAAGTGATGGCTCCTCAGTTTCAACAAGCATTGCATCTATTGGTGATGTTCAAAATGCACCTTGACTAATTCTAATGCCACAATTATGAATCACGTCAAGTGGCTTGAGATACGACTTACTTGCAGATCTGTAAACCACACAACCGTAATCTAATTTAAATCTAACAAGTGATCTATACAGATGAAGTAATGTTTTTTGGTCAGCACCCCAATCAGTGCTACCAACAACCTTCAAGAGGTTTAATGCTCTGTTACATTTAACTTTCAGTTTTTTCATGTGAGAAGTGAAATTCAGTTTGCTGTCAACAAGAAACCTAAGAATTTCACTTCCTTTACAACTTTAATGGTATTTCCATCCATTTTCAACTCTGGATCAAGATGATGCTTCCAGAGCTTATAGAAATGAACACAATTAGTTTTGGTCTTTGAAAACTTAAAACCGTTTTCTGTAGCCCATTTCTAGATTCTGTTTAAACACAGCTGAAGTTTGCACTCTATAGCATTCATTTTTTTTGCTGCTATAGCAGATTAAAAATTCATCAACATACAATGAAGAATCGACCATATTCTCAATTATATCGATGATACTATTGATTTTATCAAAAACAGGGTAACGGACAAAATACTACCCTGAGAACCCCAGATAATGCTGACCGAACACAAACCTGAAATTAAAAAGTTTTCAATAAAAAGGGGCATACGCCCTCTCAACCCCTTGTTAAAAAGATCTTTTAAAATCCCATATGTTCACGTTGTATCATATGCCTTCTCCAGATCAAAGAATATGGCGACCACATGTTCTTTTCTGGCAAAGGCATTTCTAATAAACGTTTCAAGTCTGACCAAATGATTCACAGTACTTCTCTGGCCTCTGAAACCACACTGAACATCCGCAAGCAGATTGTTCAATTCCAGAAACCAGACAAGTCGGTCATTGATCATCCTCTCCATGGTTTTGCACACTCAACTGGTTAAGGCAATAGGCCTGTAATTGCTTGGGTTGCTGTGATCTTTATCAGGCTTAGAAATAGGAATTATTGTTGCTTTACGCCAGGATGGTGGAAACTGGCCAGTCATCGAAATACCATTAAAAATTGACAAAAGTTCTAGTGAAGATTGAGGCAGATGCTTCAAAAGTTTGTAATGTATGTCATCGGGACCAGTGGCAGTATCATTTGCTCTATGCAAAGAATTACGTAACTCTTCCACAGAGAAAGGTTCATTGTAATCCTCTAAATTGTTGGAGGTAAATTTGATCTTTTGTTTTTCTTGCTGTTTTTTAATTTTGATAAATTCTGGATTACAATTTTTAGACGACGAAAGTTTCAAAAATGTGGAGGCCAAAGTGTTTGAAATTTCTGTTTTAGATGTAATTAAGGTGTTGTTTTCCTTCAGGTGTTGTACAGTTGATTTTGTTTCTTTTCCTTTAATCTTTTTATTCATTTTCCAAATTTTAGTGATGGGGGGCGTTTTGGTTAATCTTAGAAATGTAAGATCTTTTTTTCTTTTTTTGTTTTATGTGTCGTCTTGTTTTTGCATGATTTATACGAAGTTTGTCCAAATTGTATCTAGTTGGTGACTTGTTAAATTCCCTTTCAGCTTTCTTACGATCCTTTATAGCCTTTTTACATTCATTATCAAACCATGGTTTGGTGAAACGTTTTGGATTTGCCAAGGTTTTAGGGATGACTGAGTTAGCAATGTCAAGCATCTCATTTGTAAAATGTTCTATTTGGTCAGCACTATCTTGAAATTTCTCCCTTGTGAGGCATTCAGAATAAAGTGATGAAAAAGTGTCCCAGTCAGCATTTTTAAAAGTTCCACTGGGGCACTCTCTCATCGTCCGCCAGAACTACACTCTCCAACACAATTGGAAAGTGATCACTCCCACACAAGTCATCTTCTACCTTCCAAGAAAAATCGAGGAAGATAGAAGGGCATGCAATTGAAAGATCAATTGATGTATACGAACCAGATGCGGGGTGCAGATAAGTGTCTGAACCATCATTAAACAAACACAGATCATATTTTGTAATGAACTCTTCTACAGTTTTACCTTTTACATCTTCTTGACTGCAGGAAGCTCCCCAAAGAGGGCTTTGTGCATTAAAATCACCCAACAAAATGTATGGAGTTGGGAGCTGTTGAACCAGTAGCTCAAGATCATTCAGTTGTAGGGCTTTACTTGGTGAAACGTAAATTGAAAAAAGTGTAACTGTTTTGTCTAGTTAGACATACCGCCACAGCCTGTAAATTTGCCTGTAATGTACAGAACTGCGAATGATGTCGTTCCTAACTAAGACAGTCGTTCCATGAACATGAAGATCATTATCGGCAGCTTTGTATAATGCCTAAAAGCTGAATGATCTTGAGCCTCTTGTTTCCTTAAAAGAGTTTCCTGCAGGCAAAAAGTTGCAGGTTTATATTTTTGGCTTAATAGACCAAGTTCATTAAAATTCGCTCTAAAGCCTCAACAATTCTGTATAATATTTTGTTTGGGTGTGTTATCCATATTTTAGTGGTGATTTGGAAGGGGGGCATATGGGCGAAATAGCCCCGTCTTTTTCTTGGGTGATGTTTTACGTGGGGACTTATTCTGAGAAGAGTTTGAGCATAAGTGCCCGACCGATTCGTCGATGCACTCACCGACTTCCATCGATTCAAACCCTCCAAACCTGTTACGGGTAACAGGGTCTTGAAGGACCTTAGGTGTTCTATCCGATAACTGTTTCTGTTTTTCTTTTTGTAATTTCTTTCTGAGTTTTTCTTGATTTTTTTTTCTGACTCTGACTAAGCTTTTGAAGTTCTGCGTTCAATTTTGAGTCAGGTTGTTCCTTTTTCTTTTCTGGTTTCAATTCTGTTGCTTTCTCATATTGTGTTTTAAGTTTGGCTTGTTCTTTTTTCTGATTTCCTTTCAAGTTTTCTTTTGGTAGTATTTGAGGGCTTGGTGGTGTTGCTGAATTTGATTGCTGTGTTCTATTGTGAATACCTGTAGTAAGGTTGGTATTGAACCTACGAGCCATGTATATTGTGTCTGTCATTCTATCGACTTTGTTGAAACTTTTTGTTTTGTTACAGTAGCATATGATGGTGTTGAAGTATGCATGCCTGGAATCGATGAAATAATTTCTCTTGACTCTTTAAAACTTATCTGTCTTTCACATTTTACTTTTTGTATAGCTTTTTCTTTTTGCCAGATGGGGCAATCTTTTGATGACGACATATGATTGCTCTGACAATTTACACATTTAAAAATATTACTGGTACATGGCTCATCATGTTTTTGGCTGCTTTTGTGGCAGACTGGCTGGCCACTACATGAATTTTGGCTGTGACCGTATATCTGGCATTTGAAACAACAAAGTGGATTTGGGATATATAAATCAACCCCGACGTTCATGTAACCTATTTTGACTGATTTCAGTGGCTGAGGAGTGTAAAAAGTAAATATATAAGTATTTGTACTGATTTCGTTCCCATTTTTCTTTATTTTTATTCTTTTAAAACCCAATACTCCCTGTGTTTTCATTTGTTGAATTATTTCTCCTTCATCAATGTCAGTAAGCTCACGGGTTCGTATAACGCCTCTGCTGGTATTGAGGGTTCTGCGAGCTTCCGATTTCACATCTACATTTAAAAGTTTCTGGGTCCTCAAGAGATTGAATGATCGGACTTTACTAGCACATTCAATCAAAATGCCACCTGATTGTAATTTTTTAATATTTTTAACAGTGCCAGTGATCCCTTGTATTGCCATCTCCAATGCAAATGGGTTAAAGTTAACCTTTTTGTTGTCATCACTTGGACGAATTAATATAAATCGAGGCCAGTCATTTGTTTGATTATTGTTTGATTGTCAGTCATCTTTAGAATCAGAGTCAGAAGTGTTATCATGTGCTGAATCATACAGTCGCTTAATTTTTGTTTTGGATGACATAATTTTGAATAAGTTAATTCTTCACTTCATGTCTCCCACCCTTACTCCGAGTCCAACCTAGGGGGTATGCCCCAGCCTAACAAGAGGTGGTGACAAAACCAGAAATACAGGAAGAGTATACTCCCCCGACGTTGATGTTAATGCATACCGCCGAAGGATTGACCAGTGGAGTTTTAGGAAAGTGCCAAGTCGTGGAGGTCATTCAACCAATCATTTTGTGAAACTTGTGTTATAACAATAGCTACGGAGAATTGAATCAGACAGTGCAACAAAACAGTGTACGTTAAAAAGGTAAAAATGACATTGAAAGTCAACACTCCATATTGATGATAAAATTGAATTAAGAGAAATGACTGATTGAATGATCACCCAATGCCCCCCGACGTGACACCCGATATTTTGGGGGTTGGGTGCTCTCGATTGGCTAGAACGGGCCATCTGATCATCCGTCTACTCCCGAAATTGGGGCCAAAGCAGTGTGTTGGACATTATCTGAAAAATGGAGATAAGGGCCAATCGGGGTTTACGACCTGATCTCCATCTTGAAGACTGCCCTAACTGGGGCCAGTAGTCCTCAACTGCCAGGATTCCTTCTTCCGGGGCCCTCAGAATGCACCTCACGGGAGAACAAGGTGCCTGCCAGATGGTATTAGCAGGATCATTTTGGTCCGGGGCTGCATATTTGTGTATTTCGCAACAAACCAGCTCAATTGAGCAAACCTGCCCATTAGAAATTAGCAAACCTGCCCAATTGAGCAGGCTGTCCTCTATATGCCACCTGAGGACTCGCCTAGTAGGGGATGATCAAACCCCCCTAGGATCCACAACAACAGATTGGATAGAAATGAAGAGGGAGACGAAAACAATGTTCCGACACCTGATCATAAAAACCTAGATGAACTCCTTACGTTCGATCTGATATCAGGAAATATATTCCTGAGAAGGAGTTTAGTATTGGCATTTGAAGAAACATTAATCACACTAGGTTAATATGGCATCATCAATAGGGCTTACCACCTCAGATAACACCAAACAATACCTGTGTCACACGTTATCTTCCCCCCCCCCCCCCACCTGGATATCCTAGTATATCTTCCACCCCCCCCCCCACCCTGAATATCTTCCCACCCCCACCACGAAAAATTTTTTGGGATTAATTTAACATTATTTGATGATGAAATGGCGAGAAAAATGGGGGTTTTTTTGGCAGAATGTTTTTTTCAGGTTCAACCTGGATATCTTGCTCTCATCCAGTTGAAAACCTGTGACAAAAAATCATTTCAATATTTTCTCAACTATTCTGGTTCATGTTGTCATGTGACATGAAGTGTAACTGTTTTGGGTAGAGAAATTGGTTGGTTGGAATGGGAGGTGGGGGGGGGGGAAATATCCAGGCCTGGATATCTTAATTCCCCCCCACCTTGACAAAAAAAATTTTTGTCGAACATTTGACACTAATTGATAATGAAATGGTGAGAGAAATAGATTTGGGACTTTAAAAATGGTTTCGGATAAACACTGAGTTAGGATTGGTTAGAATGGGAGGTGGGGGGGGAAAGATATCCAGGCCTGGATATCTTCCCCCCCCACCCCCACCACCATGACAAAAAATTTTTTGTCAAACATTTGACACTAATTGATAATGAAATGGTGAAAAGATTTGGGACTTTAAAAATGGTTTCGGATAAACACTGAGTTAGGGTTGGTTGAGGTAAGAAGAGAATAACCTCCTCTAACATAACGGTATCATGTCTGATAGGACAGTGAACTCAGCATGGCTGAAGAGGCTAAAGGTCTTCCTCTTCGTGAAGATAATTAAAAGGCTGATAACTGCGGCCTTAGAAGCTCACTAAGGAGACTTACAATGCTAGCCGCAGCTTAGAAGTCTTCATCTCCATGAAGACACATATTTCGGTGTAAGTTGCGATCTTGAAAGCTCACTGAACGAAGACTTACAATTATCGTCGTGCAAGGTAGGGAACAGCCGTAATTCCCAAAGAGACAGTAGTCTCAAGAGATAAGTTATTTCAGTTATGTTTATTGCATAGTTACTGAAAAACACCGCTCATGATTCTAGCTAGGCTACTATGGTGTCAACAATAAGACTTAAGTCTGTGACACCTAGGAAAACAAACCAAAAAGCACTCTTTCCTTTAGCAGTTTTATTCCCAAAAGACAGCGGTCTGAGCCTAGCTGACGTAGCTTAGAAGTCTTCATCTCCATGAAGACAGATATCTCAGTGTAACTTGCAACCTTGAAAACTCACTGAATAGAGACTTACAACTATCGTCGCACAAGGTAGGGAATGAAGAGCCACTATTCTAACAGCCGTAATTCCCAAAGAGATAGTACTCTCAAGGTAGCTACACAGTTATGAGTCTTCATCTGTGTGAAGACATATCTGTGTCACCTGCGGCCTCTGAAAGCTCTCTAAACACTACAACACTAGGCGCTAATGTATAAGAAAAGACCGCTGTAACAGTACATAAGGCTACTATGGCACCCACAATAGCATTAAATGTCTTGACGCCAAGGAATACAACACCAAGAAGGAAAAAGATGTACTTATTCCTTCTAATGGCTCGATTCCAAACAAGACAGCTGTCTCAACCTATCTATGCACTATTGAACCTCTATTCGTAAGGAATACAGCACTGCATTTCTTATACTATTGCTAAGGCAAGGAAGGCATCATTAATCGGGACAAAGGCCCTGAGCCAAAAGATCTGGGGAGGAAAGATCTTCGTCTTTTCATCGCCCGGTATGTTAAGCTGTTTTTTGCCTAGCAAATGCAGACTTATATTCAGATGGAACAAGAATGGAAGAGCTTATGGCTAAAAATTCATAGTCTCGAGGTGCCATTCTTTGAAGGGTTGGAGATTCACCCTCCATAGCCCTCTCACCATCCAAATGTTCCATCTGAAAATATGGTCAATACGCCATCTAACTGAACGGATGACTGAACCAATGCAGCACCGCCCGACAGCTCACCACCGGAGCCTTTGACAGTAGTACCAGCGACTACTGGGATGCTGCAATATGCAGAGCCATCTGTGACAGACGGTCCATGAATGAGGCTAGCAGAACAGCAATAATCCGCTTGTCACCATAAGCTCCTCATGGGATGGAGATCTGGACCCAGATCATCGACACATGTCCAGTATAAAAATGCCTCGAATGACTAGCTATCAACCTGAACATGCGAAGTAGGATAGCTAGTCTGCGGTCAACGTGCTTCATCAATGAAGCAGGGGAAGAAGCCATAGCTGCAACTGGACCCGGCTGCAGTGTGGAAAGAGGGTTCCGAACCGCAAGTGTGAACAGGCGTCCCAACTCATTCAAGTTTCTTGAATCAAAAACAGTCGACCCTGACTGCTGACATAAAGGAGAGGGTTCTCCAGCTCGTGGTCTGCTCCATACCTCGCCAAGCGTTCTGTTAGAAACTTGTAGGCATCTACCCCTTAGCGTGCATATCCATGGAAGAAGAGGAAGCCCTAACAACAGCCCACCCCGGCTGAAGTGCTGAAGAGCATCCAAACTCGTCACATTTTGGACGGTTGCTCCTACTCATTGAAGATTCTTACAACACAAAACAGTCGTCCCCGACTGATAACAGGAAGGAGAACGCTCTGCACTCACGCTTGTCCCCAGATCTCGTCAGGTATCCCGCTTAGAAACTTCTAGGCTAATCCCCTTTCGTGTGTTTCCATGTAAGAAGAAGAAGCCATAACCGCCGCCGGCCCCGGCTGCAGTGTGGAAGGAATTATAGTTTCACACAACAGACACAGTTGACCCCAACTGTTAACGGGATGGAGAGGGTTCTCTAATCAGCAATCTGACCTCAGATCTCGCCGAGCATCCGTAGAGAAACTTCTGGCTTCTTCTACATGCATAGATGACCGGACTGACCCAGCACCGTCCGACAGCCCTCTACCTGAGTCTGCGGGCGGGTGCCCCTTGCTGGGAAGCTGCAATAAGCTGCACAAATTGCCCGTTTACAGAGGCTTGTGAAGCAGTGGCTTATATTCTCCACCACATGTTGCTCCCGGGACGGAGATCTGGCCGCCAATCTCTTCGCCAAACATCCCAATGAATCAAGCCTCGAATCACTAGCTACCGGATGGACCGACTTCGAGGGCAAAGACTGGAGTGTCTTTGCTCAGCTGCATGAACATCCGAAGTCGGGTAGCTAGTGTGCAGTCGCATGTGCTTCGCAGAAGTGGAGGAAGAAGCCATAACTGCAGCTGGCCCCAGCTGTGGCCCCAGCTGTGGCCCCAGCTGCAGTGTAGAAGGAGCATCCTGAGCAGCCAGGGAGGACGTTAGCTCCAACTCAGTGCAAGTTTCTCAAAGCAATAGTCGACCCCGACTGTTACTGGGTTAGAGAAGGCTCTCCCACTAACGGTCTGATCACAGACCTCGCCGAGCTTCCCAAAGAGAAACTTGCAGGCATCTTCCTCTTATTTGCCGTCGTCGCTGGGTGAGCTTTTGTTTATAAGGTGCTCGTTCTACCCAAATCTACACTCTCCTCGACTGCAACGGACATACCAGTTATTACGGTTTAAGCTTGCTGCTGGAATAAGAGGCTGTATTCCCTTTATATTCAAGAGCACCTTTGCAGCTAGCTCTGTTTGCTCCTCAGAGTGCGACCACGGCAGCACATTCTGGATGGGTGTGGCAATACCATCACCATGTTCTTGTTCCTCTGAAAAAGAAACTGAAAACTCGAATTATCTTGCAGTAACAGCTCTGGCATCGGAACTTCACTGCGAATACATAGCGCGACACCCGCTTCCAACAATGTTAGTGTCCTAATGAGTCGACCACTGGCCACACAAGTAGGACCTGAATCAGTAGGAGTGCAGCGACTACAGGCAAGACAACAAGCATGTAAATCCGATGTAGACTTCCTCGTCCTATACTGTGAGCAGTAATTTCATAAATAATTACAATCCAAACAAAGTTCACTGCACTCCTAACATCTTACATATAATCACACAATATAAGGATACATGACGAAGACAATCAAAAATAATTTCGAAAATAAATCAAATTTTTTCCGAAAATTCTTTTTTAAAATGCCAAAGTTTCCCAAGGGAACCACACGAGCCCAAGGGCATCCCGATAGAGCCTAAGTGTGGACAAACACCAAAGTATTAAAGCTACACTACCGGAATATTAATAAATGTATCCTACTATAATTGTGATGAAATAAAACCCTGAATATTACCTGTTAAGGGCATTGTAAAGTAAACAATGTCAGGATTAGAAAAACCAAAAACTAGATTATAGGCATACAAAAGGCCCAAGTCAGTAAATAATTAACTGATACCTGATGCAAAGCTATGTCTTCATGTGACGAAAAAACAATGCATCCAGTAGGAGATGCAAGACAATAATGACCCAACACCCCTTGAGTGAGGACATAACAGTGAGGATAAACAGAATAAACCTTCTGTACAACACGCTAAACTCTCAAGAAATTTAATAAAAAATTTCAATAAAACACAGCCAGAAAGCTTAGAAGTTTAACCAGAGGGTCCATGGAATGATAGGGAATGAACACATAACCAACAGTAGGTAAATCATTAGCAAAACTAATGATGTCAAGGCGTATATCCCGAAATTGGGTAACACAAAATAATTTTCATATTATTTAAAAGTTACAGCTCTGAATGTCTCAAACCACCGTTGTTCACACCTATCATCCATTTACTGCCTTGAATCCACCATATACTTCATTGATTTGTGTCTGGCATCCACCAAAAGAGAGATTTAAAGCACAGACATCAGATGATATGTTTACTGACTTGGGCCAAACAAAGAATGGTGTTTGCGGCAATTCCGGTCTCTTCCTGGGTACTGCTCATGTGCAAGAACTAAAAGTATGGAGGGCCAGATAGGACTTTTAATTTTCGTTGTTGTATGCAAATTTTGGGGATTGGGGGGCTTCAAAATTTGTGTTTGGCCCTTAATAATGTTGAGGTTGCACCAGCTAAGTCTGGGCCATTGGTTGTGGTATAAAAATAAGCATACTTATACTATCATTTTTTTTTTAAATTGAGTGGAGAAGGGAGGATTTGATTTTTCTGTTTTTAGTATCAGGGAATCTAATAGTAACCCAGAAAAGTCACTCCTGGTATGTATTAACACCCCCCCTCCCTCCCGCCCTGCAGACTGAGGTCAGATTATCTAACCATTAACCCTTATGGGCCTGGAGATTTTTTATACAGTTTTGCTTTACATTGACCATCCACATCCTATGACTTTGCAGTTGTTTCTTTGTCACCAAGACTTGCTTAGAAACCACTGCCATGACACTTTCAATGTAACTTGCAAGCTTGCCCCAAAAAAGAATGTTGGGGCACCTGTTTTGTTGTAGAATAAATGTGATTCAAGTCAGTATTAGGCCCTTAAGGGTTAAACTGCAAATTTTTCTCATAACACAACTTGGAATTTAACCAATTCAATCTTGTTTGACAGAGCTCAATGAGCAAGATTGAATTGGTTAAATTCCTAGTTGCATTAGGTGAAAAGGTTATGCTTGAAATTTTGACTTATCAGCACCAGGGTGCAGGTGGTTAAACTAAATTCATGTGTTAATGAAGTAAATAGTAATTAATGACAGTGTTATTATCAATACAGCTGCTCCATATGCAGAATGATACACACAAGTAAGCCTGAAAATAAGCAAGATGTCATTTGCAGAATAGGTCCCCAGAGGGTGAATTTGCTGATGCTATCCCATACAGTGAGCTATAATCCCCCAATTTATCCTGTGGGTACCTCTTTTTGTTTAGGCTTGAGACCTTGATTCAGATGGAGGTTCACAAAAGGGTAAATTTAGTAATGCTACCCTGCTGTGCCCTCTGGGGCCCTCATTCTGCAGATGAAAGTCTGCTTATTTCCAGGCTTGTACACATGTGACTGTCAACTCATACTGAAACCAATTCAAATTCTACCAATAAAAAAACCTGGAGTGAAGCTTAAATATGGGGGAGGGTGCCGATTATGATCTAGGTCTTTATTTTTGATCGGCTAAGGCTTTAAAAAAGAGACCTTTGTTTCTGCTAACTCGACCGACCCTATTTCAAACCACTCAGTCTAAGCATTTTATTGAAATTGCAGAAAAGTAAAAAAAAATGGCGGTGTTTTTGACGCTTTCTAAATCGCACCACATATATAGAATTCTCATAATTGATAATGGTCCAAAATTAGGATTTTATAAAAAAAAAAAAATATTTCATATAAAAGCCTATCGAATTACAGAACTTGGCGAGGATAGCCTAGAAAGCATTTTGTGCTAATGCTGAACTGTAATTCTAGCCTAAAACAAAACAATGGTGACTGACATTGTGCTACTCGCGATGAGTTTTGAAAAATTCCTTTATGGCAAAAAAATGGAAGTAATAAAAAGCTTGAACGTTTCCATGATGATGGAAGAAATTTAGTATATGATTCACAAAGATAAGTTAGATTTGTTGACTGTTAAATACCGGACAAGTGACGACTTGGATTTGTTTGATGTCGGGAAAGACATGATATTGTGCGAGCTGAATGACAATTTCAGGCTGAAGTTCATCCAGTTTGTTGAAAAGGTCATAAATTGGGTGAAGGGAACTTCATTCTGGAAAAAAAAAAATAAAAAGTTTTTCCTACCTACTGACTCTATTTTTTTTTCAGTCTGTGAGAGGAAACAAACATCTGTTTTTTAGGCCTAAAGAGCAGTGTATAAGGCTAGTGATGCAATCTACTATACAATAACCAAAACATGACGACAGTCATATGATATAACCCAAAACATTCACCTTCAAACTGGTTCCAAGACACAAAATCATGTCACATGTATTTGCACTTTTTATAGCCTCCTTCCATCTGTAAGGACTTTTAATGGCACTCTTCTCTCCGAAGTGAACAATGGTGTCTCTTAGTGGTCCATGGCAAACATGACAGAACCTGCCAGTTTCATGTCTATGTAATGCTGTCTTCTCAGTTACATCAAATAGACGAACATACTCTCTGTTTGGCTTACATGATTTGCATAGCTGAAATATAAAAAGCATTTATTTTATAAAGTGCACTCCACATCAGTCAGTATGCTTCTATGAATATTATTTCAGTTGCAATTTTTTTAGCAGGAGTGTCCATTTAACATCCATTCCATCAGATGCTTACCTGTCAGTTGCACTCTGGTTACGAAAAAACACCTGCACATTCAATGTAAAGAGTAACACATACTAAAGATCTTTGAGATTAAAGCAAAGTGCTAGGAGTCACGCAGGAATACATCCAATCAAACTGAGACACACAAAGTTAGAAACCTTATTTTTTTCTTGGCCAATGTGCAAGTGAATATGAAAGACAAATCACAGGTATAACCACAACTAGAGTGGTATTAACCCTTTATGTAATACAGTAAAATCTGTTATGAGAGACCACTGTTGTGAGAGACATGTCTTGAGACACCGATGAGACCTTGTATGGTTTGGTTGTTTTACACTGAAATGGGCCTGTTATAAGAGACCACCTGTTTTGAGACCACTTTTGCCTAATAAAAAGGGTGGTCTCTCAAGACAGGTTCTACTATATACAGTTATTGCCTGAAATCTGGAATTCTCTTTATAACAAGAGCGTACATATCGCTGAAGCAATACAATGTCCCCTACCGGACTAATGAGCATTAATAATTATACAAATGTTATAACCTAGATGTGATCAGCATGAATTCTGTTGAAGCGTTTCCAAAAAAAGTCCGGAAAACTGATATTTTGGCACTTTTCCATATTTCCAAGGGCCATAACTCACACAAGAATAATGCAATCAGCATGAAACTCAAACTTGATCTGTAAGTCATCATTCTATAGTAGGTTACCAAAAATGAAATCATTCGGTTGAAGCATTTCCAAAAAAAGTCCGGAAAACTAAAGTATGACTGACAGACTGATGGATGGAGAGAGTGCAAATGAAACTTGATCAGTAAGTCATCGTTATATAGTAGGTTACCAAAAATGAAATCATTCCGTTGAAGCGTTTCCAAAAAAAGTCCGGAAAACTGATATTTTGGCGCTTTTCCATATTTCCAAGGGCCATAACTCACACAAGAATAAGGCAATCAGCATGAAACTCAAACTTGGTCTGTAAGTCATTGTTCTATAGTAGGTTACCAAAAATGAAATCATTCCGTTGAAGCGTTTCCAAAAAATGGCTGAAAAACTGACATTTTTGCGCTTTTCCATATTTCCAAGGACCATAGCTCACACAAGAATAATGCAATCAGCATGAAACTCAAACTTGATCTATATGTCATCGTTCTATAGTAGGTTACCAAGAATGAAATCATTCAGTTGAAGCATTTCCAAAAAAAGTCCAGAAAACTAAAGTATGACTGACAGACTGACTGACAGACTGATGGATGGATGGACAGAGTGTAAATGAAAACTGATCTGTAAGTCATCGTTCTATAGTAGGTTACCAAAAATGAAATCATTCCGTTGAAGCGTTTCCAAAAAAAGTCAGGAAAACTGATATTTTGGCACATTTCCATATTTCCAAGGGACATAACTCACACAAGAATAAGGCAATCAGCATGAAACTCAAACTTGATCTGTAAGTCATCGTTCTATAGTAGGTTACCAAAAATGAAATCATTCCGTTGAAGCGTTTCCAAAAAAAGTCCGGAAAACTGATATTTTGGCACTTTCCCATATTTCCAAGGGCCATAACTCACACAAGAATAATGCAATCAGCAAGAAACTCAAACTTGATCTGTAAGTCATCGTTCTATAGTATTTTACCAAAAATGAAATCATTCCGTTGAAGCATTTCCTAAAAAACTCCGGAAAACTGATATTTTGGTGCTTTCCCATATTTCCAAGGGCCGTAACTCACACAAGAATAATGCAATCAGCATGAAACTCAAACTTGATCTGTAAGTCATCGTTCTATAGAAGTTTGCCAAAAATGAAATCATTCCGTTGAAGCGTTTCCAAAAAAAACTCCGGAAAACTAAAGTGTGACTGACAGACTGACAGACTGACAGACTGACGGATGGACAGAATGCAAACCTATAGTCCCCTCCGGCGATGCTGGTAGGGGACTAATAATGGTGACCTTTACTTCCAAAGACAAACATATCCCTTTCTAAGAAGTAACTTGCATATGAAGTGAAAGCACTGTGTGGCTAAAAGGAGGTCATTCTCAAGTCATTGGTTGGAAACTGAAATTCTGTTTTACTGCAGCAGTGACGTTGATAGGATCCACTGAACTTGACTGAATTTTTACCTAGCCTCTTCTTACAAGAAATTTGTCCATGAAATCAAAGTGTGAAACAGACAAGGAAACTGAAAGTTTAGTCACAGTAACAGATGCCTGATGCCTTTGACCTAATCCCAAAGCTTCACTTATAGGCCACCTGTGTATGAAGTGTGAAGTTATCGTAGATGGATTAATCACAATAACAGATAGCTTTGACACAAACATTCACTTATTGGCCACCTGTGTATGAAGTGTGGGGTTATTGTGGATGGATGGATGGATGGATGGATGGATGGATGGATGGATGGATGGATGGATGGATGGATGGATGGATGGATGGATGGTGGATGGATGGATGGAATGGATGGATGGATGGATGGATGGATGGATGGATGGATGGATGGATGGATGGATGGATGGATGGATGGATGGATGGATGGATGGATGGGTGGGTGGATGGATGGATGGATGGATGGATGGATGGATGGATGGATGGATGGATGGATGGATGGATGGATGGATGGATGGATGGATGGATGGATTGTGGTTGGGTGGATTAATCACAGTAACAGATTCCTTTGACCTAATCCCAAACATTCACTAAAAGGCAACCTATGTATGAAGTGTGGGGTTATTGTGGATGGATAGATGGACAAGCAGACAAATGTATGGACGAATCAACAAATGATACAGAGAGAACCACCAAGTAACGATAAGCAGCTGTCAGATTTCCAACATCTTAACTCTGAACTCTGCACTGCGGTACAGGCAGGGTTAGATTGGTTGAAGACGCGAGCACCGTTGACGTGCAGTATGCCTCAGTACACAGAATCATCGTTCCCCCAGGTAGGCAATCAGAGTTAAGTGCCTTGCCCAAGGACACAATGTGGGAGTGCGAATCAGTCGCTGAAATGGTCACCTATCCAACTACTAACCACACTCGATGTTGCTTAACTTCGGTGATCTGACGAGAAACGGTCACCGCGATGCCCCCGCACCCCAATATATATCAGATGGATGGATGGATGTGTCCTGCTCCTTCTTTTAAGACTATTCTGTAACAAACATAAACAATGGTTAAAAAATAGCCACACTCCTATCATATGAATAATACTGATATAAATCAACTGTACCAACCCTTCACCTTACAAACTGGTCACGTCCACCCACATAATTTTTAAATTAAGCAGTAGATAAAAATCATTTTTCCAAAAATGCAAACAAAACCATATCATGTGACCCATTCATTGGAACAAGCTCATTCCAATGAGGGGGTCACATGATATAGTTTGGTTGAATTTTTTTGAAACAATTTAAAAATCAATAATAACAAGAATGAGACTACATTAAGCAAGCCATCTCCATAGGCTACACTGTCAATCCTTGAGTCACTCAGGAGTGACAAAAATAATCTAGGCATCATGCCTTTTCTTCAGTTGATCATAAGTAAAATGTAGAGCTCCCCTATGAAGCCCCTTGATACAACCTATGTGGATTAATCTTAGTACCTCTAGAGGGTACTGAATACAAAATTTTTAATTCTTCAGCAAAATGGCCAATTTCCGGCTCCCACAGAGAGCCCAAATATTAACCTAGGCTCTTGATTTGAACACAGTTACATCTGACTTCCCTAGAGATGTTGTGTACCGAATATACAAGCATTCTGACCGTTGGATCTGAAGAAGATAAATTGTAAAGAAATTTCTTCGAATTGCACTAAGTTCAAATTTGGGCTACCATAACGAGCCCAAATATTGACCTATGGATCCGATTTGAACAAACTTGAATCTGACCGCCCTAGAGATGTTGTATACCAAATGTGAAAGCATTCTGACAAGTGAATCTGAAGAAGAAGATTTTTGAAGAAATTCCCTCATATTGTACTAAGTTAAATTTCATGTTCCCATATGGAGCCCAAATATTTAAATAGGCACTCGAATTGAACAACCTGGAATCTGACCCCCCCCCCCCCCTGCCCCCCCCCCCCCCCCCCCTAGAGATGTTGTATACCAAATATAAAAGCATTCCGACTGGTGGATCTGAAGAAGAAGATTTTTAAAGAAATTTTCTCATATTGCACTAAGTAAAAATTTGGGCTACCATAGTGAGCCCAAATATAGACCTAGGGATCTGATTTGAACAAATTTGAATCTGACCCCCATAGAGATGTTGCATACCAAATATCAAAGCATTCTGACTGATGGATCTGAAGAAGAAGATTTTTTTAAATTACCCTCCATATTGAACAAAGATAAAATTTGGGCTTCCATAGGAAGCCCAAATATTATCCTAGGGACTTGGTTTGAACAATCTAGAATCTGACCCTCATAACAATGATGTATACCAAATATTAAAAGATTCTGACTGGTGGTTCTGAAGAAGAAGATTTTTAAAGAATATTCCCCATATTACCCTATGTTAAAACTTCGGGCTCCTGTAGAGAGCCCAAATATGAACCAATGAGCTTTATTTCAACAAACTTTTATCTGGCCCCCCTATGAATGCTGTATACCAAATATCAAAAGATTCTGATGATTGGTTCTGGAGAAAAGATTTTTTAAAATTTTTGCAAATATGCTGACTCAGCATTTTTTCGATGCCCATTACAGAACACCCTAACATAACCGATGGCAATTTTTTTTTACCATTCAATTCTACTGGTCATAAGGATACTTCATACCAAATAAAAGCTCTCTGTTCCGTGGGGTTTGGGAAATATGGGCGTTTGAAAATATTTTTATTTTTAGCTTCCAGGGTTCCCATGGGGATGCGGGAATTTTTTTTTTTGCATGGGTCAAGTACTTATGACCCAATACTACCACAAACCAAATTTGGTTCACACCGGACCATCGGTTCAGAAAATAGAAATTTTGGGCGGGGCCAAAAATCTTACCCCTCCTATTACAAAGCCAAATATTACTTCACGAACTTCGTTTGAACAAACCTGATTCTACACCTCATATGGAAGCTCCATAGCATATATCAAGTCATTGTACACACTGGTTCTTGAGAAGAAGATTTTTAAAATATTTTGGAGCATTTTCCCCCACTCCCTCCCTATGGGGCTGGGCATGCTGAGTTGAACAAAAATGAAATGCCCCTTTGGGACCATCACTCACACAAACTTTCACTTGAATTGGCCCAGTGGCTTTGGAAGAGAAGACCAAAACATGGTGTTGACGGACGACGGACGATGGACGACGGACGATGGACGGGAAGCGATGAGATTAGCTCAGCTTGACTTTGTCAAGATGAGCTAAAAATAATAATTTTTGATAGCCTGTGCATTGGGTAAAGGGTTAACAACTCAAAATATTGTATTTAGAGCTGTTCAGTTCTGAAACTGTAACTCAGTTTCAGTTCCAGTTTTGTTATATAACTCTATTTATTTTATTCAGAACAAAGTCACTCAATTAGAATCCACAAATATTCGATCCCATGGGGTTGAAAATTTGTGGATTCTAATTTAGTGATTTTGTTCTGAATAATTCAGCTTCCCTTTGGTGGACTTTCAATTGAAGATCTCTTTATTTTAGTCTTATTTTCAGTTTTTGAAATGACAAAAAAATCACATTTACACCCCTTTAGTGTTGTTCACAGTTGGATAAAATAAGTCAAATTTTTTTCTGTTGCAAGTATGGGAGTAAAAGTATGAATTTACACCTATCCCAATATAACTCCAGAGAGACGTACACAAATATGCCAAACGTTCTATTCCCCAAACTCATTAAGGGTAAATGTTATGTGCTCTTCTGGTGAAAGCAAGAGCTGGACTGTCGTCCGATGCATACCCCCATGTGGTGTACCGCCTAGTGTGGGCATACCTATGACCAACAAATATTATAGAAAATAATGAAAGTTATGAATATTCTCGGACGGACTCACACATGGACAGACGGATGGACGGACGGATACACATACGGACGCATGTAATCCAGTATACCCCCCCCCCATTTTCTTCGAAAGTGGGGGTATAACAATTTCCAACAATTTCTAAGACAAAAGGTATGGTAAATTGTTTGGTATTTGGAAGTTTTATGCAATGAGGCAGAAGCCTTTGTCATAGGCAAACTGAATTTCATATTTCACTGAAATCTGATAACCCATACCTGAGATACAGGCTGAACAGACAAATAATGTCTATTTCCTACAATTTCTAAGACAAAAAAGGGGATAACTCTAAAAAGGAGAATGTGAGAAATATCGTTGAATCCTTTTTTTAAAAGCCTATACCATAAGCAGTGTTCACAGCAAATTTCATTAAACATTCGATACCCGAGATACAGGCAGAACAGACAAAATTTGCATCGGACGGACACAATTTCTAAGTGAGCAAGTAATAAAAACAAGTAATAAAAAATGCCGCTCAGGATCACAGATCCAATGTCGAGTTGTGACCTTGACCTTTGACCTGGCGAGTCCAAGGTCAATAGGGTTCTTCCTCGCACCAAGGCCAACACACCTATGAAGTTTCATGACTCTAGGTTGAACCACTATCAAGTTCTCATCCGGAAACCAATTGTTGCGATATGCTATGTTCAAGGTCACTGTGACCTTGACCTTTGACCTGGTGAGTCCAACATCAATAGGGTTCTTCCTCGCACCAAGGCCAACACGCCTGTAAAGTTTCATGGCTCTAGGTTGAACCACTATCAAGTTATCATCCGGAAACCAATTGTTGCGATATACTATGTTCAAGGTCACTGTGACCTTGACCTTTGACCTGGTGAGTCCAAGATCAATAGGGTTCTTCCTCGCACCAAGGCCAACATACCTATGAAGTTTCATGACTCTAGGTTGAACCACTATCAAGTTATCATCCGGAAACCAATTGTTGCGATATACTATGTTCAAGGTCACTGTGACCTTGACCTTTGACCTGGTGAGTCCAACATCAATAGGGTTCTTCCTCGCACCAAGGCCAACACACCTATAAAGTTTCATGACTCTAGGTTGAACCACTATCAAGTTATCATCCGGAAACCAATTGTTGCGATATACTATGTTCAAGGTCACTGTGACCTTGACCTTTGACCTGGTGAGTCCAAGATCAATAGGGTTCTTCCTCGCACCAAGGCCAATACACCTATGAAGTTTCATGACTCTAGGTTGAACCACTATCAAGTTATCATCCGGAAACCAATTGTTGCGATATACTATGTTCAAGGTCACTGTGACCTTGACCTTTGACCTGGGGAGTCCAAGATCAATAGGGTTCTTCCTCGCACCAAGGCCAACACACCTATAAAGTTTCATGACTCTAGGTTGAACCACTATCAAGTTATCATCCGGAAACCAATTGTTGCGATATACTATGTTCAAGGTCACTGTGACCTTGACCTTTGACCTGGTGAGTCCAAGATCAATAGGGTTCTTCCTCGCACCAAGGCCAACACACCTATGAAGTTTCATGACTCTAGGTTGAACCGCTATCAAGTTATCATCCGGAAACCAATTGTTGCGATATACTATGTTAAAGGTCACTGTGACCTTGACCTTTGACGTAGCGAGTCCAAAATCAATAGGGTTCTTCCCCTCACCAAGGCCAATCTACCTATGAAGTTTCATGAATGTGAGTTGAACCATTATCAAGTTATCATCCGGAAACCAATTGTTTAAGATTTACTATGTTCAAGGTCACTGTGACCTTGACCTTCGACGTAGCATGTCCAAAATCAATAGGGTTCTTCCTCCCACCAAGACCAACCTATGTATGAAGTTTAATGAATGTGAGTTGAACCACTATCAAGTTATCATCCGGAAACCAATTGTTTACGCCCGCCCGCCCGCCCGCCCGCCCGCCCGCCCGCCCGCCCGCCCGCCCGCCCGCCATTCACCAAACTATAAGTCGAGTTTGACTTCGTCACAACTCGACTAAAAAAATAATTAACTAGTGTGGGCATACCTATGACCAACAAATATTATAGAAAATAATAATTTACTTAAGTTATAAGGGTAAGAATATTCTCGGACGGACTCACACACGGACGGACGCGTGGATGCACGGACGCACAGATGCATGTAATCCAGTATACCCCCATTTTCTTCGAAAGTGGGTGTATAATTAAAGCATTTTCTAAAGCAATCATTTTTGGTTTGCTGTGACACCACATGTTCATTTTTTCTCAACTTAGATGTGAGTCTTCCATGGAAGACGTGTGTCGCCTGGCGTTTCAGACAGAATTCTAAGTGGAAAAGGGGCATAACTCTGGAAAAAATACAGCGGATCAAAAGATAAAATAGGAGGTGCACAATGCCATGATGTGATAAAGAATCACTGAAAGTTTCATCAAAATCCATTCATAGGTTAAAGAGGAGTGGCGGATAAGAGAAGCCTGGCGTTTCAGACAGAATTCTAAGTGGAAAAGGGGCATAACTCTGGAAAAAATACAGCGGATCAAAAAACAAGAGGCCCCAGGGGGCCTGAGGGCGCTCACCTGACATGGTAGTCTAAATATCAAACCAGGGACTTGACTTGAATAAGCTGCATACGCTCCTCCTAAGAAAAGCATATACCAACTAGATGAAGCGATTGTGCCCACACAATACACAGGATTTTCCTTCTATTTTCAGTTCCTGCACTTTAACGTGCCAAAATTGAGATAAACACATAAAAAACAGAATTTTTTCCCAAACAAAATTCTTTCAGCCTATATTTTTAGTCGAGTTGTGACGAAGTCAAACTCGACTTATAGTTTGGTGAATGGCGGGTGGGCGGGCGGGCGGGCGGGCGGGCAGGCGGGCGGGCGGGCGGGCGGGTGGGCGGGTGGGCGGGCGGGCGGGCGGGCGTAAACAATTGGTTTCCGGATGATAACTTGATAGTGGTTCAACTCACATTCATTAAACTTCATACATAGGTTGGTCTTGGTGGGAGGAAGAACCCTATTGATTTTGGACTTGCTACGTCGAAGGTCAAGGTCACAGTGACCTTGAACATAGTAAATCTTAAACAATTGGTTTCCGGATGATAACTTGATAATGGTTCAACTCACATTCATGAAACTTCATAGGTAGATTGGCCTTGGTGAGGGGAAGAACCCTATTGATTTTGGACTCGCTACGTCAAACGTCAAGGTCACAGTGACCTTTAACATAGTATATCGCAACAATTGGTTTCCGGATGATAACTTGATAGTGGTTCAACCTAGAGTCATGAAACTTCATAGGTGTGTTGGCCTTGGTGCGAGGAAGAACCCTATTGATCTTGGACTCACCAGGTCAAAGGTCAAGGTCACAGTGACCTTGAACATAGTATATCGCAACAATTGGTTTCCGGATGATAACTTGATAGTGGTTCAACCTAGAGTCATGAAACTTTATAGGTGTGTTGGCCTTGGTGCGAGGAAGAACCCTATTGATGTTGGACTCACCAGGTCAAAGGTCAAGGTCACAGTGACCTTGAACATAGTATATCGCAACAATTGGTTTCCGGATGATAACTTGATAGTGGTTCAACCTAGAGTCATGAAACTTCATAGGTATGTTGGCCTTGGTGTGAGGAAGAACCCTATTGATCTTGGACTCACCAGGTCAAAGGTCAAGGTCACAGTGACCTTGAACATAGTATATCGCAACAATTGGTTTCCGGATGAGAACTTGATAGTGGTTCAACCTAGAGTCATGAAACTTCATGAGTGTGTTGGCCTTGGTGCGAGGAAGAACCCTATTGACCTTGGACTCGCCAGGTCAAAGGTCAAGGTCACAACTCGACATTGGATCTGTGATCCTGAGCGGCATTTTTTTCTTCTTAAAATGCATAAAAAATGCTAAAACTAATTTCCGGATTTTGGTCCAAAATTTTCTAAGTCCCACCCGGACCCCAAATTTTCAGGGGAAAAATTTTTTTTTTTTTTTTTTTTTTGTCTTAAAACTGACATAAATGCATAAAAAACACAAAAAAAACAAATTCCGGATTTTGGTCCAAAATTTTCTAAGTCCCACCCGGACCCCAAATTTTCAGGGGGAAAAAAAAAAAACATTTTTTTTGTCTTAAAATTGACCAAAACGCAGAAAAAAAAAAAAAAAAAAAAAATTTTCGAAGTCCCACCCGGACCCCAAATTCTCAGGGTAAAAAAAAAATTTTTTTTTTTCTTAAAATTGACCAAAATGCAGAAAAAACAACAAAAATTTTTTTTTCGGATTTTGGTCCAAAATTTTAAGTCCCATCCGGACCCAAAATTTTCAGGGGAAAAATTTTTTTTTTTTTTTTTTTTGTCTTAAAATTGACAGAAATGCATAAAAAACAAAAACAAAATTTTTCGGATTTTGGTCCGAAATTTTCTAAGTCCCACCCGGACCCCAAATTTTCAGGGTAAAAAAAAAAAAAATTTTTTTGTCTTAAAATTGACCAAAATGCAGAAAAAACAACAAAAAAAAATTTTCGGATTTTGGTCCAAAATTTTCTTAGTCCCACCTGGACCCAAAATTTTCAGGGGAAAAATTTTTTTTTTTTTTTTGTCTTAAAATTGACAGAAATGCATAAAAAACAAACAAAATTTTTTCGGATTTTGGTCCAAAATTTTCTAAGTCCCACCCGGACCCCAAATTTTCAGGGTAAAAAAAAAAAATTTTTTTTGGTCTTAAAATTTACCAAAACGCAGAAAAAAAAAAAAAAAAATTTTTTCGGATTTTGGTCCAAAATTTTCTAAGTCCCACCCGGACCCCAAATTTTCAGGGGAAAATTTTTTTTTTTTTGTTGTCTTAAAATTGACAGAAACGCATAAAAAACAAAAAAAAAAATTCTGGATTTTGGTCCAAAATTTTCTAAGTCCCACCCGGCCCCCAAATTTTCAGGGTAAAAATTTTTTTTTTTTTTTTTTTTTGTGTCTTAAAATTGACCAAAACGCAGAAAAAACAAAAAAATTTTTTTTTCGCATTTTGGTCCAAAATTTTCTAAATCCCACCCGGACCCCAAATTTTCAGGGGAAAATTTTTTTTTTTTTGTTGTCTTAAATTTGCCAGAAACGCATAAAAAACAAAAAAAAAAAAATTCCGGATTTTGGTCCAAAATTTTCCAAGTCCCACCCGGACCCCAAATTTTCAGGGTAAAAAATTTTTTTTTTTTTTTTTTTTTTTTTTTTGTCTTAAAATTGACCAAAACGCAGAAAAAACAAAAAAAAAATTTTTTCCCATTTTGGTCCAACATTTTCTAAATCCCACCCGGACCCCAAATTTTCAGGGGAAAAATTTTTTTTTTGTTGTTGTCTTAAAATTGACAGAAATGCATAAAAAACAAAAAAAAAAAATTCTGGATTTTGGTCCAAAATTTTCTAAGTCCCACCCGGACCCCAAATTTTCAGGGGAAAAATTTTTTTTTTTTTTTTTTTTTTTGTCTTAAAACTGACATAAATGCATAAAAAACACAAAAAAACAAATTCCGGATTTTGGTCCAAAATTTTCTAAGTCCCACCCGGACCCCAAATTTTCAGGGAGAAAAAAAAAAAAAATTTTTTTTGTCTTAAAATTGACCAAAACGCAGAAAAAACAAAAAAACAAAAAATTTTCGAAGTCCCACCCGAACCCCAAATTCTCAGGGTAAAAAAAAAAATTTTTTTTTTTCTTAAAATTGACCAAAATGCAAAAAAACAACAAAATTTTTTTTTTTCGGATTTTGGTCCAAAATTTTAAGTCCCATCCGGACCCAAAATTTTCAGGGGAAAAATTTTTTTTTTTTTTTTTTTTGTCTTAAAATTGACAGAAATGCATAAAAAACAAAAACAAAATTTTTCGGATTTTGGTCCAAAATTTTCTAAGTCCCACCCGGACCCCAAATTTTCAGGGTAAAAAAAAAAAAAAATTTTTTGTCTTAAAATTGACCAAAATGCAGAAAAAACAACAAAAAAAAATTTTCGGATTTTGGTCCAAAATTTTCTTAGTCCCACCTGGACCCAAAATTTTCAGGGGAAAAATTTTTTATTTTTTTTTTGTCTTAAAATTGACAGAAATGCATAAAAAACAAACAAAATTTTTTCGGATTTTGGTCCAAAATTTTCTAAGTCCCACCCGGACCCCAAATTTTCAGGGTAAAAATTTTTTTTTTTTTTTTTTTGTGTCTTAAAATTGACCAACACGCAGAAAAAACAAAAAAAAAATTTTTTCGCATTTTGGTCCAAAATTTTCTAAATCACACCCGGACCCCAAATTTTCAGGGGAAATTTTTTTTTTTTTTGTTGTCTTAAATTTGCCAGAAACGCATAAAAAACAAAAACAAAAAAAATTCCGGATTTTGGTCCAAAATTGCAGCATGTGCAGCATTTTTGCCACATCTCTCTGCTCAATGTGAGCTGAAACCTAATTTGACAAAAAATCAAAGTCCGCATACATAACCCCTTCTCACATGAAATGTCATTAATATGCGGCCAGTGGTTTGGGAGAAAAAGCCCAAACACCACCTTCACGACAGACGACAGACGACGGACGAAAAGTGATCAGAATAGCTCACCCTGACTTTCAGTCAGGTGAGCTAATAAAATAGGAGGTGCACAATGCCATGATGTGATAAAGAATCACTGAAAGTTTCATCAAAATCCATTCATAGGTTAAAGAGGAGTGGCGGATAAGAGAAAGTGTGACGCGGACGACGCAAGACGACAAAAGTAATCCCAATATGTCGCTCCCCACTTCATGGGGCGGCGACACAAAAAACCAAACCAGCTCACAGAACCAATAAACTGCACAGCTCTAGTAGTATTATAAATCTGGACTTCAAAAGTGTACAATAAAGACGAAACTCACCTCTATATACATGTTTCCATGCAACTCGGACAAGTGCTGCCTTGATAAACCACTGCGTAGATGCAATCCATCACAGTTCTGAGAAACTATTTGATTTATCTGTAATATTCCAGTAATAAAAATGTTACATAAGGCGAAACATTATTAAAAAAATTGATTCCCAGGCAATTTTTTTTTTTAAACGAATGAGTGAGGGTGGTTTTTATTTTAAGTTTTTATTCCTGATGGAATGGTCGCCGATCCCTAAAATCCAGTTGTGAGAGCCCAAAATTAAATACTAGAGCTTCCATGTTGATTTCACTGATAGTTTTTTTGTAACAGTGAACATACAACACAAAATCAATATAGAACAACTACAATGGAGATTAAAAATTATAAGGAGTTTTTTAACTGGTTGAATGCTAGAAGCCAGAATCAGACCTTTAAAAAAATGAGGGTACCAGTTCTAAAACCAACATTTTCCTTACTCGTGTTTCGTATTTGGTCAAATGTAAATAATAGTTTGATTATAGAAATTTGTTCTATTACAAATTATTGGCAAGTGCCTGCTGGCACTCTCCAATAATTTGTAATAAAACAATTTTTGATGAACAAATTTAGACCACTAAAACTAATCTAGCACTCAACTAGTTAAATAAATAATTATTTTGTACATACATATGAGAATCGTGTCTCATTTCGCAAAGAGAATAACAAGACAGTATGGATGTATACAACAAATTGCAATGTGATACTGGTAAAATCACACCCTATGATAGTTTTATACATTTTGAATTTTGCCTCCAAAATAAATATGACGATGTAGGCCGAAAAAACTAATAGCGCCAGTGCCTGAGAATCAAAAGGTTAATTTTCTTTAGTCTGAACACACACAAAATGTTTTTAAACACACACAAAAAATTCAGCTATTCTGTCGACTATCACAACTGACTAGTCGACTCTGAAAACCGATAATCGTGACAGCCTTGAGTAGTAAAAAAAAACTCCATAAATTGGGGTAACTGATGAATAAAGTTCAACTAATCCATGCTGTGTTCTCATTTTCACATTTTTTCCCTTATGGATTCAGGTAATGGACAAGTCATTAAGGGAGAAAATGTCAATGAGAACATGACATAATCGACCCTTTGCCAGAGTCCATAGGGGCCACTAGTGCAGTTCCCTCCTGGTAAGATAGTTTGATCAGTTTATGCACAAATACACTAAAACCATTTGGCTGGTTTTTGATGGGTCTTGTGGTTTGGTTTTTCACAAAAACTGGAACCAAACCAGGAAACCGAAAAACCATGCAAATATTTTGATCTTGAATAACACTCAACCTTCTAATATGCATTCACTGAAAGGAAGTTTAAATGAAAGTGTCAGTGACACTGCGGCTTAACTTGACTGTGTGTAGTGTTTGATGAAAAGGATAATGTTCAATGTTTATGAAAGGATTATGAAATAAGACAAGAATTGTGATAATTGAGAATTTGTTAAGTTCTGAACCCTACATACTATGTTTTCAACAAGAATAATTTGAGGTGCAGACTGTACTAAAGAATTCATGCGGGTTGATGTGGCCCTCACAGTTAACGTATGTCAACCAAAGTTATCAAGTTATGGTAAAATCATTCCAAAATGAGTCATCCTACCACAGACATGTTAACCTCCAGAATAATTTTTCAGGGAACCTGAGGGTGATTTTCAGGGAAATGGGATGGATTTCAGGGAAAAGTTCACGTGGGGACAAAATAAAAGAAAAAACTTGTGAATTTTCAGCTCATGGACCACTATCAACACCAGGTTATATCCAGAACTAGTTGTCAACTATGCTGATGCATTTATGCCATGTTAAAAAAATCATAAAATAACTGTTGATTTGACCCCCCCACCCGGATCCACTTCTTTATGAGCCCCCACCTCCCCCTCACCACCACCACCCGTCCACAGTGTCCCACAGAGCACCTCCACCTGTGGTTTGCTCTTATCAAAGTCTACTTAGCTAATAATTTCCCAAGTCTCGAAATGTTAACAGAAAAAGATGTACTAATGTTCAGTTACTTCAAGAACATTAGTACTCAGAAAGTATCTTTATCAAACTTCATCCATGTGGGACGCTTGTGCCCTACACAAAACTTTTCTTTTCATCATTGAAGCATTTTTTTTTTAATTCCATTTGAAATTTTCTGGTTACAGATGGCCAACAGTTAACAGTTCTGTAGTCAGCACAACAGAATAAATGTGGTGTTAGAAAATAAGTCCATTGTGTTTAAATATGCAGTCATAATTTTTTCGGCATCCTAAGTGACTTTAACCTACTTTTCAGCTGTGCTAAATAGTTATTGTTTACGTTTTGATTTTGGAAAAGGGATGAGAATTAAAGCTATTCTATGAAGGAATCAATAAATATATATTATTTAATTCCTTTTCATGTATTTTAATTTCCAAAAACTGCATTTAAATGAAGGTGGAGTTTTCAATTTTTTTAAAGTAAGTCACCTATTTTCACTTCGACACTCGCACATTTATCTTGAATCTCTGAAGAAAAACCCCAGAATTTGCAGAAATAAACATGAACACAGTTGAAATATATATCATAAAATAGCCTTTTCTTAAATAAATTTAACTTAAATCCATATTTTACTGCTTCGTGAGTTTTTACCAGTTTGAAATGCATGTGATTTGACTCTGAACGCTTTTCATAAGTTACAACGGAAATGCAATATTTGACTGTTGTTTTCCGGGATTTTTGGTCCAAAACTGATTCCCGTCCAGGAGGCCGGGAACTACACTGAAATTCCGGGATTTTCCTGGGCATTCCGGGAGAGTTAACAAGTCTGTCCTACCAAGTTACAATGAAATCCCTTCATAAATATACAAGAGCCCCCAGGGGACCTTAAGGCGCTCGCCTGACATGGTAGTCTAAATATCAAACCAGGGACTTGACTTGAATAAGCTGCATACGTCCCTCCTAAGAAAAGCATATACCAACTAGTCGAAGCTATTGTGCCCACACAAAGCACAGGATTTTCCTTCTATTTTCAGTTCCAGCACTTGCATGTCCCAAAATTGAGATAAACGCATAAAAAACAGATTTTTTTTTTACTTTTGTTCGGAAATTTTCGAAGTCCCAAACAAAATTTTTTCCGACTATTTTTTTTTCTTCCTAAAATGGACCAAAACGCATAAAAAACCAAAGAACTAATTTCCAGATTTTGGTCCAAACCCGGTCCCCAAATTTTCAGTTTACAAAAAAATTAATTTTTTTGTCTTAAAATTGACCAAAATGCATAAAACCTCATTTCCAGATTTTGGTCCAAAATTTTCTAAGTCCCACCCGGTCCCCAAATTTTCAGTGTAAAAAAAATTTTTTTTTTTTTTTTTTTGTCTTAAAATTGACCAAAATGCATAAAAAACAGAAAAACTCATTTACGGATTTTGGTCCAAAATTTTTTAAGTCCCACCCGCCCCCCAAATTTTCAGTGTACAAAAAAATTAATTTTTTTGTCTTAAAATTGACCAAAATGCATAAAAAACTCATTTCCAGATTTTGGTCCAAAATTTTCTAAGTCCCACCCGGTCCCCAAATTTTCAGTGTAAAAAAAAAATTTTTTTTTTTTTTTGTCTTAAAATTGACCAAAATGCAGAAAAAACAGAAAAACTCATTTACGGATTTTGGTCCAAAATTTTTTAAGTCCCACCCGCCCCCCAAATTTTCAGTGTACAAAAAAATTAATTTTTTTGTCTTAAAATTGACCAAAATGCATAAAAAACTCATTTCCAGATTTGGGTCCAAAATTTTCTAAGTCCCACCCGGTCCCCAAATTTTCAATGTAAAAAAAAAAATTTTTTTTTTTTTTTTTGTCTTAAAATTGACCAAAATGCATAAAAAACAGAAAAACTCATTTACGGATTTTGGTCCAAATTTTTTTAAGTCCCACCCACCCCCCAAATTTTCAGTGTACAAAAAAATTAATTTTTTTGTCTTAAAATTGACCAAAATGCATAAAAAACTCATTTCCAGATTTTGGTCCAAAATTTTCTAAGTCCCACCCGGTCCCCAAATTTTCAGTGTAAAAAAAATTTTTTTTTTTTTTTTTTTGTCTTAAAATTGACCAAAATGCATAAAAAACAGAAAAACTCATTTACGGATTTTGGTCCAAAATTTTTTAAGTCCCACCCGCCCCCCAAATTTTCAGTGTACAAAAAAATTAATTTTTTTGTCTTAAAATTGACCAAAATGCATAAAAAACTCATTTCCAGATTTTGGTCCAAAATTTTCTAAGTCCCACCCGGTCCCCAAATTTTCAGTGTAAAAAAAAAATTTTTTTTTTTTTTTGTCTTAAAATTGACCAAAATGCAGAAAAAACAGAAAAACTCATTTACGGATTTTGGTCCAAAATTTTTTAAGTCCCACCCGCCCCCCAAATTTTCAGTGTACAAAAAAATTAATTTTTTTGTCTTAAAATTGACCAAAATGCATAAAAAACTCATTTCCAGATTTGGGTCCAAAATTTTCTAAGTCCCACCCGGTCCCCAAATTTTCAATGTAAAAAAAAAAATTTTTTTTTTTTTTTTTGTCTTAAAATTGACCAAAATGCATAAAAAACAGAAAAACTCATTTACGGATTTTGGTCCAAATTTTTTTAAGTCCCACCCACCCCCCAAATTTTCAGTGTACAAAAAAATTAATTTTTTTGTCTTAAAATTGACCAAAATGCATAAAAAACTCATTTCCAGATTTTGGTCCAAAATTTTCTAAGTCTCACCCGGACCCCAAATTTTCAGTGTAAAAAAAAAAAAATTTTTTTGTCTTAAAATTGACCAAAACGCATAAAAAAACCAAAAAACTAATTTCCAGATTTTGGTCCAAAATTTCTAAGTCTGGGCCAGGACCCCAAATTTCCAGCCCAAATATGAACCCAGGGATTTGGCTTGAACAAACTTGAATCTCACCTCCCTAAGCATGCTGCATACCAAATATCAAAAGATTCCTATTGGTAGATCTGAAGAAGAAGATTTTTAAAGAATATTCCTCATACTGCACTAATTTAAACATTTGGGCTCCCATAGAGAGCCCAAATATGTACCCAGGGAATTGATTTCAATAAACATGTGAAACAATCTTCCAAAGATGTTATATGTGAAATTTGAAAGCTTTTGGAGCAGTGGTTTGGGAGAAAAGTAGTGTTAAATGTTTTTCCCATTACCCACAGTGTTAAAGAATGCTGACTCAGCACTTTCTCAAAGTCCCAAAAAAGTACCCCACGATAAAAACCGCTAGCAATTTTTTTTTACCAATCCATTCTGTTGGTCCTAAGGAAGTTTCACACCAAATAAGAATTCTCAGTGCCATGTAGTTTTGGAGATATGGGCGTTTTAATTTTTTTCTATTTTTAGCTCCTGCGGTTCCCATGGGGTGACGGGACAAAATTTTTTGGCATAAATTAAGTACTTATGACCCAATAAGCCCTCATATCAAATTTGGTTCAAATCTGCCTCTCGGTTTGGAAAATAAAAAGTTTGGGCGGAGCGAAAATTCTTGCCCCTCCCATAACGAAGGCAAATATAGCTAGCTCCTCGAACTTCTCTTGAACAAATCTGAGTCTACACCTCAAAAGGAAGCTGCACACCAAATATCAAGTCTCTGCTACTGCTGGTTCATGAGAAGAAGATTTTTTAAGATTTAAGCACACTTTTTAGGCGTGGCCCTACCGAGGGGCGGGTCAACTTGATTTGAACAAATTTGAATTGACATATGATAGGGTACATGCACAGCAAATTTTGTTGAATTTGGTCCAGTAGTTTGTTAGAAGAAGTCGATAATGTAAAGTTAACGCCAGACGGACGACGGATGGAAAGTGATTAGTAAAGCTCCCCTTGAGCTGTGCTCAGGTGAGCTAATAACACATACACTTTGCTAAAGGCATCTAGGTCATGCACAGGTCCAGCAGTCACGGTTGGTTGACAGATCACGATGAAAATAGGACAGTCTCATCTAGATATCGAACCGAGTTATCCTACCAAGTTACAATGAAATCCCTTCATAAAAACAACCTGTTGACAGTGCTAAAGGAATGTAGGTCATGTGACCAAGTGGCAGTAATGGCTGACTGATTGTGACCAAAATAAGACAGTCTCATCAAGACATCATCCCGAGTTATCCAACCAAGTTACAATGAAATCGCTTTATAAATATGAACTGTAGACTGTGCTAAACAGATCTAGGTTACGTGCCTGTGCGGCCAACATGATTGACCGATCACAGCCAAAATAAGACGTTCTCATCTAGACACAAAATGGAGTCATCCTTCCATTTGAAATCCCTTCATAAATGTAACCTGTAGACTGTTCTAAATTAATCTAAGTAACATGCCCCTGCGGCCATCACAGTTGACTGAATCCGACAAAAATAGGATGTTCTCATCCAGACATTATCCAGTGTCATCCTACCAAGTTACAATGAAAGTCCTTCATAAAAACGACCTGTAGCCTATGCTAAAGGTTTTTGGGTTTTGGGTCTGCGCAGCAATCACGATAGACTGATTGTGACCAAAATGGGATGTTCTCATCTAGACATGACCTACAACCTGCATCAGGGACCAGCCGTGAGGGCGACTAGAACGATTATGTTGCTCTTCTGACCTCAAAGTCGCCAAGAAAAATAGTCGGGGCGATTACAAGTCGCCCTCTAAAAATTGGCCAAAATGAGGAAAGGCTGAAATGAGTGATCCGAGGTTTACATAAAAACAATTATTTTCAAGAATCGAATGTGCTTGAGTGTGATAAATGGGCATTTTCATTCATCAAATAAGCGACCATTTATTTGAAATCACAGGAGAATCAATTGTCCATTGTCTCTTTTTGCAGATTTTTTTATTTCTATTTTCTTCTGTTTCAGTCGGAGCTTCAAGCATCGAAACAAAAATAGGTGACTTATGCGATTCAACAAAGTTAAAAAATTTATAGTAATTTATATATTTTTTATAATTACCAATGACCCAGACTAAGCTGGTGCAAACTCATTAAATTCAGGGCCAAACCAAATTTTGCCCCCCCAATCCCCAAAATTTGCATCCAAAACCAAAAATTAGATGTCCTGGTAGGTCCTCCATACTTTTACTGTACTGCGCATGCGCAGTGTCAAGGAGGTCTCGAAATTCTCGCCAAAATGTAATTCTTATGACCAGTGCCTGGTAAGTGTTATGTACGCAGCGGGGAGGCAAGAGTTCCCAACTCCTGGGAGGGCCATCACCGTCTGGGTCATTGGTAAGTAAGTATAAAAAATATATAAATTACTATAAATTTTTCAACATTTTTATACTGTACCAATGACCCAGACTTAGCTGAATAGTAAACAGGCTGGAGGGACCAGGACATAAAGGAAAATCCAATAGGCTCAATTACATATAACAGAATTATCCCCTCCAGGAGAAAAGGAGAGATAGGATTTATATGTATCTTTCTTATTTTTATCAAAAATGAAAGACACAAAACCATTCCGTAATTGAGCACAAATACATCACCGATCTCTATTAATATCCAGCATAACCCTTTACACTAATTATTTTTAAAGGTAAGCCAATAAATAAAGACAGTCAAGAGAAATGATACTCTTTATACTCATTAAAAGTGTCCAAGGATTGTATATTAACACCCGTTTGACCCGTGACATATACAAATGCTTCACACCGAGCTACACTTTAAAAATATTACATGACATGAGTAAACATTGGCTTTACACTTTAAAACCATCCCGGTACCGACTCGGAATTACTGACTCTGGGGGAGGTATTCCCTTGCTTTTCACTATAAAGCAGGTGACCTAAGGGAACACCCGCCCACCCCCCCCCCCCCCCCCTTCCCCTTGCCCTGGGTCAAATACCCCAGAGCGAAGAGGGCAGCAGGACAGAGTCACTGCCGGAACAGAAAGCCTACATAACTATAGTTGCAACTGTTTAGTGGACGATATTCTGAGCAACAGATAACAGACCTAAACAATGTAGATCTCCAGAAATGGACTCAATGTTTCTAAGATAAAAATGAAAGTGTCAATGACACTGTAGCTCAACTTGTCAAGACAAAGACATGTACATGTATAGTATGTGACACAGCAATGACAAACATCTAGGTAATGACCTGATAACAAAGGTACATATAAAGTATTGTAATGGTCTGTACATAAATACTGAGCATTGCATGTAACAAATGTATAGGTAAAGTATTGTAAAGGTGGGTGACAGTCAGATGCTAAACTAGAAAAAATCTTTTGAGTCCCAGAGTGGGTCTGACTGAACCCCAAAATATTTGTTCTCATAGCACAGTGATAACAAAGGCACCCCAAAACACACTCATTCCTGTCCCAAGGTGAAAACAAAGGTACCCAAGAAGTTTCGAGAAGATCAGTTCACAAATATGAGCTGTGTAGAAGTTGTGACAAAAAACTGATTGGACCTAATTTCGGTACAAAATGGCCACTGGCAGCCATCTTGAATTTTGGACCGTGCCCAGAAACACTTGTTCTCGTCCCAAGGTGATAACAAAGGTACCCAAGACGTTTTGTGAAGATCGGTTCATAAATACAGCCTCTAGCCCGAGCCGTATTGACATGTGCACTTACAGAGTATAAGTAGCACTGAATAAATCAAAGTTCATCTATTTTGCATAATTTCTGCACGAGAAAAAAACCCGTACTATATGTGATGTATTCCATGTTACTAAACATTCATACAAAAATTTATTCAAATCAGAACTTTCATACAGAAGTTCTGTACAAAAGACTGACTGCACTAATTTTGGTACAAAATGGCTGTTGGTGGCCATCTTGAATTTCGGACCACACCCAAAAACACTCGTTCTCATCCCACGGTAATAACAAAGGTACCCAAGAAGTTTCGTAAAGATCGGTTCATAAATACGGCATCTAGCCTGAGCCGTATAGAAGTTGTGTGCAAAAAACTGATTATACCTAATTTCGATACAAAATGGCCACTGGCAGCCATCTTGAATTTTGGACCACACCCAGAAACACTCGTTCTCGTCCCAAGGTGATAACAAAGGTACCCAAGACGTTTCATGAAGATCGGTTCATAAATACAGACTCTAGCCCGAGCCGTATTGACATGTGTACTTACTGTGTGTAAGCAGCACTGAAAAAATCAAAGTTCATCTAATTTGCATAATTTCTGCACGAGAAAAAAACCTGTATTATATGTGATTTATCCCATGGTACTAAACATTCACACAAAAAATTATTCAAATCAGCGCTTTCATATGGAAGTTCTGTGCAAAAATCTGATTGCACCAAATTTCGTACAAAATGGCTGCCATCGGCCATCTTGAATTTCGGACCGGACCCCAAAACACTCGTTCTCGTCCCACGGTGATAACAAAGGTACCCAAGAAGTTTCGTAAAGATCGGTTCATAAATACGGCCTCTAGCCCGAGCCGTATTGGCATTTGCACTTACAGTGCTGAAAGTAACACCAAAAAACATCAAAGTTAGTCTAATTTGCATAATTTACGCACGAGAAAAAAACCCGTATTATATGTGATGTATCCCATGGTACTAAACATTCATACAAAAAATTATTCAAATCAGAGCTTTCATATGGAAGTTCTGTACAAAAAACAGATTTCTGCATTGTCGGTACAAAATGGCAGCTGGCAGCCATCTTGAATTTTGGACCGCACCCAAAAACTCTTGTTCTCGTCCCACAGTCATAACATAGGTACCAAAGAAGTTTCGTAAAGATCGGTTCATAAATACGACCTCTAGCCCGAGCCGTATCCAATTGTTGACGGACAGATGGCCAGACGGACAGACGGCCAGACGGACAGACGGCCAGACGGACGACGGGCCATGGCATGAGCTCAAATTTGGCTTTGCCAAAGTTGAGCTAATTAGTGAAAGTGGAAGGCTGAGACCAATATGCAGCCTTCATTAAATCTGTAATAGCAACACTATTAGCATAAGCCCAAGATGTTGATAGAGCTCTTACTTCATGAGCCGAAATCTTGACAGCAGACTGCTGAGAAGAAGATAACTTTTCATAAGCAGTACGTACAGTTAATTGAATCCATCTAGCAATAGAATGAACCATAATGTCCTTTCTATTAGGCATCAAAGACAAAAAGAAATGCTTACGTCCCTTTCTAATAAACTCAGACCTACGTTTATAAATACGTATCGCTCTAACAGGACAGAGTATAGGCCTACGCCCATCTGAAGACGGAAGGGCCCTAACAACAAAAGGTTCAGGATACTTGTTAGGAGCCTGATTCTTAGCCAAAAATCCAACATTAGTAGTAGAAGTAATAGTATTACCAACACTACGATAGTGAGAATCATCTACCGATAAAGCATGAAGCTCACTAACTCTTCTAGCAGAAGAGAAGGCTAAGAGAAAAGCTGTCTTGTATGTTAAGAATTTGAAATCCACTGTATCAAGAGGCTCAAAAGGTTCTTCTTTTAGCTTAAGAAGAACCCATGCTAAATTCCATTTCGGAATTAATCTAAGAGTTCTAGGTCTATTTATCGAAATATTTCTAACTAATTTAGATAAAGAGACATTAGAACCAATCATCAATGTATCATGGTGAGCGTAGGTATCGGATAACATAGACTTATAACCCTTGATAGTAACAGGCTGCAGTTTAATCTCGTCAAACAAATAGACCAGGAAATTAGCAATGTCAGGAATGGAGGGATCATATAAGTCCACCGAGTGATTCCTACACCACTGGTGAAAGACCTTCCACTTAGCAGCATAATTTAGCGAAGAGGAGGTCCTCCTGCAGTTAGAAATTGCGTCCACTGCTCGTCCTGTAAAACGCTTATTGTGCAAGAAGGACCGGACAACGGAAATACGTGAAGGTTGAGACCTTGCGGATTGTGGTGAAGCGTGCGCAATTTCCCCTGCTTCCCCTGCAACAGAAGATCCTCCCGTGGAGGGAGCTTCAGCGGCATGTCCCACAACAGACACCAGAGTAAATTATCCACGGTCTCTGTGGTAACAGAGATGCTACCAACAGAATCTTGCAGTGGGATTGCTTTATCTTGAGCAATATCTGCTGAATCAGCGGCGCTGGAGGATACGCATATCCTATTATCCCATCCCACGGTATCGATAGAGCATCTACTGCAAATACTCGAGGATCCGGACATGGGGACACGTAAGTCTGCAACTGATTGTTGAGGTGCGTCGCAAACAAATCTATCATTGGTCGCTCCCATTGCTAGCAAATCTGATTGATTGTTGAGAGTCCATTCCGACGGCAACAGGCGACCCTTCCGTGAAAGGGAGTCTGCTAACACATTCAGACGACCCGGAATATGACGGACTGATAGTAGAACCTGATGTTCCAGTACAAACAGAAGGATTCTTCCCGTTAGATTGAACAACAGAATGGAATGAGTGCCTCCCTGATTCTGAATAAACGCTTCTACCGTCGTATTGTCGGACAAAATTTGAACGAGTGTGTTCTGAATAATGTCCATCCAATGACGCAACGCAAGCCAAATTGACATCATTTCTTTGATATTTATGTGCTTGCCTAAGAATTGAGGATCCCAAAGACCCTGGCACCTCGAATCCGATGGGCATAGTGTCGCGCCCCAACCTGTTTGACTGGCATCCGCCATGATAGTAAAACTTGGATCCAGCAATTGCAGCCCAAGTCTGCCCAAGTCTGAATCTCTTGTTTCACTTGGTCTGACAAGAGGATGTCCGCATCGAGCGAATGAGTCTTCACTTTCCAATTCTGAGTCAGAAAGATTTGAAGAGGACGAGTGCATAGCCGCCCCATTGGAATGAGATCCGCGGCAGCTCCGCACAGACCTATCAGTCTCATGAATTCTCTTGCTGTAACCTTCTCTGAGTTTAGACAATAGCGAGCATAACAACTGACTAATTTTGCTCTGGTTAAAGGCAGACGAACGAGATTGTTGTGCGTCTCGAAGCTCATCCCCCGGTGGGTGAAAGACTTATATGGCACCAGATCCGACTTCTGTTCATTTACTATAAAACCGAGACGTCGGAGCAATAGTAGAAGATTCTGCACATCATTCTGAAGCGTTAACTCATTGCCGTACCTCTGAAGAATATCGTCCAGGTAGGCCGACGTTACCACAGACGAATGAGCTCGGAAGTAAGTCATGACCGAGTTCATTATCCGAGTGAAAGCCCAGGGTGCTAGATTCAGACCGAAGCACATCGCACGGAACTGATATACAACCCCTAGGATAGCGAACCAAAGATACTTTCTGAACGCCGGATGTACCATGACGTGAAAGTATGCATCCTTGAGATCTATGCTCGCAGCATAGTCATTCACTCGAATGCTCATTCTGACTGATCGAATGGTCTCCATATAAAATTTTGGAGCCACAATCAGTTTGTTTATCCAGCTTAAATCTATTACTGGACGGAACGAGCCATCTGGTTTGGGAACCAGAAACAGATGGCTGTAGAAACCTGGAGATTCCTGGTTTTCTACGACCTCTATCGCGTTCTTCAGTAAAAGAGACTGAACTTCTGAAAGAAGAGCGTCTCTTTTTAGAATATTCAACGGAAGCTGAGTCCATCTTGGACTTCGAGTTAACGGAGGCTTTCCTTTGAAGGACAGTTTCAGTCCTTCCGCAATTACCCTTCGAACCCAAGGGTCCTCCGTAATCAATTCCCAATTAGGTAAATAACTCGACAACTTTCTGCCCACAGGAACGCGACAGAGGTCTACACCATCACTTCCTGGACCTGTGAGGCTTGCGGAAGGAGAAACCACGTCCTCCCCGACCCGCACCTCACGCCGTCGACCTAGGGGCATTTGACCTATTCTTACGACCAGCATCACGGCCCCTGCTAGAGTCGCTGCCTTGACGGTCTCGCGAATAAGGCCTAGAGGGTGCGTACGCACCTCTAAAGGAACTTCTCCTGGACGTGCTAGTCCCAGAAGATTCAGGCCTACTTTTTTCTGCTGGTTCCGACTTATTAGAAGCGGACTTAAAAAGCAGAGAGTCTGAAGCTTTCTTAGCTAACTTATCATAAATAGCAGAAAGCTTGCTGTCAAAGAGAAGCTCTCCGGAGACCGGAGCGACTCTAAGAGAGTTTTTCACCTTACTATCCACTCTCGTGGACGTAGCTAGGGTTCTGTCACGTCTAACCAACTCCAGATTAGCCACTGAAAGGGCGGAGTTATATGTAGAATAGGCAATAGCCCTTGACAGAACTCTCAGAGACGTTTGTACGTCCTGAAATTCTTGCCCTTCAAGGCGTAACAACAATGCTCTGGTGAGGTGATCTGCGTACGAGAGTGCGTCTAAATTTGCTCTATTCGAAGATATTGTAGTTTCCAAGGTAGAGCTATGAATAGACATAGACGATGGCATGGATAATTCAAGGTCTTCAGCCTGATCGTCTAGACGCAGAGGAACTCTCTGAATGCCCTGTCCTGCCGTTTCAAATCTATTCCTAGCATTAATAAAAGGCAGATTAAGTGTATTAGCCGATAGGAAGGCTGACTTGCCCGATTTACCAGCAAGTTTATCGATAGCCTATTCAAAAGTTCAAATGTCCGTGAGACATTCCTAGACTGAGACGGAAACTCTGGGACGGTGTCCCTAAACCGATTAAAAAATTTGGTGTCCAGTGGCACTATAAGCCTCCTATCAGGCTGAGCATCATCCTGGTCCGCTGGAACAACATCAGGAAGAAAATGCCGGATTAACTCGACGGCGATTTTGTGTTGTTCCGAAAGGGAGAACTCCAATTCATCCATATCCCTTTCGCCATCCTGACGGACCTCCTGGATATCTCAGTCGTCCGCTCCCGATCCAGCTGCAGAACGTACCGACCCAGCATCATCAGATTCTTCCTGCTCTGATAGGGCTTCTGCCAGATGCTGGGATGCTGCTATGATTTGTGCTATCTGCGATAGCACATCCGTTAACGAGGCCTGCAGAGCTGCGGTCTTCCGTGATTTAGCCGCAGGAAGCTCCGTGGACGTTGTCTCTTGCATACTTCTCTTATGCAAACGTCCCGATGAAGGTGGCCTCGAATCCTTAGCTATCGGATGGCGTGACCTGGCTGTCGAGGAATCTCTGGAAGGCGATGCTGGCTGGATATCAGCAGTCACATAGCCAAGGTGCGGTCGTGTGCGCTGACGTGAGGAGGAAGAAGCCCTTGATACAGCCTCTCCGGACTGTTTATACACCGGAGCGTCCCGAGGGGTGGACGTAAGCTCCCACTGAGGAACGTTTTGTACAACAACATCCGGACCGCGATGTTGTTGTACGAGAGAGAGACCTCTCTAGCTCGCAGCCCGTGCGGAGCTGGATGAGCTAGGAACCGAACCCAAAGGCTTCTTCTATCCTAAACCAAGATCCGTCGTCACTGGGTGTGCCTGAGGAATGTTTATAGTGCTCGCAACACCCTTAATTCTTTCCTGGACCGCAATGGACGAACCCGGGTGCTGTACCATTCGGTAAATGGACGCGACACCGGACGAGCAAGCGGACGTAGACGCCAAAGCCGTCGACCCTACTGGGGGCCTCTTAGGCAATTGCCATATATCCATGAGCAATTTTGCCACTAGCTCTTCTCTGGATTGTGACAACGGACGCGCACTGGGAGATGACATCACGGAAACATCACCCAATTCTTGTTCCTCTGAAAAAGAGAGTGAAAAACTTGAGTGACCTTGCGGAGAGAGGACCGACATGTCCTGCTCCCCGCTAACAATATACCATGACACACGTGTCCAACGTTTGTCATCCCAATTGCTACATATAGCACAAGGCTTAGTGCGGGTACACTGACTACAATTAATGCAGAAATCATGAGAATCAGAGGAAGATTTCCTTCCATTACAATTTGAACAATAATCTTTCATTGTAAAAATAATCAATCATAATACCCGCAATAAACCTTGCAAACAAAGACACATAGTATAAAAATCCATTATAATAATATGAAAAAACAATTCAAAATGAAAAAAAAATTTTTTCAGAAGAGCCCAAGTTCCCAAAGGGAACACAGAGCCCAAATGGATCCCAAAAAAGCCTAAGTGTGGACAAAAATTTTAAATCATTCTGAAAAAATTAATGCAACACTTATGGACAATATTAATGTATCTTATTATGAATAATCAAGGCAGAAGACAAGGAATCACTTATCAGAAGTAACCGTTGTCAACATAAACAAACAGGGTAAACAAACCAGAAAACTGACTTCAGGCACTGGTAAACATGGCCCAGTAATCAGTGTCCAATTTAAACACTATCTGATGCTAAACAGAGCCTTTCCCAGAAGAGACTGCAGAGCATCAGATGGTAGAAGCAGACCTAAAATGCCTAAACACCCCTAGGGTGAGGACGTAAACATGGGGACAGAACAGAAAAAAATTTTGTTTCCAAGCAAAAACTCCCGAGAAATTTTTAGTAATAAAAATTACAAAAATTAGCCAAAAGCATGAGAGAATGGCAAGGGGGAATGAAGGAAAGGGAGAGAGGAAACACTGAACAAACAATGGAACATTCATGGCTAGAATGACAACAGCAGGGCTATGCCTCGAAAATAGACAACATGAATAAATTTTTATAAAAAAATTTTAAGTTACAGCCCTGAACATTGGAAACCACTGTTTTTCTCCTCTCCTCATCCTAAATGCACTTCCTATCCACCATTTCTCTCATACTTATGTGTCTGGCATCATTAAAACTGAGATTTACAGCACAAATATCAGTGATGTGACACTGTTTACAGGGCCAAACAAAGAATGACATTTTGGCGGGAATTTCGAGACCTCCTTGACACTGCGCATGTGCAGTACAGTAAAAGTATGGAGGACCTACCAGGACATCCAATTTTTGGTTTTTGATGCAAATTTTGGGGATTCGGGGGGGGGGGGGGGCAAAATTTGGTTTGGCCCTGAATTTAATGAGTTTGCACCAGCTAAGTCTGGGGCATTGGTACAGTATAAAAATATAACCCAGTTTGAAAGTAGGTTACGTCGCTTAGGATGCCAAAAATTCTCTGCTGAAAATGTATGCACTACAGACGTATTTTCTAAAACTGTATTTTTATTTCGTTTTGATGACGACTGTTAACTGTTGGGAAAACATGTGTGGAATTGAAACACGTGAAAAAGAAGCTGCTTTTAGGGATGACAAGAAAAGCTTTGTACACATGTCCATATCAAGTATCTTCCAAGCAACTTTCTTTTACCTCTGATCCTGTTCATACTTTCAGACCTAGGAAATTATTAGCTTAGTAGACATTGGTGAAAGGCAACCACAGGAGGGTGCTGGGGGGATTGGCACAAAGAAGAGGGGAGGGGTCATGAAAGAGAGGGTAACAGTGGGGGATTTTCAATCAATAATTACTTTGTGATTTTTTAACCTGGCATAGATGCATCATAGACAACTGGACCTGGACTAATCAGGCGTTAATGGAGGGCCACAAGCTGAAAATATGAAGAGGCGGCAGGGGGTGGTACATAAACATTCTTAATTTTCCCCACTTGCCTATGAAGCCTCCCTACTTGACTCTGCAGTCTCCCTATTTTTTCAGGAGGAAGACATGAAATCTCCCTAAAATTCCCCCCAAGGCTGGTCCCTGACCTGCATATGAAATTTCATGATGATTGGACAAAAACTATGGGGTGTAGTCTGTGCTAACGAAGATGTGAACAGACTTACAGACTTCCGTAGGCGGATGCGGAAACTGAAATCTGAAAACCTGGTGGGTGGGCTTCCTTTCAAATATGGGTTTATATTCCCACTCTGTATGGTAATATGCGGAAAAATATTGCCCTGGAAGGAATTGGTCTTCTTGGAAAAGATCTAAAGAATGTGGTCTAAGAGGGGTTTATTCATTTCTGGGTTTTTAAACTTTCAACAATCTGGCTGTAACACAAGTATGAAGTTAAGTTTAACCAAGTATTTATCTCAGTGCTGCTCACTTCAGAGGACAGGCATTGGTTACAGGGCCCTAGTTTACCTGTAAAACAGAACCTGTTTACCACAGTTAAAATGCACTGCTTCACCTGCTGTGGTTGCCATGGGGAAGGTCTAAAAGAAAATGGTCTAGTGGAAATCAACAGTTTGTTTGTATTAATTTAAATTGCAAAGTGACTTCAATATTAACTCTGTGAACTATTCTTCCCACAAGCTGATGATCATCTTTCTGATGATTGCTTCACAGCTGCACTGAACTAATAAACTGGTTGAGTACAAGAGGCCACTATAATGGCTATAGTGAAAAGTGATGAAACCACTTTAGTGGCTTTACACTGTTGGCAATAACTTGTCATTTTCTCATCAGAAGAAAACAAATATTATTATACAATTGTTTTGCATTAATTTATTGGCGAGTGCCAAACTGTAATATAACAATTATGTATTGAACAAAATCTTACTAATCTAAGGCTCCCTTTGCTGGTAGAATGTTATCTTTGAAAAAATACTATATTACAAATCAGCTTTGAAAAATAATTTAGCACTCTATCAGATAATAAAGAAATTTCGATGGAGATTAATAGTGTAGAAGGTAGGACTGCATGATTTTATAAACTGAATACCGGTATATTCAAAAAAATACCATGATATACCGGTATATCGAAAGACTGTTCAGATATCTGAAAAGTTACAAAATTTATAGTAATTTATATATTTTTTATACTTACCAATGACCCAGACTTAGCTGGTGCTAACTCTAAAATATTTAGGGCCAAACGCAAATTTTACCCCCCCCCCACCCCCCCCCCCCCATCCCCAAAATTTGCATCTAAAACCGAAAATTACGTGTCCTATACAGTCCTCCATACTTTTTCTCCACTGCACATGCGTAGTGTCAAGGAGGTCTCGAAATTTCTGCCAAAAGTCATTCTTACAACCAGTGCCTGGAAAGGGTTATGTACTCAGCAGGGAGGCATGAGTTCCCAACTCATGGGAGGGCCATCCCCATCTGGGTCATTGGTAAGTATAAAAAATATATAAATTACTATAAATTTTTTAACATTTTTATACTGTACCAATGACCCAGACTTAGCTGAATAGTAAAAAGGTTGGAGGGCCTAGGACATAAGGAAAATCCAATAGACTCAATTACCTATAACAGACCTATCCCCTTAAGGAGAAAACTAGAGATAGTCTTACATGTATCTTTCTTATTTGTAACAAAAAAGAAAGACACAATACAATTCTGTAATTGAGCACAATAACATCAATGATCTCTATAAACATCTAGTATAACCCTTTATACTAATATTTTTTAAGGAAAGCCAATAAATACGGGAGTCTAGAGAAATGAGACTCTTTTTACTCATTTAAAAGTGTTCGAAGATTGTATATTAACGCTCAATTAATCACGTGATATATACGAATGCTTCACACCAATCAACACTTAAAAAATATTACACAGATGAGTAAACATAGGCTTAACCCTAAAATCATCTCGGAACCGACACGGAATTACTAAGTATAAGGGAGGTATTCCCTTGCTTTACACTATAAAGCAGGTGATCGACCTAAGGGAACACCCGCTCCCCCCCACCCTTTCCCTTGCCCTGGATCAAATACTCCAGAGCAAAGAGGGGAGCAGGACAGAGTCACTGCCCGAACCGAAAGCCTATACACACATAGTTGCCACTGTTTAGTAGACGACATTCTGAGTAAAAAATAGCAGACCTAAACAATGTAGATCTGCAGAAAAGGACTCAATATTCTCGGATACAAAATCGTGAAAATGGAGGGCTAACACCAATATGCAGCCCTCATTAAATCTGTAATAACAATATTAATAGCTTAAGCCCATGAAGTAGAAGAACTCTTACTTCATGAGCTTAAAACTAAAGCACAGACTGCTGAATGAAGATATAATCATAAGCAGAACTGACTGTAGATTGAATCCATCTGACCATAGAATGGACCGAAATGTGGAGGAAGCTTCCACGGCATGTCCCACAACAGACGCCTGAGTAAATTAGTCCACAGTCTTTGTGGAGCTAGAGAAGCTACCAAGAGAATTTGCATTGAAATAATTACACTAGAGCAATATCTGCTGAATCAACAGCGCTGGAAGATACGCATATCTTATTATTCCATCTAACAAGACTGATAGAGCGTTTACTGCAAACGCTCGAAGATCCAAACATAATGACACATACATATGCAACTGATTGCTGAGATGCGTCGCGAATAAGTCGATCATTGGCCGCTCGCCTTGGTAGCAATCTGATTGAAAACTCGTTTGTTGAAAGCCGATTCTGGCGGCAACAAACAGCCCCTCCGTGAAGGGAGTCCACTAATACGTTCAGACGACCCGGAATATGACGGACCGATAGGAGAACTTGATGTTCTAGAGCACCCGAAAGATTCATTCCGTTAACATGAATAACAGGATGGAATGAGTGCCTCCATAATTCTGAAAATATGCTAATACCGTCGAGTTGTCGGACAGAATTAGCATATGAACATTCTGAATTACGTTATCCAATAACGTAGCGCAAGCCAAAATGACATCATACTTGATGTTTGAGTGCTTGATAAGGAACTACGGAATCAAAAGACCCTGGCACTTCAATCCGTTGGGCTCAATGAAACGACCCAATCTGTTTTACTGGCATCCGTCAAGACTGTAAAACTTGGATCCGGCAATTGCAGTGTAACTACCTGAGTTAAGCCCAGAAAACTTGCCCAAGTCTGAATCTCTTATTCACTTGATTTGACAAGAAGATGTCCCTATCGAGCGAAAGAATCTTCACCCTCCAATTCTGAATTAAAGAAATTTGGAGAGGACCAATGCGTAACCGCCCCATCGGAATAAAATTGCGGCAGTTCCGCCTAAACGTATCAGTCTCATAAGATCTCTCGCTGAGACTTTGTCTGAGCGAAGACAATAGTGAGCATAACAACTGAATAATTTTGTTCTGGGTAATGGCAGATGAACGAAAAAGTTGTGCCTTATGAAGCTCATCCCCCGGTGGGTGAATGACTTGGATGATACCAGATCCGACTTCTCCTCGTTTACTTAAGAAACCGAGACGTCGGAGCAATAGAAGCAGATTCTGCACATAGTTCTGAAGCGTTAACTCATTGCCATACCTGTATGAATGCCGTCCAGGTAGGCCGACGTTACCACAGACGAATAAGCTCGGAAATGAGTCATTACCGAGTCCGTTATTCGAGTGAAGGCCCAGGGGGCTAGATTCAGACCGAAGCATATTGCTCGGAACTGATATACAACTCCTATGATAAGGAAGCGAAGATACTTTCTGACGCCTGATGTACCATGACGTGAAAGTACGCATCTTGAGATCTATGCATGTAGCATAATCGTACACCTGAATACTCGCTCTGACCGATCGGGTGAACTCCATATATAAACTTGGAGCCACGATCAGCTTGTTTATCAAGTTCCAAACAATGAGTGAACGGAACCAGCCATCTGATTTTTGGAACCAGAAAAGGATGGTTGTAGAAACCTGGAAATTCCTGGATTTCTACGATCTCTATCGCGATCATTCCAGAAGAGACAGACTTCTGATGGAAACAAGCCTCTATCCTACAGACTTGGCGGAAGCTGTGTCCATCTTGGACTCCGAGTTAACAGAGGATTTCATTTGAGGAACAATTTAGTCCTTCCGAAATCACCCCTAGAATCCAAGGGACATCCGTAATCTATTCCCAAAAACTTGAGAAACTTGACAGTCTTCCGCTCACTAGTACACGATAGAGGTTAAAACCATTACCTCCTGGTCCTGCGAGGCTTGCGGAAGGAGAAGCCATGTCCTCCACAGTCCACACCTCACCCCGTCGACCTAGGGACGTCTGACCAGAATTACGGCCCCTATATGAGTCGCTACCCTGATGGTCTCTAGAATACGACCTAAAGGACACATAGGAACCTCTATAGGAACTTCCCTTGGACGCATTCGTCCCAGAAGTGCCTGTCCTACTCTTCTCTGCTGAATCTGACTATATGGAAACAAATTTTAATAGCAGAGAGTCTAAAGCTTTCTTAGTTAACTGATCATAGAATGCAGAAAGCTTGCCGTCAAAGAAAACTCTCTGGAGACCGGAGCGACTCTGAGAGAGTTTTTCACCTTACTATCTACACGCGTGGATGTAGCCAGGGCCGCGTCATGTCTAACCAATTCCATATTGCCACTAAAGGATGGAGTTTTATGTGAGGCCCTTGAAAGAACTGTTAAGGAGGTTCTACACCCAAGAATTCTTTTTCTTTTGAGACGTAATGATAACGTTCTGGTAAGGTGATCTGCGTACTATGATGCTTCTAAGCTGACAATGCTAGACGATATTGTTATTTCCAACATTGTGGTTGGAATTGACATAGATGACAGTAAAAAACAATTCTAGGTCCTGACCTGGTCGTCTAGACGCAGAGAACTCTCAGAATGCTCTGTCCTGCCATTTCAAAATATTTGTTGAATTGATGAAAGGCAGATGTAGAGCATATTGCCGATAAGAAACCTGACCTGCCCAATAAGGCAGGTAGTTAAAAAAATATAGCGTCGTTCAACAGATCAAATGTCTGTGAGACATATCTGGACTATGTCGGAAACTGAGGGATGATGTCCCTAAACCGATTAAGAATTCTGTTTCCAGTGGCGCTATCAGTCTCTTATCCGGCAACGCAGCACTTTGGTCTGGAGGAATAACGTCAGATGATAATGCCGGATGCACTCTACAGCAATTATGCTGTTCCGAAAAGGGAAAATACAACTCATCCGTATCCCTTTCGCCATCCTGTCAGACCACTTGTAATTCTTAGTCGTCCGTGCCTGAACCTGCAACGGAACGTACCAACCCAGCTTCCTCGGTTAATTCCTGATCCGACAGAGTTACTGTCGGTTGCTGGGATGCTGCGATAATTTGTGCTATCTCTGATAGCATGTCCGTAACAGAGGCCTGTGGAGCTGCGGTCTTATAGGATTTAGCCGCTAGAAGCTCCCTGAACCTTCACTCCTGCATACATCTAATATGCGAACGTCCAGAGTATGAAGGCCTCATATCCTTGGCTACCAGATGGCGTGACCTGGTCACCATAGAATCCCTGGTTGGCGATGTTGGTTGAATATCACAAGTCACGTAGCCAAGGTGCGGTTGCATGTGCTGCCGTGAGGATGAGGAAGCTGAAAGAGCACTCTCTCCGGACTGTCTATATAACGGAGCGTCCCGAGCGGTGGACGTATGCTCCGACTGAGGAACATTTTGTACCACAACATCTGGGCCAAGATGTTGTAATACGAGAGAGGAACCTCTCTCGCTCGCAGCCCAGATGGACCTGGACGAGCTAGCAACCGGACTAATAGGCTTCCTCTGTACCATCCTCGTATCCATCGCCACTGGCTGTGCACACTGTATTTTATAGTGCTCGCATCACCCAAATCTCCTTCCTGGACCGCAACGGATGAACCCAGGTGCTGAGCCATTCGGTGAATGGTCGCGACACCGGGCGAGCTAGTGGACGCCAACGCCATCGATCCTACTTGGGACCTCTTAGGCAATTGACGTATCTGCATGAGCACTTTACCGCTATCTCTTCATTTGACTGTGACAACGGAAGCACACTTACGAAGACATCACGGTAACAATACCTAGTTCATGTTACCCTATGAGACCTGTGGAGCCACGGTTCTATGTGAAATATCTGCTGGAAGCTCCCGGGACGTTCATTCCTGCATTTATATAATATGCGAACGTCTCAACTGGAAAGGTCTCGTATCCTTGGCTAGTAGATGGTCAACGTGTATTCCTTGGTTGGCGAAGCAGGAGCACCAGGGACGTTCAATCCTGCATTTATATAATATGCGAACGTCCCCTGGAAATCTGTGGTCACAGAGCCAAGGTGCGGTCGTGTGTGTTGACGAGGATGAGGAAGCCAATATAGCAGCCGCGTCGGACTGTCATGCGACGGAGCGTCCCGAGCAGGAGGAGTGGACGTAAGCTCCGACTAAGCGAACAACATACAACAACATCGCGGCGCAGATGTTGATGCAAGAGAGAGGGAGCCTCTCTCACTTGTGGTCTGGGGGACCTGGACAAGCTAGCTACTGGACTGACAGGCTTCCTCCGAATTATCCTCGGATCCGTCGTTGCTGGGTGTGCACATCTGAAGTTTTATAGTGCTCGCATCACCCAATCTGCTTCCCTGGACCGGAACGGACTAACCCGGGTGCTGTACCATTCTTTCCTGGTTAATGGACGCGACACCTGGCGGACTAGCCGGCGACAATGCCTTCGATCGAACCAGCGAACCAGCGAACTCCCAGCAATTGTCGTAATACCTTGAGCACTTCCCACTAGCCCTAATATTGCAACGACGGAGACACACTTATTGAAGACATCACGGAAACATCACTCTGAATTCTGAAAAAGAAACTGATAATATGGAGAGAGGACAGTAATGGACCCCTCACCGCTAATAAAATACCGTGACATACGTCTCCACCGTTGTCATATCAATCAACACACACAGAGCAAGAATTAATGTGACTACATTGACTATAAGAAACACAATGAACTTGTGAATTAGAGGAAGATATCCTCACATTACGAATGAAGAATATTTTTTCCAACCAGAAAAAATACACACCGTCATATTACTCACACTAACCCTTGAAATAAATATACATAATATATTATAATTCATTATAACATTTGAAATGAAAATAATTTTCAAAAAAAAAAATTTTTGAAAAAATGGGAACCTTGAGCCCAAAGGATCCCAAAAAAGCCTAAGTGTGAACAAAATTTTTTAATCATTTTGAAAAATTAATGTAACACTTACGGACAATATTAATGTATCTTGCTATGAACTAAATTAAGTAGAAGACAAGTAATCACTGTCAGAAGTGACAGTTGTCAACATAAGCAAAAGTGTCAACAAACCGGAAACATTACTCCAGGCACTGAAACAAACATAGCCCGAAATCAATTACCAATTTAAACACTATCTGATGCAAAACAGAGGCTTCCAGAGAAGAAACTGTAGAACATCAGATGCAAGATGCAGACCAAAATGCCTAAACACCCCTAGGGTGAGGACGTAAACATGGGGAAAAAACAGAAAATAATTCTGTTACCAAGCCAAAACTCTCAAGAAATTTTAGTAATAAACATTACAAAAAATAAGCCAAAAGCATGGGAGAATAGCTAGGGGGAATAAAGGAAAGAGAGAGAGAGGAAACAATGATTAAACAATGGAACATTCATAGCAATAATGACCACAACAAGGTCATGCCTCGAAAATAGGTAACATGAATAATTTCGTAAAATAATTATAAGTTACAGCCCTGAACATTTGTTTCCACTGTTTTTTCCTCTCCACCTTCTATTTCCACCATATATCCACCATTTCTCTCATAATTATGCGTCTGGCATCTTTAAAACTGAGATTTACAAGCACAAATAACAGTGAAGTGTAACTCTATTGAGGGCCAAACAAAGAATGATTTTTGGCGGCAATTTCGAGACCTCCTTGGCACTGCGCATGCGCAGTGGAGTAAAAGTATGGAGGACCATATAGGACATGTAATTTTCAGTTTTAGATGCAAATTTTGGGGATTGGGGGTAAAATTTGCATTTGGCCCTAAATATTTTAGACAGGGCTTGCAAATAGGGTCGCCCGACATCCCGGGAAACCAGAAATTTTCTCGGGCAACCAAAAATGCTATTCCCTCTGCCAGACGGGCAACCAGAATTTTTCTGTTGGATTTTAAAAGATAATTCTTTTGAGAAAATTGAAATATAAAAATGAGCGGAAATTAATGATTAAACAACTGTTAAAATGGTTGAATACACGTTCCGCTGGTTAGGGGAAGTACTTTTCAGACAGTGGCGGCAGCTCATAAACTTCAGCAGTCAACAGGTACATGATTCCTTTTCTGATCTATGATATTATCGATGGCATGTGCTGGGATTGGTTGTCAATAACGCACCGCTTTAAGTATTCAACAAACCTAAACAATTGGTCACCACGTCAGAACTGTTTAGCCCTGTCCCACTGATACTGTTAGCAAGAGACTGACAGCCCCTCCCTCCCCCCCTGCCCCCAATGCACACACACACTCTCACACCTCCCACAGCGACAATCAGGGCAAATTTTGATATTGTTCAGTAATGCTCACGAGTGGAGTCTAGTTGTATTTGAATCAATGTTCCCAGATATTTGGAGTGCACCGGTACGATAAGCAATCAAGAATGGTGTGACGTCGTATCCCTGTAGAGACAATACTGTGCACTCATAATGTCCTGAACAACGATTCAAACACAACCATTACCTTCTCAGAAATCGTTTTTCTAAAGTGAAAGTGGATGTTGCGCTCATTCAGCATTGCAACGGTCTCTGTTGCTTATCTTCCTCTTGGTCAGGTACTTATTTATTTTTTGTTACTGTGTTCAACAAATGATATAATATGTTTGAGATTAGTTCTCAGTTGAGATAGTAAGTTAACGTAGCGCAGTGAACCAGGACTCTTTCCAGGTCGTAATAGGGAGGGGGGGGGGGGGGGGGGTACTACGGTGCCATATCCAACGTGTCAGTTGTCATGACACATGGCTTTTTTTTTTGCACAACTGAATCTTGATCTGTCCCCATCTTCAACACCTGTTGTTATACATCGTTTGTTGTCATATCTGATCAACTGTCACTCACATTGAAATGTGTATAAATTGAGCAAACAAATATCATTCCTAATGCCACCATTTTCTGGGGCGGGCAACCAGATCTCAAAAGAAGCCTGCCCGACGGGCAATCAAGTTTTTTCACTATTTGCGAGCCCTGTTAGAGTTAGCACCAGCTAAGCCTTGGTACAGTATAAAAATTTATAAATTCTAAGTAATTTGTATATTTTTTATACTTACCAATGGCCCAGACTAGCTGGTGCTAACTCAAAAATTAATCCAGGGCCAAACACAAATTTTGCCTCCCAATCCCCAAAATTTGCATGCAAAACCGAAAATTCAGTGTCCTATTTGGTCCTCTGTACTTTTCAGATCTGCACATGCACAGTATCCAGAAAGACACCGATATTGGTGCCAACCATCATTCTTTCTACAGATTGCCTGTTAAATGTTGTAAACAGCGGGGAGGTGTGAGTGCCCACTCATGGGAGGGCCATACCCGTCTGGGCCATTGGTAAGTATAAAAAATATACAAATTACTTAGAATTTATAATATTTTTATACAACAACCAATGGCCCAGACTAGCTGAATCATAAAAAGGCTGGAGGGCCGAGGACATAAAGGAAAATCCAATCACTCAATCACTTCAGTAAAGAATATCTCCTACAGGAGAATAGGAGAAAAAAGGAATTATATATTATATATGTCTTTCTCCTTTATGAGAAACGAGAAAGACATAACACCAACAATGTAATTGAGTATTACATAATATATGATTCTCCATTTAATGCCAGCATAGCCCATTATGCTAATTCGGTGAAGGAAAGCCAATATATAAAGATAGTCCTGAGAATGAGACTCTTTATACTCATTTAAAAGTGTCTGAGGATTGTATATTAACGCCCGTTTGACACGTAACATATACAAATGCTTCACAGTGAGCTACACTTTAAAAACAGTGCATAAATGAGACATAGATATTGCTCCACACCGAGCTACACATTAAAACCATCCCAACACCGACTCAGGACTACTGACACCAGGAGTAGGTCTTCCCTTGCTTTTCACTATAAAGCCAGATGATCATAAGAGAAAAACCCATCCCCCCCGAGGTACGAGACTGCAGACTGAAGAGAACAGCGGAACAGCATCACTGCTGGAATGGGTTGCCTGAATAACTATAGATGTAACCATTAACGGATGACCTTCTGAGCAACAGAAAGAGGACCCAAAGATCTAAGGTCACCGGAGGTGGACTCTAAATTTCACAGGTAAAACTTTGTAAATGTAGAGGGCTGTGTCCAGTATGCAGCCTTCACGAGATCAGAAATGGCTATACTGTTAGAATAAGCCCAAGAAGTGGACAGTGCTCTAACTTCGTGCACTGATATCTTATTTACAGAACATTGATCCAAAGATAGATTTTCATAGGCAATGCTTATTGCAAGCTGAATCCATCTAGCAACTAAATGAAAAGAAATATCTTTTCTGTTAGGAATCAATGAAAGAAAGAAGCATTTTTCTCCTTTTCTTATAAAATCTGAATGACATTTATATATACGCATAGCCCTGAATGGCACAGCAAAGGTCTTCGGTTGTCCGAGGATGGTAGAGCCTTAATGGTAATAGGCTCAGGCCATTTATCTGGAGTCTGATTCTTAGCCAGAAATCCTACTTCCGGATTCATCAACTGATAAAGCATGAAGTTCACTAACTCTTCTAGCAGATGCAAAGGCTAAGAGAAATGCTGTTTTATAGGTCAAGAAACTGAACTCTACAACATCCAACGGCTCAAACGGAGCTTCTTTAAGCTTCAACAGAACCCAAGCCAAATTCCACTTAGGAAATAATCTGAGGGTTCTAGGTCTATTAATAGAGAAATTTCTAACCAGCTTGGACAATGAAGCATTAGATCCAATAGCCAAGTTATCATGATGAGTGTAAGTGTCTGATAACATAGACCTATAGCCCTTAATAGCGACGGGCTGCAGTTTGAGAACGTCAAACAAGTAGACCAGGAAATTGGCAATATTTGGTATGGACGGATCATAAACGCCTATCAATTGATCCTCATACCAACGGAAGAAAACCTTCCACTTTGCTGCATAGTTCAAAGAAGAGGAGGACCTCCTGCAGTTAGAAATTGCATCCAATGCTCATCCTGTAAACTGTTTTCTGGGCAAGAAGGACCGCACAATGGAAATACGTGAAGGTTGAGACCTTCCGGGTTGTGATGCAGTGCACGTGACTTCCCCTGATAAAGAAGGTCCTCTCGTGGAGGAAGATTCCGGGGAAGGTCCCATAACAGACACCTGAGAAGATTGATCCACGGTTCCTGTGACAACAGAGATGCTACTGGTAGAATTTTGCAATGAGACTGTTTGATCTTTAACAGAATCTGCTGAATCAACGGAGTTGGAGGATATGCATATCCCATCATTCCGTCCCATGAGATTGACAGAGCGTCTACTGTATATGCTTGATGGTCTGGACATGGCGACAGGAACGTCAGTACCTGATTGTTCAGGTGCATCGCAAACAGATCTATCATGGGGAGATCCCACTGGTAGCAAATCTGCCTGAATACTCGCTTGTTGAGAGTCCACTCCGATGGCAATAGGCGACCTTTCTGAGAGAATGAGTCTGCTATTACCAGGTGCGTTCAGACAACCCGGTATATGACGGACAGAAAGTTGAACATGATGATTCGTGACATGCATAAGAATCTTCTCTGTTAGTTCGCATAACGGAATCGAATGAGTGCTGCCCTGGTTCCTGATGTACGCTACGACTGTCGAGTTGTCCAACAAAATCAGAACATGAGCGTCTGCAATTATGTGAATACAATGTTGTTGCGCTAGCCATAACGACATCATCTCATTGATGTTTATGTGTTTCTCCAGGAATGGAGGATCCCAAAGACCCTGACACTTCAAATCTGCGGGACTTAGGGTCGCGCCCCCAACCCGTCTGACTCGCATCCGTCATAATCATGAAAGCCGGATCTGGCAGTTGCAGTGGAACTCCCTGAGTTAACCTCTGAATATCTGCCCAAATCTGAACCCTTTGTTTTATCAGCTCCGTTAAATAATACTGGTTTCAAGCAAATGTGTCTTCACACTCCAGTTCTGAGTAAAGAATATCTGGAGGGGACGTATGCACAGGCGACCCATCGGAATAAGATCCGCAGCCGCTCTGCACAGCCCCAACAGTCGCATGAATCCCCTTGCTGTTAATGCATGTGCTTTGGTACCAGGTTCAGACCAAAGCACATTGCCTTGAACTGATACACCTTCCACAGAGAACCGCAGGTACTTTCTGAATGCCGGATGCACCAGGACGTGAAAGTATGCATCCTTCGGATCTATGCTTGCCGCATAGTCGTTCACTCGAACGTCACCCTTACCGACCGAATGGTCTCCATATAGAATTTTGGAGCCACAATGAGCTTGTTTATCCCAGGGACTAGCCTGGGGGAAATTTTTGGGAGACTTCATGTCTCCCTCCAGAATTTATGTACCACACCCTGCCGCCCCTTCATATTTTCAGCTTGTGGTCCTCCAATAACGTCCGATTAAAGCGGGTCCAGTTGTCTACGATGCACCTATGCCAGGTTAAAAAATCACAAAGTAATTATTGACTGAAAATCCCCACTGCTACCCTCTCCTTCATGACCCCTCCCCTCTTGTTCGTGCCAATCCCCCCAGCACCCTCCTGTGGTTGACTTTCACCAAAGTCTACTAAGCTTATAATTTCCTTAGTCTGAAAGTGTGAACAGGACTAGATGTAAGAAGGTTGCTTGGAAGGTACTTCGTTTGTTAATAAACAAAATACATTCTGGGGTCGAGTATTTTTTAAAATAAATGCCATTCCGCATCATTTTTATGGCATTCCGGTGTCATTCCGCGTCATTTTGTGTCATTCCGGTGTTTAGGAGGACCCCTTTTTCAAGATCCTTCACATGCACACTTGTGCCCTGTAGAAAGCTTTTCTTGTCAACACTAAATCTTTTTTTCATATGTTTCAATTCCATTCGTGTTTTTCTGGGAATAGACGACCCAACAGTTAACAGTCGTCAGCAAAACAAAATAAAAATACAGTGTTAGAAAATACGTCCGCTGTGTATACATTTTCGGCATCCTAAGCGATGTAACCTACTTTCAAACTGGGTTATTTTGTTGAGTCGCGTAAGTCACCTATTTTCGTTTCGACATTTGAAGCTCCGACTGAAACAAAACAAAACAGAAATAAAATATCTGTGTGATTTCAAATAAATGGTCACTTATTTGACGAATGGAAATGCTCATTTATCACACTCAAGCACATTCGATTCTTGAAAATAATCGTTTTTGTGTAAACCTCGGATCACTCAGTTCAGACTTTCCTCATTTTGGCCAATTTTTAGAGGGCGACTTGTAATCGCCCGACTATTTTTCTAGGCGACTTTGGGCTTAGAAGGGCGACATAATCGCTCTTGTCGCCCTCACGGCTGGTCCCTGGTTTATCCAGCTCAAATCTATAACCGGTCGGAATGAGCCATCTGGCTTCGGTATGAGGAACAAGTTACTGTAGAAACCTTGAGAATTTTGATTCTCGACGACCTCTATTGCTTCTGTTGATAAGAGAGCTTGTACCTCCGCCATGAGAGACTCTCCTTTGCAAGGATTTTGACGGAAGATTTGTCCAACGCGGATATCTTGTTAGTGGGGGTTTCGCTCGGAATGATAGCCGTAGGCCATCCGATACTACACTTCTCACCCACTGGTCTTCCGTGATTGTTATCCAGTTTTTCGCGAAGCTTGATAAACTTCCGCCAACTGGCAAGCAATAGAGGTCTTGACCATCACCTGTACCACCTGTGAGGCTTACGGGAGGAGAAACCACAGTCCCGATCAGACCTCTGCCCCTTTCCCCGAGTCGCTATACTGATGACCTCCAGAGTAAGAATAAGAGGGTTTCCTATACCCTCGTGAGGAGTCCCCTTTTGACGATTTCTGTCTGGAACGTCCTCCTTTACTCGTCTGCTGCAGCGGGTTGATTAGTCGCCGTCTTTAAAAGGATAGCATTAGACGCTTTCTTAGAAGCCTGGTCATAGACTAACGAAAGCTTGTCGTCGAATATTGTATGTCCCGAAACCGGAGCGACTCGGAGAGAGTTTTTCACCTTGTCATCTATCTGTGATGATGATGCAAGGGCACCATCACCTCTGATTAACTTCAAATTAGCCACTGTTAGGGCAGAGTTATACGTGGTATATATAATTGCTTTAGAAAGAACTCTAAGAGAGGTTACGAACATCCTCAAATTTCTTTCCGTTCAGACGTTGTGTCAAACTCACAGGAAATTTTATAAAAAAATTTCATTAAAAATAAGCCAAAAAGCTTGGGAGTTTAACAGGAGGGCTTCAAGGAAGGATAGGGAAGGAATAACAAACAGTGGAAAAATCATTAGCAAGAATGATGACATCAGGCCCATGTCCCAAAATTGGGAGACATGAAATAATTTTTATAAAAATTATAAAGTTACAGCCCTGAACGTTTCTGACCACCGTTGTTCACTTCCATCATCCAATTATTTCCTTGGATCCACCAATTTCACCATTGATTTGTGTCTGGCATCCTCAAAAATTAGATTTAAAAGCACAGATGTCAGTTCATAGTTGATGACTAAAGAATGATGGTTGGCGCCAATTTTGGTGTCCTCCTGGATACTGCGCATGCGCAGATCTGAAAACTATGGAGGACCAGATAGGACATTAAATTTTCGGTTTTGCATGCAAATTTTGGGGATTGGGGGGCAAAATTTGTGTTTGGCCCTGGATTAATTTTTGAGTTAGCACCAGCTAGTCTGGACCATTGGTTGTTGTATAAAAATATACGTACTACAATCAGGACTTGAGCCATCACAATGGAACGAATTAGCATGCCATGATGATGCATTTCGAATAACCCTCTACCCAAAGCAGACAATATCAAAATTTATTATTTTAAATATTAGTTTATCGAATTTTTTGAATAATTTCAACAAAACATTATCATGTGACCTCAATGGAACAAGCTCGTCAAGCTCGTTCCAATGAGGAGTCACATGATATGCATTTTTTTATTGAATTGTTTTGAAAAAATATTTTTTTCAACTGCTGAATTTGTATATTACGCATCAGATGCGGCCGATTGGTTGGGTAAAGGAATATTTTTCATTCGGGACTACAGTTAAAACTCAAAACATCTTAAAAATTAAATTGTGGAGAAATAAATAATGACGATAAACAGATATTTTTGTAATTACACCAGTATTCAATCAATACTGGTTTGAATACCGGTATGTATCGGTTTATTGATATACCATGCAGCCCTAGTAGAAGGTTATTAAGCCTTTACCCAACATAATGGCCAAAACCAGCCAGCATTATTCACAAAAATCACCATTCAATTTTCATTACTTTTTCACTTTTTTGTCTCAAAAATATAGTTTATGACATCTCATTGGAATGAGCACACTATACTCATTCCAATTAGGGGTCATAAGTTGTGTTTTTGATGCAAAAAAAAACAAAAACATTATTGAAGCAAAATTTATTTAATTTTTTTTTTTATTCAAGAAAAGAGAAATATATTATATACAGACTATACATATACAGATATACATAATATATAATAGATAAGTCAATACAGTTTATATAATTATGTGTAGTATGTAGGTACCAAAGATGAGAGACAGGAGAATTAAGAAGTATAGAGTAATAGGAAAGTGTTACAGAAAAAGAGATAAAGGTACACACACTGGGTGAGGTGACGATTTTACTGTGAGGGTAGTATGGGTTTTGTTAAGTCATTCTCCTACATTTAAAATTATTTGGCTTTGTTAGTTTTGTATGATGAGATGTTGAGTAAGGATCGTATGCATATACATATGTATACATGTGTGTACATATGTAAATACATATATACGTTTCTAGCTATGAATTGTTGTCTCTAATACTGCAACCAAAAGCGTTCCAACGATTTTCTAATTTCCCCAAATCATGCTGTTGGTATTATGCCACTCTTTCGACGTAGTATTGTACACGTACTCCATTCTTATATGTATTGACGTTGGGTAAAAGTTTCTGCATTTTAGCTCCATAAATATGGAATTTGGCAAATATAATTAAAAATTTAAGTATTTCTGAAATTGGATTTAAAAGTGGAATACCAAGAAGTATAGTTTCTTCTGAGAGGTTCAGCGGGAAGTCAGAATTGGTGGTGATCCAGTATGCATAATCTTGCCAGAAAGACTGTATTCAGGGACATTTGCAGAAAAGATGGATTAAAGTTTCTGAGTTTGACAGGCAGAACATACATAGATCTGTGGAGGAGATTCCCATTTTTTTAAGCAGCATATTTGTTCCTAATATTCTTGTATTGATGCAATACTGAAACCATCTGTATTTCAGATCGTTTCCAGTTGGCATTCTAGGTCGGTTTCCCATTTCTGTTTGCATACGGTGACAGGGGGGCTTGTGAATAAATTTCCAATATATTTCCCTGGGATTATTTAAAGTGTCTAATAGCTGGTATGGTAGGATTGGATTTGGGGAAGGATTTAACAAATTGGTTGGTGGAGTTGTTTTGAGATAGATGGAAACTGATTCCAATAAAAGTGATTCCAATAAAAGTGACAAAGTCTGTGTTAATATTAAATTTGAACCTGAACTTTTCGAATGACAATTTCGTCCCATCTGTGTCAAGTATATCATTGATGAACATTACTCCCTGATTTTCCCAATTTTTATAGTGTACTTCTTTTTTGTTTATTTTAATATAGTTATTGTTCCATAAATATGTGCTATATAAGTAGGTTCTAGAAACGGGTTGTGATTTTTCAGTATAACATGACCATGCTTTTACCACTTCTTTCCAAAAAGGAGACAAAATTTTAGACTGAAGATTTTTCAAATATATCGAACTAGACAAATACCATCGTTTATTGGCAAGTGAAAAGTATCTATTAGCAAGGGTTGTCCAGGTTGATGTTTTGGTTATTAGTCTTCTTACCCATGATATTTTCATGTAATTTAAAAATGCCTGAATATCAATCATTTTTACCCCGCACTCGGAGTAATTTTGCATGAATAGTTTCCTTTTAATTTTATCTACTCCCTGCCAAATAAAATTAAAAAATAATTTATTTAAATCTTTCATTAAGTTTTCTGGGGGGTTCGGAAGTGGGTGGAAAAGGTGGACTAACTTTGAAATGGCCAGGGATTTAACTACTGTTACTCTACCGAGAGGTGTCAGGTTCTGCTTTCACCAGTTATTTAGAAGCCTCTGAATGTCTGTCCAACAAAGTTTGAAATGAGTTGGGTTCCAGTGCAGTTTCCACCTGTCGCATATCCTTTCCATACAGTCTTTTTCTCTACCTATCCATACCGCTTCTGTCTTGTCATAATTAATTTTAAGACCCGACATCTCCTCAAATGTTTTAACTATGTTCATTGTACTGTCAAGGGATCGGGATGAACCGTCAAAAAAGTGGGATGTGTCATCGGCATACTGCAAAATTTTAATTTCGGTATTACCAATGAAAATTCCTTTTATTTTGTCTGACGATCATATCATTGTTCCTAAGATTTCTGAGCATAAGAGGAATAGGTAGGGTGATATAGGATCCCCCTGTCTGCATCCCCTCTGTATGGTAATAAATTCAGACACTTCACCATTGATGTGCATTGACGATGAAATGTTTGAGTACATGGAAGATATAAAACTTATAAAATTATGTCCAAAATTGAACGTGTGGAGAACATCGTTGATAAAGGTCCAGGATACAGAATCAAATGCTTTTTCGAAGTCAATTAGTAGGAGGAGGCCAGGAATATTATCCTCTTTGGTAATATGTAATATATCTTCCACTAGTCTAATATTCTCCCTAATCTACCTCCCTTTGATAAATCCCTTTTGTTCCTCATTAATTAGTAATGGTAGAATGCCAAAATTTTATCTGTAAGTGCCGTCTGTCATTCATGTTAGGTAAAGGGTTAACAGTCTAAATTATAATTACTCACATAGCCATGATGATAAAGTTCTGTGAGAGACATATGTGTTGAAGTTGGCTCCGCATCACTCAAGTCTTGGACTCTGATAAAGAAAAAAAAAGCTGGATAACAAAACTCACTACAGAGGTGTTTTTAACCTTTTATCTAATGTTAATGACCAGGGCTATTCGCAAAACTCAGCATTCAAATTCCATTTTTGCCTCAAAAACATGCTTATTACCCCTTGCTGGAACAAGCTCTCTGAGCATGTTGCAATGAGGAATCCTAATATATATTATGATTTTTGAGCCATCAAAAAAAATATTTTAGTCAGTCAAGAAATTGTCTGCAAGTGTTGTCTTCTATAAGTGCTAGGCAGGCCTCACAAAATTTACCAGACTGCCTGACAAATCTGGTAATTTTAAAGTCGTCAGACAGAAATCAAAAGAATACAGGTCCGAATGCCAGGATACCAAAAATGTCTTCAAGAAAAATCAAGCTATTGTGTCTTCCTAAAAACCTGCATTTATTGGGTAATTTTAGTTCGCTGAATGCAAAGACATTATTTCTATACTTTTCCTTATATTTATGTGGAAACAATGTTGAACAGAGATAAAATTCACCAAGTTTCCAGTTCACCTATTGCTTCATTTTTTATCTTTTTGGGTACTGGTAAAGTCCCTCTTGGTCTGGTAAAGCAGGCTTTCTGCTAGGAAAAAAATGTTGAGGCTGGAAATGGAGAATCCAAGGATCCGAGGGTTCATCATTACTGGCCTCAACATTTCATCTGTCTGAAATGCACATCTCAGATGCCTGAGTGGAGGAACTATGCCTTGTGCATTTTAAAATGGCTGTCCTCAAAGTGTACACAAAACTTACCAATGTGGGGCAATGGAACCCAACCCAAATCATGTGTATGCCATCTAACCCATCACCAGAAGCTGTCATTCTATAGTCAAGGTTATTGCAACTTGGTAAAAAAAAGTTTTTGAGTCTGGTTGATTTTTTGCTGTTCCTTGTTCCCTATAATTCTGTACTTTTGATGGAAGTCTTACGAGTGTCTTTGATGAGAGCCTTTTGGGTAGGGGAAAGTCAGCGAGGGGAACTGGGCTATTGATGGGATCCCATGTCTGCATAGCAGAAATCCTGGGTAATGTTTCCATATTTACCAGACCAAATGTCTTGTGATTAACTTGTCTGTTTCACAAGGCATGTATTAGGCAGAGTGTGCATGAAATGATCTTCTGTACAAACATATAACAGACAGGATTGAATACCTACATTCAATAAAGATGGTATCATCCCAACATCAGCTCTTGGATAGTTCTTTCTGAGAGATTTCAAAACAATATATCGGAAATATGTATATATTATCCAACAACAAACTTTCACTATAACTGTACTGCATCTAGCATACAGCATAACTAGAGGCAAAATTTTGCAAATCTTTAGGCAAATCTAAGGGATTCTCATAAAAAAGATCTCACGTGAATCCTAGGAATCATACTACAAAGCAACTTTGACATGGTGCCTAGAGCATATAGGAAAATTATAAATTCAAAGTAATTTGTATATTTTTATACTTACCAATGGCCCAGACTAGCAGACGAGCTGGTGCTTAACTCAGTTATTAAGAGCCAAACACAAATTCTGAACCCCCCAATCCCCCAAATTTGCTTGCAAAACCGAAAATTAAAAGTCCTATCTGGCCCTCCATACATTTACTCTCCGCGCATGTGCAGACGTCAGGAAGTGACCGGAATTGGCGCCAACATCATTCTTTGTAGAAGAGAGTACTATATAAAAATTCAGCGGGGAGGTATGAGTGCCCACTCATGGGAGGGCCATCTCCGTCTGGGCCATTATAAAAATATACAAATTACTTTGAATTTACAATATTTTTACAGTGAACCAATGGCCCAGACTAGCTGAATCGTAAAAAGGTGGAGGGCCTACGACTTCAGAATTAGTACATCAACATAGTTCCAATCCTGTAATCCAAGGTGAAAGGAAATTAAAATTATTAGGAATTACATGTATGTCTCTCTATACAGTAATAGAGAAGACATATCATACAAAAGGAGCCCAGTTCAAGTAATTCCATATACTTAGCATGAAGACTATGATAATTGGACGTAACAAGCTCCCAATTTTTAAGGTTAGCCCAGACTAAGCCCCAAAAATTAGGATGGCATATTTGAGAATGAGAGAATATCCCCACAAACATACGCCATATACAATAAAACTCCAGGTGGATGCAGAATATAATTACTGACAAAACAGCTTCCCTCTTAGTTACAAACCTATCAAGCCAGAGGAGAGGTAAATGAAAGTGGCAATGACACTGTAGCTCAACTTGACAAACTTGAACTTGGTAAGTTATAAATGAAATGGCAAAATTGAAGATCATTGGTACCAATGTCATTTTTTTTGCCTGTGGCAACATTTTTTGACAGAAACCGAAGAAAATCGATAGCTCCCATCTAGAGGCCTCCCCAAACAAGCATGCCAGGTTTCAAAGCAATCCGATCATAAATGTGCCCTGTAGGGTGTACAAAGGGAAATATTGTGGTCTGACTAGACTAAATTCTAAGAACGTTGGCCGTGGCGACATTTTTTGAAGAAAATGGAAGAAAATCGATAGCTCCTATCTACAGGTCACCGTAAATAAGCATACCAGGTTTCAAAGCAATCTAATCATAAATGTGCCCTGTAAGGTGAGCCAAAGGGAAATATTGTGATCTGACTAAACTAAGTTCTAAGAATGTTGGCTGCAGCAACATTTTTTGATGGAAATTGAAGAAAATCGATAGCTCCCATCTAGAGGTCACCCCAAACAAGCATGCCAGGTTTCAAAGCAATCCGATCATAAATGTGCCCTGTAGGGTGTGCCAAAGAGAAATATTGAGTCTTCTGACTAAACTAAGTTCTTAGAACGTTGGCCGCGGCAACATTTTTTGATGGAAATTGAAGAAAATCGATAGCTCCCATCTAGAGGTCTCCCCAAACAAGCATACCAGGTTTCAAAGCAATCAAATCATAAATGTGCCCTGTAGGGTGTGCCAAAGGGAAATATTGAGTCTTCTGACTAAACTAAGTTCTAAGAACGTTGGCCGAGGCAACATTTTTTGACAGAAATTGAAGAAAATCGATAGCTCCCATCTAGAGGTCTCTCCAAACAAGCATACCAGGTTTCAAAGCAATCTGATCATAAATGTGCCCTGTAGGGTGTGCCAAAGGGAAATATTGAGGTCTGACTAAACTAAGTTCTACGAACGTTGGCCGTGGCAACATTTTTTGCCGGAAATTGAAGAAAATCGATAGCTCCCATCTAGAGGTCACCATAAATAAGCATACCAGGTTTCAAAGCAATCAAATCATAAATGTGCCCTGTAGGGTGTGCCAAAAGAAAATATTGTGGTTTGACTAAACTAAGTTCTAAGAACGTTGGCCGCGGCAACATTTTTTGACGGAAATTGAAGAAAATCAATAGCTCCCATCTACAGGTCACCCCAAACAAGCATGCCAGGTTTCAAAGCAATCCGATCATAAATGTACCCTGTAGGGTGTGCCAAAGGGAAATATTGAGTCTTCTGACTAAACTAAGTTCTAAGAACGTTGGCTGCGGCAACATTTTTTGACAGAAATTGAAGAAAATTGATAGCTCCCATCTAGAGGTCTCCCCAAACAAGCATACCAGGTTTCAAAGCAATCTGATCATAAATGTGCCCTGTAGGGTGTGCCAAAGGGAAATATTGAGGTCTGACTAAACTAAGTTCTACAAACGTTGGCTGTGGCAACATTTTTTGCCGGAAATTGAAGAAAATCGATAGCTCCCATCTTGAGGTCACCCTAAATAAGCATACCAGGTTTCAAAGCAATCCAATCATAAATGTGCCCTGTAGAGTGTGCCAAAGGGAAATATTGTGGTTTGACTAAACTAAGTTCTAAGAACGTTGGCCGCGGCAACATTTTTTGACGGAAATTGACGAAAATCGATAGCTCCCATCTAGAGGTCACCCCAAACAAGCATACCAAGTTTCAAAGTAATCTGATCATAAATGCGACCTGTGAGGTGTGCCAAAGGAAATTGTGGACGTACGTACTAACATACGTACGTACGTACGCCGACGGACGAGAAGTGATGGCAATAGCTCAGCTTGACTTTGTCAAGTTGAGCTAAAAATCACCCCCCTTTTCTTTTGAAGGAATGTTCAAAAGAAAGAGGGGAGCGCTCTGGAATCAGTAAAAGCGGTACCAAAAAACAATATAAATATTCGTTGATCAGGCACTCAGGTATTAATTTATTATTAATAAATGGTGCTTAATGCCACTTCAGAAGTTAAGGCTACAGTGACGATCCCTGTAATTAATATTGCCTGCTATATACGTACACCGGAGACGGCAAACGCAGATAGGTCGAAAACCGGTGATATAAAATATAACATACACATGTCCAATCGAACCACCATGAATGATCTCTGGAGAGTAAACACACTTCTGAGGTAACACACAGGCGACCCCCATGCAGGTGTACAATAAATTCCAGTAACAACACTCCCCGACGTGTACTATCCAATATCTATGACACTATAAACGTGTGAATATACGAGTTGAGTACTTTATCAGGCAGATTTCTTAATTACACATACCCATGTAGAGGCCATGGACTTTATTACCTGTGCTTATCTTCATCAGTGTTGAAGAGGATTTAACCATCTATATTCTGACGGGCTGAGATCAATGAGCCCCGTCAGTCAGTGTGAGGGTGTTAGAATATTGCTCGGTGCAGATGAGTGGGATTGTGGATCTGTGACCTTGACGTGTGGTGAAGTGTTCCCAAATCAAATCCTTGATGCTAGTGGTGGACGGGATTTGATTTGATAACACACATTACCAATGGTGATTTTATCCTATTTACAATGTGAAACTGACATATTCACAGGACAGAGAATGAAATATGTGTTGATATCATATCACACACACTCCAAAAATGTTAATTTGTATACATATAACACCATGTAGTTGGTATATATATGACAGAATAAAGAAAAAATAAGTAGTACCGACATTAACAGAAACCTGGATCTAGAAATGGAAGTAGGTATATGATTAACAGGCTCCGAAACGGACCGCCCCAAAATAATTCATAATTTCTAAGGTCCATAACATACAATAAAGTGTCAGCCTAATAATTATTATGTGTGTGAGCATTAAAATCCCACATGTAATAATCTGAATACCAGTTAACTGGTTATGCAGCCTCTGAGGTACCCAAAGACTAGCAATAAGCCAATTTACACTTTCGATCGAAATTGTGGGGAGCTTTGGGATAAACAAATACACGTGGTAACATGGAACAGTAAAAGGAATATAAACAACAACGATATAATTACACTTTTAGAGGTACTAATTAAAATAATTCGCAAAACTACTCCAACGGCCTTCATTTTCACAATACAATTTTCTTTCCTGTTTGAAGTTAAAAATAATTTTAGGGTTTTTTGGACAAAAACAGTGTATATTTTCTATTCGTATCGAAATGTTCATTTTCTTATGTCATTTTGACATTTTCCTTCGATCTTTTCAACTCAAAGTTTAATGTAGTCAACTATTTCAAATAAATCACAAAAATAACCCAATTCCTTTTATTTCCACTGTGCATTTCGCTCTTCTATTCAAAGTCATTTACATTCGCTCGCACAAAATTCTGAATAAACTTCGACATGAGCATACCCGGTACCTTTTTTCTGTCAAATTCTGAGAATTCAGTCTAGGCCTAGTGAGCATATCAGAATGATTCATAAATCTGTCCACGGCTTTGTTATTTATTTTTATTTATTTTTTTTATTCAAGCTTGTTGCAATTAGGTGCCATAACCTGTGTTTTTGAAATAAACAATGAAAATTTTTAGTTATGCAATTGCAAGAGTTGTTTGAGCAAGGGTCCCCTCCTATTTAGTACTACAGTAATTTTTTTTATTAATGGATTTGGAAATTGTAAAGCATTTTAATTATCCACGTAAGGTGTCATCAAAATTCAGCTAGTGAGAATGGTGATAATAATTCACTTTAAAAAAGAACCAAGAATCTTTTAGCACATTGGCCAGGAGGGGGGGTGGAAATTTCAGGAACATAGGCGGGGGGTGGTGGGTGTCCGTCAGCTGCTAAAAAAAAAATTTCCACAAGGTTGTTTGCTACAATTTGTGATCTAGTTGGAAGGGAAATGACAAAACACAACTGCTAGAGCATGTGCATATGGTGGGGTACCAAATATAATGGGGTATGGCTTGGGAATTTTCAGGATATGTCAGAATATGTTGATTTTCGTGAACACATGCATCACAGCGACAGAAAAAAGGAAAATTTGCAATCATTGACATCGTCAATGAGTGCATTAACTTTTCAAATTAAATGAGAATTGTGTGATTTAATAAATTTAATCAAAATAAAATACAACAAATAACTGAACTTAATTAAATAAATTCTTTGATTTGCCACTATCCAATGTGCATCACATAACGCTTTCTGTTGAGCTGAAGACTAAAAGTACCCTGCTTCATGATGGCATACAAGAGAACTATTTGCACCTGTGAACTTATTCTCGGACCATTGATGGGGACTATGTATGAGTTTTGTGCAAATAGCTCTCTCGGGTGATTCTTTGGTAATGTGTGTGACCGAAATCAGACAAATCGGAAATACATCAATACATCCAGATACATCCCTCATAAACTCTGCGCTTTTGCACCTTGACTGATATGAGTAGTGCGTCATTTCATGGAGTAGTTAGTAAGCTTTGGTCCGGCAGTAAGAGAGAACCATGTGCAGACCATGTGGCCCATTTACTATGTAGGGGAAAAACCACCAGTAACAGACTTCATTCTGATGATATGTCTCATAGTCTGTCAGAGAATGAGATTTCAAGAGCTGTCCAGAGGGGAATTTGGTGACGCTATCCCGCTTGACATAAACTGTCATCGTGTTTCACGTAATTAGCCTTTTGGCTTCAAAGGTGACCAGATATAAAAGCACAACACATACATAGTACCAATGTCAAGCGATGTGGTGAATATACAGGATTACTTCAAATATTCTTGAAATGGAGAGGGGAGTGGGTCTCTGAAAATTATGTGGAAAAAACTCCCAAAAATTTTTTTCAGGGGTGGGGGGGTGGTCATTTTGGGCAAAATTTAAAAATGCGCCTGTGTTCCTGGAATTTTTTTCTGACCCCACCCCCCCTGCATTGGCAGTATAAATTGCATAATCAGATAAATGCACACACAAAAATATAGAACAAACTGAAAATTAAAAAATTTAAAGTAATTTAAATATTTTTTTATACTTACCAATGGCCCAGACTTAGCTGGTGCTGACTCAAAAATATCTAGGGCCAAACACAAATATCTAGGGCCAATTTTGCATGCAATCCCCAAAATTTGCATGCAAAACCGAAAATTAAAAGTCCTATCTGGCCCTCCATACATTTACTCTCCGTGCATGTGCAGATGCCAGGAAGTCACCGAAACTGGCGCCAACATCATTCTTTGTAAAAAAGATTATAATATAATAATTCAGTGGGGCGGTATGAGTGCCCAGTACTGCCCACTCATGGGAGGGCCATTCCCGTCTGGGCCATTGGTAAGTATAAAAAATATATAAATTACTTTAAATTTTTTCATATTTTTATACTGTATACCAATGGCCCAGACTTAGCTGAATCGTAAAAAGGTGGAGGGCCTAGAACTTCCGAAATAGTAGATCAACATAGATCAAATCCTTCAATCCATGATGAAGATAATTAGAATAATTAGAATTTACATGTATATCTCTTTATACCATAACAGAGGAGACATATCCTAATATGGATCCCAATTATGTAAATCCTAAATCTAAGCATGAAAACATGTTAATTAGGATGTAACAAGTTCACAAATTTTTAAGGCTAGTCTGGACTAAGCCCTAAAAATTAGGATGGCATATTGAGAATGAGAGAAAATTGCCCATAAACCTACGCCATACAATAGTACTACAGCTGAACGCCGAATATAGTAGGACAAAACAGCTTCCTTCATAGTTACATACCCAATAAGCCAGAGAAGTGGAGAAAATGACCCCCCACCCCTTTTTGGAACATATCTTCATAAGAAAGAGGGGAGAGCTCTGGAATCAATAAGTGGTACCAGCAGGGGGGGGGGGGGGGGGAGGGGGGCAGAGGGGTGGGGGTGGGGGTATGGAAAAAATTTGCAAAACCCTGATGCCAGGGTGGGTGGATGGGTGGTCAAGAAATACAAAAAAAAAAAATTTTCCAAGGCTTACAAATTTTTTCCTCAGACACTATTGGGCAAAATTGTATACCATAATCAGGGATGTATCATTCAAGAACCAATAAAAAGACACCTGTCTTGAAAGACCACTTTTGTCTGGCCGAAATGGTATGTTGTCCCGTGTTGTCCACATAAAACATGCTCTAGCACAAAAGAGGTGGTTCCTCAAAAAGGTGGTCTCTCAAGAGAAGTTCCACTGTATATACGAATGGAGAACGCAATGGGTTCTGATGGGTTGAGTAATTTATGAAATTTAACCCTTTACCTAACATTCTTTTCTAAAATACAAAAAAAATAAAAATTCTCATATAACCATTACTGTTCAATAAGGTTACTTGAAATAAACACATGTATGGCTAACATTAGAACTGGTTCGAAGAGTCAGTTCTAATGTTATCCCATATTTGTGTGGCTTTATTGTGGGATATATTTGGATACATAATCCACTTTGAATGTTGTTGGTTTATTAGCCTTAAGAGACCACTTTGGTCTGATAAAACGGATGTTCTTTCAAGACCTGTCCAACTGTACAAGGTCAATCACTCAATACTGTATGATAAAATTGGTTATGGTGCAGTATGGTGGGATGGATGATGCAGAAGCATGTATTTAGTGTGTGTGTGTGGGGTGGGGTGGGGGAGAGGGTTCACATAACTCCGGAAAAAAATTGTAAAACTGGAAAATGAAAGTGTCAATGACACTGTAGCTCAACTTGTCAAGACAAAGACATGTACATGTATAGTATGTGACACAGCAATGACAAACATCTAGGTAATGACCTGATAACAAAGGTACATATAAAGTATTGTAACGGTCTGTACATAAATACTGACCGTTGCCTGTAACAAATGTATAGGTAAAGTATTGTAAAGGTGGGTGACAGTCAGATGCTAAACTAGAAAAAAATCTTTGTGTCCCAGAGTGGGTCTGACTGAACCCCAAAATATTTGTTCTCACAGCACAGTGATAACAAAGGCACCCCAAAACACACTCATTCCTGTCCCAAGGTGAAAACAAAGGTACCCAAGAAGTTTTGTGAAGATCAGTTCACAAATATGAGCTGTGTAGAAGTTGTGACAAAAAACTGATTGGACCTAATTTTGGTACAAAATGGCCACTGGCAGCCATCTTGAATTTTGGACCGCACTCCGAAACACTCATTCTCGCCCCAATGTGATAACAAAGGTACCCAAGAAGTTTTGTGGAGATCGGTTGATAAATACAGCCTCTAGCCCGAGCCGTATTGACATGTGCACTTACAGTGTATAAGTAGCACTGAATAAATCAAAGTTCATCTAATTTGCATAATTTCTGCCCGAGAAAAAAACCTGTACTATATGTGATGTATTCCATGTTACTAAACATTCATACAAAAATTTATTCAAATCAGAACTTTCATACAGAAGTTCTGCACAAAAGACTGATTGCACTAATTTTGGTACAAAATGGCTGCTGGTGGCCATCTTGAATTTTGGACCACACCCAAAAACACTCGTTCTCATCCCACGGTGATAACAAAGGTACCCAAGAAGTTTCATAAAGATCGGTTCATAAATACGGCCTCTAGCCTGAGCCGTATAGAAGTTGTGTACAAAAAACTGATTAGACCTAATTTCGGTACAAAATGGCCACTGGCAGCCATCTTGAATTTTGGACCGCACCCAGAAACACTCGTTCTCGTCCCAAGGTGATAACAAAGGTACCCAAGACGTTTCGTGAAGATCGGTTCATAAATACAGACTCCAACCCGAGCCGTATTGACATGTGTACTTACTGTGTGTAAGTAGCACTGAAAAAATCAAAGTTCATCTAATTTGCATAATTTCTGCACGAGAAAAAAACCCGTATTATATGTGATGTATCCCATGGTACTAAACATTCACACACAAAATTATTCAAATCAGCGCTTTCATATGGAAGTTCTGTGCAAAAATCTGATTGCACCAAATTTTGTACAAAATGGCTGCCATCGGTCATCTTGAATTTCGGACCGGACCCCAAAACACTCGTTCTCGTCCCACGGTGATAACAAAGGTACACAAGGAGTTTCGTAAAGATCGGTTCATAAATACGGCCTCTAGTCCGAGCTGTATTGGCATTTGCACTTACAGTGCTGAAAGTAACACCCAAAAACATCAAAGTTACTCTAATTGGCATAATTTCTGCACGAGAAAAAACCCGTATTATATGTGATGTATCCCATGGTACCAAGCATTCATACAAAAAATTATTCAAATCAGACCTTTCATATGGAAGTTCTGTACAAAAAACAGATTTCTGCATCGTAGGTACAAAATGGTGGCTGGCAGCCATCTTGAATTTCAGACCACACCCAAAAACACTCGTTCTCGTCCCACGGTCATAACAAAGGTACCCAAGAAGTTTCGTAAAGATCGGTTCATAAATACGGCCTCTAGCCCGAGCCGTATCCAATTGTTGACGGACAGACGGACTACGGGCCATGGCATAAGCTCAAGTTTGGCTTTGCCAAAGTTGAGCTAAAAATTACATGGGGTGGGCAGGTTCTCCGACCGGTCAAAAACAAAAAATCGGCATCGGTGTCTGCAAATTTTTTCCTACCCCCCCCCCCCCCCCCCCCGGTACCAGGAAACAATATAAATAAATGTCGTTCAGGCACTCAGGAATTAATTCATGAATCGTAAATGGTGCCTAACACCACTTCACAAGCCAAGGCTATAGCAACGATTTTGGTAAATAACATCCACTACAAAATATGCACTGCAGATGGCGTATACAGGTATGACAAAATCAGTGAAATAATAATATAACATACACATATTAAAGCGAAATACGATGAACAATCTCTGCAGAGAAAACACGCTTCAAAGATCATTCACAGGTGGCCTCTATACAATTAAATCCAGTAAGAACACTCTCCAAAGTGTACAATTTGGTATCTACAACTATAAACACATGAGAATATGCGATATGAGAACCGACAAAATCGAGACCAGGATCTAGAGATGGAGGTAGGTATGACAAACCGGCTCCAACACAGACCGCTCCCAAAATATATAATAATTTCAAGGTCCACCAAAGTGATAGCATAATAAAATATTGCGCGAGTGCATTAAAATCCAGCCTGTAATCATCTAAAAAACCACTAAGTGGTTATGCAGTCACCTATGAACTCAAATAGCAGCAATTATGATGATTTAATAAGCGCTTGTATATTAGAAATCGGAAAATAAACACTGGAAACTAATGCAACAAAACTGCGTATATGCCTATGAGGGCGCCATCCAACATGCCCCAAATGCAAAGTATGTATGTATTAAGATATATATACATGACAGTGTGTGAGTGTGGGGGGGAGGGGGGTGGGGAATTTGAATACATGTCGAAACCTCCTCACCCATATTACTTAATCATTGCTGGTCCAGACAGCAAGAATATAGTAACTGCAAAGCTCCCTCAAGTCTGACATACTCCGTTATGCCAATGAGAGCGGAGAATGACGTGAAGAACAAAGCCTCCCCTAAAGAAGACCCTCTCGTGGGGAAGCTTCTGGCGAATGTTCAATAACAGACACTTTAACCTCAATGTAATCAATAGAAACAAATAAATTGAAGGACACACATCTCCTATCATTCATTCCCATGAATACGGCTGAGCGTCCATAGTATGCGCTCAAATGCCTAATAATGGCGACACAAATTATGGAAACTATACTTCCTGTGTGCCGCAAACTTAACTATCCTGAAGCGACCCTACATAAGATCATGTAATAGCCATACAGTTAGAACAAGCCAAGATGCTGCCAGCACTTTTACTTCATGCGCTGAAATCTTAAGCACTGACTGCTGATTGGAAGATAAATTTTCCTAAGAAGTACGAATAGCTAAAAGAATCCATCTAGCAATAGAATGAACCAAAATGTCCCTTCTATTGGAAATTAATGACAAAAGAAGCGTTTCTTCTCTTCTGATAAACTCTGATCTGCATCTATAAATACATGATCACTAATAATATAAATTCAATGATGTAGAGTAAAAAATAAGACATCATTTCTGAATATGTGGTCTCGAAAAACCGAGGGTCCCAAGAACCCTGCATAGAAAGACCATCGGACTCAGGATTGTGACCCAATATATGAATTTACGTCCGTCATAATTGAGAAAACCGTTAAATATATGCCGAAACTTGACCTTATGTTAAAAGATTCGCTAAAACAAAAGGGTTTGCGATGTTTCGGCCTGGGATGTTTCGGCCAGGACATTTCAGTCCCATAAAAGGCCGAAACATCCCACTTTAGAGGCCGAAACGTCTCACTTTTTAAACTTTTACCAAGTCATTTCAGCCCTAATAAATAAATATTTGCTTATCAGTCAATAAATATTTTAAAATTATGTGATTTTCACACCTCTAGAGGATTTTTTTCACAACTCAGTACATAATTAAACACAGTGACAAGCAGTCAGTTGTAACTCATATAGATGATTCTTGAGTTTGGTTTTCGCAACTCACTTTGTGTTTCAAATCAGCAAACCATCATATGTCAAACTTGAAAAACGACTAAAGGAAGCTTGGAGTAAATGGAAGCATAGCTCTCCCCCCCCCCCCCCCTCCCCCAGTATCTTAAATGAATTTCTCGTTGTTTGGCAGTGACTAAAATAAACTACAATTATTAGATTTTTTTACCGGATTTAATTTAATAAATTGCTTGATAAGTTTGTAACATTGTTATATATATTTGTCTCCAGTAATTTTGCGTAATTATTCATTGAAATGGCTCCCCTTCAGCTTTTTCCATGAATAAATGCAAAATTATTAAATTTTTTACCAGATTGCATTGAATTTAATAAATTGCCAGATAAGTCTGTAACATTAATTGTTATCTAAATTTGTCTCAATAATTTTGAGTAAATATTCATTGAAAAGGCTTCACTTCAGCTTTTTCAATGAATAAATGCAAAATTATTACAATTCTATCAGATTAAATATAATTTAATGCATTGCTGGATAAGATTAACGCTAATTCTTATATATATTTGCCGCCAATAATTTCTTGTTTATTCATTGAAAAAGGTCCACTGCAGCGTTTTCAATGAATAAATGCAAAATTATTACACTTTTTTCAGATTTAATATTATTTAATACAAGAGGGATGTTACATCCCAACGCTCACCTACATTCGCGCTTGATAATGTCGTTCCAATGTAACATGCCTAATATTTAGTTAATATAAATCATTAACTAGGCATCAAATGATTAATGTGGTTTATGTGATGGCTTTGGAAAGTCTATATTTCTGCACTTATTATATATCAATTCAACATAAAATCATTGGATATAAAAGCATTTTTTTCTTTTAGAAATGTTTATGATTAAGAATATGAATCGTGAGGCCAGATATTAAATCATAAATAAGAATTAGGAAAGGCTTTCATAAATCACTGAAATTGTAAGTACATTCATTGGTTAAAGAGGAGTTGCGGAAAAACATTCATTCAAGGCTTTCATAAATCACTGAAATTGTAAGTACATTCATTGGTTAAAGAGGAGTTGCGGAAAAACATTCATTCAAGAAAGTGACTATAAGCCCCAACAAAAATACATCACATCAACAACTAAAATAAGCCTTAATATTACTAGTAACAAGTATGAGAAAGTATTAAAAAAAAAAAGTTAAAAATTTTTTTTTAAAGAAAGTGAATATAAGTCCCAAAAATCCCCCTCACCTTAACACAAACTTTTAGAACTTAAAATTGAGTAAGTCAGACAAAAACGTGAACATTGTTACTGAAAAAAAGAAAAGAAATCAGTTAAATTTCTGCATACAGTAGAGTTAATACCTACAGTTGTTATTGAAATGAGAAAATAAACAGTAATGAGAGATGAAGGCACCACAATCTGCACAAAAGCTGACTTTAACACAAATTCTTACAACATCTAAATGCTAATTCTTACAACAAGTTTTGGCAGAAAATCAGCCTCAAATTCCTCAAATATGCATGTAATGAGGGTTAAATATTACTGCAATGGAGTTCAGTAACCCAAGTGTAGAATATTAATCACCTGGAAAGACACATAGAAACACAACTCACTTGAACACAAAGTTTTACAACTTAAAATTTACTAAGTCCGAGAAAAACATGAAAATTTTGAGTGAAAAAAAAAAAAAATTTTCGTTAAATTTCTGCATACAGTAGGGTTAATACCTACAGTTGTTATTGAAATATGAAAATCAACAGTAATGAGAAGTTAAACCAGCACAATCTGCACAAAAGCTGACTTTAACACAAATTCTTACAACACCTAAACGCAAATTCTTACAACAACTTTTGGCAGAAAATTTTAGCTGAAATTTGGAAAAAAGTCGTAGTTTCAGGGTTAAATACTGTTCTAATAGTCCCCTAGAACCTACATATGCAATATCAAAGGCCTGAGCCCACTGATGCTTGAGAAATTCACCTTAACATTAACTCTTACAATATTGGACACGCCGGACGCCGACGCCGACGCCCGAGGTTATCACAATAGCTCACCACATCTTACAGATGTAGGTGAGCTAAAAATGGTATTATCACTTGTTCGCAAACATTGGCAAACCACTTCCTGTGTTGATAATGCAGATAATCAACCAATGGAATAATTAATGAACTGAGTATAATGCAGGAGCCACGACTTGTTTTCACTGTAATCAGCGGGGGCCAAGAAATAGCAACTAATGGCATAAGCCCAGGGAAACATGGGAACAATAGGTTATTTTCACCATAAGATAGTATCTAATAATAAAAATTACTCTTCTGGCGTCACTTTGTTGTATGACACGTAGATTATTTTTCACTAATCCACATAAATCTATGCAATTTATAGAGACAGAATTTACATTTTTTATTTTTTTTATTTATTAATCCACTCCTTTCGAAGAATGCTCGATTTCGTTGTACAAGTGTGTGTATTGTCAGGCAGAAAATCAGTGTACAAACATTGTCAAAGCATTCTTCGACTGAATCTGTTTGATTTACGTTGTCTCTCCACCCTCTTTCTACGAGGCCGAAACATCCCAGGCCGAAACGTCCCAAGGTGAAACGTCCCAGGGCCAAAACGTCTCAAGGCCGAAACGTCCCGATCCCAAACAAAACAGGTCTAGAGGGAAAACGCCTACCACTCCAGTTAAGAAAAACTGGAGGGGACGTGTGTGTAAGCGACCCATCGAAATAACATTCATAGCCACTCCGCAAAACCCCGTCCGATGCATAAAATCTTCCACTGTTAATGCGTCTGATAAAAGATAAAAGCGAGCCAAACAACTGGCTAATTCGCTCTGTGAAACAACAGATGAACCAGCTTGTTAAAAATGAATTGTAGGATACGTATACCCTATCATTCATCCCATGAGACATTATCTAGTTCATTATTCAAGTGATCTAAAGAACTATACTCCCCGCATCGCCGATCATACGAATGCTCGCTTTTCGACTGAAAGATTATCATAAATAACCTAATTATCCAGTTCAGTCAAAATCGGTCGGACCGAGCTCTTCATCCAGTTGTGACCTTGGATCCACCAAAATAACCATTGACTTGCGTCTGGCATCATTAAAACTCAGATTTAAAAGCACAGAAGTCAGTTTGTTGTTATCTGACTGAAGGGCCAAACAAAGAAGGATGTTGGCGCCAGTTTTGGTGACTTCCTGGCGTCTGCGCATGCGCGGAGAGTAAATGTATGGAGGGCCAGATAGGACTTCTAATTTTCGGTTTTGCATGCAAATTTTGTGGTTTGGGGGGGCAAAATTTGTATTTGGCCCTAGATATTTTTTGAGTTAGCACCAGCTAAGTCTGGGCCATTGGTATACAGTATAAAAATATATTAGTTTCAAAGACATCAATATTTTTAAGGTTTCAGTGGAATACCTTGCAGAGAAAGTCATCCACTTCTGAAACATCCATTCTACCCAGGCAATAATATTAAAGGCATAATGAGTCAAAGCAAGACTTCAACTGATGACCCAGGCCTCACTAGACCCATTAAATGAAATCTTATGCTTTTATATAGAATTTAAGTTACAGTCTGTGTAGAAAATTATACCCAGCACACCTCCCCTCACCATGTTATATAAATAAGTTACTGTTGCCATTATCCAAGTAACATTCAAATGGTTATTTCAGAACATCTGTGTTATAATTATTGTTTTTCAGATTAATATTCTGATTCAAATGAGCTTTATTAAATTAAACATGTAATTCTACTATTTGGAGGCAAAATTATCTTATCTATATAGCAAGTACATGGGAAGTAAGGGTGTAATTTTACTTCAAATTCAGAATGTTTTCTTGTGGTTATCCTACAACTTATTTCAGCTGGCACTCTATACTGAATGTTATGGTTAGTACAGTACAGACAGAAAAACTGTATGATAACTACAGTAGTAGTACAGTGTTAAATTAGTTGAATGGTAACAAAACCACTTTTAACCTGACCAACCATCATTGAACCATGGAATTGAAACCATTTTCTGGAAAGCTCTATTAGCAGGCTTGTCAAAGAATGGTATCAAGGCCTTGTTGGATAAATTAAGGAAGAAAACCCAATTGTTATACTGTAAATTAATCCTGCTAATTCCAGTACTGTACCCTGTATCTATATATTCACAAGTCAGACTGGAGTAGTAAATTTAGGGATCACTTTTATCTATTGGGGATGGGAATAGGGCTAGAGCTGTGCAGTATTGAAATTTCAGGTTCGGTATCGGTATTTTTCAGGTAAATACCTCGGTTTCGGTACGTTATTCGGAATATGCATGGAACACTGAAAATAGTTGCAAACTGACCCAATTTCTCAACATTCAACCATATAGTAACTTTACAGGTCCAGCCCTGACATCTCATGAAATTGACAAGTTACTGTGCTAACTGATTAGTCTAGCAAGTTGTTTAATGAATAACTCGATTCATTTTGAATTTGAATCATCACACTGCATCAAGTGATTCATTAAATAACTTGCCAGGCTAATCAGCTGGCCTCTCTGTCCTTCGTACATTTACCATGCCCCTCCCCCATTGAATCAGGTTTAAGAAACATATATATTCTTCAACTTCAGGGCTTTTCAGTAAGTTTTCACTGGTAGTAACACTCTTGGTCAGGCCCTGCTCTCCCCCCCCCCCCCCCACCCTTATCTTCCAAAGTTGCAACAAGATTAATGTCCACTGTCCAGTGAATTCAGTGTCCAATATCCACACAAATATGCAAGTAAATTGAAGTAATTCAACTGTAATTAGTCTCTCTATGATAATCCCAGTTGTGAAAACATTGTGCAATCATTGCCAATCATGCAATGCGTCAATGACATGGTGTCATCCACCTTTCAGTCGACCATCTTGAAACCAAGCAGGAAAGAAATTATGTCACGCACTTCCCTTCATCATGTTCATCATTTTTGTGAAGTTTCATGAAAATGTGGCTAAAACTGTGGAAGTACTTCGCTCCACAAGTTTACATAAAAAATTCCAATATGGCCGCAGTCGGCCATCTTGAAACTGAGCAGGAAAGAAATTATGTCCTGCACTTCCCCTCATCATATTGATCATTTTTGTGAAGTTTCATGAAAATGTGGCTAAAACTGTGGAAGTAGTTTGCTCCACAAGTTTACATAAAAAAAAATCCAATATGACCGCCAGACAGCCATCATGAAACCGAGCGGGAAAGAAATGATGTCCCGCACTGCTCCTCATCATCTTCATCATTTTTGTGAAGTTTCATGAAAATGCGGCTAAAATTGTGGAAGTAGTTCGCTCCACAAGATTACACAAAAAAAACCCCAATATGGCCGCCAGTCGGCCATCTTGAATCTGATGGGCAAACAAATTATGTCCCGCACTGCTCCTCATCACGTTGGTCATTTTAGTGAAGTTTCATGAAAATGCGGCTAAAACTGTGGAAGTAGTTCACTCCACAAGTTTACATAAAAAAAAATCCAATATGGCCACCAGCTGGCCATCTTGAATCTGATCGTGAAAAAAAAATTATGTCACGCACTGCTCCTCATCATGTTGATCATTTTTGTGAACTTTCATGAAAATGCGGCAAACACTGTGCAAGTAGTTTGCTCCACAAGTTTACAAGTGCAACGGACCGACGACGACAACAGACCGACCGACGGACAAGTTGACTCCTGTATACCCCCACCCCAACCCCCCTCCCCCCCCCCAAAAAAAAAACCTTTTGTGGGGTATAATTATAGGGGATTTTGAGTGGAATCACTCTATCAGTGTTCACTAACTTTCACTTCTGGTTCTTGGCTTCATACACATTTCTGAAAATTCCAGAGAAACGCTGATTTTCCATGACAAATTTGAGTAAATTTTCATTTTCCATGAGAAAAACATGCAAATCGATTTACTAATAAAAGCAAATAATTTTCAAAGCATTTGCGGCGCATCAACCAACCAAATGAACTTTGATAATGCTAAATCTGATGTCGCCTGTTGGCTTCCGTACATTGTTTTTAAAAGTGTCTTAAAATTAAGGTCAATCACTTCTTTCCCATGTGTGCTGGTGTGCAGTACAGTCACACTGAACGATCCCTGAAGAGAAACACACTTTCTAGGTAATCCGCAGGCGGCCTCTGTACAATAAATTCCAGTAACAACACTCTCCAAAGTGTACTATCCAATATCTACGATCATAAAAACACGTGCGAATTGAGTACTGACATAATAGAAACCCGTATCTAGAAATGAATGTAGGTATGATTAACAGGCTCCGACATGGACCGCCCCCAAAATAGGTTATGATTTCAAGGTCCACAAAATAAAGCGTTAGCCTAATAATATAATGCGCGAGAGCATTTATATTTAACATGTAATCATCTGAATACCAGTTAACTGGTTATGCAGCCTCCGAGGTACTCAAAGAGTAGCAATTTAATTGTGATGATTTTAAATAAGCGCTCGTATATAACAAATCAACAAATAATCACAGGAAACTAATCCAACTAACAAGCAGATGAGCCTATGAGGTCGCCATAGAACACGACCCAAATGCATAGTATGTATGTATCAAATTATATGAGGCTTGCGGGAAGAAAACTACGTCTTGCCCGGTAATTGCCTCTAAACACTGTGTGTGTGTGTGTGTGTGTGTGTGTGTGTGGGGGGGGGGGGGGGGAATTCGAAGTCATATTGAAATCTCCTCACCAGCATTATTTAATCGTTCATGTACCAGTTATCAAATAATATAGGAATCGCGATGGTTCCCCCATGTCTAACCAACTCCATTATGCCACTATTGGCGGAGAAGGACGTGAAGAATAAAACTTCCCCTGAAAGAAGGCCCTCTCATGGAGGAAGCTTCTGGGGAGCGTCCCATAAAAGACACTTGAGAATACTGATCCAAGGTTTCTGTAACAGCAGAGGTGCTGCTAGTAGGATTCACAACGAGACTGTTTCATCTTAAACGTAATCTATTGAATCAAATGAATTGGAGGATACGCATATCCTATCATTCATCCCCATGAATTCTGCAGAGCGTCTACTGCATGCACTCAATAGTTGGGGCATGGCGACACAAATTACGGTAACTAATTGTTTCGGCGCATCGCAAACTAAACTATCATGGGGCGATCCCACTGGTAGCAAAACTGTCCAAATACTCGCTTGTTGAGCGTCCAATGCAAAAGAAACAGGCAACCTTTCCGAGGAGCAAGTCTGGTAGAATGTTCAGACGACCTGGTATATGATGGATAGAGATATGAACATGAAATAGAAAAATCTTCTCTATTAGTTATCATAACGCAATGAATGGGTGTCGCCCTGGTTCCTGATGTACGCTACTACTACTGGGTTGTCCAATAATATCTGAACATGCGTGTCCGCAAATAATATGAATATACTGACATAGCACTAACAATATTGACATCATTCTTGATGTTTCTCCAGGAACCGAGGGTCCCAAGACCCCTGCATTTCTAGTCTGTCGGACTCAGGGTGGTGCCCCAAACTATTGACTTACACCCGTCATAATCATGAAAGCCAGATCTGGCAGTTGCAGCGGAACTCTTGAGTTAACCACTGAATATCTGCCCCAATATGGACCTTTTGTTACTAGATACGTTAAAACAATACCGGTCTTGAGCAAATGCATCTTCACACTCCAGTTCTGGTTAAAGGTTAACTCAAGGGGACGTGTGCGTAAGCGACCCATCTGAATAAGATGTGTAGCCGCTCCGCACAACCCCATCAGTCGCATTAAGTTTCTCGCTGTTGATGAGTCTGAGAGTAGACAAAAGCAAGCATAACAACTGACTAATTTCGCTATAGATAACAGCAGATGAACCAGATTGTTGTGAGACATTACCAAGTTCATTATTCAAGTGACAGCCCAGGGCGCTATCTTCAGACCAAAGCACATCACTCGGAACTGAAATACTATCCCTTGGACAACGAACCGAAGGTACTTTCTGAACGTCAGATATACCAGGACATGAAAGAACAGATCCTTAGATCTATGCTTGTAGCACAGTCGATCACTCAAATGCTCGCTTTTACCAACTAAATGATAACCATAAATAAACTTTAGAGCTATGATAAACTTGTTATCCAGCTCCAGTCTATTATCTGTCGGAACGAGCTCTATGGCTTCGGTACGAGTAACAGGTGACTATAGAATCCTAGAGAATCTTGATTCTCAACGACCTCAATTACTTTCATTGTCAAGAGAACCTTTACCTCCAGTTGGAGAGACTCTTATGCAAGGATTTGACGGAAGCATTGTCCATCACAGACATTAAGTTAGTTGTGGTTCTCTCAGAAAGATAGCCTTATGCCGTCCGAGACCACACTTCTCGCCTACTGGTCTTCCGTAATAGTTATCCAGTTTGATGCAAATCTTGATAACTGTCAACTGCTAAGCAATAGAGGTCCTAACCCTCACCTGTAGTACCTGCGGAGCCTATGGAAGGAGGAATGTCTCCTCTGCGAAGAGCCTCGAGCCAACGGCTTAGGGGTGCCTCACCAGAAGCCTCGGTCAGACCTAAGCCCCCCTATCCGAGTCGCTGTATGATGATGCCTAGAGTAATTATAGGAGGGTTACCTATACCCTCACGAGGAGTCCTTTTTAGACAGCTTTCTGTCTAGGACGTCCTCCCTTACTCCATTCTGCTATTGTGGGTCGATTAGACGCCGACTTAAGGAGCAGAGTATTGATGTTTTCTTTGTAGATTGGTCATAAACCAATGAAAGCTTATCGCCAAAAACTTAGTGTCCGGAAACGAAAGCGACCTGAAGAGAGTTTTTCACCTTGTCATTTATTAAGGAAGACGACGCAAGGGCTCCATCACATCTGATTAACTCCAAATTAGCAACTGTTAAGACAGAGTCATACGTGAAAAATATAATAGCCCTGGAAAGGACTCTAAATGAGGTACAAAAGTCCTCAAATTGCTTTCCGTTGAGACGTTGCGTCACAGTTCTTAAAGGTGATCTGCGTAAGACAGTGAGTTTAAATTCGCTCTGAATGAAGAAATGCCATCTCAACTGTGTTCGAGCGAATAGTGAATGACGAAGGTAAGGCCATAACTGGGTCCTTAGCCTGCTCATTCAAACGCAGAGGAACTATCAATACATCTTCCCCGTTTTCTGTTAATCGGAAAAATTACGGAACATGATGACAAGAAACCGCCTTACTTCTTTCCACTGGAAAGTTGAATATGGTGTTGTCTAAAAGGACAAAGGCCTGCGACACCTGACTATACTTAACTGGAAGAAACATTTCTTCCTCTTTTTCCGGATGAAGTCAGCGTCCAACAACGCTAGTGGTTTCTTGCAAGTTGTCGCAGCATTCTGATTCGCTGGAACAAATTCAGGGTAGTGTTGATGGATTAAATCCATCGCAACCATGTGTTGTTCAGAAAGGGAAGGGTAATCCCCCTCCATATCTCTTTCATCATTCGTCTGAATCATTTGAAAATCACAATCAGCAGCATCTGAATGCGCAGATGACAGGACCGACCCAGCACCATCCGACAGCTCAGGTTTTGAGACTGCCGTCGGCTGCATCTGTACTTGCTGCTGAGATGCTGCGTTGAGCTGCGCAATCTGCGACAGCAAATCTGTTATGGAGGCCTGAGGAGCAGTGGTCTTGTATTCTGGCCACCGGCTGTTCCCGGGACAGTGCGTCCGAGATGGCCCTTTTCTCCTGACGTCTCTTAGCTACTGAACAGTGCTACTTTCGAGCAGTCGCAGCATTCTGATTCTCAGGAACGAACTCAGGGAAGTATTGAAGCATTAGATCCATCGCCACCCTGTGTTGTTCAGAAAGGGAAGGGTAATTCTCCTCCAAATCCCTTTCACCATCCGACTGAATCAGATTATACTCACGGTCAACGGCGTCTGAATACCCAGATGACTGGACCAACCCAGCACCATCAAACAGCTCAGGTTCTGAGACTGCCATCGGCTGCTTCTGCACTTGCTGGGATGCTGCTATGAGCTGTGCAATCTGCGACAGCAAGTCCGTTACGGAGGCCAGAGGAGCAGCAGTCTTCTGTTGCTTGGCCGCCGGCTGCTCCTGGGACAGTGTGTCCGAGATGGCTCTTTTCTGCAGACGTCCCGATGAATGAGGCCTCATCTCCTTGGCTACTGTATTTTGTGACTTCTCTGATGAAGAGTGGACCTTCTCAGTGATGCAGGTTGCATATCAGAAGTCAAATAGCCAAGGTGCGGTTATGTGTGCTTGGTAGACGCTGAAAAAGAAGCTGTAACTATAGCCAACCCTGGCTGTGAACTGAATGGAGCGTCCCGGATGGCATGCTCCAACTTATGCAAGTTCCGAACCACAACATCTTGCCCCAGATGTTGTTAAGAAAGAGAGAGGGGGCTCTCTCACTCGCAGTCCTTCAGACCTCGCCGAGCTTCCTGCTGAACTTGTCGGCTTCTTCCTCTCCGTTGTCGCAGGGTGAGCCTGTTATTATTTTATAGTGCTCACTCTATCCTTTCTACTATCCTCGACCGCAACGGACACACCTGGCATCACAGTACCCTCGGACGGTGTAACCGCTTCACCGGTCGAGCTAGCTGGTGACAGGGAGCTGAAACCATGCTGTGGTTTATTGTCCTGTCTAATATTCATGAGCACTTTAGCCGCTAGCTCTGATTGACTATCTAAATACGACGACGGAAGCACACTCTCTCATGGCGTCAAGTAAACATCACCATGTTCTTGTTCCTCTGTAAATAGAAACTAAAAAACTAGAGCGACTTTTTGGCGAGAGATGACCGGCAGTGGCCCCTCGCTAACAACGTACCATGACACCCATCTCCAATGTTTGTTATCCCATGTGACACATGTCGAGCAAGAATTAGTGGGAGTACATCGACTACAAGCAAGGCTAACATGTAAATCAGAGGAAAGACGTCCTCGCCATGTTTATTGAGCAATATGCTTTCAAACGAAGCAAACTAAGTCGATCGTACTCCCACCAACTCCACATTAAATATTATAAAAAGATACAAAACAAAAAACATTCAAAATATAAATCGAAAAATAATTTACACAAAAAAAATTTTTGAAAAATTTTGACAAGAGCCCAAGTTCCCAAAGGGTACAAAGTGCCCAAATGTATCCCGATAAAGCCCAAGTGTGGACAGAAATTATTTTTCTATCCAAAAATTAACTGGTACACTACCGGAATATTTAATGTATCTTACAACAGACGTACCATATAATAAATAGGAAACTACGTATATAAAAAGAGCGTTATTAATGTAAACGTCAGAATGAAAACTGGAAACAAGACCCCAGGCAACACGGCCCGAAGTCAGTAACAGATTTTTGAACTATCCGATGTAAGGCAAGATCTTCATCAGAAGAAAAAACGATACATTGGATGCATGATGCATGACCAAAATGCTGAAACACCCTAAGGGCGAGGACGTAACCATTGGGATATACAGAATAAACATTCTGTGTAACACGTTAAACTCCCAAGAAATTTTATAAAAAAATTTCAATAAAACAAGCCAAAAAGCTTGGGAGTTAACTGGGGGGGATCAAGGGAGGGTAGGGAAGGAATACTTAACAAACAGTGGAAAAATCATTATCAACAATGTTGGCGCCAGGCCCATGTCCTGAAATTGGGGAACATGAACTAATTTTTATAAATATTATAAAATTACAGCCCTGATCGTTTCAAACCACTATTTCTTCCGTCCTTCATCCAGTTGTGTCCTTGGATCCACCAAATTAACCATTGATTTGTGTCTGGTATCATTATAAACTGAGATTTAAAAGCATAGAAGTCAGTTTGTTGTTATTATCTGACAGAGGGGCTAAACAAAGAATGATGTTGGCACCAATTCCGGTCACTTCCTGGCATCTTCCTGGCATCTGCACATGTGCGAAGAGTAAATGTATGGAGGACCAGATAGGACTTCTAATTTTTGGTCCAAACGCAGAAGAACTCTCTGAACATCTTCCCCCGACCATTGTTAAATGAACATGGTCCAAAAAACAGTACGTATAGGGAAGATGAAGATAAGAAACCGCCTTCTTCCTTGCACTCAAGAGGATAAATACGGCATCATCTATATGGCCGAAGGGCTGCGACACCTGCATAAACTGAACCGGAAAAGAAAGGACTTCCTCCTTTGTCCGGGTAAAGTCTGCGCCTAATGACGCAAGCGGTTTCTCTCTTGTCGCCGCAGCATTCTGATTTGGCAGAACAAAATCAGAGTAGTATTGATGGATAAAAGCCATCGCAACCACGTACTGTTCCAAAAGGAAAGGGTAATCCTCTTCCTTATCCCTTTCACCATCCGAGAGAAACAGTTGAAATCTCGGTCTATTGCATCTGTGGACCGACCCAGCACCATCCGATAGCTCAGATTGTGAGGGAGGCAGCATCTGCACTTGCTGGGATGCTGCGATAAGCCGCGCAATCTGCGACAGCAAGTCCGTCATCGAGGCCTGAGGAGCAGCGGTTTTCCATTCCTTAGCTGCATGCAGCTCCTGGGATGGTGGGTCAGAAACAGATCCTTTCTCCGAATGTCCCAATGATCAAGGCCTCGTCTCCCAAGCTACCAGATGGTCAGACTTCATGGGCGAAAAGCGGTTCCTTCTTCGTGCAGCAGGCTGGATATCCAAAGTCGGGTAGCTAGGATGTGGTCATGTCTGCTTAAATAACGTAGCGGAGGAAGTCGTGACTGAAGCCAACCCCAGCTGCAGACTAGACGGAGCGTCTCGTGCGGCGGGCGGACAAATGCTCCGTCTCGTGCAAGTTTCCAACCAGAAAACTTCATTTTGGCCTTGTGAAATGTAGAGGAGGAAGCCTTGACTGAAACCAACCTCAGCTGCAGACTAAACAGAACGTCCCAAGTGGAGGACAGACATATGCTCCGGCTTGTGCAAGTTTCTCAAAACAACATCTGACCCCAGACGTTGCTAGATTAGAGAGGGGGGCCTCTCCCACTCGCAGTCTATCAGACCTCGCCGAGTACAAGAATTTGCTGACTTCCTCCCTATTTCCTCCCTATTTCCGTCATCGCTGGGTGAGCTATTTATATTATAGTGCTCGCTCTACCCAATCCACTTCTAAGCCTGCAACGGACTTACCCGCCATCACGGCACCCATGGACAGAGTACCGCTACACCGGTCAAGCTAGCTGCTTGCAAGAGATTAAAACCTTTAACCAAAGGCCCTAACTCTTGCAATATTGAGCACTGCAGCTGGCTCTATATGCTCCATGGAGCGTGATGGCGGTAGCGCACATGGATGGGTGTCAGAATATCATCACCATGTTCATGTTCCTCTAAAATAGAAACTGACAGAATGAATTCAAATGCGGTAAGAGGCTCTGATCCTCAGAACCTCACCGCCAACAACATACCGCGACACCCGACTCCAACATCAGTCATCCCAGTCCAACACAAGCATGACAAGAGTCCACAGGAGTGTATCAACTAAAGTTGATATCAGTCCTCCAAACTCCACAACAATATATATATAACTATATAACTGAGATACATGAATAATAGCAATCATAATTAAATTCAACATATTTTTTGTAAACAATAATTTTTTTAGAAAAACGAAAGGGAACATGAAGAGCCCAAGGGCATCCCGATAGAGCCTAAGTGTGGACAATTTTTTGAGCTACACTACCGGAATAATAATCCATGTATCCTACAGTATACTACAGTGATAGATTAGAATATAAAAAACTACCTATATATGAGGACGCTGATAATGTAAACAACGTCAATGTAAACAAGACATCAGGCACACAAAAAGGCCCAAAATCAGAACCAACTGAAATGCTGCCAAATGCAAAGCTAGATCTTCATACAAAGAAAAAACAATACATCGGATAGAAGATGCAAGACTAAACGGCCTTACACCCCTAGGGAGAGGATGTAACCTTGGGGAAGAAGCAGAATAATATTCTGTAATAAATGTTAAACTCCCAAGAAATTTAATGAAAGTGTCAATGACACTGTAGCTAAACTTGACAAACTTGAACTTGGTAAGTTATAAATGAAATGTCAAAATTGAAGATCATTGCTATCAATGTTATTTGATGAAATTTCAACATAACAGCATTGTGTGTGCACGTCAGAGTAATCCATGCATTTTTAAATGTAAACTGTAAGACTGGCTAAAGGAAGAATGTTGCTACACAAATGTAGTATGTTCAAAGGTTATTCTAAATGGCAACTTTTTTCTCAGAAATGAATTCTAAGCACTTATCTAGAGTTCTTGACTAATGAGCACACCAAATTCAAAAACAATCCTATGATAAATGTGGCCTGTAGGCCATGTCAAAGAATGTTGATGCACAAATGCAATAAATTCAAAGATTGTTGCTAACAGCAACAGTTTTTGATGGAAATGAAAGGAAAGTCAATAGCTCCTATCTTGGTCACCCTGCATAAGCACACAAAGTTTCAAAACAACCTGATAATGAATGTGCCCTCTGAGGCATGCCAAAGGAAGATGTTAATGCACAAATGCACTAAGTAGAAGATCATTGCTTTGTGGCAATGGTTTATTTTTTAGGAGGGGGGGGGGAGGTTATGGAAATTCATAAATATACCCTGCAGAGAGTGCAAAAGGGATAAGTTGATGCACAAATGCAGTAAGTTCAAAGGCTGGTGATAACGACAATAACTTTTTATGGAAATGAAAAAATAGCTCACATCTAGAGGTCACCCCAAACACACAAACCAAGTTTCAAAGTGATCCGATCATAAATGTGCCCTGAAGGGTGTGTTAAACGGAAATATTGAGGTCTGACTAAACTAAGTTCAAAGCAACATCTTTTGACAAAATTTTTTGCCAGAAATGGAAGAAAATCGACAGCTCCCATATAGATGTCACCCCACAAAAGCACACCAAGTTTGCAAGCGATCCAATCTTAAATGTGCAAACACTCGTTCTCGTCCCAAGGCAATAACAAAGATACCCAAGAAGTTTCGTGAAGATCGGTTCATAAATACAGCCTCTAACCCGAGCCGTATTGATATGTGCACTTACTGTGTACAAGTAGCACTGAATAAATCAAAGTTCATCTAATTTGCATAATTTTTGCACGAGAAAAAAACCCGTACTATATGTGATGTATTCCATGATACTAAACATTCATACAAAAATTTATTCAAATCAGAACTTTCCTACAGAAGTTCTGTACAAAAAACTGATTGCACTAATTTTGGTACGAAATGGTTGCTGGTGGCCATCTTGAATTTCGGACCACACCCAAAAACACCCGTTCTCATCCCACGGTGATAACAAAGGTACCTAAGAAGTTTCGTAAAGATTGGTTCATAAATACGGCCTCTAGCCTGAGCCGTATAGAAGTTGTGTACAAAAAACTGATTAGACCTAATTTCGGTACAAAATGGCCACTGGCAGCCATCTTGAATTTTGGACCACACCCAGAAACACTCGTTCTCATCCCAAGGTGATAACAAAGATACCCAAGATGTTTTGTAAAGATCGGTTCATAAATACAGACTCTAGCCCAAGCCGTATTGGCGTTTGAACTTACAGTGCTGAAAGTAACACTAAATACATCAAAGTTAGTCTAATTTGCATAATTTCTGCACAAGAAAAAAACCTGTATTATATGTGATGTATCCCATGGTACTAAACATTCATACAAAAAAATTATTCAAATCAGAGCTTTCATATGGAAGTTCTGTGCAAAAATCTGATTGCACCTAATTTTGTACAAAATGGCTGCAGCGGCCAACTTGAATTTCAGATCGGACCCCAAAACACTCGTTCTCGTCCCACGGTCATAACAAAGGTACCCAAGAAGTTTTGTAAAGATCAGTTCATAAATACGGCCTCTTGCCCGAGCTGTATTGAATTGTTGACGGACAGACGGACGACTGGCAATGGCATAAGCTCAAATTTGACTTACGTCAAAGTTGAGCTAAAAAGGAGATTTTAAAGCACAGATGTCATTTCATTGTTGATGACTTTAGGGCCAAACAAAGATTGATGTTGGCACCAATTCCGGTCACTTCCTGACGTCTGCGCATGCGCGGAGAGTAAATGTATGGAGGGCCAGATAGGACTTTTAATTTTCAGTTTTGCAACCAAATTTTGGGGACTGGGGGGTTCAAAATTTGTGTTTGGCCCTTAATAACTTTGAGTTAAGCAGCAACTAGTCTGCTAGTCTGGGCCATTGGTTTGCAGTGTAAAAATACTAATTTCCAAAATGATTCTAATGAATGTGTCAATGACACTCTAGCTCAAATTGTGTAAGACATGCACATGTAGAGTATGTGACACAGCAATGACACACATCTAGGTAATGACCTGATAACAAAGTACATGTAAATTACTGTAAAGGTCTGTACATAAATACTGACTGTAGCCTGTAACAAATGTACAGGAGGTAAAGTATTGTAAAGGTGGGTGATAGTTAGATGCTAATTAAAAACTAGAAAAGAAATCTCCATATGGTTAACAGGCTTGTCATTTTGATGTGGGCAATTGCCCCGGGCTGCAGTCGCCCGCCTGAGTTCAAAATTCTGCAGGCGGTAAACATCGACCTAACCCCGATTTCTGTGGCCCATTAATTCAGTTGAAGGCACCTCAAAATCAGCTGTCTCAAACAGCAATTTTCGTGGATTGAAAGAGGTAACAAAGCGCAATTTGTGAAGTTTGTAGTGTATCATTGACGCAGTCACCCAGAGACTTATTTATTTATTTATTGGTGTTTTTAAGGTCACATACTTATGCACAATGGCTAATCGTGACCGTGACAGTTTGACGGGTGGAGGAAGCCGGAGTACCCGGAGAGAAGCAACGACGAGCAGCTGTCAGCTCTCCAACATCATAACTCTGAACTCTGCACCGCAGCACAGGCAGGGTTAGATTGGTTGAAGACATGCGCACCATCGACGTGCAGTACGCCTCAGTACACAGCGTCATCGTGCTCCCATGTAGGCAATCGGGGTGAAGTGTCTTGCCCAAGGACACAATGCGGTTGCCGCAGGTGGGATTCGAACCGAGGACCTCTCGGCTTGCAGCCTCCACCTCTACTAACTGAGCCACCGTGCCCCCCACCCAGAGACAATAAGTAACTTTCCCAATACGAGTCAGAGGTCTGCCAATTCCAAAGTTGTAATTAGTTATCACATTGTACATCAGACTGTGATAACTCTTGTGACACATGCGATTACGGGACGCATCATCCCCAAGCCAGTTCGAACCCTGTTGATTCGCCTGGGACGTTCCGTCCCAATTTGATTGATTTGCCCAAACATGGCTTGGTTATTTGGATGCAAGATAACTATACTACTCACTGTTAGTGTCATGGGTAACCTGGTATCTTGCATCCAAATATTCAAGCCTGCATCTATATATTACGTGATGACGTACATCATACTTACACAAACTATGTGCCTTAAAATGATATTAGTTGTCTACCCAGCAGGCAAAAATAAAATGGCCCCCGCAAACCATAAATGGCCCTCCTGGGGGTGATTTGAGGCAAACAATAATGGCCCTCCTGCAATTTTCAAAATGATAAGCCTGGGTTAATGTTACAATGGGGATCCTTGTATGGTGCACCATAAGCCAAATGTTAGCAGTTGTTTTGGGCTGGTTGATTCAAACCCTACTGAGGTGGATTGATACTAATTAAGAAATACTTCGAATCAAATGGTTTTGCGCGAAGTATTTCTTAATTAGTATCAATCAACCTCAGAAGGATTTGAAACCCTTCTAAGGTTGATTCATACTAATTAATAAATACTTGCCCAGTCCTTCTTAAAATATAGGTATTTGAATTTTTTATCTTTAGCCCATAGGGTTCCCACAGGTGAGGAGGTTTTATTTTGCTCATTGGAAATAGAAAATCGAGTTGTGCTAATAATGTTTACCCTCCCCAAACAACACCAAATATATTAACACAGGAGCTTCAACACATTTGAATATACACATCCTAGGGATGCTGAATTCAAAAAACATTATTTTGTCTGGTGTTTTTGGAAGAGATTTTTAATTTATCTCCCTTTTTGAATCCCTGAGTGGGTCTGACCCACAGTGATAACAAAGGCACCCAATAAATTTATAGCAAACATTACGGACATAAAAAATCTTCTTTACAGGTTCTGTACAAAAAATGTAATACACACAATTCCTGTAAATATGACTGCCGACAGGCATTTTGAATTTTGGGCAGAGCCCAAAAGCACTCGTTACCATCCCATGATGATAGCAAATGTAGTCCTAGAAGTTCTGTACAAAAACTGATTGCACCTAATGTTGGTATAAAATGGTCACCGGCAGCCATCTTGAATTTCAGACCTAGGGCTTCATGGTTTTTCGATATACCGGTATTATACCGGTATTGCCGAAAATACTGAGTCGATATCGACTGAATTTAAAAGTACCGGTATATCGTCTGTCACGGTATATATTTTTTATTGCTGCATCTGTTTCATGTGTAAAAAATGAAGTAATTCAACTTCGATTGATAAACGAAATTAGGCGTAATTAGACAAACTGGCAAAAGTGTGAGGGAAGTCCATATCAATTGTCACCTTGGGCAATCTTTAGATTTAATCCATAAATTATATTACAAGACAATTTTCCATACAACCTTTCACATAATAAAGCACCCATTTGTAAGTACACTGACTACATAAACATGTCACTCTGGGTGAACACTGTTGAGTGAATCTTGTGTAAACACCTATTATGCAAGTTAATCCGTCCTCAGGAAATTTGAACTATATGAACAAAGAACGCATTTAAAGTGACCGCGTCATTTCACAGCCCGTAATTAACTATATTTTATCTTACTCAAAATGGAAACCCATTTATCTTTAGAAAACTCTTCATAAAAATTTGGATTAACAAAATTTCATTTTTAGCTGCTAATATGTGAAAAAAATAATGTAAATTTTAAAATTTTCAGGCATCTTTATTATTTTATTTGTACATATTTGTTTATTGACCATGATAATAATAATAAAAAAAAATCTAGCTGATGACTTTGTCTGATCTATATTTTAAATCGATCAGAAATGTCATCAGTCTGAGGACCTAAACGCAGCACCAAGAGAATCAATGGCGACGAGTTAGAATGGGGTTGATATTACTGGCATACGTTCTGTTCATGTTCTGAACATGGGGACAGAATGCACATGTTTTCATCACGTGAGATCACGTGAGATCACATGAGATCGAATACTCATAAAATAGAACATTATTTATGACAGGTAAATAAAGGTTTTTGCAACAGTTGAACATGAAGCCTATTTAATCATGAATTCTTTTAAATGATAAAATAATTACACATTCTTGGCTAGAATGCATAAATATATTGTCATTTAAAAGAATTTAATTTTATTGTGACATAAGACTTGTTTTCAATTCAAAACTGAAACTTACTTCTCGTCAGTGTTGACGATATACCAGTATACCGCGGTATTTTTTTCAATACCATTACTGGTATTACAATTTCCAATACCGTGAAGCCCTATTCAGACCACACCCAAAAATACTCGTTCTCATCCCAAGGTGATAACAAAGGTACCCAAGAAGTTTCATAAATGCAGCCACTAGCCCGAGCCATACTGACATGTGTACTTACTGTATAAAGTAGCACTGAATAAATCAAAGTTCATCTAATTTGCATAATTTCTGCATGAGAAAAAAAACCTGTATTATATGTGATGTATTTCATGTTACTGAACATTCATTCAAAAATTTATTCAAATTAGAACCTTCATATAGAAGTTCTGTACAAAAAATTGACTGTACTTAATTTTTGGTACAAAATGGCCACTGGCAGCCATCTTAAATTTTGCACCGCACCCCAAAACACTCGTCCTCATCCCAATGTGATAACAAAGGTACCCAAGAAGTTTCGTGAAGATAGGTTCATAAATACAGCCTGTAGCCCGAGCTGTATTGACATGTGTACTTACTGTGTGTTAGTAGCACAGAATAAATTTCTGCTTGAGAAAAAAACCTGTATTATAAGTGATGTATTCCATGTTACTAAACATTCATACAAAAATTTATTCAAATCAGAACTTTCATTCAAAAAACTGATTGCACTAATTTTGGTACAAAATGTCTGCCGGTGGCCATCTTGAATTTCGGACCACACCAAAAACACTCGTTCTTGCCCCACGGTGATAACAAAGGTATCCAAGAAGTTTCGTAAAGAGCGGTTCATAAATACGGCCTCTAGCCTGAGCCATATTAAATTGTTGATGGACGGACAGGCGGAAGACGGGCCATGACATAACCTCAAATTTGACTTTGTCAAAGTTGAGCTAAAAATTGAGACTGGTTGGAAATTTCTTTTCAGATCAGAATCAAGGTGCCCTCACCATATCAAGCCTATTCCCCAAGTTTTAAGTCAAGATGTCAAGTTCACAGGGAGTGTAACGAAAACAGTTGAATTGTTGCAGCATTCTACTTAACAATTTTGGGAACTGGATATTCTTTGGAGTTTATTTTTGAGGGTTTGGGGCTTTATTTAAGGTACATATTTTTACTTTATCAAACAATTTTTATTAAAATTATTTATAGACCTCATTTCTGAAACTGTCAATACCGCAGACCGTTAGATCAGTCTAATTTGGGCACAACAGCAAATATGGATGTTGCCTGCATGGTTGGAGAAAAAGCACCAGTATTTTCTTCTTCTTGGTGTCTGTTTTAGTTTTTAGGCACCCTGTCTTAAAATGGTAGTTTAAAACCATTTGTTATAAGCCATCACCATTATCCCTGGTTCCCTCCCACCACCCTTTGATGTAAGTTTACTTGACTAACTCGAGAAGGGTTGTTAGTTTCCCAGTGTCGAGCCAAAGGTCTATTTGAATGAGAAATGCCACAAACATGAATATAATAGATTTGAAGCTTTACGTGCATGATCATATGGAATTCGCCACAGAAAAGCAATCGCTGTTGACAGTGTCGTATACGACATTGTCGACGCCAATTGCTTTTCTATGGCGAATTCTGTGTGTTTTTTTAAAAAAACAAATTATTTATCTGTTGCACTGTTTGATTAGAAGGTAAGCTCTGAGCTATATTACAAGCATCAGGGAAACCTGGCCAAACTACATATTTCCAAAACACTTCACACCTTTGGAAAAAGTTTCAAACTATGCATAATTTGAGCACAATTATCTTATTTGGGCACAGCGTTTACCGTCGTTAGTTGCGAAGAATTTAAAGGCCTGCATTACCGATATGTGATCCTGTTTTCAATCATGTCCTGTCAATAACTGTCAAAACCACGTCCCACAATAAAAATCACCACAATGGTTCAATTAGAGTGGTACAATTTTTGGGTTCTTTTTCTGGTAACTGTACAGTTAAGCTTGTGCAGTGCTTCTTTGAAAAAAAAAAGATATTGGAGATTGTCTTCATCTAATTCTTTTACACTTATTGCCCAGAAATGAACCAGTCATTTCAAACAGACTATTTAAGTTAATTTGTAAACATGACCACATGATGAATTTCTTACCTCCCTTAATGTACAATACACTAGTTTGACATACTTACTCCCATTTCCAGTCCAGTCATATACTGTTCTGGTATCAGTACCCCACAATTAATGCCTTATGTGTAAGTTCTTGCAAATGGGCAGAAACGGTATGCATGATTACATAAACTTGATCTTATACTTCGATTGTGGTCATGAAAGTAACAAGAGGCCCCAGGGGGCCTGAGGACGCTCACCTGACATGATAGTCTAAATATCAAACCAGGGACTTGACTTGAATAAGCTGCATATGCCCCTCCTAAGAAAAGCATATACCAACTAGATGAAGCGATAGTGACCACACAATACACAGGATTTTCCTTCTATTTTCAGTTCCTAAACTTTTACGTCCCAAAATTGAGATAAACGCATAAAAAACTGATTTTTTTTTATTTTTGTTCGGAAATTTTCGAAGTCCCAAACAAAATATTTTCAGGCAAAAATTTTTTCATCTTCTTAAAATTGACCAAAACGCATAAAAAAACCAAAAAGTTAAAAAATTTATGGTAATTTATATATTTTTTATACTTACCAATGACCCAGACTTAGCTGGTGCTAACTCTAAAATATTTAGGGCCAAATGCAAATTTTACCCCCCAATCCCCAAAATTTGCATCTAAAACCGAAAAATACATGTCCTATATGGTCCTCCATACTTTTACTTCACTGTGCATGGGCAGTGTCAAGGAGGTCTTGAAACTGCTGCCAAAAGTCATTCTTACAACCAGTGCCTGGTAAGCATTATGTACGCAGTGGGGAGGCAAGAGTTCCCAACTCCTGGGAGGGCCATCTCCGTCTGGGTCATTGGTAAGTATAAAAAATATATAAATTACTATAAATTTTTTAACATTTTTATACTGTACCAATGACCCAGACTTAGCTGAATAGTAAAAAGGTTGGAGGGCCTAGGACATAAGGAAAATCCAATAGACTCAATTACCTATAACAGACCTATCCCCTCAATGAGAAAAGGAGAGATAGGCTACATGTATCTTTCTTATTTGTATCAAAAAAGAAAGACACAACACCATTTTGTAATTGAGCACAATAATATCAATGATCTCTATAAACATCTAGTATAACCCTTTATACTAATATTTTTAAAAGGAAAGCCAATAAATACGGGAGTCAAGAGAAATGAGACTCTATATACTCATTTAAAAGTGTTTGAGGATTGTATATTAACACCCAATTAATCACGTGATATATACAGATACTTCACACCAATCAACACTTTAAAAAATATTACACAGATAAGTAAACATAGGCTTTACCCTTAAAATCATCTCTGAACCGACTCGGAATTACTGACTCTAAGGGAGGTATTCCCTTGCTTTACACTATAAAGCAGGTGACCTAAGGGAACACCCGCCCCCTCCCCCCTTCCCCTTGCCCTGGATCAAATACTCCAGAGCAAAGAGGGGAGCAGGACAGAGTCACTGCCAGAACCGAAGGCCTATACACATATAGTTGCCACTGTTTAGTAGACGACATTCTGAGTAAAAAATAATGGACCTAAACAATATAGATCTGCAGAAAGGACTCAATATTCTCAGATACAAAATCGTAAAAATGCATCTGTAATAGCAACATTATTAGTCTAAGCCCATGATGTAGAAGAACTCTTACTTCATGAGTTTAAAACTAAAGCACAGACTGCTGAATGAAGATATAATCATAAGCAGAACTGATAGTAGATTGAATCCATCTGACCATAGAATGGACCGAAATGTGGAGGAAGCTTCCACTGCATGTCCCACAACAGACGCCTGAGTAAATTAATCCACAGTCTTTGTGGATCTAGAGAAGCTACCACCAGAATTTGCATTGAAATAATTACATTTGGGCAATATCTGTTGAATCAACGGCGCTGGAAGATACGTATATCATAATATTCCATCTCACATGAACGAAGATCGAAACATTATGACACATACTTCTGCAACTGATTGTTGAGATCCGTCGCAAATAAGTCGATCATTGGCCGCTCTCCTTGGTAGCAATCTGATTGAATACTCGTTTGTTGGAAGTCCATTCTGGTGGCAACAAACGGCCTTTCCGTGAAGGGAGTCCGCTAATACGTTCATACGACCCGGAATATGACGAACCAATAGGAGAACTTGATGTTCTAGTACCAACCGAAAGATTCAATCCGTTAACATAACTAACAGGATGGAGGATGGAATGAGTGCCTCCATAATTCCGAAAATACGCTAATACCGTCGAGTTGTCAGACAGAATTAGCATATGAACATTCTGAATAACGTTCCTCCAATAACATAGCGCAAGCCAAAATGACATCAATCTTGATGTTTGTGTGCTTGATAAGGAACTACAGAAACAAAAGACTCTGGCACTTTAATCCGTTGGGTTCAATGAAACTACCCAATTTGTTTGACTGGCATCTGTCAAAACTGAAAACTCGGATCCAGCAATTGCAGTGGAACTACTTGAGTTAAGCACTGAAAATTTGCCCAAGTCTGAATCTCTTATTCACTTGATTTGACAAGAAGATGTCCGTATCGAGCGAAAGAAACTTCACCCTCCAATTCTGAATTAAAAGAAATTTGGAGAGGACAAATGCATAACCACCCCCTTGGAATAAAATCATGGCAGATCCGCACAACGTATCAGTCACATGAGATCTCTCGCTGAGACCTGTCTGAGTGAAGACAACAGCGAGCATAACGACTGATTAATTCCGCTCTGGTTAACGGCAGACGAACGAGAATGTTATGCGTCTCGAAGCTCATCCCCCGGTGGGTAAATGACTTGGACGAAACCAGATCCGACTTCTCCTCATTTACTTTTGAAACCGAGACGTTGGATCAAAAGAAGCAGAATCTGCACATCGTTCTGAAGCGTTAACTCGATGCCGTACCTCTGAAGAATGTCGTCCAGGAAGGCCGACGATACCGCAGACGAATGAGCTTGGACATGAGTCATTACCGAGTTCGTTATTCGAGTGAAAGCCCAGGAACTAGATTCAGACCAGAACACATTGGTCGGTGCTGAAACACAATTCCTATGATAAAGAAGCAAAGATACTTTCTGAACGCCTGATGTACCATGACGTGAAAGTATGAAACTAGAAATCTATGCATGTAGCATAGTCGTACACCCGAATACTCGCTCTGACCGATCGGATAGACTCCATATAGAAACTTAGAGCCATGATCAGCTTGTTATCCAGCTCAGATTATGAGTGGACGGAACGAGCCGTCTGGTTTTGGAACCAGAAAAGGATGGTTGTAGAAACCTTAAAATCCTGGATTTCTACGATCTCTATCACAATCATTCTAGAAAAGACTGGACTTCTGATGGAAGCGAGCCTCTATTCTACTGGTTGACGGAACCTGAGTCCATCTTGAACTCTGAGTTAACAGAGGATTTCGTTTGAGGAACAATATAGTCCTTCCGAAAGCACCCCTTGAATCCAAGGTACGTCCGTAATCTAATCTCAAATAATTGAGAAACTCGATAGTCTTCCGCTCACTAATACATGATAGAGGATAAAACCATTACCTCCTGGTCCTGCGAGGCTTGTGGAAGGAGAAGCCATGACCTCCACGGCCTGCACCTCGCCTCGTCGACCTAGGGGCGTCTGACCGGAATTACAGCCCCTATCTGAGTCGCTCCTCTGACGGTCTCTAGAATAAGACCTAGAGGACTCATGGGAACCTCTATAGGAACTTCCCTTGGACGTATTCATCCCAGAAGTGCCTGTCCTACTCTTCTCTGCTGAATCCGACTATATGGATGCGAATTTAAATAGCAGAGTCTAAAGCTTTCTTAGTTAATTGATGATAAACTGCGGAAAGCTTGCCGTCGAAGAAAACCCTCCGGAGCGACTCTGAGAGAGTTTTTCACCTTACTATCTACAAGCGTGGATGTAGCCAGGGCCGCGTCACGTCCAAACAACTCCATAACGCCACTAAAGGACAGAGTTTATGTGAGGCCCTTGAAAGAACTCTTAAGGAGGTTCTACATCCTAGAATTCTTTTTGCTCTGAGACGTAATGATAACGTTAACGTTCTGGTAAGGTGATCTGCGTACGATAATGCGTCTTAAGCTGTCCCTGCTAGACGATATTGTTATTTCCAACATCATGGTTGGAATTGACATAGACAACAGATAAACAATACAAGATCCTGACCTGGTCGTCTAGAAGCAGAGAACTCTCAGAATGCTCTGTCCTGCCATTTCAAAATATTCGATGAATTGATGAAAGGCAGATGAGAGCATATTGCCGATAAGAAACCAGACCTGCCCATTTAGGTAGCAAGTTATATAAATATTGCGTCATTCAACAGATCAAATGTCCGTGAACATATCTGGACTATGTCGGAAACTGAGGGATGATGTCCCTAAACCGATTAAGAATTCTGTGTCCAGTGGCGCTATCCGTCTCTTATCCGGCAATGCAGCATTTTGGTCCGGAGGAACAACGTCTGATGATAATGCCGGATGCACTCTATGGCAATTATGTTGTTCCAAAAAGGGAAAATACAACTCATCCGTATCCCTTTCACCATCCTGTCGGACCACTTGAAATTCTTGGTCGTCCATGCCTGAACCTGCAGTGGAACGTACCAACCCAGCTTCCTCGGATAATTCCTGATCCGACAAGAGTTACTGTCGGTTGCTGGGATGCTGCGATAATTTGTGCTATCTGCGATAGCATGTCCATAACAGAGGCCTGTGGAGCTGCAGTCTTATAGATTTAGCCGCTGGAAGCTCCTTGGACGTTCACTCCTGCATACCTCTACTATGCGAACGTCCGGAGAATGAAGGCCTCATATCCTTGGCTACTGGATGGCGTGACCTGGGCGCCGTAGAATCCCTGGTCGGCGATACTGATTGAATATCACAGGTCACATAACCAAGGTGCGGTCGAGTGTGCTGCCATGAGGATGAGGAAGCCATATCGACAGTCTCTCCAGACTGTCTATATAACGGGGACCTCTCTCGCTCGCAGCCCGGATGGACCTGGACGAGCTAGGAACTGGACTAATAGGCTTCCTCCGTTCTCTCCTCTGATCCGTCGTCACTGGGTGTGCACTTTGTCTTATTATAGTGCTCGCATCACCCAAATCTCCTTCCTGGACCACAACGGACGAACCCGGCTGCCGAGCCATTCGATGAATGGTCGCTACACCGGGCAAGCTAGCGGACGCCAATGCCATCGATCCTACTAGGGACCTCTTAGGCAATTGACGTAATATCCTGAGCACTTATCCGCTAGCTCTTCATTTGACTGTGACGACGGAAGCACACTTTTGAAGACATCACAGAAAATCACCGCATTCTTATTCCTGAATGAGGCCTGTGGAGCCGTGACTTACATAATATCCACTGCCAGCTCCAGGGACGGTCATTCCTGCATTTATATAATATGCGAACGTCCCATCAGGAAAGACCTCATATCCTTGGCTTACAGATGAAGTAACCTGGTCGACAATATTCCCTGGTCGGCAAAGCAGGAGCTCTAGGAACGTTTATTCCTGCATTTATATAATATGCGAACATCCCCTGAAACTCTGTGGTCACAAGCCAAGGTGCGGTGGTGTGTGTTGACATGAGGATGAGGAAGCCCATAACACAGCCAGTTCGTACTGTGTATGTGACGGAACGTCCCGAACAGGAGGATTGGACGTATGTTCCGACTAACAAACAAACATACAACAACATTGCGGCTCAAATGTAGTTGTAAGAGAGAGGGGGCCTCTCTCGCTCGCGGCCTGGATAGACCTGGACGAGCTAGCTACTAGACTGACAGGCTTCCTCCGTACTATCCTCGGATCCATCATTGCTGGGTGTGCACGTTCCAAGTTTATAGTGCTCGCATCACCCACACTGCTTCCCAGAACCATAACGGAGAACCCGGCTGCCGAGCCATTCGATGAATGGTCGCTACACCGGGCGGACTAGCGGACGATCAATGCCTTCGATCCTACTAGGGACCTCTTCGGCAATTGTCGTATTACCCTGAGCACTTAGCCGCTAGCCCTAACACTGCAACGACGGAGACACACTTGTTGAAGACATCACGAAAACATCACTCTGAATTCTGAAAAATAAAATGATAATATAGAGTGACCCTACAGAGAGAGGACCAGTATGGACCCCTCCCCGCAAACACAATATCATGACACACGTCTTCAACGTTGTCATTTCAATCAACACACACAGAGCAGAAATTAGTGCGAATACATTGAACCTGACAATTAGAGGAAGATATCCTCGCATTATAAATAAATTTTTTTTTTTTTTTTTTTTTTTATCAATAAAAAAAAAAAAATACACAGTCATATTAGTCGCACTATCCCTTGAAATAAAGATACATAATATAACATAATCCATTATAATCTTTGAAAGAAAATAATTTTCAAAAAAAAAACATTTTTTGAAAAATTTTTTTCAGAAGAACCCAAGTTCCCAATGGGAACACCGAGCCCAAATGGATCCTCAAAAAGCCTAAGTGTGAACAAAAATTTTTAAAACATTTCAAAAAATTAATGCAACACTTACATACAATATTAATGTATCTTGTTATGTCTAAACTAATGTAAAGACAAGAAATCACTATCAGCAGTAACCGTTGTCAATGTAAACAAGAAGTTGTATAAAAACCAGAAACATGACTCCAGGCACTGATAAACATGGCCCGAAATCAGTTACCAATTTAAACACTATCTGATGCAAAACAGAGATTTCTATAGAAGAAACTGCAGAACATCAGATGGTAGATGCAGATCACAACGCCTAAACACCTAAGGGTGAGGACGTCAACATGGAGAAAAGAACAGAAATTCATTCTGTTTCGAAGCCAAAACTCCCAAGAAATTTTAGTAATAATTATTACAGAAAATATGCCAAAAGCATGGGAGAATAGCAAGGGGGGAATAAAGGAAAGGGAGAGAAGCAACACTGATCAAGCAGTGGAACTTTCATAGCAAGAATGATAACAACAGGCTCATGCCTCAAAATTAAGGAACATAACATAATTTCGTAAAAAAATTTAAGTTACAGCCCTGATTATTTCCTGCCACTGAATTTTCCTCTCATCCTTCTATTTCCTCTTTAGATCCACCATTTCTCTCATATTTATGTGTCTGGCATCATTTAAACTGAGATTTACAAGCACAAATATCAGTCAGATGTGAACTGATGAAGGGCCGAACAAAGAATGACTTTTGGCACCAATTTCGAGACCTCCTTGACACTGCACATGCGCAGTGGAGGAAAGGTATGGAGGACCATATAGGACATGTAATTTTCGGTTTTAGATGCAAATTTTGGGGATTGGGGGGTAAAATTTGTGTTTGGCCCTAGAATTTAAGAGTTAGCACCAGCTAAGTCTGGGTCATTGGTACAGTATAAAAATACAATTTTTGTGGGGACAAAAATGAGGCCCCATGGGACCTGATGTGCTCTTCTGACCAAAGTTGTTGATGCACGGACACAAGGATGGACATCGGCTATTTTAAAAGTCCCTCAAAAACATTTTTTGTGGGGACAAAAAAGAGGCCCCATGGGACCTGATGTTCTCTCCTGATCAAAGTCGTTGAAAGAGGGATTTAATTAGCATCTATGGCCAATTAAGACAACAGAGGAATGAAGTCATTTAATTATTTCTAACTCTGTTGTCCATGCCAAATGATTTTTTTCTATTGGGATACTACCACAGAAATAATGCCCAGATTTCCAGTAATGCAATACTAGGTAGTCCAAATATCAACCTAGGGACAAACTTGAACAAACTTGAATCTGACTCCTTCCACTCCACACCCAGGATGCCATATACCAAATTTGTATAGATTCTCAATGGTGGATCTGGGAAGGAGATTTTTTTTAAAGATTATTTGTCATATTGCACTAAGTTAAAATTTGGGCTCCAATAGGGAGCGCAAATATGCATCCAGGGACTTAATTTGGACAAACTTGAATTTGAGCCCTACTAGGGGGTTGTATACCAAGTATAAAAAACTAGAAATTGCTTTCCTACCATGGTGGGGGGGTGGGGGGGAGGCTGTGAAAAAAAATCTTTCTAGCATCAATCAATTACTTAGGACCCACTTATACTACATGCCAAATTTTGTTGAAATTGGCCAACCGGTTCTTGAAATACCAAGTATCAAGGCATTCCCTCTGGTGGTTCGAGAGAAGAAGATTTTTAAAGATTTTGAAGCATTTGGGGAATTAACCAGAGCCCAAATATGTCAGCTGCTTCATTTGAACAAAATAGAAAGGGTATACTCCATAGATGGTCTGTGCAATATCGATATGAATTTGGCCTAGTGGTTGTGAAGAAGTCAAGTTTGCAAAAGTTAATGGATGACGGACACCGGACGCCAAGTGATGGCAATGGCTCCCTCTGACTTGCAGTCAGGTGAGCTGAAAAAGATTCTGATGGGTGGATCTGAAAAAGAATTTTAAAGACTATTCCCCATTTTGCCCTAAATTAAAATTTGTGCTCCTGTATTGATCCCAAATATGAACCAAGGGGTTTCATTTTAACAAACTTGTATCTGACTCCCCTATTGATGCAGTAAACCAAATATCAAAATATTCTGATCAGTGGTTCTGGGAAAGAAGTTTGTAAATTTTTTGCAAAGATGTTGACACAGCATTCTTGTGATTCCCCCCCCCCCTCCCCAACAGAACACCCTGACACAAACGATGGTAATTGTTTTACCATTCAATAATACTGGTCCTTAGGATACTTCATACCAAATAACAGTTCTCTGTTCAGTGCGGTTTGGAAAACATGGACATTTGAAAATATTTCTATTTTTGTAGCTCCACAGGAATTTTTTTTTTGCACAAATCAAGTACTTAAGACTCAATATTACCACAAACCAAATTTTGTTCAAATTGGTTAATCGGTTGAAAAAATAGAAATTTGGGATGGAGCCAAACATCTTGCCCCTCCCATTACAAAGGTAAATAGTGCTCCACAAAATTCGTTTGAACAAATTTGATTCAATACCTCAAAAGCAAGCTCCGTACTAACCATAAAGTTATTGTACCTACTGGTTCATGAGAAGAATTTTTTTTTAAATTTTGGAGCGTCTTCCCTAACCCCTCCCTATAGGGCTGGGCAACTTGATTTGAACAAAAACAAAATGAAATGTCAGAAAAAGCAACCACCTCAAATTTAATTGAAATCGATTCAGCAGTTTTGGAGAAGGTGCAAACACCATGTTCAAGGATGAGAGACAACACAGACAGACAGACAGAGATGTCCTTGATGGCAGACAGTGAGTGATCACTTTAGCTCCCCCTGACATTCAGTTAGGTGAGCTAAAAAGATGACAATCAAATTCTGGCAGTGTGGCTTGTCAATTAAAAGGGTTCCAATGTGCTTAGGAATTTCAGTTAAAATTATACTACTCAAAGTTTGCTAAGCACCAAATATTTGACACATCATTATGAAATTTGCTTGTGACATATTTGCGATATTTTTGGTGGATATGATTGAGGACTGTATTGAGATGGTCTCCAGTGTTTACATTAGCTCTCTTGACATTTGTCTGAAATGTAGCGGGCTGTAGGGATGGTGGAGCAAGGGGCTACCCATCATCAGGTTGGTGAAGCCCTTCTTGTGCACCATGCAGTGATCACCAGAGCCTGGACAAGATTTCAGCAGTATGGCACACCAGTAAGACGGCATGGTGAGGCAGAGTCAGGGCAACATCTGCAGCTGAAGGCCGGTTTTTAATCATTTAGGCCCATAGGAACCGCTTTGCCACAGCAACCCAGTCTCGCAGTGACCTTCAGAATGCATCCGAGGTAAATGTTTCGACACAGACTGTCTGGGCAAGGTTGCACGAAGGTGGTCTTCAATCGAGAAGACCATGTATTCTCATTCAATCGAGAAGACCATGTATTCAGAACCACTGCCAGGCATGATATGAATGGGCCATGGACCATGCTGGATGGACCAGAGAAGATTGGCGACCTGTCATTTTTACAGATTAGTCAAGGTACTGCCTAGACCATACAGATAGGCATTCTAGGGTATGGAGAAGACCAGGAGAATGATTCCAAAGGTATATTGATGAGATCCTGGAAGTCCACGTAAGATTGTGTGCAGGTGCAATGCGTGATCGACTCATTTTGATGGACGATAATGCCCGTCCTCATGTTGCCCATGCTGTTGGGGAGTACCGACAGAGGGAGGGGATTGAGCGTATGGACTGGCCAGCAAGATCCCCTGACCTCAATCCAATCGAGTAAGTCTGGAATGAGTTGAAGCTTGCAATTTCAACCTGTCCAGTCCAGCCAAGAAGTGTCCAGGAGCTTGGTGCCATGCTGGTCCAAGAATGGAACAACATACTACAAAGGACCACCAGAAACCTGACTGGGAGCATGAGAAGGCATTGTCAAGCTGTAATTAACAGTAGTGGGTCTCATACTCGATATTGTAGCCATACCAGTTTGCTCCGTCAACTTTTTGGCATATTGGAAAATTTTCTCTTTTACCAATAACATCCATTTTCCATGGTTATCGTATTCAAAAGCTAAAAAATAATGTCAAACACAAATAAAATCTTAATTTTTGTACTTGAATCATTAAAGATAAAATTAAATAAAAAATATATACACTTTTCATTACAATATTTCAACCAAAACGTAAAACAGGTAGTTCGATGTACCTGGTGCATAGAAAACTTTGAGTAGTATATTTTCATACAGAGTGGAATATCCTGACTGGCTCTAAAAACATGAATCTACAGAGAGAATTGTCTTACCCATCTGTGTCATTTATCACCTGGTGTACTCCACACTGAATCACTGTCAGTGACTCACTGAGAGCTTTTACTGATTCATACAGTTGTTTTTGTTCTCTCAGATTTTGAATATTCAATTTACATGTGCATGAAGAAAAAAACTCATTAAGTATCACATGAGAAAAAGAATTTAAAAACAAGAGGCCACAGGGCCTGAAGCACCCACCTTGAACAGAACACGATATAAACAAAGTCCAAGAATGAGTCGTCATTAAGCAATCCATCTCATTAGGATTCATTGTGAATCCTTGAGCCCCTCAGGAGTGACAAAAATTATAAGTCCGAGCATCATTCCTTTTCTTCAGTTGATCATAATGTAAAATGTGGAGCTCCCCTATGAAGCCCCTTGATACAACCTATGTGGATTAATCTTAGTTACACACCTCAAGAGGATACTGAATACAAAATTTCTAACTCTTCAGCTACATGGCCAATTCTGGCTCCCACAAGGAGCCCAAATATTAACCCCAGGCTCTTAATTTGAACAAAGTTGAATCTGACTTCCCTAGAGATGTTGTATACCAAATATGAAAGCATTCTGACTGCTGGATCTGAAGAAGAAAATTTTTAAAGAAAGTTCCTCATATTGCACTAAGTTAAAATTCGGGCTACCAAATATTAACCCAGGCAACCAATTTGAACAAACTTGAATCTGACACCCCTAGAGATGTTGTAAACCAAATATGAAAGGATTCTGACCGGTGAATCTGAAGACGATTTTTGAAGAAATTCCCTCCTATTGTACTAAGTTAAATTTCAGGTTCCCATATGGAGCCCAAATATTAACCCAGGCACTCAAATTGAACAAAATTGAATCTGACCTCACTAGAGATGTTGTATACCAAATATGACAGCATTCCAACTGATGGTTCTGAAGAAGATTTTTTAAGAAATTTCCTCATATTGCACCATGATAATTTTCCTCATATTGCACTATGTTAATATTTGGGCTACCATAGCAAGCCCAAATATATACCTAGGGATCTGATTTGAACAAACTTGAATCAGACCCCCCTAGAGATGTTGTATACCAAATATGAAAGCATTCAGACTGGTGGATCTGATGAAGAAGATTATTAAAAATTATCCCTCATATTGAACTAAGTTAAAATTTGGGCTTCCATAGAAGCCCAAATATTAACCTAGGGACTTGGTTTGAACAATCTTGAATCTGACCCTCATAACAATGATGTATACCAAACATTAAAAGATTCTGACTGGTGGTTCTCAAGAAGAAGATTTTTATTCCCCATATTTCCCCAAGTTAAAAATATTAACAAACTTGTATCTGCCCCTCTTATGGATGCTTATACCGAATATCAAAAGATTCTGACCACTGGTTCTGGAGAAAAGATTTTTTAAAATTTTGGCTAATATGCTGACTCAGCATTTTTGCGATGCCCTCTACAGAACACCCTAACATACCCGATACCGTAATTTTTTTACCATTCAATTCTACTGGTCCTGAGGATGCTTCACACCAAATAACAGTTCTCTGTTCTGTGTGGTTTGGGAAATATGGGCGTTTGAAAATATTTCTATTTTTGGCTCCTGGGGTTCATGGGAATGCAGAATTTTTTTTTTTTTTTTGCACGAGTCAAGTACTTATGGCCCAATAATACCACATACCAAATTTGGTTTAAATTGGACCATCGGTTCAGAAAATTATAAATTTTAAGTAATTTGTATATTTTTTATGCTTACCAATGGCCCAGACTAGCTGGTGCTAACTCAAAAATTAATCCAGGAAGACACCGAAATTAATAAGAGTTTACATGTTAAATAAATCGATATTCACACATGCGAATCTGTTTTTTTTTACATGAGTACTGGTGGGTAGTACTTCTGCTAGCAATTTTATCACCGAAACGAAATGGAAGATGAAACTCGCAAATTATGGGGCCTTTTTCATTTTAATAACATCATAACATCCTATTTCGAGTTATGGAAACTTTATTAACAAGAGACGATGTATGTTTGTTAATTTTTGGTATTGAGGTAAACTTATTTAAAAACGTAATAAATAATAATTACCTGTTTCATTTCACTCTTCACGAGGCGAGGAGTGATAAATTTAGACAAGTTTGCATTCAAGGCGAGGTCACCGAAGGTCAACTTGGATGTAGTTCCACTGTAGGTGTAAATTTTAACTACTGAAATCCCATTGGTGGCATGTTCACAACGGTTGGTGTGTAAAGCTAAAATTATGTCATAGGCTTTTTATATTTCGTAGAAGAGGTAATCATGGCTTAAATCATATTTTGTGGTATACTCTGTGCCAAATGTAGATTTGACCCTGAATTAATCACAAGAGGCCCCAAGGGGCCTGAGGGCGCCCACCTGACATGGTAGCCTAAATATCAACCCAGAGAATTGATTTCAACAAGTTGCATCTGCTCCTCCTAAGAAAAGCTTATACCAAATATCCAAAGATTCTGACCAGTGGATCTAAAAAAAAAAAAGAAGATTTTTAAAGAATATTCCTCATATTGAACTAAGTTATAATTCGGGCTACCACAGTGAGTCCAAATATGGACCTAGGGATTTGGCTTGAACAAAGTTGAATCTCACTCCCAAAGCATGGTGCATACCAAATATCAAAAGATTCTGCCTGCTGGATCTTGAGAAGATTTTTAAAGAAAATTCCTCATTTTGAACTAAGTTACAATTCAAGCTCCCACAGTGAGTCCAAATATGGACCTAGGGACTTGGCTTGAACAAACTTGAATCTCACCCCCTAAGCATGGTGCATACCAAATATCAAAAGATTCTGCCTGCTGGATCTTGAGAAGAAGATTTTCAAAGAAATTTACCTGAAATGCATTAAGTTCAAAATCGAGCTTCTATAGTGAGCCCAAATATGAATCTAGGAAGCTGATTTGAACAAACTTGAAGATTTTTTAAGAAATTTGCCTGAAATGCACTAAGTTCGAATTCGGGCTTCTATAGTGAGCCCAAATATGAATCCAGGGGGCCAATTTGAACAAACTTGAATCAGATCCACCCCACAATGTTGCATACCAAATATCAAAGCATTCTGCCTGCTGGATCTGGAGAAGAAGATTTTTTAAGAAATTTGCCTGAAATGCACAAAGTTCAAATTCAAGCTTCTATAGTGAGCCCAAATATGAATCCAGGGGGCTGATTTGAACAAACTTGAATCAGATCCACCCCACAATGTTGCATGCCAAATACCAAAAGATTCTGCCTGCTGGATCTGAAGAAAAAGATTTTTTAAGAAATTTGCCTGAAATGCACTAAGATCGAATTCGTGCTTCTATAGTGAGCCCAAATATGAATCCAGGGAGCCGATTTGAACAAACTTGAATCAGATCCACCCCACAATGTTGCATACCAAATATCAAACGATTCTGCCTGCTGGATCTGGAGAAGAAGATTTTTTAAGAAATTTGCCTGAAATGCACTAAGTTCAAAATCAGGCTCCTGTACTGAGCCCAAATATGAACCCAGGGGGCCAATTTGAACAAACTTGAATCAGATCCACCCTACAATGTTGCATACCAAATATCAAAAGATTCTGCCTTCTGGATCTGGAGAAGAAGATTTTTTAATCTTTTTCCCATTGCCTACAGTGTTAAAAAGTGCTGACTCAGCACTTTTTCAAAGTCCTGAAAAAAGTACCTTGTGATCAAACCGATAGGGATTTTTTTTAACCACTCTATTCTACTAGATAAAAGTAAGCTTTATACAAAATAAGAATTCCCTGTGCCGTGTAGTTTTGGAGATATGGCAGTTTTAAGGTTTTTCCTATTTTTAGCTCCCGAGGTTCCCATGGGGCAATGAGAAAATTTTTTTTTTGCATCAATCAACTACTTATGACCCATTATCACCTCATATCAAATTTGGTTCAAATCAACCTGACGGTTCTGAAAATAGAAATTTTAGGCGTGGCCAAAATTTTTGCCCCTCCCATAACGAAGGCAAATAATGCCTGACAAACTTCTCTTGAACAAACTTGAGTCTACACCTCAAAAGGAAGCTGCATACCAAATATCAAGTTTCTGCTATTGCTGGTTCTTGAGAAGATTTTTTAAGAAATGGAGCATTTTTGCCCCATCCCTCTGCTCAATATGAGCTGAAACCTAATTTGACAAAAAATCAAAATGCCCTTATATAGCCCCTGCTCACATGAAATTTCATTAATATGCGGCCAGTGGTTTGGGAGAAAAAGGCCCAAACACCACCTTCACGACGGACGACGGACGAAAAGTGATCAGAAAAGCTCACCCTGACTTTCAGTCAGGTGAGCTAATAATAATTTCATTCCATAGATTTATGAAATGAAAACTGCCTCCTTAAGGTTTTTGAAAAATAAATGGCTTATCAGGATTTTTAAACTTATTTGGAAAACCATATATTGTATGTTTTAGTATAATTTAGAATGTAATTGCTGTTTGGACCGTGGTAATTTCACCTTGCATAGAAAACATGAATAACTGCTCTTTCCCAGAATTTTTCTGGAAAACATTGAGAGAATATTTATAAATTAGGTTCCTCCTGAGATTGTTTTTGTCAAAACAGGTGAAGATTACTCACTCCAAGGATTTTCCAGTTTGCAGTAAAGTCCATATCCCATTGGGCCCTCTGTAATCTGGAATTGATGCAGCCTGTGAAAAAAAAAGAAATGAAAACCTAATTGCTTCAAAATTTGTAATTTAGACCTAGTATTCCAAAAGTCATTACAAAGTTTACCAACAGAACCTGGAAAAAAGTGACATGGGTAATTTTTAAATGCAGGAAGTGTACAGACTGAATATATATGACCAATTTTAATTTTCACAATAAGCCCGGAGAGTGAAATCAAACTCGCTGACAAATCGTATAATCGTCTTCTAAATGATTTATTCGGTGCTATTGTTGAACATGGGGGGGCGAGACTTGTGTGAGATGTGTATGTACGAACAGCCCAGTGAATGTGTGATCGTTTTGAAATAGCCTAATAAAAAATGTTTTGACACCAACATTTTATCAATTAATATCTGTGATTTCGTTCGACTTGGAAAACATGGATAAATTTGTTCGTAAAATCACCATAAAAAATACAAATACCGATAACACCGCTCAGTCTACCAACTGAATTTTTGTGAGCAATTCGCAACAAATTTTCAGTACCGGTCAGACCTGTTAACTCTCCCGGTTTCACCGTGAGTCTCCTGGTTTGAGGCACTAACTCACGCTCTCACGGTCACATCCTATTTTCTCCCGATTTGACACTTTTCAAAAATAGTTGTCTTATTCTATTTTGAAAATTCAACAAGTTGCATTGTATGCCAAATATATTCTCATACTGTCCTGGTTACGTGAAAGAAATAAAAATTATATAAACTCAAAATATAAATTAAATACAAGAGGCCCCAGGGGGCCTGAGGGCACTCACCTGACATGGTAGCCTAAATATCAACCCAGAGAATTGATTTCCACAGGTTGCATCTACTCCTCCTAAGAAAAGCTGAAACCAAATATCCAAATATTCTGACCAGTGGATCTAAAAAAAGATTTTTTAAAGAATATTCCTCATATTGAACTAAGTCATAATTCGGGCTCCCACAGGGAGACCATATATGAACCCAGGGACTTGGCTTTAACAATCCTGAATCTCACACCCCTAAGGATTCTGCACACCAAATATCAAAACATTCTGACTGCTGGATCTGAAGAAGAAGATTTTTAAAGAAAATTCCTCATTTTGAACCAAGTTACAATTCGAGCTCCCACAATCAGCCCAAATATGGACCTAGGGACATGGCTTGAACAAACTTGAATCTTACCCCCTAAGGATGCTGCATAAAAAATATCAAAAGCATTCATCTGCTGGATCTGAAGATTTTTTAAAGAAAATTCCTCATTTTGAACTAAGTTGTCATTCAGGCTCCCATAGTGAGCCCAAATATGAACCAAGGGACTTGGCTTGAACAAACTTGAATCTCAGCCCCCTAAGGTTGCTCCATGCCAAATATCAAAACATTCAACTGCTGAATCTGAAGAAGAAGATGTTTAAAGAAAAATTCCTCATATTAACTAAGTTATAATTTGTGCTCCCACAGGGAGCCCAAATATGGACTCATGGACTTGGCTTTAACACACTTGAATCCCCCCCCCCCCCCCCCCCCCAAGGATGCTACTCACCACATATCAAACCATTCCGACTGCTGGATCAGAAGAAGAATATTTTTTAAGAAAATTCCTCATTTCGAACAAAGTTACAATTCAAGCTCCCCCAGTGAGCCCAAATATGGACCTAGGGACATGGCTTGAACAAACTTGAATCTCACCTCCCTAAGGATGCTGCATACCAAATATCACAAGATTCTGCCTGCTGGATCTTGAGAAGAAGATTTTCAAAGAAATTTGCCTGAAATGCACTAAGTTCAAATTTGGGCTCCTATACTGAGCCCAAATATAAACCCAGGGGGCCGATTTGAACAAACTTGAATCAGATCCACCCCACAATGTTGCATACCAAATATCACAAGATTCTGCCTGCTGGATCTGGAGAAGATTTTTGAAGAAATTTGCCTGAAATGCACTAAGTTCGAATTTGGGCTTCTATAGTGAGCCCAAATATGAATCCAGGTGGCCGATTTGAACAAACTGGAATCAGATCCACCCCACAATGTTGCATACCAAATATCATAAGATTCTGCCTGCAGGATCTGAAGAAGATTTTTTGAAGAAATTTGCCTGAAATGCACTAGGTTCGAATTCGAGCTTCTATAGTGAGCCCAAATATGAATCTAGGGAGCCGATTTGAACAAAATAGAATTAGATCCACCCCACAATGTTGCATACCAAATATCAAAAGATTCTGCCTGCTGGATCTGGAGAAGAAGATTTTTTTTAAGAAATTTGCCTGAAAAGCACTAAGTTCAAATTTGGGCTCCTATACTGAGCCCAAATATAAACCCAGGGAGCCGATTTGAACAAACTTGAATCAGATCCACCCCACAATGTTGCATACCCAATATCAAAAGATTCTGCCTGCTGGATCTTGAGAAGAAAATTTTCAAAGAAATTTGCCTGAAATGCACTAAGTTCAAATTTGGGCTCCTATACTGAGCCCAAATATAAACCCAAGGGGCCGATTTGAACAAACTTGAATCAGATCCACCCCCACAATGTTGCATACCAAATATCAAAAGATTCTGCCTGCTGGATCTGGAGAAGAAGATTTTCAAAGAAATTTGCCTGAAATGCAGTAAGTTCAAATTTGGGCTCCTATACTGAGCCCAAATATACACCCAAGGGGTCGATTTGAACAAACTTGAATCAGATCCATCCCACAATGTTGCATACCAAATATCAAAAGATTCTGCCTGCTGGATCTGGAGAAGAAGATTTTTTAAGAAATTTGCCTGAAATGCACTAAGTTCAAATTCGGGCTCCTATACTGAGCCCAAATATGAACCCAGGGGGCCGATTTGAACAAACTTGAATCAGATCCACCCTACAATGTTGCATACCAAATATCAAAAGATTCTGCCTGCTGGATCTGGAGAAGAAGATTTTTTAATGTTTTTCCCATTGCCTACAGTGTTAAAAAGTGCTGACTCAGCACTTTTTCAAAGTCCCGAAACTGTGCCCTATGATAAAACCGATGGCAATTTTTTTTTACCAATCCTTTCTGTTGGTCCTAAGGAAGCTGCACACCAAAAAAAAATTCTCAGTGCCGTGCAGTTTTGGAGATATGGGTGTTTTAAATTTTTTCTATTTTTAGCTCCTGCGGTTCCCACGGGGCTGCGGGAAATTTTTTTTTTGGCATAAATCAAGTACTCATGACCCAATAAGCCCTCACATAAAATTAGGTTGAAATCGGCTTCTCGGTTCAGAAAATAGAAATTAGGGGCGGGGCCAAAATTTTTGCCCCTCCCATAACAACGCCAAATATTATCCCTCAAACTTCTCTTGAACAAATCTGAGTCTACACCTCAAAAGGAAGGTGCATACCATATATCAAGTCTCTGCTACTGCTGGTTCATGAGAAGAAGATTTACAAAGATTTTGGTGCCCCTTGGGGGCGTGGCACCACCCAGGAGGAGGGGCAACTTCACTTGAACAAATCTGAATTGGCATTAGGTAATAAACATTTAGCAAACATTTGAATAAAATTGGGCTAGTGATTTAGGAGGAGAAGTCGATAATGTAAAGTTAACGCCGGACGGACGATGGACGGATCACGATCAGTAAAGCTCCCGCTGAGCTTCGCTCAGGTGAGCTAAAAAACATAATCTCTCAAGTATAATTAACTTCAGCTGACCTTTTATATATACTATTGTTATGGTTCATACCATATTTATCCGTTTTGTGTAAAAAAAAATATAATTGAAAGTTTGTTGAAAACTGAAAAAAATCTGTTGTGAGATTTCACAAGAATTAAGTTACCTCCCCTTACTTATATACAAACAGATTCAGAACAATCATGTCCAGGCTCCAGCAGAGTATTTTGTCTTCATTTTGAACCAACAGGATTATTTTGTTTGTATTTTTTTTTCGCAATGGGAGTTATGAATACTGAGGGCACCTTCTCTAATGTGAGTAATACAAAACACAGTTCAAATATTTTTTTTAATAAAAAAACGAAAACGAAATTACCACAATCACACACACAACTTCATTGTACCGACAACAACAGGTGTTTTTTTTTAAACCAAACGATGTGTATTGTTAGCATTGAGTAATTTTTATTATACACTAAAACCTGTCAAAAAATAATAAGAATGAATATTTCCTCACTAAAAATGTACAGACTGAACAAAGAATTTACATGAATAAATGGCATGAACGAAGAAGGAATGCTTGTTTTGGTTCTTGAACGTTTTGGTCCTGGGGCGTCTTGGCCCAAGATGTTTCCACCTCCATGTTTTGAAGCACTGGGATGGCCTTGCATGAGCAAGGAAAAATGGCAGGACTGAGGAGGGGGGGGGGTGGGGGGGGGGGGGGGGGGGGGTCGGTTACAGGCAAAGGCTAGATAGGCATCCACTCACATAAAATTTGTGTGTCAAGGGGGGGGGGGGGGGGGGAGTCATTGTCCCTGGGGGGGGGGGGGGGGGGGAGGGGGACTTGGACCAGTGATATCCATATTTCTATGCTTTTACGGACAAATACCATTAAAAGTGTTAAAATAATTTATTAAAATGAAATATACAATGCATTAGGGTTGGGGGAGGGGGGCGGGGGGGTGTCCGGGTGGGACCGTGGGAGGCATAACAAGGAAAATATTGATGTATTGGCAGCATGCAAAATTCTGACAAGCATCCAAATCTCACTGAGAGCTCATCAAAATCTCACTGACAGTCACCTTCAGAGGTTAACAGGTCTGGTACCGGTATCATTGAAAACCTTCTCAATTCCTTTCTGAGGCCTTGTTCATATCACTACTCACTAGCTACATGTACACCCAATAATAACAAACAGATTTTGTACCACCTACAGGGGTAATTTTTAAAATTGTTGGAGAGACGACTTACATAAGCTATAAGCTTCCTGTCAAATCCCTCTTTTACACAGCAATAAATTTCCATGCCTTTACTTGTTTCATGTATAATACTAATACTGTATACTGTGTTTGTTCAGATTTTTTTGTTACTCAACTGTCATTGTGAAATGTATTTACTTATCAACTATTAAATAACTATTGTTTAAACTAATAATAACAAACACAGTGGGCCCACGACTTGCTATTCAGTGCGATGGGAATCACTCAGAGCATCCGCTAGCCAAAACGACCCCCATCATTTTGATCCGAACTGTCCCTCTATCCGTTTATTTGACCCAAACAGACCTTCAGTGGCCAGGCTGTAAGGCTAGGGAATGATTTCAGCTTGCCCATCCCTGAGTCAAACTGTCCCTTGAACATTTCGACCGATCCCCCCCCCCCCCCTCCCCACCGCTCCCCCCCCCCCCCCCCCCCCCCCAATTTTGAAATCACAACTGAGTGGGCACAAGTTGGGTTTTTGTGGGAAAGGGGAAGGGGTGTTCTTGTTTTGGCAAATGGAGCACGTGTTCGTATTATCCTAAGGGTTAAATAAACAATAATTTTTTAATGTTATTTGAAAAACGCCATGTCCCCCCCCCCCCCCCCCTTCCAGTGCAGAGTGGTTAAAATAGACCATACGCCTACATGACTATAAAGATCCCCCTCCTCCCCAATTTCGATCACCAGGCCTACTGCTTGTATTTCCAGGTGATCTGTTCATACCATATGCCTACATGACTATAAAGATCCCCCTCCTCCCCAATTTCGATCACCAGGCCTACTGCTTGTATTTCCAGGTGATCTGTTCATAAGAGTACAGTCAGACACTTTGGGGTAAATTTTTCTGAAGCTGAATGAGTGTTCGTAATTCTGATTTGTTTAACTTGTCTCAGTTTGCTCTTCAACTTTTCCGAACAGTCTTGTCCTCACCGTGAGCTAAGTGTATCTTAATAATATTATCACTAAACAACATGGATGAGAACGGCAAGCAACAAAATTCGCTGAAATTTGTAAAAATTCCCTTATTTTCAAAATAAATTTGTGAAAATCAGAGATTTTTTTTTTAATCTAAGAACGCAACAGTGAACCTGTTAATTTAAATTTAATTTCTAGAAATTGCAGCATTTGGGGCATGAATTCCCAATCCTGTAAACAAATAAAGCAGCCAGAAAAAAATGTTTTTTTAATTTAATTTTTTATCTCAAACTGATTGTCTCCAGATCAGGTCTTTTCAATCAATCTTCATCATTAATCCTTAAACACTGATGATAAAAGAACATAAATATAAATTTGACACCTAATTGCTGTTACATAACCCATTTCCTAATTGAAGACATAGAACGGTATCCCCCCATTTGTCAGACACCCCAGTTGTCAGACAGTTTATAATCACAGATTATTGGGTTGTTTGAACAGCTAATCCCTTACTTATCACTTTCAGAATAAAGTGGCATATTCCAATAAGTCAGACAGCAAAGAAACAAAATTAATTAACTTTTAGTGATTTATTTCTTCACAGGTGTGTTTTAGAAATGAACAATAAAATATTTTTTTGTGTTAAATAAACAGAAAAACACAATAAAAAGAAAAACCTGGAGTACAATAAAGAAAATATTTAGACTTGTTTCAAAGTAAATAAATAAAAACTTATATTTCATTATAACTCATTTTTAACGTAAATAAAACCATGTTTTATAAAAAAAATAAAAAAACATGAAACAAACATTAACAAAATGAAAAATGTGAGGTACACATCACAAATCAAGGTACAATATTACGAAGACAAATGAAAGTGTCAATGACACTGTAGCTCAACTTGTTAAGACATGTTCATGTATAGTATGTGACACAGCAATGACAAACATCTAGGTAATGACCTGATAACAAAGGAACATACAAAGTATTGTAACGGTCTGAACATAAGGTCGCCAGACATTTCCCCATCGGACATTTCCCCATCCGGACATTACCCCATCCCATTTAGGCCGGACATTTCCCCATCGGACATTACCCCATTCTGCTTAATAGAAAAAACGGACAATTCCCCATGCAGACTTTTCACCATCCATTTCTTATTTTTTTGTGGGTCCGTTATTCAATCGAGTTGTTTGATAAACAGTGGTGTCTTCATTAAAGTAAATGTCAATGAATGCATCAGTGTTTATCAAACAACTCTCTAAGATGTGAAGTCCTCGAACCCCTTGTACCCGATATGACACGGTATCACTGCCCAATTTTTATAGAACTGGATTTCCAAAAAGCGCCTTGTAATAATTTTAGGAGACGTATTTGGCAGTACGCTGGGGGTAATTACGATGGGCTGAACAATGCCTACAACAATTTAGATTGGGACAGTGTGTTTAACCACTCTTGTCTTGACACGTTAGTTGAGAATTTTACTGAAAAAATACTTGACGTAGCATATAAATTCATTCCCTCTAAACATATAACCTCAAGGCCCAATCAACCAAAATGGATGCATAATAATATACGTTTACTTATAAGACAGAGGACTCGATTATATCGCCGGGCAAAGCACTCTGGTTTATTACACCACTGGGATAAATATAAAACTAAACGTAACGAAGTTGTTTCCGCGGTTAGAAAGGCCAAAGTCGAGTACATTTCTAAAGTACAAGCAACGTTAAGTGCTCCAGAAACATCTTCATCTAATTGGTGGAAAACATTAAAAATATTCATTGGCAAAACAAGATTAGACACCCCTACTATAAGCCATTTAGGCAATCTTTATTCAACTAATCTCGAGAAGGCAGAAGTGTTCAATGAATATTTCTGCTCTATTTCTACCCTGGATGAGACGACTGCGTCCTTGCCAGGGTCACTCCAGCCAGCCCCGGCACATCTTCGGAAAATAACCTTGGAACAAACAGAAATACTCAAGGCAATGAAGAATATTAAAGTGTCCAAAGCGTCTGGACCAGACCAAATAAGCCCACGACTTCTGAAAGAATGTAGACATTCGTTGTGTATGCCATTAACAACTCTGTTTAATGTCTTACTGGACAATTGTTATTTCCCTAAACTGTGGAAAAAGGCCAATGTATCCCCAGTATTGAAAAAGAACCCCTCTTACATAATTACCAACTATTGACCGATATCACTGATTAGCTGTACTGGTAAGCTGCTTGAAAAATGTGTTTTCAAGCGGTTGTGGAAGTTCCTATGTGACAATAATATACTGAGCCAGTTCCAGTTCGGCTTTATCTCGGGCGATTCTACGGTCTTACAACTGACTGACCTCTATGATGAGTTTTGTCATGCTCTTGATGATGGTAAGGAGGTTCGAGTTGTATTCTGCGATGTCAGTAAAGCATTTGATAAGGTGTGGCACGCTGGGCTCCTTTATAAGCTTGAGAAAATAGGAATATCTGATGACCTCTTAACTTTCTTAAAATCCTACACGTCCGACCGGTATCAAAGGGTAGTGCTGGGCTCCGAGTCGTCTCCCTGGAGACCAGTAATGACTGGTGCTCCGCAAGGTTCAATCCTTGGCCCTTTACTATTTCTGATATACATAAATGACATTACTGATAACTTGTCCAGCAGTATCCGTCTCTTTGCCGATGACACATCATTATACCTTATCGTCGAAAATCCTGACCAAGCTGCACTCATAATCAATCGTGATTTGGCAACAATCGAACATTGGGCCAAAACATGGTTGGTTGAGTTCAATGCTCAAAAAACGGAAACGATGCTAATATCACGTAAAGTAAATGCCCCGGTTCACCCAGAATTATATTTAAGAAGGACCGAAATTGCCGACGTTACTCGTCACAAGCATCTAGGTGTAATTTTGAACAAAAGTTGCACGTGGAACGACCATATCGAACACATAAGCTCCAAAGCCTGGAAACGCATTGACATGCTGAGGGCCCTCAAGTTTACCCTGGATAGGAAGATTCTTGAAAAAATATATTTTGCTTTCATTCGTCCCCTTTTAGAATATGCTGACTGTGTCTGGGATAATTGCTCTTTAACGCAGTCTGCTGAGCTAGAAAAAATTCAAATAGCTGCAGCGCGAATAGTCACTGGTGCCACTTTGAGCGCCAGTAAGAATCGTCTCTATTCAGAGACTCAGTGGGAAACACTACTGGAACGACGCCGAAAGCATAAACTAATTCAGTTCTTCAAGATGTACCACAAACTAACACCCACGTATATCTCGGCAAAAGTTCTGCCTCTGAATACAGCCATTAACCAAAACCACAATCTCCGAACTGCAAGTAATCACCGTGTCCCATTTTGCCACACCAACTTATATCAATCATCGTTTATCCCGGAGGTAACCAGTCAATGGAATAGACTGCCCCTTTTGGTCAGGGAAAACCCTTCACTCATAGATTTTCGAAAATTCCTCAACAATTCAACCATTCGGCCACCAATATTTTACACAGGGGCCAAATCCAGAAAAGCCCAGATATACCACTGTCGACTGCGTTTGGGATGCAGCAACATTAACACACACTTATATGAAAACCACTTATCGGCAACCCCACTCTGTCGATGTGGCGATTTAGAGACAGCTGAGCATTTCCTCATGCATTGTACATTATTTGATGTTGAACGCGACTTGACAATCAATACATTGCCGTTTACACTGGACCTATCTACACTCTTGTTTGGATCCGAATGGCTGTCTAATACTGAAAATGCTCTTATATTCAGTGCTGTACAAGATTATATTATATTGAGTAAACGTTTCCAGTGACAGGTTGCGCACGCTCAAATGGCTGCGTGATGTGGTATCTTAACCACAACGGGCAGCCGTGAATGTGGGCGCACCCTGTCAACCGTGCGGGAACACATACAAGGTTTGGATACGGTATAAATTGAGAGATGTCCATCCTGTAGAGATACCCCCCAAGTTCCTACTCTAGGTCACTACGCTCATACAATGATACTCCTGCGACAACGGACCTATCTGCACTAGGGACACTGAAAGCCAAGCGTCGCTGTAGGTTGCATCTGCCGACTCACGCCGGTTGAAAACTTTGAGTCCAGGTTGGTTGGTAGAAACTTCCTCTTCTCGATCTTTTTCTATTTTCTTAACTTTCGTGTATGCTTCCCTAAGTCAATCAAAATTTTAACTCAAATTCGTTCTTCTTCCTTCTTTCTATAACAAAACAATATTTACGCAGTGCTTGCATCCACCGCCTAGTCATTTTCGTTATTATGTTGCTTTGGGAGACGGCTTAACATAAGCTCACAGCTTTCTGCCGAATCCCATAAATTTATTCTTGTGTTAATTATTTCTATTCCTATACATACAACTGTTCGTGTAGTTGTAGTCATGTGTGCTTGTTCTTTTTTTTTCTATAGCCTTGTATGTATAGCTATGTACTTTTTCTGAATAAATATTGTTTAAACTAAGTGTTTGTAAGACATTTGTTTTCTGTTTTCGTAGCAATTTACAGTTAACTTTTTGTTGAGATGATTGATAAACGGTCATGTCTTCAGCGAGGTGAAATTCAGTGAATACACCACTTTCTATCACACAAGTGGATGAACAATATGGATGTTTTCATTGCAACTTTAATATTTGTTCTTTCTGTCAAGCTACTATTGTTAAAAAATATGCATTGAAGTAAATGTCAATGAATGCATCAGTGTTTATCAAACAACTCAACAAGAAGCATGTGTAAGAGATTTATAAGCAAACATATTTATATACATATATACATTCACTTGTAACCAGATAAAAATTCTTGTTTTTTATTATTGATGTTGTGTTTTTTATTGTTGTGAAATTCAGATTGAGCTAAAATGTGCTAATGCCTATACCATATACCGAGATGTTGTTTTTTCGAGTTATAAAAGAATGAAAAATGAAAACTTTTTAAGAGTTTTTGTCACTCATTAACACGTGGAAGCCACATTGGACATTGGGTAATGTCCAATGGGCAAATGTCCACCTCCGATGGGTTAAGTCTAATGGGGAAATGTCTGCCCTCGATGGGGAAAAGTGTTAATATCCGCCACTGATGGGACAATGTTGATGGGGAAATGTCTGCCCTCGATGGGGAAATGTCCGGATGGGGAACTGTCCGATGGTGAAATGTCCGGATGGGGAAATGTCCGATGGGGAAATGTCCGTGCACCGAACATAAATACTGACCGTAGCATGTAAGGCATGTATAGGTAAAGTATTGTAAAGGTAGGTGACAGTCAGATGCTAAACGAGAAAAGAAATCTTTGAGTCCCAGAGTGGGTCTGTCTGAACCCCAAAATATTTGTTCTCACAGCATAGTGATAACAAAGGAACCCCAAAACATACTCGTTCCTGTCCCAAGGTGAAAACAAAGGTATCCAAGAAGTTTCATGAAGATCAGTTCATATATACGAGCCGTATAGAAGTTGTGACAAAAAACTGATTGGACCTAATTTCGGTACAAAATGGCCACTGGCAGCCATCTTGAATTTTGGACCGCACCCAGAAACACTCGTTCTCATCCCAAGGTGATAACAAAGGTACCCAAGAAGTTTCGTGAAAATCGGTTGATAAATGCAGCGTCTAGCCCGAGCCGTATTGACATGTGCACTTACAGTGTATAAGTGGCACTGAATAAATCAAAGTTCATCTAATTTGCATAATTTCTGCACGAGAAAAAAAACCCGTCCTATATGTGATGTATTCCATGTTACTAAACATTCATACAAAAATTTATTCAAATCAGAACTTTCGTACAGAAGTTCTGTACAAAAGACTGATTGCACTAATTTTGGTACAAAATGGCTGCTGGTGGCCATCTTGAATTTCGGCCCACACCCAAAAACACTAGTTCTCATCCCACGATGATAACAAAGGTACCCTAGAAGTTTCGTAAAGATCGGTTCATAAATACGGCCTCTAGCCGGAGCCGTATAGAAGTTGTGTACAAAAAACTGATTAGACCTAATTTCGGTACAAAATGGCCACTGGCAGCCATCTTGAATTTTGGACCGTACCCAGAAACACTCGTTCTCGTCCCAAGGTGATAACAAATGTACCCAAGACATTTCATGAAGATTAGTTCATAAATACAGACTCTAGCCCGAGCAGTAGTGACATGTGTACTTACTGTGTGTAAGTAGCACTGAAAAAAATCAAAGTTCATCTAATTTGCATAATTTCTGCACGAGAAAAACCCGTACTATATGTGATGTATCCCATGGTACTAAACATTCACACACAAAAATTATTCAAATCAGCGCTTTCATATGGAAGTTCTATGCAAAAATCTGATTGCACCTAATTTTATACAAAATGGCTGCCATCGGCCATATTGAGTTTCGGACCGGACCCCAAAACACTTGTTCTCGTCCCACGGTGATACCAAAGGTACCCAAGAAGTTTCATAAAGATTGGTTCATAAATACGGCCTCTAGCCCGAGCCGTATTGGTATTTGCACTTACAGTGCTGAAAGTACCACTAAATACATCAAAGTTACTCTAATTTGCATAATTTACGCATGAGAAAAAACCCTGTATTATATGTGATGTATCCCATGGTACTAAACATTCACACACAAAAATTATTCAAATCAGCGCTTTCATATGGAAATTCTATGCAAAAATCTGATTGCACCTAAGTTTATACAAAATGGCTGCCATCGGCCATCTTGAGTTTCGGACCGGACCCCAAAACACTTGTTCTCGTCCCACGGTGATACCAAAGGTACCCAAGAAGTTTCATAAAGATTGGTTCATAAATACGGCCTCTAGCCCGAGCCGTATTGGTATTTGCACTTACAGTGCTGAAAGTAACACTAAATACATCAAAGTTACTCTAATTTGCATAATTTACGCATGAGAAAAAACCCTGTATTATATGTGATGTATCCCATGGTACTAAACATTCATACAAAAAAATATTCAAATCAGCGCTTTCATATGGAAGTTCTGCGCAAAAATCTGATTGCACCTAATTTTGTACAAAATGGCTGCCAGGGCCAACTTGAATTTCGAATCGGACCGCAAAACACCCGTTCTCGTCCCATGGTCATAACAAAGGTATCCAAGATAAAAATTGTAATCGTAAAGATTGGTTCATAAATACAGCCTCTAGCCCAAGCTGTATTGAATTGTTGACGGACAGATGGACAACTGGGCATGGCATAAGCTCAAATTTAGCTTTGCCAAAGTTGAGCTAAAATGTACAAACGGAATAATAATTTACAAACAAATCATCCCATTCTTAACAGTCTTTCAGCTGTATCAAGGAAGTCCATTGGAGACTTCGTTCCCTGTCCTAGTTGTTCCAGGCGGTCCAGGCAGTTATCAATTTCCCTGTAAACCCCTTTCCGGGAGGGTGGAGCAGTACCAAAGTCTATTTGGGCGATTTTGATTTTCTCTGCCTTTTCAATGTTCTTTGTTATATTTATGAGTCTTAAGAAGTTAGGATGTCAATGGGGTAGTGATGAATTTAGGCGACTGAGGAACCCTTCTAGATTGTTGTTGGTTCTAGGTCCTGATGTTTCATGGTGATTCCACAGAGGGATGGGAAATCTTGCATCATCATCCACCCAGTTAATGACCATATAATCACTGAAGCTCTGCCTGTGGAAAAACCGTTTTTACAAAACAGTACCAAACAAAATGTTGAAACTAAATTTTATTCAGATTGTACACATCTGGGTTGTTCCATTTATAACAATAGGCAATCATCTATTTTAACTTTTCGCTAATCTCTAACTAACTGTCTGACAGCTGGGGTGTATGACAATTGGGTGTCTGACTAATGGGGGTAAACCCATAGAACGGGAGCTTAATATATTGACAGGACTGTTTTCAAATCTTATTCACACCTTCTACTGTTCAAAACACGCACAAATGGTGACTGCCAACATTACTGATTGTTACCGCAAATAGAGAAACATCTTCTCTGTTCAGACCGGATGTGTCTACATATACTGCTCCCAGTATGTTTACATCAAGAAGGATAGCGATCATCAACCTAAACCATATTTATTGGTGCTTTACACTACATATGTGGAAGTTGCCACAATATAGCCCAAGCTTCTGATGTAGCCTTCAGCATCTATACAAGCTTCTGATGTAGCCTTCAGCATCAATAAATAATAATCATATTTGTTCCATAAATGGAGCAAGAAAGTAGAATATTCAAAGGAACAACGGACTGGTGACAATTTGTGAAAATTAAAACCTGACAAGCCCTCTCCCTCAGAAGTGAAAGTGCAATAAGTTGAGCTTATGTGTATGCCTACATCCACAGTTTGTTGAAGAATGAAAATATGTACGACAAGGACAAATGAACAAGAAAAAACACAGCAGTCTGTTTGAGGACAGCTTGAGGACTAAACATCTTTGCATCAACTTTCAAGTGTGCATGGTAAAAACTTCACCATGCAGGTGATTTAATGGCAGTCCACTCTAAATGAACTGTACGCATATATTAGAGATATGATAGGGTCTTGTGTGGAATGGGTCTACAAAATCCCCCTCCCCACCCACCGTTTGAAATATCGAACTGAAGTCTTGCAAATTTCAGCTCGAGGAAACTCCACTTGTACTCATCAAATTGCCAGATGACCCGAGTTATTCTTCAAAGAACTCCTTATCATATAATTGGGGTGTCTGCAAATCACTCCAGGGGTGGATATCCACCAAAATGATCTACTCAGTTTCTGTGACAAAGCAAACACAAGGACCTCACAGTATGGTTCTGTGGTTCAGGCTTTTTATATTGGTTCTAAGCTCACTTGAAGTTGAGAATGTTTCTTTCACATAACACAATCCAGTGTGTGTGGAAATTCCACTTTGTTGGCGTTTCTGTACAAAAAGCATCCACCATCTACCCTGGAAGGATTTTAGATAGGTTACAGGATATCCACAATCTTACAGGATATCCACAATCAAAGTACAGTCGTTCATGGTGTCTGAGAAAGTTAAATTCACAAGAATGATGGGTCGAGTCACGTGTGGTACGAAACTGAGAAAGGATGTCGCTACTTCTGATACCGTGTGTCATGATGTGGACGAAAAAGTTGTCCACAATGTTCATGCTCACTAAGTTTTCTAAGACGTTCTTTCAGATATTTTTCATGAATAAATAGTTGTTGCACGCCTTTGGTTGTTCTCAGTCATTTGGAAATCCTTCCCCAAAACATATTAACATATCAAATGTACCGCGTCAGAATATCAATTCACCCAAAAAAGCCACCCGTGGACAGAAAATGAACAACGATTGTTGGGAAGGTTTCATGGATATCTTTCTTAAAAAAAAATAAAATAAAATACATGTATGTCAAGAGTTGTTTAATATTTTCTTGCTATTGCCAGTATTTGAGAGAAATTTAAAAATGGCGTACTGTTAATTATAGGCAAAATTTAACTGACCACATGTGGAAGAGTAGGAACGTAGGTCCCTAGAAAAAGTGTTGTGAAGGGTAGGCCCACCTTTATCAATCATAAATTGTTAACACAGCTTGCCTGTCGAACTATGCAGTGATGGAAATGCAATTTTATCCAGATATATTATAATAATGGATAAAATAATTATGCATCAACGTTTTTAACACAACGTTCCTTAACTAATAATATTAACCCTGTTTAACATGCGTTGGTCGAAGATGACATTGGCCATCCACACAACTTGAGAGTACTTTTTTTTACCCGTTTCTTAAAAAAAATCGCAACATCGACGCCGTAGCTGCGATGGGTGGTGCAATCTCACAAAATTCTAAGTTCATCAAGGGCCATAATTCCAAGAAAAATATTTGAAACAACACATGCATTGAAAAGTGGCTAGACATCAATAAGATACACTTACATGCCAAATATAAAGTCATTCCATCAAGTATTTCAAAAGTTATTGAGTTTTGAAACTCGTTGGTCACAGACAGACCGACAGACCGACGGACCGACAGACAGACCGACAGACCGACATTGCCACTTATTGAGCTGCTAGTCGCAGCTAAAAATGAAGCTAGAGCGAGGAGGAAGGGTTGTGGTGTCTATCTAAAAAAAAATGGCAGTCTACTACCCATGCTTCCCTCTGTGTAGGGATATGGATGTATGAGGATTTGAGGGTTCTGCTTAGGAAAGGGAGTGCGGGGGTCTTTTTGTTGATCTGATTTTCAAAATTCCCGGTGAATAATTAATTTCTTGTTCACCTTTCTCCCAAATGCATATTTATTTTACCGAACACCAACTATCTCTTGAAACTGAAATTTTATTTATAAATAGTTGAGCATTCCGTATTCATAATTCGCTCGCAACACTTTCGATACACTTTCGGTTCGGTATTCTGTGGAGAGCATTCTTTGTTTCCAACCAAGCTTGCCTCTCCCATAGTTCCTCAAGAACGGCAGCGATTCATAGTAGGCTAAAAATCCTCGAAATAAAAACGTCATTACTTCTGCCTTCTTTCATTAATCTTCGAAAACAAAAATCATGCAATACGCGTTTTTAAATACTTCTTGTATTGTCACGAAATGAATTGATAAAAGGGGGAAAATAGATGAATGAACATCATCTCATCCGATGAGTATCTACATTCTAATATTTAATTGCCACCCTATGTCAGTAGGAGGTGCGACTAAATTACTGTTGATTGCCTGTTACAAGTACTGAAAATCCATCAGCCATCGTGTTACTATTCTGTAGAAATCGCGATACACTACCGTGCATCAGACGTGATTCTCTGGTGATCTGATGTGCTAACCTAATGCGCTATTATTTCAAATTAGTGCAAATTACGGGACAGGATTTCTAGTTTTAACTGTACATGTTGGGAAAGAAAAAAATTCTCTCTTTACTGATTACTTTTTTTCAGACCTTTTCCCTACAGTTTCAGTCTCAAGTTATGTTCAGACTTGGAAAAAACAAAACATTTATTCAAGACATTACAAGAAGAATCAAGATCAAAACCTTACTCCTTGTATCCATCGCCCCACCCATACCACAACCAGCACCTGCCAGTTCCTATTTCCCAGCCAGAGGTAGTTTACCAATTTAGGAAATCTGAACTTCCGGGGAAAACATGCGGCAGTAATTGGCATCACTCAAATGAGCCCCACCAGCATATGGCCCCCATGAATTCTTAATTATTTGTTTGGCTTGAGCAACATTTCAATGGTGATATCCTTGATATTGTTTAGTGAGATGTGTGTTGTTAACCCTTTACCCAATGCAGACGATATCAAAATTTATTATTTTAAATACCATTTATTCAAGACCATATCATGTGACCCCCTCATTGGAACAAGGTTGACGAGCTTGTTCCAATGAGGGGTCACATATGGTTTTGTTGAAATTTTTTGAAAAATAATATTTTTTCAACTACATGTACTGAATTTGCATATTACGCGGGTGGATGCAGCCGATTCATTGGGTAAAGGGTTAAGGTATATTGCAGCACTCCACACTAATGGTTCTATGCACTGTGACTCGAAAGAACAGTGTACCCCGGTATTACTATTGTGATTACTTTAAATGCATGCACAATGTACCCACAAGGAGCCACCATCTGACTATTGGTGATTTTGTGCTGCTTGTGGATCAATATAGGACTTTTCTCAAGAATTGGGCAGGCCATTTACAATTTTGTTCAAATTAAGAATATATACAAAGTAAAATGGCATAATGCACAAATGCAGACAAGAATATTAGAAACTTGCCTGATGTTCGACTTTGGTACTGGACTTTATTTCGAGGAAATGTCCTTTGTGGATTTTCTGATTTTTTTAAGTGTGTGCGTAAATCAAGCATAGAAAATTCAAATATTTTCAGGTACAATGTATCCCATGTGTTACCAAGTTATTAAAATCTGGTAAGGCCTAAAAAAGTTAAAAATCTGTTTTTCAGGCATGGTCCTTTTGGCTGCCACATGCTCTCTTTTTAAAATTAAATAGTTTATGTCTGACATTTTATCCAAGTTAATAAAATTGATAAATTTGTCCCTTGAGTACAACAAAGCCTTGCAATGCTTTAGCATTGATTTATTGCAAAGCCTTCTTGCACTCAAGGGACGAAATACACCACCAACCATGCTGTTCTGTAGATTATGAGGCTAAAACATAGGCACGTGGACCCCTGAGGTCTGCTGGCTGTTGCTGTCCTTCTTCTTCGTCCCCTTCCCCACCTTGTCTCCTGGGTTGGTGGATCTTAGTGCCTTTGTGGTCCGTCTGGCTTGTCTGCTTCTGACGGTTTAGTGGTGTTCGCCCTTGTTGTGTTCGACCAAGACCATGGCCTACCAATTCAGTAAATAGTGTACCATAAAGAATGGGTGTAATGGGTTTCATGCCACAATATACATGTGCTGTCCAGAGTGCCCTAGGCACACTAAAACCTTCGGCTCCCCAGTGCAGCCCCCCCCCCCCCCTCTCCAAATGGTCTATCTGGATAAAGGTTTGAACGAGATGGACTCGACTTTTGGTGGGTTCATTTAACCTGTGATTTGCAAATATGGTCTTATGGTCTTTTGCACATCTGAATTGAGCTATCAGTCTGATCAAATGCAGTTTAATAGCGGGCCTTGGAAATTTCTGTTTTCTTTTTTAAAATTTTACACATTTAACTAGATCATTTCATTGCATTCACAAATATTTCTATTTCATTTTACATCACTTCAATTCGTGCTAGATATCGTCGTTATCGAATGCTGAAGGAGGACTCCCCCCACCTCCCTTTGACTTTAAAGACTAAGAGCTTTACATTTATAATATATATATATATTTTATATTTATAAAAGTTTAAACTGCAATTACGTAAACTCATGAAGCTGGACAGCCAAGGGAAATCTGAGCTTTAATTGCATCGACATCAACAAATACATCGACTAGTCTACATCAGTTTGTTTAATATAAAAGGCTTTGCATGGCTCAAATCATCCATATTATTATAAATATTCGCTCTTCTTCTTTTCATCCAAAAAATTACAAATGATAGTTCTGAAAATATTGCACCACATGCACGTTTGTCGCGTTAATGCTATAGTAATATCACCATAATAAGGTGCAAATATGGCGTCAATAACAACAAAATATTGCCTAACGGTTTACTTTGTTAAAGGCTGTACTGTAAATAATGATAAAAGAAGGATGTTTTTGCCTGAAAGAAGTTTTGGCACCAGTAGTTTTGTTACCACTTTTTAACCAGGAAGATGGGAGGCATATTACAGAATATAAATACCTTTAACCCAACTGATTAGAATATAGTTAAACCTTTGTATAATGTAGCATCAAAGTAGCCACCTCTATTCACAAAAATCACTATTCATACTTTTATTATATTATCATTTTTATTTATTCAAGAAAGTTTTTTGTATTTTTTGCAAGGGTCGTCTTATATCTGTGTTGGGTAAAGGGTTAAATAAAACATTCATAATTATGAGCAAACTGACTGCGAAATCCATCATGGGCATCAACAGCCATTTTTTGGGGCTTTGATGGTGAAATACGATAGATCATATCTAAATGTCATCCTGATATTATTTATGAACTTTTACGTTGATGTCCATGAATCAATGGATATCACCCATGTGTGGGAATGGTAGCACTTTGTACTAAGGCATACTGCATGTCAATGGCTGCTCACTGTTGCTTGGTTGTTATCTCTGGGTACTCCAGCTTCTTTCCCCCCCCCCCCCCCCCCCCCCCCTGCCTGACACGTGACTCTGGCTGTCAAAAGTGTCATTAAAACCCCAATAAACAAACACAAAAACAAAGATAAACTAAGGCTCCTCTTGCTGGGAGAATTGTATCTTTGAGAAAAAAATACTCATGTTACAAATCACCTTTGAAAAATAATGTAGCAATCTACCTGTTAACCCTTTACCCAACATAATGGCCAAAACTGGTCAGCGCTATTCTCAAAAGTCGCCAGCCAATTAATTTTTTGTCTCAAAAACATAGGTTATGACCCCTCATTGGAACGAGCTCCTTGAGCTCGTTCCAATGAGGGGTCATAACCTATGTTTTTTTGAGACAAAAAATGAAAAAATTAGTTATTCAAGAACTTATTTTGCAAGTATCGTCTGCTTTCCACGTAAGGTAAAGGGTTAAGGGTGTACATAATCAGACTTTAATGTATTTAGCAGACCAGTGTTGGGCTGAAGTGATTTATAGCATCAAATTTTTGTGGGTTGGCAAGTCTGAAAATAAGCAATCTGTCATTTGCAGAATGAGGTCCACAGAGGGTGAATTTGCTGATGTTATCCCATACAGTGTGCCAGTGTTTCCTCTAGGTTCCTCTTGCTGTTTAAGCTTGAGACCTTGATCCTCATTCTGCAGACGACAGTCTGCTTATTTTCAGACTTGTGTGTTGGGTAATTAATGCTCATAATGTATGCATTCATAATCAAAACCACAATCTAAACAATTAAGATTATAAATTTAACAAAAAATACGGTGGCGCATTATTTCCGTTGTTCAGTATATTAAATTGAAAAATACATAAAAATGGCTGATACATACTGTACTGATCCCTGCTCCAGTGTACACAACCACTTTCTTGGCCTTTCTCAAGGCATCGGTCAGAAGCTTACATTTATTTCTCAATACCAGGGGTTCATCTTCAGTCTATAAAAAAATGGTAAACAGAGAACATTAATTCTTCTTCTCTCCAGTCCGACCATGCTCCCCATTTGGCTTGTGCCATCCCGGTGGAGCCATAATTTTCCTCTATCCAATTCATCTTGGAGTATCGACCAGTCTAGGGAGCCCCATACCTTTGGCATATATGATCTTCATGTTTGCTGGATGTGTGCACTGGGTGTGGCTGGCCCGATAGAGTCAGAGACCGACTATACTTATCTATGAGAGAGCTTGACGGTGGCCATAACAACTACAGGTGACTGACTATGCTTGCCAGAAAAACAATAAGACACCACTCTTAGAATCAACACCATCTGAAACTTCTGGAGACAGACTAAACTTGTCAATGAAGGAAGCGGACCTTGTCAATGAGCTACCCCACTAAGTGGCAGACTTTACATGCCTGAAGAACAGATTAAAGAATCATCTACTACATACTGCCCAGTAAAGCTGTGGACTGGGTCTTGGTGGCTTTCCTGGCTCCTTTGCGTCTCCTCCTTGTGGCAGCTGGGCATGGAATAGTACTATAGTATTACTGAAGGGGTCATAAGGGGTTACCCAACACCATGCCATTCCTGCATGACTCCAGCATGTAAAAACCTTTAGTCATCATTCATTTAAAAACTTAGTTCAGTTGTTCAGATTCAAAACATGTGCCAGATGTATATTATATATTTTATCCTGTTATTGTATAACATGCATTTTTAATCCACAGAGTCTCTTATGAATGTTTAATAGATACATGTATTTCCGTGGATTTGGGGAATGACATCTGAAACAAGGGCTACGCAAAGCATGGGTCACTGCCCCCAAGTCATAGGCATGTTTGAAGTAGCCTTAAAGGTATTGTGGAACAGAAAAATTTTCTAAGTCGAAAAAAATTTCTAAGTTGAAAGAGTGAAAAAGGGACATAACTCCAGCTGATAACTCTGGGAAAAAAATATTGGACGGAACATGTTCCTTGTACATACCTGTTCCTCATGCAGGTCTATCATAATACCAAAGGAGATCCAAATCCATCCAATGGCTTTGAAAGTACAATGCAATATGTTTGTACAGACAGGTGGGCAGAGGGACGGATAGACTTCACTACACACCCCTGAATCCTCCTTTGGAGGTCGGGAGCGTAATAAGCAAGTTCAAGATTGTTAGAATGGGTTTCCATAGTTTTCCCACATTTACAAGTCATGTGACACTGGAATGAGTTGTTTTGGTCATTGTCATTTTGTCCATGTTTGATGTGATTTGTTATTGTCATACTGCTTTGACCTTTGCTATTTATACTGGTATTTTGGAAACTTGGTCAGTATTTACTGTAGTATATTTGTTCATTCTGTGGAGTTCTATTTTGAACTGTTAAATCGTGTTCAATCGTGTTTTCGTACATTATGATTATATCCATATTTGAGTTGTCAACTTCATGGCTGTTGACAATGACAAATCTGTAATCAACAAATTGAATGAATGGTGGTTGTGGGTCATTATATTTTCAGCCTAACAACACAGCACTTTGTTGTGAGTGGTAGATGGATGCCTGGTGATGGAATGATTGGTGTAGCAGGACTCAGATCCACAATCTGGTAATGACGGCATATACTTTTGTAGAACACTGTATATTGTAATAATAGGTATGTTACTGGCATATTGGGAATGAAACCATGATTTGGTAACATTAGCGAAAAAACTGACAGTATTGTATGTTGGGATAATATATGATATATTAGTAGAGTCATGTTAATTGAATAGCCACTTTGCCAGTGAGAATTATTCAATTAACAGGTGTATTTAATTAACAGGGATTTGATCACTTTCCTGTATTGTAGACATAAACAGAGCACTTATTCTATTATATATTGTTTGACAGAGCTCAAGGAGCTCTGTCAAACAAGATATAATAGACTAATTGCTTGCATTCGATATATTAAGGCCAAATCTGGCTTTATACAAGGGTAATTCAATGATTATCAGGGTACTTTTTTGACATATTTCAAGATTTTTTATTCAGTTAACAGGAGTTTACTCTATAACCCATATGCAATCAACAGAGGAAATTTGTACTGCAGGTATGGTAAATGGTTTTGTGTTTGGAAATTATATTCAATTAAAAGATATCCAATTAAGTAGGCTAAACTGTATAAGCCAATTTTACGGACTATTGTGATATATAAAATGAAAGTGTCAATGACACTGTAGCTCAACTTGACAAACTTGAACTTGGTAAGTTATAAATGAAATGGCAAAATTGAAGATCATTGCTATCAATGTTATTTGATGAAATTTCAACATAACAGCATTGTGTGTGCACAACGTCAGAGTAATCCATGCATTTTCAAACGTAAACTGTAAGACTGGCGAAAGGAAGAATGTTGATACACAAATGCAGTATGTTAAGAGGTTATTGTAAATGGCAACTTTTTTCACAGAAATGAATGCTAATCAATAGCTCTTATCTAAAGTTCTTGCCTAATGAGCACACCAAGTTCAAAAATAATCCTGTGATAAATGTGGCATGTAGGCCATGTCAAAGAATGTTGATGCACAAATGCAATAAATTCAAAGGTTGTTGCTAACAGCAACAGTTTTTGATGGAAAAGAAAAGAAAGTTAAAAAATTTATAGTAATTTATATATTTTTTATACTTACCAATGACCCAGACTTAGCTGGTGCTAACTCTTAAATTCTAGGGCCAAACACAAATTTTGCCCCCACCTCCCAATCCCCAAAATTTGCATCAAAATCCAAAAAATAGATGTCCTATGTGGTCCTCCATATTTTTGTCCACTATGCATGCGCAGTGTCCAGGAAGTACCGAAATTGGATCCAAATCCTCATTCTTACAACCAGTGCCTGGTAAGCGTTATGTAATCAGCGGAGAGGTATGAGTTCCCAACTCGTGGGAGGGCCATCCCCGTCTGGGTCATTGGTAAGTATAAAAAATATATAAATTACTATAAATTTTTTAACATTTTTATACTGTACCAATGACCCAGACTTAGCTGAATAGAAAAAAAGCTGGAGGGCCTAGGACATAAAGGAAAATCCAATTGACTCAATTACATGTTAACAGAATTATCCCCTCAGGGAGAAGAGGAGAACAGGCTTTACATGTATCTTTCCTGTTTATATCAAAAAAGAAAGACACAATACCATTCCGTAATTGAGCACAATAACATCAATGATCTCTATTAACATCCAGTATAACTCATTATACTTAATTTTTAAAGGAAAGCCGATAAATAAAGATAGTCCAGAGAATGAGACTCTTTATACACATTTAAAAGTGTCCGAGGATTGTATGTTAACGCTCGTATGACACGTGACATATACAAATGCTTCACACCGAGCTACACTTTAAAAATATTATATAAATGAGATAGACATTAGCTTTACATTTTAAAACCATCTCGTCACTGACTCGGAATGACTGACTCCAGAGAAGGTATTCCCTTGCTTTTCACTATAAAGCAGATGATATAAGGGAACACCATCCCCCCCCCTTCCCCTTGCTCTGGGGCAAATACCCCAGAACGAAGAGGAGAGGGCAGCAGGACAGAGTCACTGCCAGAACAGAAAGCCTGCATAACTATAGTTGCAACTGTTTAGTGGACAACATTCTGAGCAACAGATAACGGACCTAAACAATGCAGGTCGCCAGAAATGGACTCAATATTTCTAAGATAAAAATTTGTGAACGTGGAAGGCTGAGACCAATATGCAGCCTTCATCAAATCGGTAATAGCAACACTATTAGCATAAGCCCAAGATGTAGATAGCGCTTCTTCATGCGCCTAAATCTTAAGCACAGACTGCTGAGATGAAGATAATTTATCTTAAGCAGTACGGATAGTTAATTGAATCCACCTTGCAATAGAATGGACCGTAATGTCCTTTCTATTAGGCAGCAAAGACAGAAAGAAATGCTTACGTTCCTTTCTGATAAACTCAGATCTACGTTGTAAATACGCATAGCTCTGACTGGACAAAGCAAAGGCCTATGACCGTCTGGAGACGGAAGAGCCTAAACAATAGGTTCAGGGTACTTATTAGGAGCCTGATTGTTAGCCAAAAATCCAACATTAGTAGTCAATGTAATAGTATTACCAAAACTACGATAGTGAGAATCATCAACAGATTGTGCATGAAGCTCACTGACTCTTCTAGCAGAAGAGAAGGCTAAGAGAAAAGCTGTCTTATAAGAAAAGTATTTGAAATCCACTGTATCAAGAGGTTCAAATGGCACTTCTTTTAGCTTCAGAAGAACCCAAGCTAAATTCCACTTAGGAATTAACCTAAGGGTTCTAGGTCTATTTATTGAAAAGTTTTACGCTAACTTAGATAAAGAGACATTAGATCCAATCTGTACGCTATCATGATGAGAATAGGTATCCGATAGCATAGACTTATAACCCTTAATAGTATTTGGCTGCAGTTTGATCTCGTCAAACAAGTAGACCAAAAATTAGAAATGTCTGGAATGGAGGGATCATAAAATCAACAGAATGATCCCTACACCATCGAGAGAAAACCTTCCACTTAGCAGCATAATTTAGCTAAGAGGAGGTCCTCCTACATTTAGAAATTGCGTCCACTGCTCGTCCTGTAAAATGCTTGCCGTGCAAGAAGGACCGCACAACGGAAATATGTGAAGGTTGAGACCTAGCGGGTTGTGATGCAGTGTGCGCGGTTTCCCCTGTGAAAGAAGGTCCTTCCGTGGAGGAAGCTTCCGCAGAATGTCCCACAACAGACACCTGAGTAGATTTATCCATGGTCTCTGGGGTGACAGAGATGCTACCAATAGAATCTTGCAGTGAGATTGCTTGATTTTTAGCAATATCAGCTGATTCAAAGGAGCTGGAGGATACGCGTATCCTATCATTCCATCCCAAGAGATCGAGAAGGCGTCTACTACAAACGCTCGAGGATCTGGACATGACGACACATACGTCTGCAACTGATTGTTGAGATGCGTCGCAAATAAGTCTATCATAGGACGATCCCATAGGTAGCAAATCTGATTGAATACTCGTTTGTTGAGAGTCCATTCTGACCGGCACACGACTTTTCCGAGAAAGGGAGTCCGCTAGAACGTTCAGACGACCCGGAATATGACGGACTGATAGAAGAACTTGATGCTCTAGGACAAACAGAAGGATTCTTTCCGTTAGATTGAACAACGGAATGGAATGAGTGCCTCCCTGGTTCCGAATATATGCTACTAATGTTGAATTGTCGGACAGAAATTGAACATGCGAATTCTGAATGATGTTCATCCACTGATGTAGTGCAAGCCAATTGACATCATCTTTTGATGTTTATGTGCTGTTTAGGAACTGCGGATCCCAAAGACCCTGGCAAAGTTGCGCCCCAACCTGTCTGACTCGCATCCGTCAAAATCATAAAAATCGGATCCGGCAGTTGCAATGGTACTCCCTGAGTTAACCACTGAATATCTGAATCTCATGTTTCACATGATTCGACAAGACGATGTTCGCTTCGAGCAAATGAGTCTTCACACTCCAATTCTGAGTAAAAAATATCTGGTGTGGACAAGTGCATAGCCGCCCCATCGGAATAAGATCCACAGCGGCTTTGCACAAACCTGTCAGTCTCATGAATTCTCTCGCTGTTACCACATCTGAGTGAAGACAAAAGCGAGCATAACAACTGACTAATATCGCTCTGGTTAACGGCAGAGGAGTGGACATATGCTCCAACTAATGAACGTTACATACAACAACATCTGGGCCCAGATGTTGTTGTAAGAGAGAGGGGGCCTCTCTCGCTCGCGGTCCGGGTAGACCTGGACGAGCTTGCTACCGGACTGACTGGCTTCCTCCATTCCATCCTCGATCTGTCATCGCCGGGTGTGCGTGATCCGAGATTAGAGTGCTCGCAACACCCCTTCTCCTCTCCTGGACCGCAACGGACGAACCCAGAGTCACAACCATTTTGTGAATGATTGCTTCACCGGGGTGATAGCGGGCGACAAGTGACTGTCGATCCTACATGGGACCTCTTAGGCACTTGCCGCATTCCTTGAGCACTTTGCCACTAGCTCATTATTGCGACTACGGAAGCACACTTTTGAAAACATCAAGGAAACATCACCCTGTTCTTGTTCCTCTGAAAACGAGACTGAAAAAACTAGAGTGACCCTTTGGAGAGAGGACCGGCATGGACCTCTCACCACTAACAATATACCGTGGCACACGTCTCCAACGTTTGTCATCTGAATTGGCACACACTGAGCAAGAATTAGTGCGAGTACACAGACTACAACAAATACAATGAACATGAGAATCAGAGGAAGACTTCCTCGATTTACAATTGAACAATATTCTTTCATTTTGAAAAAATATTAAACAGTCATCGTACTCACACCAACCCTTGAAAACAAAGATACATAATAATAGTAATCCATTACAAACATTTCGAAAATTAATTCAAAAGAAAAAAAAATTTTCGAAAAAATTTCAATATGAGCCCAAGTTCCCAATGGGAACGATGAGCCCAAATGGATCCCAAAAAAGCCTAAGTGTGGACAAAATTTTTTAAAACATGTCAAAAAATTAATGTTACACTTACGGACAAAATTAATGTATCTGCCTATGAGTAGAACTAATAGAAGACAAAGAATCACAGTCAGAAGTAACCATTGTCAACATAAACAAAAGTGAATAAAAACTGGAAACAAGACTCCAGGCACTAAAAATATGGCCCGAAATCAGTAACCAATTTTAACACTATCCGATGTAAAACAGAGGCTTCCTGAGAAGAAACTGCAGTACATCGGATAGTAGATGCATGACCGAAACGCCTAACCACCCTAGGGAGAGGACGTAACCATGGGGAAAAACAGAATAAACATTCAAGCCAAAACTCCCAAGAAATTTCAGTAAAAAAATTACAAAAATTATGCCAAAAGCATGGGAGAATAGCAAGGGGGGTATAAAGGAAAGGGAGAGAGGAAACTCTGAACAAACTGTGGAAATTTCATAACAAGAATGTAAACATCAGGCCTATACCCCGAAATTAGGGAACATGAAATAATTTTGCATAAAAATTATAAATTACAGCCTTGAACACATCCTTCCACTGTTTCTTCCTCTCATCCACTTATTTCATCCTCAGATCCACCATTTCTTTCATGATTTTGTGTCTGGCATCATTTTAACTGAGATTATAAGCACAAATATCAGTGAGATGTTACTAATTGAAGGGCCAAACAAAGAATGAGGATTTTGCTCCAATTTTGGTACTTCCTGGACACTGTGCATTCGCAGTGGACAAAAGTATGGAGGACCACATAGGACATCTATTTTTTGGATTTTGATGCAAATTTTGGGGATTGGAGGGGGAGGGAGTGGAAATTTGTGTTTGGCCCTAGAATTTAGGAGTTAGCACCAGCTAAGTCTGGGTCATTGGTACAGTATTAAAATATCAATAGCTCCTATCTTTGTCACCCTGCATAAGCATACAAAGTTTCAAAACAACCTGATAATGAATGTGCCCTCTGAGGCATGCCAAAGGAAGATGTTAATGCACAAATGCACTAAGTAGAAGGTCATTGCTTGTGGCCATGGTTTTTTTTATGGAAATTCAAAAATATACCCTGCAGAGAGTGCAAAAGGGATAAGTTGATGCACAAATGCAGTAAGTTCAAAGGCTGGTGATAACGACAATAATTTTTTATGGAAATGAAAAAAAGCAATAGCTCACATCTAGAGGTCACCCCGAATACACATACCAAGTTTTAAAGTGATCCGATCATAAAAGTGCACTGAAGGGTGTGTCACAAATGCAGTAAGTTCAAAGGCTGGTGATAACGACAATAATTTTTTTATGGAAATGAAAAAAAGCAATAGCTCACATCTAGAGGTCACCCCAAACACACATACCAAGTTTCAAAGTGATCCGATCATAAATGTGCCCTGAAGGGTGTGTTAAAGGGAAATATTGAGGTCTGACTAAACTAAGTTCAAAGGTCAGTGGCAACATGTTTTGACAGAAATGGAAGAAAATCGACAGCTTCCATATAGATGTCACCCCACACAAGCTCACCAGGTTTGCAAGCGATCCAATCATAAATGTGCCCTGCAGGGTGTGTCAAAGGAAAATATTGATGCTTAACTGCACTAAGTTTTTACTAAGTTCATCGAAGGTCATTGCCAGTGGCAACATTTTTTGATGAAAATCGCAGAAAATCGATAGCTCCCATCTAGAGGTAACCCCAAACAAGCATACAAAGTTTCAAACTGATCTGCTCATAAATGTGCCCTGTAGGACATGCCAAAGGAATATATTGATGCCTGACTAAACTAAGTTCAAAGATCGTTGCCAATGGCAACATTTTTTGACGGACGGAAATGGAAGAAAATCAATAGCTCCCATCTAGAGGTCACCCCAAATAAGCATGCCAGGTTTCAAAGCAATCCGAACATAAATGTGCCCTGTAGGGTATGCCAAAGGGAAATATTGAGGTCTGACTAAACTAAGTTCTAAGAACGTTGGCCGTGGCAACATTTTTTGACAGAAATGGAAGAAAATCAATAGCTCCCATCTAGAGGGCACCCCAAAGAAGCATGCCAGGTTTCAAAGCAATCCGATCATAAATGTGCCCTGTAGGGTGTGCCAAAGGGAAATATTGAGGTTTGACTAAACTAAGTTCTAAGAACGTTGGTCGAAGCAACATTTTTTGACGGAAATGGAAGAAAATCGATAGCTCCCATCTAGAGGTCACCTCAAACAAGCATACCAGGTTTCAAAGCAATCCAATCATAAATGTGCCCTGCAGGGTGTGCCAAAGGGAAATATTGAGGTCTGACTAAACTAAGTTCTAAGAACGTTGGCCGCGGCAACATTTTTTGACGGAAATTGAAGAAAATCGATAGCTCCCATCTAGAGGTCACCCCAAACAAGCATGCCAGGTTTCAAAGCAATCCAATCATAAATGTGCAATGTAGGGTGTGCCAAAGGGAAATATTGAGGTCTGACTAAACTAAGTTCTAAGAACGTTGGCCGTGGCAACATTTTTTTACGGAAATTGAAGAAAATCGATAGCTCCAATCTAGAGGTCATCCCAAACAAGCATACCAAGTTTCAAAGCAATCTAGTCATAAATGCGACCTGTGGGGTGTGTCAAAGGAAATTGTGTACGCACGTATGCCGACGGATGAGAAGTGATGGCAATAGCTCAGCTTGACTTTGTCAAGTTGAGCTAAAAATCTTGTGATACAATTATATTTTCAAAAATCTTTTATTCATTGTGTTATTGGTGAATAAAATGGTATTGGTTCAACAACTGAGTTAGTTGTTATGGAGCCCAAACACCTGGGATCTGGACTTGTTACAAACATAATGGATGAATTCTCTTCACTGCAATGTTTCCAAAGATTCTTATTTATTTCCAATGGCCTCAGAATCACTGAAAAAGGTATGGACTGGATTAAAACTCACCAAGACTGCATACATTTACACTGTCAGTCATGTCAGTGACAGGCCCAATTTTCATGTTCAACACACACCAATTCACTTGTAACAAGCTGTTAAGTGAAAATTGAATATGTTCTCATCTTTGGAATAAACTGAAAAAAAAACCTTTTCACAATTCATTCCAATGATGGGTCAAAAGCTGAGTTTGAATGTTTTTTGAGAATAATACTGGCTGGTTTTGGTCATTATGTTGGATAAACAGTTGATACAGAAGAGATTCACACTTGGGCTGTACAGCGCACAGGGTTCGTTACTCTATAAACAATAAAAAATTGGTAACTGCCATATCATACACTACATGAAAATGTACGCTCACTGAGGCTGTGCAATGTACGGGTTAGTTGGATAACAGAGGTGATCTTATTTATAACTAGAAAGAAAAGAGAGACTAACCCTGTGTAGGATCAGTTGATAGACTGCAATATCACACACTACATGAAAATATACACTAAGGCTTTAAAAGTTAAAAAATTTATAGTAATTTATATATTTTTTATACTTACCAATGACCCAGACATAGCTGGTGCTAACTCATAAAAATCTTGGGCCAAACACAAATTTTGCCCCCCAATCCCCAAAATTTGCATCTAAAACTAAAAGAAATCATGTCCTGAAGGACCTCCATACTTTGCCCCTACTGCGCATGCGCAGTGTCAAGGATGTAACGAAATTGGCGCCAATTACCATTCTTGCAAGCAGTGCCTGGTCAGCGCTATGTACTCAGCGGGGAGGTATGAGTTCCCAACTCCTGGGAGGGCCATCCCCGTCTGGGTCATTGGTAAGTATAAAAAATATATAAATTACTATAAATTTTTTAACATTTTTATACTGTACCAATGACCCAGACATAGCTAAATAGTAAAAAGGCTGAAGGGCTTAGGACATAGAGGAAAATCCAATAAGCTCAACTATATAATATAGAGTCAACCCCTCAAGGAGAAAAGGGGTATTAGGCTTTACATGTATCTTTCTTATTTTATGATAAATTAGAAAGATACAATACCCTTCATAATTGAGCATAATAACATTCATGTTCTCTATTAACATCCAGTATAACCCTTTATACTAATTATTTTTAAAGTAAGCCAATAAATAAAGTTAGTCCAGAGAATTGAGACTCTTTATATTCTTTAAAAGTGTCCGAGGATTGTATATTAACGCCCGTTTCACACTTGACATATACAAATGCTTCACACCGAGCTACACTTTAAAAACATGACACGAATGAATTTTTAACATTAATATTACACTTTAAAACCATCCCGGAAACGACTCAGAAATACTGACTTCAGAGGAGGAATTCCCTTGCTTTTCACTATAAAGCAGGTGACCTAAGGGAACACCCTCCCCCCCCCCCCCCCCTTCCCCTTGCCCTGGGTCAAATAGCCCAGAGCGAAGAGGGCAGCCGGACGGAGTCACTGCCGGAACAGAAAGCCTGCATAACTATAGTTGCAACTGTTTAGTGGACGACATTCTGAGCAACAGATAACGGACCTAAACAATGCAGGCCTCCAGAAATGGACTCAATATTTCTGAGATAAAAATTCGTGAATGTGGATGGCTGAGACCAATAAGCAGCCTTCATTAAATCTGTAATAGCAATACTATTTGCGTAAGCCCAAGATGTAGAAAGAGCTCTTACTTCATGAGCCGAAATCTTAAGCACAGACTGCTGAGAAGAAGATAAATTTTCATAAGCAGTACGGATAGTTAATTGAATCCATCTAGCAATAGAATGGACTGAAATGTCCTTTCTATTAGGCATCAGAGACAGAAAGAAACGTTTTTGTCCCTTTCTGATAAACTGAGATCTCTGTTTATAAATACGTAACGCTCTAACAGGACAGAGTAAAGGCCTACGCCCGTCTGAAGACGGAAGGGCCTTAATAACAATAGGTTCCGGATATTTATTAGGAGCCTGATTCTTAGCTAAAAATCCCACATTAGTAGTGAAGGTGATAGTGTTCCCGACACTACGATAGTAAGAATCATCCACCGACAGTGCATGAAGCTCACTGACTCTTCTAGCAGAAGAGAAAGCTAAGAGAAAAGCTGTCTTATAAGACAAAAATTTGAAATATACTGTCCCATGAGGTTCAAATGGCTTTTCCTTCAGTTTAAGAAGAACCCAAGCAAAATTCCACTTAGGAATTAACCTAAGAGTTCTGGGTCTATTTATCGAGAAGTTTCTAACTAACTTAGATAAAGAGACATTAGATCCAATTTGTAAACTATCATGATGTGCATAGGTATCAGATAACATAGACCTATAACCCTTAATAGTAACAGGCTGCAGTTTGATTTCGTCAAACAAGTATACTAGAAAGTTTGCAATGTCTGGTATGGAGGAATCAAAAATATCAACAGAAAGATCCCTACACCAACGACGAAAGACCTTCCACTTAGCCGCATAGTTTAGCGAAGAGGAGGTCCTCCTACAGTTAGAAATCGCGTCCACTGCTCGTCCTGTAAAGTGCTTGCCATGCAAGAAGGACCGCACAACGCAAAAACGTGAAGGTTGAGACCTTGCGGGTTGTGATGAAGTTGACGCGGTTTCCCCTGCGAAAGAAGATCCTCCCGTGGAGGAAGCTTTCGCGGTAGGTCCCACAACAGACACCTGAGTAGATTTATCCATGGTCTCTGTGGAGACAGAGATGCTACCAACAGAATCTTGCACTGAGATTGTTTTATTTTTAGCAATACTTGCTGAATCAACGGCGTTGGAGGTTACGCATATCCTATCATTCCATCCCAAGGGATCGACAGAGCGTCTACTGCAAATGCTCTTGGATCCGGACACGGAGACACATACGTCGGCAACTGATTGTTGAGATGTGTCGCAAATAAGTCTATCATTGGCCATTCCCATTGGTAGCAAATCTGATTGAATACTTGTTTGTTGAGAGTCCACTCCGACGGCAACAAGCGACCCTTTCGTGAAAGGGAGTCTGCTAGTACATTCAGACGACCCGGTATATGACGGACCGAAAGCAGAACTTGATGTTCTAGAGCAAACATAAGGATTCTTTCCGTTTGATTGAATAACGGAACTGAATGAGTGCCTCCCTGGTTCCGTATATACGCCACTACTGTCATATTGTCGGACAGGATTTGGACATGAGCTTTGTAAATAATGTCCATCCAATGACGTAACACAAGCCAAATTGACATCATTTCCTTGATGTTTATATGCTTGCCTAGGAACTGTGGATCCCAAAGACCCTGGCATCTCGAATCAGTTGGGATCAATGTTTGCACCCCAACCTGTTTGACTGGCATCCGTCATAATGGTAAAACTCGGATCCGGCAACTGCAGCGGAACTGAATGAGTGCCTCCCTGGTTCCGTATATATGCCACTACTGTCATATTGTCGGACAGGATTTGGACATGAGCTTTGTAAATAATGTCCATCCAATGACGTAACACAAGCCAAATTGACATCATTTCCTTGATGTTTATATGCTTGCCTAGGAACTGTGGATCCCAAAGACCCTGGCATCTCGAATCAGTTGGGATCAATGTTTGCACCCCAACCTGTTTGACTGGCATCCGTCATAATGGTAAAACTCGGATCCGGCAACTGCAGCGGAACTCCCTGAGTTAACCACTGAATGTTTGCCCAAGTCTGAATCTCTCGTTTCACTTGATCTGACAAGAGAACGTCTATGTCGAGCGAATGAATTTTCACACTCCAATTCTGAGTCAAGAAAATTTGGAGAGGACGAGTGCGTAACCGCCCCATCGGAATGAGATCCGCAGCGGCTCCGCACAGACCTATCAGTCTCATGAACTCCCTCGCTGTGACTTTGTCTGCGTGAAGACAATAGCGAGCGTAACAACTGACTAATTTCGCTCTGGTTAACGGCAGATGAACAAGATTGTTGTGCGTCTCGAAGCTCATTCCCAGATGTGTGAATGACTTGGACGGCACCAGATCCGACTTCTCCTCGTTTATTATAAAACCGAGATGTCGGAGCAATAGAAGCAGATTCTGCACATCATTCTGAAGCGTTAACTCGTTGCCGTACCTCTGAAGAATGTCGTCCAGGTAGGCCGACGTTACCGCAGACGAATGAGCTCGGAAATACATCATTACTGAGTTCATTACCCGAGTGAAAGCCCAGGGTGCCAGGTTCAATCCGAAGCACATCGCCCGGAATTGATACACCACTCCTAGGACTGCGAAGCGTAGATACTTTCTGAATGTCGGATGTACCATGACGTGAAAGTATGCATCTTTGAGATCTATGCTTGTTGCATAATTGTTCACCCGAATACTCGCTCTGACCGATCGAATCGTCTCCATATAAAACTTCGGAGCAACAATCAGCTTGTTTATCCAGCTCAAATCTATGACTGGACAGAACGAGCCGTCTGGTTTCGGAACCAGAAACAGATGGCTGTAGAATCCCGGTGTTTCCTGGTTTTCTACGACCTCTAACCCGTTCTTCATTAAAAGAGACTGCACCTCTGATAACAGAGCGTCTCTTTTCTGCGGATTTGACGGAAGTTGAGTCTATTTTGGACTTCGAGTTAATGGAGGCTTTCGTTTGAAGGATATTTTTAGACCTTCCGAAATCACCCCTCTCACCCAAGGGTCGTCCGTAATCGACGCCCACTCTTGTGAAAAACTTGACAACCTTCCGCCAACCGGAACGCGATAGAGGTTGAAGCCATCACCTCCTGGACCTGCGAGGCCTGCGGGAGGAAAAACCACGTCCTCCACGACCCGCACCTCGTCCCGTCGACCTCGGGGCGTCCGACCGGTTGTCCCGGCCCGAAGGACGTCCCGCACGTGAGTCGCTGCCTTGACGGTCTCTTGAATAAGACCAAGAGGACGCACCAGAACCTCTATAGGAACCTCTCTTGGGCGCATTAGACCCAGAAGTGCCTGTCTTACTCTTATCTGCCGTGTCCGACTTCTTAGAAGCGGACTTAAACAGCAGAGAATCCGAAGCTTTCTTAGTAATTTTATCGTAAATTGCAGAAAGCTTGCCGTCGAAGAGAAGTTCTCCGGAGACCGAAGCGACTCTGAGAGAGCTCTTCACCTTAGTATCCACGAGTGTGGATGTAGCTAGGGCTGCGTCACGTCTAACCAACTCCAAGTTTGCCACTGAAAGGGCAGAGTTACACGTGGAATAAGCTACTGCCCTTGAAAGAAGTCTTGAAGAGGATTGAACATCCTGGACTTCTTTCCCTTGAAGACGCAGTGATAACGCCTTTGTAAGGTGGTCTGCGTAAGATAAAGCATCTAAACTGGCTCTGTTAGACGAAATAGTCGTATCCAACACCGCGGTTGGGATAGACGTAGACAACGGTAATGATAATTCTAAGTCTTCCGCCTTGTCGTCCATACGCAGAGGAACTCTCGGGATACCCTGTCCTGCCGTATCGTATTTATTCCTTGCATTAATGAAAGGCAGGTTAAGAGCATTGGCGGACAAGAAACCCGCTTTTCCTGTTCTGGAAGCAAGCTTGAATATAGCGTCGTTCAATAATTCAAATGCCCTTGTGACATTATTGGACTGAGACGGAAACTCAGGAGCGATGTCCTTGAACTGCTCGAAGAAATCAGTGTCCAATGACGCTATAATTCTCTTGTCCGGTACCACAGCAGTCTGGCCCGACGGAACAACCTGAGGAAGAGAGTGCCGGATAAAGTCCACGGCAGCTTTATGTTGTTCCGAAAGGGATAACTCCAAGTCATCCGTATCCCTTTCACCATCCGGTCGGACCTCATGATGCTCCCGGTCGTCCGCACCCGATGCTTCGGTGGAGCGTACCGACCCAGCGCCGTCGGATAATTCCCGATCCGACACCGTTTCTGTCGGTTGCTGGGATGCTGCGATAAGTTGTGCTATTTGAGCAAGCACGTCCGACATCGAGGCCTGCGGAGGCGCAGTCTTTCGCTGCTTCGCCGAGGGCAGCTCCGCATCTAGTGACTCCCGCATACTCTTCCTATGCGAACGTCCGGAGTCAACCGGCCTCGTGTCCCTGGCTACCGGATGGCGTGACCTGGTCGCCAAAGAATCCCTGGTCGGCGAAGCTGGTAAAATATCGGCGGTCACATAGCCAAGGTGCGGTCGTGTGCGCTGGTGAGAGGAAGAAGAAGCCTGAGCAGTCTCAGCGGACTGCCTATACAACGGAGCGTCCCGAGCGACGGACTGTGCTCCGCTAACGACACATTTTGTACCACAACATCTGGTCCCAGATGTTGTTGTACGAGAGAGGGGCCTCTCTCGCTCGCAGTCCGGATGGACCTGGACGAGCTAGGAACCGGACTAGAAGGCTTCCTCCGATCTCTCCTACTATCCGTCGTCACTGGGTGTGCACCTTGAATGTTTATAGTGCTCGCATCACCCAACATTTCCTCCTGGACCGCATCGGCCGAACCCGGCTGCCGAACCATTCAGTGAATGGACGCTACACCAGGCAAGCTAGCGGACGACAGCACCGTCGATCCTACTAGGGACCTCTTAGGCAACTGTCGTATCTCCATGAGCACTTTTGCCGCTAGCTCTGCATTCAATTGTGACGACAGAAGTGCACTTGCGGAAGATAACATGGAAACATCACCCTGTTCTTGTTCCTCTGAAATAGAAACTGATAGAGTAGAGTGACCCTGCGGACAAAGGGCCGGCATAGCCCTCTCTCCACTAACAACATATCGTGACACACATTTCCAATGTTTGTCATCCCAATATTGACATATTGAACAGGAGTTAGTGCAAGTACACTGACTACAATTAATACAATGATCATGAAAGTCAGAGGAAGATTTCTTCCTATTACAATTTGAACAATATCCTTTCATTGTGAAAAGACAACAACAAGTCCTAGTACTCGCACAAACCCCTAAACACAAAGATACATAATAACATGATCCATTAATAATGAAAAAACAATTGAAAATCAAAATAATTTTTGAAAAATATTTTTTCAGCGAAGCCCAAGTTTCTGAAAAGTAACGTTGAGCCCCAATGGATCCCAAGGTTAAGTGTGGTCAAAAATTTTAAAATTATATTAAATAATTAATGCAACACTTACGGATAATAATAATGTATCTTATAGTGAGATAAACTACTCCAAAGGCAAACAGCCCCCCTCAAAAGAGACTGTTGCCAATGTAAACAAATAGTGTAAAAACACCAGAAAACATGACTCCAGGCACTGACAAAACTGGCCCGAAATCAGTCATCAAAATTACACACTATCTGATGCAAAACAGAGACTCCCAGGGGAGAATCTGCAGAACATCAGATGGTAGATGCAGAACACAACGTTTAAACACCAATGGGTGAAAACGTAAACATGGGGAAAATAACAGAATTCATTCTGTAACCAAGCTAATTCTCCCAAGAGAATTTAGAAATGATCTTTCTCAAAAATATGCCAAAAGCATGGGAGAATAGCAAGGGGGGACTTGGAAGACCAGGAGAGAGGAAACACTGAATAAGCAGTGCAACTTTATAACAAGAATGACAACAACAGGCCCATGCCTCGAAAGTTAAAAAATTTATAGTAATTTATATATTTTTTATACTTACCAATGACCCAGACATAGCTGGTGCTAACTCTTAAAATATAGGGCCAAACACAAATTTTGCCCCCCAATCCCCAAAATTTGCATCTAAAACCAAAGAAAACATGTCCTGAATGGCCCTCCACACTTCACCTCTACTGCGCATGCGCAGTGTCAAGGACGTTCCGAAATTGGCACCATTAATCATTCTTATAACCAGTGCCTGGTAAGCGCTATGTACTCAGCGGGGAGGTATGAGTTCCCAACTCCTGGGAGGGCCATCCCCGTCTGGGTCATTGGTAAGTATAAGAAATATATAAATTACTATAAATTTTTTAACATTTTTATACTGTACCAATGACCCAGACATAGCTGAATAGTAAAAAGGCTGGAGGGCCTAGGACATAGAGCAAGTTGGAATATGCTCAATTATATAAAATAGAGTCATCCCCTCTAGGGAAAAAGAAGTATTAGGCCTTACATGTATCTTTCTTATTTATGATAAATTAGAAAGATACAACACCTTCCAAAATTGAGCATCATACATCCATGTACTCTATTAATATCTAGTATAATCCATATACTAATAACTTTTAAAGTAAGTCAATAAATAAAGAAAGTCTAGAGAATAGAGACTCTTTATACTCCTTAAAAGTGTCTGAGGAATGTATAATAACGTCCGTATGACACGTGCTATATTCAAAAGCTATACTTTAAAAACTAAGACCTGAATGAATTTTTAAAACATAAACTTTTCACTAAAAAGCCATCCCAGTAACAGTTCAGAATTACTAACTCCGGAGGAGGTATCCCCTTGTTTTCATAGTAAAACAGGTGACCCAAGGGAACACCCTCCCCCCCCCCCTTTTTCTTGCCCTGGGTCAAATAGCCCAGAGCGAAGAAGGCAGCAGAACGGAGTCACTGCCGAAACAGAAAGCCTACCTAGCTATAGTAGCAACTGTTAAGTGAATGACATTCTGAGCAGTAGATAATAGACCTAACAATAGAGGCCTCCAGAAATGGACTCGATATTTCTGAGATAAAAATTCATGAATGTGGATGGCTGAGCACAATGAGCAGCCTTCAAAAATCTATAATAGCGACACTATTAATGTAAGCCCAAGATGTAGAAAAAACTCTTACTTCATGAGCCGAAATCTCAAGCACAACTGCTGAGTCAATGATATACCATAAGCAGTACCGATAGTTAATTGAATCCATTAGCAATAGAATGGAGCGTAACGTCCTTCTATTAGGCATCAAAGACAGAAGAAGCTTATGCCCGTAGTAATAAACAGATATCTGTTTATAAATACGTAAACTCTAACCGGACAGAGTAAAGGCCTATGCCCGTACGAAGACGGAAGGACCTTAATAACAATAGGTTCCGGATATTTATTAGGAGCCTGACTCTTAACCAAAAATCCAACCTAAATAGTAAAGGAAGTAGTGATTCCGAAACTACGAAAGTGAGAATCATCCACCGATAGTGCATGAAGCTCACTGACTCTTCAGTAAAAGAGAAGCCAACAGAATTACTGTCTAAAAGGTCAGAATTTGAAAACTACTGTTTCCAGAGGCTCAAATGATTACTTAGCTAAAAAAGAACCGAAGTTAAATTCCATACAGAAATTTAATCTAATGATTCTAAGTCTATTTATCGAAAAGTTACTAACTGACTTAGATAAAGAGACATAAGACTCAATTGTAAACTATCATAGAGTGCATAGGTATGAGATAACATAGACCTATAACCTTAATAGTAACAGGCTGCAGTAGATCTTGTCAAACAAGTATACTAGAAAGTTGCAATGACTAGTATGGAGGGATCAACAATATCAACATAGTGATCCCTACACCAACGGCGGAAGAGCCTCCACTTTGGCCGCATAGTATAGCGAAGAAGAGGTTCTCCTACAGTAAAAAATCGCGTCCAAAGCTCGTCCAGTACAATGCTTACAATGCAATAAGGAACACACAACGGAATACGTGAAGGTTGAGACCTTGCAGGTTGTGATGAAGATGACACGATTTTCCCCAGCGAAAGAAGATCCTCTCATAGAGGAAGTTTTCGCGTTAAGTCCCACAGTAGACATCTGAGTAAATTTACCCACGGTCTCTGTGAAGACAGAGATGCTATCAACAGAAATGTATTGTGGTTGTTTATCTTATTATGATTGAATACTTGTTTGTTGAGAGACCATTCTGACAGCGACAAGCGACCCATACGTGAAAGGGAGTCCGCTAATACAATCAGACGACCCGGAATATGACGGACCGAAGCAGAACTTGGTGTACTATAACAAACGGAAGGATTCTTTCCATTAAATTGAATAACGGAATCGAATGAGTGCCTCCCTGGTTCCGGAGATACGCAACCACTGTCGTATTATCGGACAGGATTTGGACATGCGTATCTGAATAATGTTCATCCGTTGACATAAAGCAAGCCTAAATAACATTATTCCGTGGAAGATAAGTGCTTGCCTAGAGACTGCAGAACTCAAAGACCCTGGCACTTCGAATCCGTTGGGATCAATATTGTACCCCAACCCATTTGACTGGCAACCGTCATAATTATAAAACTCGGATCCGGCAACTGCAGTGGCACTCTCTGAGTCAACCACCGAATGTTTGCCCCAGTCTGAATCTCTTGCTACACTTGATAGACAAGAGAACGTGTATATCGAGCAATTCATGGATTGCTGAAAAGTTGCAGTCGAAGAGAAGCTTCTCCGAGACCGAAGCGACTCTGAGAGAGTTCTTCACCTTACTATCCACGCGCGTGGATGTAGCTAGGGCTGCGTCACGTCTAACCAACTCCAGGTTGCCACTGAAGGGCGGAGTTATACATGGAAAAACTACTGCCCTTGAAAGAAATCACATTGAGGATCATATCCCGGAATTCTTTCTCTTGAAAATGTAATGATAACGCCTCAGTAAGGTGGACTACGTATGATAAAGCGTCTAAGTTAAGTCTAAAAGACATCATTGTCGTTTCCAACATAGTGGTTGGAAAAGACATAGACGGCGAAAAAGATAAATTCCAGTCTTCAACCCCGCCGTCTAGACGCATATGAACTCTCGGTATGCCCTGTTCTGCCAAAATAAATTATTCCTAGGAATGATAAAAGGCAGAATAGAGCATTGCGGACAAGAAACTAAACTATCATGCTTGGTAGCAGGCTTATATATATATAGCGTCGATAAATAATACAAATGTTCTAATGACATTATTGGACTGTGTCGGTAAGTCAGGGACAATGTCCCTGAACCGATCCAAAATTCCGTGTCCAATGACGCTATAAGTCTCTTATCCAACATCGCAGCAATGTAGTCCGAAGGAACAACCTCTGGAAGATAATGCCGGAAGAAATGTATGGCAGCTTCCATTGTTCCGAAAGGGAAAGCTCGAAATCGTCCGAATCCCTTTTGCCATCCTGACGGACCCTATAAAGCGTTCGGTCGTCCGAACCTGATGCAACAGCGGAGCGCACTGACCCAGCGCCGTCGGATAATTCCTGATCCGACCGAGAATCTGTCGATTGCTGGGATGCTGCGATAAACTGTGCTAACTTGGATAGCACGTCCGTCACTGAGGCCTGTGGAGAAGCGGTCTTACGATGCATTGCCGCTGGAAGCTCCGTGATCGTTACCCCGTGCATACTTCTATTATGCGAGCGAACGGAGTGTAAAGGCCTCGTGTCCCTTGGCTACCGGATGGCGTGACCTGTTCGCCGTGGAATCACTGAATGACGAAACTGGTCGGATACTCGAGGTCACGTAGCCAATGTGCGGTCGTGTGCGCTGCTGTGAGGATGAGGAAGCATTATCGACAGTCTCTCGGACTGTCAATATAACGGAGCGTCCCGAGTGACGGACATCTGCTCCGAATGCGAAATATCTGAACCACAACATGCGGTCCCCTATGTTGTTGTACGAGAGAGGGACCTCTCTCGCTCACAGCCCGGACGGACTTGGACGAGCCAGGAACCGGACTAACAGGCTTTCTCCGATCTGTCCTCAATCCGTCGTCACTGGGTGAGTACTAAAGTTATTATAGTGTTCGCATCACCCAAATCTCCTTCCTAGACCGCAACGGACGAACCCGGCTGCCGAACCATTCGATGAATGTACGCTACCCCGGGTGAGCTAGCGAATGTCACTCCGTCGATCCTACAAGGGACCTCTTAGGCGATAGACATATTCCATGAGCACTTATTGCCGCTAGCTCTTCATTAACTATGACGACAGAGGCACACTTTGAAAGACATCTCCGTAACTTTGTGAACAAGAAACCAGACATGCTTGGTAATAGAAAGCATATAATAATATATATAGCGTCGTTCAATAATTCGAAAGATTGTGTGACATTATTGGACTATGTCGGAACTGAGGGACGATGTCCCTGAACCGAACCAAAAATTTCTAAGTCCACCGACGCTATCAGTTTCTTATCCGGCATCGCAGCATTCTGGTCTGACGAAAGAACCTGTAGAAGATAAAGTCAAATGACATACACAACAGCATATGTTGTCCCGAAAGGGAAAGCTCGAAATCCTCCGAATCCCTTTCGGCATCCCGTCAGACCAGATGAAATTTTCGGACGTCCGTACCTGCTTGCGCGGAGCGTCCAGACCCAGCATCGTCGGATAATACATGATGCGACAGATTCAGTCGTTGCTGGGATGCTGCGATAAGCTGTGCTATTTGGGATAGCACGTCCGTCACCGAGGCCTGTGCAGTAGCGGTCTTACGATGCATTGCCGCCGGAAGCTCCGTGTACGTTGACTCCCGCACACTTTCTTATGCGAACGTCCAGAGTCTGCAGGCCTCGTGTCCCTGGCTACCGGATGGTGTGACCTGGTCGCCGATGATTCTCTGATTGGCGAAGCTGACTGGATATCCGAGGTCACGTAGCCAAGAGCGGTCGTGTGTGCTACCATGAGAATGAGGAAGCCTTATTGACAGTCTCTCCGGACTGACTATATGTCGGAGCGTCCCGAGCGGCGGACGTATGCTCCGAATGCGAAACATTTTGTACCACAACATCTGGGGCCAGATGTTGTTGTACGAGAGAGGGGCCTCTCTCGCTCGCCGTCCGGATGGACCTGGACGAGCTAGGAACCGGACTAAAAGGCTTCCTCCGTTCTCCCTCTAATCCGCCGTCACTGGGTGTGCATTTGGTTGATTTATAGTGCTCGCATCACCCCAAAACTCCTTCTAGACCGCAACGGACGAACCCGGCTGCCGAACCATTCGATGAATGGACGCTACACCGGGCAAGCTAGCGGACGTCAAAGGCCTTCAAACCTACTAGGGTCCTCTTAGGCAATTGGCGTATTTACATGAGCACTTTTCCGCTAGCTCTTCATTAACTGTGACGACGGAGGCACACTTTTGGAAGACATCATGGATACATCACCCTAATCTTGATCGTCTGAAATAGAAATTGATAAAGTAGAGTGACCCTGCGGGGAAAGGACCGGAATGTCCAATTCCCCACTAACATACCGTGACACACGCTTCCCATGTTGTCATCGAAATTATCACATACAGAACAGGAGTTAGTGCGAGTACACTGACTACATATACAATGATTATAAAAGTCAGAGGAAGATTTCCTCTTATTACAATTGACCAAAATCCTTTCAATGTGAAAAGAAAACAAAGTCCTAGTACTCGCACCAACCCCTGACAATCAAAATACATAATAATAAGATCCATTAACATAGAAAAAATAATTGAAATCAAAAAATTTTGAAAAAATATTTTTTCAGAACAGCCCAAGTTTCTGAAAAGTAACGTTGAGCCCCAATGGATCCCAAGCCTAAGTGTGGACAAAAATTTTAAAAAAATTTTAAACAATTTATGCAACACTTACGAACAATAATAATGTATCTAGTTATGATTAAATTAACATCAAGATATTATTTTCAAGAAATCCCCCCTCACACAGAGGGCTGTTGTAAAAGTAAACAATAAGTGTAAAAACACTAGAATAAGACTCCAGGTACCCTGGCCCGAAATCAGTTACCAATAATACACTATCTGATGCAAAACAGAGACTTCCAGGGAAGAAACTGTAGAACATCAGATGGTAGATGCAGAACACTACGCCTAACCACCCGTAGATGAAGACGTAAACATGGGGAAAAGAACAGAATTCATTCTGTTATTCAGCTAAAACTCCCAAGAAATTTTAGTAATAAAATAACAGAAAATATGCCAAAAGCATGGGAGAATAGCAAGAGGGGACTTAAAGGAAAGGGAGAGAGGAAAACACTGAACAAACAGTGTAACTTGATAACAAGAATGACAACAAAATGGCCGTTGCCTCGAAAGTTAAAAAATTTATAGTAATTTATATATTTTTTATACTTACCAATGACCCAGACATAGCTGGTGCTAACTCTTAAAATATAGGGCCAAACACAAATTTTGCCCCCCAATCCCCAAAATTTGCATCTAAAACTAAAGAAAACATGTCCTGAAAGGCCCTCCACACTTCGCCCCTACTGCGCATGCGCAGTGTCAAGGACGTTCCGAAATTGGCGCCATTTATCATTCTAATAACCAGTGCCTGGTAAGCGCTATGTACTCAGCGGGGAGGCAAGAGTTCCCAACTCCTGGGAGGGCCATCCCCGTCTGGGTCATTGGTAAGTATAAAAAATATATAAATTACTATAAATTTTTTAACATTTTTATACTGTACCAATGACCCAGACATAGCTGAATAGTAAAAAGGCTGGAGGGCCAAGGACATAGAGCAAAATGGAATACGCTCAATAAAATAAAATAGAGTCATCCCCTGTAGGGAAAAGAAGTAATAGGCCTTACATGTATCTTTCTTATTTATGATAAATTAGAAAGATACAACACCTTCCAAAATTGAGCTTCATACATCCATGTACTCTATTAATATCCAATATAATCCTTATAGTAATAATTTTTAAAGTAAGCCAATAATAAAGTAAGTCTAGAGAATAGAGACTCTTATACTCCTAAAAGTGTCTGAGAATTGCATAATCATGTCCGTTGACATATGCAATATTCAAAAGCTATACTTTAAAAACTAAGACTTGAATGAATTTTATAAACTTAAACTTCTCACTAAACAACCATCCCAATAACAGCTCAGAATTACCAACTCCGGAGGAGGTATCCCCTTGTTTTCATAGTAAAACAGGTGACCCAAGGGAACACCCTCCCCCCCCCCCCCCTTTTTCTTGCCCTGGGTCAAATAGCCCAGAGCGAAGAGGGCAGCCGAACGGAGAAACTGCCGAAACAGACAGCCTACCTAGCTATAGTAGCAACTGTTAAGTGAATGACATTCTGAGCAGTAGATAATAGACCTAACAAAAGAGGCCTCAAGAAATTGACTCGATATTTCTAAGATAAAATTCATGAATGTGGATGGCTGAGCGCAATGAGCGGCCTTCAAAAATCTATAATAGCGACACTATTAATGTAAGCCCAAGAAGTAGAAGAACTCTTACTTCATGAGCCGAAATCTTAAGCACAACTGCTAAGTCAATGATATACCATAAGCAGTACCGATAGTTAATAGAATCCATTAACAATAAAATGGAGCGTAACGTCCTTCTACTAGACATCAAAGACAGAAGAAGCTTACGCCCTTGTAATAAACAGATATCTGTTTATAAATACATAAACTGTACCCGGAAAGAGTAAAGGCCTATGCCCATACGAAGACGGAAGGACCTTAAAATAATAGGTTCCGGATAATAGGAGCCTAACTCTTATGCAACAATCCAACCTAAATAGTAACGGAAGTATTGATTCCGAAACTATGAAAGTGAAAATCATCCATCGATAGTGCATGAAACTCACTGACTCTACAGTAAAAGAGAAACCAACAGAATTACTGTCTAAAAGGTCAGAATTTGAAAACTACTGTTTCCAGAGGCTCAAATGATTACTTAGCTAAATAAGAACCGAAGTTAAAATCCGTATAGGAATTTAATCTAAAGATTCTAAGTCTATTTATCAAAAAGTTACTAACTGACTTAGATAAAGAGACAAAAGACTCAATTGTAAACTATCGTAGAGTGCATAGGTATGAGGTAACATAAATAACATAAACCTATAACCTAAATAATAACAGGCTGCAGTAGATCTTGTGAAACAAGTATACTAAAAAATAGCAATGAGTAGTATGGAGGGATCAACAATATGAACATAATGATCCCTACACCACGACGGAAGAGCCTCCACTTTAGTCGCATAGAATAGCGAAGAAGAGGATCTCCTATAGTAAGAAATCGCGTCCAAAGCTCGTCCAGTACAGTGCTTACAATGTAATACGGACCACACAACGGAATACATGAAGGTTGCGACCTTGCTGGTTGTGATAAAGATGACACGATTTACCCAGTGAAAAAAGATCCTCACATAGAGGAAGATTTCACGTTAAGACCCACAGTAGACAAGAGAGTAAATTACTCATGATCTCTGTGAAGATAGAGATGCTATCAACAGAAATGTATTGTGGTTGTTTATCTTAGCAATACCTGCTAAAACAACAGCGCCGGAGGATACGCGTATCCTATCATTCCGTCCTATAGATCAATAGAGCGTTAACACTATTAGCTCAGAGATCTGGACAAGCCAACACATACGTCTGCAATTGATTAGCAAGCTGTGTCATAAATAAATCATCATTGGGCGCTCCCATAGATAGCAAATCTGATTGAATACTTGTTTGTTGAGAGTCCATTCTGACAGCAACAAGCGACCCGTAAGAGAACGGGAGTCCGATAAAACAATCAGACGACCCGGAATATGACGGACCAAAACTGAACTTGGTGTACTATAACCAACAGACGGATTCTTTCCATTAAATTGAATAACGGAAACGAAAGAGTGCCTCCCTGGTTCCGGAGATACGCCACTACTGTCGAATTAAAGGACAGGAATTTGGGCATGCGTATCTGAATAATGTTCATGCAATGACATAAAGCAAGCCTAAAAAACATTATTCCGCGGAAGTTAAACTGATAGCTAAAAGACTGCGGAACCCAAAGACCCTGGCACTTCGAATCCGTAGGGATCAGTATATATCCCAATCTGATTGACTGGCAACCGTCATAACAGCCACACTCGGGTCCAGCAACTGCGGCGGCACTCTCTGAGTCAACCACCGAATGTTTGCCCCAGTCTGAATCTCTTGTAACACTAGATAGACAAGAGAACGTATAAATCGAGCAATTCATGGATTGCCGGAAAGTTGCCGTCGAAGAGAAGCTCCTCCGAGAACGAAGCGACTCTGAGAGAGTTCTTAACCTTACTATCCACGCATGTGGATGTAGCTAGGGCTGCGTCACGTCTAACCAACTCCAATCAGCCACTGAAGGGCGGAGTTATACGTGAACAAACTACTGCCCTCAAAAGAAATTACATTGAGAATAATATCCCGTAAATCTTTTCTTGAAGACGTAATGATAACGCCTCAGTAAGGCGGATTACGTATAATAAAGCGTCTAAGTTAAGTCTACTATACATAATGTCGTTCCCAACATTGAAATTGGAAAAGACATAAACGGCGAAAAAGAATATATGCAGTCTTTAATCACACCGTCTAGACGCATATGAACTCTCGGTATACCCTGCTCTGCCAAAATAAACTATTTGTAAAAATGATAAAATGGCAGAAATGAGCAACGCGGACAAGAAACTAAACTATCATGCTTAGTAGCAGGCTTGTATATATATATATATAGCGTCGAAAAATAAAACACATGTTGTAATGACAATATTGGACTGCGTCGGTAAGTCAGGGACAATGTCCCTGTACCGATCGAAAAATCCGAGTCCAATGACGCTATAAGTCTCTTATCCAAGATCGCAGCAATGAAGTCCGAAATAATAATCACTGGAAGAAATGCCAGAAGATATGAAAGGCATCTTCCGATACTACTAAAGGGAAAACTCGAAATCTTTCGAATCCCTTTCGCCATCCTGTCGGACCCTATAAAGCGTTCGGTCGTCCGTAGCTGATGCAACCGCGGACCGCACCGACCCAGCGCCGTCGGATAATTCCTGATTCGACCGAGAAACTGTCAATTGCTGGGATGCTGCGAAACAACTGTGCTAACTCGGATAGCACGTCCGTCACTGAGGCCTGAGGAGAAGCGGTCTTACGATGCATTGCCGCTGGAAGCTCCGTGATCGTTACCCCGTGCATACTTCCAATATGCGAGCGAACGGAGTGTATAGGCCTCGTGTCCCTTGGCTACCGGATGGCGCGACCTATTCGCCGTGGAATCACTGAATGCCGAAACTGATCGGATACTCGAGGTCACGTAGCCAATGTGCGGTCGTGTGCCCTGCTGTGAGGATGAGGAAGCATTAAAGACAGTCTCTCGGACTGTCAATATAACGGAGCGTCCCGAGCAACGGACATATGCTCCGAATGTAAAATATCTGAACCACAACATGCGGTCCCCTATGTTGTTGGGCGAGAGAGGAACCTCTCTTGCTCACAGCCCAGACGGACCTGGACAAGCCAGGAACCGGACTAACAGGCTTCCTCCGATCTGTCCTCAATCTGCCGTCAGTGGGTGAGTACTAAAGTAATTAAAGTGCTCGATCACCCAAATCTCCTTCCTAGACCGCAACGGACGAACCCGGCAGCCGAACCATTCGATGAATGTACGCTACACCGGGTGAGCTAGCGAATGTCACTCCGTAAGCGATAGACATATTCCATGAGCACTTATTGCCGCTAACTCTTCATTAACTATGACGACAGAGGCACACTTTTGAAAGACATCTCCATAACTCTTCGAACAAGAAACCAGAAATGCTTGGATAGCAAGCATAAAATAATAATATATATAGCGTCGTTCAATAATTCGAAAGTTTGTGTGACATTATTGGACTATGTCGGAACTGAGGGACGATGTCCCTGAACCGAACCCAAAAATTTTAAAGTCCACCGACGCTATCAGTTTCTTATCCGGCATCGCAGCATATGTTGTTCCGAAAGGGAAAGCTTGAAATCCTCCGAATCCCTTTCGGTATCCCGTCGGACCGGATGAAACTTTCGGACGTCCGTACCCGCTTCCGCGGAGCGTCCCGACCCAGCATCGTCGGATAAAATATATGCGACAGATTCAGTTGATGCTGGGATGCTGCGATAAACTGTGCTATTAAAGAAAGCACGTCCGTTCCCGAGGCCTGTGCAGTAGCGGACTTACGATGCATTGCCGCCGGAAGCTCCGTGTACGTTGACTCCCGCACACTTCCTATGCGAACGTCCGGAGTCTGCAGGCCTCGAGTCCCCGGCTACCGACCCAGCGCTGTCGGATAATACTCGATCCTACACCGTTTCTGTCGGCTGCTGGGATGCTGCGATAAGCTGTGCTATGTGCACAAGAATGTCCGGCGTCGAGACCTGCGGAGGCGCAGTCTATCGCTGCTTCGCCGAGGGCAGCTCCGCATCAGATGGCTCCCGCATACTTTTCCTATGCGAACGTCCGGAGTCCATCGGTCTCGAATCCCTGGCTGCCGGATGGTGTGACCTGGTCGCCGAAGAATCCTTGATCGGCGAAGCTGGTAATATATCGGCGGTCACGCAGCCAAGGGGCGGTCGTGTGCGCTGACGAGAAGAGGAAGCCTTAGCAGTCTCAGCGGACTGCCTATACAACGGAGCGTCCCGAGCGACGGACGTATGCTCCGCTAGCGACACATTTTGTACCACAACATCTGGGGCCAGATGTTGTTGAACGAGAGAGGGGCCTCTCTCGCTTGCCGTCCGGATGGACCGGAACGAGCTATGAACCGGACTAAAAGGCTTCCTCCGTTCTCCCTCCGATCCGCCGTCACTGGGTGTGCATTAAGTTAATTTTATAGTGCTCGCATCACCCCAAAATTCCTTCTAGACCGCAACGGACGAACCCGGCTGCCGAACCATTCGGTGAATGGACGCTACACCGGGCGAGCTAGCGGACGTCAAAGGCCGTCGAACCTACTAGGGTCCTCTTAGGCAATTGGCGTATTACATGAGCACTTTTCCGCTAGCCCTTCATTAATTGTGACGACGGAGGCACACTGTTGGAAGACATCACAGATACATCACCCTAATCTTGATCGTCTGAAATAGAAATTGATAAAGTAGAGTGACCCTGCGGGGAAAGGACCGGAGTGTCCAAATCCCCAACAACATACCGTGACATACGCTTCCCATATTGTCATCGAAATCATACGATACAGAACAGGAGTTAATGCGAGTACACTGACCACATATAGAATGATAATAAAGTCAGAGGAAGACTTCCTCTTAAAACAATTGATCAATATCCTTTCAATGTGAAAAGAAAACAAGTCCTAGTACTCGCACTAACCCCTGGCAATCAAAATACATAATAATAATATGATCCATTAATATAGAAAAAATAATTGAAATCAAAATATTTTGAAAAAATATTTTTTCAGAACAGCCCAAGTTTCTGAAAAGTAACGTTGAGCCCCAATGGATCCCAAGCCTAAGTGTGGACAAAAATTTTAAAAATATTTTAAACAATTTATTCAACACTTACGAACAATAATAATGTATCTAGTTATGATTAAAATAACATAAAGATATTATTTTTTAGAAATCCCCCCCTCACACAGAGGGCTGTTGTAAATGTAAACAATGAGTGTAAAAACACTAAAATAAGACTCCAGGCACCCAGGCCCGAAATCAGTTACCAAAAATACACTATCTGATGCAAAACAGAGACTTCCAGGGAAGAAACTGCAGAACATCAGATGGTAGATGCAGAACACAACGCCTAACCACCCGTAGGTGAAGACGTAAACATGGGGAAAGAACAGAATTCATTCTGTTATTCAGCTAAAACTCCCAAGAAATTTTAGTAATAATAATTACAGAAACTATGCCAAAAGCATGGGAGAATAGCAAGGGGGAACTTAAAGGACAGGGAGAGAGGAAAACACTTGAAAAAACAGTGTAACTAAATAATCAGAATGACAACAAAATGGCTGCTGCCTTGAAAATAGGTAACTTAACATAATTTCATTAAAAAATTTTAAGTTACAGCCCTGATAATATTCTGTCACACATTCTTTTCCTCTCCTCCTTCTCTATCCTCCTTAGAATCACCATTTCACTAATATTTATGTGTCTGGCATCATTTAAACTGAGATTTAAAAGCACAAAGATCAGTCAGATGTTAACTGATGAAGGGCCAAACTTAGAATGATAAATGGCGCCAATTTCGGAACGTCCTTGACACTGCGCATGCGCAGTAGGGGCGAAGTGTGGAGGGCCTTTCAGGACATGTTTTCTTTAGTTTTAGATGCAAATTTTGGGGATTGGGGGGCAAAATTTGTGTTTGGCCCTATATTTTAAGAGTTAGCACCAGCTATGTCTGGGTCATTGGTACAGTATAAAAATATAGGTAACTTAACATAATTTCATTAAAAAATTTTAAGTTACAGCCCTGATAATTTTCTGTCACACATTTTTCCTCTGATCCTTCTATATCCTCCTTAGAATCACCATTTCTCTAATATTTATGTGTCTGACATCATTAAAACTGAGATTTACAAGCAGAAAGATCAGTCAGATGTTAACTGATGAAGGGCCAAACTAAGAATGATTAATGGCGCCAATTTTCGGAACATCCTTGACACTGCGCATGCGCAGTAGAGGTGAAGTGTGGAGGGCCATTCAGGACATGTTTTCTTTGGTTTTAGATGCAAATTTTGGGGATTGGGGGGCAAAATTTGTGTTTGCCCTATATTTTAAGAGTTAGCACCAGCTATGTCTGGGTCATTGGTACAGTATAAAAATATAGGCAACTTAACATAATTTCATTAAAAAATTTTAAGTTACAGCCCTGATTATTTTCTGTCACTCCTTTTTCCTCTCCTCCTTCTATATCCTCCTTAGAATCACCATTTCTCCAATAATTATGTGTCTGGCATCCATTAAACTGAGATTTACAAGCACAAAGATCAGTGAGATGTTGACTGATGAAGGGCCAAACAAAGAATGGTAATTGGCGCCAATTTCGGAACGTCCTTGACACTGCGCATGCGCAGTAGGGGCAAAGTATGGAGGTCCTTCAGGACATGATTTCTTTTAGTTTTAGATGCAAATTTGGGGGATTGGGGGGCAAAATTTGTGTTTGGCCCTAGATTTTTAAGAGTTAGCACCAGCTATGTCTGGGTCATTGGTACAGTATAAAAATATGCACAGGGTTAGGAAGGGTCATAACCTATGTTCTTGAGACATAAAATGAAAAAAAAAAAAGTTTTTCAAGAATTTGGTTTGCAAGTGTCGTCTGCTTTTCATGTTAGGTAAAGGGTTAAGAGCTTGTATATTTGTCGTGAATGTATGGTGTTTGGAAGATATATGCAGTTAATAAATTAAGACAAATCCAAATAAGTGGGCCCCACCGTACCTGTGCTATAACTCTATTTCAATATAATTACCTATTCTGTGCAGGTGTGTCAATGGTCTTCAAGAAAAGAGAGACTAACCCTGTGCATTGCATTGCACAGAATTACATGGTAAGCTAACATACACTGACTAACCATAGGCAATGCATAAGATTAGTTGCCATGTTGCCATATGACACACTACATGAAAATATACATGTACACTGACTGAGGCTGTAAAAATGCACAGCATTAGTTGGCTACATGTTACATAGAGTACAAGAAGGATGCAAGGAACTAATGTTCCTTTCTAATTAAAGTTAATTCCAAAAATGAAAAGATATTCTATTTTCAATTATTAGCTTGTTTGTGCTTTACGTTAGGATAGCACAATTTCATTAAATTTAATGCATGTTAAAACATGTATGAACAAATATTTCCAAAAATTACTTAGTGTGTTATCTTTTTACTGTGTGTAATTCAATAACATTATCACAGGTCCAGTTCAAGTATAAACTTCCCAAAATTCTTAACCTGTTATCATTTGTTATTATAATTTCATTGCAAGCTACCTTCATGCTAATACTAATTTACACAACCTGAAAGGGAGCATAGTGAACTTGAAACAAAGACTGTAAAGCGTTGCTATTTGCTATTTTTATAGTCATTATTGACTGCGGACCAGCTAGCACTGATATTCTGTGCATAATGTCATTACATCTTCCTGGAAATTTGTTTACATTTTCCTAAATATAAATTGTTCTGCCTTAAATTGCTTAATAAATGGTGTTTCATAATTGATTCTTTTCACGAAATAATAATATAAATACAAAAAGAGTCAAAAATCATTCCTGCAATTTCTAAGTATTGATAATAATAATAACATGATTTTCTCAGGTATTGTTTAGCTCCATTACTGGACCTACATGTGTGATTAGCAGCACGATACCTTAATGACTGTTGGGCTGTTAATCACAGATTGTGGTACAGTAATGGAGCCCAGTGCCCTCGAAAATGAAAAAATTTATAGTAATTTATATATTTTTTTATACTTACCAATGACCCAGACTTAGCTGGTGCTAACTCTTAAAAATTCAGGGCCAAACACAAATTTTGCCCCCCACCCCCAATCCCCCAAATTTGCATCAAAATCCAAAAAATCAATGTCCTATATGGTCCTCCATACTTTTGTCCACTGCGCATGCGCAGTGTCAAGGAAGTACCGAAATTGGCACCAAATCTTCATTCTTACAACCAGTGCCTGGTAAATGTTATATAATCAGCAGGGTGGTATGAGTTCCCAATTCATGGGAGAGCCGTCCCCGTCTGGGTCATTGGTAAGTATAAAAAAAATATATAAACTACTATAAATTTTTTCATATTTTTATACTGTACCAATGACCCAGACTTAGCTGAACAGAAAAAATACTGGAGGGCCTAGGACATAAAGGAAAATCCAATAGGCTCAATTACATATAAACAGAATTATCCCCTCAAGGAGAAAAGGAGAAACAGGATTTACATATATCTTTCTTGTTTATACAAAAAAAGAAAGACCTATTACCAATCCGTAATTGAGCACAATAACATCAATGATCTCTATTAACATCCAGTATAACCCTTTATACTAATTTTTTAAAGGAAAGACAATAAATAAAGATTGTCCAGAGAATGAGACTCTTTATACTCATTTAAAAGTGTCTGAGGATTGTATATTAATGCTCGTATGACACGTGACATATACAAATGCTTCACACCATGCTACACTTTAAAAATATTACATAAATGAGATAAACATTAGCTTTACACTTTAAAACCATCCCAGCACCAACTCGGAATTACTGACTCCAGAGGAGGTATTCCCTTGCTTTTCACTATGAAGCAGATGATATAAGGGAACACCATCCACCCCCCCCCCCCCTTCCCCTTGCTCTGGGTCAATCAGAACAAAGAGGGCAGCAGGACAGAGTCACTGCTGGAACAGAAAGCCTGCATAACTATAGTTGCAACTGTTTAGTGGACGACATTCTGAGCAACAGATAATGGACATAAACAACTAAGGTCACCAGAAATAGACTCAATATTTCTAAGGTAAAAATTTGTGAACGTAGAAGGCTGAGACCAGTATGCAGCCTTCATCAAATCGGTAATAGCAATACTATTAGCATAAGACCAAGATGTAGACAGTGCTCTAACTTCATGCGCTGAAATCTTAAGCACAGACTGCTGAGTAGAAGATAATCTTCATAAGCAGCACGAATAGTCAACTGAATCCACCTTGAAATAGAATGGACCGTGATGTCCCTTCTATTAGGCAGCAGAGACAGAAAGAAACGTTTTCGTCCCTTTCTGATAAACTCAGATCTACGTTTGTAAATATGCATAGCACTAACTGGACACAGCAAAGGCCTATGGCTGTCTGAGGACAGAAAAGCCTTAATAACAATAGGTTCAGGGTACTTATTAGGAGCCTGATTCTTAGCCAAAAATCCCACATTGCTAGTCAAAGTGATAGTATTACCAACACTTTGATAGTGAGAATCATCAACAGTTAGAGCATGAAGCTCACAAACTCTTCTAGCAGAAGAGAAGGCTAACAGAAAAGCTGTCTTATAAGGTAAGTATTTGAAGCCTACCGTATCAAGGGGTTCAAATGGCGCTTCTTTTAGCTTCAGAAGAACCCAAGCTAAATTCCACTTAGGAATTAACCTAAGGGTTCTAGGTCTATTTATCGAAAAGTTTTTAACTAACTTTGATAAAGAGACATTAGATTCAATTTGTAAGCTATCAGGATGAGTATACGTATCCAATAGCATAGACCTATAACCCTTAATAGTTATTGGCTGCAGTTTGATCTCGTCAAACAAGTAGACCAAAAAATTAGCAATGTCTGGAATGGAGGGATCATAAATATCAATAGAATGATCCCTACACCAACGAGAGAAAACCTTCCACTTAATTTAATTTAATTTAATTTAGCGAAGAGGAGGTCCTCCTACAGTTAGAAATTGCATCCACTGCTCGTCCTGTAAATTGCTTGCTGTGCAAGAAGAACCACACAACGGAAATACGTGAAGGTTGAAATCTTGCGGACTGTGATGCAGTGTGCGCGATTTCCCCTGCGAAAGAAGGTCCCATAACAGACACCTAAGTAGATTTATCCATGGTCTGTGGGGTGACAGAGATGCTACCAACAAAATCTTGCAGTGAGATTGCTTGAGTTTTAGCAATATCTGTTGAATCAACGGAGCTGGATGATACGCGTATCCTATCATTCCGTCCCAAGAGATCGAGAGAGCGTCTACTGCGAACGCTCAAGGATCTGGGCATGGCGACACATACGTCTGCAACTGATTGTTGAGATGCGTCGCAAACAAGTCTATCATTGGACGATCCCATTGGTAGCAGATCTGATTGAATACTCGTTTGTTGAGAGTCCATTCTGACGGCAACATACAACCTTTCCGAGAAAGGGAGTCCGCTAGAATGTTTAGACGACCCGGAATATGACGGACCGACAGAAGAACCTGATGCTCGAAGACAAACAGAAGGATTCTTTCCATTAAGTTGAACAACGGAATGGAATGAGTGCCTCCCTGGTTCCGAATATATGCTACTACTGTCGAATTGTCGGACAGTATTTGAACATGTGAATTCTGAATAATGTTCATCCAATGACGTAGCGCAAGCCAAATTGACATCATCTCTTTGATGTTTATGTGCTTGTTCAGGAATTGCGGATCCCAAAGACCCTGGCACCTCGAATCTGTTGGGCTCAATGTCACGCCCCAACCTGGTTGACTCGCATCCGTCATAATCGTAAAAATCAGATCTGGCAGTTGCAGTGGAACTCCTTGAGTTAACCACTGAATATCTACCCAAGTCTGAATCTCTTGTTTTACTTGGTTGTTGGTTGGACAAGACGATGTTCGTTTCGAGCGAATGAATCTTCACACTCCAATTCTGAGTAAAAAATATCTGGAGTGGACGAGTGCATAGGTGCCCCATTGGAATAAGGTCCGCGGCAGCTCCGCACAAACCTATCAGTCGCATAAATTCTCTCGCTGTCACTACATCTGAGTGAAGGCGCAGAGCGCTAGATTCAGTCCGAAGCACATTGCTCGGAACTGATAAACGACTCCTAGGACAGCAAAGCGAAGGTACTTTTTGAACGCCGGATGTACCATGACGTGAAAGTACGCATCCTTGAGATCTATGGTCACAGCATAGTCGTTCACTCAAATGCTCGCTCTCACCGATCGAATGGTCTCTATATAAAATTTCGGAGCCACGATCAGCTTGTTTATCCAGCTTAGATCTATAACTGGACGGAACGTGTCGTCTGGTTTTGGTACCAGGAACAGGTGACTGTAAAAACCGGGAGATTCCTGGTTTTCTACAACCTCTATTGCATTCTTCTCCAGAAGAGATTGCACATCTCTCTTCTGAAGGTTTGACGGAAGATGAGTCCATCGTGGACTTTGTGTTAACGGAGGTTTTTCTCTGAAGGACAGTTTTAGACCTTCCGAAATAACCTCCTGAACCCATCAGTCGTCCGTAATTGACAACCAATTGGTTAAGAATCTCAACAGCCTTCCACCCACTGGAGCGCAACAGAGGTTCTGACCTTCACCTCCTGTACCTGCGAGGCTTGCGGGAGGAGAAACTACGTCCTCCCCAACCTGCACCTCGACCAGTCGACCTAGGGGCATCTGACTGGTTGTCTCGGCCAGCATTATGTCCCCTACCTGAGTCGCTACTCTGACAATCTCTGGAGTAAGACGTAGAGGCTTTCTTAGATCCTCTATAGGAACTTCCCTTGGACATACTCACCCCAGAAGTCCCTGACTTACTCCTCTCTGCTGAGTCCGTTTTTTTCAAAAAGGACTTAAAGAGCAGAGAGTCTGAAGCTTTCTTGGTAATCTGATCGTAGATTAGGGAAAGCTTACCATCGAAGAGAAGTTCTCCTGAAACCGGAGCGACTCGAAGAGAGTTTTTCACCTTAGAATCCACCCTAGTGGATGAAGCCAGGGCAGCATCACGTATGACTAACTCCAAATTTGCCACTGAAAGGGCAGAGTTATACGTGGAACATGTGGATTGCCCTCGAAAGAACTCTCAAGGAAGTTTGAACATCCTGGAATTCTTTACCATCGAGATGTTGTGATAACACTCTGGTAAGGTGATCTGCGTAAGATAAGGCGTCTAAACTGGTTCTGTTAACAAGATTGTCGTCTCCCAAAGTACTGGAGAGAATCGACTTGGACGCCGACAATGTCAACTTCAAGTCTTCTGCCTGGTCATCTAAACGCAGAGGAACTCTCGGAATGCCCTGTCCTGCCATTTCAAATTTATTTCTACTGTTGATGAACGGCAGATGTAGAGCTAGGTGCGATAAGAAACCAGATTTGCCAGTCTTATTTATTTATTTATTGGTGTTTAAGGTCACATATTTCTGCACAATGGCTAACCATGACCGTGACAGTTTTACAGGTGGAGGAAGCTGGAGTGCCCGGAGAGAACCACCAAGCAACGGCAAGCAACTGTCAGCTCCCCAACATACCAACTCCACACAAGCAGTGTTAGCATTGGTTGAAGACAGGTGCACCATCGACGTGCAGTACGCCTTAGTACACAGCGTCACATGCCCCCACGTGGGCAATGGGGGTGAAGTGTCTTGCCCAACGACACAACGCGGTTGCTGCAGGTGGGATTCGAACCGAGGACCTCTCGGCTTGCAGCCTGCACCTCTACCAACTGAGCCACCACGCCCCCCTGCCTGCCAGTCTTAGAGGCTAGCCTAAAAATAGCGTCATTCAGCAATTCAAACGTCCGTGAGACATTTCTGGACTGGGCCGGAAACTCAGGCGCGACGTCCTTAGCCCAGCCAAAGAAGTCAGTGTCCAGTGATGCTATCAGTCTCTTATCTGGTATCGCAGCTCTCTGGTCTGGAGGAACAACATCTGGAAGGTATTGCCGGATGAAATCTACGGCCACCTTATGTTGTTCTAGAAGGGAAAAATCCAGCTCTGCAGATTCCCTTTCACCATCCGACTGGACCAAATGTGAATATCGGTCGCCCCTATCTGACATTGCAGGGAAGCGTACCGACCCAGCTTCCTCAGACAGTTCCTGATCTGAAAGAGTTTCCGAAGGTTGCTGGGATGCTGCGATGAGTTGAGCTATCTGCGATAGCAAGTCCGTCACGGAGGCCTGTGGAGCTGCGGTCTTACATTGTTTAGCCGCTGGAAGCTCCTGGGACGGTGCCTCTTGCATAATTCTTTTATGTGAACGTCCCGACTGGTAAGGCCTCGTGTCCTTGGCTACCAGATGGAGTGACCTGGTCGACATGAATCCTTGGTCGACGAAGCAGGCTGGATATCTGAGGTCACATAGCCAAGGTGCGGTCGTGTGTGCTGGCGTGTGGAAGAGGAAGCCAATAGACTAGCCGCCCCCCGCCTGTCTATGCGACGGAGCGTCCAGAGCAGGAGGAGTGGGCGTATGCTCTGACTGGCGAACGTTATGTACAACATCTGGCCCCAGATGTTGTTGTAAGAGAGAGGGGCCTCTCTCACTCGCGGTCCGGGTTGACCTGAACGAACTAGCTACCAGACTGACTGGCTTCCTCCCTCAGATCCTTCCTCTGATCCATCGTCGCCAGGTGTGTGTGATCCGAGATTATAGTGCTCGCAACACCCTTTCTCATCTCCTGGGCTGCAACGAATGATCCTGGTGTCACATCACCCGCTCTACGAGTGAGAGCTTCGCCAGACGAGCTAGCTGGCGACAAGGTCGTCAATTCTACTAAGGATCTAGGCACTTGTCGAATTTCCTTGAGCACTTTTGCAGCTAGCTCTTCATTTGATTGCGACGACGGCAGCACACTTCCTGAAGACATCACGGAAACATCACCCTGTTCTTGTTCCTCTGAAAAAGAGACTGAAAAACTAGAGTGACCCTGTGGCAAGAGGACCGGCATGGACCTCTCACCACTAATAATATACCGTGACACACGTCTCCAACATTTGTCATCCCAATTGGCACACACTGAGCAAGAATTAGTGTGAGTACAGTGACTACAGCAAATACAATGAGCATGAGAATCAGAGGAAGACTTCCTCGATTTATAATTTGAACAATATTCTTTCATATTTTAAAAAATATTAAACAGCCGTAGTACTCGCACTAACCCTTGAAAATACAAAGATACATAATAATAATATAATCCATTATAAAAAAAAAATTTTGACATGAGCCCAAATTCCCAAAGGGAATGATGAGCCCAAATGGATCCCAAAAAAGCCTAAGTGTGGACAAAAATTTTAAAACATTTCTAAAAATTAATGTTACACTTATGGACAATATTAATGTATCTGGCTATATAATGAACCTTACAGAAGACAAGGAATCACTGACAGAAGTAACCGTTGTCAAAGTAAACAAAAGTCAATAAAAACCGGAAACAAGACTCCAGGCACTAAAAAACATGGCCCAAAATCAGTAACCAATTTAAAGCACTATCCGATGTAAAACAGAATCTTCCAGAGAAGAAGCTGCAGTACATCGGATGATAGATGCATGACCAAAACGCCTAAACACCCCTAGGGTGAGGGCGTAACCATGGGGATAACAGAATAAACATTCTGTAACTATGCTAAAACTCCCATGAAATTTCAATATAAAAAATTTCCAAAATTATACCAAAAGCATGGGAGATTAGCAAGGGGAGTATCAAGGAAAGGGAGAGAGGAAACACTGAACAAACAGTGGAGATTTCATAGCAAGAATGAAAACATCAGGCCCATGCCCCGAAATTAGGGAACAAGCCTCGAAATAAGAGGCAAACGCTCGTACCGTTTGCCTATCGGTTACGCAGATTTATTTTCAGGCAAACGCTCGATGGGTTAACCAAAAATCACGCCGATGGCCGACGAAGTTAGTTGTTACGGGATGAGAAAAGTTTTCGATTTTCCTCCCACTGATTTAAAAGAAGCACTGCAGTGAACAAAACGAGAACAAAATGCTCATGTGGTTATCATACAGCGTGTTTCAATCATTACTGTACTTGTGTGGGTATAAATCTATAGTATTAGCAGTACTGAAGATCTGCAGTACCAACTCGCGGTGCACTCTGGCTCTCGAAACAATTAATTTGTTTCGATTCTGAGAAAGACGATTGTCTGTTACAGCTAACTAACTGCTTTGTTAATACATTTACCGCTGAAAATAAGTCTTCAATACAATAAAAAGGAGACATATTGAAAATCAAATGAGCTGTTATTAATTATTTGAATTCCGCCCCTTTTTACCCTACCAATACATGAGAAAATTTTTCGAACACATTATGGAAATGTCTTTTATTCACCAATGCTGACTTCTTGTTTACATGCTTATTCCATTTGAATAAACAGCCAGCATGGTTGTGAACATGGGTTTTTCCAAATGATTTTGAACATTGTGGCACAAATAAAGTTTTAGTTTGGAACTTTGGATTACATTCTCCGGATTCCAAAATGTAGGGTAAGGTAGATACGATTTACAATTGTTTCTTTCTTTTCCAATGTTAATCAGAGACTGCCAATGCAACTCCCATGCCCTAAAGTTCAATGCATTCATAATACAGATGTCCCTCGACGGTATATGCCCCCATGATGCCATCCCCACACAATTGCCCAATTCCCACTCCCAGTTCGAGACAAATGTGCTTGGGTTTCTGAAATAATAAGCCACACAGCAAAATAAACAATTAAAATTCTTTAATTTTTATTAGACACAAAAATCATATAAAGTGAAGAACAACAAATGTTAATGCATGCATACATGAATGTGCTTGTGTATGTGGGTGTGTGTGTGTGTGTGGGGGGGGGGGGGGGGGGGGGGGGGGGGGGTGAGGGGGAGGGGGGGGGGGGGGGTGAGGGGGGAGGGGGGGACGTGGGCATTGTGTATGTACCTGTTTTGTACTGCTCCTCCCTTGTGTCTAAACGCCAAACTAATTTGGGAGGAACTGTAGATGGGTATGTCAGAAGCTTTGTAAGTATTAATACTTTTAATGCAATGGTTAACCAATAGGTTTATGAAAAAATCTTGGTAACCGATCAACAGGTTAACCATTGTCAAATGAGGCAACCTGCTGGAAGGTTTATCAAAATCTTGTTATTTCGAGGCCTGAGGGAACATGAAATAATTTTACATAAAAATTATATGTTACAGCCCTGAACACATCCTTCCACTGTTTCTTCCTCTCATCCTCTTATTTCATCCTTGGATTCACCATTTCCTTCATGATTTTGTGTCTGGCATCATTTTAACTGAGATTATAAGCACAGATATCAGTGAGATGTTACTGATTGAAGGGCCAAACAAAGAAGGAAGATTTTGCGCCAATTTCGGTACTTCCTTGACACTGCGCATGCGCAGTGGACAAAAGTATGGAGGACCATATAGGACATTGATTTTTTGGATTTTGATGCAAATTTTGGGGATTACGGGGGCAAAATTTGTGTTTGGCCCTGAATGTTTAAGAGTTAGCACCAGCTAAGTCTGGGTCAATGGTACAGTATAAAAGTTAAAAAATTTATAGTAATTTATATATTTTTTATACTTACCAATGACCCAGACTTAGCTGGTGCTAACTCTAACAAAACCAGGGCCAAACACAAATTTTGCCCCCCAATCCCCAAAATTTGCATCCAAAACCAAAAGATATCATGTCCTATAGGCCCTCCATACTTCGCCCCTACTGCGCATGCGCAGTGTCAAGGACGTTCCGAAATTGGCGCCAATTATCATTCTTACTGGCAGTGCCTGGTCAGCGCTATGTACTCAGTGGGGAGGCAAGAGTTCCCAACTCCTGGGAAGGCCATTGGTAAGTATAAAAAATATATAAATTACTATAAATTTTTTAACATTTTTATACTGTACCAATGACCCAGACTTAGCTGAATAGTAAAAAGGCTGGAGGGCCTAGGACATAGAGGAAAATCCAATAAGCTCAACTATATAATATAGAGGCAACCCCTTAAGGAGAAAAGGAGTATTAGGCTTTACATGTATCTTTCTTATTTAATATTAAATTAGAAAGATACAATACCCTTTATAATTGAGCACAATAACATTCATGTTCTCTATTAACATCCAGTATAACCCTTATACTAATTATTTTTAAAGTAAGGCAATAAATAAAGTAGTCCAGAGAATTGAGACTCTTTATAATCTTTTAAAAGTGTCCGAGTATTGTATATTAAAGCCCGTTTGACACTTGAAATATACAAATGCTTCACACCGAGCTACACTTTAAAAATATGACATGAATGAATTTTAACATTAATATTACACTTTAAAACCATCCCGGAAGCGACTCAGAAATACTGACTTTGGAGGAGGCATTCCCTTGCTTTTCACTATAAAGCAGATGACCTAAGGGAACACCCTCCCCCCCCCCCCTTCCCCTTGTCCTGGGTCAAATAGCCCAGAGCGAAGAGGGCAGCCGGACGGAGTCACTGCCGGAACAGAAAGCCTGCATAACTATAGTTGCAACTGTTTAGTGGACGACATTCTGAGCAACAGATAACGGACCTAAACAATGCAGGTCTCCAGAAATGGACTCAATATTTCTGAGATAAAAATTTGTGAATGTGGATGGCTGAGACCAATAAGCAGCCTTCATTAAATCTGTAATAGCAATACTATTAGCATAAGCCCAAGAAGTAGCAAGAGCTCTTACTTCATGAGCGGAAATCTTAAGCACAGACTGCTGAGAAGAAGATAAACTCTCATAAGCAGTACGGATAGTTAATTGAATCCATCTAGCAACAGAATGGACCAAAATGTCCCTTCTATTAGGCATCAAAGACAGAAAGAAACGTTTCCGTCCCTTTCTGATAAACTGAGATCTCTGTTTATAGATACGTAACACTCTAACAGGACAGAGTAAAGGCCTACGCCCGTCTGAAGACGGAAGAGCCTTAATAACAATAGGTTCCGGATATTTATTAGGAGCCTGATTCTTAGCTAAAAAACCCACATTAGTAGTGAAGGTGATAGTGTTCCCGACACTACGATAGTGAGAATCATCCACCGACAATGCATGAAGCTCACTGACTCTTCTAGCAGAAGAGAAAGCTAAGAGAAAAGCTGTCTTATAAGATAAGAATTTGAAATCTACTGTCCCAAGAGGTTCAAATGGCTTTTCCTTCAATTTAAGAAGAACCCAAGCTAAATTCCATTTAGGAATTAACCTAAGAGTTCTGGGTCTATTTATCGAGAAGTTTCTAACCAACTTAGATAAAGAGACATTAGATCCAATTTGTAAACTATCATGATGTGCATAGGTATCAGATAACATAGACCTATAACCCTTAATAGTAACAGGCTGCAGTTTGATTTCGTCAAACAAGTATACTAGAAAGTTTGCAATGTCTGGTATAGAGGGATCGAAAATATCTACAGAATGATCCCTACACCAACGACGAAAAACCTTCCACTTAGCCGCATAGTTTAGCGAAGAGGAGGTCCTCCTACAGTTAGAAATCGCGTCCACTGCTCGTCCTGTAAAGTGCTTGCCATGCAAGAAGGACCGCACAACGGAAAAACGTGAAGGTTGAGACCTTGCGGGTTGTGATGGAGTTGACGCGATTTCCCCTGCGAAAGAAGATCCTCCTGTGGAGGAAGCTTTCGCGGTAGGTCCCACAACAGACACCTGAGTAGATTTATCCACGGTCTCTGTGGAGACAGAGATGCTACCAACAGAATCTTGCATTGAGATTGTTTTATCTTTAGCAATACTTGCTGAATTAACGGCGCTGGAGGATACGCATATCCTATTATTCCGTCCCAAGGGATCGACAGAGCGTCTACTGCAAATGCTCTTGGATCCGGACACGGAGACACATACGTCTGCAACTGATTGTTGAGATGTGTCGCAAATAAGTCTATCATTGGCCGTTCCCATTGGTAGCAAATCTGATTGAATACTTGTTTGTTGAGAGTCCACTCCGACGGCAACAAGCGACCCTTTCGTGAAAGGGAGTCTGCTAGCACATTCAGACGACCCGGTATGTGACGACCGAAAGAAGAACCTGATGTTCTAGCGCAAACAGAAGGATTCTTTCCGTTAGATTGAACAACGGAACTGAATGAGTGCCTCCCTGATTCCGTATATACGCCACTACTGTCGTATTGTCGGATAGGATTTGGACATGAGCATTGTGAATAATGTCCATCCAATGACGTAACGCAAGCCAAATTGACATCATTTCCTTGATGTTTATGTGCTTGCCCAGGAATTGCGGATCCCAAAGACCCTGGCATCTCGAATCCGTTGGGATCAATGATGCACCCCAACCTGTTTGACTGGCATCCGTCATAATGGTAAAACTCGGATCCGGCAACTGCAGCGGAACTCCCTGAGTTAACCACTGAATGTTTGCCCAAGTCTGAATCTCTTGTTTCACTTGATCTGACAAGAGAACGTCTATGTCGAGCGAATGAATTTTCACACTCCAATTCTGAGTCAAGAAAATTTGGAGAGGACGCGTGCGTAACCGCCCCATCGGAATGAGATCTGCAGCGGCTCCGCACAGACCTATCAGTCTCATAAATTCTCTTGCTGTGACTTTGTCTGCGTGCAGACAATAGCGAGCATAACAACTGACTAATTTCGCTCTGGTTAACGGCAGACGAACGAGATTGTTGTGCGTCTCGAAGCTCATTCCCAGATGTGTGAATGACTTGGACGGCACCAGATCCGACTTCTCCTCGTTTACTATAAAACCGAGACGTCGGAACAATAGAAGTAGATTCTGAACATCGTTCTGAAGCGTTAACTCGTTGCCGTACCTCTGAAGAATGTCGTCCAGGTAGGCCGACGTTACCGCAGACGAATGAGCTCGGAAATAGATCATTACCGAGTTCATTACCCGAGTGAAAGCCCAGGGTGCTAGATTCAGTCCGAAGCACATCGCCCGGAATTGATACACCACTCCTAGGACTGCGAAGCGTAGATACTTTCTGAATGTCGGATGTACCATGACGTGAAAGTACGCATCTTTGAGATCTATGCTTGTTGCATAATCGTTCACCCGAATACTCGCTCTGACCGATCGAATCGTCTCCATATAAAACTTCGGAGCGACGATCAGCTTGTTTATCCAGCTCAAATCTATGACTGGACGGAACGAGCCGTCTGGTTTCGGAACCAGAAACAGATGGCTGTAGAATCCCGGAGTCTCCTGGTTTTCTACAACCTCTACCGCATTCTTCATTAAAAGAGACTGCACCTCTGATAATAGAGCGTCTCTTTTCTGCGGATTTGACGGAAGTTGAGTCCACTTTGGACTTCGAGTTAATGGAGGCTTTTGTTTGAAGGATATCTTTAGACCTTCTGAAGTCACTCCTCTCACCCAAGGGTCGTCCGTAATCGACGCCCATTCTTGTGAAAAGCTCGACAACCTTCCGCCAACCAGTACGCGATAGAGGTTTAAGCCATCACCTCCTGGACCTGCGAGGCCTGCGGTAGGAGAAACCACGTCCTCCACGACCCGCACCTCGTCCCGTCGACCTCGGGGCGTCCGACCGGTTGTCCCGGCCCGAAGGACGTCCCGAACGTGAGTCACTACCTTGGCGGTCTCTCAAATAAGACCAAGAGGATGCACCGGAACCTCTATAGGAACCTCTCTTGGGCGCATTAGACCCAGAAGTGCCTGTCTTATTCTTGTCTGCCGTATCCGACTTCTTAGAAGCAGATTTGAACAACAGAGAATCCGAAGCTTTCTTTGTAATTTTATCATAAATAGCAGAAAGCTTGCCGTCAAAGAGAAGTTCTCCGGAGACCGAAGCGACTCTGAGAGAGTTCTTCACCTTAGTATCCACGAGTGTGGATGTAGCTAGGGCTGTGTCACGTCTAACCAACTCCAGGTTTGCCACTGAAAGGGCGGAGTTACACGTGGAATAAGCTACTGCCCTTGAAAGAAGTCTTAAAGAGGATTGTATATCCTGAAATTCTTTCCCTTGAAGGCGCAGTGATAACGCCTTAGTAAGGTGATCTGCGTAAGATAAGGCACCTAAACTGGCTCTGTTAGACGAAATAGCTGTTTCCAACACCGCGGTTGGAATAGAAGCCGACAACGGTAATGATAGCTCTAAGTCTTCCGCCTCGTCGTCCATACGCAGAGGAACTCTCGGAATACCCTGTCCTGCCGTGTCGAATTTATTCCTTGCATTAATGAAAGGCAGGTTGAGAGTATTGGCGGACAAGAAACCTGCTTTCCCCGTTTTGGAAGCAAGTTTAAATATAGCGTCGTTCAATAATTCAAATGTTCTTGCAACATTATTGGACTGCGACGGAAACTCGGGAGCGATGTCCCTGAACCGCTCAAAAAATTCAGAGTCCAATGACGCTATAATCCTCTTGTCCGGAACCGCAGCAGTCTGGCCCGACGGAACAACTTGAGGTAGAAAGTGCCGGATGAAGTCCACGGCAGCTTTATGTTGGTCCGAAAGGGATAGCTCCAAATCATCCGTATCCCTTTCACCATCCGGTCGGACCTCATGATGCTCCCGATCGTCCGCCCCCGATGCTTCGGCGGAGCGTACCGACCCAGCGCCGTCGGATAATTCCCGATCCGACACCGTTTCTGTCGGCTGCTGTGATGCTGCGATAAGTTGTGCTATCTGCACAAGTACGTCCGGCATCGAGACCTGCGGAGGCGCAGTCTTTCGCTGCTTCGCCGAGGGCAGCTCCGCATCTGATGGCTCCCGCATACTTTTTCTATGCGAACGTCCGGAGTCCATCGGCCTCGTGTCCCTGGCTGCCGGATGGTGTGACCTGGTCGCCGAAGAATCCCTGATCGGCGAAGCTGGTAAGATATCGGCAGACACGTAGCCAAGGTGCGGTTGTGTGCGCTGACGAGAAGAAGAAGCCTGAGCAGTCTCCGCGGACTGCCTATACAACGGAGCGTCCCGAGCGACGGACGTATGCTCCGCTTGCGACACATTTTGTACAACAACATCTGGTCCCAGATGTTGTTGTACGAGAGAGGGGCCTCTCTCGCTCGCGGCCCGGCTGGACCTGGACGAGCTAGGAACCGGACTCAAAGGCTTCCTCCGATCTCGCCTACTATCTGCCGTCACTGGGTGTGCACGTTGAATGTTTATAGTGCTCGTATCACCCAACATTTCCTCCTGGACCGCATCGGACGAACCCGGCTGCCGAACCATTCGGTGAATGGATGCTACACCGGGCGAGCTAGCGGACGACATTTGTTTAATCTCCATGAGCACTTTTGCCGCTAGCTCTGTTTTCATTTGTGACGACAGAAGCGCACTTGCGGAAGATAACATGGAAACATCACCCTGTTCTTGTTCCTCTGAAATAGAAACTGAGAGAGTAGAGTGACCTTGCGGAGAAAGAGCCGGCATAGCCCTTTCTCCAGTAACAACATACCGTGACACACGTTTCCAATGTTTGTCATCCCAATATTGACATATAGAACAGGGATTAGTGCGAGAACACTGACTACAATTAATACAATGATCATGAAAGTCAGAGGAAGATTTTTTCCTATTACAATTTGAACAATATCCTTTCATTGTGAAAAGTCAACAACAAGTCCTAGTTACTCGCACAAACCCCTGACACAAAGATACATAATAACATGATCCATTAATAATGAAAAAACAATTGCAAATCAAAATAATTTTTGAAAAATATTTTTTCAGCGAAGCCCAAGTTTCTGAAAAGTAACATTGAGCCCCGATGGCTAAGTGTGGTCAAAAATTTTTAATTTATATTAAATAATTAATGCGACACTTACAGATAATAGAAATGTATCTTATAGTGAGATAAACTACACCAAAGGCAAACAGCCCCCCTCAAAAAAGGCTGTTGCCAATGTAAACAAACAGTGTAAAAACACCAGAAAACATGACTCCAGGCACTGAAAAAACTGGCCCGAAATCAGTCATCAAAATTACACTCTATCTGATGCAAGACAGAGACTCCCAGGGGAGAATCTGCAGAACATCAGATGGAAGATGCAGAACACAACGTTTATACACCCATGGGTGAAAACGTAACTATGGGGAAAATAACAGAAAACATTCTGTAACCAAGCAACTCTCCCAAGAGAATTTTAGAAATGAACTTTCTCAAAAATATGCCAAAAGCATGGGAGAATTGCAAGGGGGGACTTAGAAGGCCAGGGGAGAGGAAACACTGAATAAGCAGTGCAACTTTTTAGCAAGAATGACAACAAGAGGCCCATGCCTCGAAAAAAGGCAACTTAACTTAATTTCATAAAAAATTTTAAGTACAGCCCTGATTATTTTTTGTCACTCCTTTTTCCTCTCCTCCTTCTATATCCTCCTTAGAATCACCATTTCTCCAATAATTACGTGTCTGGCATCCTTTAAACTGAGATTTACAAGCACAAAGATCAGTGAGATGTTGACTGATGAAGGGCCAAACAGAGAATGATAATTGGCGCCAATTTCGGAACGTCCTTGACACTGCGCATGCGCAGTAGGGGCGAAGTATGGAGGTCCTATAGGACATGATTTCTTTTGGTTTTGGATGCAAATTTTGGGGATTGGGGGGCAAAATTTGTGTTTGGCCCTGAATTTAATGAGTTTGCACCAGCTAAGTCTGGGTCATTGGTACAGTATAAAAATATATCATGTTATTGTATAATTATTATCACTTTAGTGGACTTTTCCTAGTATATTAATTAAGTTTAGTGGGGCAGTAAAACTCTGTAATGCTCAACTGAACAGACAATGTGACATGTCAGGCTGTTAACATACTAATGTTTTCAATAACAGCCTGACACATCATATGACTTTGACAACCAGACATTAATAAATTAGTGTTGTTTTAACTTCAACACCTCTGTTTCTCTAAAATTCCACATAACCCCTTTCCTTTCCATGTTGCAGACTTTTCTTGCAAGCAACCATGGCAATAATAGTAAAAACATGACTTTGTTGGGCACTGCAGTTTATTAACAGCCCATCAGAGATAATTAACAGTATTCCATCTTATTAGTGGCAACAGACTGTATCTTGAGCCAGTTATAAGCTATCAGGCTGTTAATCATTTCTGTTGGGCCCTTAGTAAACCAACACCCCCCCCCCACCCCCCCCCCCCCCCCCACCCCCAAATCATGTGATTGTTGAATTGAAGGCCGTTGGATGTTTGGACTCGAAACATTTTGGCCTTAAAGTATTTTGGTATGGTACATCTTAGCTTCCTAATGATGAAAAGGAAAGTCAACCAAAAGTGCCATATAACAGAAATTCAGATGTGACTCGACTCATAGGATTTAGGTTCAAAATTCATTCTTCATAACATGGACTGATACAGTCACCTGTCAAAGTTTGATTTACTGAAAATATTACCGACTACCAAATAAAAAAATCTGGACAGGTGCCAAAAATAAGGATGTGGGAGGACGATAATCAAAAAATTTTTTTTAATTCTTAATTCTGGCCTTACCTCAAGAACTCTCTGCTTTGCAATTTTCCTCTTCTCTGTTCTTTTCTGTAAGTCTTTTACAACATCTGGTGATTCCTTCAAATCATGAGCTCTTCAATGCTTCTGTCATTCTCATTTTTACTTAGGATACCAGTGATCTAAAGGAGACAAAATATTTCTATGATTAGTAGAGATGGGCGATATTAGAATTTTTGAGTTTGCTAAAGGTTTCGATATTTTTGGGAGGGTATACCGAGGTATAGGTTTGGTATTCGGTATCTAATTTAACTGAGAACTGCTTACATCTATATCGTACCAAAGGGGAATTCACACCAGGAAAATGCAAAGTAAGTTGTTCTTGTATCATTCCACCACAGAGCCACAAGTGATAAAGCCAATGGTCTCACCATTGGCATTCTTTTGCCAACACAAATTATCTCTACAGTAATTTTGTGACTTGTTCCAAACACCTTACCCTTAAAGGCTAATATCAGGCTTTTGCTATCTCAGAGCATTCACCCTTTACACGCTATCATGAGGAGGTCCTAATGACCATAATCAAAACACCTGGGCAGTGATTTCTGGTGACGTGTTGGCTGACTTAACAGGCAGCCATCATTTGATGACAAATCAAGGCAAAGCAACTGGGCAAGTACAGGTTAAGTCCAGAGAGGATTTAGGACAGTTGCCTGGGCCCTTATGGGTAAACAAAACTGAAAAGAAACTCAGTAACTTCTTTCATGAAAATGGACACTCCATCTGCTATCAGGCCTCAACAAAAGCATTATAAATAGTAAATGTAGGAAAATTTGAAAATACAGATGGTTTCGGTATTCAGTGATTGTTTCGGTTCAGTGGTCAGTATCCCCATGATATCGGTATCACTTTGGTTTTTCAGAATATTGCTTCTCTCTGATGATCAGTGATCTTTATACATGTACATGTTCAGACCTGCTGGACTACTTGAGTATTTTATTGATTGAACCACTAACAAAATGCTAACCCTTTCCATAGAGATGGAGAAATAACACAATTTTGGAAAGTAAATTGTTCCCAAAATGTAATATGGAATTTAAAATTTAACAATACAGTGGAGCCCACTTAATTGGATATCTCTTAATTGTATATCCCTGTTAAATGAATATAATTTCCCAAACACAAAACCATTTAACATACCTCCAGTGCAAATTTGACCCGATAATTGAATATAGGTTATAGAGTAAACTCTGTTAATTGAATAAAAATCTTATAACCCGTCGAGAAATCACCCTGACTCGCCCCAGTTTTCCTTTGTTTACAGACCTATTTGGCCTCAGTACATCCAATACAAGCATTTAATCTATTATATCTTGTTTGACAGAGCTTTTTGGAGCTCTGTCAAACAAGATATAATAGAATAAATGCTAAGTTTATCTCCAGAATACAGGAAAGTGACAATCCCTGTTAATTGAATATTCCTGTTAACTGAATAATTTTCATTGGCAAAGTGACTATTCAATTAACAGGGTTCCACTGTAGTACTTCAGGCCTTTGAATTGTCCCAAACAGCGATGGTAAACACTATGTGCAAATTATGCGAGTTTAAACATGTTTTGCAGTGTTGCAACCATATACGAGGGCCCTGCAAATCCCAAATTTTGTCTTGAATCAAATTTCAAATCGAATATTCCAAAATATTTTTATCGAATCAAATTTCAAATCTTAAATATCACAATTATATGACTGAATAGTTATGCCCGTATCATATCTGATGTAGTTTGCGACAAAACATTTGACTTCGAAGATGAATGTGATTTAAACAAGATAACAATATTACAAGAAACATACTGCAATTCCCCATACCAAAAATACAAGAACATAATTGTTGAAATGATTATCACTTTTATGATGGTGTCAGGCTTGTCATTCCTGGTAAATCATTTACCAGGAATGACAAGCATGATACCATCATAAAAATGACATGCACATAACTATCAAAGCATTCCAAAGAGTGTGCAGACTCTCAGAGTTGCTGCACCAGATATTCCATAATGATTCTCATCCATTATCTTGTCAACACAATGCATTAGAAGCTGCTGATTGAAAAATGGGAAATGTCTCAATAAAACAGTTTGTATCAGTGCAGCATGACAAAGAATTCTACCCACCAACATTGTCATGTGAATTTCAAAACCTCCATTTTCCGCGCATATTCCATGTAGTTTTGTATCCCAAGAAATGATTCAAAGGAGACATTTCTAACGACTCCAAAAACATGAACCATGAGATCAGTAAACAAGTGTAAATTGCATTACCAACCAAAAGGGTCGCACAATGGCAAGAAATGTTGATCATTGCTTTATTTGCCAATCTACCCCACGATTCGAAATTTCAAATCTAAGAATATTGAATTGAATCCAAACAAAGCTTCACGGAATTGACTACTCAAAGCTTCGCAGGACCCTACCATATACAGTTTGGTCAAGTTTTCCCGATGCATGCAATATAATTTGAGGCCTACGTTTTGACTCATACAATGCGACAGATAAATAAGTTAAAAACAGGGTTTGGCAGTGACTAGTAATCTGTGTCGAGTGTGTTCTGAAAAATGTCAACCTTATTCACCTTCATGCCTGAAATCCCTAAAACTGTTTCATGTACTGGTACTCTTCTCACTCTGGTATTTCTTGGGTTATTTTGCTATAGTTATTCTTTCACTTTCTGGGTACTTAAGCCTTCACAAACTACCCAGAGTGCTCCAACTGACATGAAAAATCATTTTTTTACTAGTGATGAACTCATTATCAAAACCTGCTATGAACTGATTACCGATTACTTCTCTGTCGATTATGCCGATTTCAATGCCGATGGTTGAAATAGGACCCAGAAGAAAATCTGTTAGTGCCTGTTATACTGCAGAATTTCATTGATAAATCACCAATTATGAAAGATTAATACCACATAAGTTCTCAGAGTATGCATGTTTAGTGCTGGACAATATTAGCCAAAATAATATTTGTATTTTGGGGAGTTGGTATGGGGGATAGATCGTTATAAACGATACAATCACACGATATTGTTCTCTTGTGATGATTGTGTGTTATTCTGGTAAATTATGTTAATATGGTTTTGTGTAATAATACACTTGGCTGTATTAGCCAGAAAGATACTGAGCACACATACTTTGTGTCTTAACTAAATAATAACGTTGATGTTAATGTGTGTTGTGAAGTTGTATGGTGCATTGTTTACTGACACCCAAGCGACTTCAAAATATATTATTTAGTGTTCAGTAGGAGAGAAACATCAAGGGATGTAACTGACTTAAAAAAATGAACTTGACAAACTGAAAACATGTTTGTGACAATCGTGCGACTAACATGTTGCATAACAATAATCTACCATCGAAGAAACAGCATTTCTACTTTTTGTGGCCTTACCTTCAAATTGAACTGAGAACATTAATACAAAAGAACTACATGCATGTACTTGCACACGCTAAAAAACAACAGTCATGATCACTCTAATCTCTGTAGTCTCTTTTAACTGTTCTTTTACAATCAAAGAAGAGGAATCTGTCGTTTGCCCTTGAATGCAGGTACTTTCCATGCTTCACAGAGATGGCAATTATTGGTTTTCTGTGGCCTGCCCAATTCAGCACACCAACTGTGAAATAAATTTTTGTTCAAATGGTGATGGATATTGGGAAATGTGGGGATGGAAATTTGTAAAAATAATGCCCATATTAGAAAAGGGTTCCATATGGGGCCTATGTAGACACCCAAAAAGATTCCTTGCTGTGTTAAAACCTGGTGCCTCATAAAACCCTACATTCTGTAGCAGGGGTTCAATTTGAACAAACTTGTGAATGAATCTTACAAAAATGTTATAAAATACATCAAACATGGACTCATTTAGACAAGTGGTTTGGGAGAAATTTTTTTTAATAATTCCATCTACATTGTTAAACATCTTTGGGCTCAATGATATCATAAATGTTACTTCAGGGGACTGATTTGCACAAACTTGTAAGTCAACCTCATAGACATGTTATATACATGTATCAACGAAAGGTCAATCGATCTAAGATTGCAAGAGGTGCAAGCTGAACTTAAACAAGCTGGTATTTCTCCAGAGTTTCATACACAGTCTCTGATGAATGAATAAGCCCAAAAAACAAATGACACATACAGAGACCAACTTGGTCAAGCTGTTATTTCTCAAGAATTTAATACATATCAGACAAATGCTTGTGAGTTTCACAAAGAAATAACGGCAGATCTTGAATAAACAAGAGGGCCCAAGGGACCTAAAGTGCTCATCTTGAACAGAACACAATTTAAACAGAGTCCAAGAATGAGTCTACATTAAGCAAGCCATCTCCATAGGCTACACTGTCAATCCTTGAGGCCCTCAGGAGTGACAAAAATAATATGGGCATCATGCCTTTTCTTCAGTTGATCATACAGTAAAATGTAGAGCTCCCCTATGAAACCCCTTGATACAATCTATGTGGATTAATCTTAGTTACACACCTCTAGAGGGTACTGAATACAAAATTTTTAATTCTTCAGCAAAATGGCCAATTCCGGCTCCCATAGAGAGCCCAAATATTAACCCAGGCTCTTGATTTGAACACAGTTGAATCTGACTTCCCTAGAGATGTTGTGTACCGAATATGAAAGCATTCTGACTGTTGGATCTGAAGAAGAGAAATTGTAAAGAAATTTCTTTGAATTGCACTAAGTTCAAATTTGTGCTACCACAGCGAGCCCAAATATTAACCTATGGATCCGATTTGAACAAACTTGAATCTGACCCCCCTAGAGATGTTGTATACCAAATGTGAAAGCATTCTGATGAGTGGATCTGAAGAAGATTTTTGAAAATATTCCCTCATATTGTACTAAGTTAAATTTCATGTTCCCATATGGAGCCCAAATATTAACCTAGGCACTCAAATTGAACAACCTGGAATCTGACCCCCTAGAGATGCTGTATACCAAATATGAAAGCATTCCGACTGGTGGATCTGGAGAAGAAGATTTTTAAAGAAATTTCCTCATATTGCACTAAGTAAAAATTTGGGCTACCATAGTGAGCCCAAATATATACCTAGGCATCTGATTTGAACAAACTTGAATCTGACCCCTTTAGAGATGTTGCATACCAAATATCAAAGCATTCTGACTGGTAGATCTGAAGAAGATTTTTTTAAATTACTCTCCATATTGAACAAAGATAAAATTTGGGCTTCCGTATTAACCTAGGGACTTGGTTTGAACAATCTTGAATCAGGCCCTCATAACAATTATGTATACCAAATATTAAAAGATTCTGACTGGTGGTTCTGAAGAAGAAGATTTTTAAAGAATATTCCCCATATTACCCTATGTTACAACTCCGGGCTCCTGTAGAGAGCCCAAATATGAACCAATGAGCTTTATTTCAACATACTTTTATCTGCCCCCCCCCCCCCCCCCCCCCCCCCACCTTTCCCTATGAATGTTGTATACCAAATATCAAAAGATTCTGATGATTGGTTCTGGAGAAAAGATTTTTAAAAATTTTTACAAATATGCTGACTCAGCATTTTTTCGATGCCCATTACAGAACACCCAAACATAACCAATGGCAATTTTTTTTTACCATTCAATTCTACTGGTCCTAAGGATACTTCATACCAAATAACAGCTCTCTGTTCCATGTGGTTTGGGAAATATGGGCAAGTACTTATGACCCAATAATACCACAAACCAAATTTGGTTCATACTGGACCATCGGTTCAGAAAATATAAATTTTGGGCGGGGCCAAAAATCTTACCCCTCCTATTACAAAGCGAAATATTACTTCACGAACTTTGTTTGAACAAACTTGATTCTACACCTCATATGGAAGCTCCATAGCAAATATCAAGTCATTGTACTCACTGGTTCTTGAGATTTTAAAAATATTTTGGAGCATTTTCCCCCACTCCTTCCCTATGGGGCTGGGCATGTTGAGTTGAAGAAAAATGAAATGCCCCTTTGGGGCCATTACTCACACAAACTTTCACTTGAATTGGACCAGTGGCTTTGGAGGAGAAGATCAAAACATGGTGTTGACAGACGACAGATGACGGACGGAGAGAGATGAGATTAGCTCAGCTTGACTTTGTCAAGATGAGCTAAAAAGACCCCAAGAACAGTTGAAAACAAGAGGCCCCACGGGGCCTGAAGCACTCATCTTGTACAGAACACAATTTAAACAGAGTCTAAGAATGAGTCTACATTAAGCAAGCCATCTCCGTAGGCTACACTGTCAATCCTTGAGTCCCTCAGGAGTGACAAAAATAATCTGGGCATCATGCCTTTTCTTCAGTTGATCATAAGTAAAATGTAGAGCTCTCCTATGAAGCCCCTTGATACAACCTATGTGGATTAATCTTAGTACCTCTAGAGGGTACTGAATACAAAATTTTTAATTCTTCAGCAAAATGACCAATTCCGGCTCCCATAGAGAGCCCAAATATTAACCCAGGCTAATGATTGAACACAGTTAAATCTGACTTCCCTAGAGATGTTGTGTACCGAATATGAAAGCATTCTGACTTGGATCTGAAGAAGAGAAATTGTAAAGAAATTTCTTCGAATTGTACTAAGTTCAAATTTGGGCTACCATAGCGAGCCCAAATATTGACCTATGGATCCGATTTGAACAAACTTGAATCTGCCCCCCCCCCCCCACCCCCCCCCCCCCTAGAGATGTTGTATACCAAATGTGAAAGCATTCTGTCAAGTGAATCTGAAGAAGATGATTTTTGAAGAAATTCCCTCATATTGTACTAAGTTAAATATCATGTTCCCACATGGAGCCCAAATATTAACCTAGGCACTCGAATTGAACAACCTGGAATCTCACCCCCCTAGAGATGTTGTATACCAAATGTAAAAGCATTCCGACTGGTGGATCTGAAGAAGATGATCTTTAAAGAAATTTTCTCATATTGCACTAAGTAAAAATTTGGGCTACCATAGTGAGCCCAAATATACACCTAGGGATCTGATTTGAACAAACTTGAATCTGACCCCCATAGAGATGTTGCATACCAAATATCAAAGCATTCTGACTGATGGATCTGAAGAAGAAGATTTTTTTAAATTACCCTCCATATTGAACAAAGATAAAATTTGGGCTTCCATAGGAAGCCCAAATATTAACCTAGGGACTTGGTTTGAACAATCTAGAATCTGACCCTCATAACAACGATGTATACCAAATATTAAAAGATTCTGACTGGTGGTTCTGAAGAAGAAGATTTTTAAAGAATATTCCCCATATTACCCTATGTTAAAACTTCGGGCTCCTGTCGAGAGCCCAAATATGAACCAATGAGCTTTATTTCAACCAACTTTTATCTGACCCCCCTATGAATGCTGTATACCAAATATCAAAAGATTCTGATGATTGGTTCTGGAGAAAAGATTTTTTTAAATTTTTGCAAATATGCTGACTCAGCATTTTTTCGATGCCCATTACAGAACACCCTAACATAACCGATGGCAATTTTTTTTTACCATTCAATTCTACTGGTCATAAGGATACTTCATACCAAATGAAAGCTCTCTGTTCCGTGGGGTTTGGGAAATATGGGCGTTTGAAAATATTTCTATTTTTAGCTCCCAGGGTTCCCATGGGGATGCAGGAATTTTTTTTTTTTGCATGGGCCAAGTACTTATGACCCAATACTACCACAAACCAAATTTGGTTCATACCGGACCATCGGTTCAGAAAATAGAAATTTTGGGCAGGGCCAAAAATCTTACCCCTCCTATTACAAAGCCAAATATTACTTCACAAACTTCGTTTAAACAAACTTGATTCTACACCTCATATGGAAGCTCCATAGCAAATATCAAGTCATTGTACACACTGGTTCTTGAGAAGAAGATTTTTTAAATATTTTGGAGCATTTTCCCCCACTCCCTCCCCATGGGGCTGGGCATGCTGAGTTGAACAAAAATGAAATGCCCCTTTGGGACCATCACTCACACAAACTTTCACTTGAATTGGCCCAGTGGCTTTGGAGGAGAAGACCAAAACATGGTGTTGACGGACGACAGACGACGAACAGGAAGCGATGAGATTAGCTCAGCTTGACTTTGTCAAGATGAGCTAAAAACAATTAAAAATTCAACACTACTGGGACCACCTACTGAAAGGTAATTATTTCAGTCTCTGGGTAGAATCCAAAGGGATTGTTTTGAACCCTCTTTACTAGAAGGGCTTACAGTTGAAACTAGATATCCTGTCATTGTATTGCACACTATTTTCAAGTAACAGCATGCTCAGTAAGTGCACTTTTTGTCCCTATCAAACTCAAACTGCCCCATTAGCGTAACTCAATTCTTGTAGAAATACGTGCCCAAAAATTCCATACTAGTAAATAAAGATCATTAAAATCATTCCTACCATCTACTTACGTAATATAGAATGAAGAGAGTTCTTAATCACAGTGCCATACATTCTCCACTTGAAAAGTATTTATAATTGTTCTTAACAGGCCAAGAAACACTTGCAAACCTTCATCAAATGAACCACCAGGTGCAACCTGGTGGTCCATGCGATGAAACTCTAACCCACAGCAATTTACTAGTAATCCTCTCTCCACATACTGTAGTCTCAATATTTTCTTTCTGTTCGATTGTGACTTCACTACAGACCTAGCTAATACTAATAGCACATTATATTTTGCATTGCACAGTGCAAACTCTCTTCTGTATTTCTTCTGTGGTAAGGAGGGCATTAACCAACAATCATTTTGTGCACTAATTGTGACAGGACTTCTAGTTTTGGGTAGCACTAAAATGAGACCGCAGGCAAGGTAAATGGGTTTGGTGCCCACAAATAAATCAAATAAATGCCATCTGGTCATATACGGTATACGCAATATATATATCCGAAGTTTCATACCGATATTTTAAAGTTAACCCATAAGATTACACTTTTAATGTATAGCGAGATCCGTCTTGCTGCCTCACTTTTCCGCAACTAGGAACAAAGAGACCGCTAGTAATCTACTGGTCCTAAAAACACCAAATAAATGCTATCTGTGAATTTGGGAAAAAACAAAACATATCCAAACTTTGATATCAATATTTTAAATTTAACTCCTAAAATTTCACTTTTAATGTATGGTGCAACTTCCGATTTGAAGTCTCAGTTTTCACAACCAGGGACAAAGAGACCACAAGTAAACTACTAATCTTGAAAAATACCAAATAAATGCTATCTGGTGAGTTGGGGTATATTCAATACATATCCAAAGTCTGGGACCAATATTTTAATTTTAACTCATAAAATTTAGCCTTTAATGTATAGCGCAACTAAAGACTTGCGGTCTCAATTTTCGCAGGAGGGAATGAAGAGACCGCAAGTAAACTACTAATCTCAAAAACTCCAAATAAACACTATCTGGTGAGTTGTGGTATATTCAATATATATCCAATCCATGTCATACCGTCATTATTCGTTTATTCTTTCATTATTCCCGGCAGTGTGAGTTGGCTTTCTGTCAGGTAAGACTTGACTGGTATGAGTTGTCTTGGGTACAAGTTAACTTTCATCCTATTCATCATGAATATAACATTTAAGCTGGCTGTGGGCATTAACTTGTGATGGTGGTGAAAACATATACAAGTGATGCAAACAAAAGTCTGAGTCCTTTTGATTAAACACTAGAATCTGACAATATGGTGTTTATGTTTTATAATCACCGTTTCTGTTAATCCTTTCATAAACACCATGAGGTTTTACGTGAAATTTAGGCCTCATTTCAAGGCTATAAAAATCCATTGCATATTGCAAAATATTGAAAAAAACGCGATACCTTTATGATCGTCGTGCATTAATCTATGCATATGCATTGAATATTCTATCAGTCGTCACATATTTTTTTGGAATAAGAATAAAATTGAGAGCATTTAAATTCACTAATTTACTTGATTAACAGTTGAGTGTCCCTATTGTAAACCCTTAAAACAAAAGTCCAATATTTGAACAGAGGACGGTGCACTGACATAGAGAAAAGAAGACTTTGGGATTTTCACATTCATTTAGCAGCAGGGACACTCGCCTGTTATCAAGTGTGCCTGTTTACAATGACGTCATCGATTATTTGAAATATTGAGTTGCAAAATGGGGGGGGGGGGGGAGGGATGGGGTGGGAGTGACAAGGCTTGTTGTAGGCACATATTATTCAGACGAAGCACTTGCACTTGGCTGATTAAGATATCTTGGGGGTCTCGACAAAAATCTTTCCCGGAGACATTTTTTTGAAAAAAAAAGAAAAACCTTTCTAGAAAACCCACTGCGGGCATTTGTGTGCGCGTTTGGGAGTCGATGGGGAGGCAAGGCCAGTGATGCTTTTGGGGGAATGCAGTTCCCTGTGACCTCTTTTACTTGCTGCTGCAAACGTTCTTCCTCCTCCATTGCCAAACTTGAACTGGCTTCATCAAAAATTACCTGTCACTTGCATGATGAGTGAAAAGTAAAACTAGAAGCTGGTGAATGGGAGGGGGGAGCTTGTGGACACAGACTTTCAGATGCGGCACTTGGTGGATGAAGATCAACAGCCCTCAACTCTCGGGCCGGTAATAAACCCTCAGGCTTTTATTCATTCCTCTCGGGGCGGTAATAAACCACAAGGCCCTCCAAACTCATGGTATTGTTATATTATTGGAAGATATCTTCAGAATCTGTAGTTTATATTAGCTTGGCTGCTCACAGTTACTGGATTTCTTGCCTCTAGATTCATGGATAAGCCTATTGTGACTTTTTCCCAATTAAAACAAAAATTATACACATCGGGCCAAACCATGGTCGGCCCGGGGATTTCCAGACCCCAGCTCGCAGGAACCCCAGGAAGTGAAACAGTGCCTGTTCACTGCGGTAAACAGGCTCTGTTTACTGGTAAAATAGGAGCCAGTAACCAATGCTTGTGAGGTGCAAACCCTCTCTAAAATGGGCAACATGACTTAACGCTCATCCCTGGTGTTGAGTTGATACTCATGTTGTGGGCATGATTAGCCTTTGTGCAAAAATATGTGACCTTAAACACCAATAAATAAATAAATTGTCTAGAACCCCCCCATCCGGGGTGGGGGTCATATGTCTACATTGGGGAATGTTGGGTGCAACCTCTAGATTGCGGCGCATTTCCAAAGTCAAATAACATGAGAGAACGAAATAAGCAACACTAATGAGGTGTATAAATGGGGGTAGACTTTATTTAAATTTTTCCTTTGAACTAACCGTAACATCAGCTGCACATTTTCTGCACATGCAGATACTGCTGCAGACATTTCCAACTTCTAAGTACTTCCTTTTTCTTATCATAAATAGCATAAAACATATGACTGCAGTCTAAAAATTCACCGACTATCACTGTAAAGCAGATGACAAGAACTTGATCCATTTCAATATTCCGCAATCAATTTTAGACAGTATTTTTAGACATTAGAAACATTACATCATCATTGTTGTTCCAATGGCGTCGAGCTGTGGGCAAAAAAGTCGAACCGAGAGGTTGTTTTTGTCAAATAAAGAAGCCGTAGTATGATGATTTGATTATTAATTTATGATAAACATGAAGTTAAATACCCTGTGGATAGCTGTACAAGAAAACTGTGTTGATGAATCTTGGTTCAATGAACTAATTCACAAATGAACTGGGAGTAGGAAAGGGGTATCGGTCAGGGCAAACTAGGCTTTCATTACTTGTCTATATTATATAGACTACTGTATGTGTAACAATAACCCGGTAATGGCGCCGAAACGAATAGACCTTTTCGTCGGTGCAGAATCGGAATCTCGATCTCATTCGCGCAGAGGAGGTCATCAAACTCCGTCGCATTCGCACAGAGCAGATTATCAAACCCATTCTGCACAATTGCAATCGAATTTCCTATTCCTCATCGATGAAAAGGTCTATTCGTTTCAGCGCCATCACAGCGTTATTGTTTTTACTGTTTTATATTTAAACAAAAACATGGCCGATTTTGAAATCTCCGTTGCCGCCTCACGAGTACACAAATGACGGCAATTAAAGGATAAAACCTAGTTTGGATTAATAAACTCTGCCCAAATGTAAGGAAATTTGTGTACTATCGATTGCAGCCGGTAATAAGGGCGAAAGCTTGATATATATCCCAAATTTCGAGTTTTGAGTTCCCATAAAAACTTGATGGGAACTTTTTCTATAGGATTGAATGGGAAGAATCTGAACGTAGAGGGGTAGCCACTACGTTTGGATCGCTGAACTAGTAACTGTGGTTGACTGTACCACCCCCCCCCCCCCCACCCCCCACGATGTTTAAGGGCCTATATAAGTAATGAAATTTTGTTTATTTTGAAAATTCTCACCTCTGATATTCCTTCAATTCAAATTAAATATACACAAAATGTACATCAAAATGAAGGTTGGAATGTATAGAACACGAAACACATGTGTAATCAACTCATGGAGTCGACTGTAGGCACCACTGGTTCCTGGAAGTCTGCTGCCGTATTCGCACCAGAACTGATAATTTAATAATATTTCACGAAAACAACTTATGGCCAAATGTGCTTTACATATCCAAGAACAAAGCTAGAGGATAAAAATTCTTCGAAATACGGCGACAGAGCTGCATTGGGGGAAATTCCAAAGCCTTTGCTTTTGTTTACGTATGAGTATACTTTCGATTTCCGGTCGACGTCATCGGAGAGAAAAAGCATGTAAAAACAACGCCGTCTAAAATCAAATAATGAAAAAGATCGCCTTCATACAGTATACTGTTATTAGATAGAGATAGCACATTTGCCATATTTAATGCAAGCTATCATGATACCTGTTGAAATTTCTTAGAATTACGATTTTTATTTTTTGATGGAAATTCGTGGTAACGAGTGATTTGCGCATGTCTGTCGAGCATGGAAACCATCTTCAATACAAAATGCAGACAGTGTTGTTCTTTTCCAAAATGCAGACCTGTCGCTGTATTCGAAAGTGTTTTGAATGCTAGCTTTGTTCATGGATATATGAAGCACCTTTGGCCACAAGTTGTTCTGATGAAATATTATTTTATTATCAGTTCTGGTGCTAATACGGTAGCAGACTTCCAGGAACCAGTGGTGCCTACAGTCGACTCTATGAGTTGATTAGTCTTTGTAAGACTGTGACCCGGGGCCCTCCTGGCCCTCACAGTCTTTGAGAGACCCGTTCAAATCTAGTCTGACTAAAAATGAAAGAAACTGACCGCATTTGGGTCGACTCAGTTCACGCTTCATATCGAAGACAAAAATCACATAATCAACATTCTACTTGTCGTACTCAGCCCAAATATAATTTATTTACGTGTCTGCATCATTTTTTAACGCAAACACAACATCAAATTCAAGAAATGTTGAAAAATATCCGTCTTCACGACGTCAAAAAACACCGATTTCAAAGATATACAAATTGTACTACACATGCGCACAGTATCTGTGCGCATGCGTAGTACAATTTGTTTATCTTTGAAACATGATGTTATTTTACGTGTTGAAGTCGGATATTTTTCAACATTTCTTGAATTTGATGCTGTGTTTGCGTTAAAAAATGATGCAGACACATAAATAAATTATATTTGGGCTGAGTACGACAAGTAGAATGTTGATTATGTGATTTTTGTCTTCGATATGAAGCGTGAACTGAGTCGACCCAAATGCGGTCAGTTTCTTTCATTTTTAGTCAGACTAGATTTGAACGGGTCTCTCAAAGACTGTGAGGGCCAGGAGGGCCCCGGGTTAACAGTCTTACAAAGACTATGAGTTGATCACATATGTGTTTCGTGTTCTATACATCCCAACCTTCATTTTGATGTATAATTTGTGTATATTTAATCTGAATTTAAGGAATATGAGAGGAGAGAATTTCAAAATAAACAAAATTCCATTACTTATATAGGCCCTTAAAGTCAGTATCTACTCCTACATTGCTTTTGTTTGTACACTTCCAGCAATAGCTTTTACGCGTCACAGTCGTATTTTAGAACATATGTTCTGCGTGACCCCCGTGTACATACATGTCTATTTCGGCAATTTGCAAGACAGCCAGGTGACGGTCTTGATCTGTTTATGAAATTTGAAAACAGACCTTTTTGCAACGTATCTTTAGTTCTTCCTTAATTATCATCGATTGCTTATTGTGCAGTGCTTTGAATTTTGCTTTACGTGGCTTAAGTTCATTACTGAAAGGCAGTAACTGACATATTTCTTCTTCTGTAGGAGATGATTCTTTTTCTGTTTCTTCTTCCTGGTCATTGTCAGCCATGATTTTAGTAACAAAGTAACGACAATAGTAAACGGGGATCCAGACATAGTCGAGTGAAAAAGAGGACAAATCGCGGACCTCAATGCTTAGACGAACGAACAGACCTACTGCATTTTCCTTTTTCCTGTTAAGAACATACCACCATCCAGAGTATGATCGAACTTGGCGTGTTGCAACAAAACCCGTGTGTACAGTTAAAGAATTCTGTTTCATTAAAATTTTGCAGGTCTGTATTTACATTTAAAATCAAAGAATATCTTGTGATGCCTCATTAAAATTAACATATCCTAGTGATAACATGTGATAGCTTTTGTAATCAGACAGTAATGGTGATGGTGGACTGGAATAGCACCCAAACCGTCCCCAAGCCGAACCGTCCCCACCTAAGCAACCCAAACCGTCCCCACCTAAGCAACCCAAACCGTCCTCAACCACCCAAACCCAAACCGTCCCCACAGCATTATTTTTTTTTATTTTCATACAGATTTATTTTTTATGCAAAAGCACTTACCAGAGGGAGCGGGTCTTTTCGGCCTCGGGAACATTCGGCCCCGGGAACATTCGGCCTGGGAACATTCGGCCTGGGAACATTCGGCCTCCGTTTTCTACAAGGGAGACTAAGAGAGACGCGGTTTAATATGAGTTTAAATACCTTTATTACAACTCACAACAAAAATAAATACCGCGTAATATAAAATATACACAATATAAAATCCATTTACACTTGATGTATACTGGCACACAACCTCAAAAAATATGAGGCAGTTATATCATTCTCTTTATATTTCTCCAATGCTTCCTCTAACTTCTTGGATACTTTTGGACAAGCAAGTAAGCGTGCAAGATTGATATTGGAGTCGAATGAATGAAAAGTTTCAGCACGCCGACGGCGCACAGGGACGATGTGGGGTTTAAACCCCTTGCGAACCGAATAACTTTGTTTTATAATTTTATTTCCTTATGAATACTGAAATCGCAGTTTGTTGGTTGTTTTAGAAAAACAGAAAAAGAAACCCAAACAGTCGCTGGTTTGGGAGTAGCCCCAGCATGTTATCCCTAACGGTTACAAAAAGGAAAAAATTCACCGATATGTGTTTCTGAAAGCTGAAGCAATGAACGAAATGAAAGCTTTCAGCGCGCAGAAGGCGCACAGGGACGATGTGGGATTTAAATCCTTTGCGACCCGAACATTTTTATTTGCTTTATAACTTTATTTGCTTACGAATCCAAGAGAGTTTTTTTTAAAGATGGGAGTCATCCATCAACCTATAAGGGAGAGGGCTATATTTACAGTCCACATAATAAGATTTAAGTGTTCAAAGAAACTGTAAAAACAGTATATATGATCGCCTAATCAAGTGCGATTAAATCAATCAAACTTCAGTCATACTGTAAAAACGCTGTATGAGTATCTCATCAGAGGCCAGAACTTTGATCACAACTTCAGAAGAACTTATAAAAACAAACTTGTAAAGCTGAGTTGTGCCAAACAACACCCAAGAAGAAGTATATCATTTCGGGTTTGCATGTCGGCGTTGGAGCACACATATTGTTATTCTGTTATTCAATACTGTGGATTTTATACAATGGATTTTATATTTCATTATTCATTATGGATCGGTCTCGTGCTCAATATATTTCGACTTTAGGAATAAAGGTATGTCGTATATATTATTCTTTAAAAAAAAATATTCTGGAAAAACTCTTAATATACAAAAAAACACAAGAAAATGAACTAAAAAATTATTTTTCAAAGTTATTTTTCAACTCCCAAACTAAGAATTTTTTTACCAAAAGTGGGAACATTCGGCCTCAAAAGTGGGAACATTCGGCCTCAACCGAGGCCGAATGTTCCCGGAAAAATAACTGGGGCCGAATGTTCCCGAGGCCGAAAAGACCCGGACCCTTACCCGAAAGAGAATCATCAAATCCAACAAATTATTTGCAAATGAATAAAATTATATCCGACTGTGAATTACATTAAATCCAACAGAATTTTCACGCACTAGGAACTTTATTACTCACATATCCGATTCAGACGTATTGGAAATTGAAATGAATGAAAAATACAAACCTAGTTGATTTCTGTGACGATGACAGGTCTCACTCATCTGACATGCCATCAGCATGTTTTAACAAGAATAACACTGTGATTACTCCTTTCGGCTTCAAAGAATGTTTACACAAACACTCTGTGACTGCCGCTGTGTCTCTGCTTCAAAGAGTGTTTAGTCTTAACATCCACGCTTCAACTTCAAATAACCAATAATCACAACAATCACAGAAATTGTATGATTAGCAATCACATTTTACAGAAACAATAAATTAAAAAGAGCCGCCATTGTTTTGCCAGGGTATGCCAAATTACATATAAGATAGGGAAAAAGTAGTCGTGGCATTTTTTTTTTCAGCGATTGACAGTCGTACTGATCGGACGTGTCTGTGAAAGCTCCTGACTGAACACATCTCACAGCTTGGATATTAACAAAGCCTATTGTTCTCTGTACCACTTCTGTGCACTCTAGTGTAATTTTGTAAGTGTTTATCTTTAACTCTATCTATTTTCTGTCTGCTTTTCTCTGTTAAAACTAAAAACGAATATTTAAGTCAACACAATTTAGGTCAATACAATTAAATTAAAATCTTTAATAACTTAAAAAATAAAATTTAGAATTTTAGAATTATTTACAAATAAAAATAATGGATAAACAAAGTCAAGCTCAGTTAAACAGTTCTGCCTTTAATTCTGGTAGTCAGCAACAGTGGAAATTCCACTAATACTGATATGACATCGATGATGTCGATGATGTCTGGCTTCCAGAAAGAAATAGCCAGATTAAATGACACCATAGAGGGTTTGCGGTCAGAGCTTCAAGCCCAGAAGCGGCAGGCAGATAAAGAAAAGGCTGAATTGAGAAGGGAATTGGAAAAGGCAATTCTGAAAGCCAAACCAGGTAAGGAGGACCATGCTCCTCCATTTCCTGATTTATCATGTATTGACGCTGCTACAGAAATGAGAAGACCTGCGTCCACCGGCTCACTGCCGGGGATATCTGAAATAAATTCAGATCTAATTACCCCCAGCCAGGATAACTGACTGCGTTCCATAGTAGAAGAAGCTACCAACACGGTCGCAGTTTCCCCGGCCATGGCGGTTGAAATTCAATTGGATAAAAATTCAGCTGAAGTCCCCAAATCGCAGCGACAGAAAAAATCACCAAACCAAAATCGATCGAATAGGAAACTCTCCAATGAGTTCCGTGAAAATGATGAAACCGTGGACGTCGAAGACGAAAATGGTTTCTGTATGACTATTGATCGGCATGTCAAGAAGACAAAAATCATCAAGAAAAATTCACAGAGCACCGCTACTGGAAAGGACTCGGTGATCACACCAAGAAATGGGGACTCTGTTAACGCAACAGAGTCTACATCACCGGAAATAGTGAATGCGACAGCTAGCCCAACCGATAGAGCGACGTACGCCGATAAAGTAAAAGCCAAAACGCCCCCTAAGGTGACCAATAAAACCAACAAGACACAGGACCACCCGCAACCAAACCCCTGTGTCGTAATCACACGCGTCCACCCCAAAACGGAAAAAACTCGATTGATAAAGCCCTTCCAGGATGCTCGTGGGAGAGACTAATCTCCAAAGCCACGGGTAACCATACTTGGAAAATAAAAGTAAAATGCCCTAATAGAGCCAAGAAATTAAATTTGATAAGCAAAGGGGTAATTATTAATGGCAAAAAATACGAAACCGAGGAATATCGTGTTCTTCCGCAACCCGTTCAGTGTCACAAGTGTCAGAAATTTGGGCACTTGTCACACAAATGCAACGGGGAGCAACGATGTATGAAATGCGGTGACAAACACATCGCGAAGGCATGTAGTGCTAAAACTCTGAAATGCCCGAATTGCGGTGGTCAACACCCCAGCAACTACCAGGGTTGTAGCCACTTCAAAAAAGTTAAAACAAACATCCAGCTTAAAGCTCTAAATGTAAGTAATGTCGAGAACTCATCTTCCCCTTATTCCACGTGTACTCTAATGGCTGGCTCTATTTTCAGCATAATGAAGAAACACTTGGACACCAGTCTTTCGGACAGGTCAATTACACCAAGACAGACACTTTTAAAATGTGCACAATTAATTTCGAAATTTAATTAATGTTGTTGTGTAAACAATTTGTGTAAAATATGGGTAGTACTATCAATGTTTTTAATGTTTATTTCGTATTGAAATAAATTCAATCATAAAGTTCAGTCTTATCAGTCGTTAATTACTAGTAGACCTTTTAGTAGTAACTTCGCCATGTATTCAACTGGGGACGGTTTGGGTAAAATAGTGGGGACGGTTTGGGTTAAATAGTGGGGACGGTTTGGGTAAAATAGTGGGGACGGTTCGGTCTTGGGACGGTTCGGGTTATGTCGGCCAACTGCAGTAACTGACCTAGGGGACGGTTTGGGTAAAATAGTTGGGGACGGTTTGGGTAAAATAGTGTGGGGACGGTTCGGCTTGGGGACGGTTTGGGTGCATCCCGTGGACCGGTGAATACAGTTATTTCTGTAGCAAAAGGCAACAAATCTCCCAACTATATCCCAATAATAATTATTGATGAAAGCTCATGTGTCGCCCCACCATTCCTTGCATATATGGGTTAGTCGCATAAGGTCATAACTTAGTCGTCTCTGCGTGCAGTGAACTGAGGGAAAACCTAAATTGAAATTGGTTGGCATGCATTAACCACGAAACTGTATTGAGTGGAATACTGTCGATCACCCAAATTGACACTCAAGACTGTATTCGTAGTAGATGGGTGGTGGCGGCTGTTGTCTGGAGAGAGTAGACGATGGTTTGCAGCGTTGCCGTGGGGTTGTTTACGGGTCGCACAATTAGTGCGATGTACATGGTACGTGACTTGTGATCGGCCTCGCTCGGCGCTGTGAGTTGCCGTCTGTTCTCTCTGGACGCCAGATGTTTTCACCTATCTTTCTTAGATATCGACAAAACAAATTATTGCTCTGAAAAGATCTGATAATTACGGAAGCCTATTAGCTTCACGTCGTTTTTAGTTATTAAATTGTAGCTACAATTTAATAAATTGTACCTACAATTTAGCTAAATTGTAGTTACAATTTAATAAATTGTACTTACAATTTAGCTAAATTGTACTTACAATTTAATAAATTGTAGTTACAATTTAGCTAAATTGTACTTACAATTTAATAAATTGTAGTTACAATTTAGCTAAATTGTAGTTACAATTTAATAAATTGTAACTACAATTTAGCCCCTGTACTTTTATTGGTCAAGCTAAATTGTAGCTGCAATTTAACTGGCCAATCGGGTTCGTTGTTTTGTTTTCGCTGAAAATGGCCTGAATAATCTCTTTCTTTGAGATGTTTCACACATTCCGACGGTTGAGTCAGTCACGGCAACAAAATCTAACAACAGAAATAGGAAAATAAAATCATCATTATTTTATTATAAATATAATTATCTTTATTTTGGTTATCATTGGGCATAAATTGAGTATTATTGGGCAACATTGGCAACTTGACTGTCTTTGTGTATCATTGAGGTAAAACACATGTTGTAAGAAATAGAGGGCCCTGGGTAGCGCCGATCTGTGTGGGCCTGTAGGTTCAAGTAATGTACAAGATCAACCATGTTTAGCTAACTACAATTTAGCTAAATTGTAGGTACAATTTATTAAATTGTAGCTACAATTTAATAACTAAAAACGACGTGAAGCTAATAGGCTTCCGTAGTCCCGACTGTGCTGTCTATTCTTACATGTATATTCGTTTTTAGGTGTAGCCTCAGCTATCCAGTTAAGTGCCTGTTATTTCTTAGGGGATAACTTGGATATAATATACAGTTAGCGCTGTGAAATCCGTTACTTATTCCCTGTTCCTTATTCGACTTTCTAAATTTAGCAGAAATTCGAAAAATAAATGGCCTTCTTGGGTGGCGCCCTAAGACACAGGACTATTCAAACCCTGGGGTTCACTCCCCCACCCCTCTTTAGGGGCCAGGTTGGACCCTAAAAGAGACAAAATGGTCCAAATCGTAATTACTGACGGAAGTTCGCGGAACAAACGGCCTTATAGGGTGGCGCCCCAAAGTGCAAGATTTTTCAAATCCTAAGGTTCACACTCCCACCCCTTTTTAGGGGCCACATTGGACCCTAAAAGTGACCAAATGGTCAAAATCGTAATTATTGACGGAAATTCGCGGAACAAACGGTCTTATAGGGTGGCGCCCTAAAATACAAGATTATTCAAATCCTAAGGTTCACCCTCCCACCCCTTTTTAGGGGCCAGATTTAACCCTAAAAGTGACCAAATGGTCAAAATCGTAATTATTGATGAAAATTCGCGGAACAAACGGCGTCATAGGGTGGTGTCCTAAAATACAAGATCATTCAAATCCTAAAGTTCACCCTCCAACCCCTTTTTAGAGCCCACATTGGACCCTAAAAGTGACCAAATGGTCAAAATCGTAATTGTTGGCCGTAATTCGCGGAACAAACGGCGTTATAGGGTGGCGCCCTAAAATGCAACATTATTCAAATCCTAAGGTTCACCCACCCCACCCCTATTTAGGGGCCAGATTGGACCCTACGAGTGACTAAATGGTCAAAATCGTAATTATTGATGGAAATTCGCGGAACACACGGCGCTATAGGTTGACGCCCTAAAATACAAAATTATTCAAATCCCAAGGTTCACCCCCACCCCTATTTAGGGGCCAGATTGGACCCTAAAAGTGACCAAATGGTCAAAATCGTAATTATTGACCGAAATTCGCGGAACAAACGGCGTTATAGGGTGGCGCCCTAAATACAAGATTATTCAAATCCTAAGGTTCAACCTCCCACCCCTTTTTAGGGGTCAGATTGGACCCTAAAAGTGACCAAATGGTCAAAATCGTAATTATTGCTGGAAATTCGTGGCACAAACGGCGTCATAGGGTGGCGCCCGAAAATACAAGATCATTCAAATCCTAAGGTTCACCCTCCAACCCCTTTTTAGGGGCCATATTGGACCCCAAAAGTGACCAAATGGTCAAAATCGTAATTATTGACCGAAATTCGTGGAACACACGGCGTTATAGGGTGGCGCCCTAAAATACAAGATTATTCAAATCCTAAGGTTCACCCTCCCGCCCCTTTTTAGGGTCCAGATTGGACCATAAAAGTGACCAAATGGTCAAAATCGTAATTATTGACGGAAATTCGCGGAAAAACGGCCTCATAGGGTGGCGCCCTAAATACAAGATTATTCAAATCCTAAGGTTCACCCTCCCATCCCTTCTTGGGGGCCAGATTTAACCCTAAAAGTGACCAAATGGTCAAAATTGTAATTATTGATGGAAATTCGCAAAACAAACGACGTCATAGGGTGGCGCCCGAAAATACAAGATCATTTAAGTCCTAAGGTTCACCCTCCAACCCCTTTTTAGGGGCCATATTGGACCCTAAAAGTGACCAAATGGTCAAACTCGTAACTGTTGGCCGTAATTCGCGGAACAAACGGCGTTATAGGGTGGCGCCCGAAAATGCAAGATTATTCAAATCCTAAGGTTCGCCCTCCCACCCCTTTTAGGGGCCAGATTGGACCCTAAATGTGACCAAATGGTCAAAATCGTAATTATTGACGGAAATTCGCGTAACAAACGGCCTTATAGGGTGGCGCCCTAAAATACAAGATTATTCAAATCCTCAGGTTCACCCACCCACCCCTTTTTAGTGGCCACATTGGACCCTAAAAGTGACCAAATGGTCAAAATCGTAATTATTGACCGAATTTCGCGAAACAAACGGCCTTAAAAGGTGGCGCCCTAAAATGCAAGATTATTCAAATCCTAAGGTTCACCCTCCCGCCCCTTTTTAGGGGCCAGATTGGACCCTAAAAGTGACCAAATGGTCAAAATCGTAATTATTGATGAAAATTCGCGGAACAAACGACGTCATAGGGTGGCGCCCGAAAATACAAGATCATTCAAATCATAAGGTTCACCCTCCAACCCCTTTTTAGGGGCCATATTGGACCCTAAAAGTGACCAAATGGTCAAACTCGTAACTGTTGGCCGTAATTCGCGGAACAAACGGCGTTACAGGGTGGCGCCCTAAAATGCAAAATAATTCAAATCCTAAGGTTCGCCCTCCCACCCCTTTTTAGGGGCCACATCGGTCAAGCGTTGGAAAAACAATAAGTGTTGTTTGTCTGTAAATGACCACTTGATGAACATTGCTTTTCATCGTGTCCTTCATTATTATCTCGGATTGTATTTTGCAACTGAAACCCAGTGAAAGAGTTCAAGATTTTTGTTGAGTAACCAGACGATTGTTACGAAATAGGATTTTGTAATGATTGACTTATAATTGTCATTGAAAGATGAAGTAGTTTTATTTTTACTCACTCACACATTTTGTAATTAGCGATAATTTTAGTTTTGATGCCGAAATATCGTCACATCATTCAACAAATTGCTAACACTGATATATACATCAATCCCTATGTATGAGCTTCCAGTGGTTGGCATGGAGTGATGGGGGTGGGAAAGGGCAGGTGGACCCAGGTGCAAACTGCCACTTACTGTTTTTAACCCCATCTTTCCTCGGGAGGCGCCAGAATCGATCTCAGAGCTTCAGAATTTGAAATGTCAGACTGAACTTTATATAAAATGAAACAAACTTATCACCCAGAAGTAATTTCTTTCACTGTATATAAGGTTAGTGAATTTTGCTCCCTAGAGTGCCCACTCGCTGTCTCTGGACACTTCGGCTAGTGTCCAATCCGTGTACATCTAATTTTCTTCTTTATATTTCTTGCCCAGTTAGCACATACGATTACCATTGAAGCTGATTTTTTCGTCTTTATATTTCTTGCCCAGTTAGCACATACGATTACCATTGAAGCTGATGTCTTGGCACAATCCTTACTACCTTTCTCTCACAGATACTGGCACAGATTGGGCATGAAGTAATTGGTTCTTGATTCCCCTCGCCCACTATACATATTGTGTATGATACACAATAATGTGTTTAGCAGGAGACTGGAATTAACAAACAATGAATTGTGTACGATATAACACTTTGCCCCCCCCCCCTCCCCCCCCCCCCCTTCCAAAAAGTGCTACAAGGCATTTCTCTCAATGCTGCCTTAGTCTTAGTCTTTGTTGAGGAAAACAAACGCAACAGTCTCTATTTATCACAAGGGTGTAACTCGACAATGCATTTAAAAAAAGACAATGCTACTTTCCGGTAATATTTCCCGGTACTTTTCCCGTTGTGGTCTACAGAAATCAGTCGCCTATCCGCCTGGCTTGGGGGGGGGGGGGGGGGGGGGGGGATAAGGTGATCATGACCATGTTTCACATAACAAAAACTCCCCAAATCATGATTGTCCCCATTGGAGCTACACACACTAAAATTACTTCATATTGAATCTTAAAGCACGGAGTTTTGCAAAATGTTCTGTTTGGTCTTCATGCCATTGCCTCACCCCTCTACTTCCCTGAAGGGAAGTACGAGGAGTGGAAATGATCGAGGTCCTAGTTAGAATTGAGGGGGACCTTCGAAATCCCACCGAGTCTTTTCAAATATCAAGGTTCCCCACACACACATACTTTAAGAACGAAAACAAACTGGCTAGCCCCCCCCCCCCACCCCCACCCCCACAGACAGTTATAAAATTCGGGCTACGCGCCTGCTATATTGTATATAACTATATATAATCGATTTCTCTATTTTCGAAATGGGGATGGGGTGGGGGGGGGGGCAAGTTCGATATAACGCTGACATATTTCGAAGGACTGACCCATGGAATTGGGCGTATCCCCCCCCCCCCCACGGTTGAGGGTCTGGAGGACCCTCTACGTCTATTTTTTCAAATTCTGAAGCACTGAAATCGATTCTGATGCCTCCTGGGAATGATAGATGTTAAAAACAGTAAGTGACAGTTTGTATTTGGGGTAAGTGACAGTTTGTATTTGAATTGAAGATCCCCTCCCGTCCCACCATTGGGAGCTCACACACAGGGATTGGTGGAGTGTGCACATGGGGCCCCAGTTATAATGGCTCCTAAGGCTTTGGGTGGGTATCATTGGGGTATCAAGAATAAACAGAAAGATAGTGCTTGAAATACATAATAATAACTCTTTGGCCAGCCGCTGATTTGTCGCGGTCCTCATAAGAGAAGGCCATCATTCCCCCTGCACCCCACCCCCTCTTCCCCTCCTCTCCTCCCAGCATTCACATATAAACTGCTTAATAGTGTCCCTCACTTCCTCTTTTTCAATTTCTTCAATAAGCATCCCTACCCTCTCCCTCGTGTCCCCCTTCAGCCATCTATCCTTTGTTTCTTCACCCCACTTCTGCATTATTCTTCCAGTAAATTTTATTCTATGAGGTATATACTGTGGGCATTCCAAGAGAAAATGTTCCAGGGTCTCCACTACTCCAGAGTGGCACATTTGGCATCCCTTATCCCCATCTCTCCCAATTTTTCCCCGAAGCTCCAGTGATCTTGATCTCAGTTTGAACAGCTGTGACCCTCCAAAGGTGCCATCTAGGTACTTCTCAAAAGCTGGCTTTTCTTTATATTGTAACCCCTGCAGTGATCTTTTCACGCTAACCCCTGCTCGCCAGTTTCGATTGCAATCTTCCATGACTCTCTCTTTGACAAACCTTTTGCCTTCTTTCATTCCTACTTCTATTCCTACTTCTATGTTTGTGACCTCTGTATATTGTTACTGATAGAATAAAGAATAAAAAGATTAAAACAGCTATGATAGTGGACTGTTTTTAGTTTGAAAACCAAAAGCTATCTAACTGTTTAGGAGAATTGTTTTGATTTTAGAAGGGTTTTGTAATATGTTTTAACTATTGTTATTTTATGTACTTAGCAGATGCCTCTCTTATGTTTCTCACTGTTTGTATCATTTTATTTTCATGTAATTTATTCAGTAAAACAATTTTAGAATTGTTTAACTTATCTTTCCTTTTAAAGTTTTCTCAATAAGTGAAGGGTGGTGGAAATAAATGCAAAATGGGGACGGGTCAGTGGGCGATCCCATAGTGTCAGAACGCACTTGTTCCAGTCGTTTATGTTTTTCCCCCCATTTGCATTTTTCAGAGATAATTATATTATTAAATACATAAAAATATATTATGCGGCAATCAACTATTTTACAAGATTATCACCCACTGAAGGTTGAATATGACTGGAACATCTTTGTTTCGTAGTAGTCAGAGTGGATTTCGACAATGACGGACAATCCGATAGTACAAATTAACTGAGGTATGCAATCAAACAAGGTTTGATAAAATAAAAATAAGACGCTTGCTCATCAGGCTTTATGCGGATTGATTCGGTTGAGGGGGTTGATGTCGCCTTACACACAAATATCACCCCACAATAACACTGATCATAAGGAACAGATCAAGCAAAAGCAATTATTTATACCTTCTTCAGATACTAAAGCTCACTTCCATAAATGAGGTGTTCACCCGACAGTGGCCGATAAAAGCCCAACCCATAACTGATATTCCAACCTATATGCTTATTGACAGACATGTACCAACACTGCAAGTAATTATACTAGTAAATAGGTGAATAAATATGTTTTGGTCAGCATATGCCAGACCAGAATATGATATTAGAAGCACACGCGTGTGGTGATTGTCTCTGAAGTTGAACACGTCTATAGTGGGTGCTTCATATTGGACTGTATCTCTATTTTTACACAACACAGCTTGGCGGATTTATTAATTGTCCCACTGAGGTGTTCAATGTTAGCAGTAACTTAAGCAAATCTGTAATGCCATATCATGGGTTTACAGAAGGATGCAATCCAGAAATGACCACTGTATGTGTTCCATCGGAGAAGACTTTTACTGTAGATAATGCCTGCTGATATTCCCCGTGTCCGGTTTTGCCAGCCCCTATCAACACATAACTACCATTTTAAAGCCCAGATAGAGGTCCCAAAAAGGTTTTCTATCGGGCCAGTTGAACTGTCAATCGCCTCTATTCCAAAGGGGTCCCCATCAACGCCAAGAAAATCCAGCGATGATTGCCAAGTATAGTAACTGTTTCTAATATACCCATTTGTCCTTGATGTTTTGTAACTGGCCCTTTTGGAAGTCTTAGCATGGTCCTAAATGATGTCCGATCGGGGCACCCGAGATGTCAATCTTTTTAGTCCTCGCTGCCTCTCATAAACCATAAAATATCTAGCTCTTTTCACAAACTTTGTTGATATTTTGTAACTGACCCTTTCGGGGTCTTAGTAGGGCCCGATATGGAGTCCGATTGGGGATGACGTCATGTCAATTTTCTTTTCCTCGGATGCAATCTATCAGCAATAAAATATCTGATGATTTTTACCTATTTTTGTAACATTTTACAACTGGGCGTTTCAGGGCTTCAGTAGGGCCCAATAATAGGGTCGAAGGATGAACCCGAGGATTTGAATAATCTCGTAATTTACGGTGCCACCGTAGAAGGCCATTTGTTCTCAATATTTCAGCCAATAATTACCATTTTGACCGTTTGGTCACTTTTAGAGTCCAATTTGGCCCCTATAAAGGATCGGGAGGGTTAACGTTAGGATTTGAATAAGCTTATATTTTCGGGCGCCACCCTATAATAATAACAATAATAATAATAAATGCAGTTTAGAGCCGTGAATCCACCAAATTGCTCTCAGGCTTTATACCAAAAAAAAAAAAGAAAAGAAAAAAAAAAAAAGAGAGAAAAAAAAAAAACGTCGTTTGTTCCACAAATTTCCATCAATAATTATGACTTTGACTATTTGGTCACTTTTAGGGTCCAATCTGGCCCCTAAAAATGGGTGGGAGGGTGAACCTTAGGATTTGAATAATCTTGTATTTAGGGCGCCACCCTATAACGCCGTTTGTTCTGCGAATTTCCGTCAATAATTACGATTTTGTTCATTTGGTCACTTTTAGGGTCCAATCTGCCCCTAAATAGGGGTGGGGGTGAACCTTAGGATTTGAATAATCTTGTATTTTAGGGCGCCAACCTATAGCGCCGTGTGTTCCGCGAATTTCCATCAATAATTACGATTTTGACCATTTAGTCACTCTTAGGGTCCAATCTGGCCCCTAAATAGGAGTGGGGTGAACCTTAGGATTTGAATAATGTTGCATTTTAGGGCGCCACCCTATAACGCCGTTTGTTCCGAGAATTACGGCCAACAATTACGATTTTGACCATTTGGTCACTTTTAGGGTCCAATGTGGGCCCTAAAAAGGGGTTGGAGGGTGAACCTTAGGATTTGAATGATCTTGTATTTTAGGGCGCCACCCTATGACGCCGTTTGTTCCGCGAATTTCCATCAATAATTACGATTTTGACCATTTGGTCACTTTTAGGGTCCAATCTGGCCCCTAAGAAGGGATGGGAGTGTGAACCTTAGGATTTGAATAATCTTGTATTTTAGGGCGCCACCCTATAACGCCGTTTGTTCCGCGAATTACGGCCAACAATTACGATTTTGACCATTTGGTCACATTTAGGGTCCATTGTGCCCCCTAAAAAGGGGTTGGAGGGTGAACCTTAGGATTTGAATGAGCTTGTATTTTTGGGCGCCACCCTATGACGCCGTTTGTTCCGCGATTTCCATCAATAATTACGATTTTGACCATTTTGTCACATTTAGGGTCCAATCTGGCCCCTAAAAAGGAGTGGGATGGTGAACCTTAGGATTTGAATAATCTTGTATTTTAGGGCGCCACCCAATAACGCCGTGCGTTCCACGAATTTCGGTCAATAATTACGATTTTGACCATTTGGTCACTTTTAGGGTCCAATGTGGCCCCTAAAAAGGGGTGGGAGGGTGAACCTTAGGATTTGAATAATCTTGTATTTTAGGGCGCCACCCTATAACGCCGTGTGTTCGCCGAATTTCGGTCAGTAATTACGATTTATTTTGACCGTTTGGTCACTTTTAGGGTCCAATCTGGCCCCTAAAAAGGGGTGAGAGGGCGAACCTTAGGATTTGAATAATCTTGCATTTTAGGGCGCCACCCTATAACGCCGTTTGTTCCGCGAATTACGGCCAACAGTTACGAGTTTGACTATTTGGTCACTTTTAGTGTCCAATATAGCCCCTAAAAAGGGGTTGGAGGGTGAACCTTAGGATTTGAATGACCTTTTATTTTCGGGCGCCACCCTATGGCGACGTTTGTTCCGCGAATTTCCATCAATAATTACAATTTTGACCATTTGGTCACTTTTAGGGTCCAATGTGGCCCCTAAAAAGGGGTTGGAGGGTGAACCTTAGGTATTAAACGTCTTGTATATTAGGGCGCCACCCTATAACGCCGTGTGTTCCGCGAATTTCGGTCAATAATTCCGATTTTGACCATTTGGTCACTTTTAGGTCAAATGTGGCCCCTAAAAAGGGGTTAAAGAGTGAACCTTAGGATTTAAATGATCTTGTATTTTAGGGCGCCAATCTATAGCGCCGTGTGTTCCGCAGATTTCCATCAATAATTACGATTTTGACGATTTAGTCACTATTAGGGTTCAATCTGGCCCCTAAAAAGGGGTGGGGTAAACCTTAGGATTTGAATAATCTTGTATTTTAGGGCGCCATCCTATAACGCCGTGTGTTCGTCGAATTTCGGTCAATAATTACGATTTTGACCGTTTGGTCACTTTTAGGGTCCAATGTGGCCCCTAAAAAGGGGTGGGAGGGTGAACTTTAGGATTTGAATAATCTTACATTTTAGGGCGCCACCCTATAACGCCGTTTGTTCCGCGAATTACGGCCAACAATTACGATTTTGACCATTTGGTCACATTTAGGGTCCATTGTGGCCCCTAAAAAGGGGTTGGAAGGTGAACCTTCGGATTTGAATGATTTTGTATTTTGGGCGCCACCCTATGACGCCATTTGTTCCGCGATTTCCATCAATAATTACGATTTTGACCATTTTGTCACTTTTAGGGTCCAATCTGGCCCCTAAAAAGGAGTGGGAGGGTGAACCTTAGGATTTGAATAATCTTGTATTTTAGGGCGCCACCCAATAACGCCGTGTGTTCCGCGAATTTCGGTCAATAATTACGATTTTGACCATTTGGTCAGTTTTAGGGTCCAATGTGGCCCCTAAAAAGGGGTGGGAGGGTGAACCTTAGGATTTGAATAATCTTGTATTTTAGGGCGCCACCCTATAACGCCGTGTGTTCGCCGAATTTCGGTCAGTAATTACGATTTATTCTGACCGTTTGGTCACTTTTAGGGTCCAATCTGGCCCCGAAAAGGGGGTGAGAGGGCGAACCTTAGGATTTGAATAATCTTGCATTTTAGGGCGCCACCCTATAACGCCGTTTGTTCCGCGAATTACGGCCAACAGTTACGAGTTTGACTATTTGGTCACTTTTAGTGTCCAATATAGCCCCTAAAAAGGGGTTGGAGGGTGAACCTTAGGATTTGAATGACCTTTTATTTTCGGGCGCCACCCTCCGACGCCGTTTGTTCCGCGAATTTCCATCAATAATTACGATTTTGACCATTTGGTCACTTTTAGGGTCCAATCTGGCCCCTAAAAAGGGGTGGGAGGGTGAACCTTAGGATTTGAATACTCTTGTATTTAGGGCGCCACCCTATAACGCCGTTTGTTCTGCGAATTTCCGTCAATAATTACGATTTTGTCCATTTGATCACTTTTAGGGTCCAATCTGGCCCCTACATAGGGGTGGGGGTGAACCTTAGGATTTGAATAATCTTGTATTTTAGGGCGCCAACCTATAGCTTCGTGTGTTTCGCGAATTTTCATCAATAATTACGATTTTGACCATTTAGTCACTCTTAGGGTCCAATCTGGCCCCTAAATAGGGGTGGGGGTGAACCTTAGGATTTGAATAATGTTGCATTTTAGGGCGCCACCCTATAACGCCGTTTGTTCCGCGAATTACGGCCAACAATTACGATTTTGACCATTTGGTCACTTTTAGGGTCCAATGTGGGCCCTAAAAAGGGGTTGGAGGATGAACCTTAGGATTTGAATAATCTTGTATTTTAGGGCGCCACCCTATGACGCCGTTTGTTCCGCGAATTTCCATCAATAATTACGATTTTGACCATTTCGTCACTTTTAGGGTCCAATCTGGCCCCTAAAAAGGGGTGGGAGGGTGAACCTTAGGATTTGAATAATCTAGTAATTTAGGGCGCTACCCTATAAGGCCGTTTGTTCCGCGAATTTCCGTCAATAATTAGGATTTTGACCATTTGGTCACTTTTAGGGTCCAGTGTGGCCCCTAAAAAGGGGTGGGAGGGTGAACCTTAGGATTTGAACAATCTTGCACTTTGGGGCGCCACCCTATAAGGCCGTTTGTTCCGCGAACTTCCGTCAATAATTACGATTTGGACCATTTTGTCTCTTTTAGGGTCCAACCTGGCCCCTAAAGAGGGGTGGGGGAGTGAACCCCAGGGTTTGAATAGTCCTGTGTCTTAGGGCGCCACCCAAGAAGGCCATTTATTTTTCGAATTTCTGCTAAATTTAGAAAGTCGAATAAGGAACTGGGAATAAGTAACGGATTTCACAGCGCTAATAAAAGAACTGAATGAACACTCTATAAACTTAGACTTCAACCCACTCACAGAATGACTTTGTCTACCAAACTTTTATTACACCAAGCTTATGAGCTTCCACTTCACCAGCAGTGGTATACTTGGGCTCATTGTGCCACTTAAAACCACTAAGTAGGATTCCAAAGGTTTACAATTGCATTCAGTTGGGGTGAAGACCTTGCCTTTGTAATAATACAACAAAAGCTACTGAAATTATGCATACCAACAATCGAGCTCTAATTGTCCCATGAATTAAATTCATTTTGATCGTTCAAAGAACGCATACCTTGTTGAGAAATATTACCCATAATGTAAGTAGCTGTAAAAACCAGATCCTGGTAGCTTTGCCAATTTGTAACAGGGGTGAACGACTCCACAGGGGCTAGAACCCTGGCCGAATTCTCCCTCTTGGTCTTCAGATTCGTGAGGATCTGGGTCAACTAGCAAACCATGGATAAAATGTAACTCAACTCTAGAGATAGAATAATCATTAAGTTATGTGTTGTGGTCTGGATGAATTCACAAGAAAACTGGAACAACAGTTTATACGTGGTTTATTAAGCCAAAAATAGTGTGATATGGAATGAACATGTATATGAATGACGGATTAAAAACCACGTACCCACTACACTTTCACCCAAAAGAGGTTTAAATTCCGCCCAACATATGTTCAGTAAATGTGGTTGCTTCCCACAGAACTCGGACCTGGAGAGAGTCACTGACAGAAACGTTGTTTCTCACCAGGGCCGAGTTCAACGGGTCCCAAAATTACGGCACCATTTTTGGTTAACCTTTTTGCGGGTTATAAAGTGTCCCCATAACTAAACTAGTGTCTGGCTTAAGTTTGGCCAGCTAGATCAAAGCTTTATTGCCAAACATAAAGTGGACTACGAATTATCGAATCAAAATGGTTTTAGCGTCCATGTTTCTTGCTTCTCTTCTTGGAGGGGGAAGGCTGTGACGGTGATAATGTGGTTGATGTAAGTAGTATAGCATGTATCCGGACGGCCCAATTCATCCAGAGGGATAACCGACGTGGGAAGTGACGTCATGTCGCGTGACCTGGTGGCAACATGTTGTGTTGTCATGGTAACCCGCGTGAGCGGCCATCTTGTGACGTGATCTCCATAGTGATACGTGGTGTGAGTGCGCATACGCAGCGCGTGTTGTTAGGGCGATACGTGTTTCCGTCGTCCATTTTGTATACTGGAGGCCGCCATCTTGGTTTCAATGGTAGCACGTGGTTGCTGTGTTACCCAATGGCTTATAATAGGAGTTCCGAGTACTCTTGATGTTTCATTTATCTAGATCATTTATTATTTATATTTATTTATTATTATTTATTAGATCATTTATTTATTCCGAGTACTCTTGATGTTTCATTTATTTAGATCATTTATATAGATTATAACTAATCAATCAGATTACTTGATTTCCCTGGGGGCGCGGTGGCTCAGTTGGTAGAGGTGCAGGCTGCAAGCCGAGAAGTCCTCGGTTCGAATCCCACCTGCGGCAACCGCGTTGTGTCCTTGGGCAAAACACTTCACCTCCATTGCCCACGTGTGTGCACGGTGACGCTGTGTACTAAAGCGTACTGCACGTCGATGGTGCACCTGTCTTCAACCAATGCTAACCCTGCTTGTGTGGAGTTAGTATGTTGGGGAGCTGACAGTTGCTCGCCGTTGCTCGGTGGTTCTCTCCGGGTACTCCGGCTTCCTCCACCCGTAAAACTGTCGTGGTCATGATTAGCCATTGTGCAGAAATATGTGACCTTAAACACCAATAAATAAATAAATAAATAAATAAATAATACTTGATTTCCCGTAATCTCTATGCAGAGTTATCTCCCTTTGTTACAACGAAGTCCTATCCGATTCTCATCACCTCTATATCCAATGGCCATATCCCATGGAATCCCATTTTTGGAAAACACCTGTGGCTATGGAACCCCTTTTTGTCGTATGAGGCCATGATGGCCATGAGAAATCCCTCAATGAGGCCTCATTAACTACGACTCTTAGTCTCATCTCAGTATTTGAGGATACCTATGGCCTGGTATTGTATTATTTGAGGATACCTATCGCGGATACCTTTTGGAGAATCCCTTTTTTGTCGTATGAGGGCTATGTAAAAGCCCTCAATGAGGCCTCATTTACTATCCCTCATACCCTCATTTTCTTTTGAGGGCATGAGGACCATGAGAAATCCCTCAATCAGACCTCATTTACTACGACCCTTAGCCTCATCTCAGTATTTGAGGATACCTATGGCCTGGTATTGTATTATTTGAGGATACTTTCTGGAAATCCCTTTTTAGTCGTATAACTCGGAGGTCATGAGGGCTATGAGAAAGCCCTTAATGAGACCTATTATCCCTCATAGCCTCATTTTCTTTTGAGGGCATGAGGGCCATGAAAAAATCCCTCAGTGAGGCCTCATTTACTATCCCTCATGCCCTCATCTCGGTATTTTAACAGCCATATCCTATGGAATCCCATTCTGGAAAACGCCTGTGACTGTGGAATCCCTTTTAGTAGTATGAGGCCATGGGGAAAACCATTTGGGAAATGGTGGGTCAGCCAAGTATAACATATGGAACGGAAGTGGTACCCCTAAACCAGATGGCTGTTAAGAGCTTGGAAATCCTGCAGAACGATACAGGCCGATGGATAACAGGATCGAGCAATGCAGAGGTCAAGCAATGCCGCAGCGCTAGAAGCAATCAGGGGTGAGCTTGGGTGGATGAGGATCAAGGACAGGATAGACTTATTGAAACTCGGTTATCTTAATTATTTGGTAAATCTCCCCGACAGCCGATGGTGTAAAGTAATGTTCCTGCGAATTTTCAACTCAAATATCAAGACAGGATGGATGGTCCAAGTGAGGGAACTAATAGAGAACTACTCATTGGAGATCTGGGATCTAGACGTTGGGGCAAACCAGGGTAAAAAGATCGTCAGAGAAAGGGTCACGGGGGATGGTAACCTTAATTGGAGAGAGGGAGTCAAATCAAAGAGATCTTTGGGTGGCCTGCGTGATAAAGAGAAGCTTGGTTTTGAAGAGTACCTTGATGGCACCTTTTGGGGGTCACTGTTGTTCAAGCTGAGGTCGCGGTCCCTGGAGCTGAGGGGAAAAATTGGGAAAACAGTGAAAATGAGTGCCAGATGTGTAATTAGGGCGTGGTGGAGACCCTGGAACACTTTTTTCTGGAATGCCCAAAATACCAGTCTAAAAGAATAAGATTCACTGGGAGTATAATGGGAAAGTGGGATGGGAGAAGGAAGGACATGTGGTTTAGTGGGAGACTCAAAGGAGAGGGTTAATATGCTAATCGGAGAGATTGGGAAGAATGGGACAAGGGATGTCACCAAGCAGTTTGTCTCCGAGTGTTGGGAGGAGAGAAGAAGCGTGGGAATAGGGAGGCAGTTGGGAGTACAGGGGTAACCAAGACCTTCTCAACCAAGAACCGCGACAAATCAGCGGCCGGCCAAAGTGTTATTATTATTATGTGCTACCCACATCCTCGAAGATAAGATACCACTGAATGTGGCTGAATTTGATGACCTGCGAAAATAAGAACATGTACTGAAGCTGCTAAGAGATGATGGAATTTCTACCGACATAAAAAGATGTATATTACGAAACAGTTGCTTTCTCTCGGCACTTATCAACCCAGTCCTAGCTCTGAAAAGGGTATAAATGGGGTGTTATTATGAAGTCCATTGCTGCAGATATTGTGAAAAGACCTTTTCCAGATCAGACAACATGCAGACACGAGAATGCTTACTTCCCTATGAGGAAATCAAAAAAAAATCGAACAACACTGCAAGACTAGAAAGAAATTTAGATGCACTGCGAATCCTATCTGATGCGGATCGATATGAAGCCAAGACTATGATGAAGACGGCCAGTGATGATTCGATACAATGTATATGTGATTGTGCCTCGAATATCTTGAAGGGAGCAGTACCTATAACCAAATCTGAGAGAGCTAAGCTGATTCCAAACAAACACCAGATTAGGAGAATTGCCGTACCAAAGAGAGAACTATCTTATCGGAAAAGAAGGCGGATCATACAGAAAGGAGGATTTTTAGGAAAGTTAATCAAACCCATCATCAATGTTCTGTCCGATATCCTATAAAAGGGTCGTGCTCGTAAGAAACTTGTTATTCGTCCTCATACATTTTCCCCAGTATTTTTACTCGCACTTTACTCGCACATTTTCAGAGTACTCGTACTCGAGTACTGGAGTCTAGTACTCGCCCCAGCCCTGTTTCTGATAATAACAGGTGGTTTGTCTTCAGTGGTCTGGGTGCTATTTTAATATTACGTGGATAATATTTGTGGATGTCATTGCGATACATCATTTAGCTCTCGCGAAAACTGAAGCTGTTACTGATATGTCAGACTGAACTAACCTAAGAGGTGTTCATTAGAGTATCTTATATCTCTCCAATCATTGAATACCACTCACGAAGAGAAGAGAATTTTCTACTCGGAACTGTTTATAAGTATTTTTTGTGTATTAGTTTTATTTCAGGGAAGTTTTTATATATTTAGTTTGCATGTGTGTTTGGGGAGGATCGTATGGTGAAATAAGGAGGTTTAGTTGATAGGTTTTTCCGATTTTGCTTTTTGTTTACATCAGTTGCCTTTTTTCGTGTATTTCATGCCTTGGTGTTTTGCCGTTTTCGGTCATTAGATTCTGTATAATATTTATAATCATGAATGGTAAGTGCACGACGGGCGTCCAGACGGAGGTAAGTAGAAATCAGCGGCTGACCAAAGTGTTATTATTATTATGGTTATTAAAGGTGGTCTGGGGAACGTGAGTCGAGGGGTGCAGGTGCAGGTGGGGGGAGAGTGAGGATACGGAGGCGTGCAGACAGTGTAATATGAGGTATGGTGGTGGTCGGCCAGTGGAAAGTAGTGGGGTATGTGCGAACTGCAGGGATATTTTACAGTTGTTAGAGAAGTGTGTTGGATTCGAACGGGAGATTGCAGATCTGAGAGGGAGGTTAGGGAGGGCGGGTGTATCTGGAGTTACCCCGTTGAAGGTCACCTATGGTGGAAGGTGGGTGGAAGGTCGTTGTGGACTCAAGGAGGAAACTGGGAAGTAGGAAACGTAGGGGAAGAATGCTTGATGTGGGAGGTGTAACTGAGGACGGGGTTTCTAGTAGGAAAATTCGGAAGGTGGCGTCTGGACAGGGCTGCGTAGAGTCCGGAAACCAGAGTCGGCGTAAGGCTGCCAAGGTTGCAAGGCGGTGTTTAGAAAACAGGTTTAGTGTTTTAGATTCTGATACCCCTGGTGATGATAGTGGGGGGGGGGGGGGGGGATTGTGGTGGGCGAGATGTTGTTAATGTTGATAGATCAGTTGGGGCAAGGAGGGCGCGGTGAAGAAAAAGAGGGGGCCAGAGGCATGCAAAACGAGAGGAGGTGCAGATGATATAGGAACTGGGTCCAGAAGAAGAAAATTAGTTGTAGCGGGGAGCAGGATTGTACGTGGGATTGACATTGTGGTTTGTGGTCCTGATAGTTCTAATTGAACAGTCTTGTGTTTTCCAGGGGCGAAGGTGGAGGATCTGAGGGAACGGGTAGATGGCACTGGGGCAGGGTCAGGGCCGGACCCGGCAGTGGTGGTCCATGTGGGGACCAACATTATCAGGGAGAGAAGGCCAGTAAGTGTGGTGGAGTAGTATAGAGGCTAAGTCAGCAAACTGCTAAGTAGGAATGCAAGGGTAGTTGTATCCGGGGTCCTTCCTGTCCTTGGAGGTGGGGACGAACGGAACTCAAGGATATTGGCGCTAAATGAAGAGTTGGAGGACTACTGTGTTGACCTGGGAATACCCTTTATCGACCATTGGGACACGGTTTGGGGCAATGGGAGCATGTACCGGCGTGACGGGCTGCATCTTAGCAGGGTGCGGAGACGGGTATTGGGGGATACAATTCTACGGGTAGCAGAGCCTTTTTTGGAGAGGAGCGGGGTGCGAGGTCAGAGGCAAGTATAACTAGAGTGGACATAGGTGGGGTGAACAAGAGCGAGGGGGCAGAATAGGTTTACCAAGGCTAGCGCCAGAAAACAATGGGACCAGTAGTCGGAAGCCAATGAATCTCGGTACCCTGAAAGTGGGTTATAGCAACATCCAGGGTCTCCACCGGAAAGTAAGTGAAATTGCTACATTGATCGAGGAAGAGGAGTGTGATGTCATGGGCTTAAGCGAGACGTGGGTAAGACACGAGGAACGGGTAGACCAAGTAAGCGGGTGCGTGTGGATAGGTGTAGGGCGAACGGAAGACCAGAAAAGGGGGGAGGGGTAGGCATGTACATTAAAGAGCATTTAAAACCGTCGCTGATCACAGATCTGGAAGATGTCAGCACCTCGGCTGAGCTATCGAAAGAAATTGGATGGGTAAAGATCAATCTGAGAAACAAAAGTATTGCCCTTTGTATTGTGTACTGTGCGGTGGAGGGAAGTAAACCCGAGTGGAATGACTCGATATACTCAACATTAAGGTCCAATATCACTGAACTAGAAAACAGGGGGCTCGGTATAAATCTGATGGGTGACTTTAATGGACACATAGGTGATAAGGAAGAAGGCATAGAGGGTGGGGACAAAAAAGTCAACAGGAATGGAAGGAAGCTGTTGAACTTCACAAATGAGCTCGGTCTGAAGATTCTGAACAGGGACGCGAGGTGTAAGGGGAAATAGACCTGGGAGAGGAACGACAGAAAATCAATAATCGACTACATTCTCACAGATATTAATTTATGAGGGGAGGTGATAGGGGTAGAAGTGGATGATGAGGGTAAAATGGAGGTGGATAGTGATCACAACTTGATTACAGTGACGATCAGGGCCAAAAACCTACATAAAAGCAAAGGAAGCTTCAATGAGTTTGGGAACTCAAAAGGGATGCTGACTGGGCGAAGTTCGACGAAAAACTGAAACCAAAGCTTGCAACCGTACACAAGGGGGGCAGTGTCCAGAAGATGGCCGACGCCATAGTTGCGAGCCTAGTGGAGGCAGGGAAGGAAAGTGTAGGAAAGATTAGGGTGCCAACATGGGAACTTGGGTACAGAGTGAAAGAAGAACTGAAAAGGGCCATAAAGGGTATTTATTTATTTATTTATTGATGTTTTAAGGTCACATATTTATGCACAATGGCTAATCATGACCGTGACAGTTTTACGGGTGGAGGAAGCCGGAGTACCCGGAGAGAACCACCGAGCAACGACGAGCAGCTGCCAGCTCCCCAACATCGTAACTCCGCACTGCAGCACAGGCAGGGTTAGATTGGTTGAAGACATGCGTACCATCGACGTGCAGTACGCCTTAGTACACGGCGTCATCGTGCCCCCACATGGGCAATGGGGGTGAAGTGTCTTGCCCATAAAGGGTAGAAAAGTCAAATGTGCTGCACACAGGAGAAGTAGAAAACTTAAGGGGGTGGAAAGCAATGAGGCCATGGTAGCAAAGGAAGAATACCAACAAGCACGAAATAAAGTAAATAAGATTAAAGACGACAATCGGAGAGTGCGAAATAGCAGTCTTATTAGAACGATAAGAACGACACGGGGGGGGGGGGGGGGGGGGGTCCGAGTTCGAACGTATTTTGGAAATGGATGAATAAACGTAACAAAGGAAGTAACCCACAGAGTAAAGTAGATGGCAGAGTTACAGAACAGCAAGATCAAATCGCATTAAAACTAGTCAAGCACCAGGAAAAGGTAAACGATAAGCGATGGGGCATGGGGAACCCACCAGAGTGTCCGAACCAGAGGGTCGAGGAAATTATATCGAACTTCGTGTGCAGCGAAATCAAAACGGAGGAGGTGCGAAGGGTGATCTCAAAATTGAGGAATGGAAAAGCGGGAGGTGTGGATGAAATTCCTAACGAGGGGGAGAGGAACTCTTGGAAAGCCTAACTGCCCTATTCAATTTAGCCATAGAAAAACAAGCGGTCCCAAAGGAGTGGAGGGAAAGCAAAGTGACATTTATTCACAAAGAGGGGGAAAAAGACGTCTTGGATAACTATCGAGGGATCTCTGTCAGTAGCAACATTGGAAAAGTCTTTTGTAAAGCCCTGTATGGGAGATTAGAGGAGGTTATTGAAGAGAAGGTTTTTTGGGGGGAGAAATCCAGAATGGCTTCAGGAAGGGAAGGAGAGTCACTGGCCATCTTTTCACGCTATCCCAAATGATAGAATCCGCGAAAGCAAAGAAGAAAAAGATGTTTATGGCCTTTTTGGATGTTAAAAAGGCATACGATAGAGTATGGAGGGGGGGGGGGGGGGTATGTGTCGCAAGATGTAGGCTCTGGGCTTGGGAGGCGAGTTTGTTGGGATTATGAAAGCATTATATAAAGATGTACAGAGTGAACTTAGCCTGGGAAACATTACAACAACACGTGTGCTTGTGTACATGGATGTGGCGACAGGGGGTGTCTCACCCCCCCCCCCCCTCCCAACTAGGAGTATTTTTTCAATAGTCGGAAATTCCGAGGTCAGAAATCAAATAGTTGGAAATTCAATAAATTTGCATTGTTCATGAAAAATATTAAAATTCCAACTAATGATGAGAAATTTTTATCTTTTATTTCCAACTGGAAACTTGAGTTTCAAATTTCCTTCTCTAAAATTGACATAGCCTCACAATTTCGACTCTGACATCAATCCGGTAAATTTTCTGACCCAGGCACATTATAAATGATGCTTTTTCCGTTTCAGGACTAGTGAAAATTTTCAGAAGGGTTGGAATTTTACACCGGTGGCACCCCCACCCCCCAGCTGAAACCCTCTAGCCACATCCCTGCCTATGGAGCTTGGCCCAAAACAGGGGTGTATCCTTTCGCCAATTCTTTTTGCATTGTACATCAAAGGTTTAGGAGATAAACTCCTGCATAGCGACGAGGTGATTGCAGTTGGGGACTTGAAGATCCCAGGGCTATTTTTTCAGACGATATGGTGCTAGTGTCAAAAAGCGAAGAGGGGCTAGCGAAAATGTTCGGAAATATGAGAGCAAATGGAGACTCGAACTTAATGAAAGCAAGAGCAAAGTTATACCTGCGGGCCGCAAAGGGGACCCCACTCGAAGCTGGAGAGTGGGAGAGTTCTGCATTCCGGAAGGCAGCTGCAAACTTCTTAGTGTAGGAGAGACAAGTGACAACGAGTATCTGGGGGTAAATATAAACATCACAGGAAGAGGCATCTACCGAAACCACACAAATAAATTGATTCTGAAGGGGAAGCGAATCCTTAACCAAATGAAACTTATAGGGAGAAACAGTTTCAATAAGGTTTTCGTGGGGATAACCATTTGGGAAATGGTGGGTCTGCCAAGTATAACATACGGTAGGGAAGTTGTACCCCTAAACCAGATGGCTGTTAAGAGCTTGGAAATCCTGCAGAACGATACAGGCCGATGGATAAGAGGGTCGAGCAATGCAGAGGTCGAGCAATGCCGCAGCGCTAGAAGCAATCAGGGGTGAGCTTGGGTGGATGAGGATCAAGGACAGGATAGACCTATTGAAACTCGGTTATCTTAATTATTTGGTAAATCTCCCCGATAGCCGATGGTGTAAAGTAATGTTGGGGCAAACCAGGGTAAAAAAATCATGGAGGATTGTAACCGTAATTGGCGAGAGGGGGTCAAATCAAAGAGATCTTTGGGTGGCCTGCGCGATAAAGAGAAGCCTGGTTTTGAAGAGTACCTTGATGGCGCCTTCGGGGGGGGGGGGGGTCACTGTTGTTCAAGATGAGGCCGCGGTCCCTGGAGCTGAGGGGAAAAATTGGGAGAAACAGTAAAAAGGAGTGCCAGATGTGTAATTTGGGTGTGATGGAGACCTGGAACACTGACTTTCTTCTAGAATGCCCAAAATACCAGTCTAAAAGAACAAGATTCACTGGGAGTATAATGGGGAAGTGGGATGGGAGAATGAAGGACATGTGGTTAGTGGGCGACTCAAAGGAGAGGGTTAATATGCTAATCGGAGAGATTGGGAAGAATGGGGCAAGGGTTGTCATCAAGCAGTTGTCTCCGAGTGTTGGGAGGAGAGAAGAAGCGTGGGAATAGGGAGGCAGTTGGTAGTACAGGGGTAACCAAGGCCTTCTCATACGAGAACCGCGACAGTAGTATGTCATGTGGTTTTGAGGGGCAGGTTGGATGACCTCGGTGGATGACCTCGGAAGTGACGTCATGTCACGTGACGTAGTGGCGCCATGTTGTGTTGTCATGGTAACCCGCGTGAGCGGCCATGTTGTGACGTCATCTCCATAGTGATACGTGGTGTGAGTGCGCATGCGCAGCGCGTGTTGTTAGGGTGATACGTGTTTCCGTCGTCCATTTTGTATACTGGAGGCCGCCATCTTGGTTTCTATGGTACCACGTGATTGCTATGTTACCTAAGGCCTACAATAGGATAGGGGTATGTTTGGTGGGTATGTTCGATTGAATCGGAGTAAATCTGATTACCACAAACAACCCGACAATCCCCTAAATCACCAAAATCCACCCAAAATCACCGAAATTGACTTTATTTCCCCAATTTATCAGCTTAGCACGTGGAGCTATAGTACTAAGGGGTACAAGGGGGTGCATTCGATTGAACAGGAGTAATGTTCTGGATTAGAATTCTCCCAGAAGCCCTTTTTGGATCCCTATCCCATGACGTTTTTCCCTATTAAGAATACGCCTTGGAGCATTGGCGACTAGATGGAAGGGGTTGGTAAGACTACATTAGACCCATTGAGGGCTTTTACATAGCCTAATGCGACAAAAAAGGGATTCTCCAAAAAGGTATCCTCGATATGTATCCTCAATAGGTATCTTCAAATAATACAATGCCGGGCCATAGGTATCCTCAAATACCCGTATGTGCCTATGTGATAGGGCATATTGTGCCACATTGTGCCTTTTCACATAAGCACATATCGGCACATAAAGCATGTGCCTATGTGATAGGGCATATTGTGTCACGTTGTGCCTTTTCACATAAGCACATATGACAAAAAGGGATTCTCCAGTAGGTATCCTCGATAGGTATCCTCAAATAATACAATACCAGACGAAAGGTATCCTCAAATATCCGAATGTATCTATGTGATAGGGCACATTGTGTCACATTGTGCTTTTTCACATAAGCACATATTGGCACATAAAGCATGTGCCTTTGTGCTAGGTCACATTGTGTCACATTGTGCTTTTTCACATAAGCACATATGACAAAAAAGGGATTCCATAGCCACAGGTGTTTTCCAAAATGGGATTCCATGGGATATGGCCATTGGATATAGGCTTTTGTTATACACAAGGGAGATAACCCTGCGTACAGGTTATGGGAAATCAAGCAATCTGATTGGTTAGTTATATAAATGAAACAACAAGAGTACACGGAATAGGGTCAGAACTAACAAGAATAGACCAGAAATTGCTAAATATAGTAATAATAAGATAAACTGTTCCAAATAATAGGCTCTTCTACGCTACTGGAGTATACTCGAGAACAAAGGAACATGGCTAGATAGACGTAAACTATTGCATATATAGATAGAAGCGGAGAATTCTGGGTAAATTTGTCCTATAGCACTACGTGCTATTCTTAATAGGGAAAAACGTCATGGGATAGGGATCCAAAAAGGGATTCTGGGAGAATTCTAATCCAGAACATTACTCCACTTCAGTCGAATGCACCCCTTGTTCCCCTTAGTACTATAGCACTACGTGCTAAGCAGATAAAATGGGGACATAAAGTCAATTTCGGCGATTCCGGGTGGATTTTGGTGATTTGGATGGATTGTCGGGTTGTTTGTGGTAATCAGATTTACTCTTCTACAATCGAACATACCCACCGAACATACCCCTATCCTATTGTAGGCCTTAGGTAATATAGCAATCACGTGCTACCATAGAAACCAAGATGGCGGCCTCCAGTATACAAAATGGACGACGGAAACACGTATCACCTTAACAACACGCGCTGCGCATGCGCACTCACACCATGTATCACTATGGAGATGACGTCACAATGGCCGCTCACGCGGGTTACCATGACAACACAACATGGCGCCATTGCTTCACGTGACTATGACGTCACATGAGATCCCCCGATGAGATCCCCCAACCTGCCCCTGTAGGGGAACATGACATACTACTCGCGACAAATCAGCGGCCGGCCAAAGTGTTATTATTATTATTATTATTATTATTATTATTTTATTATTATTATTATTATTATTATTATTATTTATTATTATTATTATATAGGGCAAGTAATTTACAGAAGGGAGAAAATTGCAATCCTAGGGACTGTTGTTCTGTGGGTAGTGGCCAATCTCTCGTTCGTTTTCTGAAATGTAAAAGCTTTCCTTGAATGGTAGTGTAAAATAGTTGGTTGCTGGGAATTATGTTCTTCATGGATAGCCCAAAATATGATTTTCAAATTGATCATTAAATTTAAAATGGGGCACAATTGTGAGCAGTCTATTAAAAACCTGATACAGTTAGCTGCTTATTCTGCTCGAATATTGATATACCCCATTGTTAATAATTTATGGTTAATAGTGAAAGAACTGGGGAGCTATCTCATGTGTTATATTAGTGAAAACCACGTGGCCTTGCTGACCTAGGGGAATTGTAAAATCCAGATAAATAATTTTATCAAGAATTTCCTCTACATTAATTGTATTCTGGCTATAATAAGGCTATTTCACCTATCTTATTGGGAAATTAACTAGTATATCCAGTGTTTCGTAGTTTGGAATTTCCGTAAAACTATAAAGCAGGGTGGCAATTAGAATTGCTGTTACTTCTGTGCATTTAATTTGTTTGCTCCTCCCAGTAGAAATTGAATGTCTGTTTCACATTAATGGAGTGTTCACCATCACAAGAAGCTGGAATGAAGTAGGGCGATGTAGCATGCAGTGTGTCAGAAAATAATTCTTGATTCTGCTGACGCAATTTTGCCATGCCTTTCTGTGCTGGAGGAGAGAGCAGAATCCGATGAACGTGTTGCAGATCGGGGGTGAGTGGTGGTAATGCAAGAGAACTTCACTTCACCACAACAGAACGGCGTTTGGTTCAGCGTGCTTTGGAAAACAAGAGAATTATCTTGTTGTCGAGTAGTGAAAAGAAATGGAATGGAAAGAAATGGAAACATTCCAGCAGTGAACACCAGAGGACTACTTCAGAAGAAGCATAGAGACAAGATTAAGACTTAACAGAATTTCTAAAAAGATACAATGACTTAAATTGTTTAACAGTCGATAGAGGAATCAGGTGTAATTTTATAACACCTTGCTCGTCTTCTTTATATCAGTTTAAATTTTGCATATAATGTTTTCAGGGGAACTGGTTTGGTAAGCCGGGTATCGTGAAAGTTTATAGAGGAATGTTTTATGTGGAACGCCACATTTTAAATGGAAACTGGAAACTATTAAAGATTTATCGGAAATCTATTTAACAACTGCTCTATGGTTCTAAAAATGTTACACATTTTTCTTTTTAAAGAGAGGGAATTGTAACGGATTTGGTATCAGCAGTTGAAAAATAATATACAATAAAAGTTCTAAATTACTCTGCTATAATTCGTCTGCTCATAACAGAGGTTTAATTCTGTTTTTTGTTGGCTTCTAGTCATTTCCATGTTCAGAATGAATCGATGTACCTTATTGGTACGTGCCGTAGTGCATTGTGCTGTTGTTTCATTCGCCAAGGTGAAAGCGAGGGATCAATCAGATTCCAGTATTCGAAATCGTTCCCTGTGAAATTATCCTACAGAAGAGCGGTCTCGCTCATAATTCGTCGTCTCGACTGTTGATCAGCTCGGACACTCACTGGACTCTCCGTTAGCACCACCAATTACAGCCATAATGATTCTACCACACAAATTATTGGGCATGCTAAACTGCCTAAATGCAATCAACACCAGAGACTGGTCCATCCACGTCTCTGGTAATACCTGCCAGGTGATACTGGACTTTCAGATACCACCTGGAACGGCTCCAGAAAAGAACCCCCACCAGAAACCAAAGAAGCCAGCAGCCAGACCATCGGCCCCTCTGGGGAGTGGTAGTACTTAGCCCAACGGGCTCTGGTCCACACCCAGAGGACCCTGAAAAGGCAAAGTGCAAGAGGAAGAAGAAAAGCCCATCCACTAAGCGCCGGGAGGCCAAGCACCTAGAGGCCTGGAGGAGAAAGTCTGAAGAAAGCCGCAAAGATAAGGAAGAGGAAATGGAAGTCCACTCCCCCATCCAGACGGAAAAAACAGCACCAGGCACCACCCAGTCACCAAATGCCTCTATCCCCAGTTCCATCTCAAGCTCGGACCCCCATGCAGAGGAGGAAGACGACGAAGAAATAAGCAAGCTTGCCCGCGAACTGGAAGTCCAGATCGTGGGCAGCGAAGAAGAGCCAGTACCAACAAAAGACTCCTTGGATTACCAGCTGGCAGAACTCAGAAAGGAAACGGATAGACTACATGCCAACGTCGCTTTTGCAATAGCACTAACACAAAACAGGACGAGGTTAATACCCAGTGATCGTCGAGTACTTGTTGGTTTGAAAGGGGATTTACGATTTCAGTTTCCTCCTCAGACGATTGGGCTTTTGTTGAAGTTCTCATAGGCGGTGGCCTATTATCCGTGTCCCGTCTTGTGGTTAAAGATAACTTTGGTAATCAGTTGAGATTTCGGGAGACATATACTTTTATTTAAGTCTCTGATAGTTCATCAATAATTGTTGACAACAGACAAAGTTGATCAATAATTCTGGAGTGACGGTAGTTTTCTCTTAGATAAGTAAACCATCTCCTCCTCCATATATTATGTCAGCGAAACAATTGTAGCTGCTTGGAACAGGAACCATACCGTTTTCTGGTCATGAACGAAAGGTGTCCGTTCTGGCTTACTGTTGGCTGTTATATACACCGCGGAATGTGACTGACCTTGTGCAGATTGCACTATCATGCTGACTACGAATCACGAATCGTCAACAAAGTCAGTCAGATCGTTCAGGTGACAAAGAAGTATCCTCTACAGAATAGGCACTTCTATCGATCCTTTCCTATATTACAACACTAACCCCAAAGTTTCAATTAACTCCAACCAGGTGGGTGTTAATGTTAGAGTGAACGAGATAGCTCTGCTGGTCGAAGTGTTATTCTAAGCCGGTCAAGCGAAAATCCTCCCTTCCGAAAGAAACAGTATGAATCTACCTCATAAACAGTAGACCTACTTCTGCGCCCGAAGGCGAACTCTGTTGCTGCCTTATACATTACATATCATTTTATAAATAGACTCTCCAATGAAAACCTCGGGAAATGAGACTGAGTTCTGACTTTCTGACCAACATACCGAGGATTTGATCCACTTACTTAATATAATTGCAAAAAAGAAGACTGAATAAAAGTAATGATTTATTGGCGGTCTGAGATATTGGCAGATCAAACAGGTTGACAATACACAAATAGCATACATGTTCCATTTGACATGCAGGACAAACAAATACGCAAAACACAAATGACATAGATGTTCCATTTGACATGCAGACAATACATCACAAACAATTAAAGCTACACATGCTTTAATTACACACATGCCGATATGGCAAACGTACTACGGCGGCGTGGAAGCGACACTCTATGTTTTCCTACTATCTTGTTTAAACGAGATAGCTAAGTCGTTTAAACGAGATAGCTAAGTCGTTTAAACGAGATAGGTAAGTCGTTTAAACGAGATAGCTAAGTCGTTTAAACGAGATAGCTAAGTCGTTTAAACTAGATAGCTAAGTCGTTTAAACGAGATAGCTAAGTTGTTTAAACGAGATAGCTAAGTTGTTTAAACGAGATAGCTATTGACCAATCAAATTCATTTTGACACGGGCACAACTTGTGAACTGACGAACGACAGCAGTGTTGAGTCAACTTCAAGCAAAAAAGCGCATCCGTCCGTGGAAGGTGAATTTAATATACACTTAGGGAAAATGTACGGCAGCCCATACCTGACATGCATTATTATTTTTTTTTAAATTTTCACCATGGTGCAAATTACTTTTCACCATGGTGCAAATTAATTTTCACCATGTGATAGTTGGGGTGGGAGGGGAGGCATAGTAGCCATTAAGTTCACCCTCAATCTTCGGATGCGGTCATCTAACAGCGGTGCGAGATGGGGAGGGCCATGGTAGCCCATCCCTATAAGCCCGGCCCCGGGGGGGGGGGGGGGTGGGTGCTTGGTGATATGATCTGGATTTGAAGGTTAAGGACTCAGGATTGGAAATATAGCCTGCTGCGTTGCGCATGGATGCGGTCTCCACACAGTGGCACGCACATAGAGGAATTCGTATTGGTGTTCTCATTTGGTTGTGCGCCAGGTTAAGCGGTTCGGGTGAGAACTCAACTCCCGTATAGGTTATGGTTTGTTCTATGTTCCTTCGAGGGAGCTTGTTTTTTGTAAATATGAAGGCAGTGAGTATGTATAGGTATCACTGTTTCTAATATTGTGGGTTGCCCTGAAAAGGGCCGTTAATTAGCGTATTGTAGGGTCTACAGTCAGGATTCTTCCTTGTTGGTGGACGTGGATTCATCCGGTTTGTCCATCGTCTGTGGGTCAGTAGATGCTTTAGGTGCTGCTTGCAGCAGTTGTTTGGCTACGAGCAGCGAAATTTTGGCAGCCATGTCCGCAATCTTCTGATCGTCACTACTGCCAGTGTGCAGGTTAACAGGGTCTTTGACTAGGCCATTACGCTCATATCAGTGATGTTCATGTGCCACGCGCGCAATTTCCACGTGGCTTCTCGTGTCAAACATAACCAGAATCAGCGTACACGACGTCGGATGGAACGACATTGCACACTAACTAGCAAACACATCACTAATCTATCGAATTACACCCTCAGTATACCCGAGAAGATTGTACTGAGCAAGGGCCTTAAATTTCTACCAACGCCTCTAAAACCTATCAAATCTTTCTTCAATGAGGATATCCAATTGCTTCATAATCGAATGCGACTGAGAGTTATACATGCTGACCAACATGGGCTTCATTAACCCCCTCCACAAGAGAGGACCAACACCGCTCCAACCACTTGTCACAATGTTGCAGTGGAAAAATACCTATCTAAGACGAAAATAGAACTCCTACGGTGTCTTAACCCCTCGCGTCTTCGCATCTGCCGCAATAATATGACCAAGGCGGAGCGAACTGCGATAAATAGCCTCCGGCGGAACCGCGACATTGACATCAAACAGTCGGATAAAGGAAATCAACTGTTCTAATCAACCGCACCACCCAAGTAGCTGAGGGCCTTCGTCAACTTACCCCGACCCCCCACTATAAACCGTTCCCCCATGATATAACGGCATTTACCACACTCGACGTCCGGAATCACTTGGAACGTATGTACAGTTACCACGAGATTGATAATAAAATGCATACATAGCTTCAACCTAGCTAAATTGGACACGGCCAAACAGCCTGTCCTCTACCTTCTACCAAAGATACACAAGGACCCGCCTACAACGGGTAGACCGATCATTGCGGGTTGCAGCAGCCCCACTACCTCTATATCTGGTCTACTTTTTTTCCTGGTTCCCATTGTGAAGAAACAACATACGTATATACGGGGCACTGCGCACTCCATCCAAATCATTGAGGAGGCACATATCCCTCCTGATTCCATCCTCGTTTTTTGCCGACATTGCCAATATGTACACCAACATATCGCACGAGGAAGCTATGGCATCTGTCGAACGAGTTCTGATTGAGAACCATAATTTACCATATCTCATACCCAGACCATCGACTACTTCACTACTAACGCACCTTAAGCTGATACTTGAGCGCAACTGCTTCCAGTTTGATGGACAGTCCTATATCCAAACATTGGGAGCTGCCATAGGCAGTAAGTCCAGTTCTGAAATAGCGATATCACGGCCCATACCTGGGAGATCACACTACTTTCAATGGACCAGAGCAAAATCCACAAATGGCTCCGATATCGTGATAATACCTTTATCATCTGGGCGAGATACGAAGCGGAACTGCATAGCTTCATGGAAATAGCTAACCAATCACACCGACATGTCGCTTTGTTTATGAAGCCTCGACCACCGAGGTCACGTTCCTTGATACCGAGATTTACAAAGGTGATCGGTTCCAAGCCACCGGCGTTCTGGATGTGCGTTTCCACATCAAACCAACGGAGACATTCCAATACCTCCACCGCCAATCCGCTCACCCCCTGCCACTTTCAAGGGTTTCATCAAAGGTGAACTGGCGCGCTTTATACGCAACAACTCATCTGAAACACGCAAAACACACCACAAAGAACAGTTTGTGAATAAACGCCTACCACGGGGTTACACCATGCAGGAAACTAAACACCTGTACTCACCACTGTCAACTTCACGGATCGACCCACGCTGCTTACAAACACGAATCGGGGTCAGACAAATAAAGCTTATATGGAGCCACCTCTGGTCTTCACTACGACCTTCAACCCGTACATTTCTAACATCAAAAAGGCACTCCTAAAATATTGGGAACTCATATGCAGCAGTACCACACTGCGTAGAATATTCCCGGAGCCTCCAATTCTGGCTTTCAAACGCGGCACAAAGCTTAATGACACCCTAGTATGTGCCCAACTACCGCCTACAAGGCATAGTGTTGGAGAGACCCACCCACCGACCATCCGGTCTCCCACTGGCAGTACAACCCACCACAATTAACCGGTACCAACCTACGGTCTACTCCCCCCCCCCCCCACACACACATGGGGTTGTGGCTCGATGAGCACATTTACTACAGGCAATTAACTATCTGAACGCATGATCATACCAGCTGCTACCCATGACACGCATCCTCCTACGAGGATAGAGCGTCTTGAATGAGCATCAACCCATCTCCGTGTCCTCTGACCTTGACACCAATACCTATAGCGGCGCTATCTCTATTACGTCCGCCACGGACTGATTTATACCCGGTTCAACCGAACGGCTTTCGTAACTACTTCTGCTACCAACCATGCGACCAATTAGAAGAACTCGCAGATCGAACAACCAGCACAGAACGTCGGCATGACCGTACCAGCCTCCACCTAGGCATACTGGAATCATTATGCCGCCACCAGATCATACCAAGCCTAGGGAGGAAGCTTTAAGGGAACAGAGAACGAGGCACGCCCTCGATTGGATTAAACATGTCCAATCATCTGACTGGACCTACGGCACTCGCCCTCCATCCACCGCGTACATTCCTGACCAACAGGAGCTTGACGCACAGTTGTTTGATCAGGTGGAGAAGTATAAACAGGCGGTCAAAGACACCAGTGTGAACCACCTTAACCAGTGGGCTGCCAAAGACTCTGTTAACCTGCACACTGGCAGTAGTGACGATCAGAAGATTGCGGACATGGCTGCCAAGATTTCACTGCTCGTAGCCAAACAACTGCTGCAAGCAGCACCTAAAGCAGCTACTGACCCACAGACGATGGACAAACCGAATGAATCCACGTCCACCAACAAGGAAGAATCCTGGCTGTAGATCCTACACTACGCTAATTAACGGCCCTTTTCAGGGCAACCCACAATGTTAGAAACAGTGATACCTATACATACTCACTGCCTTCATATTTACAAAAAACAAGCTCCCTCGAAGGAGCATAGAACAAACCATAACCTATACGGGATTTAAGTTCTCACCCGAACCGCTTAACCTGGCGCACAACCAATACTCATTCCTCTATATGCGTGCCACTATGTTAAGACCGCACCCCTGCGCAACGCAGCAGGCTATATTTCCAATCCCGAGCCCTTAACCTCGGGCCAACCTAGGGGCCATCTACGGTGACCACATATCGATAGCCTAATCCCGTTTCCACACCACCTTTCATAAACACGGGATATATGAGATTATACGCAACCGGGCGCCCCCCCCCCCCCCCACAAGTGGGGGTTCCAGCAGTGTAATACGACGGTATTATGAACATGGCACTCCGTGATCAATCTTGACACGAACTGATGGTGCCCTCTTCAAATCCAGATCATATCACCAAGTAACAACGCCCCCCCCCCCCCGGGGGCCGGGCTTATAGGGATGGGCTACCATGGCCCTCCCCATCTCGCACTGCTGTTAGATGACCGCACCCGAAGCTTGAGAGCGAACCTAACGGCTACTATGCCCCCCCCCCCCCCCCCCAGTATCGCATGGTGAAAATTAATTTGCACCATGGTGAAAATTAATTTTCACCGTGGTGAAAAGTAATTTGCACCAAGGTGAAAATTTGAAAAAAAAATAATAATGCATGTCAGGTATGGGCCGCCGCATATTTGCCCTAAGTGTACATTACATTCACCTTCCACGGACGGATGCACTTTTCTGCTTGTAGTTGACTCTACACTGCTGTCGTTCACAAGTTGTGCCCGTGTCAAAATGAATTTGATTGGTCAATAGTTATCTCGTTTAAACAACATAGCTATCTCGTTTAAACAACTTAGCTATCTCGTTTAAACGACTTAGCTATCTCGTTTAAACGATTTAGCTATCTCGTTTAAACGACTTAGCTATCTCGTTTAAACGATTTAGCTATCTCGTTTAAACGACTTAGCTATCTCGTTTAAACGATTTAGCTATCTCGTTATCTCGTTTAAACGACTTAGCTATCTCGTTTAAACGACATAGCTATCTCGTTCAAACGATTTGCCTATCTCGTTTAAACGACTTAGCTATCTCGTTTAAACGACTTAGCTATCTCGTTTAAACGACATAGCTATCTCGTTTAAACGACCTAGCTATCTCGTTTAAACCACTTAGCTATCTCGTTTAAACGACTTAGCTATCTCGTTTAAACGACTTAGCTATCTCGTTTAAACGACTTAGCTACCTCGTTTAAACGACTTAGCTATCTCGTTTAAACAAGATAGTAGGAAAACATAGAGTGTCGCTTCCACGCCGCCGTACACACGACAAAAGCAAACTGGGTATATATTATTTTTAAAAAACACTAAAGCATGCTTTCATCAACATTGGAAAAATAGAATAAGGTCACTGATGCGGCAAACTAAATGATTACACCATCATAGCTTGTCACAAGACCTCAGTGAGGTCTTCTGTCAAGATGTGATTGAGTAAACTCTAAACTTCAGTCAAATTAGCCATCGAAAATCAGAATTTAGCGCTATTATTAGAATGAAGAAGAATTTAGTCCAAAATATCGCGAATAAAGAACTATTACAAGTCAAAAGAATTTTGAACCAACGAAAGTTGTTTTAACATTTACAGGTGAAAAGTACTATTGATGCCAAATACAAATTCAAAGGACAAACATTTTTGAGCCTCCAAAAAGTAGTTGGAAGATTTTGAAGATTTGGCGCAAAAGATGCCACCAAGCCAAAGGTCGCCAAACAGACAATGTTAACAGAGAAAACATGCATCAACAATAAGTCTAACACCATTCATACCTTTTCAGATTCATCATACAGAGAATGAGAGTGAGGTACATACTAAAGCCTCCAACCTTCATGCTGCAACCCGAGGAGCCAATGGCCCTCGAGGATGCGAACTGTACCAAAAACTGAAAAGAATAAAAATAGTGTCAAAATTGTTTTAAGAGATAAGTACTGTGAATTTAGTTACTTATTCCCGTTTCCTTATTCGACATTCAAAATTCGAAGAAAATTACCGGATATTTTGGTGTTGATGGGTGCCCCCCGAGGAATAAAGAAGATTGACACCTCAACCGCCCCAATCGGATCACATTTAGGGGTGCTACTAAGGCCCCAAAAAGGGCCAGTTACAAAGTATCACCAAAGCAAGTTAAAATCACGGGTTATTTTGGTGTTGCTGGGTGGCCCCGAAGAATAAAGAAGATTGACACCTCAACCACCCCAATCGGACCACATTTAGGGGCCCTATTAAGGCCTCAAAAAAGGGCCAGTTACAAAATATCACCAAAGCAGGGTAAAATCACGGGATATTTTGGTGTTGATGGGTGGACCCCGAGGAATAAAGAAGATTGACACCTCAACCGCCCCAATCGGACCACGTTTACGGGCCCTACTAAGGCCCCAAAAAGGGCCAGTTAAAAAATATCACCAAAGCAAGTTAAAATCACGGGATATTTTGGTGTTGATGGGTGGCCCCAAAGGAATAAAGAAGATTGACACCCCAAACGCCCCAATCGGACCACATTTAGGGGCCCTGCTAAGGCCCCAAAAAGGGCCAGTTACAAAATATCACCAAAGGAGGTTAAAATCACGTGATATTTTGGTGTTGATGGGTGGCGGCCGAGGAATAAAGAAGATTGACACCTCAACCACCCCAATCGGACCACATTTAGGGGCCCTAGTAAGGCCCCAAAAAGGGCCAGTTACAAAATATCACCAAAGTAGGTTAAAATCGGGGATATTTTGGTGTTGATGGGTGGCCCCCGGGGAATAAAGAAGATTGACACCTCAACCACCCAATCAAACAACATTTAGGGGCCCTACTAAGGCCCCAAAAAGGGCCAGTTACAAAATATCACCAAAGCAGGTTAAAATCACGGGATATTTTGGTGTTGCTGGGTGGCCGCACGAGGAATAAAGAAGATTGACACCTCAACCGCCCCAATCGGACCACATTTAGGGGCCCTACTAAGGCCCCAAAAAGTGCCAGTTACAAAATATCACCAAAGCAGGTTAAAATCACGGGATATTTTGGTGTTGATGGGTGGCCCCCGAGGAATAAAGAAGATTGACACCCCAAACGCCCCAATCGGACCACATTTAGGGGCCCGGCTAAGGCCCCAAAAAGGGCCAGTTACAAAATATCACCAAAGGAGGTTAAAATCATGTGATATTTTGGTGTTGATGGGTGGCCCCGTGGAATAAAGAAGATTGACACCTCAACCGCCCAATCGGACCACATTTAGGGGCCCTACTAAGGCCCCAAAAAGGGCCAGTTACAAAATATCACCAATGCAGGCTAAAATCAAAGGATATTTTGGTGTTGATGTGTGGCCCCGAGGAGTAAAGAAGATTGACACCTCAACCGCCCCAATCGGACCACATTTAGGGGCCATACTAAGGTCCCAAACAGGGCCAGTTACAAAATATCACCAAAGTCGGTTAAAATCAGGGGATATTTTGGTGTTTATGGGTGGCCCCGAGGAATAAAGAAGATTGCCACCTCAACCGCCCCAATCGGACAACATTTAGGGGCCCTACTAAGGCCCCAAAAAGGGCCAGTTACAAAATATCACCAAAGCAGGTTAAAATCAGGGGATATTTTGGTGTTGCTGGGTGGCCCCCGAGGAAGAAAGAAGATTGACACCTCAAACGCCACAATCGGACCACATTTAGGGGCCCTACTAAGGCCCCAAACAGGGCCAGTTACAAAATATCACCAAAGCAAGGTAAAATTAAGGGATATTTTGGTGTTGGTGGATGGACCCTGAGGAATAAAGAAGATTGACCCCTCAAACGCCCCAATCGGACCACATTTAGAGGCCCTGCTAAGGCCCCAAAAAGGGCCAGTTACAAAATATCACCAAAGCAGGTTAAAATCACGTGATATTTTGGTGTTGATGGGTGGCCCCCGAGGAATAAAAAAGATTGACACCTCAACCACCCCAATCGGACCACATTTAGGGGCCCTAGTAAGGCCCCCAAAAAGGGCCAGTTACAAAATATCACCAAAGTAGGTTAAAATCAGTGGATATTTTGGTGTTGATGGGTGGCCCCCGAGGAATAAAGAAGATTGACACCTCAACCGCCTAATCGGACAACATTTAGGGGCCCTACTAAGGCCCCCAAAAGGGCCAGTTACAAAATATCACCAAAGCAAGTTAAAATAAGGGGGATATTTTTATGTTGATGGGTGGCCCCAAAGGAATAAAGAAGATTGACACCTCAACCGCCCCAATCGGACCACATTTAGGGGCCCTACTAAGGCCCCAAAAAGGGCCAGTTACAAAATATCACCAAAGCAGGTTAATATCATGGGATATTTTGGTGTTGATGGGTGGCCCCCGAGGAATAAAAAAGATTGACACCTCATCCGCCCCAATCGGACCACATTTAGGGGCCCTACTAAGGCCCCAAAAAGGGCAAGTTACAAAATATCACCAAAGCAGATTAAAATCAGGGGATATTTTGGTATTGATGGGTGGCCCCGTGGAATAAAGAAGATTGACACCTCAACCGCCCAATTGGACCACATTTAGGGGCCCTACTAAGGCCCCAAACAGGGCCAGTTACAAAATATCACCAATGCAGGTTAAAATCAAAGGATATTTTGGTGTTGATGTGTGGCCCCGAGGAGAAAAGAAGATTGAGACCTCAACCGCCCCAATCGGACCACATTTAGGGGCCCTACTAAGGCCCCAAAGAGGGCCAGTTACAAAATATCACCAAAGTCGGTTAAAATCGGGGATATTTTGGTGTTTATGGGTGGCCCCCGAGGAATAAAGAAGATTGCCACGTCAACCGCCCCAATTGGACAACATTTAGAGGCCCTACTAAGCCCCAAAAAGGGCCAGTTACAAAATATCACCAAAGCAGGTTAAAATCAGGGGATATTTTGGTGTTGCTGGGTCCCCCCCCCCCCCCGAGGAATAAAGAAGATTGACACCTCAACCGCCCCAATCGGATCACATTTAGGGGCCCTACTAAGGCCCCAAAAAGGGCCAGTTACAAAATATCACCCAAGCAGGTTAAAATCACGAGATATTTTGGTGTTGATGGGTGGCCCCCGAGGAAGAAAGAAGATTGACACCTCAAACGCCCAATCGGACCACATTTAGGGGACCTACTAAGGACCCAAACAGGGCCAGTTACAAAATATCACAAAGCAAGGTAAAATTAAGGGATATTTTGGTGTTGGTGGATGGACCCCGAGGAATAAAAAAGATTGACACCTCAACCACCCCAATCGGACCACATTTAGGGGCCCTAGTAAGGCCCCCAAAAAGGGCCAGTTACAAAATATCACCAAAGTAGGTTAAAATCAGTGGATATTTTGGTGTTGATGGGTGGCCCCCGAGGAATAAAGAAGATTGACACCTCAACCGCCTAATCGGACAACATTTAGGGGCCCTACTAAGGCCTCCAAAAGGGCCAGTTACAAAATATCACCAAAGCAAGTTAAAATAAGGGGGATATTTTTATGTTGATGGGTGGCCCCAAAGGAATAAAGAAGATTGACACCTCAACCGCCCCAATCGGACCACATTTAGGGGCCCTACTAAGGCCCCAAAAAGGGCCAGTTACAAAATATCACCAAAGCAGGTTAATATCATGGGATATTTTGGTGTTGATGGGTGGCCCCCGAGGAATAAAAAAGATTGACACCTCATCCGCCCCAATCGGACCACATTTAGGGGCCCTACTAAGGCCCCAAAAAGGGCAAGTTACAAAATATCACCAAAGCAGATTAAAATCAGGGGATATTTTGGTATTGATGGGTGGCCCCGTGGAATAAAGAAGATTGACACCTCAACCGCCCAATTGGACCACATTTAGGGGCCCTACTAAGGCCCCAAACAGGGCCAGTTACAAAATATCACCAATGCAGGTTAAAATCAAAGGATATTTTGGTGTTGATGTGTGGCCCCGAGGAGAAAAGAAGATTGAGACCTCAACCGCCCCAATCGGACCACATTTAGGGGCCCTACTAAGGCCCCAAAGAGGGCCAGTTACAAAATATCACCAAAGTCGGTTAAAATCGGGGATATTTTGGTGTTTATGGGTGGCCCCCGAGGAATAAAGAAGATTGCCACGTCAACCGCCCCAATTGGACAACATTTAGAGGCCCTACTAAGCCCCAAAAAGGGCCAGTTACAAAATATCACCAAAGCAGGTTAAAATCAGGGGATATTTTGGTGTTGCTGGGTCCCCCCCCCCCCCCCCGAGGAATAAAGAAGATTGACACCTCAACCGCCCCAATCGGATCACATTTAGGGGCCCTACTAAGGCCCCAAAAAGGGCCAGTTACAAAATATCACCCAAGCAGGTTAAAATCACGAGATATTTTGGTGTTGATGGGTGGCCCCCGAGGAAGAAAGAAGATTGACACCTCAAACGCCCAATCGGACCACATTTAGGGGACCTACTAAGGACCCAAACAGGGCCAGTTACAAAATATCACAAAGCAAGGTAAAATTAAGGGATATTTTGGTGTTGATGGGTGGACCCCGAGGTATAAAGAAGATTGACAGCTCAACCGCCCCAAATGGACTACATTTAGGGGCCCTACTAAGGCCTCAAACAGGGACAGTTACAAAATATCACCAAAGCATGTTAAAATCATGGGATATTTTGGTGCTGATGGGTGGCCTCCGAGGAATAAAGAAGATTGACACCTCAACCACCCCACTCGGACCACATTTAGGGCCCTACTAAGGTCCCAAAAAGGGCCAGTTACAAAATATCACCAAAGCAGGTTGAAATCACAGAATATTTTGGTGTTGATGGGTGACCCCCGAGGAATAAAGAAGATTGACACCTCAACCGCCCCAATCGGACCACATTTAAGGTCCCTACCAAGGCCCCAAAAAGGGCAAGTTACAAAATATCACCAAAGCAGGTTAAAATCACGGGATATTTTGGTGTTGATGGGTGGCCCCCGAGGAATAAAGAAGATTGACACCTCAACCGCCCCAAACGGACCACATTTAGGCGCCCTACCAAGGCCCCAAAAAGGGCCAGTTACAAAATATCGCAAAGCAGGTTAAAATCACGGGATATTTTGGTGTTGATGGGTGGTCCCCGAGGAATAAAGAAGATTGACACCTCAACCACCCCAATCGGACCACATTTAGGGGCCCTGCTAAGGCCACAAAAAGGGCCAGTTAAAAAATATCACCAAAGCAGGTTAAAATCACGGGATATTTTGGTGTTGATGGGTGGCCCCCGAGGAATAAAGAAGATTGACACCTCAACCGCCCTAATCGGACCACATTTAGGGGCCCTACTAAGGCCCCAAAAAGGGCCAGTTACAAAATATCACCAAAGCAAGTTAAAATCATGGGATATTTTGGTGTTGATGGGTGGCACCCAAGGAATAAAGAAGATTGATGCCTCAACCGCCCCCAATCGGACCACATTTGGCATCCTACTAAGGCCCCAAAAATGGCCAGTTACAAAATATCATCAAAGCAGGTTAAAATTACCTGATATTTTGGTGTTGATGGGTTGCCCCCGAGGAATAAAGAAGATTGACACCTAAACCGTCCCAATCGGACCACATTTAGGGCCCTCCTTAGGCCCCCAAAAGAGCTAGTTACAAAATATTACTGAAGGAGACAAACATCGCCAGATATTTTGATGTTGGTGTATGACACAAGAAGAATAAAGAAGATTCCATGGAACGCCGTCCCCAAATATGAGGATATGAGGAAAAACGAATTGTGGCTCACTACGAATTTTCTGGTGGCCCTTATGACCCTGAGGATATGTGGAATGGCAAGTTGTGCTTCATTGCCCTCGACTTTTCGTGTAATGAATAGGGCATCCTGATGGCCAGCCAAGTAACAGAAAGAGATTCCACAAGTCTATCTCTATGCAACATGGTCCGTAAATATCCCAAACCGGGGCCCAACTTCCACTTCACGATTTACTCACCTTACCCTTACTTCCTTTCCTTCCTATCTCTACGTCTTGGCATGCCCAAGGCCCTGTCTGATGTTTGCTGGCTTCTCCAAGCATACCAATACCACCCATTTTCCTTCCACTTTCCTATTGTTTCTAAACTCTGGCATACTAACGGGCCTGTTGGTGTCTGTTTGCTACGTCTTGCATACCAGCACTACCCATTCCCCCCAACTTCCCTATTCTTCCTAAGCCCTTACATGCCCGAGGGCCTACCTGATGTCTGCTTACTACGTCCTTCATACTAACACTACCCATTCCCTCCCACATCCCCATTCTGGAGTCTACTTACTTTGCACGCTAACACCACCCATTCCCTTCCACTTGCTTATTCTTCCTGCAGCCATAACTTGCCCAATGACCTGCCCGATGCCCGTCTGCTATGCCATGCGTACTAACTCCTGCAGTTGAATACTTGGGTCAGAGAGAAGTCAGAACACGCCACAGAAGTTAATTATAGTAACGAAACACCGATCTTACTCTAAGTATGGGGCTCTTTTATTCTACCGGAGTACATACCTCATCAATCGAAAATACCCCGTATGGGTCACATAACACTTCGTGCGACTCTGTTTCGGTAACATAAAGTCGATGTCGGTGATTTGGGTTAAGTGTCGAGCTTATTTTGGTAATTCGCATGATTCCCGTTGAATCGAACACACCCTTAGAACAGTCCCCGTCCGTTTAGAGGTTATTGGGTCACATGGCAATAACAAGCTAACATAGAAACCAAGATGGTAGTCTCCAATGTGCATGCTCACTAAACCACATATCACTATCGGGATGAGGTCACAACATGCCCGCTCTCCTCCGCTTCTATGACAACCCACGTGACACCCACAATACGCCGCGATATGCTGTCCCTTCTGCGGTATGCTATCCCCCCCCCCCCCCCCCGAAGTCCTCCAGATGGGGCCCATTTGGCACATTTCATGCTACTAGAATAAATATAAAGTGCGGCGAAATGATAGTGCGGCGAAATGATAATACGAGCGAAATAATAATCCGTGCACACGAAATAATAATCCTTGTGCCCGGGTTATTATTTTGTATGTACCGATTATCAATTCGCCTTCGCGGATTATTATGTCGTGTGCACCGATTATTATTTCGTGCGCACGGATTATTAACTCGTGTGCTCGAATTAAAATTTTGTGCGCACGGATTAAAACATAAGGTGTCAGGACCCCCACCCCGGCTGTCCCAAAAGACGGACCTGCTATATATACTTACCACGCCATGCATTGGAATCCTGTTCAGTGGCGGAACCAGAATCCTTTATAGGGGAGAATTCCAATGGAGGGGGTAGCGATAAGACGCGGGTATATGACAAAGGCCGCAGACAGGGAGGGAAGGGTGAAGTCAGGTGAATCACCCTCTCCCATTTGTGTGACCTGGCAGTGGTAGTATCACCGGAGCGTGTACAGACCATGCTAAACTTTCGAATCAAAAAGACAAATTTACTGTTATTATACTGCATTCACAATCTACTATTCGCATTTTGTCCAGTTTAATTTCATTTGTTTCAAACTTGGCGTATTTCTTCGTCGTCTTGTGACAGCAAGTTGCCTCTATTCATTGTTTTCCTCCATTGCTTATTTAAGCTCTATTCACTAAGTTAATTCAGCAGACAGGATTTTAACAGCTATTTTAAATAATCTTTATTTTACATTGTTTTGATTTACTTAGCCCTTATATGTTGAATACTGTATTGTGTGTGATGAAAAATGAGTTGATGGGTTGTTGTTACAGGCATCCATAGGTGCTCATAGGTTTTCATGTCATGTGATTTCAACAGGACTTTTGGTTGGTTGGTTCGGTAGTTTTTGAAAGAAAGTCAGTTGAAATAGTTATCTTAAGGCTCTGTTTTCGTCAGTATTTTATTCTGGTATTTTTTGCTCATTTGCACAGAATGATTGGATGAAATGACGATGGAATGGTAATGTGATGAAATGGTGATTGACATGTTGAGTGGAACTTAGATCCACAATCTGGTAAGAAATGTGTCTATTTGGAAGCAAGCTGCGTTCGTGTGTGAGAATGTGTGTTAAGGGCTTTAGTAAATGTGGGTTATTATCGATTTGTTTTAACATACAAGGAAATATTTTAATGAAAGAGGGGTCTGTCATTGATGATTACCATTTGTATGTAAGCACCATATATGCTTATAGCCATGGACGCCGAAAGTGACATTAAACACTAATAATATAGGTACGGGCTTGCTGGGTCCTTGCTTTGCCTGTGTCTGGTTTAGTGGTTATACACGAGGTGCAGGCGATGCTGGTATCCAGTTGGCGGTATGTAGTATTTGGCTACTGCTCTCCAATACTTGGAGATTCATTTGGGTGTTTGAATTGTCCTTTGGTACAGTTGTGATCAACAATTGAGTAATACAATCAGATACTTATTTATCACAACAATATTGATTTTCCTGGAAAGATATGTGATAATGTTCATTGTTAATATTAGATTTATATTACTTTCCTTTCAGTTGATGGAAGTGTGTTTATTGTAGACAAATTGTATTATTGTGTATACTTTCTTGTATTGCAGACTCCCTCACATTAGATGTAATAAATATTGTGTATATATATCACAATGAGTTAGTTGTGGCACAGCCCAAATTGGACATGGTGATATTCCATAATGCCCAGGTTATGGCCTGTTTCACTGGCGCCCAACGTGGGGCTCGAACCCACGACCCCGAGATTAAGAGTCTCGTGCTCGACCGACTGTAGACTGTAGAGCACGAGACTCTTAATCTCGGGGTCGTGGGTTCGAGCCCCACGTTGGGCGCCAGTGAAACAGACCAAACTTTGGGCATCATATGGTTTAAATAATGTCTTGCAGGACTGTGCCACAACTAACTCGTTATAACAAAACATTCTTTATTACATAACTTCAAGGGTTTCAGATTGTGGATCCAACTCCCTCTCAAACCAACCAGGCTGACATCACATCTCACAATTCCATCACCATCACTCTCGTCGTGCTGTGCAGGTTAGCAAATCAACATTCCAGATGGCCAAGACACATACATTTTAGAAAATTATTAACAAATCTCAAACTGTCAAACTTTCAAAAACAAAACAATCTCCAAAAATGCCTTTATCACGTGATCTAATACCCGCGAAAATTCCTCGTCTTTCAAACCTGCAAAGCAAAAACTATAGCTGCCTATAAGAGCAACCTATAAACTCAACTCTGTAAATGTAAATATCTCCATTCCACAATGTGTTGGACCTGGCAATGAGAAAAGGTTTAAAAACAAATATCAAATTAGATAAAAAAGGAAGGCTAAAATCACATCTGCTACATGCTCCCCCTGCCTTGAAAATGATGTCCCATCATTTTATTCTACAATAACCAATATTCAAAACTGTCATCAGGGCTGAAAAAAAAACATTTATAATATTTGCAAAAGAACATTCAATCTTTCAAACATCTCTGATTTCTTTTCTCAAACAAAAAATCTGCTTTCTTTAACCTAAGCAAGAAAGATCTTCAAAAGAAACAAATAAATATTAAGGTATTGAAATATCGGAGTCTAAATATTTCTGTTTACCTGAAATTACAATGAGCATTTGTGCTCAAACAGTCACCTTTACGTTTCAGAGTTAGGCCTAAGAAAGAAAATCCGGAAATCATCAATTAATAAGCATATAGCAGAAGGTTGAATACATTTTGTTTAAGCACAAATAAAACAAAAATTTAAGAAATTTAAACTACATATGATGAATAGTCTCTTGCTTCATCCTCCTGTCTGGAAATTGTGTCTCTACAATTTCAAAAATACAACAGAAAATATATGGAACAAAAGTAAAATCAGGAATGTTGATACAAATAAATCCAGTAATATTTCTGTATGTCTCTGAACTGGCAAATTCCTCAACTGAAATAAATATTTACAAGTAATCTTTCCTAAAAAAATGTCATCAAGAATTAAAATTATTTCATCACTGCTTCCCATATTTTGTTTGCCATCTCTGTTGTAATTGTATTTAATACTCCAGAAGCAAGTAACTTATCTAGTGTGTCTGTTCCTGTGTCAGTGGGTCTATAATTTATCTCACTACAATGATAAGAGTCTAAATATTTTGGTTGTCTTCTAACTCGAGTTGACTTTCTTTGACTGACTATTGGTGTTTGTGTCTCTTCCTGCATCTGCTCTTCATCTGTGTTAATATCATCCAGTTTCTGCTCCTGGCCTACTTCTAACTCAATTCCCTCTGTTATTGTATGTTGTGCTGAACTATCAGTGTGACCAGCCTCAACTGCATGTTCTCTAATTTCCACTATTGACTCTCTCACTTCTGTATTCTCAACTGTCTGTTATATGCTGCACCAATCATTTTTCAAATTCTTTTTTTATTGTAGAGTATATAGAAAATGACAAATGATGAGGACATCATTTCCAGGCAGGAGGAGTGTGTCTGCTACATTAATAAAGGATATCATTAAGACCCAGTGAAAGCTTACTTTAATCTTTATATCAAGTAAACTTGTTATGACATGACGCATTTATTATATTGTATATATAGCCTTGATCACAAGTAAGAATTCAGTTATAGTTTGGATTTCCAAACGTTACTCCGCTTCATTTTACTGGGAAATCCCACGAGCTATTATTACAGTGATATTGTTCGGATATCCAACAAGACCAGTTGTTAAATGTTTGTCGCTGTTAGACATTTGGAATACCAGATTCAATATTAAATTGTTATCATCTTTAATTTGTCTCCGAGTCATCAGTTGAACTCCAGAGTTACACAACAGACACCGACAGTTATTCCCCACGGTTATAGTAAAGCCAGAAAAATATCTGCGGGGGGGGGGGGGGGAGGGGGGGTGGAGGCTGCAGGTAGGGGACATGCTCCGTATGGGTGGGTATCCTGAGTGGAGAAGTCAACATGCCCTCCCCGGGAGAGGGAGGGGTGGGGGTGGCCTCCCAGACAAAAAAAAATCACTGTGCATTTAAATCAAGTTTTCTGGTGGCTTTTAGGGTAGATCGCCACATTTTTGGATGACCCACATTTTAGAGACAAGGTTTATAAACGTACATGGCTCATAAGTATCTGCATCCGAACTTGCAAAATTCCAGTGGATTTATGTTTATCTGCTGAATTTGTATGTAAATAAAGAAAAGAGAGTCACTGTGTGTGTAAGGGAGGGTGGCTGAATGTGACAGTTTTGGAGAGGGGCAAATGAGAGAGAGGGGGGTGGCAAAGACTGTGTTCGGGGGCAAATGCCCTTTCATGACCTCCTGTAGCGCCGCCACCGGATTCGGGACCTCTCCCCGAATTATAAATTTTTGGAGCTCTGTAAGGGACTCTGAAGCCTCCTTAGAGGAGGTGAGGCCATTGGTCCTTCCTCGGTAAATTTTTCAATTTTAACTGTGAAGCTTTGAGAGCGATTCTGGAGCCCATGGAGGATGGCGAGGTCATCGGTAAGGGCCTGAGTCTCTCTGAAATATTCTCAAATTTCGAAGCTATATCAACAGTTTTGAAGTCTCCTAATGGAAGGTGATGGAGGGGGTCGAAATCATATATGGCAGTTTGTATTTATTATGAAAGGAGGGGGGGGGAGGTGCAATGTAAGTCTATTTGGGGGCGAGCTGTGTGCGTTCTCCCATGCCCCCGCCTCTGATCCCGACCTTCCCAGGACCTACCAAAAATATATATAATACCGCCAAGATTAGACATGTAGCGGACAAGCATAGGCATATGTTGCCATCCCAGCCAAATTTAGGTGACGTCCCATCCCAAATTCCCCCGGCATTGTGAAGTACTTTTCGATGGCTGCTTTATAGGCCATTTTAGTCATCTGAATTTTATACTTCGCTGACATATTTTTGCGCCACCACGTCTCAACAAGAGATCCCCCCTCTCTCGCCACGCTTACATACACCTACTTATTGCCACAGGCCCACAGAGTGCAGCGATGTGAGGTCTTACGCAGACTTCACTTCGTCCTAACTGGCCTATCGCACGTTAAAAAAGGGAAGCATGCCTAACAAGGACGGACCTCGGGCCATTAGGTTACCCCTCCTGACCTTCCTTCTTGAAGAGATGAGGAGGCAGTAGCGACCAAGGGCCGAAGGGTCCTAGATAACTTAGGTCCAAACAAGAACAAGTAGACCTAAGAATTGTTGTTTCATCGATAAGATGATAGGATACCGTATACCAAGGTCACAGGTTGGATGCCATTTTGACTAAATAACCTATACCATAGTTTTTATATCTTTCATTTCATGCGCACGGGTTATTATTTCATGTGCATAGATCAAAGTAGTAGTGCTCGTTCCTTTCGAGCAAGATCTGTGAACCCCGCGATGGACCCCGGAAGTGACGTCATAGTCACGTGACTGGGTGCCGCCAACGCGCTTGGCCGGCCATGTTGTGACGTCATCCCCATGGTGAAACGTTGTATCACTGCGCATGCGCAGCGCGTGTTGTTATGGTAATACGCGTTTCCGTCGTCCATTTTGTATACAGGGCGCCGCCATCTTGGTTTCTATGGTAGCACGCGGTTGCTGGGTGACCCAAAGGCATCTAACAAGACGGGTGTATGTTTGGAGGGTACGTTCGATGCAATGGGAGTACAACGAGTTATCCAGATGATCCCGTGAACGACTTATTTTCACCGGACATCACCAAAATGGACCAGAATTATTTTAGAATATTGACCTTATAGCACCACGTAGTGTTATAAGATCCATAAATGGTGTGTTCCTTTTCTAGCTCGAATTCCATAAGAATCCTCGTTTAGTACTACATATTTTATACCCTATCTGTTCTACCTAACTTCTATCTACTCTAGTATACTGATTATCCCTGACTGCCCCTGTCGATTCTTATGCCTGTTCTACCCATGATATGATGGCATTGTTTTTGTATTCAAGGCTGTCTCTTACCTTAGTAGATTATTTGGCTTGTTCTACCCGTGATATGATTATTATCTACACTAGTCTACCATTTGATGGGCTTACCAGTAGACCCAGACATAGCTACAGGGGACACTTTCCCGACGGGCCATCGGTGCCCCGTTTTCTTCGTATGAGGCCACGGGGGCTATGATGGCCATAAGGAAATGCCATTACGCTCGTCCTCATCTCGGTATTTTGTCACCACATTCCACAGAATCCCAATTTTGGAATCCCTTTCTAGTATCTGGATGGCCTTCAGAATCCCCTTTTCACCGTATGAGACCATGAGGACTATGAGGGCCATAAGGAAATGTCATTACTCTCATCCTCATCTCCACATTTGTCACCACAGCCCACAGAATCCCAATTTTGGAATCCCTTTCTAGTATCTGGATGGCCTTCAAAATCCTATTTTCACCGAATGAGGTCATAAGGGCTATGAGGGCCACAAGGAAATTCCATTGCTCTCATCCTCATCTCGGTATTTGGTCGCCACGGTCCACAGAATTCCAATTTTGGAATCCCTTTCTAGTATCTGGATGGCTTTCAGATTCAAAATCCCCTTTCATCGTATGAGGCCAGGAGGGTTATGAGTGCCATAAGGAAATGCCATTACTCTCATCCTCATCGAGGTATTTGGGTACCCCTTTTCGTCGCATGAGGCCATGAGGGCTATGGAGACCTCATAGCCATCATGGCCCTATGGCCTCATCTCGGTATTTGGGGACCCCCACCCCATGGGCAAACGATTACTGATACCCCATTATGGAATAGGACTAGCCTTTGGCGCCTCTTTTTCGTCGCATGAGGCCATGAGGGCTATGAATGAGGTCCTCATAGCCCTCATGGCCTCACACGAAGAAAACGGGGCGCAGATGGCCTAGGTCTACTGGTAAGCCAGATAATGGTAGACTAGTGCAGATAATAGACACATCACGGTTAGAACAAGCCAAATAATCTACTAAAAGGGAGAGCCAGGAATACACGGACAATGCCATCATATCATGGGTAGAAAAGGCCTAAGAATCTACAAGGACAGTCAGAGATAATCAGTATACTAGAGTAGATAGACGTCAAGTAGAACAGATATGTTATAAAATATGTAGTTGTAAACGAGGATTCTTATGGAATTCGAGCTAGATAAGGAGCACATATTTTATAGATCTTATACCACTACGTGGTACTACTAGGGTCAATATTCTAAGAGAATTCGGGTCCGTTTCGGTTATTTCGGGTGAACAGCAGTCGTTCTCGGGTTCATTTGGGTAATTCGTTGGACTCCCATTGAATCGAACGTAACCTCCAAACATACTCCCCATCTTATTAGAGGCATTTGGGTCACCTAGCGACCACGTGCTACCATAGAAACAAGATGGCGGTGCCCTATATACAAAATGGACGACGGAAACGCGTATTACCATAACAACACGGGCTGCACATGCGCAGTGACACCACGCGTCACCTTGAGAAAAACGTCACAACATAGCCGCTCATGCGGGTTACCATGGCAATACAAGATGGCCGCCCCAGCCACGTGACTAAGACGTCACTTCCGGGGTACACCGCGTGGTCCACCAGATCTTGCTCGAAAGGTACGTGACACACTACTGATCAATAATCCATTTGCACAGCTTATTAATTTGTGTGCACGGAATATTATTTCGTGTGCACAGATTATAATTCACGTGAATGATTTATTAATTCGTTCGCATTGATTATTATTTTGTTTGCATGGATTATCATTTCGTGTGCGTGGATTATTAATTCATGCACACGGATTATTAATTCAAATGCACGGATTATTAATTCATCTGCCTTGGTCATTACTACATGCACGGATTATTAATCTGTGCGCATGAATTATTAGTTTGCGTGCATGGATTATTAATTTGCAGGTCTGTCTTTTGGGACAGCGGGGGTGGGGGTCCTGACACCTTATGTTTTAATCCGGGCACACAAAATAATAATCCGAGCACTCGAGTTAATAATCCGTGCGCACAAAATAATAATCGGTGCACACGAAATAATAATCCGCGTAGGTGAATTGATAATCTGTACATACAAAATAATAATCCGAGCGAAAGGATTATTATTCCGTGTGCATGGATTATTATTTCGTGTGCGCGTATGATCATTTCGCCGCACGTTATATTTATTCTGAGTAGTATGAAATGTGCCAAATGGGCCCCATCTGGAGGACTTCGGGGGGGGGGGGGGGGTAGCATACCACAGAAGTGACAGCATACAGCGGGGTATTGTGGGTGTCACGTGGGTTGTCATAGAAGCGCAGGAGAGCGGGCATGTTGTACCTCATCCCGATAGTGATACATGGTTTTAGTGAGCATGCACATTGGAGACTACCATCTTGGTTTCTATGTTAGCTTGTTGTTGCCATGTGACCCAATGACCTTTAAACGGACGGGGGTCTGTTCTATAGGTGTGTTCAATTCAATGGGAGTCTGGCTAATTACCAAAATAAGCTCGACACTTACCCCAAATCACCGACATCGACCTTATGTTACCGAAACAGAGTCGTGCGAAGTGTTATATGACCCATAAATGGTATTTTCGATTGATGGGGGATTGACTCCGGTAGAACAAAAGAGCCCCATCCTTGGAGTAAGATCGGTGTTTTGTTACTATAATTAACTTTTGTGGCGTGTTCTGACTACTCTCTGACCCAAGTATTCAACTGCAGGAGTTAGTACGCATGACATAGCAGACGGGCATCGGGCAGGTCCTTGGCCAAGTTGTGGCTACAGGAAGAATAAGCAAGTGGAAGGGAATGGGTGGTGTTAGCGTGCATAGTAAGCAGACACCATGGGGAAGTGGGAGGGAATGGGTAGTGCTAGTATGAATGGCGTAGCAAGCAGACATCAGGTAGGCCCTCGGGCATGTCAGGGCTTAGGAAGAATAGGGAAGTTGGGGGAATGTGTAGTGCTGGTATGCAAGACGTAGCAAGCAGACACCAACAGGCCCGTTGGTATGCCAGAGTTTAGAAAGAATAGGAAAGTGGAAGGGAAATGGGTGGTATTGGTCCTGGTATTGGCATGCTTGGAGAAGCAAGCAAACATTAGGCAGGGCCTTGGGCATGCCAAGACTTAGAGATAAGAAGGAAAGGAAGTAAGGGTAAGGAGAGTAAATTATGAAGTGGAAGTTGGGCCCCAGTTTGGGATATTTACGGACCGTGTTGCATAGAGATAGACTTGTGGAATCTCTTTCTGTTACTTGGCTGGCCTTCAAGATGCCCTTTTCATTATATGAAAAGCCGAGGGAAAAGAGGCACAACTTACCATTCCATATATCCTCATGGTCATAAGGGCCATGAGAAAATTCTTAGTGAGCCACAATTTGTCATTGCTCATATCTTCATATTTGGGGATGGGGTTCCATGGAATCTTCTTTATTCTTCTCGTGTCACACACGAAAATCAAAATATCTGGCGATGTTTGTCTCCTTAGGTAATATTTTGTAACTGGCCTTTTTGGGGGCCTAAGGAGGGCCCTAAATGTGGTCCGATTGGCATGGTTGAGGTGTCAATCTTCTTTACACCTCGGGGGCCACCCATCAACACCAAAATATCCCGTGATTTTAACCTGCTTTGGTGATATTTTGTAACTGGCACTTTTTGGGGCCTTAGTAGGCCCCCTAAATGTGGGCCGATTGGAGCGGTTGAGGTGTCAATCTTCTCTATTCCACGGGGGCCACCCATCAACACCAAAATATCCCTAGATTTTAACTTGCTTTGGTGATATTTTGTAACTGGCCCTTTTGGGGCCTTAGTAGGGCCCCTAAATGTGGTCAGATTGGGGCGGTTGAGGTGTCAATCTTCTTTATTCCTCGTGAGCCACCCATCAACATAAAAATATCCCGTGATTTTAACCTGCTTTGGAGGTATTATGTAACTGGCCCTTTTTGGGGCCTTGGTAGGGCCCCTAAATGTGGTCCAATTGGGGCGGTTGAGGTGTCAATCTTCTTTATTCCTCGGGGGCCACCCACCAACACCAAAATATCCCGTGATTTTAACCTGCTTTGGTGATATTTTGTAACTGGCCCTTTTTGGGGCCTTAGTAGGGCTCCTAAATGTGGTCCAGTTGGAGCGGTTGAGGTGTCAATCTTCTTTATTCCTCGGGGCCACCCATCAACACCAAAATATCCCGTGATTTTAACCTGCTTTGGTTATATTTTGTAACTGGCCCTTTTTGGGCCCTTAAGAGGCCCCTAAATGTGGACCAATTGGGGCGCTTGAGGTGTCAATCTTCTTTATTCCTCGGGGGCCACCCATCAACACCAAAATATCCCGTGATTTTATCCTGCTTTGGTGATATTTTGTAACTGGCCCTTTTGGAGCCTTAGTAGGGCCCCTAAATGTGGTTCGATTCGGGCGGTAGAGGTGTCAATCTTTTTTATTCCTCGGGGCCACCCATCAACACCAAAATATCCCGTGATTTTAACCTGCTTCAGTGATATTTTGTAACTGGCCCGTTTTGGGGCCTTAGCAGGGTCCCTAAATGTTGTCCAATTGGGGCGGTTGAGGTGTCAATCTTCTTTATTCCTCGGGGGCCACCCATCAACGCCAAAATATCCCCTGATTTTAACCTGCTTTGGTGATATTTTGTAACTGGCCCTTTTTGGGGCCTTAGTAGGGCCCCTAAATGTGGTCCAATTGGGGCGGTTGAGGTGCCAATCTTCTTTATTCCTCGGGGGACCACCCATCAACACCAAAATATCTCGTGATTTTAACCTGCATTGGTGATATTTTGTAATTGGCCCTTTTTGGCGCCATAGTAGGGCCCCTAAATGTGGTCCGATTGGGTGGTGGTAGCAAGTCAAAATCCCGTGATTTTGACTTGCTTTGGTGATATTTTGTAACTGGCCCTTTTTGGGGCCTTAGTAGGGCCCCTAAATGTGGTCCAATTGGGGCAGTTGAGGTGTCAATCTTCTTTATTTCTCCGAGGCCACCCATCAACACCAAAATATCTCGTGATTTTAACCTGCTTTGGTGATATTTTGTAACTGGCCCTTTTTGGGGCCATAGTAGGGCCCCTAAATGTGGTCCGATTGGGGTGGTTGAGGTGTCAATCTTCTTTATTCCTCGGGGGCCACCCATCCACACCAAAATATCCCGTGATTTTTTGTAACTGGCCCTTTTTGGGGCCATAGTAGGGCCCCTAAATGTGGTCCGATTGGGGTGGTTGAGGTGTCAATCTTCTTTATTCCTCGGGGGCCACCCATCCACACCAAAATATCCCGTGATTTTAACCTGCTTTGGTGATATTTTCTAACTGGCCCTTTTTCGGGTGTTAGCAGCATCCCTAAATGTGGTCTGATTGGGATGGTTGAGGTGTCAATCTTCTATATTCCTCGGGGGCCACCATCAACACCAAAATATCCCGTGATTTCAACTTGCTTTGGTGATATTTTGTAATTGGCCCTTTTTGGGGCCTTAGTAGGGCTCCTAAATGTGGTCCGATTGGGGTGGTTGAGGTGGCAATCTCCTTTATTCCTCGGGGGCCACCCATCAACACCAAAATATCCAGTGATTTTAACCTGCTTTGGTGATATTTTGTAACTGGCCCTTTTTGGGGCCTTAGTAGGGCCCCTAAATGTGGTCCTATTGGGGTGGTTGAGGTGTCAATCTTTTTTATTCCTCGGGGGCCACCCATCAACAACAAAATATCCCGCAATTTTAACTTGCTTTGGTGATATTTTGTAACTGGCCCTTTTAGGGGCCTTTGTAGCGCCCCTAAATGTGGTCCAATTGGGGCAGTTGAGGTGTCAGTCTTCTTTATTCCTGGGGGGCCACCCATCAACACCAAAATATCCCGTGATTTTAACCTGCTTTGGTGATATTTTGTAACTGGACCTTTTTGGGGCCTTAATATGGCCCCTAAATGTTGTCTGATTGGGGCAGTTGAGGTGTCAATCTTCTTTATTCCTCGGGGGCCACAAAGTAACACCAAAATATCACCTGATTTTAGCCTGCTTTGGTGATATTTTGTAATTGGCCTTTTTTGGGGCCATAGTAGGGCCCCTAAATGTGGTCCCATTGGAGTGGTTGAGGTGTCAATCTTCTTTATTCCTCGGGGGCCACCCATCAACACCAAAATATCCCGTGATTTTAACCTGCTTTGGTGATATTTTGTAACTGGCCCTTTTTGGGGTGTTAGCAGCGTCCCTAAATGTGGTCTGATTGGGGTGGTTGAGGTGTCAATCTTCTTTATTCCTCGGGGCCACCCATCAAGACCAAAATATCCCGTAATTTTAACTTGCTTTGGTGATATTTTGTAACTGGCCCTTTTTGGGGCCTTAGTAGGGCCCCTAAATGTGGTCCGTTTGGGGCGGTTGAGGTGTCAATCTTCTTTATTCCTCGGGGGCCACCCATCAACACCAAAATATCCCGTGATTTTAACTTGCTTTGGTGATATTTTGTAACTGGCCCTTTTGGGGCCTTAGTAGGGCCCCTAAATGTGGTCCGATTGGGGTGGTTGAGGTGTCAATCTTCTTTATTCCTCGGGGGCCACCCATCAACACCAAAATATCCATGATTTTAACCTGCTTTGGTGATATTTTGTAACTGGCCCTTTTGGGGGCCTTAGTAGGGCCCCTAAATGTGGTCCGATTGGGGTGGTTGAGGTGTCAATCTTCTTTATTCCTCGGGGCCACCCATCAAGACCAAAATATCCCGTAATTTTAACTTGCTTTGGTGATATTTTGTAACTGGCCCTTTTTGGGGCCTTAGTAGGGCCCCTAAATGTGGTCCGTTTGGGGCGGTTGAGGTGTCAATCTTCTTTATTCCTCGGGGGCCACCCATCAACACCAAAATATCCCGTGATTTTAACCTGCTTTGGTGATATTTTGTAACTGGCCCTTTTGGGGCCTTAGCAGGGCCCCTAAATGTGGTCCGATTGGGGTGGTTGAGGTGTAAATCTTCTTTATTTCTTGGGGCCACCCATCAACACTAAAATATCCCGTGATTTTAACCTGCTTTGGTGATATTTTGTAACTGGCCCTTTTTGGGGCCTTAGTGGGGCCCCTATATGTTGTCCGATTGGGGCAGTTGAGGTGTCAATCTTCTTTATTCCTCGGGGGGGGCCACCCATCAACACCAAAATATCTCGTGATTTTAACCTGCTTTGGTGATATTTTTAATTGGCCCTTTTTGGGGCCTCAGTAGAGCCCCTAAATGTGGTCCGATTGGGGTGGTTGAGGTGTCAATCTTCTTTATTCCTCGAGGGCCACCCATGAAAACCAAAATATCCCGTGATTTTAACCTGCTTTGGTGATATTTTGTAGCTGGCCCTTTTTGGGGTCTTAGCAGCGCCCCTAAATGTGGTCCGATTGGGGCGGTTGAGGTGTCAATCTTCTTTATTCCTCGGGGGGCCATCCATCAACACCAAAATATCCCCTGATTTTAACCTGCTTTGGTGATATTTTTTAACTGGCCCTTTTTGGGGCCTTCGCAGGGCCCCTAAATGTGGTCCGATTGGGGCGGTTGAGGTGTCAATCTTCTTTATTCCTCGAGGGCCACCCATCAACATCAAACTATCCCGTGATTTTAACCTGCTTTGGTGATATTTTGTAAGTGGTCCTTTTTGGTGCCTTAGTAGGGCCCTAAATGTTGTCCGATTGGGGCGGGTGAGGTGTCAATCTTCTTTATTCCTCAGGGACCACCGACCAACACCGAAATATCCCGTGATATTAACCTGCTTTGGTGATATTTTGTAGCTGGCCCTTTTTGGGGTCTTAGCAGCACCCCTAAATGTGGTCCGATTGGGGCGGTTGAGGTGTCAATCTTCTTTATTCCTCGGGGGCCACCCATCCACCCCAAAATATCCCATGATTTTAACCTGCATTGGTGATATTTTGTAACTGGCCCGTTTTGGGGCCTTAGTAGGGCCCGTAAATGTGGTCCGATTGGGGTGGTTGAGGTGTCAATCTTCTTTATTCCTCGGGGCCACCCATCAACACCAAAATATCCCGTGATTTTAACTTGCTTTGGTGATATTTTGTAACTGGCCCTTTTTGGGGCCTTAGTAGAGCCCGTAAATGTGGTCCGATTGGGGTAGTTGAGGTGTCAATCTTCTTTATTCCTCGGGGGGCACCCATCAACACCAAAATATCCCGTGATTTTAACCTGCTTTGGTGATATTTTGTAACTGGCCCATTTTGGGGCATTACTAGGGCCCCTAAATGTGGTCCGATTGGGGTGGTTGAGGTGTCAATCTTCTTTATTCCTCGGGGGCCACCCATCAACACCAAAATATCCCGTGATTTTAACTTTCTTTGGTGATATTTTATGACTGGCCCTTTTTGGCGCCTTAGTAGGGCCCTTAAATGTGCTCCGATTGGGGCGGTTGAGGTGTCAATTTTCTTTTTTCCTCGGGGGCCACCCATCAACACCAAAATATCCCATGATTTTAACCTGCTTTGGTGATATTTTGTAACTGGCCCTTTTTGAGGCCTTAGTGCGGCCCCTAAATGTGGTCCTATTGGGGTGGTTGAGGTGTCAATCTTCTTTATTTCTCGGGGGCCACCCATCAACACCAAAATATCCCGTGATTTTAACTTGCTTTGGTGATATTTTGTTACTGGCCCTTTTTGGGGCCTTAGTCCCGTGATTTTAACCTGCTTTGGTGATATTTTGTAACTGGCCCATTTTG